>OY735142.1:14438606-16838606 GCA_963457615.1 Nicrophorus investigator | reverse complement strand
TGTGTACGTTTCAAAGAATGAATATTCGGCTTTAATTTGGTAGCTCAACAATTAATTTATCTCGCGAACTTTTCGAGATATAAGCAAAAATGTAAAGACACTGCTTTTTCGAAGCTTAAAAAAAAGTTTATTCAACTTTGACAGCGAATTACGCGAAAACAGTAACTGCTACAATTATACCAGTATAGACGTTTCAAAGAATGAACATTCGGCTTTAATTTGGTAGCTGAATAATTAATTTATCTCGCGTACTTTTTGAGATATAAGCAAAAATGTAAAGACACTGCTTTTTCAAAGCTTAAAAAAAAGTTTATTCAACTTCGACAGCGAATTACGCAAAAACAGTAACTCCTACAATTATACCAGTATATACGTTTCAAAGAATGAACATTCGGCTTTAATTTGGTAGATCAACAATTAATTTATCTCTCGAACTTTTCGAGATATAAGCAAAAATGTAAAGACACTGCTTTTTCGAAGCTTAAAAAAAAGTTTATTCAAATTTTGACAGGGAATTACGCAAAAACAGTAACTCCTACAATTATACCAGTATATACGTTTCAAAGAATGAACATTCGGCTTTAATTTGGTAGCTGCATAATTAAGTTCTCTCGCGTACTTTTCGAGATATAAGCAAAAATGTAAAGACACTGCTTTTTCGAAGCTTAAAAAAAAGTTTATTCAACTTTGACAGCGAATTACGCGAAAACAGTAACTGCTATAATTATACCAGTGTAGACGTTTCAAAGAATGAACATTCGGCTTTAATTTAGTAGATCAACAATTAATTTATCTCGCGTACTTTTCGAGATATAAGCAAAAATGTAGACACTGCTTTTTCGAAGCTTAAAAAAAAGTTTATTCAACTTTGACAGCGAATTACGAAAAACAGTAACTGCTACAATTATACCAGTATATACGTTTCAAAGAATGTACATTCGGCTTTAATTTGGTAGCTGAATAATTAATTTATCTCGCGTTCTTTTTGAGATATAAGCAAAAATGTAAAGACACTGCTTTTTCGAAGCTTAAAAAAAAGTTTATTCAACTTCGACAGGAATTACGCAAAAACAGTAACTCCTACAATTATACCAGTGTGTACATTTCAAAGAATGAATATTCGGCTTTAATTTGGTAGCTCAACAATTAATTTATCTCTCGAACTTTTCGAGATATAAGCAAAAATTAGACAACGCTTTTTCGAAGCTTAAAAAAAGTTTATTCAACTTTGACAGCGAATTACGCGAAAACAGTAACTGCTACAATTATACCAGTACATACGTTTCAAAGAATGAACATTCGGCTTTAATTTGGTAGATCAACAATTAATTTATCTCTCGAACTTTTCGAGATATAAGCAAAAATGTAAAGACACTGCTTTTTCGAAGCTTAAAAAAAGTTTATTCAATTTTGACAGCGAATTACGCGAAAACAGTAACTGCTACAATTATACCAGTGTAGACGTTTCAAAGAATGAACATTCGGCTTTAATTTAGTAGATCAACAATTAATTTATCTCGCGTACTTTTCGAGATATAAGCAAAAATGTAAAGACACTGCTTTTTCGACGATTAAAAAAAAGTTTATTCAACTTTGACAGCGAATTACGAAAAACAGTAACTCCTACAATTATACCAGTATATACGTTTCAAAGAATGAACATTCGGCTTTAATTTGGTAGATCAACAATTAATTTATCTCGCGTACTTTTCGAGATATAAGCAAAAATGTAAAGACACTGCTTTTTCGAAGATTAAAAAAAAGTTTATTCAACTTTGACAGCGAATTACGAAAAACAGTAACTGCTACAATTATACCAGTATATACGTTTCAAAGAATGAACATTCGGCTTTAATTTAGTAGATCAACAATTAATTTATCTCGCGTACTTTTCGAGATATAAGCAAAAATGTAAAGACACTGCTTTTTCGAAGATTAAAAAAAAGTTTATTCAACTTTGACAGCGAATTACGAAAAACAGTAACTCCTGCAATTATACCAGTATATACGTTTCAAAGAATGAACATTCGGCTTTAATTTGGTAGCTGAATAATTAATTTATCTCGCGTACTTTTTGAGATATAAGCAAAAATGTAAAGACACTGCTTTTTCGAAGCTTAAAAAAAAGTTTATTCAACTTCGACAGCGAATTACGCAAAAACAGTAACTCCTACAATTATACCAGTATATACGTTTCAAAGAATGAACATTCGGCTTTAATTTGGTAGCTCAACAATTAATTTATCTCGCTGCCTTTTCGAGATATAAGCACAAATGTAAAGACACTGCTTTTTCGAAGCTTAAATAAAAGTTTATTCAAATTTTGACAGCGAATTACGCAAAAACAGTAACTCCTACAATTATACGTTTCAAAGAATGAACATTCGGCTTTAATTTGGTAGCTGCATAATTAATTTCTCTCGCGTACTTTTCGAGATATAAGCAAAAATGTAAAGACACTGCTTTTTCGAAGCTTAAAAAAAGTTTATTCAATTTTGACAGCGAATTACGCGAAAACAGTAACTGCTACAATTATACCAGTGTAGACGTTTCAAAGAATGAACATTCGGCTTTAATTTAGTAGATCAACAATTAATTTATCTCGCGTACTTTTCGAGATATAAGCAAAAATGTAAAGACACTGCTTTTTCGAAGATTAAAAAAAAGTTTATTCAACTTTGACAGCGAATTACGAAAAACAGTAACTCCTACAATTATACCAGTATATACGTTTCAAAGAATGAACATTCGGCTTTAATTTGGTAGATCAACAATTAATTTATCTCGCGTACTTTTCGAGATATAAGCAAAAATGTAAAGACACTGCTTTTTCGAAGATTAAAAAAAAGTTTATTCAACTTTGACAGCGAATTACGAAAAACAGTAACTGCTACAATTATACCAGTATATACGTTTCAAAGAATGAACATTCGGCTTTAATTTAGTAGATCAACAATTAATTTATCTCGCGTACTTTTCGAGATATAAGCAAAAATGTAAAGACCTGCTTTTTCGAAGATTAAAAAAAAGTTTATTCAACTTTGACAGCGAATTACGAAAAACAGTAACTCCTGCAATTATACCAGTATATACGTTTCAAAGAATGAACATTCGGCTTTAATTTGGTAGCTGAATAATTAATTTATCTCGCGTTCTTTTTGAGATATAAGCAAAAATGTAAAGACACTGCTTTTTCGAAGCTTAAAAAAAAGTTTATTCAACTTCGACAGGAATTACGCAAAAACAGTAACTCCTACAATTATACCAGTGTGTACATTTCAAAGAATGAATATTCGGCTTTAATTTGGTAGCTCAACAATTAATTTATCTCTCGAACTTTTCGAGATATAAGCAAAAATTAGACAACGCTTTTTCGAAGCTTAAAAAAAAGTTTATTCAACTTTGACAGCGAATTACGCGAAAACAGTAACTGCTACAATTATACCAGTACATACGTTTCAAAGAATGAACATTCGGCTTTAATTTGGTAGATCAACAATTAATTTATCTCTCGAACTTTTCGAGATATAAGCAAAAATGTAAAGACACTGCTTTTTCGAAGCTTAAAAAAAAGTTTATTCAAATTTTGACAGCGAATTACGCAAAAACAGTAACTCCTACAATTATACGTTTCAAAGAATGAACATTCGGCTTTAATTTGGTAGCTGCATAATTAATTTCTCTCGCGTACTTTTCGAGATATAAGCAAAAATGTAAAGACACTGCTTTTTCGAAGCTTAAAAAAAGTTTATTCAATTTTGACAGCGAATTACGCGAAAACAGTAACTGCTACAATTATACCAGTGTAGACGTTTCAAAGAATGAACATTCGGCTTTAATTTAGTAGATCAACAATTAATTTATCTCGCGTACTTTTCGAGATATAAGCAAAAATGTAAAGACACTGCTTTTTCGAAGATTAAAAAAAAGTTTATTCAACTTTGACAGCGAATTACGAAAAACAGTAACTCCTACAATTATACCAGTATATACGTTTCAAAGAATGAACATTCGGCTTTAATTTGGTAGATCAACAATTAATTTATCTCGCGTACTTTTCGAGATATAAGCAAAAATGTAAAGACACTGCTTTTTCGAAGATTAAAAAAAAGTTTTTTCAACTTTGACAGCGAATTACGAAAAACAGTAACTGCTACAATTATACCAGTATATACGTTTCAAAGAATGAACATTCGGCTTTAATTTAGTAGATCAACAATTAATTTATCTCGCGTACTTTTCGAGATATAAGCAAAAATGTAAAGACACTGCTTTTTCGAAGATTAAAAAAAAGTTTATTCAACTTTGACAGCGAATTACGAAAAACAGTAACTCCTGCAATTATACCAGTATATACGTTTCAAAGAATGAACATTCGGCTTTAATTTGGTAGCTGAATAATTAATTTATCTCGCGTACTTTTTGAGATATAAGCAAAAATGTAAAGACACTGCTTTTTCGAAGCTTAAAAAAAAGTTTATTCAACTTCGACAGCGAATTACGCAAAAACAGTAACTCCTACAATTATACCAGTATATACGTTTCAAAGAATGAACATTCGGCTTTAATTTGGTAGCTCAACAATTAATTTATCTCGCTGCCTTTTCGAGATATAAGCACAAATGTAAAGACACTGCTTTTTCGAAGCTTAAATAAAAGTTTATTCAATTTTGACAGCAAATTACGCGAAAACAGTAACTGCTACAATTATACCAGTGTGTACGTTTCAAAGAATGAATATTCGGCTTTAATTTGGTAGCTCAACAATTAATTTATCTCGCGAACTTTTCGAGATATAAGCAAAAATGTAAAGACACTGCTTTTTCGAAGCTTAAAAAAAAGTTTATTCAACTTTGACAGCGAATTACGCGAAAACAGTAACTGCTACAATTATACTAGTGTATACGTTTCAAAGAATGGACATTCGGCTTTAATTTGGTAGCTGAATAATTAATTTATCTCGCGTACTTTTTGAGATATAAGCAAAAATGTAAAGACACTGCTTTTTCGAAGCTTAAATAAAAGTTTATTCAATTTTGACAGCAAATTATGCGAAAACAGTAACTGCTACAATTATACCAGTATATACGTTTCAAAGAATGAACATTCGGCCTTAATTTGGTAGCTGCATAATTAATTTCTCTCGCGTACTTTTCGAGATATAAGCAAAAATGTAAAGACACTGCTTTTTCGAAGCTTAAAAAAAAGTTTATTCAACTTTGACAGCGAATTACGCGAAAACAGTAACTGCTACTATTATACCAGTGTAGACGTTTCAAAGAATGAACATTCGGCTTTAATTTAGTAGATCAACAATTAATTTATCTCGCGTACTTTTCGAGATATAAGCAAAAATGTAAAGACACTGCTTTTTCGAAGATTAAAAAAAAGTTTATTCAACTTTGACAGCGAATTACGAAAAACAGTAACTCCTACAATTATACCAGTATATATGTTTCAAAGAATGAACATTCGGCTTTAATTTGGTAGCTCAACAATTAATTTATCTCGCTGCCTTTTCGAGATATAAGCACAAATGTAAAGACACTGCTTTTTCGAAGCTTAAATAAAAGTTTATTCAATTTTGACAGCAAATTACGCGAAAACAGTAACTGCTACAATTATACCAGTGTGTACGTTTCAAAGAATGAATATTCGGCTTTAATTTGGTAGCTCAACAATTAATTTATCTCTCGAACTTTTCGAGATATAAGCAAAAATGTAAAGACACTGCTTTTTCAAAGCTTAAAAAAAAGTTTATTCAATTTTGACAGCGAATTACGCGAAAACAGTAACTGCTACAATTATACCAGTGTAGACGTTTCAAAGAATGAACATTCGGCTTTAATTTAGTAGATCAACAATTAATTTATCTCGCGTACTTTTCGAGATATAAGCAAAAATGTAAAGACACTGCTTTTTCGAAGATTAAAAAAAAGTTTATTCAACTTTGACAGCGAATTACGAAAAACAGTAACTCCTACAATTATACCAGTATATACGTTTCAAAGAATGAACATTCGGCTTTAATTTGGTAGATCAACAATTAATTTATCTCGCGTACTTTTCGAGATATAAGCAAAAATGTAAAGACACTGCTTTTTCGAAGATTAAAAAAAAGTTTATTCAACTTTGACAGCGAATTACGAAAAACAGTAACTGCTACAATTATACCAGTATATACGTTTCAAAGAATGAACATTCGGCTTTAATTTAGTAGATCAACAATTAATTTATCTCGCGTACTTTTCGAGATATAAGCAAAAATGTAAAGACACTGCTTTTTCGAAGATTAAAAAAAAGTTTATTCAACTTTGACAGCGAATTACGAAAAACAGTAACTCCTACAATTATACCAGTATATACGTTTCAAAGAATGAACATTCGGCTTTAATTTGGTAGCTGAATAATTAATTTATCTCGCGTACTTTTTGAGATATAAGCAAAAATGTAAAGACACTGCTTTTTCGAATCTTAAAAAAAAGTTTATTCAACTTCGACAGCGAATTACGCAAAAACAGTAACTCCTACAATTATACCAGTATATACGTTTCAAAGAATGAACATTCGGCTTTAATTTGGTAGCTCAACAATTAATTTATCTCGCTGCCTTTTCGAGATATAAGCACAAATGTAAAGACACTGCTTTTTCGAAGCTTAAATAAAAGTTTATTCAATTTTGACAGCAAATTACGCGAAAACAGTAACTGCTACAATTATACCAGTGTGTACGTTTCAAAGAATGAATATTCGGCTTTAATTTGGTAGCTCAACAATTAATTTATCTCGCGAACTTTTCGAGATATAAGCAAAAATGTAAAGACACTGCTTTTTCGAAGCTTAAAAAAAAGTTTATTCAACTTTGACAGCGAATTACGCGAAAACAGTAACTGCTACAATTATACCAGTGTAGACGTTTCAAAGAATGAACATTCGGCTTTAATTTGGTAGCTGAATAATTAATTTATCTCGCGTACTTTTTGAGATATAAGCAAAAATGTAAAGACACTGCTTTTTCGAAGCTTAAATAAAAGTTTATTCAATTTTGACAGCAAATTATGCGAAAACAGTAACTGCTACAATTATACCAGTATATACGTTTCAAAGAATGAACATTCGGCCTTAATTTGGTAGCTGCATAATTAATTTCTCTCGCGTACTTTTCGAGATATAAGCAAAAATGTAAAGACACTGCTTTTTCGAAGCTTAAAAAAAAGTTTATTCAACTTTGACAGCGAATTACGCGAAACCAGTAACTGCTACAATTATACCAGTGTAGACGTTTCAAAGAATGAACATTCGGCTTTAATTTAGTAGATCAACAATTAATTTATCTCGCGTACTTTTCGAGATATAAGCAAAAATGTAAAGACACTGCTTTTTCGAAGATTAAAAAAAAGTTTATTCAATTTTGACAGCGAATTACGAAAAACAGTAACTCCTACAATTATACCAGTATATACGTTTCAAAGAATGAACATTCGGCTTTAATTTGGTAGCTGAATAATTAATTTATCTCGCGTACTTTTTGAGATATAAGCAAAAATGTAAAGACACTGCTTTTTCAAAGCTTAAAAAAAAGTTTATTCAACTTCGACAGCGAATTACGCAAAAACAGTAACTCCTACAATTATACCAGTATATATGTTTCAAAGAATGAACATTCGGCTTTAATTTGGTAGCTCAACAATTAATTTATCTCGCTGCCTTTTCGAGATATAAGCACAAATGTAAAGACACTGCTTTTTCGAAGCTTAAATAAAAGTTTATTCAATTTTGAGAGCAAATTACGCGAAAACAGTAACTGCTACAATTATACCAGTGTGTACGTTTCAAAGAATGAATATTCGGCTTTAATTTGGTAGCTCAACAATTAATTTATCTCTCGAACTTTTCGAGATATAAGCAAAAATGTAAAGACACTGCTTTTTCAAAGCTTAAAAAAAAGTTTATTCAACTTCGACAGCGAATTACGCAAAAACAGTAACTCCTACAATTATACCAGTATATACGTTTCAAAGAATGAACATTCGGCTTTAATTTGGTAGCTCAACAATTAATTTATCTCGCTGCCTTTTCGAGATATAAGCACAAATGTAAAGACACTGCTTTTTCGAAGCTTAAATAAAAGTTTATTCAATTTTGACAGCAAATTACGCGAAAACAGTAACTGCTACAATTATACCAGTGTGTACGTTTCAAAGAATGAATATTCGGCTTTAATTTGGTAGCTCAACAATTAATTTATCTCTCGAACTTTTCGAGATATAAGCAAAAATGTAAAGACACTGCTTTTTCGAAGCTTAAATAAAAGTTTATTCAATTTTGACAGCAAATTACGCGAAAACAGTAACTGCTACAATTATACCAGTATGTACGTTTCAAAGAATGAATATTCGGCTTTAATTTGGTAGCTCAACAATTAATTTATCTCTCGAACTTTTCGAGATATAAGCAAAAATGTAGACACTGCTTTTTCGAAGCTTAAAAAAAAGTTTATTCAACTTTGACAGCGAATTACGTACCGAACAGTAACTGCTACAATTATACCAGTATATACGTTTCAAAGAATGAACATTCGGCTTTAATTTGGTAGATCAACAATTAATTTATCTCTCGAACTTTTCGAGATATAAGCAAAAATGTAAAGACACTGCTTTTTCGAAGCTTAAAAAAAAGTTTATTCAAATTTTGACAGGGAATTACGCAAAAACAGTAACTCCTACAATTATACCAGTATATACGTTTCAAAGAATGAACATTCGGCTTTAATTTGGTAGATCAACAATTAATTTATCTCTCGAACTTTTCGAGATATAAGCAAAAATGTAAAGACACTGCTTTTTCGAAGCTTAAAAAAAAGTTTATTCAAATTTTGACAGGGAATTACGCAAAAACAGTAACTCATACAATTATACCAGTATAGACGTTTTAAAGAATGAACATTCGGCTTTAATTTGGTAGCTGCATAATTAAGTTCTCTCGCGTACTTTTCGAGATATAAGCAAAAATGTAAAGACACTGCTTTTTCGAAGCTTAAAAAAAAGTTTATTCAACTTTGACAGCGAATTACGCGAAAACAGTAACTGCTATAATTATTCCAGTGTAGACGTTTCAAAGAATGAACATTCGGCTTTAATTTAGTAGATCAACAATTAATTTATCTCGCGTACTTTTCGAGATATAAGCAAAAATGTAGACACTGCTTTTTCGAAGCTTAAAAAAAAGCTTATTCAACTTTGACAGCGAATTACGAAAAACAGTAACTGCTACAATTATACCAGTATATACGTTTCAAAGAATGAACATTCGGCTTTAATTTGGTAGCTGAATAATTAATTTATCTCGCGTTCTTTTTGAGATATAAGCAAAAATGTAAAGACACTGCTTTTTCGAAGCTTAAAAAAAAGTTTATTCAACTTCGACAGGAATTACGCAAAAACAGTAACTCCTACAATTATACCAGTGTGTACATTTCAAAGAATGAATATTCGGCTTTAATTTGGTAGCTCAACAATTAATTTATCTCTCGAACTTTTCGAGATATAAGCAAAAATTAGACACTGCTTTTTCGAAGCTTAAAAAAAAGTTTATTCAACTTTGACAGCGAATTACGCGAAAACAGTAACTGCTACTATTATACCAGTGTAGACGTTTCAAAGAATGAACATTCGGCTTTAATTTAGTAGATCAACAATTAATTTATCTCGCGTACTTTTCGAGATATAAGCAAAAATGTAAAGACACTGCTTTTTCGAAGATTAAAAAAAAGTTTATTCAACTTTGACAGCGAATTACGAAAAACAGTAACTCCTACAATTATACCAGTATATACGTTTCAAAGAATGAACATTCGGCTTTAATTTGGTAGCTGAATAATTAATTTATCTCGCGTACTTTTTGAGATATAAGCAAAAATGTAAAGACACTGCTTTTTCAAAGCTTAAAAAAAAGTTTATTCAACTTCGACAGCGAATTACGCAAAAACAGTAACTCCTACAATTATACCAGTATATATGTTTCAAAGAATGAACATTCGGCTTTAATTTGGTAGCTCAACAATTAATTTATCTCGCTGCCTTTTCGAGATATAAGCACAAATGTAAAGACACTGCTTTTTCGAAGCTTAAATAAAAGTTTATTCAATTTTGACAGCAAATTACGCGAAAACAGTAACTGCTACAATTATACCAGTGTGTACGTTTCAAAGAATGAATATTCGGCTTTAATTTGGTAGCTCAACAATTAATTTATCTCTCGAACTTTTCGAGATATAAGCAAAAATGTAAAGACACTGCTTTTTCAAAGCTTAAAAAAAAGTTTATTCAATTTTGACAGCGAATTACGCGAAAACAGTAACTGCTACAATTATACCAGTGTAGACGTTTCAAAGAATGAACATTCGGCTTTAATTTAGTAGATCAACAATTAATTTATCTCGCGTACTTTTCGAGATATAAGCAAAAATGTAGACACTGCTTTTTCGAAGCTTAAAAAAAAGTTTATTCAACTTTGACAGCCAATTACGTACCGAACAGTAACTGCTACAATTATACCAGTATATACGTTTCAAAGAATGAACATTCGGCTTTAATTTGGTAGATCAACAATTAATTTATCTCTCGAACTTTTCGAGATATAAGCAAAAATGTAAAGACACTGCTTTTTCGAAGCTTAAAAAAAAGTTTATTCAAATTTTGACAGGGAATTACGCAAAAACAGTAACTCCTACAATTATACCAGTATATACGTTTCAAAGAATGAACATTCGGCTTTAATTTGGTAGATCAACAATTAATTTATCTCTCGAACTTTTCGAGATATAAGCAAAAATGTAAAGACACTGCTTTTTCGAAGCTTAAAAAAAAGTTTATTCAAATTTTGACAGGGAATTACGCAAAAACAGTAACTCATACAATTATACCAGTATAGACGTTTTAAAGAATGAACATTCGGCTTTAATTTGGTAGCTGCATAATTAAGTTCTCTCGCGTACTTTTCGAGATATAAGCAAAAATGTAAAGACACTGCTTTTTCGAAGCTTAAAAAAAAGTTTATTCAACTTTGACAGCGAATTACGCGAAAACAGTAACTGCTATAATTATTCCAGTGTAGCCGTTTCAAAGAATGAACATTCGGCTTTAATTTAGTAGATCAACAATTAATTTATCTCGCGTACTTTTCGAGATATAAGCAAAAATGTAGACACTGCTTTTTCGAAGCTTAAAAAAAAGCTTATTCAACTTTGACAGCGAATTACGAAAAACAGTAACTGCTACAATTATACCAGTATATACGTTTCAAAGAATGAACATTCGGCTTTAATTTGGTAGCTGAATAATTAATTTATCTCGCGTTCTTTTTGAGATATAAGCAAAAATGTAAAGACACTGCTTTTTCGAAGCTTAAAAAAAAGTTTATTCAACTTCGACAGGAATTACGCAAAAACAGTAACTCCTACAATTATACCAGTGTGTACATTTCAAAGAATGAATATTCGGCTTTAATTTGGTAGATCAACAATTAATTTATCTCGCGTACTTTTCGAGATATAAGCAAAAATGTAAAGACACTGCTTTTTCGAAGATTAAAAAAAAGTTTATTCAATTTTGACAGCGAATTACGAAAAACAGTAACTCCTACAATTATACCAGTATATACGTTTCAAAGAATGAACATTCGGCTTTAATTTGGTAGCTGAATAATTAATTTATCTCGCGTACTTTTTGAGATATAAGCAAAAATGTAAAGACACTGCTTTTTCAAAGCTTAAAAAAAAGTTTATTCAACTTCGACAGCGAATTACGCAAAAACAGTAACTCCTACAATTATACCAGTATATATGTTTCAAAGAATGAACATTCGGCTTTAATTTGGTAGCTCAACAATTAATTTATCTCGCTGCCTTTTCGAGATATAAGCACAAATGTAAAGACACTGCTTTTTCGAAGCTTAAATAAAAGTTTATTCAATTTTGACAGCAAATTACGCGAAAACAGTAACTGCTACAATTATACCAGTGTGTACGTTTCAAAGAATGAATATTCGGCTTTAATTTGGTAGCTCAACAATTAATTTATCTCTCGAACTTTTCGAGATATAAGCAAAAATGTAAAGACACTGCTTTTTCAAAGCTTAAAAAAAAGTTTATTCAATTTTGACAGCGAATTACGCGAAAACAGTAACTGCTACAATTATACCAGTGTAGACGTTTCAAAGAATGAACATTCGGCTTTAATTTAGTAGATCAACAATTAATTTATCTCGCGTACTTTTCGAGATATAAGCAAAAATGTAAAGACACTGCTTTTTCGAAGATTAAAAAAAAGTTTATTCAACTTTGACAGCGAATTACGAAAAACAGTAACTCCTACAATTATACCAGTATATACGTTTCAAAGAATGAACATTCGGCTTTAATTTGGTAGATCAACAATTAATTTATCTCGCGTACTTTTCGAGATATAAGCAAAAATGTAAAGACACTGCTTTTTCGAAGATTAAAAAAAAGTTTATTCAACTTTGACAGCGAATTACGAAAAACAGTAACTGCTACAATTATACCAGTATATACGTTTCAAAGAATGAACATTCGGCTTTAATTTAGTAGATCAACAATTAATTTATCTCGCGTACTTTTCGAGATATAAGCAAAAATGTAAAGACACTGCTTTTTCGAAGATTAAAAAAAAGTTTATTCAACTTTGACAGCGAATTACGAAAAACAGTAACTCCTACAATTATACCAGTATATACGTTTCAAAGAATGAACATTCGGCTTTAATTTGGTAGCTGAATAATTAATTTATCTCGCGTACTTTTTGAGATATAAGCAAAAATGTAAAGACACTGCTTTTTCGAAGCTTAAAAAAAAGTTTATTCAACTTCGACAGCGAATTACGCAAAAACAGTAACTCCTACAATTATACCAGTATATACGTTTCAAAGAATGAACATTCGGCTTTAATTTGGTAGCTCAACAATTAATTTATCTCGCTGCCTTTTCGAGATATAAGCACAAATGTAAAGACACTGCTTTTTCGAAGCTTAAATAAAAGTTTATTCAATTTTGACAGCAAATTACGCGAAAACAGTAACTGCTACAATTATACCAGTGTGTACGTTTCAAAGAATGAATATTCGGCTTTAATTTGGTAGCTCAACAATTAATTTATCTCGCGAACTTTTCGAGATATAAGCAAAAATGTAAAGACACTGCTTTTTCGAAGCTTAAAAAAAAGTTTATTCAACTTTGACAGCGAATTACGCGAAAACAGTAACTGCTACAATTATACCAGTGTAGACGTTTCAAAGAATGAACATTCGGCTTTAATTTGGTAGCTGAATAATTAATTTATCTCGCGTACTTTTTGAGATATAAGCAAAAATGTAAAGACACTGCTTTTTCGAAGCTTAAATAAAAGTTTATTCAATTTTGACAGCAAATTATGCGAAAACAGTAACTGCTACAATTATACCAGTATATACGTTTCAAAGAATGAACATTCGGCCTTAATTTGGTAGCTGCATAATTAATTTCTCTCGCGTACTTTTCGAGATATAAGCAAAAATGTAAAGACACTGCTTTTTCGAAGCTTAAAAAAAAGTTTATTCAACTTTGACAGCGAATTACGCGAAAACAGTAACTGCTACAATTATACCAGTGTAGACGTTTCAAAGAATGAACATTCGGCTTTAATTTAGTAGATCAACAATTAATTTATCTCGCGTACTTTTCGAGATATAAGCAAAAATGTAAAGAAACTGCTTTTTCGAAGATTAAAAAAAAGTTTATTCAATTTTGACAGCGAATTACGAAAAACAGTAACTCCTACAATTATACCAGTATATACGTTTCAAAGAATGAACTTTCGGCTTTAATTTGGTAGCTGAATAATTAATTTATCTCGCGTACTTTTTGAGATATAAGCAAAAATGTAAAGACACTGCTTTTTCAAAGCTTAAAAAAAAGTTTATTCAACTTCGACAGCGAATTACGCAAAAACAGTAACTCCTACAATTATACCAGTATATATGTTTCAAAGAATGAACATTCGGCTTTAATTTGGTAGCTCAACAATTAATTTATCTCGCTGCCTTTTCGAGATATAAGCACAAATGTAAAGACACTGCTTTTTCGAAGCTTAAATAAAAGTTTATTCAATTTTGAGAGCAAATTACGCGAAAACAGTAACTGCTACAATTATACCAGTGTGTACGTTTCAAAGAATGAATATTCGGCTTTAATTTGGTAGCTCAACAATTAATTTATCTCTCGAACTTTTCGAGATATAAGCAAAAATGTAAAGACACTGCTTTTTCAAAGCTTAAAAAAAAGTTTATTCAACTTCGACAGCGAATTACGCAAAAACAGTAACTCCTACAATTATACCAGTATATACGTTTCAAAGAATGAACATTCGGCTTTAATTTGGTAGCTCAACAATTAATTTATCTCGCTGCCTTTTCGAGATATAAGCACAAATGTAAAGACACTGCTTTTTCGAAGCTTAAATAAAAGTTTATTCAATTTTGACAGCAAATTACGCGAAAACAGTAACTGCTACAATTATACCAGTGTGTACGTTTCAAAGAATGAATATTCGGCTTTAATTTGGTAGCTCAACAATTAATTTATCTCTCGAACTTTTCGAGATATAAGCAAAAATGTAAAGACACTGCTTTTTCGAAGCTTAAATAAAAGTTTATTCAATTTTGACAGCAAATTACGCGAAAACAGTAACTGCTACAATTATACCAGTATGTACGTTTCAAAGAATGAATATTCGGCTTTAATTTGGTAGCTCAACAATTAATTTATCTCTCGAACTTTTCGAGATATAAGCAAAAATGTAGACACTGCTTTTTCGAAGCTTAAAAAAAAGTTTATTCAACTTTGACAGCGAATTACGTACCGAACAGTAACTGCTACAATTATACCAGTATATACGTTTCAAAGAATGAACATTCGGCTTTAATTTGGTAGATCAACAATTAATTTATCTCTCGAACTTTTCGAGATATAAGCAAAAATGTAAAGACACTGCTTTTTCGAAGCTTAAAAAAAAGTTTATTCAAATTTTGACAGGGAATTACGCAAAAACAGTAACTCCTACAATTATACCAGTATATACGTTTCAAAGAATGAACATTCGGCTTTAATTTGGTAGATCAACAATTAATTTATCTCTCGAACTTTTCGAGATATAAGCAAAAATGTAAAGACACTGCTTTTTCGAAGCTTAAAAAAAAGTTTATTCAAATTTTGACAGGGAATTACGCAAAAACAGTAACTCATACAATTATACCAGTATAGACGTTTTAAAGAATGAACATTCGGCTTTAATTTGGTAGCTGCATAATTAAGTTCTCTCGCGTACTTTTCGAGATATAAGCAAAAATGTAAAGACACTGCTTTTTCGAAGCTTAAAAAAAAGTTTATTCAACTTTGACAGCGAATTACGCGAAAACAGTAACTGCTATAATTATTCCAGTGTAGCCGTTTCAAAGAATGAACATTCGGCTTTAATTTAGTAGATCAACAATTAATTTATCTCGCGTACTTTTCGAGATATAAGCAAAAATGTAGACACTGCTTTTTCGAAGCTTAAAAAAAAGCTTATTCAACTTTGACAGCGAATTACGAAAAACAGTAACTGCTACAATTATACCAGTATATACGTTTCAAAGAATGAACATTCGGCTTTAATTTGGTAGCTGAATAATTAATTTATCTCGCGTTCTTTTTGAGATATAAGCAAAAATGTAAAGACACTGCTTTTTCGAAGCTTAAAAAAAAGTTTATTCAACTTCGACAGGAATTACGCAAAAACAGTAACTCCTACAATTATACCAGTGTGTACATTTCAAAGAATGAATATTCGGCTTTAATTTGGTAGCTCAACAATTAATTTATCTCTCGAACTTTTCGAGATATAAGCAAAAATTAGACACTGCTTTTTCGAAGCTTAAAAAAAAGTTTATTCAACTTTGACAGCGAATTACGCGAAAACAGTAACTGCTACAATTATACCAGTACATACGTTTCAAAGAATGAACATTCGGCTTTAATTTGGTAGATCAACAATTAATTTATCTCTCGAACTTTTCGAGATATAAGCAAAAATGTAAAGACACTGCTTTTTCGAAGCTTAAAAAAAAGTTTATTCAAATTTTGACAGCGAATTACGCAAAAACAGTAACTCCTACAATTATACGAGTATATACGTTTCAAAGAATGAACATTCGGCTTTAATTTGGTAGCTGCATAATTAATTTCTCTCGCGTACTTTTCGAGATATAAGCAAAAATGTAAAGACACTGCTTTTTCGAAGCTTAAAAAAAATTTATTCAATTTTGACAGCGAATTACGCGAAAACAGTAACTGCTACAATTATACCAGTGTAGACGTTTCAAAGAATGAACATTCGGCTTTAATTTAGTAGATCAACAATTAATTTATCTCGCGTACTTTTCGAGATATAAGCAAAAATGTAAAGACACTGCTTTTTCGAAGATTAAAAAAAAGTTTATTCAACTTTGACAGCGAATTACGAAAAACAGTAACTCCTACAATTATAGCAGTATATACGTTTCAAAGAATGAACATTCGGCTTTAATTTGGTAGCTGAATAATTAATTTATCTCGCGTACTTTTTGAGATATAAGCAAAAATGTAAAGACACTGCTTTTTCGAAGCTTAAAAAAAAGTTTATTCAACTTCGACAGCGAATTACGCAAAAACAGTAACTCCTACAATTATACCAGTATATACGTTTCAAAAAATGAACATTCGGCTTTAATTTGGTAGCTCAACAATTAATTTATCTCGCTGCCTTTTCGAGATATAAGCACAAATGTAAAGACACTGCTTTTTCGAAGCTTAAATAAAAGTTTATTCAATTTTGACAGCAAATTACGCGAAAACAGTAACTGCTACAATTATACCAGTGTGTACGTTTCAAAGAATGAATATTCGGCTTTAATTTGGTAGCTCAACAATTAATTTATCTCGCGAACTTTTCGAGATATAAGCAAAAATGTAAAGACACTGCTTTTTCGAAGCTTAAAAAAAAGTTTATTCAACTTTGACAGCGAATTACGCGAAAACAGTAACTGCTACAATTATACCAGTGTAGACGTTTCAAAGAATGAACATTCGGCTTTAATTTGGTAGCTGAATAATTAATTTATCTCGCGTACTTTTTGAGATATAAGCAAAAATGTAAAGACACTGCTTTTTCAAAGCTTAAAAAAAAGTTTATTCAACTTCGACAGCGAATTACGCAAAAACAGTAACTCCTACAATTATACCAGTATATACGTTTCAAAGAATGAACATTCGGCTTTAATTTGGTAGATCAACAATTAATTTATCTCTCGAACTTTTCGAGATATAAGCAAAAATGTAAAGACACTGCTTTTTCGAAGCTTAAAAAAAAGTTTATTCAAATTTTGACAGGGAATTACGCAAAAACAGTAACTCCTACAATTATACCAGTATATACGTTTCAAAGAATGAACATTCGGCTTTAATTTGGTAGCTGCATAATTAAGTTCTCTCGCGTACTTTTCGAGATATAAGCAAAAATGTAAAGACACTGCTTTTTCGAAGCTTAAAAAAAAGTTTATTCAACTTTGACAGCGAATTACGCGAAAACAGTAACTGCTATAATTATACCAGTGTAGACGTTTCAAAGAATGAACATTCGGCTTTAATTTAGTAGATCAACAATTAATTTATCTCGCGTACTTTTCGAGATATAAGCAAAAATGTAGACACTGCTTTTTCGAAGCTTAAAAAAAAGCTTATTCAACTTTGACAGCGAATTACGAAAAACAGTAACTGCTACAATTATACCAGTATATACGTTTCAAAGAATGAACATTCGGCTTTAATTTGGTAGCTGAATAATTAATTTATCTCGCGTTCTTTTTGAGATATAAGCAAAAATGTAAAGACACTGCTTTTTCGAAGCTTAAAAAAAAGTTTATTCAACTTCGACAGGAATTACGCAAAAACAGTAACTCCTACAATTATACCAGTGTGTACATTTCAAAGAATGAATATTCGGCTTTAATTTGGTAGCTCAACAATTAATTTATCTCTCGAACTTTTCGAGATATAAGCAAAAATTAGACACTGCTTTTTCGAAGCTTAAAAAAAAGTTTATTCAACTTTGACAGCGAATTACGCGAAAACAGTAACTGCTATAATTATACCAGTGTAGACGTTTCAAAGAATGAACATTCGGCTTTAATTTAGTAGATCAACAATTAATTTATCTCGCGTACTTTTCGAGATATAAGCAAAAATGTAGACACTGCTTTTTCGAAGCTTAAAAAAAAGCTTATTCAACTTTGACAGCGAATTACGAAAAACAGTAACTGCTACAATTATACCAGTATATACGTTTCAAAGAATGAACATTCGGCTTTAATTTGGTAGCTGAATAATTAATTTATCTCGCGTTCTTTTTGAGATATAAGCAAAAATGTAAAGACACTGCTTTTTCGAAGCTTAAAAAAAAGTTTATTCAACTTCGACAGGAATTACGCAAAAACAGTAACTCCTACAATTATACCAGTGTGTACATTTCAAAGAATGAATATTCGGCTTTAATTTGGTAGCTCAACAATTAATTTATCTCTCGAACTTTTCGAGATATAAGCAAAAATTAGACACTGCTTTTTCGAAGCTTAAAAAAAAGTTTATTCAACTTTGACAGCGAATTACGCGAAAACAGTAACTGCTATAATTATACCAGTACATACGTTTCAAAGAATGAACATTCGGCTTTAATTTGGTAGATCAACAATTAATTTATCTCTCGAACTTTTCGAGATATAAGCAAAAATGTAAAGACACTGCTTTTTCGAAGCTTAAAAAAAAGTTTATTCAAATTTTGACAGCGAATTACGCAAAAACAGTAACTCCTACAATTATACGAGTATATACGTTTCAAAGAATGAACATTCGGCTTTAATTTGGTAGCTGCATAATTAATTTCTCTCGCGTACTTTTCGAGATATAAGCAAAAATGTAAAGACACTGCTTTTTCGAAGCTTAAAAAAAATTTATTCAAATTTGACAACGAATTACGCGAAAACAGTAACTGCTACAATTATACCAGTGTAGACGTTTCAAAGAATGAACATTCGGCTTTAATTTAGTAGATCAACATTTAATTTATCTCGCGTACTTTTCGAGATATAAGCAAAAATGTAAAGACACTGCTTTTTCGAAGATTAAAAAAAAGTTTATTCAACTTTGACAGCGAATTACGAAAAACAGTAACTCCTACAATTATACCAGTATATACGTTTCAAAGAATGAACATTCGGCTTTAATTTGGTAGCTGAATAATTAATTTATCTCGCGTACTTTTTGAGATATAAGCAAAAATGTAAAGACACTGCTTTTTCGAAGCTTAAAAAAAAGTTTATTCAACTTCGACAGCGAATTACGCAAAAACAGTAACTCCTACAATTATACCAGTATATACGTTTCAAAAAATGAACATTCGGCTTTAATTTGGTAGCTCAACAATTAATTTATCTCGCTGCCTTTTCGAGATATAAGCACAAATGTAAAGACACTGCTTTTTCGAAGCTTAAATAAAAGTTTATTCAATTTTGACAGCAAATTACGCGAAAACAGTAACTGCTACAATTATACCAGTGTGTACGTTTCAAAGAATGAATATTCGGCTTTAATTTGGTAGCTCAACAATTAATTTATCTCGCGAACTTTTCGAGATATAAGCAAAAATGTAAAGACACTGCTTTTTCGAAGCTTAAAAAAAAGTTTATTCAACTTTGACAGCGAATTACGCGAAAACAGTAACTGCTACAATTATACCAGTGTAGACGTTTCAAAGAATGAACATTCGGCTTTAATTTGGTAGCTGAATAATTAATTTATCTCGCGTACTTTTTGAGATATAAGCAAAAATGTAAAGACACTGCTTTTTCAAAGCTTAAAAAAAAGTTTATTCAACTTCGACAGCGAATTACGCAAAAACAGTAACTCCTACAATTATACCAGTATATACGTTTCAAAGAATGAACATTCGGCTTTAATTTGGTAGATCAACAATTAATTTATCTCTCGAACTTTTCGCGATATAAGCAAAAATGTAAAGACACTGCTTTTTCGAAGCTTAAAAAAAAGTTTATTCAAATTTTGACAGGGAATTACGCAAAAACAGTAACTCCTACAATTATACCAGTATATACGTTTCAAAGAATGAACATTCGGCTTTAATTTGGTAGCTGCATAATTAAGTTCTCTCGCGTACTTTTCGAGATATAAGCAAAAATGTAAAGACACTGCTTTTTCGAAGCTTAAAAAAAAGTTTATTCAAATTTTGACAGGGAATTACGCAAAAACAGTAACTCCTACAATTATACCAGTATATACGTTTCAAAGAATGAACATTCGGCTTTAATTTGGTAGCTGCATAATTAAGTTCTCTCGCGTACTTTTCGAGATATAAGCAAAAATGTAAAGACACTGCTTTTTCGAAGCTTAAAAAAAAGTTTATTCAACTTTGACAGCGAATTACGCGAAAACAGTAACTGCTATAATTATACCAGTGTAGACGTTTCAAAGAATGAACATTCGGCTTTAATTTAGTAGATCAACAATTAATTTATCTCGCGTACTTTTCGAGATATAAGCAAAAATGTAGACACTGCTTTTTCGAAGCTTAAAAAAAAGCTTATTCAACTTTGACAGCGAATTACGAAAAACAGTAACTGCTACAATTATACCAGTATATACGTTTCAAAGAATGAACATTCGGCTTTAATTTGGTAGCTGAATAATTAATTTATCTCGCGTTCTTTTTGAGATATAAGCAAAAATGTAAAGACACTGCTTTTTCGAAGCTTAAAAAAAAGTTTATTCAACTTCGACAGGAATTACGCAAAAACAGTAACTCCTACAATTATACCAGTGTGTACATTTCAAAGAATGAATATTCGGCTTTAATTTGGTAGCTCAACAATTAATTTATCTCTCGAACTTTTCGAGATATAAGCAAAAATTAGACACTGCTTTTTCGAAGCTTAAAAAAAAGTTTATTCAACTTTGACAGCGAATTACGCGAAAACAGTAACTGCTATAATTATACCAGTGTAGACGTTTCAAAGAATGAACATTCGGCTTTAATTTAGTAGATCAACAATTAATTTATCTCGCGTACTTTTCGAGATATAAGCAAAAATGTAGACACTGCTTTTTCGAAGCTTAAAAAAAAGCTTATTCAACTTTGACAGCGAATTACGAAAAACAGTAACTGCTACAATTATACCAGTATATACGTTTCAAAGAATGAACATTCGGCTTTAATTTGGTAGCTGAATAATTAATTTATCTCGCGTTCTTTTTGAGATATAAGCAAAAATGTAAAGACACTGCTTTTTCGAAGCTTAAAAAAAAGTTTATTCAACTTCGACAGGAATTACGCAAAAACAGTAACTCCTACAATTATACCAGTGTGTACATTTCAAAGAATGAATATTCGGCTTTAATTTGGTAGCTCAACAATTAATTTATCTCTCGAACTTTTCGAGATATAAGCAAAAATTAGACACTGCTTTTTCGAAGCTTAAAAAAAAGTTTATTCAACTTTGACAGCGAATTACGCGAAAACAGTAACTGCTATAATTATACCAGTACATACGTTTCAAAGAATGAACATTCGGCTTTAATTTGGTAGATCAACAATTAATTTATCTCTCGAACTTTTCGAGATATAAGCAAAAATGTAAAGACACTGCTTTTTCGAAGCTTAAAAAAAAGTTTATTCAAATTTTGACAGCGAATTACGCAAAAACAGTAACTCCTACAATTATACGAGTATATACGTTTCAAAGAATGAACATTCGGCTTTAATTTGGTAGCTGCATAATTAATTTCTCTCGCGTACTTTTCGAGATATAAGCAAAAATGTAAAGACACTGCTTTTTCGAAGCTTAAAAAAAATTTATTCAAATTTGACAACGAATTACGCGAAAACAGTAACTGCTACAATTATACCAGTGTAGACGTTTCAAAGAATGAACATTCGGCTTTAATTTAGTAGATCAACATTTAATTTATCTCGCGTACTTTTCGAGATATAAGCAAAAATGTAAAGACACTGCTTTTTCGAAGATTAAAAAAAAGTTTATTCAACTTTGACAGCGAATTACGAAAAACAGTAACTCCTACAATTATACCAGTATATACGTTTCAAAGAATGAACATTCGGCTTTAATTTGGTAGCTGAATAATTAATTTATCTCGCGTACTTTTTGAGATATAAGCAAAAATGTAAAGACACTGCTTTTTCGAAGCTTAAAAAAAAGTTTATTCAACTTCGACAGCGAATTACGCAAAAACAGTAACTCCTACAATTATACCAGTATATACGTTTCAAAAAATGAACATTCGGCTTTAATTTGGTAGCTCAACAATTAATTTATCTCGCTGCCTTTTCGAGATATAAGCACAAATGTAAAGACACTGCTTTTTCGAAGCTTAAATAAAAGTTTATTCAATTTTGACAGCAAATTACGCGAAAACAGTAACTGCTACAATTATACCAGTGTGTACGTTTCAAAGAATGAATATTCGGCTTTAATTTGGTAGCTCAACAATTAATTTATCTCGCGAACTTTTCGAGATATAAGCAAAAATGTAAAGACACTGCTTTTTCGAAGCTTAAAAAAAAGTTTATTCAACTTTGACAGCGAATTACGCGAAAACAGTAACTGCTACAATTATACCAGTGTAGACGTTTCAAAGAATGAACATTCGGCTTTAATTTGGTAGCTGAATAATTAATTTATCTCGCGTACTTTTTGAGATATAAGCAAAAATGTAAAGACACTGCTTTTTCAAAGCTTAAAAAAAAGTTTATTCAACTTCGACAGCGAATTACGCAAAAACAGTAACTCCTACAATTATACCAGTATATACGTTTCAAAGAATGAACATTCGGCTTTAATTTGGTAGATCAACAATTAATTTATCTCTCGAACTTTTCGCGATATAAGCAAAAATGTAAAGACACTGCTTTTTCGAAGCTTAAAAAAAAGTTTATTCAAATTTTGACAGGGAATTACGCAAAAACAGTAACTCCTACAATTATACCAGTATATACGTTTCAAAGAATGAACATTCGGCTTTAATTTGGTAGCTGCATAATTAAGTTCTCTCGCGTACTTTTCGAGATATAAGCAAAAATGTAAAGACACTGCTTTTTCGAAGCTTAAAAAAAAGTTTATTCAACTTTGACAGCGAATTACGCGAAAACAGTAACTGCTATAATTATACCAGTGTAGACGTTTCAAAGAATGAACATTCGGCTTTAATTTAGTGGATCAACAATTAATTTATCTCGCGTACTTTTCGAGATATAAGCAAAAATGTAGACACTGCTTTTTCGAAGCTTAAAAAAAAGTTTATTCAACTTTGACAGCGAATTACGAAAAACAGTAACTGCTACAATTATACCAGTATATACGTTTCAAAGAATGAACATTCGGCTTTAATTTGGTAGCTGTATAATTAATTTATCTCGCGTTCTTTTTGAGATATAAGCAAAAATGTAAAGACACTGCTTTTTCGAAGCTTAAAAAAAAGTTTATTCAACTTCGACAGGAATTACGCAAAAACAGTAACTCCTACAATTATATCAGTGTGTACATTTCAAAGAATGAATATTCGGCTTTAATTTGGTAGCTCAACAATTAATTTATCTCTCGAACTTTTCGAGATATAAGCAAAAATTAGACACTGCTTTTTCGAAGCTTAAAAAAAAGTTTATTCAACTTTGACAGCGAATTACGCGAAAACAGTAACTGCTACAATTATACCAGTACATACGTTTCAAAGAATGAACATTCGGCTTTAATTTGGTAGATCAACAATTAATTTATCTCTCGAACTTTTCGAGATATAAGCAAAAATGTAAAGACACTGCTTTTTCGAAGCTTAAAAAAAAGTTTATTCAAATTTTGACAGCGAATTACGCAAAAACAGTAACTCCTACAATTATACGTTTCAAAGAATGAACATTCGGCTTTAATTTGGTAGCTGCATAATTAATTTCTCTCGCGTACTTTTCGAGATATAAGCAAAAATGTAAAGACACTGCTTTTTCGAAGATTAAAAAAAAGTTTATTCAACTTTGACAGCGAATTACGAAAAACAGTAACTCCTACAATTATACCAGTATATACGTTTCAAAGAATGAACATTCGGCTTTAATTTGGTAGCTGAATAATTAATTTATCTCGCGTACTTTTTGAGATATAAGCAAAAATGTAAAGACACTGCTTTTTCGAAGCTTAAAAAAAAGTTTATTCAACTTCGACAGCGAATTACGCAAAAACAGTAACTCCTACAATTATACCAGTATATACGTTTCAAAAAATGAACATTCGGCTTTAATTTGGTAGCTCAACAATTAATTTATCTCGTTGCCTTTTCGAGATATAAGCACAAATGTAAAGACACTGCTTTTTCGAAGCTTAAATAAAAGTTTATTCAATTTTGACAGCAAATTACGCGAAAACAGTAACTGCTACAATTATACCAGTGTGTACGTTTCAAAGAATGAATATTCGGCTTTAATTTGGTAGCTCAACAATTAATTTATCTCGCGAACTTTTCGAGATATAAGCAAAAATGTAAAGACACTGCTTTTTCGAAGCTTAAAAAAAAGTTTATTCAACTTTGACAGCGAATTACGCGAAAACAGTAACTGCTACAATTATACCAGTGTAGACGTTTCAAAGAATGAACATTCGGCTTTAATTTGGTAGCTGAATAATTAATTTATCTCGCGTACTTTTTGAGATATAAGCAAAAATGTAAAGACACTGCTTTTTCAAAGCTTAAAAATAAAGTTTATTCAACTTCGACAGCGAATTACGCAAAAACAGTAACTCCTACAATTATACCAGTATATACGTTTCAAAGAATGAACATTCGGCTTTCATTTGGTAGATCAACAATTAATTTATCTCTCGAACTTTTCGAGATATAAGCAAAAATGTAAAGACACTGCTTTTTCGAAGCTTAAAAAAAAGTTTATTCAAATTTTGACAGGGAATTACGCAAAAACAGTAACTCCTACAATTATACCAGTATATACGTTTCAAAGAATGAACATTCGGCTTTAATTTGGTAGCTGCATAATTAAGTTCTCTCGCGTACTTTTCGAGATATAAGCAAAAATGTAAAGACACTGCTTTTTCGAAGCTTAAAAAAAAGTTTATTCAACTTTGACAGCGAATTACGCGAAAACAGTAACTGCTATAATTATACCAGTGTAGACGTTTCAAAGAATGAACATTCGGCTTTAATTTAGTAGATCAACAATTAATTTATCTCGCGTACTTTTCGAGATATAAGCAAAAATGTAGACACTGCTTTTTCGAAGCTTAAAAAAAAGCTTATTCAACTTTGACAGCGAATTACGAAAAACAGTAACTGCTACAATTATACCAGTATATACGTTTCAAAGAATGAACATTCGGCTTTAATTTGGTAGCTGAATAATTAATTTATCTCGCGTTCTTTTTGAGATATAAGCAAAAATGTAAAGACACTGCTTTTTCGAAGCTTAAAAAAAAGTTTATTCAACTTCGACAGGAATTACGCAAAAACAGTAACTCCTACAATTATACCAGTGTGTACATTTCAAAGAATGAATATTCGGCTTTAATTTGGTAGCTCAACAATTAATTTATCTCTCGAACTTTTCGAGATATAAGCAAAAATTAGACACTGCTTTTTCGAAGCTTAAAAAAAAGTTTATTCAACTTTGACAGCGAATTACGCGAAAACAGTAACTGCTACAATTATACCAGTACATACGTTTCAAAGAATGAACATTCGGCTTTAATTTGGTAGATCAACAATTAATTTATCTCTCGAACTTTTCGAGATATAAGCAAAAATGTAAAGACACTGCTTTTTCGAAGCTTAAAAAAAAGTTTATTCAAATTTTGACAGCGAATTACGCAAAAACAGTAACTCCTACAATTATACGAGTATATACGTTTCAAAGAATGAACATTCGGCTTTAATTTGGTAGCTGCATAATTAATTTCTCTCGCGTACTTTTCGAGATATAAGCAAAAATGTAAAGACACTGCTTTTTCGAAGCTTAAAAAAAATTTATTCAATTTTGACAGCGAATTACGCGAAAACAGTAACTGCTACAATTATACCAGTGTAGACGTTTCAAAGAATGAACATTCGGCTTTAATTTAGTAGATCAACATTTAATTTATCTCGCGTACTTTTCGAGATATAAGCAAAAATGTAAAGACACTGCTTTTTCGAAGATTAAAAAAAAGTTTATTCAACTTTGACAGCGAATTACGAAAAACAGTAACTCCTACAATTATACCAGTATATACGTTTCAAAGAATGAACATTCGGCTTTAATTTGGTAGCTGAATAATTAATTTATCTCGCGTACTTTTTGAGATATAAGCAAAAATGTAAAGACACTGCTTTTTCGAAGCTTAAAAAAAAGTTTATTCAACTTCGACAGCGAATTACGCAAAAACAGTAACTCCTACAATTATACCAGTATATACGTTTCAAAAAATGAACATTCGGCTTTAATTTGGTAGCTCAACAATTAATTTATCTCGCTGCCTTTTCGAGATATAAGCACAAATGTAAAGACACTGCTTTTTCGAAGCTTAAATAAAAGTTTATTCAATTTTGACAGCAAATTACGCGAAAACAGTAACTGCTACAATTATACCAGTATGTACGTTTCAAAGAATGAATATTCGGCTTTAATTTGGTAGCTCAACAATTAATTTATCTCGCGAACTTTTCGAGATATAAGCAAAAATGTAAAGACACTGCTTTTTCGAAGCTTAAAAAAAAGTTTATTCAACTTTGACAGCGAATTACGCGAAAACAGTAACTGCTACAATTATACCAGTGTAGACGTTTCAAAGAATGAACATTCGGCTTTAATTTGGTAGCTGAATAATTAATTTATCTCGCGTACTTTTTGAGATATAAGCAAAAATGTAAAGACACTGCTTTTTCAAAGCTTAAAAAAAAGTTTATTCAACTTCGACAGCGAATTACGCAAAAACAGTAACTCCTACAATTATACCAGTATATACGTTTCAAAGAATGAACATTCGGCTTTAATTTGGTAGATCAACAATTAATTTATCTCTCGAACTTTTCGAGATATAAGCAAAAATGTAAAGACACTGCTTTTTCGAAGCTTAAAAAAAAGTTTATTCAAATTTTGACAGGGAATTACGCAAAAACAGTAACTCCTACAATTATACCAGTATATACGTTTCAAAGAATGAACATTCGGCTTTAATTTGGTAGCTGCATAATTAAGTTCTCTCGCGTACTTTTCGAGATATAAGCAAAAATGTAAAGACACTGCTTTTTCGAAGCTTAAAAAAAAGTTTATTCAACTTTGACAGCGAATTACGCGAAAACAGTAACTGCAATAATTATACCAGTGTAGACGTTTCAAAGAATGAACATTCGGCTTTAATTTAGTAGATCAACAATTAATTTATCTCGCGTACTTTTCGAGATATAAGCAAAAATGTAGACACTGCTTTTTCGAAGCTTAAAAAAAAGTTTATTCAACTTTGACAGCGAATTACGAAAAACAGTAACTGCTACAATTATACCAGTATATACGTTTCAAAGAATGAACATTCGGCTTTAATTTGGTAGCTGAATAATTAATTTATCTCGCGTTCTTTTTGAGATATAAGCAAAAATGTAAAGACACTGCTTTTTCGAAGCTTAAAAAAAGTTTATTCAACTTCGACAGGAATTACGCAAAAACAGTAACTCCTACAATTATACCAGTGTGTACATTTCAAAGAATGAATATTCGGCTTTAATTTGGTAGCTCAACAATTAATTTATCTCTCGAACTTTTCGAGATATAAGCAAAAATGTAAAGACACTGCTTTTTCGAAGCTTAAAAAAAAGTTTATTCAAATTTTGACAGCGAATTACGCAAAAACAGTAACTCCTACAATTATACGTTTTAAAGAATGAACATTCGGCTTTAATTTGGTAGCTGCATAATTAATTTCTCTCGCGTACTTTTCGAGATATAAGCAAAAATGTAAAGACACTGCTTTTTCGAAGCTTAAAAAAAGTTTATTCAATTTTGACAGCGAATTACGCGAAAACAGTAACTGCTACAATTATACCAGTGTAGACGTTTCAAAGAATGAACATTCGGCTTTAATTTAGCAGATCAACAATTAATTTATCTCGCGTACTTTTCGAGATATAAGCAAAAATGTAAAGACACTGCTTTTTCGAAGATTAAAAAAAAGTTTATTCAACTTTGACAGCGAATTACGAAAAACAGTAACTCCTACAATTATACCAGTATATACGTTTCAAAGAATGAACATTCGGCTTTAATTTGGTAGATCAACAATTAATTTATCTCGCGTACTTTTCGAGATATAAGCAAAAATGTAAAGACACTGCTTTTTCGAAGATTAAAAAAAAGTTTATTCAACTTTGACAGCGAATTACGAAAAACAGTAACTGCTACAATTATACCAGTATATACGTTTCAAAGAATGAACATTCGGCTTTAATTTAGTAGATCAACAATTAATTTATCTCGCGTACTTTTCGAGATATAAGCAAAAATGTAAAGACACTGCTTTTTCGAAGATTAAAAAAAAGTTTATTCAACTTTGACAGCGAATTACGAAAAACAGTAACTCCTACAATTATACCAGTATATACGTTTCAAAAAATGAACATTCGGCTTTAATTTGGTAGCAGCATAATTAATTTCTCTCGCGTACTTTTCGAGATATAAGCAAAAATGTAAAGACACTGCTTTTTCGAAGCTTAAAAAAAATTTATTCAATTTTGACAGCGAATTACGCGAAAACAGTAACTGCTACAATTATACCAGTGTAGACGTTTCAAAGAATGAACATTCGGCTTTAATTTAGTAGATCAACATTTAATTTATCTCGCGTACTTTTCGAGATATAAGCAAAAATGTAAAGACACTGCTTTTTCGAAGATTAAAAAAAAGTTTATTCAACTTTGACAGCGAATTACGAAAAACAGTAACTCCTACAATTATACCAGTATATACGTTTCAAAGAATGAACATTCGGCTTTAATTTGGTAGCTGAATAATTAATTTATCTCGCGTACTTTTTGAGATATAAGCAAAAATGTAAAGACACTGCTTTTTCGAAGCTTAAAAAAAAGTTTATTCAACTTCGACAGCGAATTACGCAAAAACAGTAACTCCTACAATTATACCAGTATATACGTTTCAAAAAATGAACATTCGGCTTTAATTTGGTAGCTCAACAATTAATTTATCTCGCTGCCTTTTCGAGATATAAGCACAAATGTAAAGACACTGCTTTTTCGAAGCTTAAATAAAAGTTTATTCAATTTTGACAGCAAATTACGCGAAAACAGTAACTGCTACAATTATACCAGTATGTACGTTTCAAAGAATGAATATTCGGCTTTAATTTGGTAGCTCAACAATTAATTTATCTCGCGAACTTTTCGAGATATAAGCAAAAATGTAAAGACACTGCTTTTTCGAAGCTTAAAAAAAAGTTTATTCAACTTTGACAGCGAATTACGCGAAAACAGTAACTGCTACAATTATACCAGTGTAGACGTTTCAAAGAATGAACATTCGGCTTTAATTTGGTAGCTGAATAATTAATTTATCTCGCGTACTTTTTGAGATATAAGCAAAAATGTAAAGACACTGCTTTTTCAAAGCTTAAAAAAAAGTTTATTCAACTTCGACAGCGAATTACGCAAAAACAGTAACTCCTACAATTATACCAGTATATACGTTTCAAAGAATGAACATTCGGCTTTAATTTGGTAGATCAACAATTAATTTATCTCTCGAACTTTTCGAGATATAAGCAAAAATGTAAAGACACTGCTTTTTCGAAGCTTAAAAAAAAGTTTATTCAAATTTTGACAGGGAATTACGCAAAAACAGTAACTCCTACAATTATACCAGTATATACGTTTCAAAGAATGAACATTCGGCTTTAATTTGGTAGCTGCATAATTAAGTTCTCTCGCGTACTTTTCGAGATATAAGCAAAAATGTAAAGACACTGCTTTTTCGAAGCTTAAAAAAAAGTTTATTCAACTTTGACAGCGAATTACGCGAAAACAGTAACTGCAATAATTATACCAGTGTAGACGTTTCAAAGAATGAACATTCGGCTTTAATTTAGTAGATCAACAATTAATTTATCTCGCGTACTTTTCGAGATATAAGCAAAAATGTAGACACTGCTTTTTCGAAGCTTAAAAAAAAGTTTATTCAACTTTGACAGCGAATTACGAAAAACAGTAACTGCTACAATTATACCAGTATATACGTTTCAAAGAATGAACATTCGGCTTTAATTTGGTAGCTGAATAATTAATTTATCTCGCGTTCTTTTTGAGATATAAGCAAAAATGTAAAGACACTGCTTTTTCGAAGCTTAAAAAAAGTTTATTCAACTTCGACAGGAATTACGCAAAAACAGTAACTCCTACAATTATACCAGTGTGTACATTTCAAAGAATGAATATTCGGCTTTAATTTGGTAGCTCAACAATTAATTTATCTCTCGAACTTTTCGAGATATAAGCAAAAATGTAAAGACACTGCTTTTTCGAAGCTTAAAAAAAAGTTTATTCAAATTTTGACAGCGAATTACGCAAAAACAGTAACTCCTACAATTATACGTTTTAAAGAATGAACATTCGGCTTTAATTTGGTAGCTGCATAATTAATTTCTCTCGCGTACTTTTCGAGATATAAGCAAAAATGTAAAGACACTGCTTTTTCGAAGCTTAAAAAAAGTTTATTCAATTTTGACAGCGAATTACGCGAAAACAGTAACTGCTACAATTATACCAGTGTAGACGTTTCAAAGAATGAACATTCGGCTTTAATTTAGCAGATCAACAATTAATTTATCTCGCGTACTTTTCGAGATATAAGCAAAAATGTAAAGACACTGCTTTTTCGAAGATTAAAAAAAAGTTTATTCAACTTTGACAGCGAATTACGAAAAACAGTAACTCCTACAATTATACCAGTATATACGTTTCAAAGAATGAACATTCGGCTTTAATTTGGTAGATCAACAATTAATTTATCTCGCGTACTTTTCGAGATATAAGCAAAAATGTAAAGACACTGCTTTTTCGAAGATTAAAAAAAAGTTTATTCAACTTTGACAGCGAATTACGAAAAACAGTAACTGCTACAATTATACCAGTATATACGTTTCAAAGAATGAACATTCGGCTTTAATTTAGTAGATCAACAATTAATTTATCTCGCGTACTTTTCGAGATATAAGCAAAAATGTAAAGACACTGCTTTTTCGAAGATTAAAAAAAAGTTTATTCAACTTTGACAGCGAATTACGAAAAACAGTAACTCCTACAATTATACCAGTATATACGTTTTAAAGAATGAACATTCGGCTTTAATTTGGTAGCTGAATAATTAATTTATCTCGCGTACTTTTTGAGATATAAGCAAAAATGTAAAGACACTGCTTTTTCGAAGCTTAAAAAAAAGTTTATTCAACTTCGACAGCGAATTACGCAAAAACAGTAACTCCTACAATTATACCAGTATATACGTTTCAAAGAATGAACATTCGGCTTTAATTTGGTAGCTCAACAATTAATTTATCTCGCTGCCTTTTCGAGATATAAGCACAAATGTAAAGACACTGCTTTTTCGAAGCTTAAATAAAAGTTTATTCAATTTTGACAGCAAATTACGCGAAAACAGTAACTGCTACAATTATACCAGTGTGTACGTTTCAAAGAATGAATATTCGGCTTTAATTTGGTAGCTCAACAATTAATTTATCTCGCGAACTTTTCGAGATATAAGCAAAAATGTAAAGACACTGCTTTTTCGAAGCTTAAAAAAAAGTTTATTCAACTTTGACAGCGAATTACGCGAAAACAGTAACTGCTACAATTATACCAGTGTAGACGTTTCAAAGAATGAACATTCGGCTTTAATTTGGTAGCTGAATAATTAATTTATCTCGCGTACTTTTTGAGATATAAGCAAAAATGTAAAGACACTGCTTTTTCGAAGCTTAAATAAAAGTTTATTCAATTTTGACAGCAAATTACGCGAAAACAGTAACTGCTACAATTATACCAGTATATACGTTTCAAAGAATGAACATTCGGCCTTAATTTGGTAGCTGCATAATTAATTTATCTCGCGTACTTTTCGAGATATAAGCAAAAATGTAAAGACACTGCTTTTTCGAAGCTTAAAAAAAAGTTTATTCAACTTTGACAGCGAATTACGCGAAAACAGTAACTGCTACAATTATACCAGTGTAGACGTTTCAAAGAATGAACATTCGGCTTTAATTTAGTAGATCAACAATTAATTTATCTCGCGTACTTTTCGAGATATAAGCAAAAATGTAAAGACACTGCTTTTTCGAAGATTAAAAAAAAGTTTATTCAAATTTGACAGCGAATTACGCAAAAACAGTAACTCCTACAATTATACCAGTATATATGTTTCAAAGAATGAACATTCGGCTTTAATTTGGTAGCTCAACAATTAATTTATCTCGCTGCCTTTTCGAGATATAAGCACAAATGTAAAGACACTGCTTTTTCGAAGCTTAAATAAAAGTTTATTCAATTTTGACAGCAAATTACGCGAAAACAGTAACTGCTACAATTATACCAGTGTGTACGTTTCAAAGAATGAATATTCGGCTTTAATTTGGTAGCTCAACAATTAATTTATCTCTCGAACTTTTCGAGATATAAGCAAAAATGTAAAGACACTGCTTTTTCAAAGCTTAAAAAAAAGTTTATTCAACTTCGACAGCGAATTACGCAAAAACAGTAACTCCTACAATTATACCAGTATATACGTTTCAAAGAATGAACATTCGGCTTTAATTTGGTAGCTCAACAATTAATTTATCTCGCTGCCTTTTCGAGATATAAGCACAAATGTAAAGACACTGCTTTTTCGAAGCTTAAATAAAAGTTTATTCAATTTTGACAGCAAATTACGCGAAAACAGTAACTGCTACAATTATACCAGTGTGTACGTTTCAAAGAATGAATATTCGGCTTTAATTTGGTAGCTCAACAATTAATTTATCTCTCGAACTTTTCGAGATATAAGCAAAAATGTAAAGACACTGCTTTTTCGAAGCTTAAATAAAAGTTTATTCAATTTTGACAGCAAATTACGCGAAAACAGTAACTGCTACAATTATACCAGTATGTACGTTTCAAAGAATGAATATTCGGCTTTAATTTGGTAGCTCAACAATTAATTTATCTCTCGAACTTTTCGAGATATAAGCAAAAATGTAGACACTGCTTTTTCGAAGCTTAAAAAAAAGTTTATTCAACTTTGACAGCGAATTACGTACCGAACAGTAACTGCTACAATTATACCAGTATATACGTTTCAAAGAATGAACATTCGGCTTTAATTTGGTAGATCAACAATTAATTTATCTCTCGAACTTTTCGAGATATAAGCAAAAATGTAAAGACACTGCTTTTTCGAAGCTTAAAAAAAAGTTTATTCAAATTTTGACCGGGAATTACGCAAAAACAGTAACTCCTACAATTATACCAGTATATACGTTTCAAAGAATGAACATTCGGCTTTAATTTGGTAGATCAACAATTAATTTATCTCTCGAACTTTTCGAGATATAAGCAAAAATGTAAAGACACTGCTTTTTCGAAGCTTAAAAAAAGTTTATTCAACTTTGACAGCGAATTACGCGAAAACAATAACTGCTACAATTATAGCAGTGTATACGTTTCATAGAATGAACATTCGGCTTTAATTTGGTAGCTGCATAATTAAGTTCTCTCGCGTACTTTTCGAGATATAAGCAAAAATGTAAAGACACTGCTTTTTCGAAGCTTAAAAAAAAGTTTATTCAACTTTGGCAGCGAATTACGCGAAAACAATAACTGCTACAATTATAGCAGTGTATACGTTTCATAGAATGAACATTCGGCTTTAATTTGGTAGCTCAATAATTAATTTATCTCGCGTACTTTTCGAGATATAAGCAAAAATGTAAAGACACTGCTTTTTCAAAGCTTAAAAAAAAGTTTATTCAACTTTGACAGCGACTTACGCGAAAACAGTAACTGCTACAATTATACCAGTGTATACGTTTCAAAGAATGAACATTCGGCTTTAATTTGGTAGCTCAACAATTAACTTATCTCTCGAACTTTTCGAGATATTAGCAAAAATGTAAAGACACTGCTTTATCGAAGCTTAAAAAAAAGTTTATTCAACTTTGACAGCGAATTACGCAAAAACAGTAACTTTTTATGAGATATAAGCAAAACTATAAAGACACTGCTTTTTCGAAGCTTAAAAAAAGTTTATTCAACTTTGACAGCGAATTACGCGAAAACAGTAACTGCTACAATTATACCAGTATATACGTTTCAAAGAATGAACATTCGGCTTTAATTTGGTAGCTCAATAATTAATTTATCTCGCGTACTTTTCGAGATATAAGCAAAAATGTAAAGACACTGCTTTTTCGAAGCTTAAAAAAAAGTTTATTCAAGTTTGACAGCGAATTACGCGAAAACAGTAACTGCTACAATTATACCAGTATATACGTTTCAAAGAATGAACATTCGGCTTTAATTTGGTAGCTCAATAATTAATTTATCTCGCGTACTTTTCGAGATATAAGCAAAAATGTAAAGACACTGCTTTTTCGAAGCTTAAAAAAAAGTTTATTCAACTTTGACAGCGAATTACGCAAAAACAGTAACTCCTACAATTATACCAGTGTATACGTTTCAAAGAATGAACATTCGGCTTTAATTTGGTAGCTCAATAATTAATTTATCTCGCGTACTTTTCGAGATATAAACAAAAATGTAAAGACACTGCTTTTTCGAAGCTTAAAAAAAAGTTTATTCAACTTTGACAGCGAATTACGCGAAAACAGTAACTGCTACAATTATACCAGTGTATACGTTTCAAAGAATGAACATTCGGCTTTAATTTGGTAGCTCAACAATTAACTTATCTCTCGAACTTTTCGAGATATAAGCAAAAATGTAAAGACACTGCTTTATCGAAGCTTAAAAAAAAGTTTATTCAACTTTGACAGCGAATTACGCAAAAACAGTAACTTTTTATGAGATATAAGCAAAACTATAAAGACACTGCTTTTTCGAAGCTTAAAAAAAAGTTTATTCAACTTTGACAGCGAATTACGCGAAAACAGTAACTTTTTATGAGATATAAGCAAAACTATAAAGACACTGCTTTTTCGAAGCTTAAAAAAAAGTTTATTCAACTTTGACAGCGAATTACGCGGAAACAGTAACTGCTACAATTATACCAGTATATACGTTTCAAAGAATGAACATTCGGCTTTAATTTGGTTGCTCAATAATTAATTTATCTCGCGTACTTTTCGAGATATAAGCAAAAATGTAAAGACACTGCTTTTTCGAAGCTTAAAAAAAGTTTATTCAACTTTGACAGCGAATTACGCAAAAACAGTAACTTTTTATGAGATATAAGCAAAACTATAAAGACACTGCTTTTTCGAAGCTTAAAAAAAAGTTTATTCAACTTTGACAGCGAATTACGCAAAAACAGTAACTCCTGCAATAATACAGTGTATACGTTTCAAATAATGAACATTCGGCTTTAATTTGGTAGCTGAATAATTAATTTATCTCTCGTACTTTTCGAGATATAAGCAAAAATGTAAAGACACTGCTTTTTCAAAGCTTAAAAAAAAGTTTATTCAACTTTGACAGCGAATTACGCGAAAACAATAACTGCTACAATTATAGCAGTGTATACGTTTCATAGAATGAACATTCGGCTTTAATTTGGTAGCTCAATAATTAATTTATCTCGCGTACTTTTCGAGATATAAGCAAAAATGTAAAGACACTGCTTTTTCGAAGCTTAAAAAAAAGTTTATTCAACTTTGACAGCGAATTACGCGAAAACAGTAACTGCTACAATTATACCAGTATATACGTTTCAAAGAATGAACATTCGGCTTTAATTTGGTAGCTCAATAATTAATTTATCTCACGTACTTTTCGAGATATAAGCAAAAATGTAAAGACACTGCTTTTTCGAAGCTTAAAAAAAAGTTTATTCAAATTTGACAGCGAATTACGCAAAAACAGTAACTCCTACAATTATACCAGTGTATACGTTTCAAAGAATGAACATTCGGCTTTAATTTGGTAACTCAATAATTAATTTATCTCGCGTACTTTTCGAGATATAAACAAAAATGTAAAGACACTGCTTTTTCGAAGCTTAAAAAAAAGTTTATTCAACTTTGACAGCGAATTACGCGAAAACAGTAACTGCTACAATTATACCAGTGTATACGTTTCAAAGAATGAACATTCGGCTTTAATTTGGTAGCTCAACAATTAACTTATCTCTCGAACTTTTCGAGATATAAGCAAAAATGTAAAGACACTGCTTTTTCGAAGCTTAAAAAAAGTTTATTCAAATTTGACAGCGAATTACGCAAAAACAGTAACTCCTGCAATAATACAGTGTATACGTTTCAAATAATGAACATTCGGCTTTAATTTGGTAGCTGAATAATTAATTTATCTCTCGTACTTTTCGAGATATAAGCAAAAATGTAAAGACACTGCTTTTTCAAAGCTTAAAAAAAAGTTTATTCAACTTTGACAGCGAATTACGCGAAAACAATAACTGCTACAATTATAGCAGTGTATACGTTTCATAGAATGAACATTCGGCTTTAATTTGGTAGCTCAATAATTAATTTATCTCGCGTACTTTTCGAGATATAAGCAAAAATGTAAAGACACTGCTTTTTCGAAGCTTAAAAAAAAGTTTATTCAACTTTGACAGCGACTTACGCGAAAACAGTAACTGCTACAATTATACCAGTGTATACGTTTCAAAGAATGAACATTCGGCTTTAATTTGGTAGCTCAACAATTAACTTATCTGTCGAACTTTTCGAGATATAAGCAAAAATGTAAAGACACTGCTTTATCGAAGCTTAAAAAAAAGTTTATTCAACTTTGACAGCGAATTACGCGAAAACAATAACTGCTACAATTATAGCAGTGTATACGTTTCATAGAATGAACATTCGGCTTTAATTTGGTAGCTCAATAATTAATTTATCTCGCGTACTTTTCGAGATATAAGCAAAAATGTAAAGACACTGCTTTATCGAAGCTTAAAAAAAAGTTTATTCAACTTTGACAGCGAATTACGCAAAAACAGTAACTTTTTATGAGATATAAGCAAAACTATAAAGACACTGCTTTTTCGAAGCTTAAAAAAAAGTTTATTCAAATTTGACAGCGAATTACGCGGAAACAGTAACTGCTACAATTATACCAATGTATACGTTCCATAGAATGAACATTCGGCTTTAATTTGGTAGCTCAATAATTAATTTATCTCGCGTACTTTTCGAGATATAAGCAAAAATGTAAAGACACTGCTTTTTCGAAGCTTAAAAAAAAGTTTATTCAACTTTGACAGCGAATTACGCGAAAACAATAACTGCTACAATTATACCAGTATATACGTTTCAAAGAATGAACATTCGGCTTTAATTTGGTAGCTCAATAATTAATTTATCTCGCGTACTTTTCGAGATATAAGCAAAAATGTAAAGACACTGCTTTTTCGAAGCTTAAAAAAAGTTTATTCAACTTTGACAGCGAATTACGCAAAAACAGTAACTTTTTATGAGATATAAGCAAAACTATAAAGACACTGCTTTTTCGAAGCTTAAAAAAAAGTTTATTCAACTTTGACAGCGAATTACGCAAAAACAGTAACTCCTGCAATAATACAGTGTATACGTTTCAAATAATGAACATTCGGCTTTAATTTGGTAGCTGAATAATTAATTTATCTCTCGTACTTTTCGAGATATAAGCAAAAATGTAAAGACACTGCTTTTTCAAAGCTTAAAAAAAAGTTTATTCAACTTTGACAGCGAATTACGCGAAAACAATAACTGCTACAATTATAGCAGTATATACGTTTCATAGAATGAACATTCGGCTTTAATTTGGTAGCTCAATAATTAATTTATCTCGCGTACTTTTCGAGATATAAGCAAAAATGTAAAGACACTGCTTTTTCAAAGCTTAAAAAAAAGTTTATTCAACTTTGACAGCGACTTACGCGAAAACAGTAACTGCTACAATTATACCAGTGTATACGTTTCAAAGAATGAACATTCGGCTTTAATTTGGTAGCTCAACAATTAACTTATCTCTCGAACTTTTCGAGATATTAGCAAAAATGTAAAGACACTGCTTTATCGAAGCTTAAAAAAAAGTTTATTCAACTTTGACAGCGAATTACGCAAAAACAGTAACTTTTTATGAGATATAAGCAAAACTATAAAGACACTGCTTTTTCGAAGCTTAAAAAAAAGTTTATTCAACTTTGACAGCGAATTACGCGGAAACAGTAACTGCTACAATTATACCAGTGTATACGTTTCAAAGAATGAACATTCGGCTTTAATTTGGTAGCTCAACAATTAACTTATCTCTCGAACTTTTCGAGATATAAGCAAAAATGTAAAGACACTGCTTTTTCGAAGCTTAAAAAAAGTTTATTCAACTTTGACAGCGACTTACGCGAAAACAGTAACTGCTACAATTATACCAGTGTATACGTTTCAAAGAATGAACATTCGGCTTTAATTTGGTAGCTCAACAATTAACTTATCTCTCGAACTTTTCGAGATATTAGCAAAAATGTAAAGACACTGCTTTATCGAAGCTTAAAAAAAAGTTTATTCAACTTTGACAGCGAATTACGCAAAAACAGTAACTTTTTATGAGATATAAGCAAAACTATAAAGACACTGCTTTTTCGAAGCTTAAAAAAAAGTTTATTCAACTTTGACAGCGAATTACGCGAAAACAGTAACTGCTACAATTATACCAGTGTATACGTTTCAAAGAATGAACATTCGGCTTTAATTTGGTAGCTCAACAATTAACTTATCTCTCGAACTTTTCGAGATATAAGCAAAAATGTAAAGACACTGCTTTTTCGAAGCTTAAAAAAAGTTTATTCAAATTTGACAGCGAATTACGCAAAAACAGTAACTCCTGCAATAATACAGTGTATACGTTTCAAATAATGAACATTCGGCTTTAATTTGGTAGCTGAATAATTAATTTATCTCTCGTACTTTTCGAGATATAAGCAAAAATGTAAAGACACTGCTTTTTCAAAGCTTAAAAAAAAGTTTATTCAACTTTGACAGCGAATTACGCGAAAACAATAACTGCTACAATTATAGCAGTGTATACGTTTCATAGAATGAACATTCGGCTTTAATTTGGTAGCTCAATAATTAATTTATCTCGCGTACTTTTCGAGATATAAGCAAAAATGTAAAGACACTGCTTTTTCAAAGCTTAAAAAAAAGTTTATTCAACTTTGACAGCGACTTACGCGAAAACAGTAACTGCTACAATTATACCAGTGTATACGTTTCAAAGAATGAACATTCGGCTTTAATTTGGTAGCTCAACAATTAACTTATCTCTCGAACTTTTCGAGATATAAGCAAAAATGTAAAGACACTGCTTTATCGAAGCTTAAAAAAAAGTTTATTCAACTTTGACAGCGAATTACGCAAAAACAGTAACTTTTTATGAGATATAAGCAAAACTATAAAGACACTGCTTTTTCGAAGCTTAAAAAAAAGTTTATTCAACTTTGACAGCGAATTACGCAAAAACAGTAACTCCTGCAATAATACAGTGTATACGTTTCAAATAATGAACATTCGGCTTTAATTTGGTAGCTGAATAATTAATTTATCTCTCGTACTTTTCGAGATATAAGCAAAAATGTAAAGACACTGCTTTTTCAAAGCTTAAATAAAAGTTTATTCAACTTTGACAGCGAATTACGCGAAAACAATAACTGCTACAATTATAGCAGTGTATACGTTTCATAGAATGAACATTCGGCTTTAATTTGGTAGCTCAATAATTAATTTATCTCGCGTACTTTTCGAGATATAAGCAAAAATGTAAAGACACTGCTTTTTCGAAGCTTAAAAAAAAGTTTATTCAACTTTGACAGCGAATTACGCGAAAACAGTAACTGCTACAATTATACCAGTATATACGTTTCAAAGAATGAACATTCGGCTTTAATTTGGTAGCTCAATAATTAATTTATCTCACGTACTTTTCGAGATATAAGCAAAAATGTAAAGACACTGCTTTTTCGAAGCTTAAAAAAAAGTTTATTCAAATTTGACAGCGAATTACGCAAAAACAGTAACTCCTACAATTATACCAGTGTATACGTTTCAAAGAATGAACATTCGGCTTTAATTTGGTAACTCAATAATTAATTTATCTCGCGTACTTTTCGAGATATAAACAAAAATGTAAAGACACTGCTTTTTCGAAGCTTAAAAAAAAGTTTATTCAACTTTGACAGCGAATTACGCGAAAACAGTAACTGCTACAATTATACCAGTGTATACGTTTCAAAGAATGAACATTCGGCTTTAATTTGGTAGCTCAACAATTAACTTATCTCTCGAACTTTTCGAGATATAAGCAAAAATGTAAAGACACTGCTTTTTCGAAGCTTAAAAAAAGTTTATTCAAATTTGACAGCGAATTACGCAAAAACAGTAACTCCTGCAATAATACAGTGTATACGTTTCAAATAATGAACATTCGGCTTTAATTTGGTAGCTGAATAATTAATTTATCTCTCGTACTTTTCGAGATATAAGCAAAAATGTAAAGACACTGCTTTTTCAAAGCTTAAAAAAAAGTTTATTCAACTTTGACAGCGAATTACGCGAAAACAATAACTGCTACAATTATAGCAGTGTATACGTTTCATAGAATGAACATTCGGCTTTAATTTGGTAGCTCAATAATTAATTTATCTCGCGTACTTTTCGAGATATAAGCAAAAATGTAAAGACACTGCTTTTTCAAAGCTTAAAAAAAAGTTTATTCAACTTTGACAGCGACTTACGCGAAAACAGTAACTGCTACAATTATACCAGTGTATACGTTTCAAAGAATGAACATTCGGCTTTAATTTGGTAGCTCAACAATTAACTTATCTCTCGAACTTTTCGAGATATAAGCAAAAATGTAAAGACACTGCTTTATCGAAGCTTAAAAAAAAGTTTATTCAACTTTGACAGCGAATTACGCGAAAACAGTAACTGCTACAATTATACCAGTATATACGTTTCAAAGAATGAACATTCGGCTTTAATTTGGTAGCTCAATAATTAATTTATCTCGCGTACTTTTCGAGATATAAGCAAAAATGTAAAGACACTGCTTTATCGAAGCTTAAAAAAAAGTTTATTCAACTTTGACAGCGAATTACGCAAAAACAGTAACTTTTTATGAGATATAAGCAAAACTATAAAGACACTGCTTTTTCGAAGCTTAAAAAAAAGTTTATTCAAATTTGACAGCGAATTACGCGGAAACAGTAACTGCTACAATTATACCAATGTATACGTTTCATAGAATGAACATTCGGCTTTAATTTGGTAGCTCAATAATTAATTTATCTCGCGTACTTTTCGAGATATAAGCAAAAATGTAAAGACACTGCTTTTTAGAAGCTTAAAAAAAGTTTATTCAACTTTGACAGCGAATTACGCAAAAACAGTAACTTTTTATGAGATATAAGCAAAACTATAAAGACACTGCTTTTTCGAAGCTTAAAAAAAAGTTTATTCAACTTTGACAGCGAATTACGCAAAAACAGTAACTCCTGCAATAATACAGTGTATACGTTTCAAATAATGAACATTCGGCTTTAATTTGGTAGCTGAATAATTAATTTATCTCTCGTACTTTTCGAGATATAAGCAAAAATGTAAAGACACTGCTTTTTCAAAGCTTAAAAAAAAGTTTATTCAACTTTGACAGCGAATTACGCGAAAACAATAACTGCTACAATTATAGCAGTGTATACGTTTCATAGAATGAACATTCGGCTTTAATTTGGTAGCTCAATAATTAATTTATCTCGCGTACTTTTCGAGATATAAGCAAAAATGTAAAGACACTGCTTTTTCAAAGCTTAAAAAAAAGTTTATTCAACTTTGACAGCGAATTACGCAAAAACAGTAACTTTTTATGAGATATAAGCAAAACTATAAAGACACTGCTTTTTCGAAGCTTAAAAAAAAGTTTATTCAACTTTGACAGCGAATTACGCGGAAACAGTAACTGCTACAATTATACCAGTGTATACGTTTCAAAGAATGAACATTCGGCTTTAATTTGGTAGCTCAACAATTAACTTATCTCTCGAACTTTTCGAGATATAAGCAAAAATGTAAAGACACTGCTTTTTCGAAGCTTAAAAAAAGTTTATTCAACTTTGACAGCGACTTACGCGAAAACAGTAACTGCTACAATTATACCAGTGTATACGTTTCAAAGAATGAACATTCGGCTTTAATTTGGTAGCTCAATAATTAATTTATCTCGCGTACTTTTCGAGATATAAACAAAAATGTAAAGACACTGCTTTTTCGAAGCTTAAAAAAAAGTTTATTCATCTTTGACAGCGAATTACGCGAAAACAGTAACTGCTACAATTATACCAGTGTATACGTTTCAAAGAATGAACATTCGGCTTTAATTTGGTAGCTCAACAATTAACTTATCTCGAACTTTTCGAGATATAAGCAAAAATGTAAAGACACTGCTTTTTCGAAGCTTAAAAAAAGTTTATTCAAATTTGACAGCGAATTACGCAAAAACAGTAACTCCTGCAATAATACAGTGTATACGTTTCAAATAATGAACATTCGGCTTTAATTTGGTAGCTGAATAATTAATTTATCTCTCGTACTTTTCGAGATATAAGCAAAAATGTAAAGACACTGCTTTTTCAAAGCTTAAAAAAAAGTTTATTCAACTTTGACAGCGAATTACGCGAAAACAGTAACTGCTACAATTATAGCAGTGTATACGTTTCATAGAATGAACATTCGGCTTTAATTTGGTAGCTCAATAATTAATTTATCTCGCGTACTTTTCGAGATATAAGCAAAAATGTAAAGACACTGCTTTTTCGAAGCTTAAAAAAAAGTTTATTCAACTTTGACAGCGAATTACGCGAAAACAGTAACTGCTACAATTATACCAGTGTATACGTTTCAAAGAATGAACATTCGGCTTTAATTTGGTAGCTGAATAATTAATTTATCTCTCGTACTTTTCGAGATATAAGCAAAAATGTAAAGACACTGCTTTTTCAAAGCTTAAAAAAAAGTTTATTCAACTTTGACAGCGACTTACGCGAAAACAGTAACTGCTACAATTATACCAGTGTATACGTTTCAAAGAATGAACATTCGGCTTTAATTTGGTAGCTGAATAATTAATTTATCTCTCGTACTTTTCGAGATATAAGCAAAAATGTAAAGACACTGCATTTTCGAAGCTTAAAAAAAAGTTTATTCATCTTTGACAGCGAATTACGCGAAAACAGTAACTGCTACAATTATACCAGTGTATACGTTTCAAAGAATGAATATTCGGCTTTAATTTGGTAGCTCAACAATTAACTTATCTCTCGAACTTTTCGAGATATAAGCAAAAATGTAAAGACACTGCTTTTTCGAAGCTTAAAAAAAGTTTATTCAAATTTGACAGCGAATTACGCAAAAACAGTAACTCCTGCAATAATACAGTGTATACGTTTCAAATAATGAACATTCGGCTTTAATTTGGTAGCTGAATAATTAATTTATCTCTCGTACTTTTCGAGATATAAGCAAAAATGTAAAGACACTGCTTTTTCAAAGCTTAAAAAAAAGTTTATTCAACTTTGACAGCGAATTACGCGAAAACAGTAACTGCTACAATTATAGCAGTGTATACGTTTCATAGAATGAACATTCGGCTTTAATTTGGTAGCTCAATAATTAATTTATCTCGCGTACTTTTCGAGATATAAGCAAAAATGTAAAGACACTGCTTTTTCGAAGCTTAAAAAAAAGTTTATTCAACTTTGACAGCGAATTACGCGAAAACAGTAACTGCTACAATTATACCAGTGTATACGTTTCAAAGAATGAACATTCGGCTTTAATTTGGTAGCTGAATAATTAATTTATCTCTCGTACTTTTCGAGATATAAGCAAAAATGTAAAGACACTGCTTTTTCAAAGCTTAAAAAAAAGTTTATTCAACTTTGACAGCGACTTACGCGAAAACAGTAACTGCTACAATTATACCAGTGTATACGTTTCAAAGAATGAACATTCGGCTTTAATTTGGTAGCTGAATAATTAATTTATCTCTCGTACTTTTCGAGATATAAGCAAAAATGTAAAGACACTGCTTTTTCAAAGCTTAAAAAAAGTTTATTCAACTTTGACAGCGACTTACGCGAAAACAGTAACTGCTACAATTATACCAGTGTATACGTTTCAAAGAATGAACATTCGGCTTTAATTTAGTAGATCAACAATTAACTTATCTCTCGAACTTTTCGAGATATAAGCAAAAATGTAAAGACACTGCTTTTTCGAAGCTTAAAATAAAGTTTATTCAACTTTGACAGCGAATTACGCGAAAACAGTAACTGCTACAATTATATCGGTGCATACGTTTCAAAGAATGAACATTCGGCTTTAATTTGGAAGCTCAATAATTAATTTATCTCGCGTACTTCTCGAGATATAAGCAAAAATGTAAAGACACTGCTTTTTCGAAGCTTAAAAAAAAGTTTATTCAACTTTGACAGCGAATTACGCGGAAACAGTAACTGCTACAATTATACCAATGTATACGTTTCAATGAATGAACATTCGGCTTTAATTTAGTAGATCAACAATTAACTTATCTCTCGAACTTTTCGAGATATAAGCAAAAATGTAAAGACACTGCTTTTTCGAAGCTTAAAATAAAGTTTATTCAACTTTGACAGCGAATTACGCGAAAACAGTAACTGCTACAATTATATCAGTGCATACGTTTCAAAGAATGAACATTCGGCTTTAATTTGGAAGCTCAATAATTAATTTATCTTGCGTACTTCTCGAGATATAAGCAAAAATGTAAAGACACTGCTTTTTCGAAGCTTAAAAAAAAGTTTATTCAACTTTGACAGCGAATTACGCGAAAACAGTAACTGCTACAATTATACCAGTGTATACGTTTCAAAGAATGAACATTCGGCTTTAATTTGGTAGCTCAACAATTAACTTATCTCTCGAACTTTTCGAGATATAAGCAAAAATGTAAAGACACTGCTTTTTCGAAGCTTAAAAAAAGTTTATTCAAATTTGACAGCGAATTACGCAAAAACAGTAAATCCTACAATAATACAGTGTATACGTTTCAAAGAATGAACATTCGGCTTTAATTTGGTAGCTGAATAATTAATTTATCTCTCGTACTTTTCGAGATATAAGCAAAAATGTAAAGACACTGCTTTTTCAAAGCTTAAAAAAAAGTTTATTCAACTTTGACAGCGAATTACGCGAAAACAGTAACTGCTATAATTATAGCAGTGTATACGTTTCATAGAATGAACATTCGGCTTTAATTTGGTAGCTCAATAATTAATTTATCTCGCGTACTTTTCGAGATATAAGCAAAAATGTAAAGACACTGCTTTTTCGAAGCTTAAAAAAAGTTCATTCAACTTTGACAGCGAATTACGCGAAAACATTAACTGATACAATTATACCAGTATATACGTTTCAAAGAATGAACATTCGGCTTTAATTTGGTAGCTCAACAATTAATTTATCTCGGGTACTTTTTGAGATATAAGCAAAAATGTAAAGACACTGCTTTATCGAAGCTTAAAAAAAAGTTTATTCAACTTTGACAGCGAATTACCCAAAAACAGTAACTTTTTATGAGATATAAGCAAAAATATAAAGACACTGCTTTTTCGAAGCTTAAAAAAAGTTTATTCAAATTTGACAGCGAATTACGCAAAAACAGTAACTCCTGCAATAATACAGTGTATACGTTTCAAATAATGAACATTCGGCTTTAATTTGGTAGCTGAATAATTAATTTATCTCTCGTACTTTTCGAGATATAAGCAAAAATGTAAAGACACTGTTTTTCAAAGCTTAAAAAAAAGTTTATTCAACTTTGACAGCGAATTACGCGAAAACAGTAACTGCTACAATTATAGCAGTGTATACGTTTCATAGAATGAACATTCGGCTTTAATTTGGTAGCTCAATAATTAATTTATCTCGCGTACTTTTCGAGATATAAGCAAAAATGTAAAGACACTGCTTTTTCGAAGCTTAAAAAAAAGTTTATTCAACTTTGACAGCGAGTTACGCGAAAACAGTAACTGCTACAATTATACCAGTGTATACGTTTCAAAGAATGAACATTCGGCTTTAATTTGGTAGCTCAACAATTAACTTATCTCTCGAACTTTTCGAGATATAAGCAAAAATGTAAAGACACTGCTTTTTCGAAGCTTTAAAAAAGTTTATTCAAATTTGACAGCGAATTACGCAAAAACAGTAACTCCTACAATAATACAGTATATACGTTTCAAAGAATGAACATTCGGCTTTAATTTGGTAGCTGAATAATTAATTTATCTCGCGTACTTTTCGAGATATAAGCAAAAATGTAAAGACACTGCTTTTTCGAAGCTTAAAAAAAAGTTTATTCAACTTTGACAGCGAATTACGCGAAAACAGTAACTGCTACAATTATACCAGTGTATACGTTTCAAAGAATGAACATTCGGCTTTAATTTGGTAGCTGAATAATTAATTTATCTCTCGTACTTTTCGAGATATAAGCAAAAATGTAAAGACACTGCTTTTTCAAAGCTTAAAAAAAAGTTTATTCAACTTTGACAGCGACTTACGCGAAAACAGTAACTGCTACAATTATACCAGTGTATACGTTTCAAAGAATGAACATTCGGCTTTAATTTGGTAGCTGAATAATTAATTTATCTCTCGTACTTTTCGAGATATAAGCAAAAATGTAAAGACACTGCTTTTTCAAAGCTTAAAAAAAAGTTTATTCAACTTTGACAGCGACTTACGCGAAAACAGTAACTGCTACAATTATACCAGTGTATACGTTTCAAAGAATGAACATTCGGCTTTAATTTAGTAGATCAACAATTAACTTATCTCTCGAACTTTTCGAGATATAAGCAAAAATGTAAAGACACTGCTTTTTCGAAGCTTAAAATAAAGTTTATTCAACTTTGACAGCGAAATACGCGAAAACAGTAACTGCTACAATTATATCGGTGCATACGTTTCAAAGAATGAACATTCGGCTTTAATTTGGAAGCTCAATAATTAATTTATCTCGCGTACTTCTCGAGATATAAGCAAAAATGTAAAGACACTGCTTTTTCGAAGCTTAAAAAAAAGTTTATTCAACTTTGACAGCGAATTACGCGGAAACAGTAACTGCTACAATTATACCAATGTATACGTTTCAATGAATGAACATTCGGCTTTAATTTAGTAGATCAACAATTAACTTATCTCTCGAACTTTTCGAGATATAAGCAAAAATGTAAAGACACTGCTTTTTCGAAGCTTAAAATAAAGTTTATTCAACTTTGACAGCGAATTACGCGAAAACAGTAACTGCTACAATTATATCAGTGCATACGTTTCAAAGAATGAACATTCGGCTTTAATTTGGAAGCTCAATAATTAATTTATCTCGCGTACTTCTCGAGATATAAGCAAAAATGTAAAGACACTGCTTTTTCGAAGCTTAAAAAAAAGTTTATTCAACTTTGACAGCGAATTACGCGAAAACAGTAACTGCTAAAATTATAGCAGTGTATACGTTTGATAGAATGAACATTCGGCTTTAATTTGGTAGCTCAATAATTAATTTATCTCGCGTACTTTTCGAGATATCAGCAAAAATGTAAAGACACTGCTTTTTCGAAGCTTAAAAAAAAGTTTATTCAACTTTGACAGCGAATTACGCGAAAACAGTAACTGCTACAATTATACCAGTGTATACGTTTCAAAGAATGAACATTCGGCTTTAATTTGGTAGCTCAACAATTAACTTATCTCTCGAACTTTTCGAGATATAAGCAAAAATGTAAAGACACTGCTTTTTCGAAGCTTAAAAAAAGTTTATTCAAATTTGACAGCGAATTACGCAAAAACAGTAAATCCTACAATAATACAGTGTATACGTTTCAAAGAATGAACATTCGGCTTTAATTTGGTAGCTGAATAATTAATTTATCTCTCGTACTTTTCGAGATATAAGCAAAAATGTAAAGACACTGCTTTTTCAAAGCTTAAAAAAAAGTTTATTCAACTTTGACAGCGAATTACGCGAAAACAGTAACTGCTATAATTATAGCAGTGTATACGTTTCATAGAATGAACATTCGGCTTTAATTTGGTAGCTCAATAATTAATTTATCTCGCGTTCTTTTCGAGATATAAGCAAAAATGTAAAGACACTGCTTTTTCGAAGCTTAAAAAAAGTTCATTCAACTTTGACAGCGAATTACGCGAAAACATTAACTGATACAATTATACCAGTATATACGTTTCAAAGAATGAACATTCGGCTTTAATTTGGTAGCTCAACAATTAATTTATCTCGCGTACTTTTTGAGATATAAGCAAAAATGTAAAGACACTGCTTTATCGAAGCTTAAAAAAAAGATTATTCAACTTTGACAGCGAATTACCCAAAAACAGTAACTTTTTATGAGATATAAGCAAAAATATAAAGACACTGCTTTTTCGAAGCTTAAAAAAAGTTTATTCAAATTTGACAGCGAATTACGCAAAAACAGTAACTCCTGCAATAATACAGTGTATACGTTTCAAATAATGAACATTCGGCTTTAATTTGGTAGCTGAATAATTAATTTATCTCTCGTACTTTTCGAGATATAAGCAAAAATGTAAAGACACTGTTTTTCAAAGCTTAAAAAAAAGTTTATTCAACTTTGACAGCGAATTACGCGAAAACAGTAACTGCTACAATTATAGCAGTGTATACGTTTCATAGAATGAACATTCGGCTTTAATTTGGTAGCTCAATAATTAATTTATCTCGCGTACTTTTCGAGATATAAGCAAAAATGTAAAGACACTGCTTTTTCGAAGCTTAAAAAAAAGTTTATTCAACTTTGACAGCGAGTTACGCGAAAACAGTAACTGCTACAATTATACCAGTGTATACGTTTCAAAGAATGAACATTCGGCTTTAATTTGGTAGCTCAACAATTAACTTATCTCTCGAACTTTTCGAGATATAAGCAAAAATGTAAAGACACTGCTTTTTCGAAGCTTTAAAAAAGTTTATTCAAATTTGACAGCGAATTACGCAAAAACAGTAACTCCTACAATAATACAGTATATACGTTTCAAAGAATGAACATTCGGCTTTAATTTGGTAGCTGAATAATTAATTTATCTCGCGTACTTTTCGAGATATAAGCAAAAATGTAAAGACACTGCTTTTTCGAAGCTTAATAAAAAGTTTATTCAACTTTGACAGCGAATTACACGAAAACAGTAACTACTACAATTATACCAGTGTATACGTTTCAAAGAATGAACATTCGGCTTTAATTTGGTAGCTGAATAATTAATTTATCTCTCGTACTTTTCGAGATATAAGCAAAAATGTAAAGACACTGCTTTTTCAAAGCTTAAAAAAAAGTTTATTCAACTTTGACAGCGAATTCCGCAAAAACAGTAACTCCTACAATTATACCAGTGTATACGTTTCAAAGAATGAACATTCGGCTTTAATTTGGTAGCTCAATAATTAATTTATCTCGCGTACTTTTCGAGATATAAACAAAAATGTAAAGACACTGCTTTTTCGAAGCTTAAAAAAAAGTTTATTCATCTTTGACAGCGAATTACGCGAAAACAGTAACTGCTACAATTATACCAGTGTATACGTTTCAAAGAATGAACATTCGGCTTTAATTTGGTAGCTCAGCAATTAACTTATCTCTCGAACTTTTCGAGATATAAGCAAAAATGTAAAGACACTGCTTTTTCGAAACTTAAAAAAAGTTTATTCAAATTTGACAGCGAATTATGCAAAAACAGTAACTCCTGCAATAATACAGTGTATACGTTTCAAATAATGAACATTCGGCTTTAATTTGGTAGCTGAATAATTAATTTATCTCTCGTACTTTTCGAGATATAAGCAAAAATGTAAAGACACTGCTTTTTCAAAGCTTAAAAAAAAGTTTATTCAACTTTGACAGCGAATTACGCGAAAACAGTAACTGCTACAATTATAGCAGTGTATACGTTTCATAGAATGAACATTCGGCTTTAATTTGGTAGCTCAATAATTAATTTATCTCGCGTACTTTTCGAGATATAAGCAAAAATGTAAAGACACTGCTTTTTCGAAGCTTAAAAAAAAGTTTATTCAACTTTGACAGCGAATTACGCGAAAACAGTAACTGCTACAATTATACCAGTGTATACGTTTCAAAGAATGAACATTCGGCTTTAATTTGGTAGCTGAATAATTAATTTATCTCTCGTACTTTTCGAGATATAAGCAAAAATGTAAAGACACTGCTTTTTCAAAGCTTAAAAAAAAGTTTATTCAACTTTGACAGCGACTTACGCGAAAACAGTAACTGCTACAATTATACCAGTGTATACGTTTCAAAGAATGAACATTCGGCTTTAATTTGGTAGCTGAATAATTAATTTATCTCTCGTACTTTTCGAGATATAAGCAAAAATGTAAAGACACTGCTTTTTCAAAGCTTAAAAAAAAGTTTATTCAACTTTGACAGCGACTTACGCGAAAACAGTAACTGCTACAATTATACCAGTGTATACGTTTCAAAGAATGAACAATCGGCTTTAATTTGGTAGCTCAACAATTAACTTATCTCTCGAACTTTTCGAGATATAAGCAAAAATGTAAAGACACTGCTTTATCGAAGCTTAAAAAAAAGTTTATTCAACTTTGACAGCGAATTACGCAAAAACAGTAACTTTTTATGAGATATAAGCAAAAATATAAAGACACTGCTTTTTCGAAGCTTAAAAAAAAGTTTATTCAACTTTGACAGCGAATTACGCGGAAACAGTAACTGCTACAATTATACCAATGTATACGTTTCAATGAATGAACATTCGGCTTTAATTTAGTAGATCAACAATTAACTTATCTCTCGAACTTTTCGAGATATAAGCAAAAATGTAAAGACACTGCTTTTTCGAAGCTTAAAATAAAGTTTATTCAACTTTGACAGCGAATTACGCGAAAACAGTAACTGCTACAATTATATCAGTGTATACGTTTCAAAGAATGAACATTCGGCTTTAATTTGGAAGCTCAATAATTAATTTATCTCGCGTACTTCTCGAGATATAAGCAAAAATGTAAAGACACTGCTTTTTCGAAGCTTAAAAAAAAGTTTATTCAACTTTGACAGCGAATTACGCGAAAACAGTAACTGCTAAAATTATAGCAGTGTATACGTTTGATAGAATGAACATTCGGCTTTAATTTGGTAGCTCAATAATTAATTTATCTCGCGTACTTTTCGAGATATCAGCAAAAATGTAAAGACACTGCTTTTTCGAAGCTTAAAAAAAAGTTTATTCAACTTTGACAGCGAATTACGCGAAAACAGTAACTGCTACAATTATACCAGTGTATACGTTTCAAAGAATGAACATTCGGCTTTAATTTGGTAGCTGAATAATTAATTTATCTCTCGTACTTTTCGAGATATAAGCAAAAATGTAAAGACACTGCTTTTTCAAAGCTTAAAATAAGTTTATTCAACTTTGACAGCGAATTACGCGAAAACAGTAACTGCTATAATTATAGCAGTGTATACGTTTCATAGAATGAACATTCGGCTTTAATTTGGTAGCTCAATAATTAATTTATCTCGCGTACTTTTCGAGATATAAGCAAAAATGTAAAGACACTGCTTTTTCGAAGCTTAAAAAAAGTTTATTCAAATTTGACAGCGAATTACGCGAAAACATTAACTGATACAATTATACCAGTATATACGTTTCAAAGAATGAACATTCGGCTTTAATTTGGTAGCTCAATAATTAATTTATCTCGCGTACTTTTCGAGATATAAGCAAAAATGTAAAGACACTGCTTTTTCAAAGCTTAAAAAAAAGTTTATTCAACTTTGACAGCGAATTACGCGAAAACAGTAACTGCTACAATTATAGCAGTGTATACGTTTCATAGAATGAACATTCGGCTTTAATTTGGTAGCTCAATATTTAATTTATCTCGCGTACTTTTCGAGATATAAGCAAAAATGTAAAGACACTGCTTTTTCGAAGCTTAAAAAAAAGTTTATTCAACTTTGACAGCGAATTACGCGAAAACAGTAACTGCTACAATTATACCAGTGTATACGTTTCAAAGAATGAACATTCGGCTTTAATTTGGTAGCTGAATAATTAATTTATCTCTCGTACTTTTCGAGATATAAGCAAAAATGTAAAGACACTGCTTTTTCAAAGCTTAAAAAAAAGTTTATTCAACTTTGACAGCGACTTACGCGAAAACAGTAACTGCTACAATTATACCAGTGTATACGTTTCAAAGAATGAACATTCGGCTTTAATTTGGTAGCTGAATAATTAATTTATCTCTCGTACTTTTCGAGATATAAGCAAAAATGTAAAGACACTGCTTTTTCAAAGCTTAAAAAAAAGTTTATTCAACTTTGACAGCGACTTACGCGAAAACAGTAACTGCTACAATTATACCAGTGTATACGTTTCAAAGAATGAACATTCGGCTTTAATTTAGTAGATCAACAATTAACTTATCTCTCGAACTTTTCGAGATATAAGCAAAAATGTAAAGACACTGCTTTTTCGAAGCTTAAAATAAAGTTTATTCAACTTTGACAGCGAATTACGCGAAAACAGTAACTGCTACAATTATATCAGTGCATACGTTTCAAAGAATGAACATTCGGCTTTAATTTGGAAGCTCAATAATTAATTTATCTCGCGTACTTCTCGAGATATAAGCAAAAATGTAAAGACACTGCTTTTTCGAAGCTTAAAAAAAAGTTTATTCAACTTTGACAGCGAATTACGCGGAAACAGTAACTGCTACAATTATACCAATGTATACGTTTCAATGAATGAACATTCGGCTTTAATTTAGTAGATCAACAATTAACTTATCTCTCGAACTTTTCGAGATATAAGCAAAAATGTAAAGACACTGCTTTTTCGAAGCTTAAAATAAAGTTTATTCAACTTTGACAGCGAATTACGCGAAAACAGTAACTGCTACAATTATATCAGTGCATACGTTTCAAAGAATGAACATTCGGCTTTAATTTGGAAGCTCAATAATTAATTTATCTCGCGTACTTCTCGAGATATAAGCAAAAATGTAAAGACACTGCTTTTTCGAAGCTTAAAAAAAAGTTTATTCAACTTTGACAGCGAATTACGCGAAAACAGTAACTGCTAAAATTATAGCAGTGTATACGTTTGATAGAATGAACATTCGGCTTTAATTTGGTAGCTCAATAATTAATTTATCTCGCGTACTTTTCGAGATATCAGCAAAAATGTAAAGACACTGCTTTTTCGAAGCTTAAAAAAAAGTTTATTCAACTTTGACAGCGAATTACGCGAAAACAGTAACTGCTACAATTATACCAGTGTATACGTTTCAAAGAATGAACATTCGGCTTTAATTTGGTAGCTCAACAATTAACTTATCTCTCGAACTTTTCGAGATATAAGCAAAAATGTAAAGACACTGCTTTTTCGAAGCTTAAAAAAAGTTTATTCAAATTTGACAGCGAATTACGCAAAAACAGTAAATCCTACAATAATACAGTGTATACGTTTCAAAGAATGAACATTCGGCTTTAATTTGGTAGCTGAATAATTAATTTATCTCTCGTACTTTTCGAGATATAAGCAAAAATGTAAAGACACTGCTTTTTCAAAGCTTAAAAAAAAGTTTATTCAACTTTGACAGCGAATTACGCGAAAACAGTAACTGCTATAATTATAGCAGTGTATACGTTTCATAGAATGAACATTCGGCTTTAATTTGGTAGCTCAATAATTAATTTATCTCGCGTACTTTTCGAGATATAAGCAAAAATGTAAAGACACTGCTTTTTCGAAGCTTAAAAAAAGTTTATTCAACTTTGACAGCGAATTACGCGAAAACATTAACTGATACAATTATACCAGTATATACGTTTCAAAGAATGAACATTCGGCTTTAATTTGGTAGCTCAACAATTAATTTATCTCGCGTACTTTTTGAGATATAAGCAAAAATGTAAAGACACTGCTTTATCGAAGCTTAAAAAAAAGTTTATTCAACTTTGACAGCGAATTACCCAAAAACAGTAACTTTTTATGAGATATAAGCAAAAATATAAAGACACTGCTTTTTCGAAGCTTAAAAAAAGTTTATTCAAATTTGACAGCGAATTACGCAAAAACAGTAACTCCTGCAATAATACAGTGTATACGTTTCAAATAATGAACATTCGGCTTTAATTTGGTAGCTCAACAATTAACTTATCTCTCGAACTTTTCGAGATATAAGCAAAAATGTAAAGACACTGCTTTTTCGAAGCTTTAAAAAAGTTTATTCAACTTTGACAGCGAATTACGCGAAAACAGTAACTGCTACAATTATACCAGTGTATACGTTTCAAAGAATGAACATTCGGCTTTAATTTGGTAGCTGAATAATTAATTTATCTCTCGTACTTTTCGAGATATAAGCAAAAATGTAAAGACACTGTTTTTCAAAGCTTAAAAAAAAGTTTATTCAACTTTGACAGCGAATTACGCGAAAACAGTAACTGCTACAATTATAGCAGTGTATACGTTTCATAGAATGAACATTCGGCTTTAATTTGGTAGCTCAATAATTAATTTATCTCGCGTACTTTTCGAGATATAAGCAAAAATGTAAAGACACTGCTTTTTCGAAGCTTAAAAAAAAGTTTATTCAACTTTGACAGCGAATTACGCGAAAACAGTAACTGCTACAATTATACCAGTGTATACGTTTCAAAGAATGAACATTCGGCTTTAATTTGGTAGCTCAACAATTAACTTATCTCTCGAACTTTTCGAGATATAAGCAAAAATGTAAAGACACTGCTTTTTCGAAGCTTAAAAAAAGTTTATTCAAATTTGACAGCGAATTACGCAAAAACAGTAAATCCTACAATAATACAGTGTATACGTTTCAAAGAATGAACATTCGGCTTTAATTTGGTAGCTCAATAATTAATTTATCTCGCGTACTTTTCGAGATATAAACAAAAATGTAAAGACACTGCTTTTTCGAAGCTTAAAAAAAAGTTTATTCATCTTTGACAGCGAATTACGCGAAAACAGTAACTGCTACAATTATACCAGTGTATACGTTTCAAAGAATGAACATTCGGCTTTAATTTGGTAGCTCAGCAATTAACTTATCTCTCGAACTTTTCGAGATATAAGCAAAAATGTAAAGACACTGCTTTTTCGAAGCTTAAAAAAAGTTTATTCAAATTTGACAGCGAATTACGCAAAAACAGTAACTCCTGCAATAATACAGTGTATACGTTTCAAATAATGAACATTCGGCTTTAATTTGGTAGCTGAATAATTAATTTATCTCTCGTACTTTTCGAGATATAAGCAAAAATGTAAAGACACTGCTTTTTCAAAGCTTAAAAAAAAGTTTATTCAACTTTGACAGCGAATTACGCGAAAACAGTAACTGCTACAATTATAGCAGTGTATACGTTTCATAGAATGAACATTCGGCTTTAATTTGGTAGCTCAATAATTAATTTATCTCGCGTACTTTTCGAGATATAAGCAAAAATGTAAAGACACTGCTTTTTCGAAGCTTAAAAAAAAGTTTATTCAACTTTGACAGCGAATTACGCGAAAACAGTAACTGCTACAATTATACCAGTGTATACGTTTCAAAGAATGAACATTCGGCTTTAATTTGGTAGCTGAATAATTAATTTATCTCTCGTACTTTTCGAGATATAAGCAAAAATGTAAAGACACTGCTTTTTCAAAGCTTAAAAAAAAGTTTATTCAACTTTGACAGCGACTTACGCGAAAACAGTAACTGCTACAATTATACCAGTGTATACGTTTCAAAGAATGAACATTCGGCTTTAATTTAGTAGATCAACAATTAACTTATCTCTCGAACTTTTCGAGATATAAGCAAAAATGTAAAGACACTGCTTTTTCGAAGCTTAAAATAAAGTTTATTCAACTTTGACAGCGAATTACGCGAAAACAGTAACTGCTACAATTATATCAGTGTATACGTTTCAAAGAATGAACATTCGGCTTTAATTTGGTAGCTCAATAATTAATTTATCTCGCGTACTTTTCGAGATATCAGCAAAAATGTAAAGACACTGCTTTTTCGAAGCTTAAAAAAAAGTTTATTCAACTTTGACAGCGAATTACGCGAAAACAGTAACTGCTACAATTATACCAGTGTATACGTTTCAAAGAATGAACATTCGGCTTTAATTTGGTAGCTCAACAATTAACTTATCTCTCGAACTTTTCGAGATATAAGCAAAAATGTAAAGACACTGCTTTTTCGAAGCTTAAAAAAAGTTTATTCAAATTTGACAGCGAATTACGCAAAAACAGTAACTCCTACAATAATACAGTGTATACGTTTCAAAGAATGAACATTCGGCTTTAATTTGGTAGCTGAATAATTAATTTATCTCTCGTACTTTTCGAGATATAAGCAAAAATGTAAAGACACTGCTTTTTCAAAGCTTAAAAAAAAGTTTATTCAACTTTGACAGCGAATTACGCGAAAACAGTAACTGCTACAATTATATCAGTGTATACGTTTCAAAGAATGAACATTCGGCTTTAATTTGGAAGCTCAATAATTAATTTATCTCGCGTACTTCTCGAGATATAAGCAAAAATGTAAAGACACTGCTTTTTCGAAGCTTAAAAAAAAGTTTATTCAACTTTGACAGCGAATTACGCGAAAACAGTAACTGCTAAAATTATAGCAGTGTATACGTTTGATAGAATGAACATTCGGCTTTAATTTGGTAGCTCAATAATTAATTTATCTCGCGTACTTTTCGAGATATCAGCAAAAATGTAAAGACACTGCTTTTTCGAAGCTTAAAAAAAAGTTTATTCAACTTTGACAGCGAATTACGCGAAAACAGTAACTGCTACAATTATACCAGTGTATACGTTTCAAAGAATGAACATTCGGCTTTAATTTGGTAGCTCAACAATTAACTTATCTCTCGAACTTTTCGAGATATAAGCAAAAATGTAAAGACACTGCTTTTTCGAAGCTTAAAAAAAGTTTATTCAAATTTGACAGCGAATTACGCAAAAACAGTAACTCCTACAATAATACAGTGTATACGTTTCAAAGAATGAACATTCGGCTTTAATTTGGTAGCTCAACAATTAACTTATCTCTCGAACTTTTCGAGATATAAGCAAAAATGTAAAGACACTGCTTTTTCGAAGCTTAAAAAAAGTTTATTCAAATTTGACAGCGAATTACGCAAAAACAGTAACTCCTACAATAATACAGTGTATACGTTTCAAAGAATGAACATTCGGCTTTAATTTGGTAGCTGAATAATTAATTTATCTCTCGTACTTTACGAGATATAAGCAAAAATGTAAAGACACTGCTTTTTCAAAGCTTAAAAAAAAGTTTATTCAACTTTGACAGCGAATTAAGCGAAAACAGTAACTGCTATAATTATAGCAGTGTATACGTTTCATAGAATGAACATTCGGCTTTAATTTGGTAGCTCAATAATTAATTTATCTCGCGTACTTCTCGAGATATAAGCAAAAATGTAAAGACACTGCTTTTTCGAAGCTTAAAAAAAAGTTTATTCAATTTTGACAGCGAATTACGCGAAAACAGTAACTGCTACAATTATACCAGTATATACGTTTCAAAGAATGAACATTCGGCTTTAATTTGGTAGCTCAATAATTAATTTCTCTCGCGTACTTTTCGAGATATAAGCAAAAATGTAAAGACACTGCTTTTTTGAAGCTTAAAAAAAAATTTATTCAACTTTGACAGCGAATTAAGCGAAAACAGTAACTGCTACAATTATACCAGTATATACGTTTCAAAGAATGAACATTTGGCTTTAATTTGGTAGCTCAATAATTAACTTATCTCTCGAACTTTTCGAGATATAAGCAAAAATGTAAAGACACTGCTTTTTCGAAGCTTAAAAAAAGTTTATTCAAATTTGACAGCGAATTACGCAAAAACAGTAACTCCTACAATAATACAGTATATACGTTTCAAAGAATGAACATTCGGCTTTAATTTGGTAGCTGAATAATTAATTTATCTCGCGTACTTTTCGAGATATAAGCAAAAATGTAAAGACACTGCTTTTTCGAAGCTTAATAAAAAGTTTATTCAACTTTGACAGCGAATTACACGAAAACAGTAACTACTACAATTATACCAGTGTATACGTTTCAAAGAATGAACATTTGGCTTTAATTTGGTAGCTGAATAATTAATTTATTTCTCGTACTTTTCGAGATATAAGCAAAAATGTAAAGACATTGCTTTTTCAAAGCTTAAAAAAAAGTTTATTCAACTTTGACAGCGAATTACGCAAAAACAGTAACTCCTACAATTATACCAGTGTATACGTTTCAAAGAATGAACATTCGGCTTTAATTTGGTAGCTCAATAATTAATTTATCTCGCGTACTTTTCGAGATATAAACAAAAATGTAAAGACACTGCTTTTTCGAAGCTTAAAAAAAAGTTAATTCAACTTTGACAGCGAATTACGCGAAAACAGTAACTGCTACAATTATACGAGTGTATACGTTTCAAAGAATGAACATTCGGCTTTAATTTGGTAGCTCAATAATTAATTTCTCTCGCGTACTTTTCGAGATATAAGCAAAAATGTAAAGACACTGCTTTTTTGAAGCTTAAAAAAAAGTTTATTCAACTTTGACAGCGAATTAAGCGAAAACAGTAACTGCTACAATTATACCAGTATATACGTTTCAAAGAATGAACATTTGGCTTTAATTTGGTAGCTCAACAATTAACTTATCTCTCGAACTTTTCGAGATATAAGCAAAAATGTAAAGACACTGCTTTTTCGAAGCTTAAAAAAAGTTTATTCAAATTTGACAGCGAATTACGCAAAAACAGTAACTCCTACAATAATACAGTATATACGTTTCAAAGAATGAACATTCGGCTTTAATTTGGTAGCTGAATAATTAATTTATCTCGCGTACTTTTCGAGATATAAGCAAAAATGTAAAGACACTGCTTTTTCGAAGCTTAAAAAAAAGTTAATTCAACTTTGACAGCGAATTACGCGAAAACAGTAACTGCTACAATTATACCAGTGTATACGTTTCAAAGAATGAACATTCGGCTTTAATTTGGTAGCTCAATAATTAATTTCTCTCGCGTACTTTTCGAGATATAAGCAAAAATGTAAAGACACTGCTTTTTCGAAGCTTAAAAAAAAGTTTATTCAACTTTGACAGCGAATTAAGCGAAAACAGTAACTGCTACAATTATACCAGTATATACGTTTCAAAGAATGAACATTTGGCTTTAATTTGGTAGCTCAACAATTAACTTATCTCTCGAACTTTTCGAGATATAAGCAAAAATGTAAAGACACTGCTTTTTCGAAGCTTAAAAAAAGTTTATTCAAATTTGACAGCGAATTACGCAAAAACAGTAACTCCTACAATAATACAGTATATACGTTTCAAAGAATGAACATTCGGCTTTAATTTGGTAGCTGAATAATTAATTTATCTCGCGTACTTTTCGAGATATAAGTAAAAATGTAAAGACACTGCTTTTTCGAAGCTTAAAAAAAAGTTTATTCAACTTTGACAGCGAATTAGGCGAAAACATTAACTGATACAATTATACCAGTATATACGTTTCAAAGAATGAACATTCGGCTTTAATTTGGTAGCTCAACAATTAATTTATCTCGCGTACTTTTCGAGATATAAGCAAAAATGTAAAGACACTGCTTTTTCGAAGCTTAAAAAAAAGTTTATTCAACTTTGACAGCGAATTACGCGAAAACAGTAACTGCTACAATTATACCAGTATATACGTTTCAAAGAATGAACATTCGGCTTTAATTTGGTAGCTCAATAATTAATTTCTCTCGCGTACTTTTCGAGATATAAGCAAAAATGTAAAGACACTGCTTTTTCGAAGCTTAAAAAAAAGTTTATTCAACTTTGACAGCGAATTAAGCGAAAACCGTAACTGCTACAATTATACCAGTATATACGTTTCAAAGAATGAACATTTGGCTTTAATTTGGTAGCTCAACAATTAACTTATCTCTCGAACTTTTCGAGATATAAGCAAAAATGTAAAGACACTGCTTTTTCGAAGCTTAAAAAAAGTTTATTCAAATTTGACAGCGAATTACGCAAAAACAGTAACTCCTACAATAATACAGTATATACGTTTCAAAGAATGAACATTCGGCTTTAATTTGGTAGCTGAATAATTAATTTATCTCGCGTACTTTTCGAGATATAAGCAAAAATATAAAGACACTGCTTTTTCGAAGCTTAAAAAAAAGTTTATTCAACTTTGACAGCGAATTACGCGAAAACATTAACTGATACAATTATACCAGTATATACGTTTCAAAGAATGAACATTCGGCTTTAATTTGGTAGCTCAACAATTAATTTATCTCGCGTACTTTTCGAGATATAAGCAAAAATGTAAAGACACTGCTTTATCGAAGCTTAAAAAAAAGTTTATTCAACTTTGACAGCGAATTACCCAAAAACAGTAACTTTTTATGAGATATAAGCAAAAATATAAAGACACTGCTTTTTCGAAGCTTAAAAAATTTTTTTCAACTTTGACAGCGAATTACGCGAAAACAGTAACTGCTACAATTATACCAGTGTATACGTTTCAAAGAATGAACATTCGGCTTTAATTTGGTAGCTCAACAATTAACTTATCTCTCGAACTTTTTGAGATATAAGCAAAAATGTAAAGACACTGCTTTTTCGAAGCTTAAAAAAAGTTTATTCAAATTTGACAGCGAATTACGCAAAAACAGTAACTCCTGCAATAATACAGTGTATACGTTTCAAATAATGAACATTCGGCTTTAATTTGGTAGCTCAATAATTAATTTCTCTCGCGTACTTTTCGAGATATAAGCAAAAATGTAAAGACACTGCTTTTTCGAAGCTTAAAAAAAAGTTTATTCAACTTTGACAGCGAATTAAGCGAAAACCGTAACTGCTACAATTATACCAGTATATACGTTTCAAAGAATGAACATTTGGCTTTAATTTGGTAGCTCAACAATTAATTTATCTCGCGTACTTTTCGAGATATAAGCAAAAATGTAAAGACACTGCTTTTTCGAAGCTTAAAAAAAAGTTTATTCAACTTTGACAGCGAATTACGCGAAAACAGTAACTGCTACAATTATACCAGTGTATACGTTTCAAAGAATGAACATTCGGCTTTAATTTGGTAGCTGAATAATTAATTTATCTCTCGTACTTTTCGAGATATAAGCAAAAATGTAAAGACACTGCTTTTTCAAAGCTTAAAAAAAAGTTTATTCAACTTTGACAGCGAATTACGCGAAAACAGTAACTGCTACAATTATACCAGTGCATACGTTTCAAAGAATGACCATTCGGCTTTAAATTTCAGCATTTCAGCCAAAAATAAACGCATTTTGCACGCAAATTTCTGCGCTGTAACTACAGTTCTACTGATCCGATTTTAAAAAATTAACATTCATATTAACGCTTAGCTTCTATAAATTTACATGGTGAACTCAGATAATTTTTAAGATCATTTTTTCTGAATAAAATAATTAAATTTTAATCAAGAATTATTTGATTTTTTATTAATTATTTCTTGAACCAAGCGAGATAAAAAATTCTTTCTTCGCCATAATGCTTGGATTACTCCTAGAAGTATCTAATTAAAGTTTCATCGAACACGCTCCACTCATTCAAAAGATAAAATTAATTTTTGAGCAATAAATTCAAACTCTCCGGATATGAACGTTTCAGCCAAAAATAAACGCATTTTGCAAGCAAATTACTGCGCTGTAACTACAGTTCTACTGATCCGATTTAAAAAAATGAACATTCATATTAACGCTTAGCTTCTATAAAGCTACATGGTGTACTCAGATACTTTTTAGGATCATTCCTTGTGAAGAAAATAATTCAATTTTAATCAAGTATTATTTGTTATTTTTATTAATTATTTCTTGAACCAAGCGAGAATTAAAAATTCTTTCTTCGGCATAATGTTTGGATTGCTTCTAGAAGTAGCCATTTAAAGTTTCATCGAAATCGCTCCACGCATTTAAAATTCGGTTTCTACATGGTTTTTATAATTTGGAAAATGTATTATTGTATTTGTAAGTATCAAGCAATTTTACCTTTAATAAATATTTGAAACAATTGGCTAAAGAGCAGCAGGTCGCAATCGCCAACACTTATTTATTTGTAATATCAAAATATGTTTAAACATTTAATAAACAATTTAAAAACAAACTTGCAAACTAATTATTTTGACTTTAAAATTTCAAAAAGATGTCTCACGCAGAAGCCAAGAAAATGTGCAAGATTATGATTGCTGACCTCCTAGAGGAAAGCAACATTTTAAAGTTCCAATGTTGCAGAATGAGCAAGTGCAAGAGTGAATCAGAAAAAGCAAAGGCAATGATGGAAATTACAAGAAAAAAATGAATATTCCTAGAAATTGATTAATTATTTTTTATAATAAATAAAGTTTTCCAATATACGGAATATATATATGAAACATATTTAGGGACCTAATCTATTTTATATAGCACCAAATCAAAAATTTAAGCAATGTAATGCGTTGTTTTTAAACAAATTTGATTATTTTTTTCATTGAACATCTTGTTTTTTTAAATTATAATAATAATAATATTTATTGGCCAGAAATACAGCAAATAAGAAAAAAACAGCAGCAAATATGTTATTAAAAGATGGAGCTTATAGGGACAGAAGGACGTCTAAACGGGTTTGTGCTGGATTTTTAATAAAAATGACAAACTGTGGATTTTATTTTGGACTTGAGTTGTTTGGAATGAGACACAATTCTCATTCCAATTTTATATCAAGACAGATTTCTAGGTATTTGACAAATGGCATTGAACTTTTTTTTTTTAATTATTGATTTATTTGTAATCTGCCACACTTATCTGCCTTAAACAAATATGTATGAGAAAATTAAACAAATAAAAATAACCTGAGCGGAAAGATTTCCCATCGGCAATCTTCCAAATTAAAATATATCCAATTATAACAAAATAATTTTTACAGCACATGAAATATTAATACAAAAAAAAATAATTTTAATTCCTATAGGGGAGATCAAGGGCATATCTTTTTAGTCTGTGGTGGGTAACACTGTAATCTAGCAAACATAAAGCTAAATTGTTGGAGTGATTTTCCAGTCTTTTCTGGTAACGGGCACTAAAATTTTGTATTTCACTTTTCACGGTGTTTATGTGGAGGTCGTTATGAATAGTGTCATTTGTCACATACCAGGGGGCTTTTACAAGGGTGCGCAGGCACTTGGATTGGAAACGTTGTAAAATCTCAACGTTGGAGTTGCTGGCCGTTCCCCAAAGTTGGATTCTCCACATCTTTAACCATTTTTGGTACTCGATCACTTGACTTTGCAAATCCCGCACGGCAAGAACCGGATCCTCATTGGACGACAAGACTACGGTGTCGTCAGCGTAAGTAGCGACGGTGGTTTCCGGGGTTGTCGGCAGATCATAAGTATAGATGTTGTATAGTGCGGGTCCCAAGATACTTCCTTGCGGTACGCCCGACGCTATTGAGTACAGCTGGGTCACCTCACCCTCCATCCTAACTTGATAGTATCTATTGGACAGAAAGGATTTTAATATACAGAAGTATGGATACTACTACCTCTGGTCGTACGGGTTCTATTGGTAATGACCAGGGTACCGCCTGATACTAGTTAATGAGCTCGACAATAGGCAGCGCATGTTGCTGCCACTACAAAATAAATAAAACAAAATATGAATAGTTCGCATACCAACGTTAAAAAAAATATCCACACACACATACGCACTGCCTATATACATATATATATATATTGGATTTAAATATAAAGTATATATTAAAAAAAAGAGATATAAATATAAAAAAATATTTTTATTTATGTATAATACTATACAACTGCATAAAGTGGAGTAGAGTCGTGGTACTGTAGAATTGCTCCTTCCTCATAAATGGTCCAAGTTTAAAGATGTTTGATCCATGCATCCAATCTGAAAATGAACATTTATAAATACTGATTCAAGTAAAAACTAAAAAAAATATTATCAATCACTTTCTCTCCTACATCTTCTATGTGGGAGTTCAATTCATCAGCAACAATATTGACTTCTTCAGACACCACTTCAATAGTTTTACAATCAAAGTCATTGATATTGACAATATTGCAATCTGTACTATTTTTTCAGACACCACTTCAATTGTTTCACGATCAAATTCATTGTTATTGATATTATCAAATACCACTCCAATTGGTTTACAATCATCAACAATATTAATGTCTTCAATCTCTACTACTTCCAAAGCATATTTTCAGTCAACATTGGCCAATCAATATGAATAAAAATGAAATTTATTCCCCATTTTTTCCTGATAGACAGATTATCCATATTTTTTAACTAATTATTCTTCATAGTAATTCTTCATTGATCGAACAATGGCGAATTAACTGGAGGAATTAATCTAAACACTATACCCCGCCCGCTTTTTGTATTACATCTGTCGATGCAACATTTATAAACCATCCTAATACTCAAGTGAATTAATTGAATTGTAATTATAATAATTGTAAAAATACCACTTACTTGCTTGCTTTTTTCTACGACGAAATAAATTAGAACAAAGAACCGGCAGACTATCATAAAACTTTTTGCAAATGTAAACATTTGAAAAGTCCCTAATAGTCCCGAAGAGTTCCGAACTCATCCGATTTCGGTACAAAAATCTTCTTCTCTCTGAGGCCATGTAATGATTTCAATACCAACTTTAAAACTTAAGGACGAAAGCATTCGTATCAAGTGTAGGTACCCTGGTAATGACATCTGGAAAGGAGCACCTAATAGTTGTTCCACTTCATCGGTTTAATCTTGTTCACCCTCGTTGGGAAAAGGTTTAAAAACATCTGCGAAATGTTCTGCAAATGCATTAGCCTTTTCTTTATTACTTTTTGCCCAGCTTCCGTCGCTATTTCTTATTGGTGGTATTCTAGTTTGAGGCTGCTTTAAATATTTTGTGGCTTTCCATAGAGAGTAGTCAGTTATTGGAGATCCCGATACATTTTTTATATAATTTTCAAATCTTTGGTTTTTGAAATTGGAAAGCATATTTTGCAGGTTTTTTATTGCCCGGTTGAGTTTGTTTTTATCAGCTGGTTGTATCAGCTTTTTTCAGCGATAGTTTTTTGAACTTATGGGATGATTTTCTAATGTAACATGGGGAGACGATGGAGATATGCGATGAAATGGAGCTAGCAATTTTTTCCTAGACCATATCACGATTGAGGACAGCAGGTTTTGTTTTTTTTTTATTATAAACCCTATAGGAAAATTATTATTTATAATGCTTGTAAATAAAATCTAACTTTTTATTTCTTTCAACTCACATTATTTGATATATTTTAAATAAAAAATTATAAGTAAATTTATAATTATTATTTTCCAGTTATCTGCAACAATTTGCAATTAAAGCATTTTGAATGAAATGACTTGAATTAAATCAACATATATTCATAAATATATATATATATATATTAAAAATAAATAAAAATAAAGTTTGGCTCATGCAATAAAAATTATTTTATATAATTATTTTCTTTATAAAAATTATCTTAAATTTAGCAAGATAGTTCATTTCTACTTAACAATTAAATTTATACACAAAATATTTATTTTGAAAAAGAAATTTTATAAAGTTTGATAAAGATACTAATTTTTTATTTCTATTTTTATAAATTGTATTAAACAAATGTTATTTACAATTTTATATTTCTGCTGGTGTGCACCCACAATAAATATAATCATTCAATTTCCAATTTTCCTTTTATTTTTGAAATACAATTTTATAATAGATACATATTTTTTAATTCTTTCTACATTATGATGGGGCTAAGAAAAACATGAGATAATACTTTAATTTTGTGTATGTAACATCATAAAATATTTTATGTATATAATAAATAAAATCAAAATTTTAATATATTCCATTTTTCATGTAATTATTTATTTACTAATTATTTATAATTAATTAAAAATAAATTGTTTTTCTAGATAAAATAAATAATAAAACGTTGATAAAATTGATATTATTTGAAAATATGTTGATCATTATTTATAAGTCATTTCATTCTAAATCTCTTAAACTGCAAATTATTTTACCGATAATATTTTGATTATGTTATATATTCTGACCAACAAATTGGATTTGAAATTAAATTAATAAAAATATAACTAATATCAAAATATATTAGTTTTCAAAAATTGATTGGCATACAATCAGATTTAAATTATTTTTTATCTTCATCAAAAGAATAACATTTTCGTATTAAAAAAGTTCAATTTTCAATAAAGAAATATTTCAATATTATTAAAAATTTACAGTTGAAGTGATTTTCAAGAGACTTCATATAAATTTTCATATCTAAATGATTTTATTATAATAATATATAATTTATTGGCCAGACAGCAACATACAAAAAAAAAAAAAAAAACATTCCATAGATAAATACAAATCATAATAATAACAACTAAAATAAAAATAACAACTCTCAAAATAATTAAGTAAATTCTAACATAAATTAAGAAAACCAAAAAAATATATAAATAAAAAAAAATATATATATAGTCTACATGCTGGCCAAAGGGCTATCGACCGAGGTCTTTCCGCACGGGAACATAAATTAATAATAGGACATTATTTAAATCATATGTCAAAACGAGAAAGAAAAAAAAGCAGCATATTAGGAATTAGGAGGGGTTTCAATCAAGGGACATTAGGTATTGGAAAAGGGTTAATGTGGGATATTTAAATTTGGGAAGGATATTTGGATTTCGAGGGGCACAAAATTTAGAGAGGGAGGCGATGTTGGAATCCTTGGATTTAAATTTCAAGGAGAGGGAATGGTATCGGTCAAGGAGAGGGACTATTTTGGTTTTGGAGTAAAGGAGATCATTAGGAGGATTGTGTAGAGGATTATTAGGATGTCGTATTTTGGTGAGGATACGAAGGGCGGAACGCTCGGATACGGAGAGGTTTTTTAAGACGGGATTTCGGCATTGGGAAAGAAGTGGGAAACCGTAGTCCAGGATGGGACGGCAAATGGGTTTGTAAATGGATGTTTGGCACCGTATGGATATATCGGAGTTACGAAAGGTTAAGGAACGGAAATGACGGGATCTGGTTTTAATTTTGGATTTGAGTTGTTTGGAGTGGGAATTGAGGTTGAGTTTAGGATCAAGAAGGATTCCAAGGTATTTAACGAGTGGTGATGGGCTTATGGGAAGATTTTCTAATGTGACATGGGGAGACGATGGAGATATGCGATGGAAAGGAGCAAGGAGTTTTGTTTTGGATGGGTTTATTTTTAGGCGCCATTTCTTAAACCATATCACGGTGGAGGTTTGGAGGATAATTATGGAGGATTGAAGAGAGGAAGCGTGTGAGACCAGAGTGGTGTCATCGGCATATTGGAGAACATATAGGTTGGGATTGAAAAAATTGGGATCGGGACTATACATGTCATAACAAAACAGATTATACAACAGAGGAGACAGAGGAGAGCCCTGCGGGACACCCTGAAGTGGAAAAAAGGATCTGGAGAAGGAATTGCGGATTCTAACTTTAAGGGATCGATTTTCCAGGATATTTCTTATGATGTTGATGAGGTAGGGAGGTAGTTTTAGACGGGTAAGTTTGAAGAGGAGACCTCTGTACCAGACAGAGTCAAACGCCCTGGACACGTCAATGAACAAGGCGCTCGAGTGCCGACCTTCAAGGTGGGTGGTCTGGATATTGGAGGTAAGGATAGAGAGAGGAAGAGCAGTGGACATTCCTGCACGGAACCCGAATTGATATGAAGGGATGGAATTGTCGAGGAGGGAAATAATTTTCTTCTTGATGAGGGATTCAAAGGATTTTCCTATCACGGGGAGGAGAGTAATAGGACGATAACCAGAAGGGAGAGAAAGGTCACAATCATTTTTAGGAACACACACAACGATGTCAGTTTTCCACTCACATAGGATATATTGAGACGTCAGACAAAAATTAAAAATTTTAACAATATAGGAATGAACATCAGGATCGAGTAGTTTTAGGATTTTACGGGATACGGAGTCATAGCCAGGAGCAGTGTTTTTAGAAGAGGAGAGGTTGTCTATGAACTCATGGTCCTGGAAAACTGAGTCGGGTGGAATGTCAAAAGGATGATTATTGGGAAAGAAGGAGCTGTACCAGTCATTAATAATTTTATGATTGTCTGCGTCAAAGTCGGTGTCAAGTTTAAAGTCATATGTCGTCTCCAAATGATCTGCAAAATGGTTAGATATCTTATCGTCATTGTCAAAAGTTGTATTTGTGTTTGGATCTATCAGCTGGTTATTAAAAGAATTGTTTTTGTATTTGGTCAACTTTTTGACAAGACTCCAATATTTTTTACCCCTGGAACTATTTATACTTTCGCACGCCTGCAACCACTTCTCCGTCTTGTATTGAATGATCAGTGTTTTTATAGCTTTATTCAATTGATTAAATTGTCTTTTCAAGTCTTTGTTGTCAGTTTGTCGTATCTGTCTATATAGATGTCGTTTATTTTTTATTAGTCTAAGGATGAAGGGTGGGAGGGAATAGTTATAAGGTGATTTCTTAATTATTGGAAAATTTTGAAGGACGGTAGAGGAAATTAAGGAGTGGAATTTGGAGATGTTATTAAACGACGGTTCAGGATTCTCAGATACAAAGGACAGAAGATCGGAGTTAACATTAGACATATCACATTTGTTAAAATCTGGAAGGTAGGACGGTGAGACAGTAGTTGGGGGGGTCAAGAGGTCCAGGTCAAATTGGATCGCTAGGTGGTCGGAGCAAAGATCAGGGACGACCTCTAGATTCTGGATGTGGTGTTGGATGCTAGAAGAGCAGAGGACAAGATCAGGAGTTGTGCTTGGATTGCCGGTCATAATGAAGGTAGGGGGTGTCGGGATACGGACAAAGTCGGAATTGGTCAGGAAGTGGGAGAGGTGACGGGACTTGGATTTATTTAAATTGAAGTCACCAACAATTAGGACATGGTCGAATAGGGATGCTTTAAGGAATACGGAGTCATCGATATTCGAGTTGGGATGGAAGTAGACAAGGAAAATGTGTATATATGAGTTATTAATAGGAATTGTGAAATGGAGGACTTCATTAGCGGACTTCATTAGCAGTCTCTGAAGGAGGGTAACACACGGGATTTTGTCTCAACAAACATAGAACAGGAGATTTTATTTTGTATGATGTAGGATTTGATAAGATGGGATTTTGGGTGGAAGGAATTGATGTTGGAATAAAGGATACGGAGGCTGCTATCCATTGATAATAATTGATCTGGATGTTCCCTGAGTTGGACAGGTAGGCGACTCCAATGTTGGGTCCTCCAGGTCAAACATAAGAACATATAGATAGTTCCCGGAGAAACAAACATGTGTATCAATCTGGTGATTTTCAATGAATCTTTTTTTAAGTGTCTGAATAAGGGCTGCTCTGTCAGAATACTTCGAAGAGTTTAGCTTGTTGGTGTATGTGTTTACTATGTTGTCGTGTATGGTAATTGGTTTGTGTATTCTGCTACCCCTCGAGATGGAATCTGGAAGCTCATGAGATTTTTTGTTGATCGGTCTAATTTTTGCGTTCGGGACTCCAGGAATAGGATTTATTGGTCTTTTAGGACATTTGTTTGACCACGCTGCGTGATCTTCCGAGTCAAAAGCCACACACCTTGGCGGCAATGGCGAAGAGCATCTATGCGTTGGGTGCGATCCCCGGCACTTCATGCACCTGATGTTGTTTGGGCACTTGTCTGTGGCATGTGTATATTCCTGACACTTACCGCAAGGTACAGGCATCGGAGGAGGAGGAGTGCTCTCCACCGCCGGAAAGTGTCTGTTCTTGTAGAACAGTCCCTCGTGCAGCAACTTTTCGAACGACTTGGTGCATCCAGTAATAATTCTGATTTTATATGTTACGTTGCCCGTTGCCATGGATGTGATTCGCTTGCAAAATCTGTACTGTATTGAGTTGTTTTTCAGCTGTTCGGATATCTCATCATCAGTGATCTCCAGGTCCACCTTGGTCAGGACGCAGGACAGTGATGTTTGTGGAGTATGTCTTGTTGGTTCCCTTGGAGGGATACTCTCTGAGTGACTGGCAACTATGCCTCTGCCCTGCATATCCCACAGATATGCAGATATGATGTTCTTTGGATTGATTGATTTAATTAAAAATCCCGTATTTGTCTTAATGATGGTGTCTTTTCTGTTGATCGGATTATTGGACCATTCGTCCGAAAATTGCGTCCTTGATAGTGGGTTTGTTGTTTTAAGCGAAAAGGTGATCATGTTTTTTGTTGTTTCGGGATTGATCGGTGCTGTAGTTTTTATTGATTGTGTCGGATTAACATTTTGCGGACTTTTAAAAATCGTCAACGCTGAGTCGTTGGTATTTTGTGAAGGTTGTTTTTTGTTTTCGCTGCCTTTTTTGTTTTTGGGCCTTCCGCGTTTTCTTTTACCCTGTTCCCAACCGCTGCCCGCGGGTTCGGAAAAGCAGGACGAGTTGTCGGAGCTCTCCACCCCAGCCGTCTCCATAGCGCACTCCGCCACCGCAACTCAGCAACCCGGACACCGGAGTCGACAAGCGCGGAAAAAATATGTGAAACAAAAAGTACACTTCAAGCGATATCGTTCCAGAAACACGTCCGTATTCTTCAGTGTCTCAAACCGAACTGATTTTATTATATAATTTTACATAATAAAAATATAAAATTTATGAAATCACATGTTCCCAACAAATAAGTTTGTCAAGGTGTATACATCTCCTTTCTTAATAGTATATTAAAATATTATTATTTGATGATGAAATGATAAGAAACCAAAAAAAATGAAAATAAATTATCTCCTGAATATTTTCCAAACAAAACATTTTAGAAAACTAATACATTTTGATATGACTTATAGTTTTATTAATTCCATTACAAAACCATAATCTTGCAGTTAAAGAGATTTTGAATGAAATAACTTGAATACTTTTATAAATCAACATATTTTCAGTTAATATCAGTTTTTAAAACGTAGTAGAAAAATAACTTATTTGTAATTCGTTATTCTACTTAGACAAATTATGTCTGACTGACAATTACCAATAAATTGTTTTCATTCGACGTCGAACCTTCGCACAGTGAGGATCTGCAGCGTGTGCTCCGCCATCTTGTCAGTTAATTTGTGTTGTTATTTCCCTACAAATTGAAACCCCCGCCCGAGACATTGACTCTACTTGCAAAGTTAATTTTATTAGTGTTAGTTAAACGGTTTTAATCGCTAGGTTAAGGGTGCGGAATGAGTTCGATCTCCCCCTAGCGGCAGATATTGAGATGAAGCGACGAGTGAGGATTGCCGCGACCACGGCGTCGTTCCTAAAGACCACAAGCCCCAGCCCCCTCCAGGACAGCAAGCTTCTGCGACGGAAGTTGCGTAGTAGACGCTCTACTTCGGTGTCAGCCCCGGCTGCCACGCCGGACGATTCCTCGTGCGAGGATGTGGCGCTACCGTCGACCGCCGATTGCGACGAGGGTACAAGCCCTGCTGTCGTTACCAGCACGCCCACGCAAGAGCTGAGGACCATCACCAACACCCTCAAAGAAATGCAGCAGGCATTTAAGGCAATACAGGAGCAGATGACCTGCAACACTAAGGTCATTCAGGAGCAAATTGCCAACAACAAGGCGTTGAACGAGGAAATAGCCGCCATAAACACCAGACTAATGGCTATACAAAAACCCTCCGCCATCGACACCACTCATCAAACGAAAGGCGCAAAAAATAAACGCATGCGGAGGAACTCCATCAACGAATCCTCCGAGGTGGAGATTCGCGAGTTGTTGCCGCTTCCTACGGCTGCCGCCAAAACCACCGCTATCACGATTTCCGCTGACGTACATCGCAGCAACGATGATGCAATCGCCGACATGCGCAGCAATGATGACGCAATTGCGAACATGGGTAGCATCCACGATCCGATTGCCAACATAAGCAGCAACATTGATGTCGTTACCACGGACGCTCATCACACCAACATTAATGACATCACCGCCGATGCCAACCACTGCGGGGACGACCGCTCTTCCGACTCCTCTGGTGAGTGGCTATTCCCCAGAAGGCGCAAGGCTGGTAACCTACCCCAGAAAGGCACGGCTGCGCCTCTAGAGAAACATGAAAAGCGTGAAAGAATCCCACCGCTGGACCAAAATAGCCAACAGTATTGAAGCCAAAGGCCTCAACTTCAAGAGTGCTACCACTACCAACGAAGGAGTGAGGATTTCCCCAACAACTGTAGATGACTTCAGAGGAATCATCAAGCTATTCGACGCTGATAAACTTCCCTATCACTCATTCATGCTTAACAGTGAAAAGTCGCTAAAAGTTGTCATCAGAGGCGTCACTAGTGACACCGACGTCGGCGAGGTAAAGGACGCGCTGTTATCCAAAGACATCGAAGTAATTAAGGTAACCAGGATGAATGTGAACAAAAAACCGATCGACATGGTAATCGTAGAGGTTCCGAAAGAAGAACACAAGAAGATCTTCGACGTCAGAACGCTACTTCGTTTGAGTGTCAGGACCGAAGACCTCAACAAAAGAAAAGAGGTGAGCCAATGCTACCGGTGCCAAAAGTGGGGCCATGCGCAAAAGGGCTGCCGAGCGCCTCCTAAGTGCGTCAAATGTTCCAAAGAGCACCACAGCTACGACTGCAAAAAGAGTGCCAAGACCGAGGCAAAGTGTGCCAACTGTGGGGGTGCTCATCCAGCAAGTTACCGTGGATGTCCTCAGTGGCCGCTGCTCCCGGTAGCAGCTAAAGCCGCCATACAGTACAAGCCGGCGACGTCGACGACTCTTAGTCCTGGACTCAGCTTCGCCCAAGCAGCGATAACAACAACACCGGCTTTAAAGACTTCTGCACCTCGTGCGACGGCCCCGAATAAGCTGAAAACCGATGCACAGATGGACAATCCCGACGAAACCGAGCGCATCAGCCAGATGATTACCGAGTACGTCAGCTCGAAACCGTCAAAGCAGGCCCTAAAAACGTTTTTGGGAGTCATGCAGTCAGTGCTCACCAACACCCATCAAACTGGCTGAAAAACGCAAGCCTGCTACCCTCGAGATCATATTTTGGAACGCCAATGGACTCAGACAGAAAAAACTTGAGCTTCAACGTCTGGCCGAGAAAAGAGCAGCTGACGTTCTTATGATTAACGAGACTCCGTCCCGCCGATAATGACAAAATACCAAATTATGACACATTCAGACACGATCGAACAGGTGCTGGTGGCGGTGGCACGGCGATTTACATCAAAAAAAAATATCGATTGTAAAACAATCCCTATGCCACAACCGTCGCAACTTGATGCAACGGGATTAGCGGTGAAGATGGCCGACGGCAACACAATCCATCTAGTTGCTGTTTACAACCCACCGAGCAAACTTCTGGCAACCGACAAAATTGAGGAGATTCTATCTGGAAACATCCCGGTCATCATCGCCGGAGACTTCAACGCCAAGCACTCGGCTTGGAACAGTCGAGTCGACAATCGGAACGGACGTAGCCTTCTAAGGCTGATGGAGCTGAAAGATTTTGTTGTCGCAGGTCCAGATTCACCAACACACTTTGGTCCCGTAGGAAGACCCGACGTTCTCGACATCGCCATCCTGAAGGACGTGTGCTATCGATTCACCATCGAAGCCGTTGACGAGCTAAGCTCGGACCACAATCCGGTAATTCTACACCTGGATACAGAAGCTGATGAGGGACCTCCACCAATCTATCGCAAAGTGAACTGGGAGCAATATAAAAACACCGTCGACTTTTTCACTGGTCCAGTGCCACAGCTGACAACCACAGAAGACACCGAATTGGCAATAGTGAATTTCCAAAATAGTCTTAGGCTTGCCGTCGAAGAAGCAACTCACGAAACCGCTCAGCCTAACTTTACCAACAATCTGCCCACAGAAATTTACGATATCATCAAAGAGAGGAGGAGGGCAAAGAGACTTTTCCAAAGAACACTCAACCCGGCAAACCGCGCTGCAATGAACAGACTCTCTCTACAAGTCCGTTCGAAATTGGAAGAATTCCGCGACGAGAAGTGGCAGAACAGACTAGTGGAACTATCTGATGATACGCAGGCACTCTGGCGCACTACGAAGCTGTTCCGGAAGAAACGTGCGATTTTCCCGCCGATCCAAGGTGTCAATGGACTGGTGCACAGCAACGAGGAGAAGGTGGAGGTGTTTGCGGACAGCCTCGAACGACAATGCAGCCCTAACTTTACAAATGCCAACTTTGAAGTTATCGACGCCGTGCACGAAGAAGTACGAAGAACCTTTGCCGAAACACCGGACAAGGACATCATCAATCCGGCCACTCCAGCGGAAGTGCATCGCATTATTAAGCAGCTGAAGACGAGAAAGGCTCCAGGCAAGGACGGTGTAACCAACATGATGCTTAAAGCTCTTCCGCACAGACCGGTGATGCACATTGTTGCGATCATTAACGCGTTGCTCCGTCTTCGATACTTCCCGGAGACCTGGAAATGTGCAGATGTCGTCCTATTTCCGAAGACCACGTACGACAGGCACATACCACAGAATTACCGTCCAATCAGCTTGCTTCCGTGCATCGCCAAGGTTGCGGAAAAGGTGATTCTTTCCAGACTAAAGGAACACGAAAGCCAAAACCCCATCATACCGGTCGAGCAGTTTGGATTCCGAGAAAGCCACTCCACCACGGGACAGCTTCTTCGTGTTGTTGAATATATCACACAAGGATTTAACTGGAGGATGCATACCGGCGCAGTATTCTTGGATATAGCAAAAGCATTCGACAAAGTGTGGCACGAAGGGCTAATCAACAAGCTGCTGAGCGCCCATTTCCCGTTCGGCTTAGTTAAAACGATCAAGTCCTACCTGGAAAGGAGGACCTTCACCATCAAGATCGGCGAGACTCGATCGACGGCTCGCACTATCAGATCCGGTGTACCTCAGGGATCCATCTTGTCGCCGTTTTTATTCAACATATTCATGGCAGATGTGCCAAAGCTACATAGTAACTCGACCATTTCCGCATACTTTGCAGATGACACTCCAGTAATGGTCAGGCACTCTCAGGCGGAACGCATCACTCGGATTCTTCAAGACGCCATGAACGAGCTGGAAGTCTGGTTCAGAGCATGGCGAATCGATGTTAACCCTCTGAAGAGCGCTGCCGTCCTCTTCACCAGAAGGAGGAACACGGTTTCGAGAGGCGCCGCCGTTCCCGTTGGCGAGATCGAGATCTTTGACGATGCCATCCCCTGGAAAACCGAAGCGAAATACTTGGGAGTCACACTAGACCGCGGACTTTACTTCAAACAGCACATTCACGCAGCTAGAAGCAAGGCCTATGGAGCTGCCAAGACATTGTATCCCTTAACGAACCGGAAGAGTAAGCTATCAACATCCAGTAAGCTACTGTTATATAAAACCATGATACGCCCGGTGATGTTATACGCCTCCCCTGTCTGGGGACACGCAGCTCCCATACACATCAAGAAGCTGCAGGTGGTCCAGAACAAGCTTCTTAGAACTGCATTTAAGGCGCCTTGGTAAGTAACAGGCAGCTTCATCGAGAGGCCAACATCCCAACCATCACCGAAGCCATGAAAAAAGTTGCAGAAAAAGTCTTCTCCTCTGCGTCGCAACACACGAATCCTCTGCTCAGGAACGCAGTGGATTACGACGAAGATGCAAGGCATCGCCACAAAAGACCAAAGATGGCAGTAGCTGACTAACGTTGCTGATCTTCTGGCCTCACATCACGTGCCTTTCTTGGGCTGAGCTTTTGACTCAATAAACTCCATAGCCTGAATAAATATTCAAACCATACATCACCAACATGTTCCCAGAAGACCATAGCGAAAAGAACTTGCTTTCGACCCGGCATAAAGGATGTCAAACTCAAACTAAATTGTTTTGGTAGAATTTTGATAAAATTTATATTAGTTAAATACAAATATTTAATTTCAATATATTATTATATATTTATGAAAATATGTTGATTTATAAGAGAATTCAAGTCATTTCATTCAAAATTTCTTTAACAAAATTGGTATTGTAATGAAATTAATAAAAAAATATAAGTAAAATTAAAATATAATGCAAAAATTAGGTATAACAAATGTATTTTTCCTATACTTTCCAATTGATTGCTTGTAAATTAGTGTAAATTAAAACAGTTTGATAAAATTCACAATTGAGAATTTCGATAATAAGTTTTTCTTTTATACATGAGTATTAATTACATCAGTTACGCGGTTTATGTTCTTAATTACCAACACTGCTTTCTTAGGCTATCTTCAGTATTTCTCCTGTTATATACTGCAAAAATTTTGTATATGTTATAACAAATCCAAACTTGTATATCTTAAAATGTTGTAATCTGTATATTTATTTACTTATTTTTTGTAATTTTTTCGGTAACCGATTATATTTATTAATAATAATAATATTTATTGGCCAGAAATATAAATACAAAACAAAATTGTAATAATAATAATTAAACCAGGAAAAAAAGAAAACATAACATAACTGAACAAAAGGCAATTGACCGTAGTCTTTCCGCCCGTGAATATTACAATACTAAATACCATATATATATTACACAAATAAAATAACTAACATAATGAACTTAAAAGATATTTTTATAATGAAAAAAAAAGCAGTCAGTTGGATATAAAAGAAAGGATCTTATAAGGATAGAAGAAATTCGAAAAGGTTTTGTACAGGATATTAAAATTTGGGAAGGATAGTCGAGTGTCTAGGGATGCAGAATTTTGAGAGGGAAGATAGATTTGAATATTTGGAAACAAATCTAAGGGATAGGGATTATTGATATCTGTCGAGGAGGGGAACAATTTGGGTTTTTATGTAAAGATCATTTGGAGGGTTGTGGAGTGGGTTGTTTGTATATAAATTATATAAATAATATATTTTATTTTATTTTGTTAAATACATAAAAATAAATAATTATCTAATGTTTTTCTTAACCTAATCATAATTTAGAAAAAAAATAAAAATATTTTAGCTAAAAGAATGTAAGTTTATTTACTATATTATATTTTAGAAATTCCTTGGAATCGACACTAGACAGATATTTCTCTTGGATGTGGAAAATAGAAAGATTACGATAGTTGCAATTATAATATATGTATCTAAAATGGTATTTCAAACAAAAAAGGAAAATAGACATACAATGCGAAATTTAATGTTTCTATTTCTGTTTGTTTCTGCAAGAAAATAAAATTATAAATATCTGAATGTTTTTATACAATCAATAGTTTCTTACAAATTAAGAGTTTTGATTAAACTATATAAAATTTCGTTTTGAAAATAAATATTTTGTGTATTAATTTAATTGTTAAGTAGAAATGAACTAGCTAAATTTTACTGAATAAATTTTATTGAAGCACACATTTTTTAATATATCTCAATAAGTATGAACGACAAATTTATTAATGAACACGCAATTTAAAGACAGATGTTCACTGTTTAAAACAAATATATTCATAATATTATAGCATTTGCCATTTTCTTGTAATGCATTTTCAAACTTGAATAAATTTTATTGAAGCTTCAAAAAAGTGTCTTCACATTTTTGAATATATCTCAAAAAGTATGAACGATAAATTTAATTATAAACACGCATATTAAATACAAATCGCACCACGTGTTCAAAAGATGGAATTAATTTTTGAACAAAGAAAACTAGAAATTGATTTCGTCTTAAAATTATTTTTTCTTCTCGCATAAACGGGACGTAGATATCCCGTAATTCTTCTAAACATCCCCACAACAACGATCTCTCAACGATGATCAAACTGAGGAAATTTAATAATTGTTCAAAATCTATTAGGACTCACGCAAAGTAAATATATAAAATTAACTTCACATGAAATATGCTAATTCCTTTTTTTAACTTTGCAAACATTTTACTACAAGCCATAATGAAATACAGATATTTAATACATATGGTTGATTTTCTATAATACATTATTTAACAAATAAATTAAGGATAAAATTTAAATGAAAAAAAAAATACTTACCTTTTTAATAATTAAGCTATTATCTAATTCAAAATATATTATAATTATGGATTCCAATACCATTCTTATTGTTTTTAATTTTGAATTTTCGTTTTAAGAACATAAAATTAATTTTATTAACACGGCAATAGTAGCATTTCTCTCTATAAAATTGGCATAAACATTCTGACGTTACCAGTAAATTTAATATTGACGTTTTGCCTTCATACCACTCTAAGCAATAAAATATAACAATAATTAATTTTACATCTTCAATATTTCATATGTTATTCAATTTTTCGACTAAAACAACTCGATTTTTGGAGAGTCGCGACAAAACCTTCAATGTATATTTTTGTTATGAAAAAAATGAAATTCCCGGCACACTATTTTTTTTCAAGAATTGGGTCGTTATAAATTATTTTTCTATGTTACAGTTAGATTTCACTGTTTACAAGTATGGAACCAAAACTTTTGAGACTTAATTGAATAGTCTGAATATGGTAGAACTGTCTTTGTCGGCGAAAAATGAAAATGGTTTACAAACTTCGAGTGAAACTCACAAATATCGAGCAGAAAGAGCTTTTTCTTCTATTTATGAATAAATAATGTATATGTTTATTGTTTCTTAATTGATTAATCTTTAATTAAAAAATAATGTTACTGATAATTATAATTATAAAACTATACATGCTATAAAATATTGCTTGTTAATAAATATCACACGAAATTTTGAATGAAAAATATTACCGTTAATAGAGAATCTCGTTCTTTTTAAACGCCCTAATTATAATATAATATAAAATGATACTTACTTGTATTTCCATCTATCATAATGGATTTTGATAGAATCACATATATTTTCTAAAAAAAAATATTCTATAAGGAAATCCAGTTTCCAATTTCCAAGAACAGGTGTTGAAAATATAATCGCATGTTAAAGAAGGCATCCAATTCCATCAACAAAAATCAGGTGATAGGCTGCGTCTTATCTACTTCGACCACATACAAAACTTACAGGTTCAAAAACACATATATTTCTCGTTTAATTTTAATTCTTTTACTTTATGTTCAGCAATGAAACAGTACTTATATGTATAATTATTATTATTTACACAACTTCCAAAAAGAAGAAAAAATATCGTAAAATAAATGTAAACCTAGAAACTTAAATTTGAATTGACTTTCAGTAATACTGAAAACTGGCGAACGATCGCTCACGGGTCCTCTCATCGAACCGGATGTGATACTCATTATATATGAGCTAAAAATATATTTATTTCAGTTTCTGTTGGGCAAACGAAATACACGGTTGAGATTTGATAAAGGAACCCGATCGAAGGACAACCGTCAGCGTTGTTTTGGCATACAATTTACGCGTATTTATAATACTTTAAATATACATTACATATATATTATGTACACATAGCTTCGGAAAATACATACATTTATAAATAATGTAAAATGTGTTGTTTCTTATGTCTTTAAAATTTGTATATAATGTATTTTTGAACGTGTAAGCAAAATGTTGTTTTTGTTGTAGTAGTAGTTTGGGTTGTTTCTGTGTATGAGGATCCTGTTTGGTCGCTGTGAGTCCCACCAACAAGTAATTAATTAAAAACTAAATAACCAGTGCAAAATTAAATTACAAATTCGAATAATAACAAATTAGGTTTTCGAGTGGAAACAAATAAGACTAATAGAGAAGATGGCAAACTCAACCAACGAGAGAAAAAAAGCAGTAACAGGCAACAACTCTACGATTACGAATAAATAAATTGTTAGTGGTCTTTCCGAGCATTAAAGAGCTTGGAAAATGTTACATACATTTAAAAGTTTTTCTTTGGTATCAGATATTGCTTGGTATTGTTTTTTTTTTCTTATATTGGTTGATTTTCCTATTAAAACTGTATGTAAATATCGCGGAGGTACGCATGTACTATGTAATTTGGACAAAAGGACGAGAAACTCCGAGACTATTTCCTGATAACTAAACTAAATTAGAAGAAAAAAAACACTAATTCGTTATTATGAAAACAATAAAATTTAAAACTATACATCTACCTCTAAATATATATATATATACACTCGCACGCAAAACTTAATAATTAATAAATATGCCTTTGTTTTGTTTGAAAGTACACAATGTAGTAGTTTTTTTTATCACAGGAGCAAACAGGAAGATGAAGGGACTGAACTTTCAAGTGAAGTCGACGATGGACGAATACTAAAGATGAGTATTGGAGATTGTTGCTAAAATAAATGAAGTAGCTTTGCAACAGATAAACAAAGACAAAGAGGCCATCGCGCGAGATTTGTATCGTTTGTTATTTAGTGTAAGTATTTTTTACTCTTTTTTTTTCTTTGGTTCCGCTAGAGGCACATATAATTGACTCAACTAATGTTAATTTTTTTTTTTAGTTTTATACGATTTTTTTTTTCATTTATATATTATTATAATAAATCAATATTATTTTTTTATATATATACGATGATGCACATATTGCAAGCGCACTAGTAACATAATTTTAAAATAATGATAAAAGATTAAAAAAAAAACACAGGAACGTTGCATTTAACATTTGACTGCATTTTCTCTCTAGTGTAAATAGTTACCATATAGGTATATAAAATAAAAAACGAAGGACTCCTAAAAGTTGAGAACAGGCAAGTCTTTTACACTTCATCATATTTCGTTATTATTTTATGTTTGTTATATATATTTTTTTTACTATTTTCTTACTGTTGGTGTTATTTTTGTCCCCGTTTCAATTCGCCTAACAACAGAAATAATTTCTCTTTACATTTATAATGTCAAATATCAACTAATGAACAGAATCATTAAAATTTACGAAGTAATCAATAAAATATTCTTTTGACTAATATTTAATAATATAATATTTATACTAGAAACACATATGCAGTAATCATATCGATTCGATTCAAGATATTATCATCACCTTAAAAAACATCATCACCATCAATCAAGTAATAATAAATTAATAGCAGCTTTCCGATTTTTCGTTTCTTCTTTGTTTTTTTTATTTTGGTCCTCGCGTATTTTTCTAATCGAATATCGAATCGAATAGTATCAATTACTGCACACACATACACAACAGAGACACAACAAAAAATAGTAATAATAATGAACGATTAGCACTAGAAACACTAAAAGTACGAAGTTTTTTTAATACTATGTGATATGATTACATCCTAACTAATTGTCTTTTATAAACCGACGCGCAACCAAACACAGGTTGCGTGCTGCATCATCATTGAATAATTATATCTTTTTCTTTCAAGTTTTCTCTAGCATCCGTATTATTGCACAATATGTCTTATGGCATTATTATCAATATAATCATAATTATTATTATTACGCACATATACAGAAATATCGAAAATACACGCTACCTTATTTATTGACATCGAGTTACAACTTGCGTCTCAATCTAATATCCGAAAAGAAATAGAGGAAATATATTCCGCTCCAAAGCCCTTGCCCGTTTTACCCAGTTTCTAAGTTAGTTTGTTTGTTTGTTATTTTTACTTTTCCTTTTGTATTTGTTTTTGTTTAGTTAGGTACACCGTAGATTTCTACTAAATTAAGACGCAAGCGCCAGGAAGACATTCAACTAAAGTGACATTAATACACAGTTTACTAGGTCATGGTATATACACATATTCTTATAGTACTGTTTGCTCTTTTGACATAGAATTAAAGATAATTTTAGTACTAATATTTTTCTGTAACAGTTTTAAAAAGCATATACATCTAAAAATCAGTTTATTTCGAAAAAGCTTTGTTAATGGGGAAAATGGATGGCATTTTCTTCCATAGACTGAACTAATAATTTCTCGATAATTTGAAAATATATAAAATCTGAAAAAATAATTGAATAATTGATCATTATCGCATTCGCTTCATCAATTACAATTTCATTAGTTATTTACAATGAATGTGATATGTTTCTTAGAATATGTTATAGTGTTTGATGTTGCAAATATAATCGGGCTTAGTCATATGTACAGAAGAATCATTGACTTATTATTTAATTATGTAGCACTAATTTGACACATTTCTTTCATTTTATACATATTTTTGGTAGCGTGCTTTTTACTTATTGGTTTCAGCTTTCAGATTCGAAATGTTTCCCCTTAACAATTTCCTATAAATATATACACTCGCGTGCCACCATTCCAAATTTTTCATACTTTTGTATCGATAAAAAATGATAATAGAAAAATACATATGAAAATTCTGTATATACTCAAAGCGTATATATATATATATAACTATATATATTCTTTTCTCATTAAACCATTTCATGTTTAATTAATTGTCACTAAAATAACTCTTTGTTTCAAAATATTTAGCAATTAAGGGTCCTCGGAGTTTCCATATACACATATACATTATTATAATATTTGTTTGCGTGATGTAAAATCAATGATAAAATTATCATTTAAATCAGAAAAAGCCAAACAAATTGAAATTAACAAGTTTGGTTTTCTCGACATGAAAATATTTCAAGCCTAAAGCGGGAAATAATAATCTCATTCCATATTTTCGTCGCATACTCGAACGAACGTACCTCACTAATGTAATAATAATTATTAGAAAGAAACATTTATCCCATTTTTTTTAAAATAAATATTAACCTAAGCCTAGACTCGTTGCAATATTAAAATGTCATAAAACATATTTGTTTTCATTATACTTTCGTTTCTCTTCCTTTTGTATATTTTATATTCTCTTTGAGTTAATTTAATTTAATCGATATGTGCTTTAGTAATGAGTCGTATATACTCGTAATTCCTGGGAAATCTGCGAGATAAGTCTAAAAAAAAAAACAGAAAACGTCTCTCCTCGATAGAAAAATACATAAAACCAACCAGTGGAATTATGAGTATATATCATCTTTTTATAAAAGAAATATAATTGGTATCATTTTCTTTCTGAAACACGACGAAATGACATTTCTTCGTAGCTATGATACACAAAAAAAAACTTAACGAAGAACAAATAATAATTAATTAATCAAGGACAAAATAAAAGTAATAAAAATAATAATGAACTAATAAAAATAGTAAACTTGATGCAGAGGTATCTTATACCTTATTTTTTCGTACATAAATTAATTAAAGGTTGTGATGAATGTGTAGTATGTGATTTGAGGATATGTATTATTGGATTTTCATTTTCAAAAAGTAATCATCCCTTTGTTTTTCTTTTGTTGTTGATTTTCTTGTGTTTTTACTGATCTTGTTCCATGCGTCTGTCCGTTGCACCATTCGTATTGTTTTCGCCGTTGCGGATAGACATACTACGCGATGATGAGAAGCACAGCTTCATAATAAAAGGAAATTTTGTACCTAAAAATTTAAAAATGAAGCAATTTCAAATATAACTGATCCGTATGGAATTGTGTTGTACTTACCAGGATTCTCGATGGCCGCGTGGTTGCAAGCCATAACCGCAGCAACTGCTTCTGTAGTATTCTCGAACTCCAACAATCCCGAACTGGATCTTTCTGATTTCATCGGGAACAGCTTCACTGCCTTTGGCGGCACTACATCGTAATCTCTGAATACCTGCACCAACTCTTCCTCAGTCACATGTGGAGGTGTATTGAAGAAATGGAGAATCTGTGAGAATGATCAAATAAACAAAAATATTTAAACGAAATAAGAATTGGTTAAGTAAGTTAAGAGTTTACCTTGCTTGGTGGTTGAATGCGATTTTTGCTGGCCATCGCGGGATTCATAAATCTGTTGTTTTTATTGGAAATGTACTCCTTATAGGAGGGCGATTTGTCTGGTAGTGGATAGGGATTCGTTACTTCGCTGAGGTACGGTTGTTTGCTGAAAGCCAGTTGCAGTTTGTGCTCATGCTGACTTCCGATCTTTTCCTCGTGACTCGAATTATTGTGGCATATTGGCGCAGCACCGGTTAATCCCACATTCACGTTATTCAAATATTGCACGCATCTCTCTACCGCAACGCTGTCGCCCATTTGTACCATTGCTGTACCTTCTTTTGACTTCAAAAACTTTATCTACAATTTTATTACAAAACATTTATTATGAAATAAAAATATATTAAAACTATACAAAAATTGATTATAAAATTAACATTTATGACTGCATACTTTACAACATGTAGCATTGTGATGTAGGTAAATCCCATAGAATTTATATTTTATTTAGAATAGCGATCACTTTTGCAGTAGCAAAAAACGATCTCAGGTCAAACTAGTTGGTTATTCCTGTAATATATACAATGGGCATTTGAATTACGTATAACTTAGTCTGCAAGTATTTTGAAAGACTATCAAACAAAAATAAATTTTAACTTGATAACCCTTTGCCTACTGAAAATCACGTGATTACTATCCGAATTATGCTAGCAAATCAAGGTTCCAGTGTAATTGACAGAAATGTGCTACAGTCTTAGATACCCCAATTAAGTATAATATAGAAATTTTATTAAAATTGTATAAAAGTTTGAAATGCTTATGAAAGAATAATATAAAAAAATACTTACTCTGGCCACATTTCCATATAGACACATGAGGTTGAATAGTTTGTCGGCGTTGGTGCGTAGAGGATCGAGGCCATATACCATAAGAACAGCAGCCTGCGGGAAATTGCGTTGGTCCCGATATTCGGTAGTGACTGGGGCAACGACGGCGGCTCCCTGCTTGCGGTACCCGCCGTCCCCACCGAACGGCTCCCCGTACCCGGGGCCACCCGTGCCACCCCCGCACATATCCTCATATCGTTGTGGGTCATTCGGGTACGGCGCTACAAGAACAGTAGACAGAAAGAAAACATTTATAAAAGAACGTTTCCATAACAGTGCCCAGACGATTCAAACATAAAATTAAAATTTTAAAAAAAGTCATAAGATATACGGGTGGAGGCTTTTTGTCTATGCTGTCAAAATAAGCAACTAATAGTTTAGGCTTTCAAAGAAAACACACAACTATCTTATCCATTAGGTACAAAGAAGTTTGGGAAGGAGACAATTTTGTATAGGGTAGAACAAGTATATGTAGTGGAGACGTAGGATTTTACAAATACATTTTCTTTCAAATTAGAGGATTCTTATGAGCTAATAAAAAGGGGTAATGGTGTACAGTGTGATTGGGGAGGTGAGAATCGGACGAATGAAGGCTTTGTAGGTGTGGATGAGAGTTTTAAGATCATCCTCCTCTTTTAGATCGGAAGAAGAATAGGACTGGATATAAGGTTGAGAAGTCGGTTGGCTTTTTGAGGAGCAGTTTGATAGAGTACTTAGTATTAAGGGTCTGTGATATTTCAACAGGCAGTTTTGGTTTCGGGAATAGTTGAGTGATTGGGAGGAGGGAAATTTGCTGCGGTGAAAAACTAAAAGTTGGGATTTGGAAAGGTTGGGTTTTAACCGCCACCTTTTAATCCAAAATTCCAGAGTATTACAGCAGTCTTGGAGGGTCTTGATGGCTTTGGTCGGACGTCGTACTGTTGCATGTATGAGTAAGGATGCTCAGGGAGGAGAATGTCGGAGCAGTAGATATTAAAGAGTATGGGAAAAAGGATTGCTCCTTGAGGGATACCTGAATTTGAGATCTGTTGAGCAGAAAATTTAGGAGGAAGTAGATTAAGTATTCAAGGAAGTTGAGTCGGATGAGTTTATTCTGTGGATGTCGAGGAATAAGGTGAGAATGTAGCGACAGGCGTTGCGGGGATTATGATTTGTGTGGTCAGGTTGAGGATTGCGTGTAGGATATTTTTAGAAGAGCAATGGGATAGAATTCTTTTGTGGGCAATTTTCTCGACGAGTTTGCCCAAGACTGGGACGAGTGACATGGGCCGATAAGATTCCTGCAGGGTGGGATCTTTACCGGGTTTGGAAATCATGATAACAGAGGCTTATTTCCAGAGGTTCGGCAAGTGACCTAAACTATAGTTTTTATTTGTTTGATATCTTCATTTTATATGTTGAAAATATCAAACAGAGTAAAAACTAAATTTTGCATACAAATCTGAAAGCAATTTTAATGCCATAAAAAATAGGGATTAATCCATAAAAAATGTTCAGTATTATTTCTTCTTTATTTATTTGGATTAGAAAGGAATAATTATGTTTTTATTATTATAATATACATTCTAACAATATATTTTGATGCAATTAAATTCGTCACGTTACACGATTGTTTATCTTCATTATACATCGTAATTTCACGCGGCAATGCTTATTACAATAACATCCATATTAATTTATTTATAGTCTAAGTATACTCACATAATTGTCTAATACCGCAAATGCATTTATGATAATATACCAATTAAAACAAATTGATAAAATAGAAGAAAATAGATAATAGAAATATTCTCATTAATTAAAGAATAACAAATATATTTTTAGCATTATTTCCCGCTTTCAGGCCACACCATAGGTGCATTTCAAGCACATATCCGCCTGTATTCCCTACTTCTGTTTCAAATCTACGTTCATGATTCTCCTGTCAACGTCAACATGAGAATTATTATAACATATTTGTACTAGCTATATACTGTTTATGCCTTAAAGATCAAAAAAGTTTGGCCATTTGTTGAAGCTAGAATATTATTTAAAAGCAAATATTCTTAAAAATAATAATTATTATTATATTTATTGTTACAGTCACATAAACAAATAAAAACAAAACATATTCATATAACTATAATCTTTATAGAGTTATAAAATATAACTGTTACAAATGGCTATTGGCTCTTTCCATCTTTCAAATAGCCTAGCAGCAATAGGGCCAACCAAGTCGAATATTGCAATAGCAGACTTAAGGACAGCAACAGATACACAGAAAATGAATAGTGGAACAGCACACACGACAGCAAAACAACAAATTGAAATAATTTGTCAACCGCCATTACATTTTCTTAATGTTTGTACGAATAGATTGTAAATAAAAATATAAGATATAAAAAAAATAAAGTAGCCAACAAGTTGATCGCAAACTGTGCTATACGTTTCCGTTCGATGATTTATTAGAGTTAGTTAAATATAATTAACAGATGGCGACGATGAATCAACGGAACCCACCTGAAGCTCATGATGAAAATGGATGAAGATCCCCGACTATTCGTGTCACTCCAAGAGAAGAGTTAATCAAATTTACCCTACATATAAAAATGCCATCTTTCTTGGATTTATTTTCCGAAATCCCTAGCCGATCCATTGCAAAAATTCACCACACAGCGAAAGGCCATCAATTTCTTCACGGCTTATTTCCCACTTGGACTATGAAAAACTATTTAAATTTAGAATAGAAATGCTGTTTTACAAATGCGTCTACCAAGAAAATAACCGCCTGATAAATAGGTATATCATTAACATTGCAGCTAACTTAAATAGTTTGCATTTCCTGTGATAATTAATATATGTATAGAAATGGACTTCGTTTCAAATGCAGGATGGCTTATTAAATTTTATTTTGTTTTATAAAATAAGCTAATGTGTACACCATCATCTGTTGTAATGAGAATCATTTATTTATTAATCATTATTCGTTCAATTGATGTTAATTTAGAAAGAAACATTTTGAAATTAATTGATTATTTAAGGTAATTTGCATTTTTAATGGTCTATTGACCTTCCCATACACCTAAATATGACTAGCTTAGTCTGGTTTTATAATTCCCGCCGTCTTTATGAAAAGTGAATCTCGTTATAACTATTTTTTGGCAAAGCAACCAGTCATTTAGTGTCAGGTGCAGTTTTAGAGTGAAATAAATGACGTGCTTCGTTGGTAAACGAGGCAAATGTTGGAGCAACTCCGACTTATGATTACTCACTGTGCACAAATACACATGTAAAGAAATATCGTATTATTATTTATATAGCTATTTTTTCTAGGAATAATATAGGTCTGTAAAATTTTCTTGAAAATATGTATGCTAGCAAATTAGAAATAATTAAGTATAAGATAGAAATAGAGAAAATTATATTAATATTTTGAAAAAGTAACTTTAGTGACACATATAGCAAAATTAAGAAACATATGTTTGATGCAGATTGCAGTTTCAATATATGTCAGAAATTCCCAATGATCGTAGACAATTACTATTTAAGCCCGGAACTCTTTCTCTTTCAAACTCCAACAATCAATCTATCTGGAGATATAAGCCTAAGTATACATTGAATTCTAATTATAAAGTGCTTAGTTTAATCTCTACATCAACTAAAACTAAAGTTGCTATTGATGGTAGTGACTGTATAAGAAATCATCGTCTTATCTCGGTCGCCGTCATTGACGCCGTCATTTATGCGTATGTTGCTTTGTAAAAAAGTATGTACAGACCGAGTCTATGACGTCATTGCACTTCGTAACTTCACCACCACCATTTGTCCACATAACCAAGCTTTCCAAATTAGTATAGCTATGAGTGTAGTAGAAATTGTTCAATTCTCGGAAGATGATGATGGTATTCTAATTTACATGATAAAACATTACAAACATTATTTTAAACATTTAAAAATTACTCAAAATTCCAGAACATTTACTATATCTATAAATAAATAATAATATTTAAAGAGGAAAGATCTATGCTGAATAGACCCTTGAAAAAGTTATAGTTTTATCTGTTCATAAATATAATAATAAGTATTATTAATTATATTTATTATAAGCCTCATAAATAAGTACAAAAGTAAAACATATTTATATAATTATAATAGTAACTTTCAAAAAGATCGATTGTTACAAATGATGTCAATAATCCGGCTCCCAACCGATGAATATATTCTTTTATAAATTGCAGCGGAATAACTTTTCCAACTTATATTTTTATGTATCTCCAAGATCAAATAATACTGTTGTTTGTAAATTCCCATTTAAAGTAGTAGACAAAAACGAGAATCCAATTTGATATCCCAGCGAATAGAAGAGACTTTTTTAGCAAATTTAAATTACGAATGTAAAGCATTTTGGTAATTTGTGATGTATTTCATCATTTTTGAAATGATTGATTGATGTCGCATTGGAAGTAGTCATTAATGTAGAAATTCCTATCAAAACCTTATGATTAAACTGAATAATTAAAGCAACACAAGTCCGATGACGGTGTCAACATTTAGAATCGACGCTCGGACTGATTTCAATGACGTATATCTAATGGCAAAAACAATTTCCGAAGGAATTCCGCAACTAATTTTATGAGCCATAAAACGGCTATGGCTATGACTGTCTAGCCAATTAAATACGATTATACGACACCTATCGTCTATTTAAACTACAATTAAGAAACCGAAATGCACGCAAACGTCATGCATGCTATTCCTTCCAGGAAGTCTAAAATCAAAATAATATGTAATTATAGTCGTCTATTTCAGAGGGTGTTTGCACATGTTTCTCACAAGAACATCCTTTGCCTATTGTCAGCAATATCAATTACATAATATATACGACTTTTAAAATAGTTTCTATGTTTGAGGACACAAAGCTAAAAATATTTGTGTAAACATGCTTATCGAAAATTATTTTTTATTTCCCTTAACTAAGATATGAACCATACTGTGCACGTACGCTGGATAGTCCAGTAAATAAGCGATATAAACTATTGTTTGTTAACTAAAACAATAAATTTGAATTTTGTTTTTTAAGAGATACTTTGACTTGTACGTCTGTGTCTATTACATATTAAATTTGCTTCCTGTTGCTGAAAATAATGAATATTCGAATATAAAACAATTGAAATTAATAATAATATATCCTAATTGCGCAATACCAAGGTGACAAATGTGCTTGATTTTAACTTCTGAATTTCGTTACTTTCCTACACTATAATTGGTTTGGTTAGTGTAGTTTTGCCGCGTTATTAAATTCAAGTCGACAAGCGGATGGGACTAGGAAATCGGAAGTACGTACGTACATTTCGTTACGTTACGTTATTAAAACTTTAATTAATTTCCAACTAGTGCACGTAATAGACTGTCTACTGGTTAACTTAGCTTTCTCATCGTTTTCCGTCGAAAATTCTGCAGGAGCTTGCACTAAAATTAGAAATACCCGAAGTGTTGTCCACATGTATAATATCTCCGTTGCAGCTCCTGTCTCAATGATTGATGCGATTTAGGATGAGCGCCAATAAATATTTCCTCACTTATTCATTAACTCATTTGGCCGTTACTTACATTGTTTTCCCACCTACATAATGCGGAATAGATAGTAATTACATCTATTTGAAATCTGTTCATTCTAATGGACTTTATTATCAACATCAATAGAATCACCCAAAAATTACAATAATTTCAAAACCTTATTAATTTTACTTTGTCAATTACAATCTCATAAGCGTGTGTATCAAAATTGAATCTTAACGATTTCACGAGTGATCCAGACAATATTTTCAGATATAAGCCGTGATTGTTATAATTTACAAATGTAAATTACTTATTAATATACACTTGAAAGTAGCCAATCAAAAACTTCCTAAACCATTAGCAGCTGCGTTTAAATGAAAATGTTTTAATCCAACGAATTGTTTATTACGTAATAACAAATGATAATTTAATATGAAATTAATCTCATTAAGGCGTTACAACTTCTCCAACTACAATATTTAAATGGATTATTTGATCAAAATGATTACGTTTCCATAATATTATGAATACTGAGCTGCGTTAGCAAAGAGCTTCACTTGATGAGAACGATGATGAAAAATGTAATTAAAGTTACAAACATCATCAATTATCATAGATTTATTAGATGTAGATTTTTATCGTACACTGAATATAGTTCAATCCGTTATAATTCAATTTCTCCAGAAAAAAAAATCATTCCAGATTACGACTAATAATCCCTATTTCGTCGCTCAAATGTATTTTAACTTTATTTGCAATATTTATTTGAATTCTCACCGTTTTATATTCTAAACAAGTATTAACTGTGCAAGAGATAAAGAAAGAGAAAATTAGATAAATAAATAGATAGAGCACAAGAGAGGGCGTATCCTAAATTAAATCTACCGGACACGGATTGTGCTTTTACAAAAAAGCGAAGCTAATTATATGAATTTTATTCAGCATGATAATTTTAATTAAGTTACTACACTAAGAAGTAAAGAAAAAGCGACATTCCATAATTGCATAAATTATTCATAGCATCCCCCTTTTACTTTCAGTCTAGCAATAAAAACACGATCATGTAAATGATTGAGAATAAAATGAAATCTGCTATAAAAGCAAGTTATTGTATTCGCATTCTCTATGACACAATTATAAAATAATAACTAAACGCTATGTAATCGCATTACAGTTTTTATATGGTAAATTCTGCAAATTATTGATCAAGTAAATATCGATATTAGTCGAAATCATATAATGCAATGTCGAAAACATAATGTTTCTCTATAGTAAATACACTTACTTCCAAATATAAGAAACCATCAAAAGAAATAAAAAAATACGCGACACACGTATAGTAATTATTACTTTTTTTTGGCGATATTTGATTTAGAATTAAAATGTAACTAACACTAATATAATACAACACAGGAAAATAATATCCTTTATTAATATTTCAAATCTACTTCCTATAAAATTTAAAACAATAACATAAAAATGTTTAGATCACAATTATGTATCCTTTTGAAACTAATAAATAAATATGTTTTTTCATAATGACTCATACATCTGACTATTTTGAAAAATTATGATTGCACACGAAACCGCTTTTCGTCGAGACCGGAAATGACTATGGAAAGCAAACAGCAATCGGGCGGTGAAAGCTGTTTCCGGATGTAGACCACAATAGGTTCATTTGACACATAAAACAATATTAAAAATATCAAGGGATCTTCTCATTAGGACATGCAACAATAAAATAGTTTAATCTATCCATTTGTTATCTTTGATTTTTTTTGCATACAAATAAAAAAAATTCGAAGTAGTTAAAAAAAACTTATATTTTATTCTTATGTCAAGTAGTTAATTAATTATCGATATTGCCAATATATTGCCTAAATATTTGGAGACTAATATAATTTTCAATTATATATATATTTTGAAAATAAAACACCCAACTAATTAACGATAATATGTATATAAACGAATAGAAAATGTTGGAATAAAAAAGGTGGATGCGCCAGGTGCTACGATTAAATTTATTTTTCTCGAGTGAATGGTGTCGCGTATCCGATATTGAATATTTGCCCGGTTGCTTCCAAATTGAAGTTATATCGAAATACGAGCAACGCAAGACTGCCGAAATACAGAGTGAATAAAAAGAACAGCTCAGTCCGCCCATAGCACGAAGTTGGCACAAAGAACAAAGTTCTGCTTATTAAAATTATTAATTATAATAATTTCGAGTGGAGGACTTCATTTCCGCGTCTGACAGTAGTTGAGCCAAAAGGTTTGCCAAACGTGATGCAATTTATGTTTACTTGCGGCGTACGGTAATTACGATCTGGGTGGCGTCGGATTAATAATCGCAAAAGAAGACTCTTAAAAAAAGTACTTTCCTGTATAATTAAAGAGCGAACGTAATTGCAGGCTAAAATAATAATATTTAATGCAGCAAAAAAAAAATCTTTTTTTCTAAACAATACAATAAAAATAAAATGCAATTCCACTGCCGCGAAGGGCTATATTAACCATAGGTCTTTCTGCCCGAGATATAATAATATTGGGTGAAGTAAAAAGTTCTGAGCGTTTTTTCTCTTTAATTCGACGATGAAATGAACTAAGTTAGAATTATCGGATTTAGATCAAATATGCGCCGTTTTGTTCGATAACTTTTGTCCATTTTGAAAGCAATTTCATAATTCCGCAATTGAAGAAGTCCTCGTCCCTATTGGCAAAAACTTGACCAGCTCATTTTTACAAGCCTCTTTTGAGGCCAGTTTTTTACTATCAAGAAAATTTTGCAAATGCTTGAAAAGATGATAATCGTTTGGTGCCAGGTCTGGGCTATACAGTGGGTGCGATATAACCTCCCATCCATCGGAGCTTCTGGCGCGTCGTTAAAGATGTGTGCGGCCTGGCGTTGTCTTGATGGAACACAACACCCTTCCTATTGACCAATTCTGAACGCTTTTCATCGATCGCCTGCTTCACAATCTGGTTAGTTGTTGACAATATTGGTCCAAATTGAGCTCCCAATACCAAACACAGTAAAACCTTCTTGGTCGTTAATCCGGGCTCACCGCACTTGGACCACGATCTTTTTCGACTGTTGTTCTCTATGTGACCCATTTTTCATCGCCAGTCACCATCCATTCAAAAATGGGTTGATTACGTTATGCTTCAGCAAAGAATCGCAGGCATCAATTCGCTACAAAAGGTTATTTTGCGTCAAATCGTGTGGCACCCATACATCGAGCTTCTTCTTGAGACCAGGCTTATGCAAATCGTTCCAAACTGTTTTCTGGCTAATCTTCAGTTCATGGCGACGATTTCCATGATTTTATCAACATTTTCGACGATTGGCGTGTCTCTTCTTCGACGTCCATATTACCAGAACGGAAGCGTTGGAAATAACGCTTTCCTGTGGCATTCGATACTGTATTGAGTCTATAAACAGCACAATTTTTTTGGCAGCATTTTCCCTTGGTAGTAGTGAAGAATGTATCGAATTTTCTCATTTTTACCTCCATTTTGGAACGCTATAACACACTACTGGATTCAAGATACAACATATACATCGTGAGATATGGCTCTTGCTCTAACGAAAAACGCTCAAAACTTTTTTACTTATATAATGTACAAAAAAATCATAAAAAAAACAACAACTCTTGAAATGCAACAACGGTAAACTGCGCAAAATTTTGTAATAGTATGTCAATACGTTCTAAAATGGGTGTAACATGAGTGTGTTCATAAAATAATTCGTTGGGATTGGATTGTCCGAGTGCCTAAGTTCAGTGATCACGGTAAGATTATCAAGTGCTGGTCTCTGACAGGTAATATACAAAATTTAGGCATAATCAATGAGTGGGCGACAGATCATTTTGTAAATAGATGATTGCGTTTTAATGTTCTATCCCCGACCTTCATCTTGCATTTAATCCTTTTTGTATGTTTTTTTTTAAATTAAGCTTTAGGTCGAGCACAACACCAAGATAGTTCACCAAGGCAGAGGAACTATTTTAATATTTTAAATAAATTAAAGGAGTCAAAAGAATTCTAAATGCAAATAAATGAATAAAAAGACAAGATCGTTTTCTGTTTTTACAATTTAACTTTTTGATAAATTCTCAAGAATTAAATGAAAATGTATCGTTTCTCTGGATCAAAAAATAAGCAATTGTATAATCCAGTTAAATCATAAGTATTTAAGTTAATAACGCATTAGTTTTATAACAATCATCACTTGAACAATATTTTATTATATTATTAATAATACTAATAACATCTATTAATTACTAAAATTAAATAAAAGGAAGAGGACAAAAAATGAAAAAAAAAGTATAATTTATTATTTATCATCATTCGGCTGAAGACTGATTGTACCGGACATGGAAGGCACCCGTTTTGTAAAAGTAAATTAATTATCTTTTATTGAGGCTAGTAAATCAAACACTAGCAAATATACATTAAAAGTATAATATTGTGGATTGTTCAGTATTCCATAATTGTACATAATATTTCTTAAGCTCATACATTTTTTTAACTAATTCACGTTTATTTATTGTACTTAGTATTAGTTTTGTGGGGCCACTGAGTTAATTATTTTATCTTTCTCAAAATAATCTATCAACAAAATTCACTTTGCATCCCAACAAATTGATTCCATGAAGTAAGGTTTCATTTACTTAATAAAAATATTAGCCTATATGATTCCTTAATTTTCTAAACTGCTTAAAACAAAAAAGTTTCATATTACACTATTCCCTCCTTTAAAATGAATCCAAATAAATATCATATAGCTGACTAGAACTAGAACTTATTTAACACAAACTGGATTATATTCTTTTGGTGAGTAAGACATTAAAATAAATGGAATTCCTAGCTCGACAATTTCGCGTCCCGACGGTATACTCAACAGAGTCAAAGACTGAGCTTGCCAGTCTTGCTTTTTAGGAACAGTCACGTATAAATAGGATAAAGAAGAAAGACCAAGTCTGCCGAATCGAACATTTCAAAAAGCAGTCCTTGTGCTTAAAAATAAAATGATCCCCATGGTGGATAATTATCGATTTCAGGCGATCCGGTTTAGATAAACGACAATGTTTTGCTTCATAATGTAAATTTGAAATCACTCGCGAAGATCCTGCGTGTGGGATATTGGCTTATGTCCAAATCATATCTCTACCGCTTACATATTCACTTCTGGCATATATATTATATATCACATGATGTCTGGGGCTTGTCTCTGGATTGAACTAATGATTAATCTTATAAAGTATACACACACACGCTGTATCTCGAATTAGCATGAACTAGGAAGAATATGAAATGTGAAAGAGGTAATCATATCAATTAATGGCGTAACAACTGTAATAAGTATATTAATAAGGAAATGTGTACTTTCGCGTCTTGTTGCCAACGTAGTATAATAGATACGCATATTTTAATTAATGAATAATATTTACATTTAATGAACAGGCAGTAGAGGTATCTTGAAAATGAGATTCTAGTGGAAAAGAAAGTTGTGTTAAATACATGATGACCAACTTAAAATACTAAAACTTTTTTATTGTTATATGCGTGCGAAAGTATTTGCGTCTCAATTTTTTGGAAAAAAAATATCCGTGATGAAATTCAAACGTAATACTCTGATACCACTATATTTTAGCGAAAAACCACAAGTGGCTATTGTTAGAGCACTCGAACACCTCAATGTGAATAAATCCTTCGTGTCTTGAATTATAACTGGTTATAACTCAATTGGCAGTGTTACAAAACGCTATGTGGTGGTCGGAAAAAACTGCATCTGCGGCAAAAGTGGTTCGAAAAGTTATGGCTTGAATTGACTGCTCTGATAAACATATAAAAACAACCATGCAACGAATACTCAAAAAAAACTCAGAGTGAAGCTTTAGAAAAAAGGACAAGATCTCACTGATGTTAAAAATAATATAGGCTTGATAGAGCAAAAGAGCTGTTGCGCTTGCAAAAACGCGACCTGCCAATTGCCGAATATCGCCTTTCCTGATGAGAAAAATCAGGCTCCACCTTTTTTGCAGCGTGCGAAAAATGAATTCGACAAATGTAATTGATTTAAAATATTTTTATCTTTTAGTTCAATAACATTCAATTTCAAATAAAAAAATACAGCGTTCTGAAAACTTGCAGTTCAATTGGGCCACCCAGTATATATCGCTACACTAGGTCGACAAGTGCTTAAAGCAGCCAGATAAAAATATATAAAAATAGGATATAACGAATCAATGTTGTTGATAAGCCGTATATATTTTATCAAGCGCTAGAGGTTTTGTAAAAAGAAATATATAAAGTTTGCAATGAAATCAAGGAAGATGGTACTACAAACTTTGCTTCTTGATTGTTGCTTAGTCCTAAAGTTATAGTACAGAGAAAAGGGACTCGTGATTGAGTTAACTGACCAACCATGTAGGATTAAATTAAGTGCATGGATGAGGAAACATGTGTTTCACCACAAAATTAATAAGAAATCTAATTTGGCGAATGGGCATTGCGTAAACGCGACATTTCCATCGCTGCATTCTGCTCTAGTTTTGCCAGCCTGATGCATCAACGATTGCTGTACAATTTAATTGGATTATATAGAAAGTGTATTCAATATGCCTGTGCAGATTTTCTTCTTGCGCTTAATACGTGCACCGTAACTACCGTGTCGAATGATTTAGAACGTGACGATGCGGTTTATTTAACCCAAGTGTCATAAACATCTGACTAGGATTACTTAATTTTAACCGATGACATTATTTTTCTATTTTCTCCGGTCATTAACAAATAATTCAATAAATTTATAAATAATTAAATAACACTCATATTTACATAAATAAGAATATTTTTATTTATCAATTTATATGTTACATTTCAAATGAAGCGTGTTCATTCCAATAATAAAGTTAAATTTATATAAAAACTTATTGAATCAATAACTTCAATAAATAGTAAACACTAAAAATTGATAATAAATCATAACGCAGAATATACTCGTATTTCGTAATATTAAATTGGAATACATTTAAATGATTTTTGTATTAATATTAAAATTAATTTGCACTAAATTAGAACAAATACTAACAACAGTATCTTTTTGATTCATTGGAGTAACAGTTTCATATAAAATTCATAATTATATCCACGATCAGTTTCCAAGTGGAAGGAAGAAAATCATGTGCAAGGAATAATATAAAAAACCTTATTTAAACTTCAGATCCCTTGAATATTTCGCTAATAGTGCTATTTTCAATAATCAATCTTATATATAATTATGGTTCTAAATGTTGAAGAATCTGCATTAATTATAAAACATAAGACCCGGCGCCTCCACCCAGTTATAAGAAAACGTTAAATATTTCATACATTTAGTTGATTTAATATAACCTCTTCAAGTAAACAAAATATTTTTATTGTCGAATAGTTCATTATATGCACATTTGATTGCAAATGCTTGTTTTCGAATTATAACGCCAATGTTAGTAAGTTTTTGTGACCAAAGATATAAAAAGATTCAGCAAATTTTCAAATTCAAGTTTTTTAAAAAGACCAATAATAATATAGTAAAGTAGGAAATAACTTCAATTGACAGTCCTTTATTATATATAGATACTTTTTTGTTTCACTATTATTATATGATTTTTTTTCTATTTGTGTGACTGTTACAGTAAATATAATAATAATTATAATAAAATTAAATTAAAACATTAATGCAGTTTTCATATATAGGGCTATTGACTGCAGTCTAGTGTAATGAATATCTTATAAAAATGAGATTATTTCAGGAACTTCTAGTAATTTTTATTATGCAAAATACAAAATGAGTATTAAATGTAAGAATTAGTATAACAAATTGTTAGCATAGACGAAATGTAATATAATAGTAAATTGCAATTGTATGGCATACTTATAAGCATATAACTAAATATAATATAAGAATATAAATGCCTGCTTCTGCAGAAAACGAAGCGAAAAGAAGCAAATATATAAATATTTACATTATGTTAATAAACATTTCAGCACGTATCGAAATCGCTTGAGACAAATATTTCTAAGCATCAAATCACAAATAATATATGCTGTATATTCTAAATATAAATGCTTTTAATGAAATATTCGTTAAAAAAAGTTATACTATTGTTAAAAAGTAATGTTAAATGATGATCTCACAAAGTATTGTGTATTAATAGTGAATAATGATATTTGTATAAGAATACAGTTGAAATTTCAGAAATATTCTATTTTTAATAGATGTGTATATTTGAAATTGCACCGAAATAATTAATTAACTGCAAGCTGCTGTAAATGTACAAAGCGAGATAAAATTCAAACAAACAACAAATGCATGTAATGTTGTAAATAAATTGCAGCTCTGGAAGAATACATGCACTAGCCGACTCGCATCCGTATAATTATTCTATAGAACTGGTATCAACCACCTAAATTCGGATGTTGGAATCCCCATTTAAACTGAATTCAGTTGAATGCAAATAAAACCGCACATTTCCATCGGACACCTCGCTTGACGTCTTTTTGAAACATACATTGGTGCATTTTATAACAATCAACAAAAGTATAAAAAAAAACTTTTTTTCTGGTTAGAGCATTTTTTTGCCGTGTGTTTTGTTCCTGGAGCACTTGGTTGAGTTAATTTCAGGCAAACAAAATAGATCCGCTTCCCTACGTTAAATCATATAGGTGCTATAACGTGAAACCACTTCAGACAATGCACACATGATGGATATGGGGAGGGGATAGACGACCGTTCATGTATACAAATTCAGATCGATGATATAACCGTTCCTCTATTTTTCGAAACTAATCGCTATTTCGTATACGATTGATTTATGTATTCTTCCAATAAAACACGTTGGAGAACTTGGCATTTCTTTATCTATGTATGCAACAGATGGGGGATGAAACGCTCTTTGGGATGTGGGTTTTATATAAAATGGCAATAAATAAACTTACTGTACGGTTGAGGCCTCGACCCGTAATGAGGTTCCTGTAATAACGGCTGCGGACGTCCATTTGTGTTCTCTTTCACTGAAAGAACAAGAAGAAAATAAAGACATCGAGTTAATTAAGCGCATAAGATTTGGGATTTATACAGTGTATAATCCAAACTGCCTTCGTTTCGCATATTATTTATGGTTCTTTTTATAAAAAAACGGTTTATATATTCTTTAGAAATATTTCTTTTAATTCATCGTGAATGCGCGATTCTCCTTCCTTTTCTCTCTCTTTAAGATCCATTTTGCTATCCTGTTAGCGTGCACGAAAAAAAAAATATCAAGAAAGAGCAGGCTGGATTAGATGAATAAAACAAGTCTAGCGGAATCCCCCTTTTTCCTTTTACTCGCTTGCCTCCGAGAAGACAATAACTATCTTATAAAAATTCTTAGGGACGTCCCAGCATAATTCCACACGGTATATCCAGAAAGCGTAATAGCCATCGATGAGAGACGAACAAAGAGGAGGAAATTATCCACGAACGCAATTCGGAGAACCATAACGGGAAATAACAGAAACAAATATCGACCACTCTTTATAAGATACAAATGCATCCAGGGATGCAAAATGGATCTTTCAAAAATATTATTTTGATCTAACTAAAATAATAATATAAAGATAATAATAGATAATTTTGTTATATTAAAATAAAACTCATTCAATTAAAAATTATATTTTTAATATTCAATTCTTAATGAAGTAGAATATAAAATATTAATATCTAATTACAGGATTTCTCATAGAAAATAAATATTTTGGTCACGACAATGTAATTAATTAATAATAAATTACAGGTTATTATTATATGGTTCCATGTTCGAATTTATGCATGATTATAAAATTTACTACATTTAGTTACATTTTCTGGTTTCTGTTCTATTACAACAAGTTTATTCTTTAAGATGATGATAAAATATAATATATGACATATTAATTATTATAAAGTTCATAAATATACAAAATGCATTTCAAAGCTTGATACACAATAATTTGAAATGAATTTGAAGATTGAATAACAATATTCCATTAATTTTCAATATTATAGAAAGGAAAACCTTGGTGGATAACAATTTTTGTCATATTTTAAATCGAGCATATTTTTATTAACCATTTAATCAATATCAGAATAATTAGGAGTGATTTCTATAATATATTATGTTCTTATTTTTTCAGTTATAGGTACTTACTGTTACAGAATAGCGGACATACAATGGTTTGCTAATTGTATTGATTTCTGAATCATACATCGAATTATTGATGATTATTTTTGATGTGATCAATATTTATTTTACATTAAAAAAATTACATACAAAATTTAGGGATCAATTGAAAAAAAAAATAAGATGGTCGAAAAGGTTTGGAGACATATTCTAATACTAATTGAAATAACATGAAAGTTTTGTGTAGTTACAAAGAATAACAAATGTTTTCCCTAGACGAAAACTAACTTTAAAAATAGAGCAGAAGAGATTTATATGGAAAAACCGATGTAGGGTATAATACCGATAAATGGTAAAATATGATTCCCAGTGGGGCACGTACCATAACAAATAATGGAGAGCAAAAGCGCCCGGCCTAAATGACATGTGACCATTCAACTGCAGATTCAATGGTAAAGATACAGTGCAAAACAATTTTTTCAAACAAAAATAAGTCAAAATCACTTCAATATTTATTAATATAATAACTTAAATCATAGCACACAGCAAGTTCGAGTTTTTTGTTACGATTCAATCGATATCAAATCGTTAGAAATACTATAAACCATATAAGATATATTTTATTATTTTGTTTAAAAGAGATAAATAATCAATACAATTAATACTAATATTATTTTAATGTTGCAGTTTTATAAAACCTTTCAAATAAAGCAAGATATATAGGAGTAATAATTTATTACTCAAATAAAGTTCGATATTCAAATTTCCTGTATTTTTTCTTATTTTATGATCGCCGCTGACCCTTCTCAATATTGACCACTTACTACCTATATTACTACCCCATTCGAAAAGAATAGATACAGGCTGTGCAAGGTCTTTTGGAATTGGGTGTCAAAGCTAAGGCACAAATAGTGTTAGCATATTGTCATTAGACCGCCGAAAATAGAACCACCGCTGATCATGGATTATTACCTTAAAAATACATCAAGAAGAGATTTCGTGCATGTCTGCATCTGTTTTAAGGTACGTGGTTAGGATAAATAAAAAAGTGATTACATGTCGTAAGAGAGACAACAAATTAAAAACTAAAATTGAGAGTAAACTATATTCCAATAAACATGACAACATTTGATCGCTTCGACATCAAGAAGAACTCTGATAAATCCGCGATATATAAGTAATTCAAAGAAAGTAAAATAGTATTGCCAAAGGTGGATCGATTGATATAGCTCGGTCAGAAGAAGAAATACGTGAAAATGATTTATTGCTTCAAGCGTATTGATCTTGGACACACAACAAAATAATAAAATAACATACCAGGATTATTAAGCCTCGGTAAAGATCTGCATATTTTGGACTCCTTCATAGATGTAATAATTTTCAAAAATTAAGGATTGCCATGAAGGTCTTTGTAAAAAGCATTTATAGGGAAGGCATTAGTATTGTCTTTGTGCAAGAACCATACACTGCTAGAGGTCGAGTCGCTGCTGCCATTAAAGTAATCCAGGGACCGAGTCTCGTTTGAAGACGCATTCACTCAGCAATCCTCGTTACGGATTCTGCCATTAGTATTTTAGCTTCAGTCTTGTAATGTGTCTGAACGGATGGGCAATATGGGATAAGATTACGGACAAGCGGCAGACATATCCCTATTCTTTACATAGTAGACTATATTTATGCAAAATTGTATGCACTGTAGTGGCGCAGATATCAAATCTTAGTTCTTAACGCTACTAGTCTTTTTCAAAGCAGTCATCTTTGCAATAACAACAAAGCTTTAAAATTAGTTCAGTAGAAGCGCCATAAATTTAACGTTTGAAAATGACATACAAATGCAAATATTTCATATTTATTTTACATAAAATGGTTGAGATAATTATTTATTAATAATTTAATTAGAATTAGCAATAAAATTATATTTTGAAGACAACACAACCACCGGTATTTTCAAGCTTAGTGTATTCAATAATACAAACTGCTATTTATAGACAATACTGCGAGTTAATTTAGACTAATGCAATATACCAAAATCATCTTTATTGTTTACTTAACCATTCACATAAATAGTGTACTTTAAACAACAATAGGAGATGGCATAGAGAGAGAAACGATTTGAAACTTTATAAACGTAATTAGTACAGATGTATTCTCAAGATTCCGTAGAGGCATCATAAGTTCAAGGTGAATAATAAAAGTAAGCTTATTATATCCAATCAACATTAATATGCAAACTAAGATGTGTATTCACATGATAATCCTAGTTACATCATTGAAGTCATTTGGGCAAACTTGAAACGTTGTCGTCGCTAATAAAACGGGGAACGCAAACGATGAATTTATATATCATCGAAATGAGTTCTTTAATTAAATGCTAATAAACCTGGACTAATTGATCTTTAAGTAATATAAAGACATAATCCTACTGTATTTATTTCTCACACACGTAGACATAAAATATAACTTCATAAGCCTAAAACATGAGTTTTTTTTTCATGACTCTATAAGAATATTTAAGTATTATCAACTTTAATATACCAATGAAATTCATTTTTGTAGTCTAAAATTTGGTTAATAGTACAAAGCCCGGCGCATGCACCATTGTAATTACAATTGGTGAATTGTAATTTAATTATAATTGAACACACAACGTATTCAATTATGTAAGACTACAATATCTTCGAACATTCAAAGGAGCGCTGAAATCGATTCCTTATTATTTATCGATCAGTTAATTAGGAAGTGCATCTGACGGGATTATCTCCATATTATAAATTCCAGTTTAGATATATACATATTCAGTACTCTCTTCTAAAGTCTAATGCATAAATCGATTAATTGCTACTTATAGTTTGATTAATTAACAATGGTTAAAGATTTATTTATTAAAGATTTATTGGAATCCTTCAAAATAAATTTAATTTAAGGAAGAAGTATCTATCAAGGAGAGAATAATTTTAGTTTTAAGATAAAGGTGATCATTGTTAGGGTTATGTATATGTATGGTTATTAGGAAGTCGATTTTTGGTGAGGATGCGAAAGATAGAACATTCCGATACAAAAAGGATTTTTTGAGGACTGGACGCCAAATAGATTTGTAAATTAATGTTTGACACTGGATATTTCAGAATTACGGAAGGTTAAGGGATTTGATTTTAATTTTGGATATTAGATATTTGGAATAAGAATTAAGGTTACATTTTGGATCGAGGAAAATTCTTAGGTATTTTATAAAGGTCGATGAATATATTGGAAGGTTCACAAAAGTAACATGAGGTGAGTTTTTTTTTCAGACGCCACATGTTGAACCGATAATGATGCGGAAAGTTTTGAATGAATGATTGAAGGGTAGAGGCATGGGAAATCAGAGTGGAATTGGAATCGATGCTATAAAGGTCGGAGTAAAAAATGTTATATAACATGGGAGACAAGAGTTAGCCTTGCGGGACATTATGAAGCGGGACAAAGGATCTAGAATAGGAAGTGCAGATCTTGACTTTGAGGAAACGATAAACTTAAACGCGGAAACTTTAAAAAAGAGGTTACTGTAATTGCCTTATATTTTAGTACAGAACAAAAAAATATTGAAACGTTCCGTAGAAGATATTTCGAAATAATAGCAAGCGTCGACTGAGAATGTGATCCTTTTTAAAGATCGAACACTTAAAAGTGCGCACTTCAAATTAGCACTTTTCCACTCAACGAACAAAAAAAGAAAAGTGATACGCAGAGATGAAGAACAAAAGCTGCAAGTAAGAATTATCGACCTACTTGCTGGACATTTTTTTTACACTTACAACCAACATTCAACAAGTCTCGTTCGTAGAGAACATTACATAAAACAAAGGAATAATTATACAATGGAAAACGTATATAAGTTTTTCCTATTTCAATTTGTATTCTTATTATAGTAAATAGTAATACAATTGTTATTTTCAATGTGTCAAATTACAAATTATAACAGTGGAGAATTTCCGCACAAGCGCAATATTTAGACAACGCTCTAACAATATATTTCTTAAAGTTAGTAATATAAAATATTATTAAAATCGCAATTATTCGCGGTGTGTTTGCTTAAATTGTGATTGCCTGATTTAGTCTGATAGCAATTAATTAACTCTATACAATTCAATTATTTAGAGGAACTAACAAAAGTACACAATGAATTTAAATCGGTTGTGTTGCAGAGCATGAAATATAATTTATAACACAATACTGTATTACACAGAATATAGTATAAATAATAAAAATAATTAACTTCAGTCATAAAAAAAATATTATACAAAACATTGTACGATTATTTTATTACAACAGAAATGCCATGATGAACAATTATATATATAGTAATTGTTAATACTTAAAGATTGTATAACACGACAAGGGTATAGGTCAAATTATATAAGGAAAACTCGTACAGGGGGTTTTACGTGTGAAGATCCTGAGCGGAATTATGTGTCGCTTTTCTTAAAGCGAACTGCACCTTTTGGTCGCACCATCTACCAGCCTCAACCGTCTTCTATCTTCTACGACGGCCAACTCACAACTCATTATCCGTCGCTCAAGGGAGCAACAATTCCTTATCTTGATAGTTCTTTTTAGTTTTTTCCTCATCAGCTCTATAGTTGCAACGTTACAATTGTTTACATAACAATATCATGATTACATATAAATCTACTTTATAGCATTATCTAAAGATTATGATATTTAATGCAGGCACGTTTCAACAAAAAAACAAATGGTAGACGCTATATTAATGTTTATCCCCATATTCTGTATGTTTTTCTAATTATAAAGTCGTATCTCGGGATTAAAAATCTATGGAATATCTCATAATTATATGATTGTGCGGTCTTAGTGGTATTTACTAATAATAAATACAGATATACTTAGTAATTTTATTAATTAAAAAGTATTTTTAAGAAGTCAACTAGAGAAGGGTTGATATCATTAATTATCAATTAAGAGTTAAGAAAATGTTATCTTATATACTAAAAGTGTGGATGGATTACAAAAATATGAAGAATTACAAATTTTTTGGGAAATAGTCTTCTTAATCGTCTAAAGGTAATATTTTATGTCGATTGGGGATTTTAATTTAACGAGTACCGCTTTGAGAACTTTTCATGATTACGCATTGTACATTTGTATATTGTATATTTGTACATTGTATATTTGAGGATACGTAACATATCCGTTTAATGTTTTATAACAAGCCAGGTATGTCAGTTGTGCACTGTCAAAATTTTCAACGTCGAGCTGGGCGTAGGTTCGTGACGTGTTTGGATTCTGAACGCCAATTCCTTTTGTTTGAGAGGAAGAACTCAATTCTTTTCTCTCGCTCTCTTTAAGAGAACCACTACGGACTGCCAATTCTTAATGCCGCTCAATCATCAGAGCACAGAACGTCATCTATAGCCCATGTTTTCTTATCACTTCTTTTTGTAGTCACTTATCACTAATTTTACATTTATAACGTTACAGTTTTACAGATAGTTGTAAACTTATAGAATAAACATAATTACTATATAAGAGTAAGTAACAAAATGTTTGACCACAACAATGTTTCAAAAGTTTCCTTAACCCTTTAGTCCTTGATGTACTACAAATATTTTAAAAAAATGCAATAAGTGCAAAGTTTACAATATATTTAAGTTACATTATTTGTACGTCATCAATACTCAGGTATGCACTATTTGTTTATGGTTTTCCAATAATTGAAATTCTATTGCATGGTACATATATAACGATGTTTTCAGTGAAATATTTTGGAACAAACAAATTCAATTTTTATTTAATTAATAATAAATTAAGGCAATTTCCCTTTGTAACTTATTTATTGTTTTTTTCTATTATTATCTGTTGAAATTAATATAATTATTATATAATTAATAAAAAATAAATTTAATCCATATTGGTACAGACAGGCATATACGCGGGCGGCAGGAGTGGTTGCAACCCCAAGCCTCACAATAGTAGGGGCCTCAACTTTACAATATTTTTTTAATATATTGTTGCACCTAAAACTCCATCATGATCGACTTAATCCTAAGGCCCCTAAGGTCTATATGTCTATTTTTTTTTATTCAAAACATTTTTATAATTCAATTTTTAAATATTACATATTTTGAATTATTTTCCTTCCCAAATTTAAATATCCTGTACAAACCCTTTTACAATTCCTTCTATCCTTATAAGATCCTTTCTTTTATATCCAACTGGCTGCTGTTCTTTTTTTTTTCATTCTAAAAATGTCTTTTGAGTTAATTATGTTAGTTATTTTGTTTATGTATATTTATGGTATATTAATATTGTAATATTCACGGGCAGAAAGACTACGGTCGATAGACCTTATGTTGTGTTTTCTTTTTTATTTTTCCTAATTATTATTATTGCAACTTTGTTTTGTATTTGTATATCTGGCCAATAAATATTATTATTATTGAATTATTTAAGATATAACTTATTATATAATAAGGTTATATAACCTCCATAATTGTTAAGTAAATATATTTATTAATTATTTCAAATCATCTATATTCACTATAAGCAAACTAAAGTAATTATAAAAATAAGTATCAAGTAAATTAAATACTAAAAGGAATTATAAATTTCTATTAAAAAGAAACCTCATTTGAATGCAAATTATTCTCCGATTGATATGACAATACTTTCTGATGTTCGTGTTTTCTTATTTATTGAATGATAAATAATTATTTAAATCACTAAAAGCAACACAATAATGTAAATGAATACTCAATAAAACTACAATTATTTTTTGGAGCCGTTCGTCATTTTATTTATTATTATTTACTGATTTAATTCAGTTTATAAGTAAAATAGTCAAACAACATACAATTATAGAATGTTGTAAAAACCAATAGAAATAGTAACGAACAAAAAAAAAGCATTCGACATTTACGCTAACGAGATATTGTTTTAAAATTCTTTGTTCGCTCTTCATATTTATAATTTTTTAATTTTAATTAAAGCCTCATTCATATATTTCATACAAAAATATGAATATAGTTATTTATAATACATATTAAAGACTATTTTGAAAAATATCCGACATCCAAAACACCCACTCCACAACCCTCCAAATGATCTTCTCTACATAAAAATCCAAATTGTTCCACTCCTCGACAGATATCAATCCCTATCCCTTAGATTAGTTTCCAAAGAATCAAATCTGTCTTCCCTCTCAAAATTCTGCATCCCTAGACACTCGACTATCCTCCCCAAATTTAAATATCTTGTACAAACCCTTTTCGAATTCATTCTATCCTTATAAGACCCTTTCTTTTATATCCAACTGGCTGCTGTTATTTATTTTATTTTTTTCATTCTAGAAATGTCTTTTGAGTTAATTATAATTATTGTAATATTCACGGGCGGAAAAACTACAGTCGATAGACGTTTGGTCAGTTATGTTGTGTTTTCTTTTTTATTTTTTGTATATTTGAATCATGACTGTCATGGCTATTATCAAAAGGTATTTAACTATCTTCTATCTTCCAAATTATAAAATCTTATCTGACGAATAGATTATTCCAGATGAAATTGCAAGAAAAAACTCCAACCTATTTCTGAATGGATCTCCTAATCAAATAACTGTTGCTACATTCGCAGATGATATCGCATTAATATCCTCTGATAGTAATTCAGAAGATGCATCGCAAAGCTTGCAATTGGCTCATAGATTGGCGTATTCAACGAAATCGACTCATGTCACCTATAAGATGAGGTAGAAGACATATCCGCCAGTTACTTTAAACAATAAAGTTCTACGGGATGTAAAATATCTTTAGGAAATAGTTACAAACGTAATTACATACATTTTCTCTATATTATTTATAAAATCTATTAAATCGAACTTTTTTGTAAGATTTTCGCCACATAATACTTAGAAGTCAGAATATGAGATGGTTTGTAAATTTAGAAATATAAACGACACTTGTCTAAGTTATTTCCATTTTAATCGCCTTTTACTGAAAGTTGGGATTATTGCAGTTGGGTGTACCAGCTACACATAGGAAACTTTAGAAATGTTCAATAACTAGTTTGAATTTAAAAGGTTTTTCATATAACAAAACTTTTTGGACCAGGAAATTGGATTAGAATATATTCGAGTATCATGGATGCTGTTAGGTTTCACAGCCTACATAAATTAAATAATAACATAACAATTAACTCATTATTATATAAAACAAAGACAAGAACTTGTATCTAAAAGTAATCTATTATATAGTAAATAAAATATAGTATATTCAATTTTTAGTTAATATCGTAAAATTAATAGCTTGAAATTTGATTGCATATATAATATGGAATTATAAACGATTAATCAATGAATTGTTAAAGCCACCATTTTAAAATAAGCTTATACCAATTACACAGGTATTCTGATAATTCATTGGCGGCAACAATTCCAAATAAATAGAGGACAATTGCATTAAAAGCTTCCAATGGAAATTTACAGTCGACATGCAACAATGGAAGGTGGCTTATCGATCGAAAATAAATAAAGTACATGAAAACATAAAACGTGCGTAGTATAATATTGGAAAATAAATTATTGTTTTTCATTGAAGCAAAATAAATGAAGTTTGAACTTATATTTTATATATTTTCTCTCATAGCGATTTTAAGTTTGTCAAATTTCAAAGCAAAATGAATTGGAATCGACGGAGAAACTTATAAATATCTACAAAATATACTTATACTATATTTCTGTTATTTTTCATACACAAGAAATTTAAACAAAAGTTTCTCCCTATTCCCGTGTGGCTACAATAAAGAAAGAGTCGCGTTTTTTTTTTACGATCGGATATCAAGGTGAAATTGAATGGCGACTCGGGAAAGTTCTCGGCACATTTTTCTTATATCCTCCTTCAGCTTTTGGATGAATGAATTCCACATTTATCGATCTCATACACCCAGCCACATACATTTTCTCTGTTGCGCAAAAACAAAGAGATGAAGACAACTACAAACTAGATGACTTCCTCTCGCCTATCTGAGGTGTTGGCAAAAAAATGAATTATTGCGAAACACGGGAAGCGATAGACCATGTTCTTGTTGTGGATTTAGGCGCAATATATTTCGTAAAATATGTCGGAAATTGGGGAAGTTATTTTCATAACACGATACATAAAGTATCTCCGTCCACCCCTGCATTGTTACATCGCAAGGAAGTATTTTAATGATAATAAATCAAGTTTAATACAAAACGCCTTTGAAACATATATCTAACAAAATTTATGATAAGCACTTTTATAAATAATAAATTTAAATACCTATTTTTACTTCCTCTATTAAACATTCAATCATCTACTGCTTAAAACAGCTATAACTTTCGAACCGCTCAAAATGCTGTGTCCATATTTCGCCTAATGATTTTATTGTTTACAAGCGTGCGGAATAATTTCCGTCTGTTTTATTTTAAATTATCCATGATGTAATTCAAACGTAATAGAGTGACATAAATGTGAATAAATCTATCGTGTCTGAAACCATAGCAGGTTATAACGAAACTGGCAGTATTGCAAAAATCTGTGAGGTGGTCGGAAAAAAAAATGTTTCTGCTGCAAAAATGGTTCAGAAAGTTAAGGCTCGAATTGAACGAAATCCGCGACGCAGTAGAAGATAAATGGCTGCTAAGCTGAACATATCAAAAACAACCATGCAACAAATACTCAATGATAAACACAAAGTGAAACCTTACAAGTTCCGATATTTAAAAAAAACTAGACTCGAATATCGTCTACTCTGATGACAAAAAATTGTCAATTGAGCAATTCGAAAACAAACAAAATGATTTAGTTGACTTAACAAAGAGGTCAAACAAACGAATGGCCACAAGAAATCAAGCACCACCGTTTGTGATGGTTTGGGCGACAGTAAGATTCTGCACCGTCACATAAAGCACGCGCCAACCAACAATGCTGAGAGACAATGGTTCACAAAATTTCGACCGCACAGTGGCCTCCTCCACTGTTACCAGATGGGTCTTAGTTCGCGTTAAAGGCGGCCATATCGAAAATACGAAATAATTTCGAAAAATTTAATTGTTTTCCAACATTTTTTTTTCTTTCGGTCCAATAAAATTTGATATCACATAAAAAATAAAATTGCCAGTTCAATTGGACCAACCTATAATAGTCAAAAGACAAATGCCAAATTAAAACCAAGAGCACTTCGCACCTACCCAAACAAGCACAGTTTCGGTAGATCTTGTGGTTGGAAAAAATTGAATCTCCGTCAATGGCTAGATGTGTTGGTCAACCCTGTTGCTAGTGGACTTCCAGTCATTGATGGTTGATTCTGTTGGCTTTCCAGATTTCTACTTTTACCAGTTTCGCTTTGGTAAAGAAATGAATTTCCTCGTTTGTGGAATACCATGTTGTATTTATGATCAGCCTCAATATCTTAGATTTGTAATATATGTATTGTCGAATTGTAAGCGGACTATATTGCTCTTAGCATAACGTGTACATCTATCTAAATAGCAATGCCAAAAAATGCTTTTCGTGGTTTATCCAGGTCAAGCGCGAACTAAGTGAATTAGCATGTACTGGGCTCATCCAGCTGGTAGCAGGAGGATATTATTTAGAAAAACCAGTGACAATGTTTGTCTACGCATTGTAAAGGTGACATGTACGAATTTAATTTAATTTGCCCTTATCCTCCACCATTTCTTCCAGTATTGAATATTATAGGTACTTTCCTTAGCAAGTTTGAAACATGTGCCCGACACTGCAATTCTTGCATCTTGGATCCGACGTTGGATGCAAGAATTGCAGTATTATCTGCAATAGTAGGTAATGTGATCTACAGTGTTGGCAGTCCGCTGCGAAAATAATGTGCAATAAGGACCCAGTTACACCTCCCTGTGGTGCATCGGATCGTATTGGTCTCTTTAAAATCTTTATTTTCACCTGGGAATGCCTTCCCATCAAAATATGGCAGTATAAGTTTGGAAGGCAGAGAAACAAATTTCCGCCGACTACATCCTCAACTCTGTGCATATTATATTGTCGCTCTCGAAATCGATAATGGTGTTCAGGTATGACGTTTTTACTAGTACCTCAAACTACGTAGTAGCAGTTTCTCGAATAACATAATAATAATAATCGAAAAAACACTAATGATATAGGATTCAGCCATTTCTGCTGGCTTTTCGAGATTTGCAATAAATATGATCATAAGCCACCTGCTAATGGTCAGGAAAGCACATAAGTCGTAACAGTTTGTATTAAATATGAGGTACAACATTTCAATAGATTTGGCCGACAAATGCCTCAGAACATCCGTAATCAACATTATATGTTAACTTGCCTAAAAAGTCTTAGAACTAAACAATCGGTTACATGCTTACAAATATATTGACTACTATATAGTTTTATATAAATATATAAAGTTAAATTCTAATATTAATATATTTTTATTTCAATAATTATGATTATATTTGAAAACCGTTTGCCTGATGAACAAGAAGATATATAATTTCACTGTCGCGGAATATTAAAAAAATTCCATGAATGAAAATGTGAATGCATTGAGGAAAATAACAACGGATGTGTTCTAGTGTGAAGTAAATGGAAATGTGTTCGTGTGGATGTGGAGAGACCGAAGCAACAGAATAAAAAAGGGCCACATGCTTCCGGAACGATGTCCCAAAATCAATAAACTCCAAAGCTCTGATTGCAAGAGTAACGACTCGCGCTCCATTTTCATTGTCCCCCAAACGTACAACAAAAATACAGATAACATTTAAAAAAAAAACAGAAGTGTACACAAAACGTTTATTATTTTCAAGATATTCCTTACTATTATAATATAATAATAATATTTATTGCAACAATAAATTAAAAAAATAAAACAAACTGCTGCAAAGAGCTATTGACCATAGGTATTGTCCTATTTTAATATTGCAGCATAATTATTAATTAAAATGTATTTTATATGTATATTATTGTAAAGGAATACAATATATATGATGAACGTATATCCAATCTGACGTGTAATTGTATTATATTGTATATATTGGTAAATCATTCAGTACGGAATTTAATTTCTTGTGCAAGCCAGCAGTCAAAATTTAATCAAACTCACGCTATACGTCTGCAGTCAATTGCGAATTCACAAAGCTGTCGACACGAAATTTAATTCATTTCATCTGTATATCGCGATGGGAAGTAATCATTGAATGTTCACTGCATATAATTTATGTGTATTTGACTATGCACATAAAATGTATATTATAAATTTTTAGATAGTTTCATTTCCAAGTCACTAAAATTATATGAACTGAATTACAAGTAATAACAGTTAATTCTAAGTTTATCATAGATCACATATCGCAGGCACATAGCTTAAACGAAGCTTCTGAAGAAACCAGGGGGAGAATAATACATATTTATTATGATAACCATCATCTGTGCGAACGTAGGCATACATATTTTGTGAATAAGTATATATACTTTGTGTTTTTTTTATCTTTAATAAGTGTCTACTCACGTATAGTAAGAGGGGAAGGATCTCGCGTTCGCTAAGGATGGTGTATACACTATTTTAGGGATGATCACGAACGTCGTCGTATACGGAAATAACGCTTCTGTCGAGTTTACCGAACTAAAACGAACGCTAATCCTCACACCCTTCCCCCCTTCGTGTGCGGTTGAAATGCTGAATAAATGAAATATATATTCAAATTCCAGAAACCGAAAACCAAGGATTCAGAGTCGGAAAGTACATTCATACGCCAGGTTCCGAAGTATTCGTTGCGAAGTAAACAAAAAAGATATGGAATCGGTAAATAAAACCTATTGCATTAAGAAATTGGAAACTCGTGCCTGCATATGACTGCACCGGAATTGAAATTACATTCGCGCGAACTCGTTAATTGCATGTAATTGTTGCATCCCCATCTAGAAGGCACGAGACGAAAGGAATATTTAATGCCGAAGCTCCGGTAAAGTTTTCAGTGCAGGTCACGCCAAGATTACAGACCATTAGAACGAACATTCTCCAATAAATTTATTATTACTTAATGGAAGCAGCATGTAGACAAATGGGTTTCTAAATTTTTATCATGACCTATATTATTTTTACATTTTCGAAAAATTTCCTTTATTCGTTTTTAAAATTTTAAACAACAATGATGCACTAGTTTTTATATTTTCATACATTTGGTTTATATGATAATATTTTGAAGGATTATGTAATCCAGCAATTTCCAAAATTGGAACTGGTAATAGATTAAAATCGTAGCCGTATTGTGTATTTAATATTGGCTAACAACCACCTTCTCACAGTGAAACACACGAGTGTTATTGTTCAGTCTGGCCTGTTACATTATATATGTATATAATTTCTAACCAGTCTTAAAGTTAATGGTTTCAGTCTATAATACATTAAAAAATTAATATCAAATATATTTGTTAAGAAACTGATTGCAAGAATAATTCACTCATCACCCATCTTAATTCTACTAGTGCATTCCCAAATTATTAGCAAAGCCGTAGCCATCAAAGTAATTCAATATTCGTAAGCAATCAACTAAAGCTTTTTCTAATGGAAGAGAATGATTTTTTAATAATAAAATAAAGTTTTGAAATTGAAAAAAAAACAGGTCTTTTATTTCTTTAATGTTTCTCAAGATAACAAAATTCCCCTTGCATCCCAGAAAATATGTAGATCTTTGTATGTAACTCATCACTCGAATAGACGCTGTGATTATTTTTACAGACCGCGATTGTCTATTTGGTATATTGGTATATGTCTCCAAAGAGAGAAGTATAAAGGCGTTAACTTGGATGATCTTTGTGGCAAATTGATGTCTACAATTAAGCGACTAAGGAAATTGCACTACAATAAGATGATTGTTTTACCATATACAAAAATATCTTAGGCTACAAAAATATGGTTAACATTTATGTGGAAAAGGGTCGAATATTCCATAAACGTAATAACAAAAATAAAGAAAAAAAATTGTGTGATAAGTTATATCACAAAATTCCTAATATTACAATACCAATATTCATTTATTCAAAATGTAACATATTTAATAATAAATTTAACAATGATTTATTACTAATGATGTATTATGGAGCTATTAGTTTTAAAATGCTATTTTAAGAATTACTAATATAAGTTATGATTTAAACAATTTCATTATTCATCATTGATCCAATAAATGAATAGCTTATAATAATTAAAACTTGAATTAGTGACTAGTAACTTATGTAATTTTAGTTCTAATATAATTGCAAAACGGACACCATTTATTATATTAACAGGTAAACAGAAATGCTACTTAAGTAGACGCTATCTATTATATAAATGATTGACTTTCCAAAAAATAACTTAGGAAGAAAATGAAAAATAGTAATTTCAACCTAATCCAGTTAGGAAAACCTAATAACCTTATCTACTGTGTAATACAAAACCTTAATTGAACCAAAACGACCCCACGCCCTTTGCTAATCTAATATAATCCGGAGGCAAACTGGCATACTACTAACCTGTCCTACCTAATCACAGTGAACAAAGAGTATTAACTATTTGAAAAAGGAATAATGCTAATAACAAAATGAAAATAATTTGGAAATTAATATCTGTTAGCGCATATAATTATGGAAATGGAGGTATAAGCTCCGGATTAAATGATTCGCGATTTATTAACTTTCGAATAAATTTATTCAGGAGTGAAATATGTGTTCCGAAACATACACACGATGAATAATCAAAATCCTACTTCGCTTAAAATTCAATTGAAAACGATAATCCCATTTGAATCAAGTCAACGAGAAAGTGCAATAAATTAAATCGATATTGTTTTTTTTTATAGATACATATTAAAAAAGACTATACCATACTCGTGCATAAAAACAAATTTAATTTAGGTATAAATAAAAGTGCTTATATTAGTAAACAATAAAAAAAGTTTATTTTTATTATAAAACTGTGAATAGATTTGCTTTGAAACAAACACAATATTATATGAGAATCAATAATAAACTTAATTTATTGCATATACTCGTGTATTCATACAAAACGCTATTGATCGGAGTTTTTCCGATATAAATATAAATAAAATATAAAGCACAGTAAGTGTATATACAAAAATCTAATCATCCCCAATGTCGATAGATCCACTAATTTATAAATAATTAAATAAATAAATAATAATTCTAATTATTGAACATTATAACTGTTATAAAGGGCTAACAACTAAAAGTATTTCTTTGCAATAAATTATTGTTATACAATAATATTGACATTTGCTGTTTACACATGAACTTGTAGCAGCCAATTTGTAATAAGAAAAATCAATAATTATTTGCTTTATATAATTTGATCGAAAAAATATATTTGGTTGAATTTATATAGAAATCTGCATAAACAGTTTAAGAATTGTAGGGATAATATTATATTAAATACATAATGTAGAAACCAATACATCCACGCATCCCATTAAAAAAAATGTTCAAAGCTGTTCTGATAATATTAAATAGTTGTAATGATATATAATTCATTTCATATTGAACAAACGTTCAATACTTGGATTATTTTGTTGTTTTTATATATAAAAATATATTTTATCGCTTGTAGGTTTGCTTAAAGTTTTGTTTAAAAATACATATAAATCATTTGCACAAATAAGCATCTCCTTATTCAATCTTGTGCTAAAATCACAATCAACAAAACGATCTTCAATGCCTTATTGTCGACAAGATACATCTTCTTTTCTTTTAATTTATACATAATCATTATGTTCATTATAATATAATTTCTTTTCTTTAGATTACTCTTTTGTTGCCAGGGTTTCTCTTATTTTATTTGTTTCTTAATATATGTATATGGATACAACTTTTATTATTTTTTGCTTATTCTGCGCAATAAATTATAATATTATATATTGTGAAAAATCATTTATGTTGCGAGATTTTTAATGCAGGCGTTCAAAATAAATTGTATAATTTATTTAAGACAAGACTGATTGATTCAATTAACAGACAGAAGAGGTAGGATAATATGATGTTTGGAAAATGATATTTTTGTGCGAATGGAATAGAATGAAACGAGGATTTCAGAACAAAAAAACGAAATGAGTTCAATTGCATGTTGAATAATTGAAAGTCTAATTTGCATATAAACCATGAAAGGCAGTTCGCCCTCTGTAAAACGTGTGCTCTAAATATAAAACGTGTACGAAGGGTGATGATAATTCGTATTATTCCATAGGATGATAACCGCTGCACGTCAATAATCGTATATGTAGCAGACACCTCATACTGCAACACAAGGAGGGATACTCTGGTACACATTTACACGACAAATTCTGGCACAGATTCTACCAGAGTCGCTGCTTTTACTAGGCGCTGCGAGTGGTAGGTACTGCTCTACAACAATTCCACTACATTATGCACATGCAATCTTCCATACTGAATATTGTAATATGGTAAAGCATACGTACATCCAAACACATATGTATGTGCCAGCAACCTTGCTTTATAAACTGACCGTACATTTATATCGTGTAAACTTAAAACACCCACAATTTAGCCTCCCATAGATATTACGGTAAACATTTACGGCATCTTTAATACTATTTTGGCTACGAATACTCTATAACAACGCACTAAATCTGCCCCATTATTAATAAATTGCTACTTCCTTCACGTGCACCGAAATAATAGGCATCGCACCTCGTATTCATGGAATTCCATTACCACCAACACCTGCATATGATACAAATCTTCAAAGAATGATGAACCATCTTGCAAATAAAATTAATGTCACATAAAGTGCGTCAATGTAGAGCTACTAACTTTAAACGAATAGAACGATTTAAGTGCTAACAACTTCTAGTTTATTTGTGAACATTAATTTTACGGTTTTAAGCTAAAACGGGGAGCTTTCATGATTATAATACAGACAAATACTACTTTTATTATTTAAGTTATTTATATAACTTGATCATTTTCTTCTAATTTCTGGTATCTGTGTATTATATATATTTTTTTAATTTATTGAAAGCCATATTTTGAAACGATCTTGAATCTAACTGATATCGAATCTGATGTAAATGTTACAGAATCATTATATTTTTATATTATTAATTGATTCCGATAGGTACAGCCAAATGAAAAAGGTTGAAACTTCTACTAATAGTTGATTTAAAAAAAAAAATTACTTTGATCACACCATAAAATTGTTTATAATAAGTTACATAAATAACTGCCAGGCACAATTTATCATTTTCGTGAAGTTGAAATTATATTTACTCAATATAAATGTATACTAATAATACATGCTTTATGAAAATATTTCACTATGTATTAGTGTAAAATTGTATAATTAAAGCATATAATAAATATAATATATTACATATATCAATACATTAATAAAATTACAAAATAAAATCTTCGCCTTAGAAAATATAATCTAAATTAATAATACACCTAATATATCTTTAGTCGAAATAAGATGTTCAGCTTAAATGATTTACTATGTCTAATCAAACCAGAGATATAAATGAAATATGTTTAACACAAGGAATGACAACTTTCCTATTTCCAACCAATTTGTAAGATAAAGAGTTCGTACCTCGCTTTTTTCTTCAACGATCTTTCTCAAACAACGCAGTAGAAGAAGAAAAGCAAGCATCTCGAAACGATCTAATTTACTTGTCTCGCCGGTAATGGAATCACTCTTTATTTTTATATGCTCCCGGAACAACAACATTCCCGGCAAATGCACACTAGACTGCATCGCTTTAAAATTGGAAGCTAATGGCAATAAATGTACCCGCACCATTTTCTAAATAAACATCGATATAGAGTTTCTTACAGAGCCCAACGTGCGTGAAATTTAATTAAGATTCCTTTCAAAACTATACAGACGACATACAGATTTTTTCAATATATACTAAACAGTTATACTGAAAGAAATGATAAGATTTTTTTATAGGACAAAGCAGCATGAAAGAGACAAAAAAGAATTTCCGGACATGGGTCTACAAAGTGATGACAACGTCACATTTAATTACATATAGAAGAGTCAAGTTGACACTGAGAAGACAGCAAAAGAATCCTTTATGAAAATGCACAGTAAAAGATTTTTAATATCTGTCTTTGGACCTGTCGCCATATCTACTGCAGCTATTAAAAGTATGTGATACGTCTAGTCCAATACAATGGATCTATAAAAAGAATAAAGCTGGAAAATCTTATATTTTAAATTATATTTCTCATGCAATAGTTTAAAATGCGTCTTCATACACTTAAAAATTTGTTAATAATTGTTATTTTTAAATTTCTTATTAAAATATAAGTTTAAAGTCAATAAACGTAATAAGGATTAATAATAATACTTAAACTAGAATGGAGATATAAATTAATTATCGTTCAACTAGTTTTAAATAAGTGTATTATGCTATTAAAGATGTGCAACTATAATTAGCTTACACAACATATGTTCAGCAAGCTGTTTGGTGTAACACGAAACTAGAGATTATTATCTTCTTATAAAAATTACACGCTTTATATAATTAGTTACGAAGCGTTTATATAATATATTATGATTTATTTTAATTTAGAACAGTTTACATTGAACAAAAATCACATGCAAGTTTTAATTGTTCATACGATTTATCACATGCGAGGCATGTCTTGTTCGATTGCATCGGTAATTATATAACGTATCAACAGAGTATTGTAGGACTACACAATCGTCGTTATGGGCTGAAGCCAGACAGATAATGTTACCCATTATAAATTAACAAGTTGGTAGTTCACATTGGAGCAATTACGATGTCATTTCTCCGGATGAAAGCCAACCAACATCGGATTTACGTAATCAATGATGCGTAGGTTCAGAAAACGACAGAAAGCGAATTTATAGAGTGCAATTCGAATGCATACCGCGATTTTAGCAGATTTGCGTTTTTGCTAAAAATAAAGAGAGAGAAAGGAATTAAGAGAGATTAAAAACATATGAGTTGAAGGGAGAAAGAGCAATCAATAGGTAAGAGTTGGGGCCCGGGTCGTACGACAGTTTATCTAAACCCCAAAAACTTTTCATGCGCACCACCCCCCCATTTCGTTTTAAGTGGAAATTCGAGTCGTGTGAGCCCGACACTTGTTGTAATAGGACGTGATCTGTTTTCATCGCGATTCCAAAATTGCATTTCATCCTCTCTTTTGCTTCTTCCCTAAGCTCTTGCTTTTTTCGCTTTCAGAACAGAATTTGGAATACACGAAAATCCAGTAACGATATTTAGAATAATACGATTAAAGGCGAAACTAACGACCGCGTTCATTATTGGTCACATTCCGAAAATTAAATTCCAATTATGCAGTCTACATCCGGTAAGTGCACTCGAATGAGCACACAGTTGTACTACACATTCGAGCGCTCAGGCATCCCAAAAATAAAACTTACCGCACCACATCCAAGCATCGTAATATAAAACGGAATTTAGTCAACTTACCTAGAACAGAGAGAAAACAGAGTTGGCAGTTAAGTAATGCACATAATAGATTTTCAGTTTGTTTTAGGAAGGAGTGTGTATGTCAGAAGGGGGTGGGGTCGGGCGGTGCCAGCGCTTCGAAGACTACTTCGATTGGCGGGGAGGGCAAAGAGCGCTTTGGCATCTGCTCTTCCATTGGCTAGTTAACGATAAAATTAAGCCAAATCTGCATGCTTTGAATCATCGCCAGTACAAACGCCAGAAAATAAAAATGGTTTATACAATGTACATAGCATCTAATTAAGATTTTGCCGAGACGTCTCGGGATATAGCTCGCATATGTGGCAAATTCTGCAGGCAATTTCGAGCTTTGATCTTAATTTATGTCTCGATGACTTGCCTCAAGATTTTATGTTAAAAGATTTAATTCATACGTTGAGCAACATATACACCACTATAATATAAACATATATAATATGAATGGTTAAAAGCATTTTCAACCATAATTTAAAATTAATTAATGATATACATCGGTCATTATGTTACTCTTAAAATATCAAATAAATATCAATCTTACAGCTAAAACATTAAACTTTAAAATGAAATGATTGAAAAATCGATCAAATGTGGAGAAATAAATAATATCGGAAGCTAGCGATTAAATGGTTATTCAATAAATCAACAAGGGCTTGTTGCGATATCGAACCTCAGTGACAGGGTTTTACGGGACATAAAGTATTAAGGATTATATGTCACAATCATCGATCGAGCCCGCTTTCCTAATTTTTATAAAAATATATACGTTTGTACAGGCAACATAAAAATATATTTCACCAGTCATGTAATGTGTAAATATACGAGGGCGGATGGGGGATGGCACATACACTAACACGTCCGCCTCGAAGTCACGTCCTCACCAAAGATAAGGAAGAGACGCCGCCCAATGTTTATGGCTGACAAAGGCTGACGCAAATTCACCGAGAAAAAAAAATGAAAGAGAAAAAGAAACTGACAGTGAAGCAACTTCGCGGGTTCACTTAAATGACGTTAAAGAGGAATTTATTACGAACAGCCTCCATAAATTTTCATATCCAAATCCACCAAGCCAAAAAAATAAACGAAAGACAGAAATTATTTTCTGCAGTGTGAAGCACGCAAAGGAAGATGGAATGCTGAAATTATCTTTTTGAAACTTTCAACTGAAAGGTCACGCGGTCTCCAGCAAGATCAATACCTTCTTTGACAAGAATGCATTTACGAAACAGAAAACCAACCATTTTAATCATTGACACATCTTATACTACATTTGCAATTCTTCCCTAGTTGTCAAATGTATGTGATCGCACGTTTATATCGTTCGGAAAGATTGTTTTTCGTTGCGCTTATTGACAAAAAAGTCGTATTTTCATAATTTCCATTCATATGCAATCAAAAAGCAAGCAGTAAAATTTGATATATGCGATTCCATTATGCTCGTTAAAATTAATTTCAAGCTCTGTATATTTCGATTTTATAATTAGTTCGATTACATATTTATAAACAGACTATCTCGATAGGGACTAATTGGCAACAATAAATTATTAGCGCTTTATGACCAGAAAAAAATGCAATGGAGAAAATATATGCGATAAATCTGGGCTTAAAGTCGAATTCTAATTGAGAAAGTTGAAACATAAATATTAATAAGTATACAGTTTGATAAGTTTTGAATTACTCGAGTGCCCTAAATTTATTTTCAAATGTAATGTTATTTAAATATCGAAACTGATATTGTCAAAGTAAATAAATGTTCTTATGATTAACTCAATCACCTAACAAGTCAGATATTAATTGATGGAATTAATTACATTTAATTGCATGTTATTATGGTAGCATAGAACTATTAATCAAAGTTTAAAAATATTAAAAACAATGTACAATGTGTTTTGTAAAAAACTGAAATAAAGAGCATATTTGAAAAATATAAATATAGGTGACAAATTGATTTAAATATTACAACCAAAAAAAAGTGTTCACATAAATAACGTTAAAGAGGAATATATTAGAAACAACCTAAAATTTCATACCCAAATTCAGCAAGTAAAAAAAATAAACTTAAAATTTTGTATGCGGTCAAATATATGAATTAGCTAACGAGGATCAAATTGAATTCAATCTAAACCCATAAATATCAATCATGAAACTGAAAAATGCTATAGACTAAAGATAAAAGGTTTATTTATTAAAATGATAAAACATGTTAAGTTTTTGAAGAAGAATAAACATATATTTAAACTCACCTGAAACGAAGTCCACACCACAACAGTTCCAAACCCAGCCTAAAGATATAGCTGATCACACCGTCGGATGGAATAGAAGGGACTGTTAATACTAGGGGGTTGGTAGAAGAATGATGCCTACCCTCTGCGGCGACCTGCACACAGACAGAACACCTACACGTGACACCTGTCCTCTTTTCATTTACAATAGTCAGTAGTGATGTGCATGTTGTTTGTCTGTATTGCAGGTCCCGCCGGACACGGTGATGGATGGTGGTGTCTGTGAGGTCACTGCTGTGTGGTGGTACTCCGCTTCAGTTTGTTTGTGTTCTAATTTTTTTTCAGGAAGGATGCAGGGATTAAGATAAATATGAAAGGTATGTGCAATTGGTATGCTTACATGCATTTGTTAGTTTCAGAATTAATATTATTAGTATATATGTATGCGTGTTTTCGTGTTGTATCGATTTTGTGTTTGTTTTATTGATATTTTATGTACAGCAAGAATTCAATTAATGCAATAGGATTATGCTTGGCAGATATAAAAATCTTATTTATCTTATATTTCTTATTTAGTATATAATATGATTCCGTAATAGAATAATGTTTACCAGATAAAGTAATATCGATTGTGCAACCTCCATTTCACCTGTGTGGAAGCTTGTATTATTCAGAATTCAATATAAATTAACGAGGTGCTACGTGTAAATAATTCACCTGAAAATTCATTCCAGTGCTTCCCCGAAAATATACCAGCACACACTCTGGACTTGTTTTAATCTTATTACCAATTTATCCAATTCGGATTAAAAAAAAAAACAATATCTTATGTTTGTATTTATTATTCGATATTATATAATAAACTATAACAAAAGATTCATCATTACTTAAATCCTTTGTTAGTTAATCTTTTTGTTTCAATATTATTATTGTCATATGAATAAGTTAGCTTTTTATATGTTTATGAGACTTTTACAATAAATATAATTATTATTATTTAATTATTCTTTTTTTTTCGTTCTTACTAAAACCGCTATAATCTAATTCTATCAGTTTAGTATGAGACTCCGTACCGTCCGTTTCTGTTTACACTGAATGTTTCTTTTAGTAAAGAAGACGTTCAAAAACTAGTTAATAATGTATGGGAGTTTCAATGTCCATGGAAGTCGAGGCGATGAGTTCTGATAACTCATCATGTTTATAAGAGGTTCAAATGGTACGTGGTGCCAGTAGAACAGGAGAAAAAAAGCCGACTACAATAAACAACCTTCAAGACTCCAGAAATACCTCAAAGTCAATCATTACAACATACGGAACCTCAGCAAAAATTTCATTCAAAAAATTCATCAGCATTTTTTCGCTTAGCTCTCGAAAAGTTATGACTCGTTCCCAATTATCCGACCAACTCAGTACAAACGAATTTCATCTCATACCTTCGAGATATGTAGGTTGATGAGTACTCCGCCAAAAACAACTACAAGAGATGCATACCCAACACCACTATCCTGCGTATTGACTAAGGTAGATGTGGATATAACCGACCAGGAAATCAGCGACCAGTTTAGATTCTGAAAATTAGTTTAGATCATGTACGATCAGTGTACCTCGCCAAAATGTGATGCGTGCAATTCGAAGTCAACTAAATATTCAAAATGGCCTACAAAACCTATGTCTGGTGTTCCAAATGTAAAAATTAAATTATTAAATAAAAAAACTAACGATGTTCATAGTTCCGATACTAAAACCAATAGGTTGCATGAATCAATTACTATTCATGACCACATAGTCAATACGTACATCGATAAATTCATAATTAGTTACGATATCGATACGCATGTCTGTGTTTCAAGCAACTAATGTTCGACCTGGACAACCTAAGTTTAGAGTCGCCAACAAGACCAACTTTGGAAGCTGTCTGTAGCACAGGATCGTTACCGTTAATTCCTAATCAACAAACATTATGTTATGTTATCTTTAAGCTGAATTTTCCTTTCTTTTAATTTTACACAGAAAAAAATTGTTCAATAAAATAAATAAATCGAATTGGTTTCCCATTAATCAACATTAAAAATATCTATGTAGCAATTTATAAGACATTTTATCTATTCTACTATTGAGATAATTTATGTAATCGTATCATTTTTGCAAAAATTTTGTGGTATAAATTGACTTTCAAAAAATTAAACTTCAATAAAAAAATTAATGAAAATTATTAAATCTGAATAACAAACAATAAAAGAATAAATAAAAATAAAGTTATTACTAAATTCAACCACGAATAATTATTGCAACCGTTGTTTTACAATTGAAAATAAAAATTAATTATATGAAATAAATGTAAATATAAGGGATAAATTTATTGAACTTAGAAGAGACAAAAAAAAATTACTTCCTAAGCACGTTACCGTTTTCCACAGGAGAGAAAGAGGAAAACTATTCTCATTAATTTTAATTAATTACAGAATGAACTAACTTTATATTCAGGTCATAATTTATAATAATGTAATGAGAACACTCCTTCCTTATTCCTTGCTACAATAGCTTGGTGTTTGCTGTTAATGCAAATTTGAAGAAAATTTGGTGCTCTCATTCGCCATTCGTCCTACTAACACAATGATCGACCCTAAAGATGCTAATGAAAACCGATATATGTAAACTCCATTAGCCGACTCTTCCCAAGTTCTATTATATTTTCCAGCATGTAATAGCCGTCGAGACTTCGGGTCTCTTAATTAATTTTGACGGAAATTCGCTCGACCGTATCCTTCCAGAAGTTTCCACCAAGGCAAAGAGCAATCTAGTCACATTGTGATCTTACGTATCGTATTCCATTCAGCTTAATTAAAAAAGAAACAAACACATGAATAGGATGTTTTCGTTGAGCAATACAAAAATTCTAACCTGTTATTTAATGCCCAAAATAGAAAATTAATCATGATTATCTGTAACGGAGTTTTTTTTCATGTTTCAGTGACATTTAGCTGCTAAGAAGCTTACACTTACTCGCCAAATAAATAATTTAAGCTCCTATAATAAGTAATTTCGACTGTGATTCTGTATCTACAGTTATAAGGGTGCTTTAAAATATTACTCTCGAAGAAAATATATTAAAGATTATATTTGATAAAAATTTAATCAACAAAAAATAATAATAATAAAATTGAATTAAAAAATTTAATGAAATATCGATATTGAGTCGAAGCGGTCCAAGAATTCCCCAAACAAATTGCTTTGTGTATTTGTCAAACCGGCATTATTAATAATGCAGCACCAAAACAACCAATGGAAATTTGCAAATCCTAGAGTGCAGGAATGGAATTACGCAAATAGAATTAACCTATTAAACCAACACCCATAATAATCCGTCTAAAAGTCAAACAATTCTACGATAAACCTGGCGCATCCACATAAAGATAACAACAACAGCAATTAAAAACGATCATCAAATTAATATGAAAGATAATTACACGATATTTTTTTAAACTAAAATTGTATGTAATTTGCAATAAAATGTATTTTATTAACAATTGCACTGATTTGATAGTTGTTTATTGCCAACATGTCCACACGACTTAAATGGCTCTAAAACCGAAGTGTGAATTCGTGTTAGAAACAAGAAGCGTCACTCGGGTATTAAAGGTGTCAATGCAGAAAATCCTTTGAGCGACTACCAGAAATCCCATTGGAAACTTTATCTTTCTCTTCCAGAGTTTCATTAAAGACGCCAAAGTACAGAAATAATCAATAAACTGACGCCCATACAATTATCTACTTTGCAATAAAATTATTTGATTTAACAATAGATATAAAAGATAAAAACAAAACTAATGGAAACAAAAAGGAGGACCCGTGAATTCATAATAATAAAACCAGGATCACATAGCCATCATAAATTAACTGCGGTCAATCGCTAAATCTGCTTTACAGCCCAGCAACTTTTTTTTTACTACCCTGACTTCATAGTTTATGTCCACGATTTTGTATTCATGTGGCTTTAAAACAAAATGCGATAACATAAAATTATTACGCCAATATTATGGATGATAGGATGATAAATTTACATTATGTTTGCCGCTGCTGAGACGCAGGACGTACGATAATGCTAAATGAAAGACCGGCATATGCAAACCGTTAATTCTATTATACGTGGATTTTGTAATCAAATTTTCAGCACGTTTTCAACGCTCTATTTGTTTTCAGTCCACGATTTATTTATTTTGAGCTTCAACTCTTTGCCTCGCAAAACTACAATAAATTTCCTGTAACGTCAGATTACTAAAACATAATTAGAAGGAGATTTGATTTATTACTATTAAAAACCAAACGTACAGCCACTCTGTACAGTGTTGCAGTAAAAAAAATACACTTACACTTTAAAGAAATCAAAGGGACTGCATTTTTCAAGTGTGCCCCCTTCTAAAAAAAACTATTACTGGTGCACTACATCCCTACGCTGCAGCGCTGACTGCATTTATATTATACTTAAAAATATTTTTTTATGCAGTCAATATTAACTTTGAATGAAAATTACAACAATAGCCAAAGTGAGTTAACTTGGATCAACCAAAATTGGTTAGCGCAGCGGATTATCTATAGGGATTAATTAGTCGAATCAAGGGAATATATAGGGATATACGAGTATATATATATATGAATTAATTAGGATCAATTCGATTACGTATCGTGTGCGTAACTAGGCATACACTATATTCCGTATACTTTGCAAATTTGGCGGCCAACTCTAATCCAGATTAATGGCCGGACACTAGAAAATTTAATTACATAATCGTAAATATTCACGTGCCACTCATAAATCTGTCAATAGTTATTATTATACATTTGATAAATACGCGTTTTAAAATTTATATAAGAAAATAAATTATAGTTTCAATATATCAAGTGAATTAATTTCTCGCACTCAATTAATACTTGAGATTCCATACACACTACTTCACTAGACGATTTATTTTTAACCTGTTATAATAATGTAAATTTTAAAATTATACACATAAAATTATTGGAATTCTAAGATAAATCTATTTGAAGCAATAATATTTTATTTATTTTTTAGCTATGTAGAAAATAATAATATTATGTTGAATATTAGAATTAAATCAACAATTGTCTATTTGTAGTAAATGCATAGGTAAGCATTATTTTTTATCCTTCGAGATTTTAATGTATTCTCAGTTCTCCAAGTTATGAATCGGCTGACCCAGTTGCGTTCTGTTTGCGCCATTGTTTGGAGATATTTAACTTTATTAGTGGACCCGCTGCTTTTAAAACGAACTTCCATTCCTTTTATCTATCGAACGAATACGAAATGTACAATCAAAGTTTGGATTTAATTGTTTTAAGCTCAATCCTTCGTACAGTTTGTACAGTTTACCGAAAATAAACTAATAATTATCAAAGTTAGCTACTGTCGGGAATCCTCGGATGTTAGTAGAGTTTAAATCGGTTCGAATATTACCCTCCGCCATCGCACGGATTTCAATCCCCTTATCGGGGGAGCAGATAAGGGCGGTTCAAGTAATTTGTCTTGAGGTTTGGGTTCCGTATGTATCTCTAGTCTGATCCTGATCCGATATAAATAAAGGGGTGAGTTTTATGACGGTTTTAGCGGAATCTTTATCGAAATGTCGCGCTATGTGTGCACCAGGTTTTTTTTTTATGCTGATGATGGCGCATTGTCCGCGTGATAAGGATTTATCCTGTTCGCTCTGGTAATGTCATCAGAGAGGATTCAGAGGAACCCGATTTCCCGCTTACACAGCAATGTAGGATGCGCAATTAAAACAGCATTAAGCTGAATATATGTATATATTTATACGTAAATATGAAAATCCCTGGAACAAAGTTAGAGCCTTTTTGCATGGTAATATGTTGATGGGCACAGAACTTTATTCCTTTATTTCGTATTCCTTTTTTAGTTCCTAGCATCCTTCTTATGACACCCTTTAAAGCGGATATAAAGTAAACAAAGTTTCTCATATGACGATATGTAGTCACATCCCTAGCTATATTTTTCGAAGTATTATGGTCACACATGAAATGTGTATCATATTTATTTTGTTTATATATCTAGCTGTTTCCAGTTATATAGTAGCTAAGTCTATGTGATGTAGACATAGCTATTTTAATTCCACTGTAGAAACTAAAAAAGGGAACTCGTATAACGTATTACCAAATGTATATCCACCACTCAACGAATGGACCGTAATTACATTACGAAAGACTATAGCTATTACGTATTAAGATACCAACAATTGCTTTCTCTTGTTCCGCAGTAATTAACCAAATTATCTGATAAATATTTTTTAACAATTCACATTTCAGAGTATTTAAAACCGCAAAAATAAGATACGTAAAAGTTATTCGAATATGAAATAGTTAAAAGACTTTTAAGCTTCCCTGAATATATTTATCGCAATCATTACTTGCGGGGCCTACTGAGTTATTCAACCATTATGCCACTTATTCTTAACTTTTTTCACATCAAAGCAAACTTTATAAAAATAAATCGTTTGACGGTACCTTTTCGATTTCCAATCTTTTCATATGTGATAAGCATTTCCAAAAAAATATTTATTTATATTTTAATTCAAAATTTTACTTTTAACGTATTCGAAGAAATTTATCACTGTTTGCCGACTGACAGAGATGATATTCTTCATAGCACACCGGTTGGGAAGCACTGTCCGATGTGATACCAATTAATTGCATTTCTGTTATCTTACGTCCCGGAACGTGCTAGGAACCAATATTCATCACGTAAAGAAGCATCTTCTGAGCGCCACTCCCTTATTGACTCCGATACATTAACTTCATTTTCTTCCTTAATTCCGCTCTTCTAAAGTCACTAACTTCTCTTTCTTTCAAAGTTCTGTTTCGCACTTTCTAGGCAACCGACAGAAACCGATTTACCTCACTTGAAACGCAAATTATATGGAAGCGCAAAGTATTATATTTTAAAACGTTACATTATGATTAAACAGATCTGCTTCAATCACTTAAGTAACAGAACCATATCATATATTTTTTTATAAACTCCAAAAATCACTTTGTTGATCATTATTTATATTTCAATAGAAATAAATCAAAAACTTTATAAAATTATAACAATAATTCAACTTCGAAATAAAAACATTTATTCTAGTTTTTGCTTGAGACTTTTTCTTTGCAGAAAAAGCTACACTTGACTAATTTATTTTATAGCTATTCTAAACAATTAATATAAATAAAATAAGAAATATTTTGGAACCCATAAACATACGTTTCTATAATGATTTATAACACTCTGAAAATAATAAAATAGGCTATAAAATCATTACTGCTGCCGAGAATACGAACTGAAGCAATTTTAGAATTTGTAACACCGGGGGAACCGAACCGTCCAGGAACCACACGTATCGTTTCAAATGGAACGAACAATTCATGCGCGCCGCTTGCCATTTGCCGGTTGCAGCAGAAGTATAATGTAAACGACGTTGCACTACGTCTTCATCTTCGATGGGCATTAGGAACGAGACGTTGATCGATGCGACTTTTCTCTCATTCGTAATTGAAAATTTATATGCGAGAAAAAAATATTTAGAAAAGTTAATTTCCAAAGTTTCATCCGAGATTACACCAGAAGATATGCACCCATTCATCCACAACGGCTGCGTCTTTCTAAATTAAAATTTTCTTAACGCAATTATTGCGTAATGGCAAAATAATGTTCCTCACTATTTGAGCATTTTGATGAAGCGAGCAATTCCCAAGAGAAAAACTAAAAACGTAATTCCAGTTTATCCACTGTCGCATTTCCATAGAGGAATATAAAAAATGAAGTAGGAAGTAAAATTTAAAAATCCATAACTGAAAATCGATGAAGAACACGTGTATGCTAGGCTATATGCAGATAAGTGAAAAACCTCGAGGTTATTTCGAAAGCTTTCCACGTTACAAGAAATGCATTAACGCGATTACCTGATACAAACCATCTCGAGATCGTGCGATGTTTCCCACATTTTCAACGCTCCCTCCAAGAAAAAAAATATATATAAAAATAAATACGCGCTGCCAATAAAATATTTCTCTCCTCTTCCGCGTTAATATTTCATTTCCCGACGGAAACTTTTCCCACAATCTATCGACAAAAAATCAAATCAAATTTCATCTGTATCATAGTCCCGAAATTGAAAAACTTTTTAAAACATTCATCAAAGTCGCCGATAAAGGGACCGGATTTAAGTTTCTCTTATTTATCATCAATTCTATAGGTTCTTGGATTTATAACAATACACAGTCAAAACCTTCAAAGTTACGAATCAACTTATTTTTTTTTATTTCTAGTTAGTGTTAAAATACCATACATTGATAATTGTGCAATGTGAGGTATTATAATCTACGGGTTAATGTACATGTGAAGGTCATGTATAAAAATAAAATTTTAACCCAAAGATTAAAACGTCAGACCTAAGATTAAAGTGCATTATTATATATTCTAATTGCTTGAATATTGTACATATGCAATTATAATCATTTGTTCGTTGTTTCTATGCCATAATAGATTGATTATTTCACTGAACCTGATATTTGGAAAATAATTTGTAGAAATACAACAGAAAATACATATTCTTCTTATGAGTATATAAGAAAAGAAATACCATTGAAATAAATATAGTTATGTCTTAATATCCACAGAAAGTTAACATATTTCAAGAAGAAAATCAATATTCAATAGACATATGATAATTATGCCATTTGCACATTTGCAAATGCAAACTTATTCTTCTCTTCGTATTAAGTGCATGTTTTACCGCTTCGAGTTATGTTAATTTCATTTCGCTAATGCGTATATACCGAATCAATATATTTTTAAAAGTAAATAGTTTCACAATAATATAAATGATTTTTAGTTGCAATCAATTTAAAAAACAATGACAGTTTATAAAATTCTTGAAATTGATAAATAGAGTTTCCAGTTGCCCAACAACATTAGAAACCCATTTAATCACTGGAGGAAAAACAGTTCCGCATCAAAAAAGACATGTTTTGCTACAAATAATAGATAAATTACCATTAACATTATTACAACTGCTAGTGCTTTCCATCTCGTTTAAAACAATTACTAAATTATGCAGTGGTACTTCTACACCCAAAATTTGGTACTAGTCGCATGATGACGAGAAAAGAACGTTCCGGAACTGTACGAATACTCAAAACTCTATACCTACAGTACATCATTGATTTTCATGCTCACAACATAATTTTATTTTTTATCATGAAGCAAACTTCGCTATCTATAGTCAGTTAAGAAACACTTTTACTTACATCATGTATAAAACAAGTGACAAGATGTTTTTCACTACAACACGAATGTAATTATATAACATCAAAATAAGAGGATAGTTTTGAGAGACAAACACATCGCTGATACAAACTTGATGAGTGTTTGGCACACCACAACCACAAGAATCAGAAGCATTAACTCTCGTGTATGTTTATATTTCCGCCAACTATTAATATTTCTCCGATTCAATTTGACCAAGAACAGCTACTAGTCATACTACCACAGAACGATTGCATGCGGATATCGCTGCAGAGCAAGCAAACTGTCTGTGGCCCAGATTAGATATTTTCAGTAATAAATTTAAACGGGCGCGTTTTAATCAAGTTAAAATTAATTGCCCAATTAATGCGATATTACTAAATCCGCTACGCTTGAAACATTCGCAAAAATATTAAAGCCCTTCCGGTGCATTCATCATGCAGACCAATTCAATACTAAGGCAAAATGAAGAAAGAAAAATATAAGACGAAAAACTTTTTCCTACTATTTTTAAGTAATTACTCAAAACTACGACTTTTTATTCATCATCGTCCTTTATGCAAGAACTCCTTCGTCCTGGGAGTATTATTCCGACTAATTTAAAATTTCTAGAACGCAATTAAGTAGGGACAAAATAAATATACAACAAACACACATACAAACATGAATTTAAATTTGCGGTTGCCATTCACGATAGAATAATTGGATTTAAATGTCAATTTATAATTAATTACATACATATTTCAATATGATCAGAATTTGTTGAAAATTAACCTTTACATATTTTTTTAACTTATTAATTAGGTTTAAAAAAAAATTATTTAAAAAACTGATAAATATAATCATAGTAATAAATATTACATTCTAGAAACGTATATTGATAATACAATATATGCTCTTAAATTTATTTCGTAGTTGCATAAATTTCATTGTTTTATTACCAAATCAGAAGGAACCTCGACCTTTAGGAATCTTATTGCTCACTTTTTTCATAAAAGTGATCTTTAAACTTATTTCTTTTACACCTCTCTCTATATGCAGCATTCTGACTTTGATAAATGTTTCTAAAACTAACCTATAGTTCCAATACAATATTAATGACACTGTAATTGAAACCTATTTATATATATACACACAGGTAAAATTAGTTTTGTTCATTCTTTTGTAGAAATAACCAACTACAAAATTCTTAAATTGTAAAATAATTATTTATTTATTCAGATATTATAAAAAAATATCTAACTACCATATTTCAATGTTAGGTAACGTAAAATGGATTACAACAAGTTTCTATATGATATAATAAATTAATATAGCCAAATAGTTATTGCTTAATAAAAAAGTTATGTAAATTAATATGGTTTAAAATTGAGTCTAACAGAACGTCATCAGACGAATCGCGTGTTACCGGTTATTTTTATTGTCATTATTGCTATTACTATTTTTGTTCCCCTCTCAGTAATGGCCTATAATATTTTAACGGAAATATTTAATGCACGATTTTCCTTGTCTCGGAAATTGCACGCTTTCCTTACGAAATCGGCTGGAAATTACGGCGTTTAATTATGATAGTAAATTTCCAATTAATGTCGCTTCCCTCCGAGTATATGCGTGTGTATGTTTTCCTGCTACTCACGGTACAGCCCAAATTAATTGTTATTTCGATTGCGTAACGCTAGTCTCGATGTCCTTTGGTAATTCTCGATGGAAATTACATGTTATTATCGCACGAACGGACTTATATCTGGAAACGTATTACTACACCCACATGATTCTAGTATTTACAAGTAACTAAACCTTCTTATTGATAAATATGACCTTGCAGTTACTCTATATGATTTTGTTTGATATATTTCAATTTATGAGTAGTTATGTATAAAATATTCAAACTATTTCTAAGTCTTACTTGTGTCGTTGATATCAAACACAAAATATTAGTATCTTGAATATTTATAATTTATAGTAAACCGATAAATATTGTTTAACTTTATTTCTACTTGTTGTTTACAATTACAGAATTATCATCATTTATTGACAAATTCTGGTTGATAGGTTTATATTATCATCATTAAACATGATACATTCAACCGTAATCGGCTTAAGTTTTGTGATAGTTAATGAAGTAGAGATTATTTGCTGAAACTGCGTTTTGCTAAATATGCGTTGGGTTTATGACAAAATCGATCTGCTTGGGGTGGATGAATTGACTGCGGTTTCCTGTAAATCTCTCAAAATGGCAATAGTCATTTGTTACATGTTGCGGAAGCCTACACAGCCGGAATCCCAAAACAATTCGTTTCTTATAATAACATCGACCCCCAATGATTCTAAGGGTGTAAATAACACGTTCCAAGCCCAAATAAAGAAGGAAGGTCATTACTTTAAGCCCACCCACTTCTACAGTGGTATCTAGTGGGTATTCTCTACATCCACACTCACATAGCCATTATTAATAAAATAATAAATATCTTAATTGCAAACTAGCTGTTTCTTAAGGCAACAGTGGATCTCGTAGTTGTAATCGATTTCAGCTGTGTAAACTGTTTTTAATAAACCAAACATCGAAAGAATTTGTTTACGCTTGCCCGCGCGTAATAATAAATGGAACACTTTCCCCCATTCTCTTCGAAACGTTTTTCACTTCTCATTTTTTCCAGTTTCGCGTAAATAAATAATCGAAACGCACCGAACATCACCGTATATTGTGCAACGGTTGAAATGAAAATACCTACATTGTTTCACATTTGTTATAGAGAAATCTCGCACAGAAATTCGGAGAACCGTAAAATATTAAAGAGGCGTGCGGCCTACCGTCGGCTGTCATATGTTATATCCATTTTTCAGGACACCTCGACTTCAGCTACGGCGCTTCTCATTTTTCCTAGTTCGTAATATTTAAAAGCTTTATAATTAGATATCCGGCACAAGGCATTTTGTTTCAAGAGACGGCTATTTTTACGTCAGATTGCAACCACGAGTCAATCAGGAGGTGACGGAAACCAGTTCAAAACCGCATAATTGAACCAATTACTTAAAGCGGGTCATTAATTATGATTCAATCACTTTTATATATTATGTAATTACTTTCATAAATTCGAGATGGAAAGTGAGAAATGGAGAAATAAAAGGTAACTGACCGACAAAAGACTTTTCATTTAACAATAACGTAAAATGTTTCTCTCGATAAGTTCAGGAATTTTCTAAAAGATGTTTATCAGCCTTTCGCCGCTCTGTACACTTTTAGTTTCTGGATCAAAGGGATTGATTTTCTGTTTCTTACAAATACTCATCACAAATGTGTAGAGCATGTGTTCTGACATAAATATAAGAAAGAGTGAATGTACTTTCCAATAAAATTAGAACGGCAAACTGAGTATCTTAATATAAGCAGTATGTATCAAAAATATATTTATTATACAATTAACATATTTAGATATATGTTAATTATATATGTATAATTAATATTATATAATAATAATGTAGTAAGAGTGTAGTACGAGGATAGTTTGAAAAGTTTTGAAAACGAAATTTTTACATTTCTTAATATAATCTATTAACAAAATTCATTCTGCGTCCCAAAAATTTTCATAACCTTGTGTCGCATTGAAAACTTTTCAAACTGCCCTCATATTTGATCTTCTCTTAAACCTTTTGCAAATATTAAATTGCATAACAAATATACAAATTTAAAATATTGAAGTTCTAATTTGGTTTCCATTCCATTTGAAATATTTTTTATATGCATATTGAACAATTTGCTAGTTTTATAGGGTTTTATCAATTCTACTATATATGCCAGCATTTTACGAATTGAATGCTTACAAAAGCAGGATTGATGGGTGAAACATTTTATCTGTATATATGCGCTCTCAATAAAATCAGAGCGGAAATTGTGTTGTTTTTCCTGTATTGTGGGTCCGATCCTGAGATATATAAATGAAAGCGATCCGTCGTAATTTCAATTCCAAATTGCAAAATAAAAGTGCACGCGATTTGTTGCACAAACGTATCCAAATATACACATACCTTCACAAGTACTTTGAATGGTGCACGCACATATGTGACTAAAAAGTGACGGAATGAATGACATTACGTCCGTAAAATTTAACGTATACGTGCAAAGTGGGAATGCATACAGAACCCCCTGCATTAAACCGACAGGAAAAAGCGGCACATGGTCAACTGAAAATCAATGTTTGCATGAAATTTTCATAACGCCTTTCATAGCACAATTCAGGCTGTATTCGGTTCGGATGCAGAGAAGCGGAGAGAACTGGTAATGCGATTTTAATGGGATAAACTCGGGATGCGGACGATTTGCTTCTTATAATTTCGCAATTGCTTCGAATTAAGATTGGTATGCCAATAAGAATTACAAAAAAAAAGTTGATGTTTGCTTTCTAATTGCCAAGGGAAATGCAATAAAAAATAATAGGAAATATGAATACAGCCGACATTGTCGCTGACGCTATGTCCGTAATAATTTATTACGCATTCCTGAAATTCAGTGGAATAAAACTGTGCACAAAAAATACTGCGCACATTATAGCATTTTATTGCTTTCGCATTAGCTTTCCCCGGTTATATAACATGATACTATTTTTACTCAGTGTTTTTTCCTTCCGATCCTCAAAGCCAATAAATTAATGGTTTATACCACGATAGAAAATGGAGGTTGTATTATTTTAAATTGAAAACATTAAATCAACTTCATACTAATGATGTCATTCATTCTATGTTCAATCAGATTCAAAAAAGCAAAAGAAAATTGAATACAGTACAGCAATCTTTTTAAGCCATTATATATTTGTCAGAATTCAAAGTCGCACTTACTAAAATTATAGTGAAGTATTAATGCATAGAAATATAATATAAAATATAACTCGATTCCAATAAGCAGTTAAATGAAATAATCACATATATATTGAAGGTTAATCGAATAGTTTTAAATATGTAAGTCGTCAAGTTGGGTTATTGATAGATTAGTAACAAAATGATTTGAAAGACATTTATCATATCTCGGTTTACATTTTTAAAAATTATTTATATAAGAGATGACTAACATATTTATGTTTGAGATCGACTTTTTCTTTTTAAAGGTGATCGCGATTTTCTAAAAAAATCTATTGAAATAAAGTATTCTGTCTCGTTTTACTAACACAATATTCAATATTTTTTTGCTGTTTGGAAACGACGTGTAAGTTTGTATAAAACCAACGAACAGAATTGATTTAATTTTAAGGTTTCATGAGTTTTTCCTTGCACTAATTGCACAACTTCATTTACTTTCAGATATGTTAGATTATTTATTCATTTAATAATTTGGTAGTAGCTAAAAAATAAATTGAAAATTAGAAATGAGTTAATAAACAATACTCTAATCACAATTATGAAGATGAAAATATGTATTAAAGTTAAATATTTGAGCAAAAGGATTTAAAAAATACTAAGAACAAAAATTCCATATGTACACCACTTACGTGAAACATTTAATTAAGAAACTTCCTATTGCCATTTCGAACACCAATCTTAATCGTCTAAAGTTTAAATTCTGCACAGCACCAAAATGAGATTTTCATATTGCAAAAGCGGAAAGATGATAAAAATATATACAAAAATTTCCATACATATTGCAGCCGCAAACGAAACCCCGTAATAAATGCAAATTTTCCATCTATTATCCTGATATATTCATTTCAATTCAATTTTCTAATAATTAATTCAAACAGAAATATATCACATGTTAATTGATTTTCCAAGCATTAATATTGTTATAGGTTCATGAGCTTATTATCAATAAGTTACGTGCATCGCCGTCATCCGTTGGTTTAGTTTTCTATTAAATTAATTGTCGGAAAACTACCGGGCAGGCAATAATAGACAATTTGTTAATGGAAAATCTATGTCGCATATCTCACTTATTGGAATGCTCATCGAATTCATGACATGTGATTAAATCGAAAACCGCAAATTTCCATATTACACTATTCAACATAAATAACTAACAATCATTTGTAAAAAAAAACTGTTAATTAAAATATGTTATATATTATAATTTAATTGAATATTAGATTTATTTATTAATAAAAAATAACAATAAGATTTGATTACTTGATTTATTTGTAAAATTTAAAAAAGTTTACATATAAAATCATTGTAAGTATACTCATTTTTTATTTCAGAAAATAGATATACGTCATTGTGTTTCTGTGGTTTAAACTGTGCTAAATGTCAAAAACAAAATGACAGACGTAAAGATTCACTTACCTAAAGAACTTTAAATATTTCACATGACAGTGAACGTGAAAATAATAACATTATATGAGGCATTCCTAAATATAATATATATTTTAAGTTCATTCAAAAGCGTGAAGAACCGTCAGCGTATTTTAGGTTGCACAAAAATGGTGATTACTATATATTTCAACACGATATGTGTTGATTCATATTCGTCATTATTTTTAAGGTTTCAGTCACATTGCAAACTCATTCTCACACTAAAAATATACTAAATGTTGTCTAAAGTATATTTTGACAACTCGGAACTAATTTTAATCATGAATAACTTAATTTTTAGAATTCCAATCACACACGTGTTGTGAAGCTAATAATTCATGATACATCTCATTCTTTCAAAATTTCTTAGTTAAAAAGATTTAGATATAAACTTCTTTATATATTTGTATATAAAATGACCTTAAATTAATAAGTACTGCAGTAATTTGTGTTATTGAAGGTCTACGTGAGAACCCGAGCTTCAATTACGATTTAATAAAATGAAGCTAAGGCGTATTTCGCGAATCACCTCTGGAAAATAAATTTTCTCATAATAAGGGTTCTATTCTAGCGTGTTGATTTAGCTCGAGATATTAATGATCTCGCTTTTCCTGCGTCCCGGAAAATATGAAAATACGAGGGGAAAAAAGAGAAAAATATACGATGCACATATTTCCATTTTTATTCTCCAGAACACCGTTTCATGAATTTTCTATAAACTATCAAACAAAAACGACAACGGAACGAATCCGCTTTGTGCTTCATTCTAAATGACACCCCATCAGTGGAATACAAAGGTCCGCGTTTCTGGCTAGTTCTAAATACTGGACACTAAAAATCAATAATCTGTCCACCCATAAAATATGTAATTCCTATACCCCCAGTGATATCGATTTTGATCCACTTTTATATTCATCGAATTTCGACGTGTATTCCATAACCGTTTTATCGTCTCATCTAAATTTTCTTTTTATCTACTTCTCTCCAAGTTATTTAAGTATTAAGATTTTTCTCGGAAATGCAATCATCTGACGATTGGAATCGCATTAAAAGTGGAGTTTTCATTAAACACGAACGTTTTCGTAGGCGCAACGTAAATAAATCCCCCTCAGGAATATATAAATATATACAGGCCACGGGAAATTGAGAAGGAAATCAAAAATATTTTCCACATGCATGTATACCAAGTTAATTGGGTCGCTTTCATTTGCGTTAATTGATAAAATTGGAGAGAGTAGATGCAACAGAGAGAAAAAAAAACTCATAGAGAGAGATTTAAGCCCTGGTGAAAGGTTATTAGACTCGGGGGTCTTAGTTGCTAACTAATTATTTGCCGTAATTAATTAACAACCTCTACCCACCTTATCGATGATGAAGTAGTAGTACATTTGGAGACTTCGTGATTAATCGTAAGCTCTGAAGTAATTACGATACTAACGAACATTAATTAATCCAATCCCAAAAAAATTATTTTACAAAATTAACAGTTAAGTTCTCATGAACATATTCGTATATTTACCAAATTAGTATTGATGCTGCAATATTTTTCAATAATATTACATTTCTATTCAAATATTTTGTGCAAATTACATATATGCCCATACCAATTTATTATATAATACAGTATCATTGCAAGCATTTAAATAATTATATTAAATGACATTTATAAATTTGCATGTTAGAAAATGCAAAAATTAATTAAAATTCAATAATTTGACTATTAATAATTTGTTTTAGATTTTGAAAGTCATTCTAAGTGGAAACAGTATTCTGGCAAACACATTTTGCTGGGATTTAATGTAGGCCCAGATTAGTTTACTAGCATATGTGACGCATTGAAACTGTTTGATTTTATCATTTGCTTTCTCATATTCTAATGTGTTTCACAAATAATATGTTCAAGAACAAATAATAGCACTTATGTGTACTTGCTTCGTTAGTTTTTCTCCTGTCTCCCTCGTTATTTTAAGCATGTTACTTTAAAACAACTTCACTAGCAACTTATATACCAATGACCTAAAATAACATAATGTTCTCTTGCATACAATTATGGCTAGGTTAATTGACACTTTTCAGTTTCTATTAACATAAATATAATAATGAGAAAGTAAAGACCCATTTTTCAAATTAAATTAAATTAGCTAACTTTCACACAACGGAGCAACCAACAAACTGAAAATATTACTAAATTATATTAAAAATGAGGAAATAAAAGACTTAGTATAATTCCCAAAGAATATACAGACTATTCATTATGGAAGACTGCAAAGAAGTTCCAATATCCGCATATACAAATTGTTCCCATACGAATACCTATGGGGGAATGTCAAGAACATGGATTGAAAATTCAAACATTTTTGACAAACGACTAGAATTTCAATTTTTATTTGAAGTCTTTTATTAAAAAAAATATATATATTAAAATATTTACAATAATTTTAGTATATACAATACATTTATTTGACGCTGATATTGGCCTTTGCCTCTTGCGACTGTGTAACTAGAACGACAAATAAGAACTAGAAATACTGAAAAATGGTATAATTTTCCTGAATAGTAGTGATTGAACGCCATTCTTCGGACAGCTCACTTCCAATCACAATGGAATCATATTGATTCCAAAACCAGGAAAACCAAAAGAGGAACCTACATCTTATAAACCAATAAGTGTACTGCCAATACTATCAAAAGTGTTTGAAAGAATTTCGTAGAGAATACGACAAGATAGAATAGGTTAATCGATTATTTGATTTTATCGGTCAAGATCTGGAAGAGATAAGATACTATTTGCTCTACAAGCTAAAGATGAATTTTCACTTCCAATCACAATGGAATCATATTGATTCCAAAACCAGGAAAACCAAAAGAGGAACCTACATCTTATAAACCAATAAGTGTACTGCCAATACTATCAAAAGTGTTTGAAAGAATTTCGTAGAGAATACGACAAGATAGAATAGGTTAATCGATTATTTGATTTTATCGGTCAAGATCTGGATGAGATAAGATACTATTTGCTCTACAAGCTAAAGATGAATTTTCCACATTCTCAAAATTCCTATGAAGTCTTAAAATATTATCTAAATAACAGAAAGTCTTTTATTAAATTGAATAAAGTACAACCTAAATGCCATCAAAACGGGCGTTCACATATGAGTGTCCTGGGTCGAATTTTATATCTTTTATATACAGCAGATATTCTAACTTCAGGCAATGGCAACATTTGCAGATGATACCGCAAACATTGCATCAAATGAAAGCCCCATAATTACATCTCTACATCTTCAAAATCATGAGATATGGTTTAGGAAATGACATAATACCTTCACCTTAAAAACGATTCATTTCCTCCAGATAGACTCAACAACAAAGTAGTTCCAACATCTTCAAGAGTGATATACTTGGAAGGATCATACTCAGACAAAGCGCGAACAACTGGAAATCATATATTAAATATGCTCATTAAATATTTAAAAAAAATGTCTTAGAAGAATCACTGGTACACCAAGGTACATCGTCCATAGAATATTGCATCAGGTCTTTCTAATAATGATAATGGAAGAGGTTGCCAAATACTTCTCTAAGACAAACTCGGATAGGCTTGATTGTCATAAGAAAGTTTTGGCAATTAACCTTCTGGACAACAAGACGATTGAAGCGTTTAAGCCCTTGGATCTTCAATTTAGATTTAATTAAAGCGATACACAAACGCCAAGGAATGCTACTACTGAGCAGCAAGTTCCTATGGTCAATAGCGTACTGATTTGCTAAAATAAATGTTCTGACACATCCAATAAAAAATAATTTGGTTGTTATAATAAATAATTATAACAACCAAATAAAAACCAAAACATTTTCATATAACAATAATAATAGTGAAAAGTTATCTACTACAAAGATCTATTAACTATAAGTATTTCCGTCCAAACACACCAATTATAATTGTAGAACTATATTATAATTTATTATTAAAATAATAAAACTTCTAATACTGCTTATATCATCGATATTATAATACATTAGCATATGCGAATATATGTTAATGTTGAGTAAATTATATAATTGTTTCTGTATCATATCACATATAAAAATAAAAAAGCATCGTAGTGGAATGTATTGATTTTGTTTGTAACATGTGTGAATTGTAATTAAATGAAAATAATTAACAAATTAAAAGCAAACACTTACTTATTGATACTGTGTAATCCCAGCTCTCGGTGTCATTCTTGTGAACGTTCAATTTGTCAGGCTAAAAATAAAAATAAATAGTTAATAATAATTAAAACATAGATATATTTTTCTATTATTTACATTTTTTTATTATAGACCAAAAAACTGAAGTTTTTCTGCCCTATTGTACTAGTATCAACAACTACTGAATTAAGTACATACTTATAATTCAATATTATATATAATTAAAGAATGTTGTCCGATTTAATATTGAATTAAAAACTATTTTCTAATAGATCGACAAAAAGAAATGGAAAAAAAAAATCACTACAAATACAAAATAATCAAGTAAATAATTATAATCTTAGAAACATTTGAATCGCCTCTAGTTTACAAACTATCTTGCAGATATTGTATGAATAATAAAAAATACAATTTTAGTTCATTGCAGACGATTTGTCACAGGAATAAGTTTTAACATCCTAAAAAGGCTCTAACCGAATGAATATACTATAATGAAATCTGTGATCGGCGATTAATAATCTTACATCAATAGTATTAACAATTGCATTTTACTATTGTTTATTATAAATATAAATTTATTTTCATCTTAGGCAATTATAAATAAATCTTGTCATTGAAGTCTGCATTCAGTTGGCATACGCTGGGAATATGAGAAAAAAAAATTTCCTTGCAATATTATTTAAAGTCTAAACGGCCAAAAATGAGTCATGCATTGGAAAAAGTCCAGGTAATTTTATGCAGCAATAATAATATGAATGGTCGCATTACATAAATAATATGTAGTGTGCTTGTATGTGATTCTGAGTGTGCGCGTTCACGGTTTACTCATTTTCCGCGTAGCCAAATTTATCACATCTTAGCACTTTGAAGTACTTCAAACATATGAATAGCAGACGTCAATTCAATTCAGCGGAAAATTAAATTAATTCGCATTCCAGTTGATAGCGAATCCAAAAAAAAATCTACTAGAAATTCTTTTATTTTTTATCATATAAATAGACATCAATAGAGTCTTATTTTAATGTTATGATAATCTATATATGTGATATTATTATACAATATATTTCAAGTACTGCAACTTAAAGTGTTTTATTTGTTTTTACTTCAATTAACAGAGATAATTGTGTTGTGGACAGACACTCGACAACACGGAAAACAAGCTTTTTTAAATCTTGGAACAGCATAGCTTATAACATTTTTAGGCAAACTTGCCAGAATTCCAAATTCAATAATATAGATTTTTATTAAGCTTTCAATATTTATTAAACTAGAGTTTTTTTTTACAACAGCGAGATTACATATACACAAATAATTATTTATTTACATATATTATCTATCTAGATATTTCTGCTCCTAAGTATTGTTGATAATTTTCATTTTCATTGTGTGAAACACAAAATTAAAAAAAAGATGGCTATTGTAGAAAATTATACAAATTCTAACCATTTGCATATGTAAAAAAAAATATACAACACGGTATATTATTAACTTGTTCCATATTAGAGCGCCGACTGTTGGTTCTGCTATAAACGCATACTTTATGCGCATATAATAAAGTTAATTAAGTTGTAAATCATATTTTAATTACTGCGTTTTAAATATAAGGCGGAGGCTTAAAACTAACATACAATAGCAAAAAAAAAGGGAAAATAAAATCGCTGCTACCCGAAAATAGTCCAGAAGAAAATAATCCCAACGCCGAAAATCCAATAATAAAACATGATATATTTTTGGAGTTTTGATAAGAATAAAATATCTTTCAATATTTCCAAGAACCAATTGAAAATAATTTCCGATATGTTGTTCACAACAAAAGGACACCTGAAAATGTTAAGCTTAATATATTTATTGTGCGGACTACTAAAAATAATTTTCAAGTCATGAAGTTCGCGTTGGACCGGTATTCAAGCTTCCGCATACAAATAAAGCCAGGGTTGACCAAAGCGGGCAGGATTTATGCACACCCCCTTGAAGAGTGGTGCGGTCTAGCATTCCTAAGTGGCTACCTCATCCTCAATCCAAATCCACCACCGACCTGCCCTAGATGTTTGCGAGTGGCCAATTCTTAACTCACAAACAACCTAGCTCACGTGTGGATGCAAACATCTCATCCAGGAATGAGTTAGGTGCTGTTGGAACAGGGAATATTAAATCCCACGACCTTGTCCGCATTTATAAAACATCCCTTGTCAAAGTTCAAATCCTTGCCCAGTTCCGGTATTTGCCTCTACGCCAATCTCATAAAAATATTATGCCCCCATGGAAGTTACCTACCAAATGAAATAAATGAAAGAAGAGAAAAACAGAAGGAGGATGAAATAACACGATTCCCGCGGGAAACATCATTTATTTGCGAAGAGATTCAACATTTATATTCAATTCAGGCGAAATAAACTGGCAATTCCCTGCACATAGTTAAAGTTGTAACACACCATAAAAAATCCAATTATTAAATTATTAAACTTATTAACTATTTACTAAATATGCAATTTTGCACAAACGTTAATGAAATCCAAACAACCATAATTTTACAAGTAAACAAAATTTACTGCAAGATAATTATATATAAAATACATCACATTTTGAAAGTCGTTATGGATTTAATAGATTAACAAATTGTGTTTCACTATAGTTTAAATTTTAATTCGAATTAATTGAACTTGTATTTACTAAACCGTAATTGCTCATATTAAACAACAATTTATAAATCACAATGTTCAATTAATCCTATAAAACTAATAAATTTTATAAGTTATACCACCGCTCTCTGTCTTTTATTCATTGATAAACATGTGTATAATGTCTTGCAATAATAATTATTATGCATCATATATTAAAATAAAATAATGAGAAATAATTCTACATGAATTACATTTAATTGTATAGACAAAATTTTCATATATACTATAATAATGCAAATCATATGAAATTAACATAAATCAAAACGTTTGAAGCATATATAAAAGTGTTTCAAAAAGTGGTATAATTTCTTAAATATGTAATAAATTTTGATTTTTTTATTGTATATAAAAAACTAATATTGTTAGCAAATTTTATAATATAATAATGTCTAAAATATAAATAACATGAGCATTCCGAAACTAATAAAAGAAAAGAGAATTTTTTATCGTCTCGCAATGGAGATGAAAAACAATTTTGCATGTGGCGCAGAAGGGACACGTACGCCATATACGCGAGAGTGGAATGCTGCATGTTTCAAATATTGCGGAGTCCTTCGTCCTCCGCAGGTCCTGCCGCACAACGAAAGATTTTCTTTGTAGCACGCGGCTTCTTTTCATATCTCGTTTCATTCCGGGCATTAGGTTTGCTCCTATTTATTATTTAAATGCACGCGGACGTCTCTTCCGCAGGATTTGCAGCCCCATTCTTGGTCAAATCGTACATCACCATTACATATTTACAGCGCCAGTTAAAAAGCTTCGCTCGACACGGGAAGTGAAGTGTGCCTCAGCAGCCCTTTATCTAACATGTTGCTGCGAAAATCAAATATTTATGCCCATTCATTTATAAAGCACTTGGAAAACGGAAAGATCATTTCCATAAGTGAAGTGGTCCTTTAAACTCTTTAAAACTTCCCTTTTAACTTAACAAAAATATGAATATTCAACACGTTTTGAAAACAATATTATACATTACCAATACCAACATTTGTTAATGAAATTAAAATTTAACAGTTTCTAAAACTAAATAAGTTAAATCTCGATAAGTACAAGAGTACTTTAAGGGATCTTTTGTTAATTCAGTATAAAAGGAATAGCGCTTCAGTAAAAAAACTGAGATTTGCTTGAGTATCAATTATTCATAACAGACATGTTCTTAATGAAAAAAAAAACATCAGCAGTAATATTTGCAGATGACACTGTAATACTGTCATCTAATAAAGACCCAGTTCGTGCATCATACTACCTGCAAGAAAATCTAGATCTAATACAGGAAAGGGGCTACAAAAATGGAGAATGAAGGTGAATGACTCAGTCAGTACATGTCACCTTCACCAGGAAAAATGATTTCTGTTCACCAATGACACTCAGAAAAAATAATACCGTGGGCCAACAAAATGTAATATCTGGGTATACATCAAGATGGAAGAGTGACCTAGAAAGACCCCATTCTATCAAAAAGCAAACAATACGAAATTAAATTCAGGAAACTCTCCTGGTTATTATGGGAAGAGTCGCCAATTTCGAAAGAAAACAAGTTGGTAATATATAAAGTAATTTTAAACCAGTCTGGATCTACGTAATAGTTGTAGGAAAACAGCAGCAGGTGTAACATTGCTATTTTACTAGACGAAAAGACTAAGAAAAATCGTTGGTGCTCCGTGATATAGTAGAGAAATCTATTATAAAAAATAGTAGCCACTACTAAAATAAGCTAAAAAATCATCTAAACATATTAGCTGTCAATCTTCTTGACAATAGTTTAAATACGAAGACAGAAGCCACTGGATTTTACATTAAGATTCAACAATTAACAACTAAGGAAAAATTGACCTTTAAATATTTTGCTGAATGTTTTCTTCTCGAATAGACCGTAAATAAAATAAACGCTAAAAATAAGTTACAAGTTAATTAATAAAATAAATCAAGCCACCTTTTCGACATTTGTATCTGATTTTATAGGAAGTTATATATTAAAAAAAAAGTCTTAAACTACTAAAATTGGTCTTGCCACTCATAAAATTTAAAAAATCTTGCAAAAAATATATAATATAAAAAATTAAAACCAAATCTAAATAAAAATAACATAAAATAAAAAGCAATAATCGTAATATTTATATTACAGTTCAGTTTAAGACTCGGTACCCTACGAATGTTCCTCGATATTGAAGTATATTATATTGGAACTTCAACAATCCGACACAGTGTGCACTATTTGTAACAGTGTACGCTTAAAGTGATTGAGTCAGAATGGAAAACTCTGGAAATTCGTCATCTTATTCTGAGACCGCTAGTGGCACGTGGTCGCATAAACAAAAATGAGGCAAACCGAAAAAAAACAATCCAGGCAAAAAGAAAAAATAATTTTCTACTGATAACGCTATCGCTCATACTAAAGACTCAGACATATTAAACACATATTAAGCAAACTTAATCTTGTTGCAAAAGACAAATTTATTAGCAAATATTGATTAATAAAAAAAATATAATATAATAAAAACTTTCCATAAACAAATTTCCGATTTCTATAATTATAGAATCGGAAACTATTTACAAAAGCCGATTAGTAACTTTGGGTTCTGATCGTTACGAAATTTCATAGTGCATAGAAACAATTAATGATGCGCTAAAATTGCATTGTCAGATTATTAATGATCTATTCACTACACGCTCCGGCATTCATTTATTTAAACTCATTCAGAAAACATCGCTTATTCAAATTCCTGACTGCTATGTATGAATACTATAGTATTCACCATATTCAATCATAACAAGTAAGATTATGAATGTAACGGATAAATGAACTAAAACCGGATCCATTTAATTCTCAATCGGATATTACAAATATATTTATTTTTTTAAACGCATTACATAGCCAAAATACCAATGCCATTTATATAATAAACGTAGGTGGTCAACGATCATGCTTTCTGTTTTACTCACTGACTCACACGCTCTTTGGGCGACCTCAAATTTGTAAATATTTAGAAACAATCAAATGAAATAATTAAAAAAATAACATTTTACATTCACAAAACAAATTTTCACTTGTTTTAGATAAATTCAATTTATAAATAACTATGTTACTTAGCAAATATTTTAATGTAAAATTTGTAAAACTTGAGATTATAGTAAAATGTAAAAAATACTCCAAAAATCAATTAAACTAATAATAATGAACATAATTATTAGTTACTAAAAAAAAATAAAATGTCCCGAAAAACAAAATATATTTTATATGATTTCTTTTTATGAGATATATAAAACATGTTGCATAACGATAGTAACATTAATGTGCGAACGTGACCTTAATGTTTACAACTTTTCTGACGGTCTCAATATATTAAAACAATTTTATTATAACGACAATAATATTGTATTGGGACTGCTCCAAATGGTCCTCACTAAAGAGATTGTCTTTGTCTCCCCGCCAAGGGCTGTGATTTATGTAATTACATTCGCATACGGAAATACGGTCAGAGACCATTTAGTGAAATCGTTAGCAGCATACTATAATTAAATACTATGCAATAAAAATCCCTGTTTCGTATGCAAAAAGGAATATATGTACAATGAAACAGTTGTAAATGCATTCTAGCAGATAACGATTTTCGAATTGCCGCATATATATAAATAACGGACGAACATATTAATAGGTAAAAATAATGTAATTTCGCAAAGAATGATAATTTCCATAACGTTCATATTAACAGCAAATTTCGTTAGTTTTAATCTAATTGCACAAAAATTGGAAAATTATAATTAGCCTAATAATTAATAATGATATATTGATATAGAAATCCACATAATTATCGTTTCTTAACTTTAGTGCAGACAAACGGAAGATTAGTAACAAATAGTTTGGAAACCACGGCTTTAGTGAGATCTAAATTTAAGTACAGATGGACGCCACCTGACTTTCTTATATTTTAAACTACTAAGAAAAGAATTAATTATATTTTTCACATTGTGATCTGTGTGTAATTATAGTTAATGTTAATACAAATCATACATTAATAACTATATGGATTACATGTGCTGTGAAGTAAAATAAAACTATCATTTTAAAAGTAAAACAAAAATATATATTTGTAGCTCTCAAATATTTTTAAATTGTTCTCTGGGGGACAAAATAAACTCTTTCGTTTCAAATGTTTGCCGAGCCCTAGAACGATCAGAGAAAAACCAGTGCATATGTAACTCGGAGAATCATCTTTTGATGCATCAAATTTTTCAAAACGGAAATTTAACGATATAAATATCAAAGGATTATAATAAGAAAAAAAGGAACAAAGAAGAATCTAACATTTCACATAATACGCAAGAGCTTCAGGCTGTGAAAAATAAGAGCAGATAATCCTTTTTGGAGACGGAGCATCGGTTAAGATATACAAATTACGTAGAGTGTGGTTCTAAGATAAAATTTCCGGTCTTGGTCTTAGTCTTGGCCGCGGGCCAGCCATTTAATGAACGTTTTGTGGAATCACCTAGGATGATCAGATCATTCTTGTAAACCGACCGAGAAAATCTTATTATGAATTCGAGCAAACGTACATCGTTGTACATCACCGCACTGGATCATTTGTTTACATTAAATATAACGATTAAAGAAATTCCGGACAGAATTCTGCTTGCGCTGCATAATATAAAACAAGGGGGGACACGCGGATCTGTCCATTAAAATGAAGGCTACAAACAATATTAATAAAACATAAGCCTAATAAATCTGCTTTGTTAGCGCCGGTACTGTAGACGGCTGAAGCCCAGGAATTTATGCGCCCCCTTGATGATATACTGGAATCGAGAGACAACAGTATAAAACGGATAAAATACACTTGTAAACAAACATTAAGCGTGATCCTAAACGTGTCACTAAACTTGTACGCGCCTAACATATTTATAAATGCATCCGAATCGCAGCCAAAATAAATATAAGTGATGCAAGTGTGAAAACATCCCGGGGAGAAAACACCAAAGCAACTCAATCTACTTTCATCTCTTATTCAACGAACGTTTCATTAATATTCTTATTTCTCTGATATACGCACTATTTACGATGGTAGCCCGTCAGTCACAAAACGAGTGGCTTTGATGAATGAAGTAAATATAAATAATGTACTTGAAACTGAAAATATAATTGTATTAAATGTAATAAATGTATACTTCGAAGCATTACAGACCAATTTTATTAGATGGTATCCAATTTAGCAAGTAATAACCTTTACTACATTACATTAAACAAATTCAGTGATCAAAGCTTGTTTTGTAAATATTATCGCGTTCATTTGATTCATTTTTTGCTTCAAACAATAAACCGGGTGCAAAATAAAAGCTCGCGGGTTCGAGGCAATTGATCTTAATTAGTGGGCAACTCTGACTGCAAGCAGACAGGCAGATTTACAAAAGACGTATATCGCGTAATGCACATTAATCACAAGTCAAAATGATAATTTGGTCATAAATTAGTAGACAGATATAAATCATCGCTAATAAAAAGGAAGAGAAGAAGATACCTCGCCGCCTAACGAGTCGACGGATTGGATTGCATCAGGCATGTAACACGGATTTAGCTCCAGTTCTACACGACCATTTTGTTTACACGAACGAAATTGAATTTTGATTTGTATTCGACACCGCACCACACGTGCCGCCCTAATTCCAATACTGGGCTTAAAATAGTAGAGCCAATCATATTTCAAGCAACACCAATTTGTGTGTTTGTTGTACCAACCATTAAAGGTCCCTTCGGCTCGAGGGGTATGCATTTTCTACATGAGCATGGAACTAAATCCTCATTACGCAATATCTGAGTGCTGAAACGCTGCCGTCGGACGTAATCGAATTGTGTTTCCGTACGTGCAGCTAAGCATAGAATCGACATAAATAACTTTATTAGCGGTTGTGTTCTTAGCAGCGACAGGGTTTACGACCTTAAAGGTTTTATCGGACAAACTTATTGGTTTTCCATCCGCTCTACGGACGCTAGATATCTATGCAACTTTTCTACTACAAATAAATCTCAGATAAGTCAATTACACATATGTTTGCATCAACGAAACACAATCTTATGCTCCAAATTCTAAACCAAAACAATGTCTTGTATACAAATCTCTAATGGTTTATATCCATGTGTTACAATGTTAGTGAAAATAGATTACTTTTAGTAGCGTAACAAAATATTATTAGAATATTTATATCAATTACCATCAATAATAATTGTGTGCATGGAATATATTTATAACAGTTTATTTTATTTAAACAAATTATTATTTTACAATGTTAATCCTTATATTTTACTATATTGGTTTGTATTTTTATATTAACAGTTAACGTGTCCACTAAATAGGATTAGAATTATTATAGTTAGCAATCAAATATATCATTTTATACAAAAAATATTGTTTGAGTCAATGTTATTATTTTTTATTTATTTACAAAATTTTATTGGCCCTAGTTTGAGCATAGAGCTACCGACCAACGTCTTTCTGTATATTGACATATTCATGTATACAAAAGATAGTCTACACAAACTGATTATTATTCAAGGAGTCAATAAATATTGGTATCTAATTAACTACTAAGATATTTACATTTCCTATATAAAACCAATAAACAAAATATATTGAATATATCTAACAATATATCGAAATCGTAATTCAAATGCAAACAGGAGAAGTAAATTGTGCTTCCAGCTGTAACATAATCCGACATTAATGTATTTTCCTTATAAACGAGAGCCCGACGATACGGAAGTTAATATTATCGAATCGTGAATAACTATGAAAAGCTTGCGGTTTTGGTAACATCCGTTCTATAACAGTTGCAGCAAACTAAATTGAATAATTTCAATAGTATGCGACAACAATTTAATATAAATCATCGATAGCACCTATTAATTGTTAATGATTTGTTAGTTTAGTTATCCAAGTAACCAACCATTATGCCTATGCATTTAGGTGAAATAAACATTAATTTTCTGCTCCACAAAGACATGAATTGATTCGAAGTTTCCCCAGTTAGGGATTATATTAAATCCGATTCCCGTGGGGGGTTGAGAGATCGGCTTTCACCTATTGCGTTAATTAATTTATATTGCACGAATCGAAGGCACACTTTCTTATCCATGTTCCAATTAAAATTGATGCAGATTTAGCAGATTAAAATATCATTTCCTGAATTTAATTTTACGAATAACGATATATATTTTGTAAATTTATTGTTTGATCTTTTTTCGGACTTTCTGAAATAAAAGCATGTTGAATCCTACCCGTCGCATCCGCTGCTATTGCCATGACTGAAACTTATCGATTTCTCTGCTAGTCACTTAATTCGCAATTGCAGTAACGAGATTGCTCTGTAAGGGAAGTATAAAGATTACGTGAGCTGAATTCTAGATGAGCATCAGTAAAGGAAAAGTTCGGAAATGATATGCATATTTTGCAACACCGTCTCTCTCTCACTCGTTTCTAGTGCTAAAACACCAATCAATAATAGTCAGCAACAACATAAATTGAGTAGAATTACATAATAATTTTTAAAATAATTTATTTTACAATAACAAAATTATTAAATGACGTCTTGGTAATTCCATTAAAGCATTTTATTTCCATTAGGAAAAATCACAGTGAGAAAATGTCACTTGGGACGTGTACATCACGATACCAAAGTACATGTTAAGTCACCGTAACAGAAGACATGATTACATCAGACGATGCGCAAAAAAAAACCCAAATTAACTTGTGTCACTCGTATTTTCTATATGCGATTTAGTCTGTCGAATAGAAAAAAAGATTATTTTGATTGCATTCATGTAATGCATTCCATCGGTGAAAAATATAATGCCAGAAGCGTAAACTGTTATAGAAAGAAATCTGATAAATAGTTGAACTAAAGATTGTAGTCATTAGATAATTCGGCATCAATTTGTATACAAAATACAATATTTATTTGTAAATCACTAACAAGCAAACAAGATAAAAAATAAACGAAATATTAATATTCTCCAGACGAGGAAGCCTGCAAACACACATACGGAGTTCCCATTTGGATGAAAACTTTAGGATTCGAGCTACTGGTGTTTATTTTTAAGTTTTCCCAAAGTAAGCCAGACAAACTTTATAGTTTCTCAACAATTCCAATTCCTTCCACATTTCAACGTTCTAATTTATTTAATGTCCAAGATAAGAAAAACAAGACTGATTTTCATTTATCACTCGTAATAATAAAAGAACAGCAATTATGCAACAATTAGTAATGAGTCTTTAGGAAGCAATTAGAGTGATAAGTCTGAAAATAATCAATTCAAAATAATTGCTTTTAGAATATTTTGGTCGATAGCCATTCTCAATAAAAGCCTCTTAAAAATATAAATTATACTAATAAATAAATCATTATATATAACGGTTGAGAAATATTTTGAATTCCTTGCAATATTTCATGCATTTAATTGCCGGCCGAAATTCTATTTTTTTAAACCGAAACATGTTCTAAAGAAGAGAAAAAAATGGGACATGAAAATAATAAATGTATTCTTGAAATAAACAATCACGCGTCAATACCTCCAATTCTCGTTTTCGAAAAATAAAACTACATCGTAAAAAATAAATTTACTTTCCTGCAGTCTGTTAAATAAGAAACATAAAAACAAACAAACATAAAAGTTGGAAACTACACGTTTCATTTCACGCTCTGCGAATATAATAAATTGACTATTCCGAAATATACTTAAGATTCGAAAACCTTACAAAAATATAATTATATTGACAATTGTAGAATTTCTCATATATTAAAAAAAAAACGCAACAAAAAAATATTATTTTAAAACATTATTTTATAATAATAGAAATTATGAATAATTTGATCCGTTATTTGAGATTTCATAACAAATTTTTGTAATTAAAATATGTTGTAAATGAAAATCTTGTATTTTCTTCGATCTTTATAGTCTTTAAAAGTGTGAAACAGCATTCGCGCCTTGTATATAGAACGAGAAAATAAATAATATATTGCCACAAGTGGAAGAAAACTATAAATACACACTCTAGAGACGTTTTTTTCGTGCAACCAAAATAAAACAGTATTCGAAGAATCCCTATTTTTCAAGTTACTACTTTGGATTCATTCAAGTCTATTTTTATTAAAAACTCCTGTTTTACTGCAATATTTCATAAAAAATAATTGCACAAAACAATGACAATTAAGTAATTAAGAGAGCATATAATTAAAAAAATAACTATTTTAAGAATATTAACGCATGTCCTATATGTAAACAGTATTTAGTACCATTCTGCATGCAAATAGAATTCCTGGACTTCTGGATCGTTTAAACCGCCATTAATTGGGTGCAAATTTAAATACATTAAATCACCGACAACGCAATAAATACAAAGCAGAGACAGTAAAGAGAAAATGACTAAGTACTTGCCATACGGATGCACTTATAAATACACATGGCATTTAGAAGGCCCCTTGTATCTGGCTGTTACAAGCCAAGTACTACCACTAGGACGAACCTATTCATCGATTCAGTTAGCTTTTTGCACGCATTTATATACTAGCAAATCAAGAATTTCACGTTAAAATAATATTTTAATTTACATAAAATGTAGTATCACATTTGTTAAAATTTATTTTGTCACCGAAATAGACTTTTATTACAAAAAAAGTGCAAATAAGCTTTAATTAATTTAAAATTAAACCAGTTTATATCCACTATATTACATGATTTTAACATTTGAGAATGAGAAAATTTACATACACAAAAACAACACGTCGATAAAAACAGCGAAAAATAATATAACTGGATTTATATTACAAATTCATTGAAACTTTTATAGATTTTTTTTTTATTTCTAAATTTAACAACGATAATTATTCATCAATACTGTTAACTATCAACAACACGACCAATCAAGAAATTTCAAGATGCAAGTTAATATAAATTCACGATAAACTAATAAAATGTAAAACCTACGTCTACGTCTTATAATAGATTTTATTGTTATTATCTAAATAATATTTAACAAAACTTATTTTTTAAATATTTACATTATCATATAATTTATTATATCGGTTAGATCTGAAGGAAATGCATAGTTTTTCAAACCAAATAAATTACTTGAACAAAATTAAAGGTATGATTGGACTAAGAAAAGTGTGGAGAATAAATAAAATTTACAAAAAAAAAATAATTATTTATTTTTTAAATAAATAATTTAAAACATTTCATTTTAACGTATTCATTTGTCGTCTAAAATTATAAATTTTGACAATGTCTAGTAATTGTAATTTACAAAAAATGACAGTGCATATTAACAAATGACTGAATGAATAACATAAATATAATTAAAGTGAGAGAAATATTAATGCGTGTTGAATGTTCACATATTGAAAATTAAAATTGCTACTTTGCATTTAAATGGATGTATAACGTTCAGTAATAAAAGCATCCAACAAGCGAACTTTCTCTATTGATTTTAGGGATGAAAAAGGGGGAAAGCAAAATCGTTGACCTTTGATAGATACCATGGATTTAAGTTCAGCGAATGTTCGCAATTGGCAAGTGCGGCAAGAAAATAAAGCCTTGATACCAACATTCGAATGTATCGCGAACCCAATCCTCTTGGATGGAGAAATATAAATATTTCTAAAAGAATGTACAAGATTTGACTTATTGAACACATTAACACATATTTTGATTCAGAGAAGAAGAGCTGCAAAACGCACAAACAAGCGTAATTACACTGTTGCCAATTTACATAATTGCGCAATGATATCATCGATTTATGTTTGTGTTCAAGAGGCTCATCTCAATTGGTATTTGCCTAACTAATGAATTAGCCAGCTTTCCGTCTCGCGATTCGAGCTGCACGCACTTTAAGCAAATAGGCCGATATTTATTATTTGGTCGGCAATTAACATTCCTCGGCGTCCGGTGCCAAAATGTACCGAGAGATGCAACAATATGGCTGGTCCACCCGTTTTGCTGGCCTGTCCCAAATACTTCAAATAACAATTTTTCACCCGGCTCCGTGACTTAGTTGCGCAATTTCCCGTATTACAATACTCCTCTTTCAAAGCTACTTCTTCTCCGAAGAAGATAAAAAAGGATTAAGTTTATCGCCGTACACCGAAACTCACATAAATTTGATAATGAAACGGTGGCGTCGCGCTACAAGGCTACAAAAATAAACCGCAGCTCCTCACCGAGTGAGAGATGCTATAATTACACGGTGGAATGAGTAAATTACCATATTTTAGGTACGTCGACGAAAGAAGAAGAACTGATACAATCCTATTCTTATTCATTGTTGAAAAATCAGAAAGTGCAATTGTTAAAAATAAAAACAGTAAATAACCAAGCTATACATACTAGTCCTTTAGTATAAAATCCTTCTGTTGTTTTATCGTTGAAGTTTTTATAACCTCATTAGAATATTTTTTAATGACTGACACCAAATCTGTACTAAATCACTTGAAATAGTAATAATTAAAAATGCTAATTTTAATTATATAATTAATGATAAATAATATTTTTTAATTATGTTGCTAATTCATAACATCATTTATATAAAATTAAATTCTTAAGGAAATGTTTAAATTTTATTATACATTTTGAATGTATTATAATTATAGATCTTTTAATTATATATATTGCTTGTTCATATTTTTTTTTTTTCAAGAAAAAATAACCTTATTAACACTGAATATTTAATATTATTTATATTGCGAGTCTAACAGTCTGTAAATTTTATATAAATGTAATTTAATTGGAAATATAAAAAAGGTATTCCTTAAAAGTTTATACTTATATTGCTATAGTTAAAATGTTTAAAATTGGGAAATATAGGTCATTCCTGTGGATCCTGTGACTGACGTTGCTTTACTTTGGCAAATTGACAAATACTGCCAATCATTTGAAAAACAAACCGGCTTTCTACAACATTGTGTCTTGTGTCTACCATATGAATAAATTTGTTATAAACACTCAATCGAAACTCATAAAATAAGCATAGAAAAAGGAAAACAGTGTTAATTATATGTGATTTTATTAAAAAAAAAACAAGTGTTTTTGCATGAATGTTATTAAAATTGAAGAATTTCTTCAACTTTCACGCGTTCCTTAAATTTATTACTAAATTGTTTTACGCGTAATAAATTTGTGCAAATATACAAAAACAAAACATCAATTGAACATTTTCTTGAAACGTAATTAACATTACATAATCATTTCTATATGAGTCCGTTTTCTTACTTAATTTTCTTGTCGCGCTCGGTTATATATTATCATAAAATTCATATAACTTGTTTATTTATTTGTGAAAACGCATTTGCAATTTACATGAATGTCTTCTAGTGGTGAGGAGGCATTTACATAAAGTGTATTGACCGTGTATAGGAAATGCTAATGCACTTGTTGTCAGTTTGTTTTGTGTTTGACTAACCGTACATGCGGAATACAGAATGCGGAAAAGGGCGGATGTTTCATGTAACTCATCAACAAAACAGTCAACAAATGTAACAAGGAGCAATAATCTGGCACCCACATTTTTTCGCAACAAATTATTAAATTACTCATTATCTTGATAAAGCACCGTATACAGCTTTATATCATTGTTATACAGGGGTTGAAAAATATTACCACCCATAAAACATAGAGGTATTATGTTATCATATAATTGCCAATATAATTCTGAGGGCGGTATCCTTCCTGCCGTGCCATATACTATAATAACAACAAAGGCAACTAAACCTTTGATATATAAGATATATATAAAAAAGACCAGATTTCATTCATGGCGTTTTAGTATAAACACAACCATTGTAAAATTATATAAATTTATTACTATCATAAAGGACCATTCTGATGAACAAATCACAGAAGATGTTGCCAAGAATTTGCGACAACTAGCGTTCGTCCGATGCTCGTAAATTAGCTGCCTTAACATGTGTAAAGGATAGAGCCATGAGGATTTTGATTCTACACGGTATTATTATTATATCCTACGGAAAACATCGAATATATCTTTATTAAAATATCCCACCTCATTATATATTCTTTTCAACCCGGCGCCCTTGTCCAAAATTAGTATGCAGCTCTATCACTTGGACATTACCCGCTGTGAATACTAATTATCACCTGGAATCGATACACCTCGAGCTCCAGGGATGATTACGGAATGTTGCATTCCTTTTCGCGGATAAAGTGCATTTCCTCAATAAACGTCCAAATGCATAACTATAGCATTATTGGATTCTCGCCGTATCCGGCAAGCTACATACCAACAAGTATGCATTATACATAGGAAAACCCAATAAATACAAACTATAATTAATGCAGAATGTAATTGAATCGTATAATACAGAATAGTTTCAAAAAATCTAATTAACATTAATGAAAACGATTATAGTAACAAACTAGTATTCAAATATTTCATTGATGTATATAGCTTATTTTTATGTTTAAAGTGCATTGCCTTTCAGGCTAGCTAAGAACTTTGTCAAGTCAAATAATAAACAATAAGGTTAGATAATTTAAATTTAAAAAATAAATAATCCATAGAAAGTGTTAGTGTATTTTAAATGAGAGAATTGCAGTTAATTCTTATAACAAATATCTTTAAAATTATTTATAGAATTAATTTCCTTAAAAAAACGGAATTGAATAATTTTAATAACTATGATTAAATCTTATAACTGTGACTGTGCGAATTTTATAAACACATTAATCATTCAAGTAGGCTTTCATCATATATCATAACTTATATATTCATGCATGTTAGAATTTGTTATTCAATTAGAGCACGTAATTATTTAAATGGTATAAACAAAAAATAAAAAATTATAGCAATTCTCTAATATAAGCCATTTTTTTTATTATTAATAAAAGTTTCTCTAAAATTGTAACATTGCATTCGAAAAAGTAAGTGATAAAAAACATTTAAATATAAAATAATTCTCGCGTATTGGTTTTATTCGACAAAGAAAGTTACGCAACGTCTAGAATACATAAGTGCACGCGCATGAATAGATTTCCATGAACTGACCATCGCAAAGTCAATGTCAAGTTAGAAAAAAACCGTCTCTAGTATTATTTACACTGTCTGCAATTGAAATGTATTTAGCTTAAGGCGAACGAATCTAAACATTTATTCGAATCGAAATGAAAACACAAACAATAATATGTTAAAATAACTCACCTTTGCGAAATCTATTTTCAACGTGCAGCAGCCGGAATAAATATCAGCCCCATTTAAAGTCTCCTTTGCTCTTACTGCAGATTCTACACCATCAAACGTAAATAAAAATTAAGGAAAATATCTAAGATGTTTGATACAACATAACTATAACAATACATAGTGTACCTAAATTAAATAAAATATTTTAAATCTGATTCTACAATGATGAAAAGCAAAATGTAATTCTAAATTACAATATTACAATACCTCGTATAGTGCGGATAAGAAATTACACCAATATAATCGAAGTAAACGAGAAAATAAATAAAATAGAAGTAATCAGCACAAAAAGTGAGCGATCATTTATATCATATTTATTTAGACTTTTATTTTATTTAACATTTAGACTGATCAGAACGACACTATGCGAGATATTGTTGTATTTAATAAACGGCAAATGTAGCCTTACTCAGACTATGCATAAATAAAAAGGATATTCAACCATAGCTTGGACTCCATTTTTCTTAAATATGACAATCCGAAGAACTTGCCCACTGGATTGGCATATTGTGTGAAGAACATCCTGAAATAAGAATAAAAAAACATAATTAGAAATGAAAAAAATAACTATTAATCATCTTCACAATTTCACGAGTTATTTCTACAACTTAAAAATACATCAAACTCACAAAGAAATTATGAACTAATAAGAATGACACATCTGGTGTACTCATTTTTATTTTTACTGTACCACCTATTTACATCATGGTTAATGATGCAAAGAAAAAATAAATTTGCTTGAAAGTGTTTTTTAAAAAGAAATGTATCGTATTACAACACTTTGATTTTTAACGTTATTTCTTTCTTCAAAAATTAATTTATAAGTTAACTAAATAATTTCTTCTTTTATTACTTTTATTGCATTTTATTTATTATATTATAGCAGTATTAATAATAAATTTGTTAAAAATCTTTATCGTACTTTAGTATTGACTGAACATGATTTACTATCTTTGGAAATTAAAATATATATCTGTATGTTATTTATTGATTCTATTGCATTTTAGTACTTTAAAACTTCATCATTCTTAAATTAGGAACATTTGTAGTATCTGCATTTATTAGAATTCCCTTTTAACTTGCCGTCTATCACAAGATCCTTCAGTCGCGTAAATTATATGAATGAGAGACTTGTTACTTTAGCAAATCGTCTCCGTTCGACTAGAGTGCTTTTCCATTTATTACGAGTTGGCAAAGGTACCCATCCACTATTATCTGTGACATACATTGCTTAACTTTTATAAGAAATCTTCAATTTTCCTCCTTCAATCAATCGAAATATTTTATTGAAAAAAAAATCTTAGAAATGTAACTTGGTTTGAATTAATTTGTAAAATTCAAAGTTGTTAATAATTTCCTATAAAGCAATCATCCTTCCTTCCTAACCCCTTATTTCTGGATCACAGCAACCCGTTACAGTATAAATGACTAGAAAGGTCAATTGTTTCATTTGGTAATAGTTCAACCTTTGAAAATTATAGCGTGTTTTGTCTAGAATCAAGTTTGGTGGAAAATAAATTTATAAAAAATGCAATTCACGTAATTAATAGAGTAATTCTCAAAGTATATAAAATATATTTGACAATATAAATAAAGTAATAAATAATGTACAATATATTCAACAAATATATAAACAATAACAAAAATCAGGAATAATTACGACGGTATTACTTGTAGTTACATTTTGCAAATAGTATAAGTTAATGAAGATGAGATAGACTCAAAGATGCATACCAGCTCATATAAAATCAAGTTGAATATGTTCTAATTGTAAAACTACAGAATAAACAGGTTTCTCAGGCCAGGTACAAAACAAAAATATAACATACATTTATCTATTTAGATATATATTTTATTGTAAATTTATTGCAGTGCGTGTCTAATTTACCACAACTCCAGAGAAGACTTTGATATAGTAAACAAAATAATTTATATAAAATGTTTGCTATATTAAAAAAAAAACATCAATTAAAACTATTTTCGCAAGATGAATTTCTGTGCAATTCTAGTGTTTCTTTAACTGGAATTAATTGCTACTAATTCAATTAACTCATATATTTATCAAATATATCATTAAATTTATCAACAAATATGTACCGAGGGGGAACTTTCGAACTGTATTCAAGAAACAGTATTCACTGTATTCAAGAAACAGATTAATTTATGAAACAAATAGGCTCATTGATGAACATGCACGATTGAAAACAAAAACACATGGTAGTATTTACACTGTTATAACAATATTTAATTGGTTGATACAGTGCAATCTTATAACTAAAGATAAAAATAACAAATTATAAAAATTATTTACATTTCATGTTATAAGTATCATTTTGAAGAAAGATTGAAATGAACAGGTACATTATGTAACGGATTTTTATACAACTAACAATGATAAGTCCTCAGATATGAATAATTAAAAATAAATTATTTTGAATAAATGTAGAAAGAGATTATTATTGAGTTTCGAGTGATATGGAAGATCAACAACTGCTGGTCAGTTTCGGATGAAATTAAATAATATTTTAAACTATATTTTAGAAAGAATTAGATTCTAAAAATATAACTCATTTTCAAGGTGATCTTTTTCAATACAATTAGGTATTCATACAATGTCGGTATCTTTAGTTTTAATACAAGTAATTTAATGTTTTTGTTGCAAGAAATTGTAAATTATCTCCGATCATATAAAACACTTTGAGTCAAAATAACTTAAACCATTAGATTTTCAACCGGTGCACCATGATTATATATTATTTAAAAAATATAGATATAAAAACGTTTAATGTTTTGAGTTTTAAATAAAAAAGGTTGAAAACTAGTTTGATATAAACGTAGAAATTGCTTTTATAATTACTATAATCAGAACATCAACAACAAAACGTGATTTGTTAAAGTTTTACACTCTAAAAGGCAATTGTTCTACTACAGGATTTAAAAAAGAGAAATTAAATCATAATCATTTTCAAAGAAATCGGTGATATATAAAAATATTTTCAAATTAAGTTGCGGGCGACTCATAGCAGAATGGTTCGATCACAGCCAAGCCAGACCAAAAAATATTGTGACGGCTGCAATAACATAGTCAAGGATAGCAGCAGATACACAGAGAAAGAGAATAGTATAATTACAACGCATTATTATACGAATGAATTTGTAAAAAAAAATAAAAAGAAAAAGAAAAATATATCACAAAAATTGTAAAATTTCCATTGGGAAAGTTTATCAACATAAATTTAAAAAAATGTCAACTACCATCATATATGAATAGATTGTAAATAAAAATATAAGACAAAAACAACTGGGACAAAAACAACAACACGTGATTTGATTCAGTTTTACACTCTAAAAGATAATTGTTCTGCCACAGAATTTAAAAAAAGTTATTCATTCAAGTATCTAATTTAGTATATTTAATCTATTGGTTTAAGTTACATAAAAAAAAACATTTTCTTTGAACAAAAAGCATCATGTTTTAAAAGTATATTTAACAGATAATAGTCTATAAATTTCGTACACGATTATATTTAATGAATTTGCTATGTGAATGACCTTTACCGACTGACTTCAGACTGATTATATACAGTCTGGTTTCGTAATGTATCAATTAATTAAATTCCACCATAACGAAAATGATTTGGCGATTCAGTTTGTTCGCCACGCAAGAAATGTTAACAATATCTCAATTTGTGCACGTCAAGTGTAAATGAAGTGCAACAATCCTATTTCCACCCCTGCTGCAGTCCCGTCCAAATAATTAGTCTACGTCCACGCTATGATTTCTATTTGTTCGTTTGCCGTCGAGTATTTAATTTACCGCGCCGCATTTTTCTGCGGTTATAGTATAAGAATAGGGTATCTAAAAATAATGCAACGATATTACACAAGCTGTGTTACGTGCATTATAGAGATGGGCATCGATGCCTCTGCTGCTGACGCCCTGAGTGCAGCAGCTAGCACCAACAAGATAAGCCTAGACACAGTTATACACCACGCGGTCGCATGTTGTCAGTACCCTAGGTGTGCTAGCTTATTGTGTCTGCGGTTGTCGTCGCCTTCCCAAGCAGAAGATGTTATTCGAATGGCAATGAGACATCCAAATATTCCTACATAAAGCAGTTTGTCTAATACATGGACAGGTGTTGTGAACATTTCAACCGACACTGAACATGGCACTTTCTTCTAAACATCTTAGGCGTCATTTAGTATATAAATCAATAACTAAGCAAATAAACAAGAAATAGAACCATTCAAAAACATAAGTATTAAATCACATACGTTTCGTTTAATTATAAAATGGGACGATAATTAAACATATAATGAGCAATACTTAAAAAAAGAACGATTAATATATGCATATGTAGTCGATAATTGAATATCAGAAATTCCCATTACGAGGTTCAAAAATCTTACAAATCGTAATAAAAACTTATATCCGAGAGCTATAAAAATATAATTTATTTGACTATAAAAAAAATTTTTTTCGTGAATATTATAAATATAAATTACTTAGATTCGTTTTATTCGTTAACGAATGTATTTCGTGGCTTAAAAATAATTATGTAACCTTGATAGAAATTAATAATGAATTTAATAATTATCATGAATTTATTATTATAAAAATATTATTTATAGTGAATATAGCTTTCTAAATATTCAACTATATCATGTGAATAAAATAACAAAATTAGTGTTTAAATGCATCTACAGAATTTGATGTTTAAAAAAAAAACAGAACTGTAATAGTACAGTTGTTGTTAGATGCAAGTAGCATTCTATCTACACAGAATATGCACAAACATTTACTTGGATATCTCATATTAATGTTGATAACCTCTACCAAAAATGTAATTGATTATTAAGGAGACATTAAACAACAAGATACTTATAATATTACTTAGTTTTTATTTTATTATGAGAATGCTAAATTCCATTAAAACAAATCACAGAAAATATATCCATAATTAAAACTACAAGACCAAGAGGAAGACTATGAAGGGCTGGTTATACTATTATTTATAGTGAATATAGCTTTCTAAATATTCAACTATATCATGTGAAAAGAATAACAAAATTATTGTTTAAATGCATCTACAGAATTTGATGTTTAAAAAAAAACAGAACTGTAAAAGTACAGTTGTTAGATGCAAGTAGCATTCTATCTACACAGAATATGCACAAACATTTACTTGGATATCTCATATTAATGTTGATAACCTCTACAAAAAATGTAATTGATTATTAAGGAGACATTAAACAACAAAATGCTTATAATATTACTTAGTTTTTATTTTATTATGCTGTCTATAAAACGGTAAGTAATTATGTTTCATTCTTATGCCATTATATATGTTTGTCATTGTTTGTAATTGGTTAATTATTATAAAATGTAATTAATAGTAACATTAGTAATTGAAGTAAAACAAAATTGTATAATGATGCATAAAAATGATACCTGCCAAGATTGTTTTTTTTATATCATTAAATAAACTTGATTTGTTAATATTTATGTAAGTTGAAGAAAAAAATAATGATCAATATTTTATTTATAGTTTTATTTTCTAAAAACCACGTAAACATATTAAGGTTTTTTTTATTGACACAATCTTTTTTTTTAATATTTAAAATATGTAAACAATAGTATCAACGATATGATGAAATAAAAGTCCAGGTGAAATGTAAATAAAACAAATGGATCAATAATAAGTTAATTAATACTTGTGATAGTTTAATTTTATATAAAGAGAAAACTTAATCATTTTCAAAGCAAGCGGTGATATTTTTTTTTTGTCTTATATTTTTATTTACAATCGGTTGACATTTTTATTTTTTAGATAAACTTTCCCAATGGAAGTTTTACCATTTTTGATGATATTTTTTTGTACAAATTATTTCAATTTGTTGGTTTTTGGCTATTGTGTATGTATGGCTAATAGTCATTCGTAATTGAAGCGCTGCCCAAAGGGCCTGGCTTGGCTGGGAATCGAACCCGTACTCACAAGATCGTGAGCGGGCGACTTTAACCAATCGGCTATGAGACGCCATAAGCGGTGATATAAAGAAAATATTTTCAGATTAAGTTGCGGACGATTCATAGCCGAATGGTCGATCACAGCCAAGCCAGGCCAAAAAAAAATGTTGTGACGGCTGCTATAGCATAGTTAAGGATAGCAGCAGATACACAAATTAGCAATATACTCGACAGCCAACCAACAAATTGTAATAATTTGTATAAAAACTTAAATAAAAAGAAAAATACATCACAAAATTTCCATTTGGAAAGTTTGTATAACATCTATTTTTTCTTACAATCTATCACAAAAAGGAGAATAAGTATATTTGATGAAGTCAACATTATCCATCTGTATATTATTTAATCTAGTATGATTTAATGAAATCTATATGGTAAGTCTAGTATATTGAAGTTTGTAAGTCTGTATGTTTGGGTTCGATTTACTAGCAGATTTTCCAATAGTTTATTTGGATGTAATTATTGTTTGTAATTTTACTTTTTACTGTTTCCATTTGTAAGTCACTAAAACATTGTTGGGGACATATCAGGGTGCGTCGGTAATTGTAAGCAATGTTTTTGATTGAAATCGCTGTAGTATTTCAATGTTAGAGGTAACCCCATAACTGTATTCCTTCCATATGACCACACTGATTTGAGGAAGAATCTATATATTAATAGTTTGTTGTCTAGCGATAACACTGATTTTCTTTCAAGCAGCCAGTTAGTTGACTATATAAGAACATTAATGATGTGTCATCTGCGAATGTAGCAACATTTATTTTATTAGATGTTAAGAGGTCAGATGTGAAAATCAGATACAGTATGGGTTCAAGTACACTTCCTTGAAGTACCCCAGATACAATTGGAAATAGGTTGAAGAGATTTCTTCTTGCAACATTATCCGGAATAATCTATCCGTGAGATAAAATTTTATACATTGGAGAATAGGATAAGAATTACCAAATATAAATAATAATAAAAATATATTATTTCAATTAAAAGCTATAAGAAATATTTTTGTAATATAACAATAATAAGTTAAATAATTCAAATATTTTCATTTTCAAAACAAATATTATGTGTACATATGTAACTTGTTTGTCCCAGGTGGTACAGCAATATTTCTAAGCATATAAAAGTTAAATAACGCGTTTTAGAGAATTTTAGCATGCCATTAAATAGGCCTTTATGTACGCATCTTATTACAAAGAAGCGCCAGTCATGATGCTAAAATTGTTTTCTTGGTAAATAGAAAATAGAAGTAACTCTCAATCCAGCATTTTTATAAAGAATATGTGAATAGTCGTTTTTAGTTTTCCAGTAATTAAATTTTTATTTCAAGCTATGATTGCACTAGAAAAATTATGTATTTAAGTAGTCTTAAATCCGAACTAAATCTAATAAAAGCAATTCAAGTGCAAAATTCTGAAGATATGTATGTATCATAATGAAATACATTGTTTCTTTTTGTTTAAATTTATATGTATAAAATAACAAAAAATAAAAACCAAATCTTAAATTTTAAAATATAATTTATTATATTTTAGAATTTTCCTTTAGAATTTGTATATTGCTTTAAGAAACTTGTATTTTTTTTTTAATTATTTATACATGTAACAATTTGTATATATATATATATAAGAATACCAAGCATATACTTTGTATGCAGAGTGCATATAATTATGGTAATATTATTGACCTTACGGAGTAGAGTCCAAAAGAACACATTATCTTAGCCTGTTCTGACAGCAATTATAAATTATTACAATTAGCAATTAGCTAAGTATAGCAATCTATAATTTTAAAATATCGTAGAAATTGGGGAACCTCCTTTGCGAATGGCTTCTTAATTTATTTCCGACGGTCGCCCGAGAATGATAAATTCCATTAAAACAAATCACAGAAAATATATCCATAATTAAAACTACAAGACCAAGAGGAAGACTATGCAGGGCTGGTTATACTATTACTGCTACTGCTGATGCACGACCCAGACAACATATACATAAAATCAATAACACAATTGAACCACCACAATTATATCTTTCACAGTCACGACCACCATTGGGTCGTGAATTATGTCTTATTTCTTACTATACATATCATCATTTCAAATACCAATAAACTAAATAACATTTGAGATTATTTTTATTTAATAACAAACGGATGTTTCTTATTAAATCTAAACCGCGTACATATATATTATGTAATTACTTTCTGACATAGTTATTTATAATAAAATATAAATTCAATGAAAAGCAATCTGTTTTCAATATTCTAAAGCAGTGGTAATAACAAATCGATCGCAATTTGTATATCCAAAACGGTGAAGCATTATTTCTTTCACTGCATTATTAATCATTTTACAGGTTTACAATAGAATAATGTCGATAAAGTATGTAATTTATATACTATAACTTTAATAATACCAACAATGCTAAGATTTTTTTTTAATGTTTTTATATAAATATAGTTACGTCATGTCAATATATTTTCTTATCCGTCTGCTCATGTAAAATCTAATGCGTAGCATGATTAAACGAGAAAATACAAAAAACTACAAACAACTAATTAGATAACAATCACGTAAAGTAAAGATAATAACTATTTGTTGAATATTTTTTAATATATATCTAAAATTAATGCACTTGATTATTCGATTTGAAAGAGGCAAGGTTACGTAAATCATAAATAATATAACACATGGTTATAACATTTCTCCGATATACAATATTTAAAAGGCAATTTACATAAAATAATATATATATGAGTTATAACTTATGCATACTTTGTTCTTAAAACGTAAAAGTATTTCTATTGTACTATAGCAAATTACTTTGAAATTCGATTCTATTTTTGTTTCGTTTCAAGAAAGAAAAAACTGGAATTTTCGTTCAATTAATTTAAACAGAAGTCAGTTAATAAGCAACTGTCACGGCTAAATAATGATACATTGCATTTAGTCTTGAAGAGACGGAACTTCTACATTGATCTAAAATTAAAGTTTTCGACAAATATATATATATAAATATCCTATATAATACGTCTCTTTTAAATCAAGTGGGTGCCTGAAATGCAGACGAACTTGCAAGTGACTCAGTAGCTGTGACATAAGAATATATTATGGAAAGCCTACTCAGTAAACTCGATTTCACCAAATATGTCCTGACTTGTGAAAGTGGAAACACATATTTTGATTATATATAATATTATTTAAAAATATTTATTTTTCTCTTCGAACATCGTACTAAATACATATACTCAGTTAATAAACATATATCCTTTAACAAATTTGATAGACAAAAATCCTAAATATATTTTACGATGTACAATCTATATGATACAAATTTTATATAAAGAAATAAAGTAACAGATTTAAAGTTAGTCTGAAATAATATAATAATTTTCTTACTATAAATAATAGAGCAAGGCGGATAGACTGAGGTCAATAGGCTACAATAAATTTTGTCCACTACTCCTACTACCAATAGAGTAATTGAAGATTTCAATCCCTTATGATATAGATATTAATATCAATACTTATATAATAATGAAACAAAATATTAATTTTAGCAAATTGTAGAACGATTCACATGAGAAAACACTTAATTTTCAAAATTACTTTTCAATTTGCTTTTTTCTCTGTGTTCTCTTACAGTTTGAACTAATTGTTAATTTAAATTCAAATGCGCTCGAGTGTAATTTCCGTTCATTACATAAACGTACACCAGAAAAATTCTGTTTTTAATTACCGCATCTCAACTTGCGACCGTAATTTCCCGAAAGAGGATTAATTTCATACCACCGCTAAAATATTCACATATGTAACTACCCAACGGATTATGTAAGCCAGTTAGAATATGTATCATATGCATAAAATCAATAAAAAACACTAAATAAAAATGAAAATAAATTATCGACCATTGTACATGTCGAATTGGAATGAAAAGCTTTTTGCTGTATCGATGAATATTGCAAAGGGCTTGTGCTCTATGTCTACGTATATACGTGTAAAGCGTAGCAACATCATTGCTGCATTAGTATTGATTCCGTTCTTCCGCTCCAAACAAAACCTAATTACGGCTCATGACACTGAATAAAATATGTATCAACCTGCGAACACTGCCATAAACATCACGAGATGAATATTGTTAATGCATGCCAGCACCATCGCCCATTATATAGCAGAATGCTGAAAGTACGACGATGGAAATTTATAATACCTCACTGATTAACTGAAAATTTAAACAAAACCCAAAAGTTTAAAAGGTCAATATTTTAAAATTCTTAATCTAGGCAAAAACTTTGTAACATGTATTTTTGTTTATTTCTCTAATATCATTGTTATATAAATAAGTTTTTATTTATTATTTGATTCTGTGTCTATTATAACAAATATTATTATATAATTAGAAATATATACGGAATTTTATTTTATTTTTAATATTTAATTATAAATTCAATATTTATTTGCAAATTTATCTCATATTTCCTATAATTGTCGCGATAACCTCTTAAAAGATCTTACATGGTAAGCTTTAATATAATGTGTTTTTAGTAATAATATGGTAAATATTCCTTAGTCATTTGTACAAACAAGATTTTCTCAATTCTTTTGGGTTTTTATAACTAACATTTAAAATATCTCCAAATACGACATCTGCTCTAAATACTTTGTGGGTTGTAAGTGGTTTTAACATGTAAACATATCATCACATTAAAAAAAACGCATGTTTTCCTGACAGTTCATAATATTATACATTCATTTTCATTTCAATCTCGAAGTCGTTAGGTACGTCATAAGTAAAAAAATTAAATTCCAATTTTTGTATACATTGTGATAAGTAGATATGTAAATACTTTATTATCTCTTTAATTATATGTAACAATAAGAGTTCAACATTTATCTCTCCCTACTATATTTGCCTTTCGGATGTAATGTATGTCAAGTAAACAAAATCGAAAAGAAATTACAATTGTTTCATTACAAATCACAACCACGTTTCCTAGCCAAATTTTCAGTTTTCTTCACTTCTGCATAACATCCATCATATATATATATATATATAACTGGAATTAAGGTATAATGCAATACCAGTTTAAAATTATTTAAATAAATAAACATGCATTAAGTAAAATTAACATACTTAACCACAAATAACGTATGCATCAACACGCCAAAATTACGCTATAATTCGTGCAGGCAGAAAAACCCTGAAGATCAAGAACCAGGTAAGTCGAAATATTACTGTATTCTCAAGAAATACATGTATTTATTTTATTCTCAATTGAAATTCCTTCAAATTCAGCTGGATTTCAAAATCATAATTATGATTAATCATAATTAAAATTATTGAAACATTAATTTCATTAAATTTTCGATATTTATAAACACAGATATTTTAATATGTCTCTCGCAAGAAAGTGGTCAATATGCAGCGAAGAGTTAAGAAATGTCCGGTGTCCTTGTAGAAAAGGTTCATTTCACTCCAAGTGAGTTGCGATATTCCACTCTCATAAAAGGCAGCGATCTTTATATAAATTCGATCTCATTTTACTCCAAAAGCCGGTTTGGCATTTACAAAAACAAACCAAAAATCGCATACAGACCTTGTAAAGGTTGTAAATTTAACGTCTGCAATTGCTATATCGATGTGTACTGATGTTACTATAACAATTTTATAAGTTGATATCATTTTGATATGATTTAGATAAGTTTTCATTAAGTATACTGAAAGAAAACACACAAAAAAACAACCGCTTAAAACAGTTTTAACGCATCTAAATGTCCTCGAAATGGATGTGTCCTCGGTAATAAAACAACTAATGTCAATGTCAAGTAAGTTGTTATACTAAAAGAAAAAATTTTCCTTCAGTTTATAACCATGTTAATAAACTATGGCAGTTAATATATACAAACAGGAGCAGCCAAAACATTGCCCTGAATGTAACAAAAAAGGTAAAGAATAACATCGACAGAATCTTCTTCTTTCTACAAGTTAACACTTTCACCCGTTTCAATTCCATATTTTAAGGTCAAATCCTCTAAAACAACACATAAATTTCTCTTGAATGTGACGCCAAACGTATATATGCAAATACCTTCATTAATCATTTATTAAGAAATCTGGAAGAATGAATATTATATTCTCCAATAAAAAACGAAGATTCACTATATTACCAATACTTATTAATATTTAACTCATGTCATTCATTTCTTACGAATTAACTATTTAATTTAATTACTATCGGATTATAAACTTATTTTATTTACCAATTGAAAATAAAATTAATAGAAGAATAAGCATTTATTCTAAAGGAAAACAATTTTCTTTATTTTTAATTAAAACTTTAGTGAGCGTATTTTATTTTTTAAAGTATTATATATATAATATCAAACATGACCTTGACTAACCGAAATGGCATAACTATCGAACTAGTTTACGTAACCAACCAAGTAAATATAAAGCATGTAATACTAAACGCATGTATATTGTTTCACATTGAAATGCCAGGTTTCATGTAATAAACCACAAAAAAACAGTTCTAATGTCTTAAGTAAAATTAAAACTGGGGAACTCATTTACACGAATGCATTTCCACCAGAAGTTTCAACGTTCAAGGCTGAGACAACTAACAAAAAAAATTACGTAATCTTTTCGCATGTTCTTATTACGATAATAGTTCATCATCATCTTCTCGAGACGGAGATTTGAAATGAGTATAATTAATTTGACACTTGCGACACTCGGATAAGAACGCAATTTACATAAAATGTTCTGGAGCGCAGTGGTGCGAACTTTGATACGATAGAGTAAATATCAATTTCCAGTTAAAAAATATACAAATTATATGCAAAATTATATGAAAATTCATTTTATAACGCTAAAAAATATTTATCTGTAAATTCCATTGGCAAGATTTAAATAATTTGATAGTACAGTAGTCGATTTTATGTGTGCAAACTTTTTGTTTTAATATATTTATAAAAGTGAAGAAGACTTACCACTGTGATTGGATACATTGGGTTAATAATGGTGAATAGTAGAACGTGATTTGGTTTACTGTCGTCTTGCCTCTTCCGCCGGGGCTCCTCACTTACACCGTAACTGCCCGTATGGCTCTGCAACAAAAAATCAATATTAAAGGAAGCCGTGGAAAGCACTCGCCTGAAAACCTCTCGTCAGCGAGGATAAATATTCTCTTCTCTTTTGTTTACGCCCGCTGAAGGAGGCTCATTATCGAACAAGAAGAAACAGAAGACGGAAAAAAGGCCCAACGACAAAAAGGATGTTCCATCACCAAAGATGAACATTAATCTCCTAATTTATTTTCGCACTTGTAAAAGAGAAAAAGACAGGAGAAGAAAGGAAGTTCGGAAAAAGGGAAAGTCATATGGGGATGATCACCTGAGGAATTTCAACTGTTTCCCCCTTTATATCCAGTCGCAACAAAAGGATAATATATAATAAACAATACTGATGCCAGGAATGTCTCAAAGAATGCGCTCCGACATAAATTTTTCGTGTTATTTAATTAACGCGGCCACTGCAAGCGCGACGCTCACTGAGTCACTCTTTGTTACAAAATTTGGCCCCATTCCAGGGCGATGTCAAATTTAAAACAAACAATATATTTTAGCATCTTCAGGCCATTTCCTCTAGCTGCATTGTCTAGTTATAATCGTTGTATTTTTATACATACACAAAGTCTATAAAAAAAAACATAATGTATCTACACCTATTTTTTTATTTAGTGAAACCTCGGTACTCGACGTATTCGAAACTCTTCAAATACGATACTTAATGCATATTACCTTCAATAGAATGAACAGGTGAAGTGCACAGCTGATTTATATTTTTTATCATTTATCAATTAAAATAAATTTAAATATATCTTCTAATTTAAATACAGCTTGTAAAAGAATCATTTATATTTTATTACGTAATCCAGTAAGATATTGTATGTAATTTAGCTGCTGTTGTTAAAGATTACGAAATAAAATTGCTATGTAAAATAATGCGCGCGTTTATTATTTTTGTATGGCAAACATGGATTTTCCCAATACCATATAATTTACACAAACGCCAAATTAGCTGCACATGAGTTATATGTAATTGCAAAAAAAAAAAATCGTTAAATTGCACAATTAAAAGTCTGAAATGGTTCTAAGTCCGTTAGATTTGTTATAATTAAATGCGACCTAGAAATAACAAATTGCAAAGAATGCAGTTCTGAAGATGGTATTACGTCAATCAAAGAATGCGAACTTACTTTTAAAAATAGTATGTACAACGTTAAGAAAGAAACGAGTGCTTTCTGAGATGGTGTTAAGGGATTTATGATAGCATCGCAATTGCTTAAAACCTCACGATTCCGGAATACATATATATAGGTGGAGTAAAATAAATTAACACGTTTGAAGATTACAATTTTAAGCTTTGTAAGAATACCAACAAGCGAAACTAAAACTCAATTAGTACAATGAACGTGAGATCCTTTAAATAGATTATGAAAACGCAAATAACACGTTTAAATAAATCCACTTCTTATCACGAGAATCTTTTAATAATATAATATAACAGGATAATCTATCAAAAAAATAGTTACGCGAAAGAAAAGTAATCAAATAAAAGGCTTAATCCTGTCCAGGAAATATTAAAAAATATAATAAGGAATACCTAAGAGCGACATTAGAAGATAAATGTTGTGAATGAAAATACGTCAAAGAACCGCGAAAAGTGTATTATTACCGAAAGTAATTACGGCCAACGTTATTTAAGATGAGGAGCCCTATCCAATTTGCACAACCCTCGGAAATGTGGAAGAAGAAAAAAGGAAAACGAATAGCGACCACAGCCCAGAGCTGGAATTATGTAACAGGCGAATTACGAAGCGAAAAGGTACGAAGAGAAAGAAGACTTGGATTTTTTTTATTCGCCATGAAGAAATACATGCGTGCCGTTGGGACCAGAAAGAAACAAGAATCGCAATTGACCCAGAAACCGTTTTTATGCAAGCCGCTCTTTCACGCAGCGTTTAACAACAAACTCGATCGTCGAGATTGGATTTTGGAGCACGATCAAGAAACAGACAACGAAAGAGAGAAATAAAGACAAGAGATGCAGAGGAACAGATGTAGCAACTACAACAATAACACGTTGCAGATTATGTAACTTGATTGAATCTAATCGGCCGGATTCCCCGTTTACAGAGAATGATGATATAATTAAAACAATCTAAAATGTCAAAAAAACTATCATTTGAACCATAGGAAAGTACTCATTTTGCAAATTTTCGCCCAGAAATACTCCGGCAGACCTTCAGTTCATTTCTGTTAGTACCGTAATTACATTTACACACATATAAACATGCAATTTGGTGATTATATTTTAAGTTCATAAAACGTAATCAACGAAAAGAAAATGAAATGACATAATTATATCTTATTATTTTTAAAGTATTCGAAATATAAAAACAAATAAAATATCTAACACAAATAATGAGTAATCGTTAATTACTTTTGTACATACATAATGTACATTGATTAATATACTTACATCAATTGCAAACAGGTTATTATTACATAATATTTATTTAACACTTTCAAAGTCCACCAACTATAAGACAGTTCCATACTTTCGGTAATTAGTAAATCTACCGGGATTACAAACTAATTTTGGTATAAAGACCTGATTTACATAATGAGTTTGATTAGTTTAAAGTTTATTCGATTTATATGAATTAATTATTTATAGAACAATAGCCCTTTGTATGAAAGACATACAATAAATTTAGTCTATTTTAATTTATAGAAAAAAAAAACCTCTAATTAACCTATAATTACAAAATCAGTTACGTCGTTGGAAAATAGTGGAAGTAATAAATTTACATTTAATGAGCCTTAGACTACACTGATACGTTAAATAGTAGCTAACAATCATTATAATATAATTGAACATATGTATCAATAAATATTTTGAGGAGAATCTACTTAACAACGTAACTCATTCACAAAATAATCTCGGACCTTGTGTAATGTTTGATAACATAATTAAGTTTAAGACTTGTTACCAAATCGTGTCATGTGCCACTAAAATATACACAATACCAGTTGCTTAACTTTCGAAGAAGAATTAGATAAAAGTTATTTGAAAATCCAGTTGAACTAAATATTTCTATTGCTGTTTAATTTTAAATGCCACTAACTCTTGTTGTTGTTTTTTTTTTACATACAATAAATACTATTTTAATTATGTATTATTAAATTTTAGAATATAAGTGTATCAGTTAATGACATTCATTTTTTCACAATCATGAAGCCATAAATACGAAATCCAATTATACTACTATCCGACAATAATTTCATTATAGCATAAAATAATGGTATAAATTAAATCAATTCAATAGATATACCATGTAAGGTAATTAGCTTTGATCTTCGCGATGATGATCCAATTCGGTTACGTGAGTTTGCAATAACGAGTGCAAGAAACCTAAAGTAAGGCTCGACAATTATAAAACCGGTTAGGATTTTGTTGCGTGATCTCTATAAGTTACAGGTGTAAATAAAGCAAGAAGAGAAAATAAAAAGAAAAACGGTGGCGGCGAGGAGAAATTCTCAAACTTGATCTGAAGAAGTGGCCGTGCACACAATCTTGTTAGGTGCATTCGCGTCCTTGGTAGGTCATCGTGTATAGAAGAAACCTGTGCCACCTCCAAATGGAATTTGTCAACAAGAAAAACGCATTATAGTTAGCTCGCATGTGACAATGCAATTAGACTTTTCGCTCCCGCACGAAGGCAAATAGGAAAAACAAAATAAAAGGATGTACAACAATAACAAAAAAACAGTAGTATTCAAGCAGACATGCAGGTACAGAAAAGCAAATAAGAATTACTTTGTAAATTATTTCTTTTTTATTTTCCTGTTAATTAGTTATACCGATCGGTTTGTGTTTTTCATTTGCATGGAGCAACATCAAATTGAGGCGGAGAACCCAAACAAAACAAGTGTGCCGAGGCAGCGACGAAAACAATAATCAACTATTTGACAACAAGCGGAGGATAATGATTAAGAGGATAATGCCGCGATCACGGCGTGTTTGTATACTTTCGGAATTGGCGTCCGTTTGTTTTGAATGCACTCGTGATTGGAATTAATAATTGTTTACGGCGTTAAACGGGGGGGAACGCCGTGCCGCGCTGGGAGATGGTTGTGAGCCCCCCCTGAAACGCCGTGTGGACCCAAATCCTGACTGAAAGTGGGCCCCGGCATCAGCCGGAAAAGAAGCGTTACGCCCTGTGACACTGCCGGAAATGCTCACCCTGTTATTCACAGCGTCCACTTCAGTCCTCTGCCTTTTGTTATGGGGCCCATCTCCATTGAACGCCATTTTGAAACAAACAAGCAACACAAATTCGACCTGCCGCTACGACGGCACGCGCAGAACTGTCAATTTTTTCATCAACACATCCCGGTTAGATATCTGAGCATCGCCGGCGACGCGCCCTCTGCCGGCGCCTGCGCGCACCGCTCGGGGTTCCAATTAGAATTGCTCTTATCTAAATCAGGTGCAATCAATTATGCGCATACTCATTACAATTTCATTAAAAAGATACAGATACAATCATAGTTATTAAGCATATGCATGTAATGATTCATTATACCCACATGTAAAATTTAAAAAAAAAAACTAATAAGATTTTATACCGTAAATCGGTGAGTATAGTTGGTTGCATACAATTATGTTTATTTTGTCTACAAATTTAATGGGATATTACACATTTAACAAAATATAAAATACTAAGAAAAGCTACAAATTATTATTTACAGAATGGAATGATATTATCCAATATTTGATTTCAATCATAAATTTGATCTGTACTACTAAAGTTTTTAAAATAATATAAAAATTAGAACATGCTAAATAACTCTAGCTAACACTGATTCTACTATGAAATTTCTAAAAAAAAATAATGGTTAAAATCATATTTTTCGATAATTCTAAATTCAACCGATTTCGGCCTGTCGATTTTTTTTAAATAATTTCAAATAATTTTTCCACTTCGAAAAAGTTATCGACCGTTTTGATTGTCTTGTAAAAATCTTGATAAGACATTGATGTTGAGTACAGAAAAACAGAACTTTTTCTAAAGCAAATTTATATTTCTGCGTAGTACAGATATTCAATTTTAAAATATCATATGAAAGCAAAAACATTATCATATTTCTACAAATGTCAATTAATTGAAAAAGAAAAAAAAAGCTTTCTAATAAAATTCTAAATAAACAATTTGGATGATGAAATTGGCTCCCATCAACCGTAAATGTCCTGCGGCTCCATGGGTAAAGCTTGTTGAGGATCCAATTCGGAGTTGTCTAGGTCAAACATTAAAATGAATGAATGATTGCCAGAAGTTTTCAAGAAAACGTTTTTTCAACCGTTGCGAAAGGTCTTTACAATCTGTATTCTTTGGTGAGTTTAACTTGTTTATGTAGGTGTTTACGATGTGGTCATGAACAGATGGTGGCTTGTGGATTCTGCAGTGCAACAACAGTTTTAGGTAGCTCGTTCGTTCTTTTCAGAATATCGATTTTGGCTTTTGTGATGCCCGGGATTGGTTTCGAGGGCTGCTTCGGAAATTTAGTTGACCATGCGGCATGGTCCTGGGAGTTGCACGCTGCACATCTCGGAGGAAGCGGCGATGTACATCGCGTAGGATGCAGGAGCAGGCACTTGGAATATTTTTTGTGGTTGGGATAAACGTCCGTAGCGTGTGTATATTAAAGGCATCTCGCACAAGGTAAAAGAATCGGAACCGATTCAAGTATTTGTTCTTATAGAACAGACCCTCGTGAGGCATTTGAAATGATTCTCTTGCAGAATCTATGTTGAATATATATTTTTAAATGTTAGCTAATCTCCGCGACGATGATGTCCAGGTCCATCCTATTCCCTATTAATATACCTAGAGATGCAGAGTCTACTGGGCAGTCTTGAAGACAATGGAAAAAAATATAATTGGAAACTAGAATGAGGGTGTTAGTGCTACTCCAAGGATTATTATGTGGATTGTTCTATCAAACTTTCTTGTCCCTCGGATTCACGAAAATCTGACATTATTTTATTGGTAGTTGGAAATATTGAACTGCTCTCATAATTAATAAAGGATATGATTTATAGCGACATTCGATAAAGCAACAAGTATTTTCTGTGTGTTTATTTTCTGCTATAAATTAACATAATAAGGAAATCTAAAAACATTTTTCTTTTGCAATATTAAAATACTGGATCAATCAGTCCAGAAGATTTTGCTGGACTTTGAGAAAGGATGCATGTCTGCTACTTTCACCTTTGCCAGAGTATAAATAGGAAGGTCTACAGTGTTGGCTTAAAGAAAGCCTATGAGTCCGATATTGACATGAAGTTAAAACTGAAGCCTCTACCTGCTCTCTCCTTTGATCCAATACCAGAAGTTAATTTGATTTATGTCCAACTAGCTGCCACATTTCCAAATGAAAACGATATATATTAAAAGAGTTACAGGAACATCATTTTTGTTTTTAATCAGAGTGCAGAATCATTTTGAGGCTGCTGGGAGATGTCCGAAGACAACATACTGTTGTGAAGGGCTTCACAGCGCATATATAATACAATACTTATATAGAAATACTTAATATTCACTACTTTTAGGGAATTAATTAGTGCACAATAATATTTAATATGAAGAACATAAACATGTGTTACTTTAAGCTAGACCAGCGTTTTCCAAACTGTGGCTCGATTTTTATATTAAGATGAAAAATATCATTGCGTCGGGGATGAAGTGGATGGCTATAGATTAGATTTCTAGAAAGTGGGTCGCCATGTTTAAATGTTTGGGAACCTCTGCTATAGACTAAATATATTTCAGCACAAACAAGCATTATCAGTACACACAACCATAATAATTATAATGAGATAGTTGATCACAACGATGTATTTTATGGGTGGGGCGCGGCTCCATGTTCCCTTATGGACGACCCGCCTCTATTGATTGCAAATTTTATAAAAATATCTAGTTTCGCTTAGAAATTTATTTCAGGGTTGGATTTAAAACTATTTTTTAAAACTTATTCTTTAAAACTAGAGTTTAAAATCGTTTTAAGTATTTACAACTTCTGCAGACAGAAATATTGAATCAATTTCTTGGGTAGTTTTAACAACATTTTTTTAATCACCAGAAGGTTGTACAAAAAGTTTGTAAATGGAACTAAAAATTTCTTTCAGCAATCTAAAATGTTTATTAATAATCTCTAATGATTTATGCTTTTAATTAACAAAGAGTCTGTATTTTTTCTTACTGCAGTGGGCTTGTAGCTACTGAATGGACAAAAAAAGACATTTACCCGAAGCGGTAAAATATAAGTGACAGAAAATTTTCATAAAATTATACAGATTATTTTTACGTAGTGTAGGTGGATAAGTATTGCCCCGAGCAGTAAAAACTCCAGCTAGCGCCAGTCTTATCCATGGTTGTTTTATGTTAGGTATTTATCGGCGCCCTAACAATGGCGTGGAGATAGTTTGCCACTAAGGGTGCAAATTTTTAAGTTATGATAATCCTAAACCTACAAATCTTTTATTTTTGTATCTTTTTAAGAAAAATGCAGAATCCCTATTTACTTTAATATGCTAGACTCTAGTAATCTTTCTTCATTATTTCGTCATTGAATGGGAATAAAGAAATATTTTTATTTCATAAATTTTATTTTGTGCAACTACATAAGTGAATTTACAGGAAACTTATTTTATTGGGGTTAATTTTAACAGGGAGTAAGTTAGACACTAGCCAAGGACACATTGAACCCTAATTACGACAATGTATTTATCTTAGAAAAATTTTACCAATAGTTTATAGCATATTTTTTTGACATTTTGATGCAAGATGACATATATTATTTCGCGTTATTTATCTCAACACAATATTACCAGGTATGTAACTATGAAACCGGAGTTTGCCCACCTAGCTGTCAAAATACGTCGCCATTTCTTTGTTGACATCTTTCAAAGATTTTCAAATTAGAGGAAGGAAGTGCCCTTTATTTTAATTTTAAAGAAACTCGCAAAAATACAAGTTTCATACAACAGCTGGTAGTTTGAAATAACGTTGAACATCGAATTTGTTTATTTTCTATACACAAATTTCGGTTTCATAGTTACATACCTGGTATATCTTGTTGTGAAAAAAAAATCTATTGTTTTCTGTTATTAAAATAAAAGTGATTAAAGTGACTTTTTGTATCTTATCTGTCTTATTACTGAGTGTCCATTATAATCGGACTGCTGGGGCAAAGAATTCGAAAAGCTCTTTGAAAATTATGAAGCCGAATGTAAATATAAGAATAAAAATCAGATAAATCATGTCAATGTTATTATACATTTAAACAAGATAGTCAACATCAACTACAATTTAGTCATCCAAAATTATCGAGATTGTTGTTTATTGATAAACGGTAAATATTATGAAGGAAAACCAGTATTATTGTGTGATAATACTGCAATTACCAAGCAATATAATTATAGTATGATAGAAGAAGTTTAAATAAATTAACGAAAAGCTATAAACATATCAATTATTTCTTAATAAACAAAGAAAAATGTTTCTAAAGAGATAATAATTAACAATAATATTACGTTGCAATAAAATTAACAATACAAATCCGGGGTAGCCCGCAGGAATATGAAAGTAAAGTCGTACTTGTTATGAACAATTTTAGTAAAAATTAAAATCAAATTATAACGACGAAAATTCAGAAATTTAGTGAATTAAAATAGTTGTAAGAAAATGTAATTTAAAATTAAACTTTCTTTGACGAGTCGAGATATTTTTTTTCGCAATATAAAATGCATAATTAATTAATGTAAGGATTGGCGCTGGGAATTCAACTTATTCGAGTTGACCGCAGAGTTGCAATGTCAAATATCGCATTAATTATCAATTTGTGTTTTTCAATTAAAATTTGTTGTGAAACCGGTTGTTTTTTTACGGGTAATGGAACCCCTAACTACTATCCAGTACACGAATACAAGGTCCAATTCGAGCGGTTGAAAAAAATATTTTGACACGAGTAAAACGAGACAAAAAAAAATAATATCGCGATGACGTTTAAGTAAGAAAAAGTTGATTTGAAGAACGAACAAGGATTCTGTTCGAAAGCGAAAAAGCACAAAAGGTTAATTACAGATATTTGAAATTCTTTATGGTACTTTAGATATCGGCTGTGAAATTGCTGATTAACCATATTCAACAAATAAAAGATCTTCCGACAGTAACAGAATTTTCCAATACGATATGTAGAAGACTTACGAAACTAGTCTGGTTTTAATGAAATAAATGTCCAAATACTGAATTAGACATTCTCTGCTTTTAAAAGTTAAATTGAAATACCGAATAATATTTACATTCGCAGAGTGCAAGCTAGAGAATTCCCAGTTATCAAGCATAATTTATTAAATGATTTTGTAGAACTGCGCATGTGGGACGAATCTAATTAAATCCAATCGGATTATGAATGGCCGCAGATCATTAGTGATATGTTACAGCTGTGTCATATTCCGGGTATAGTTTTCACTGTTATAAATTGTATTCCAGTGGTAAAAAATATACGTATTAAGTAGTAAATTAGCGATTTCCAGTAATTAATTTATAATACTACTCTAAGCACGACACTAATCTTAATAATAAATGAATATCCAAATGAAAATCGTCACCTAGATCGTCCTTCAATATTAATTCTCGTTGTTCAATTCAACATACGAAGGATCCTTTTCTTGAACACCTTTGGACAACCAAATCCGGACTTTTCTCTCCGCAAGCACCACCGCCAATTCTTCAACTATTATCCCATAACCACCAACTTTAACTGCCAATTGCCTTCTTGTCTCATGCTAAAAAGCGAGCACCAACATCTCCTTATCAGATCTCCTACCACCGTTTAAATACTCAAATATTCACCGTTACATGTCAGGAATCAGCTTTTGATAATTCCATGCAAAGTTTTTACGTGTCTCAAGTTAGTTTGATTTGATCTTAAAATTTATACTGTAGTCTATATATTTATCCATATATTTTCATCTTATAAGTGGCTTCATATGTACTGATTAAAATTAAGTTCGTGGAGCCTTTATCGATCATAATTAGAGCCTGAACATCGCTAAATCCTCAAAAGCTAGTGGAATAAGGATATTGGTCCAGATTGATCTTTACTACTTGCGTACAAAACCTGCAGCCATATCTAACAAAATCACGGTGAATTAGTCCAAGAAAGTAAAGAAAAAGATAGAATGCAACGATCAGACTTTGTTCTGCTCATCACAAAATCCTGTGTCCTTTGATATGCGCAATGTTATTTTATATTAAAATTATTAGCTTATTACTATATTCCAATAAAATAGACAACATTAAGAATGATTGATAACTCAAATCAATTATCTTTTCATCATTTTTAACTAATATTATATAGGAAATACAATTGGCTTTGGGGTCTAAATTCCTCTATATTGGGATTACAACTACAGCTCTAAATAACATAAAAGTATTGCCATAACGCCAACTTTTCGAACGTCACGTCTCTCAACACCATTTTGCCAATTTCCATATTTTTAAGTTTTATCTTTAAGAAATTTTGAAGTTGGTTTTATTGTTTATTTAAATGGATATTTTCATTTTTTTGCAGAATATAAGTATTGGTACCTAATTTAATTGATTGTTGGAAGCTACAAGACTGGTGATTGTGAACGGATCCCAGTTTTTGTTGTGGAGCAAAGAGTATTTTTTATCCTTCTTGATACATTATTAAAATATCATCTGTCCGATTGGAACCACCCAACTTTGAATAGTAGTACAGAAGTCCCGATCTGAGGCAATTCATTGTGACTATGTCCTTTCTTGTTGGTAAATTTGATACTGAGCTGATTAATAGTAGGGTTATTTTGTCAATAAATAAAGACCTTGATAATGTACAAATAACAAATCGCTTCATATTGATACTACCGTTCAGCGAGCATAAAACGTCTCAACTCGACCCAAAAGCCTTCTTTAGCCCTGATTCATGTATGTCACGAAACTCAGTATAAGATTAAGGAAATATATCTTGCCTGACGATCTGCACATATTTTGTCAGTTAGACTTGCAAAAAGGTAAAAGCGTTGATTGTTTCAACTCTGAAAAGATTGTAGCAGAAGATGATTAAATGAAGTTTTAATTTATTTTCATTCCAATCCTATTGCAAAAAAAATACCTTTGCGGATCACCAAAAATTTATCGCCTAAACTATATCTTTCAGGCGATAATTTTTTGGTGATTCGCAAAGGTCATTTTCAACCTAAATATCGAATTCACCTAAATAAATAAATTCAGCTGCTTAAGGCTACTGCTAGTTGTCGGTTCTGGACTTACGTGTACTCGTGTTTGCTCTAGTCCAAGGATGAGCAAACCCGTTAAATACGTTAATGCGGCCCGCCAAGCATTTCTAAAATTGAATTTATCACCGTGAATTTAAAGAATTCCTGAAAGATTTAGAAACTGAATATGACGACGTGGTTTTTAATACCGAAGTACGTTGGCTTAGTATAGGTGCAATGCTAAAAAGAGTATACAACTTAAAAAGCGAAATACAATTGTTCTTGGATATGAAGAGATATGCCTTTTCTCATTTTGGTAATAAAAAATGGATGTGCGATTTTGGGTTTCTTATCGACATGACTCAGCATCTCAATGATCTTAATGTGGAACTTCAAGGCAAAGAACAGTTTATTCACAATTTGTATGATAAAATTAAGGACTTTGAGCGCAAATTATAATTGTGGAAACAGCATCTTTTGCAGAATAATGTGTCTCACTTTCCACATTTAGAAAAAGAAAACGTTACTACTTCTCAAAAATACGCACAATATATAGACATTTTAATCAACGAATTTTACGATTCCAAATGTTCAAAGCTGAGAAGACAGCGGTTTCCATGAAAATGTTTTCCTCGCCATTTAATATCGATGTGGATACAGTTCCCGAAGACTTTCAAATGGAAGTGATTGACATACAGAATAATACCGATTTAAAAAATGTATTTTTCTCAGTAAACATCGAAATTTTTTATAAATCTTATATGAGCCCTGAGAAATTTCCGCTTTTGACGAAAAATGCAAAGTAAATGATGTCTCTGTTCGGAAATACGTATGTTTGCAAACAATTATTTTTAACCATGAAATTAATCAAAAATGACCACTGATCAAGAGTGAGTGATGCTCGATTAGAAAGCTGCGTACGTGTAGCTAGCTACCTCATCAATTCCGGCTGATATTGATCAGCTTGTATCGAAAAAACAGTGCCAAATTTCTCATTAAAAATTTCAAGTAAATTCGTTTTTCTATTCTTTTCTTGTTTTTTTTTTATTTTGCATTAAAGTTTGTATATGAAATCTTTACTTTTTTTTTAATTTTATATTTATTTATTCTAATGTTTATTATAAATAAAGTTTTGTAAATTATTAATAAGTGTTATTTTATGTGCGGCCCGCCAAAAAAATTTAAAATTTAAATTGGCCGTTGATTAAAAAGGTTGTAACATTTGTAACAAATGCTGTAACATTTTCATAGGCATGTTATAGATAGTTTCATTTTCATTTTTAATTTCAGAGCACATTTAAGTACTCGAAGAGCCGCATGTGGCTCGCTAATCCTAGTTTACTACTCTAACCGAACTGTTTTTATTTTGCCAAACTTAGATTGACTATATTCACCATGAGGCGCTGGCTAAGTTGCATATTTTGTTTCATTTTTTCTATATAAAAGCTAATATCTGTATGCTATGTTGCATATATTTTTGCTGTCAATTAATAGCATATGTATATTATTATACTTGATCATTTGTAAAAATATATGACTGTACTTTAGTCTAAACATTACTATACATTCTATTATTAAGTATATGTAATGACTATACTAGAAGGTGCTCCAAACGAAGTGGAAGTTGTTAACAATGAAGATGAAGAGAAAAAAGTGCTTGAGGCTTTTATCTTTGAAGCGAACGAGCGCATAACCTACAAATCAGAGTTGAGAAACGTAAACCAAAATGCAGCAAATAACAGACCCAGCGATAGCCACTTCACAAAACTGGACTCCAGCCTTAAGAAGAATACAGCTTTTGTTAAGAAAATCAGGAACTTTAGTTCAACTCAAATTGATGTATACCTTAAAGATATGTCCGGTTTGAATTTAACAAAGTACATCTCCGAGATAGCTGCTGCTATTGTTGATAGCAAACTGAAGATGACTGATGTTGCAGCTGCTGTTAAAATGTGTTGCATATTACACCAAACTTATTCAGATTTCTCTCAGCACCTATTTGAGAATTGGCAGAAGATTCTTAATATCAAAACAAGTGATAAAATTAATAATCCAAGCAAACTTCGTGTTGATCTGAGATTTTATGCAGAACTTGTTAATGTGAACATATTTAATAATAAGACAGCATTTTCCTTGCTGGGCAATGTCCTTTTAACTTTGATTAATATGGATAAGGAGGAGCATTTAAATATATCTATAGTTTTAAGCTTCTGCAGACATTGTGGAGATGAGTATGCTGGATTGGTACCAAGGAAAATATATGAATTGGCCACAAAATACAAATTAACAATTCCAAAGAGCGATTTTCTGCCACCTGAGAAGCAACAGAATGTAAAATCTCTTCTTAAAGATTACTTCACTTCATTAAGCAAACATCTTGCGAAGGACCATATTGAGATGCAGGATTTTGAGAAACAGAACTATCGAATTTTGCACACCAAAGGTGAGCTCAGTCAGGAAAGAAAAGATAAACTTGAATCTCTTCAAATATCCTATGATAAGTTAATAACAGCTGCACAGAACTTTTCTGAAATTCTGGATGAGAATATGCCTGAGCTTAGGGCTAACATTATTACAAAGGATGAAGAGGTAAATTATTATTTGTATTTATATGAGTAAAGATTAATAATTAATTTGTTTAGAATATGGTTGTGACTGGTGCAGGAGTGGACTTTGATGGGGATGGTTCAAATGTAGCTAATGGTGAAAATATCTGGTGTGACAGTGAGACACAGAGATTTTACTGTGAGTTACCTGAACTGCAAGCGTTTCTACCAACATCCATGATCAACAAATCAGCCCCAAAACCAGAAGCTGAATCTGAAGTGACTGAGGAAGTTTTAGATTCTGAGTTACCAGCTGAAGAGCTTGAGGAAGAGGAGACTAAAGTTGAAGAACCACCGGTAGAAGATGAAGTTGAAGATACATCCTCCGTAACCGTAAGCAACAAGATTGTACTCGAAGCTTTCTTGAACAATCTGCCGAATTGCGTGAACCGCGAGATGATTGACAACGCGGCAATAGACTTTCTGGTCACATTAAACACGAAACACAACAGGCGGAAATTGGTGCGAAGTCTTTTTAGTGTTAATAGAACTCGTTTAGATCTACTGCCATTTTACGCCAGATTCGTTGCCATCCTCTATCCAGCGCTACCTGAAATTGCGAATGACCTATGCCAGATGCTGCGTCAGGATTTCAAGTATCACGTCCGTAAAAAGGATCAGATCAACATAGAGTCAAAGATAAAAGTTGTGCGATACATTGGCGAACTAGTAAAGTTCAATTTATATTCGAAGATCGAGGCGCTGTATTGCTTAAAAGTATTACTACACGATTTCTCACATCACCATATCGAAATGGCGTGTAATTTGCTGGAAGTTTGTGGGCATTTTCTTTTCTGTCTGCCGGAATCACATCAGAGGACCAAGGTTTATTTGGAGCAGATGATGAGGAAAAAAGCAGTTATGGCTTTGGATTCGCGCTACGTTACGCAAATCGAGAATGCCTACTATTATGTTAATCCACCAGATCTCGTTGCCGTGGCAAAGAAAGAAAGACCGCCGATGCATCAGTTTCTGAGAAAACTGCTTTACCAAGATTTGCAGAAAACAAATACGGATAAGATTTTACGATTGATCCGAAAATTGAATTGGAATGATGACGATACCGCTGCCTACGCTATTAAATGTTTAACTGGTGCTCATAATATGAAATATTTTAATATCAGGTAAGTCATAATTTAACTCGCAGATATATTTTATTTTGAACAACCTCAGTATGATCAATAATTAACAAAGAAGTCAAAAGCATAAATACACATATTTTTAATTAAATTCTATATGTTACTTATTTTCAGATGTTTAGCCAATCTGCTAGCCGGACTTGTGGCATATCAAGATGAGGTAGGCACAAAGGTTGTTGACGGAGTCTTAGAAGATATCCGTTTAGGAATGGAAGTTAACTCACCAAAATTTAATCAACGACGGGTCGCTCAAGTAAAGTATCTGGGAGAACTTTATAATTACCGAATTGTAGAAAGTACCGATATTTTCAAGGTAATTACAAACTAAGTATAAAATAAATAATTATGATATAGAGTTATTGAATACTAAGTCTAATACTATTGTTATTGTTTGCGTATTTTAGGTGCTCTATTCGTTGATAAGTTTCGGAGTGAGTATGGACGCAGAGAACCCATCGATTTTGGATCCTCCGAATCACTTATTTCGCATACGCTTAGCTTGCGTATTATTGGAAACATGCGGTAAATACACAATAATTTAATTACTTATTGCGCTATAATAATGCATAAACATAATTCGATATGATTTAAGGTATGTACTTCAGCAGCGGCTCCAGCAAACGCAAATTAGATTACTTCCTGACGTTCTTCCAAGCGTACTATTGGTTCAAGCACAGCTTGTGGGGCGAGGCGTTGCCGCCTCCATTAGAGCACTTATTCAAGGATACATTGAATCAACTTAGGCCTAAGTTGAAACTCTGCACATCGTATGAAGATTCCCAAAAAGAAATTATTCATATCAAAAGAAATTTGGGCATCTGTAATACTTCTGCAATACTAATAGTTAGTATTATATTTAAATCTGTTTATTCTTGTAGCTGATCACATGCAAGACGATGAAATGAAGGGAGATGGATTAGAAATGATTACCGAGACTGATAACGAAGAGCAAGGAGAAGATGAAGTTTCCGATTGTGTTACAGCTCCAATTACGACTGACGACACAGCCACCGAAGATGAGACTGTTGATAATACTCAAGGCTCCGACGAAGAAGGTAATTTAATCACATACATATTTTTACTAATACTTTCAATCTGAAATTAAAAATAGTATCAAGGACTTGTTTGATGCTAAATATATCATCTTACTAGAAGATACGAAGTTAATGTCTTTATGCTATTATTATATATTCCAGTCGACAGGGATAACAGTGATCTTGATCAGCATGAGCAACAAGGCATTGTGTCCGAAACTGAAGCAATACCGAGTGGTCCAAGGAAGGTGGAGTGTAAGGAAGATGACGAATTCTTGAATGCGTTGGATAAAATGGTATCGGAGAATATCCAGGAGAGAATGCGCGAGACTGTCAAGGCATCGCACATCGACATTTCGGTACCTGTGTTAAAGTCTAACAAGAAAAATTACGACCAACTCCAAGAAACCGGCGAGAAGGACCAGAACACTATGGGATTTGTTCTGATGGTACGTAAAGGAAACAAACAGCAGTACAAGCCGTTCGAAGCAGATATAAATTCTGAGCTGGCGCAGAATCTGAGAGATCAGGAATTGGCGCAACGTGAAGAAAAAATGAAAGTGAAACGACTGACGCTGAATATATCTGAGAGATTCGAGGAGGAAGACTTTCAAGAGATGATGCAACAGCAGAGCAGACCAGTCACGCAAAACCTGAACAGGGAGAGGAAAAAATACCAACACCCGAAGGGTGCTCCCGATGCAGATTTGATCTTCGGAAAACGCGTTCGATAATTATCCATTTCCTGCTATTTTAATTGTTGGAATTATTTTTAATTACTAATTTGTTTTTATATTGATTTCTCACTTTACAGGGATCATCTATTGAAAATTTTGATATTTTAAAAGAATATATAGCTTTGTTTCTAAACCTAGCCTGCGTTACTTTTATTTAAAAAAAGATAAAATACAAAGAATCGTTTGGTATCAAAAAAAGTTAGTAATAAATACTTTAGCATCAACAAGCAGATTAGTCAGCATCTTCAAAAATATCTTCACTAATATGATCTCCATTACTATAATCATAATTAATGTCCATTGTGTTGCTTCTGATTTGGTTAACTATATTCTCCATATCTACAAAAAAATAATCTAGATATTTTAGCTACATAATTCTATAAATGCATTACCATTATCTCCACCTCCCCCAAATGCATCTTCATTTGCATCCATATTTTCATCTGCATCTTCATAAATATCATCGTCATCATCCACATCTTCTGGATCTGGATTCAATTCCTAAAAATCAATGAATTAAACTCATACTAGGATACAATAAAATAATAAACACTTACTTGGCATTGCTTTAATGCCTCATATATATTCTGTACTGTAGCAGGATCTTGTGGGATTAACAGTAGCTCTGAAATATCAGCATCAGATTCATCATCACTCTCAGAATTGTTTTCGGGCATATCCTCATAACTGATTCCTATTTAAATAAACCATAATCAGATACATTTCTTTTAATCAATAAACTTTTCTCAATCATTTTACCTGGTATTTTGACATGTGCATCAATCATAACATAAATGCATTGGCTTTGATAGACTGCAGGATCATTTGAGATGGCATGTAACGAGATGTGTGGATATGTTAGGCAAAAACCAATATCATCATCTTTCCAGCAGAGAGTTCTACAAAAGATCACTTTAAATTATGATTTAAAAACAAGTTTTGTTGATTTCTAACCTCTCTGAAATAAACAATGTTCCTTCTCCAAGATTTTTCTTATCAAGTACAGCTCTGATGTTTCTTTGCTCCAAGTGGACTGGCGAGTCTGGGTGGACGAACGAACTTAGCACAACCATCTCGAACAATATTTAATTATTGAATGTTAAGTGGTAATAGAATATAAAACGAATTTTATGTTCAGTAAATAGTGTGTATTATGTGGCCTATACCAGCATATATTCAACTCTGCTCACCCCACTATACTATTATTGTACAGAAATGCCAATATCAAAAATAATAATAATTTTATTTTAGTTGATTTGTTGAACATTTGTCTATTCATTTTCAAATACAATAATTATTACGTTTATAAATTTGTTAGTTGTTGATTTTATACATTACACCAAATTTCACTATTTTTTTAATGGAAGGAAGAAAATAGCAAAGCAATACCAATATAAAACTATTGAATAATTATTTGCAAATTAATATAAAAGCATTTAGTTGGAATGTGTAAATCTGTTTAAATATATTTAAATAAACTGTGCCGGCATACAGTTCTATATTTGTATCAAGGTATTCAACTGCAACTAAATGAAGTACATGAAAGTTGCATAACTTTGTACTGCAGGGGCACATGTTGAATAATTTTGTGGTGTGATGGAGTGAGAGGATTAGATATTTTGTTCGTTTTGACATTTATTAAAAAAAATCATTAACTTTGATGTACTTTTAATTAACCCAATAGTATTAATTTACATCTACATGACCGAACTCCGATGAAATTACCCCAATGTCTATATAAATCTAAAGATGGTAAGTATAAAGGAATTCCAAAAATAATAGATAATATGATAAAATTTGTAGGTTATGTAACATGTTAAAACCATAATATCAAAGTATTTTTAATTTATAATATATATTATGTTGTTGTAGTGTGATGAACCTGATGCTGAAACCTTGCAAGAATTGGAATCAAAACTCTATAGCCAAATCTATCATTCAACTGCTAAGGAGGAACCATTATGTCCTGTACCAGTAATGGGTCTTAGCAAACCAGCAGGTAGACCAAGGTATTATGATCCAAATAAGAAATCAGTCTATAGTACTTACTCATTTACAAGAAATGATGATAAAGAAGGTGAACAAGCTATATTTAAAGGAGAAACACCATTAAACAATATAATACCATGTAAAGCTTACCCAGTAATGTTGCCACAAGGCATTAAGAAAACTGCTGCTAACAAGAAAAATGCAGCAAAAAAGGTGCGGCAGGCAGAGAAGGCTTTTATAAGGGCAGCATCAAAAAATGCTGAAATATTTCGCACAATGACTCAAGAGGAAAGAAAGAAAGTTCTCAAGTATCAAAAGAAGCAAAAATATCTTCTAAAACGCAAACAGAAAAAGAAGCAGCTTGCACAACAAAAGTTGATTGATAAATACAATGGTAGTATAGCAAAGGAGTCTGTTATCTGCATATTTACATCATCAGATGAAGGAGGTTGCGAAATTGTTGAACAGAAGATTGATACTATTGACTTAGTATCGGATAATAAAAATGTAGTTAAAATCGAAAAAGATGAGGATTTTAAGAGTAATTTGCAAGTTGTGCTGCAGAATGAGGACGTTGCAGGCGATTCTGATGATGATGATGATGTGATTTTTGTAGAAGACAAAAAGCCCGAGACGGTCGTAATTGATTTGGAGCCGTCTGATACAGATATGATGAAGCCGCCACAGCAAAATGCATCGCTTATTGGAACACCTGAATCGACTATTGACTTCTTGGATAATCTAAGTGAGACTAACCATGACAAGTTTAACCAGTCAATTGTAGATGGAATTGATTTGAACACACCTACTAAAGGACCTCTTGGTACAGTCTCTTCTGCTGTGGATATTTGTGGAAGCGAAAGCAGTTGTAGCGCAATTGACATTACAGCTTCTTTGCAGAAAAGCAGTTTCAAAGATATAACGATGGAGAACAATCTGTTCTCCGAACATAATCTGGAATCGTTTGCGAATTTTATCACTCCGAAAAGGAATTCTACTGTCAAAGCTAAGAAATCCTCAGTAACTAAATTAGATTTCAGCGAGACGTTGTTGCAATCGCCTTGCAAAACTGCGTCTGACTCGAGTTCAGAAAGTGAATACAATGATAGCAAGGTGGCTATTCTAGAAAGCAGCAAAAGGAAATTACCAGATTTATCTTATTTCGAAGATAGCAATGACGATGTAGTTCTAGTAAGTTCAAAAGACAACAAAGAAGAGCCAAGTACCGAAAACAGTAACAATAACAACAATAATCTACAAGAGTCACCTGCCAGGATCAAAAAAAGGAAGAAATCTGAGAACAATGATATTATTTTGAATGCATTCACTGTGGAAGATCTAGGAACGAATAAAAGCAATAGTGCCAAAGAAAGAAAATCATGTGAATTGCATGCAAGGCATAAAGGGAATATTTTGGAAAATTTAAATAACGTTTGGACAAATGATTTTGATATGGATCAAGAACTTAATGTTATGTCTGGTATGATTTTTCTACTTTATTTTATATGCAATACATACTAATTTTAATATTTTGCAGACAACTCGACGAATTGGAGAATAATTCATGCGGATCGTCTGCGGATTAAAAGAAAGAGATCATTTGGACCACGGTGTGATAGATGTGGCGATAATGGACATGATAAGTTCAGATGTCCGAATAGGACTGGTAAAGCTCGTTGTTCTTTGTGTGCAAGCTGCAACCACTTTGAGCCGAGATGTCCATACAAGTTATGTTCAGGGGTAAGTTGCATTTTCTTACACAATATGTCTGGTATCATTTGAACTGATAACATTGTTAGATTTTTATTTACTTTATAAAAATATTTTCATATTATATGCTAGTAAGATAAGTAAGGCATTTAATATTACACAAACAAATACAGTATGCTTTTTGGAAAAGAATCCTTAGATTGCACAATATATTCTACTTAATACATAATTTTATAATTGTTCTGGAATTTTAGACAACTCTAAAATATAAATCTTTATTTTTACATTAGTTCAATAATTAAATAGGTTGTTTTACTATCTTTGATTATTGTATATAACATATGATGTATAGTTTTATGCTCTTTATACTCATATTTATTTTATTTTTATATTTTGTTTAGGAATCAATTTTTATAAATCGTTATTTTGTTTTTAGTGTGGAAGTAGGTCTCATTTCGAAACTAATTTTTGTTCCAAATGTGCAAATAATAAGCACTATATTTGCCGAATATGCCAAATGAAAGGTCACAAAGAACAAATGTGTCCAGATACTTGGAGACGTTATCATTTGACGGTATTTAATACTTATGTGTATATCTATTATATATTTGATTACGTGTAATATGTTTATAGACGGAAGAAGGGCCGCCAGTTAAATGCAAAGATATTTTGACTAGGGAACCGAAGGATCGATGGTGCTCGGGTTGTGGGAATTCAGGACATTACGAGTTTAACTGTAGCTGGAATCGCTCCATGTCTAAGAACGTGCCATTCATCATGGACTACAAGGATATTTATGGCTCAACAAAGTCAGCGAGAAAGTCGCCCATTTCAAAAGAGAGGCAAGAGAAGGAACCGCCTCTCATAACGAGTACTCCAGTAACTATAACCTCAGGAAATTATGCAACTAACACTCAGGAATGCGATACGCCCCTAAAGAAACTGAAGACTGATGCAAATTCTTCATTAACTTTAGTACTTAATCCGTTTTCTGCAGTGCAGCAAAACTGTACTAAATTTATTAAGCTGTTGCATTCAACGAGCATGCATTTTGCCTCCAACGTCGGTAAAGCGTATATTAAATTATTAGAAAGAGATTTGGAAGTGAGCATTAGTTTGGTGACTCAGGGTATAACTTCCATTCAAATTGCCGGCGAAAGACCAAAAGTGAATGATGCCGCAATTAGGATTAATGATTACATTGTTCATCCTATAGGTGAGAAAAATCAAGAGGATATCGTTCTTGCAAATAAGTTATTAACATACATGCAGTGGACCAGGCGCATAGAGGATCTTAAAAAATTACTAAACAAAGTGTTTAGCCCGGAATCAACTGCGGACGATGTTATCTTATTAAATGCGATTTTATTCGGATCTTTATTTCCTAATGAGAATATCAGAACCCAGCAACTGCGCACGTTGAAGCAGTACGAGGACCGATTCCAGAAGTCGTATTTAATGAACCACGATGAGCGGGTGCAGCTAACAATAACTATGGTAAACTTTTTCTACAAGAAATTGACGTATGACGAGTATTCGCAGATGCTTATGAATAGTTTCGAAACGGTCTCGGAGTGCTTATATTTGCCATTAAGAGTTGGTACGTATTTGAACAGCCCAGAGTGCACTTTCTTCAAAAGGTATCCATCGGTGAATGCCAAAATTCATTTTTCAAACGTGGGCCCCGAGAAGTGCGCTTTCGCTATAATAATCGGATCGCAGTCCGCTGTAACGGAACTAAAAAATTCTATGGAGGAGTTCTTAAACATTACAAGAATGTTTCCGGGCACCGACCAAAAAATAAAAAGGAAACTTGTTGAGTTTTGTTCGGAAGTGGCGACAGATTGTTTGAAGATCGACTGTGGACAGCTATACCAAGAAATAATTAAATTGGAGCAGCGGAAGACAGGAAAGAGGGGCAAACATAAATTGTCGTTGATCTTCCGCAAGTTACATTGCGTGCTATTCATGCTTTACAAATGCAAAGAGGGAGAGGAATACGTAAAAATCCTAACAAACCGTAATGGTGATCTAAATAATACCGATGGTAGAACGCCACAGAATGTCCTTTATAAAGTGTGTGAAGCCTACCATTTCGTCTGCGGTACTTCCAGGAAGGATATTAATTACTCTAATATTCTAAATAGCATTAGGGAGGATGAACAAAAGGTTAAGCCTATGGAATATATGCTCATTAGGGACAGAATGGCAGAGCTCCTCAAGATATGTAACGAAAAGAAGTTCGAGTTTGAAAGTAGGCTGCTTTCGGCGCTGATTAATTTTCTCCAATCTGTTCCTTATGCAAGTCCTCCACCGCTCAGAGTCGCACTAGTGCTGAAGCAGATCGAGAATTATGTTAATACGTCAACATAACAATTGATTATATATATAATGCCTGTATTTTGTTAATAAAATAAACCTTTAAGTTATTTATACAAGTGTAAATCGAACTTATTACCATTATATTTTTTGTTGGTTTCGAGTTTTGTTAATTTAGTCAGACCTAGGAATCACAGTTAGGGAAGATAATAGTAGGGTTATTATGAAATTAAAAAATCATCGACGCGAGAATTTAGTTTAAATTATTGAGGATTAATTATAGTGCCGCCCCAATTTTAACCTTTTTTTCTGTAATAGGATTTTTGTACGAATTATATGATTTTCATAAGTGATTCATAAGTGAATAAATATCTGAAAGAATCTTATCATTGGTTTATTGAGTTTCGTGGTTGCAGTCAGCGTAAGTATGCCGACAGACGAGTATATGAAATTCTGCATTAAGAGCGCCAAGCTCTTTGGAGTCTATCCGATAGATATCGGCGAGACCAGTGTAACCAAATACATTCTATATAGGATTTATCGAACGTTGACAATCGGATACTTGAGCAGTTTCATTCTGAGCCAATACGTTGAACTTTATAACATGAAACAATTCAATATTACAGACGTTTTTGATAATCTAGGTGTAAACTTGCTGTACTTACCTACTCTTCTCAAGATACTTACCGTTTCGAACCGAGGTATAACGCAATTGGTCCGTCAAATCAGAACTGCAGAGACTGAGATATTTGAAGGCGGAGATATAATTACCATTAGCATATTCAAGAGATACATAAAAAACAACAATTTATTGTACGCGATGATTTACATCCTCGGCTTCATCACCGTAGTCCCATTCTATTTCATACCGTACTTTAAGGAAGTGACAATAGAGATGAATGGGAATTTAACCAGACACGCTTCATTACCATTTGTTGTTTGGTATCCATACGATAAGTATAAACATTACGAGATAACTTTTGCTCTGCAAATTATTGTCAGCACACTGGGTACGGCTGGTATAATCTGCTCAGATGCTATATTTTGGGCGGTCATGATATTTCCAATATGTCTAATTAAAATTCTACAATACAAATTGAGAAAACTTGGAAAAAATACAACTGGAGACTGTTCGATTGACATCAAAGTCTGCATTCGTTTGCACAACATCATTATAAAGTAAATTCGAGTTACCGCTCTTGAATTAATAATATTATATTAATAATATTTCAGATTTGTGGATGATATAAATAGCAGTATGAATTTGATGATGCTGATCGATTTTTTGGCGTGCTCGGTGCAAATGGGAATTTCTATAATTCGTATAATAATTGTACGTTCAGATTTAATACCTTCCAGTTCAGTAAATATAAATAAATGTTTTTTTTTTTCATGAAGACGGGATCTTTCAATTTGCCGGAGATCTTTGCGGTTGAATTCTTTATAGCTATGCTCATACAACTGTTCGTTTTTTACGGATTCGCAAACGAATTGACTATCGAGGTAAGATTAAAAAAATTAAAAAATCATTTTTTAAATTTAATTTTTAGAGTTTGAAAATAGGGGATGCAATCTGGGAGAGCGACTGGATAGATCTACCGAAAGATGCTAAGAAATTATTGTTGTTCGTTGCATTTAACGCTCAAAAACCGTTGACGCTAAATATTGGACAATTTTATCCAATGTCTTTGCGAACTACATTAACAGTTAATATGTTCAGATTTAGCTTTTGGCGTCAACGTTGTATCATTTGGTATTTTATTTTTTAGATTCTGAAAACTGCGTACTCTTGCGTGACACTGGTTCAACAGACATACAACAGAAGCAATTGAGTGAAATAATTTATGAACAGAAATTAACATAATAATAGAAAATTTATCTTCATATTATAAATGCTCCATCAGTTTACACGAGTATTATTGAATTGATTTAAATTTTCCTTAATAAAACAAATATTTACGAGGGTAATTTGAAAAGTTAGCATGTAGAATTAAAGATCAACCGTCTTTGGATCGTTTTAACAGGAATAAAACTGATTTTGTTCGTCGATTTATTACTATGGATGAAACTTGGATTCACCATTTCTTATTTATAATCGGTTATTATAAAAAAAATACATTTTATAATAACCGATGGTCCCGCAAGGCAGTACTTGAAAATTAACTTAATATATAAACTACTTATGTTGATGGTGGGTTTCCTCCTTCTGGATTTCCTGTATTTCCTATTGTTTCTTCGTGATCGAATTTTTGGAGCCGTTTAGTTTCTTGGTTAAACGCTTTTCACCAATTTGAATCATCAGTCTGGCAGCTCTCGACGTCATTTTCATCTCGAAGCTAGAGCAAATCTCGAAGTCTCTGCCCTATTGGCGTCATGCCACACGTGAGCAGCGAAAGGACTACCTGATGAGGCAACTCCGCTTCAGCCTTTCGCCATTTGGCAATTGACGGAATGATTTTCTTCGTCTACAGCGCGGATGGTGAATTCTATCTAGCTTGCCTATTCTATAAAACACCAAAATAGATTAATGATACCAGAGGAATTCTTATTGTAAGCGATAGGGAGATAATGAGCCGATCCTTGAATCGGAAGATCTGCTCCCGACTCTTGCCTGGTCAGCTGATTAGCTCTCTCGTGACCAACATTCCCAACGTGTTTTGTTCAATGCAGCGGGAGCCGCTTGACCATTTGGACGAGTTACCACCTAGATGTTGCCGAGAGATATCTGAGAGCCGAATTGCTGTCAGATGTGATGGAGTATTCTGCGAGGAAAGCGTAGCTAAGTAGCTCCGCTTGAAAAACTGTGTAATACTTAGCCAACCTAAGCTTCCGGTGATGAGTTTCCGTTCTGTCGGAACATAAACAGCACGAATGCTGCACTCACATCCTCATCACATAGTGGAATATGATGTTTAAACGAAATACATTCTCGGAAACTAGAGAACTTTTTTTGTAAATGCTGAAACTTGAAAAAATAATGGCAGTAATAAAATTACAAGGGCAATTTGAAAAGTTTTGGAAGCGAATGGGAAAAACCCCAGGTGGTTTTGTTCAGTCTAATATATCATATTTTTTATTATTTTACAACTATTTTTTTTTATAATTATTCATAAATTCTTGTTTCCTAAAGTCTGTATATGTTATATGTTCAACCAAAAATTAAATTCAATATAATTCCTGGAAATGATTACACTTAAAACCCTTTTTGCAATATACACATTTATTGCCGTCATAATATACGGATACCTGCAATATAAAAATAAAAATTGTATGAAAGTAGGTAAATCATCCCTAAAATGCAAATTACCCCCACCAATGTGTACTGAAGAAAACAACAGTATAAGAGTTGGATGAAAACTATCAATTTCATTATTACAAAATACTTAACAAGTAAACAAGTCATGGCATCGACCTGTATAGTATCTGAACTGAATAGCCTTTTAACTAAGCTGGTTCGGGCTGTGAAAAAGACTTTTTGTGATATCCAAACACTCTGTAAAGAAAGGGAAAATCTGTTAAGTAATCATCCAACTATCTACGAGAAAACCAGTAAAGATAAAAAGTTTAAAATACACGGACAAAGAAAATCTCGTGTTCGGTATATAACTAATAAATGTAATAAATGGAGGAAAAATCAACAAGCAACGGAGAAGAAATTTTGGAATGCAATGTACCAAAAAACTACAGAGACACGAATTAACTACTACAATTTTACCGAGGAAGCTGAGGAACTAATTACACGGGAAGGCGTTGAAGAAAATCAAGTTGAACAAGTAAATTGGTGTTCCAATATTCTAATATTTGCGGAAGAACAGTTGGATATCTTGTCCGAAATAATTGAAGGACAAAAAGAAATACTCAATGGCGAAGATTTACTGAACACAGTTATTAAAAGGGAATTTCATAATTATAAAATGATGAAAATATTTCTTAAAAACTTCGAACAATTAATTTCAGGAACTAACAGATTTCATTTGAATATGATTACACTCTGTAACTGTCACGAATAAATAATCTAAAATATTGTATTTTATCATTAATTTTAATTATATAAACGGAATATGTAAATCTTGTAATTATATATATATTATTAATAAATATGAAAATAGTACTTTTACAAATAATTCTTCATCATTTATTTTTCAATGTAAAACTTTTGTGATCAGGAACCGAATTTTTGAGACGAAATGCGACAAATTAATTTCTTAATGTATTATTAATTTCGTAATCAAAAGAAGTTAACTATTTTAACTCTTGAAAGTAATAATCGTAGTAAGTTCACAAACAATCCAAATCTAAGCAAAATATTCCATATTAGCATTTCAATCCATACAAAACTATTAACTTTTCAGGGTACGCGACAATTGGACGATGGTTTTTAGGCATATGTTAAGTGGGCGACAGATTTATAATTATTTTTTATTATCACACAAATACTAAATCCATAAATGATTAGAAAACGAACCATACGGTATTTAATTTAATATTGTTTTTTTTTGCGTTTTATATTTGACCTAGTTGATTCCTCTTTGGCCAAATGTTTTTGTAATTTATTTATAGAAAATTGTTTGTTTTGTCTAAATTTTACATTCTAAGTTAATTTATATAAATTATTGTAGCCCACTTTTAATATACTGCTTTTTCAAGGGCTTCAAAAAAGTTTTCATTTTTATAAACTAAAAATGATAGTTTAACTAAATACTATTTTTATATAAATGTATAATTAGCTTATTCCTATATCAATATACACTATTGCATAAAGTTTATTTAAGAAACTAAATATGTTTTTTATAATAATAAGTAGTAATCTTGTACCAAATAAAATAAATTCAATATGATTCCTAGAAGTCATTAGTTTTAATACCTTTATTCATGAGAAGGTATCTGTAATTAAATAATGGAAAATTATAAGAAAATATGCAAATCATCACTAATATACATTTTTCCCTATAAATATTTGGAAAAATAGTGTATAAAAGTAGGATTAAAATATTAAATGATGTCCAAACATTATGCATACATGCAATAATCATCCAAAGATATATGATATAAAACCCTAATGTTGAAGAATTTCAAATATTTAGACAAAGAAAATCTTAAGTTTGAAATGCCACTAAGAAATGTAATAATTGTATAAAAATTAACAAACAAATAATATAAAAACTATAACAAATTTATTAATTACATTAAATCTGACCAACGGGCTATCAAGTTTTTCCGCCTAGAGACACACTCAAACATATAACATAAAAATCATAAAAATCAAAAAAAATAATATGAATAATAAGAATATAAAAAAGAGAGACAATAACAAAAAAAAACAAGTAAATGAAAATATTGAAAAATGTAAAAAAATAAATTTATTCTCTTCGTATTCGGTTGATGAATGATAAATTTGACCGGACACGGAAGGTCCTTCAAAAGCGACCGAATGACGCGGAAGATTCCTGAACCAGACCTGTAGGTCCGGTTGATCCATCAGCACATAAACGTGGTTGCCCGAAAAGCAAACTTGTGTGTCTACGTTGAAGTTATTGATGAATTGTCTTTTCAACCGCTGAAGCATCTCAGCACGACCCTCAGAATGTTTTGACGAATATATTTTGTTTATATAAGTGTTGATAATATGGTCGTGGATTGTTAATGGTTTGTGAATTCTACTGCTCGTAAGATCCTCAGATAGTTCGCTTGATTTTTTATTAATTGACCTTATCCTCGCATTTGGCAAACCCAGGACAGGTTTGATTGGTCTCTTAGGACATTTTGACGACCATGCAGCATGGTTCACAGAATCACATGCAAAAACGTTTCAAAAATGATATCTTGATGGTTGCCCAGGCCTCTCGACCACAAGGTAGATAGTTGAGATGGACTTAACGCTTCTCACACGTTTATATTTAAAAATATGTTGTATTTTTTGTTTTGTTAATTTTTTTTCAGTTTGCGTATCAGTTTCAGTCGCTGTTAACTCTTGAGGTGTTTTAAAAATTGTAGATGTAGTTGCTTTTTCTGAAGACTCTTTTCTTGGTCTTCCACGTTTTATCTTTCCCTGCTCCCCGAGGACTCCGAAAAGTAGGAAGAAGTCTCAGATCCATGATTTCCGGTTCCATGGGCAAAAGCATGCATTGAATCGTAGGGCACATCCGAACCCACCACAAAAGCCCAAAAAAAGACAGATAATTTTATCACTATACACGTTCGTACAACACCGCGTTTCGAATCGAACTATTTTTTTAAATATATTATTAGTTTAATTTTAATGTTGATTCTTTTGAGTCAATCTAAGTACACATGCGCATATTATGTAAGTAATTTCACATTTTGTGTATGAATTATTTTAGTTGTTAATTATATATTTTTTAATAAATATGATTAGAATTAATTCAAAATATGAATAAGTAAATATAATATATTTTTATAAACTAAAAAGTTAAAATAAATATAAATGTTTTAATATTCACCAATTATCTTTTTACGAATGAAAGGTATTTAATCAGACACACAGTTTTGCTACTGTATTTATAAAACCTTGATTCAAAACTTATGGTTCAAAACATTAAATGTAAATTAAGTAATTAATGACAACATTTTAAAAACATTATATTTTTTTCATATAATGTATTGGCCAGAAAATGTATTATAAATTAAAATATCTATAAAAATAAATATTAACTAAAAAAATATAAACTATCATGTCCCAGAGATGAAAATTTCGACAACCTGGGTTGTTGTCTGTTGTCTCAGATGTGGTAATGATAAAATATAATCCATCAAAAAATATCATATAATAAATACAAAACTTTTTTTTTCTTGTAAATGCTTAAACATGAACTAAAAATATTATAGTAAGAGAAAATAACGAGCATATAATTACCGAGAAAGAAAAACTAACGCAGCAATTTGATCCTCAGAATCAGTTGAAGAAAAGGGCCGGCGAGGATAGTGAAAATTATGTAAGTTCAAAAAATGAAACACATGCAAGAATATGAAGATACAAAATGTTCTTCAAAAGAGTGGCCTCAACATGGAAATAAACGTAATCCAGTGAAGCCAACATATGATCAAAATATGACGCAAAAATATTCGATGAAGAGATCTGGAGAGGAAAGTGAAGATGACAAGAATGGCAAGGGAGCAAAACAAAACAATGAAGATGATGTGACAATAATTGATGAAAATGATTCTAATGTGATTTCGCCTAATACCAAATTAATCATAGGTGAATTTAATAATATAGTGGTTATTCGAAACATACTAACTTACGTAATCTCAGATGAAATAAAGGAAATGCTGCAACAGCACTACACTATCAATAATCAACAGAAGATCTTTAAAAAAGAAAAACCTAGATTATTTCCTTCAGTATACAATATGCGATTGGAAATGGATATTTTTGATATTCACAAATATCCAAATATCGAAATAATTTACCGCAAAATTCAAGATTTATATGACACGCATCCTCGTCACGCTCCCAATAAATCTATCGGCACACAAAATAATTCGGCAAACGTGAGCTCAGAAAGTAAAACGCAAGTAACAAATTCCAATATTGATTCGCCTGTGTGCTTACAAAAAGAGTAGCCGTTTCTAACATTTTAACCCTTTCTTATTTATTTATAAGAATAAATAAATTGTTTTTATTTATCTGAATTCCCAGTCCATTTGAAGCAAGTTACCATGCAAAATTTAGAAAACTACTTCAATTATAGTATGGAATGTGAAATATTTATTGATGAAACTAATAAATGTTGCAAAATATATTTATTTCTTACTATTATGAAATTAGTAAATTATAAAATGAGGAATAGATCAATATTATGTTTAATGTTGGATTGTAAAATGTGAATCTATTTATAAAAAAATGAATGTTTTAACTAAATCACTTTAATTTTATATAATACGTTATGTTATTTTTATCAATTAAATATATATTTTTATGTTAATTTTGTGTTGTAATAAAGTTATAGTTATATTAATATTCACCAGTTATTTAAAAACCACCGAAAAATAATTGTCATTCGTAAAGAAGTTTTAAAATCATATTTTAAATTGAATAAGACATACACTCAGTATTGCTACTATGTTATGTATATTGTTTTTTTTGCCAACAATTGTATTGTAAAGTCAAATATCAATCAGAATAAATATTAATTAAAATTATTATAAAATATAACAGAGATGAAAATATAGAAAATCTGGGTTATTGGCTGCTATCTGCTGATGTGGACTTTGATAAGTCACCCATAATGGTAAAACATAATCCTTTTTTGAAAAGTTTTGAAAGCAAAAGGAAAAAACCCCCGAGGGTTTTGTTCACTCTGATATATCATAATTTTTATTATTTTACAACTATTTTTTTTATAATTATTCATAAATTTTCGATAAAAGTTTCTTAAAGTCTATTTATGGATATAAAAATGTTCAAACAAAAATTAAATTCAATATAATTCCTAGAAATGATTATATTTAAAACCCTTTTGCAATATATACATTTATTGCCGTCATAATAAACGGATACCTGCAATATAAAAATAAAAATTGTATGAAAGTAGGTAAATCATCCCTAAAATGCAAATTACCCCCACCAATGTGTACTGAAGAAAACAACAGTATAAGAGTTGGATGAAAACTATCAATTTCATTATTACAAAATACTTAACAAGTAAACAAGTCATGGCATCGACCTGTATAGTATCTGAACTGAATAGCCTTTTAACTAAGCTGGTTCGGGCTGTGAAAAAGACTTTTTGTGATATCCAAACACTCTGTAAAGAAAGGGAAAATCTGTTAAGTAATCATCCAACTATCTACGAGAAAACCAGTAAAGATAAAAAGTTTAAAATACACGGACAAAGAAAATCTCGTGTTCGGTATATCACTAATAAATGTAATAAATGGAGGAAAAATCAACAAACAACGGAGAAGAAATTTTGGAATGCAATGTACCAAAAAACTACAGAGACACGAATTAACTACTACAATTTTACCGAGGAAGCTGAGGAGTTGAACAAGTAAATTGGTGTTCCAATATTCTAATATTTGCGGAAGAACAGTTGGATATCTTGTCCGAAATAATTGAAGGACAAAAAGAAATGCTCAATGGCGAAGATTTACTGAACACAGTTATTAAAAGGGAATTTCATAATTATAAAATGATGAAAATATTTCTTAAAAATTTCGAACAATTAATTTCAGGAACAAACAGATTTCATTTGAATATGATTACACTCTGTAACTGTCACGAATAAATAATCTAAAATATTGTATTGTAATTTTAATTATATAAACGGAATATGTAAATTTTGTAAATAAATATTAAAATAGTACTTTTACAAATAATTCTTCATTATTTATTTTTTAATGTCTATCATAGTAAGGAATAATACTTTTGTGATCGGGAACCGATTTTTTGAGACGGAATGCGATAAATTAAATTCTTAATCTATTATTAATTTTGTAATCAACAGAAGAAATAAATTTTTGAGAAATTTAACAAATAATTGAAAACTATGCAAAATATTATTCCTTATTATCATTTCAATCCATACAATACTATTATTTTTTCAGGTACGCGATAATTGGACAACGGTCTTTAGGACTATGTTAAGTGGGCGACAGATTGGTTTATAATAATTGTTTTGTAATTCATTTACAAAGAATTGTTTGTTTTGTCTAAATTTTTACACATGTACATATGATTTTATTTTTATAAATTATTGTAGCCCACTTCTCACATACCCTTTTTTTTCAAGGCGTTCAGAAAGTTTTGATTTTTATAAACTAAAAATGATAGTTTATCTAAATAGTATTTTTATGTAAACTTTGTATTCATGATTGCTAATTTATCTATATAATATTTCATAAAGTTTATTTAAGAATATAAATATCTTTTCATAAAATTAAGTAGAATTTTGTACAAAATAAAATAAATTTAATATAATTCCTAGAACGGATTTACCAACATCTGATGGGGTTACGGTGGCTACTTTTGCTGATGACACTGCGGTGATGGCATCGAATCATGATGCGGTGACAGCTTCCAGAGTGCTACAGACAAGTCTCGATAAAATACAGTGCTGGCTCAGGAAATGGAGAATTCGAGCAAACGAAACAAAATCGGTCAACGTTACATTTACCTTGCGCAGAAAAACATGCCCACCTGTGACTCTAAATCAGTGTGTTCTCCCACAAGAAGATGTAGCCAGGTACCTAGGTATGCATCTCGATCGCCGTTTTGACGTGGAAGGAGCATATAAAGAAGAAGAGAAAGCAAGTAGAATTGAAGGCTAGACAATTGCATTGGCTCTTAGGAAGAAACACCAAAACTTCGCTGGAAAATAAACTACTCATCTATAAAACTATAATTAAGCCAATATGGACCTATGGCATCCAGCTCTGGGGATCTGCTTGCAATTCCAGCATTAACATAATTCAGCGATTCCAGTCCAAAACACTCAGACAAATCGCCAATGCTCCATGGTACGCTACCAACAATGAAATCCACCAACATACGAACATGAATTTAGTTAGAGAGGAGATTGCTGGAGCCAGCATCAGATATTACCATAGGCTGGAATCCCACCCAAACATACTTGCCAGTGGACTGACGGACACCAGCGACCAACGTCGGAGACTGAAGAAATTCAAACCACAGGATCTGCTAAGTCGATTTGGATAGGTTCACTATGTTGTATGTGCGTGTGTTAGTGAGTGCGTCCAAACCAACAACACTTAAATGAAGGCTAGTCGATGGACTATGTCTTCAAGAATTTATATTTTTTTTTTGTTTTTATTTGAGACAACAATTCAACTTAATATCTCATATAAAGAGATAGATTGTAGAAATAAATAAAGGAAAAAAAAAAAAAAAAAAATAATAATTCCTAGAAGAGATTTATTTTAATACCTTTATTCATGAGGAGGTATCTGCAATTAAATAATGGAAAATTGTAAGAAAATAAGCAAATAATCACTAATATACATTTTACCCTATAAATATTTGGAAAAATACTGTATTAAAATATTAATTGATGTCCAAACATTATACATACATGCGGAAAAGGCTTTAGATAATCATCCAAAAATATACGATAAAAAAACCCTAAAGTTGAAGAATTTTAAATACATAGACAAAGAAAATATCAGGTTTGAAATGTCACCAAGAAAAGTAATAATTGGATACAAATTAACAAAAATATAATAAAAATAACATTTATTAATCACATTAAATCTGAGCAAAAGGCTAGACACAATCAATCATATAAATACATAAATCATACAAAAAAATAATATGTATAATAATATGAATAATGTTAATATAAAAAAAAAAGACCGCAACAAAAAAAAACAAATAAATGAAAAAGTGACCGATGTATATCCTTCCTTGACGACGAAAAACCCAGAAGTCCCCTGAACCCGACCCCTAGGTGACTCCAGCTCTGGTTCATCCAGGTCGAACATCAGCACATAAACGTGGTTGCCCGAAAAGTAAACGTGTGTGTCTATGTTGAAGTTATTGATGAATCGTCTCTTCAACCGCTGAAGCAACTCAGCACGACCCTCAAAATGTTTTGTCAAATTTATTTTGTTTATATAAGTGTTAATAGTTTGTGAATTCTGCTGCTCGTAAGATCCTCAGACAATTCGCTTATTTTTTTATTAATTGACCTTATCATCGCATTTGGCACACCCGGGATGTGTGATTTCAAGACACCTATCGCAAGGCACAGGTATCGGAGGCGGTTTTATGGTCTGGACTGCATGGAAGTGCTTATTCGTATAGAACAAGCCCCCGGGAGAAAAGTCTTCGAAAGGAAGATGCGCTTCCTGTGATGAAGCGCACCTTGAATGTCGGCAGTCCTGTTGCCCTCTATGTTCGATGCAAGAGGTCTTCAGGTGTGTACTGATGTCTAACTCCTTAATGTCCAGATCCATCCTTGTGAGGATACAGGACAGTGACGCGTTGGGGCTCTGTATTTTAGGTTCCTTTTGAGGAACACTCTCGGTGTAGGAGGACAACTCCCTTTGGGTTATTTGACTTCTGTAGGAAGCATGTCTTCGTTTCAAGAATGATGTCTTCATGGTTGCCCGAATCCCTCGACGACAACGTAGATAGTCGATATCAACTTAACGCTTTTCGCACTTTTATATTAAAAAGTATGTTGTATTTTTTGTTTTCTTATTTTTTTCAGTTTGCGTTGTTAACTCTTGAGGTGTTTTAAAAATTGTAGATGTAATTGCTTTTTTTGAATACTCTTTCAAAAAAACTCCACGTTTTCTCTTTCCCTGCTCCCATCCGGAACCCGAGGCATCCAAAAAGTAGGAAGAAGTCTCTTATCCGCTCATTTTCGGTTCCATGGGCAAAAGCATGCACTGAATCGCAGCGCGCATTCGAACCCACCACAAAAGCAAAAAAAAAAACAGATAATTTTATCAGAGAACACGTCCGTACAATACCGCGTTTCGAATCGAACTGTTTTTAAAAATATATTATTAGTTTAATTTTTATGTTGATTCATACGAGTCAATCTAATATTTAACCCAAGTTCTCTATAGTCACTTCATACATATGCGCGTATTATGTAAGTAATTTCACATTTTGTGTATGAATTATTTTAGTTGTAAATTATATATTTTTAATAAATATGATTAGAATAATAGTAGAAAAATACAAATAAATAAGGAGGATATAAATCCGAAATTTTAGTTTTTTATAACATGTTTTATAGGCATTTCATGTAATTCAAATTATGAATAAGTAAACATAATATATTTTATTATTAATCATTTAATATTAAATTGGTATTTTCGCGTACTCTATTTTCAAGTGATTCAGAAATTTTTGATTTTTATAAACTAAAAAGTTATAATAAATATAAATGTATGTTTTAATATTCACCAATTATCTTTTTACGAATGAAAGATATTTAATCAGACCCACAGTTTTGCTACTGTATTTATAAAACCTTGATTCAAAACTTATGGTTCAAAACATTAAATGTAAATTAAGTAATTAATGACAACATTTTATAAACTTTATATTTTTTCATATAATGTATTGGCCAGAAATTGTATTCTAAATTAAAATATCTATAAAAATAAATATTAACTAAAAAAATATAAACTATCATGTCTCAGAGATGAAAATTTCAATGAAATCCATTCGGATTATTAAAACTTTATGGTATTCATAAACAAACTAATATTTGTTAATTATAGCACACAAATTATAAATAAAGAAAATTAAAATGTAACTTTAAAAAAAAACGAAATCCTATCAAAAATTTCATATAAATATTAATATATTTTCGGAAAAACTTTTTTTCTTATAAATGCTTAAACATGAACTGAAAATATTATAGTAAGAGAAAATAACGAGCATATAATTACCGAGAAAGAAAACTAACGCAGAAATTTGATCCTCAGAGTCAGTTGAAGATAAGGGCCGGAGAGGATAGTGAAAATTGGGTGATGCAATGTTCCAGAAAATGAAACACACGGAGGAATATGAAGATACAGAATATTATTCAACAGAGTGGTCGCAACAAGGAAATAAATATAATGAAGATATAATCAATCCAGTAAAGCCAACATATGATCAAAATATGACGCAAACATATTCGATAAAGAGATCTAGACAGGAAAGTAAAGATGACAAGAATGGTAAGAGAGCAATACAAAACAATGAGGATGATGTGACAATAATTGATGAAAATGATAATAATGTGATTTCGCCTAATTCCGAAATACTCATAGGTGAATTTAATAATATAGTGGCTATTCCAAACACACTAACTAACGTAATATCAGATGAAATGAGGGAAATGCTGCAACAGCACTACATAATCAATAATCAACAGATGATCTTTAAAATGACGCAACCTGCATTATTTTTTTCAATATACAATGAGCAAATGGAAACAGCACATGTTTGTGAGATTCACAAATATCCATATATCGAAATGAGTTTCCGCAAAATTCAACATATATATAACACGCATCCTCGTTACGCTCCCGAAATATTAGCATACTGCAGATCTATCGGCACATAGAAGCTCTAAAAATAATTCGGCAAAAGTGAGCTCAGAAAGTCCAACACCAGTAACAAATTTCAATATTGATTCGCCTTTGTGCTTACCAAAAGGGTAGCCGATTCTAACATTTTAACCATTTTTTTATTTTTATAAGATGCTTGTCTCAATAAATAAATTGTTTTTATTTATCTGAATTCCTAGTCCGTTTGAAGCAAGTTACTGTGCAAAATTTAGAAAACTGCTTCAAAGAACTGGTATATTAGTAAATAATTAACTATAATTATAGAATGGAATGTGAAATATTTATTGATGAATCTAATAAATGTTGCAAAACATATATATTTCTTACTATTATAAAATTAGTAAATTATAAAATGAGGAATTGAGCAATATTATGTTTTATGTTTGATTGTAAAATTGTGAATCTTTTTATAAAAAAATGAATGTTTTAACTGAATCACTTTAATTTTATATAGATAATACGTTATGCTATTTTTATCATCTAAATATATATTTTTATGTTTCTATTGCGTTGTAATAAAGTAAATATAAATGTATGTTTTAATATTCACCAATTATTTAACGACTGAAAAATATTTGTCATTCGTAAAGAAGTTTTAAAATTATATTTAACTATGATGGTTCCAAAGATTAAAAGTAATTAATAACAAAATATTGATTTTTTTTTGCTAAAAATTAATATCAATCAAAATCAATCAGAATAAATATTAATTAAAATTATTTATATACATGGGCAGTTTGAAAATTTTTGAAAGCAAAAGGGAAAAACCCTGATATAGCATAATTTTTATTATTTTACAACTATTTTTTTATAATTATTCATAAATTTTCTCTAAAAGTTTCCTAAAGTCTATTTATGGATATAAAAATGTTCAAACAAAAATTAAATACAATATAATTCCTAGAAATGATTATACTTAAAACCCTTTTTGCAATATATACATTTATTGCCGTCATAATAAACGGATACCTGCAATATAAAAATAAAAATTGTATGAAAGTAGGTAAATCATCCCTAAAATGCAAATTACCCCCACCAATGTGTACTGAAGAAAAAACAGTATAAGAGTTGGATTAAAACTATCAATTTCATTAATACAAAGTATTTAACAAGTAAACAAGTCATGGCATCGACCTGTGTAGTATCTAAATTGAATAGCCTTTTAACTAAGCTGGTTCGGGCTGTGAAAAAGACTTTTAATGATGTCCAAACACTCTGTGAAGAAAGGGAAAATCTGTTAAGTAATCATCCAACTATCTACGAGAAAATCAGTAAAGATAAAAAGTTTAAAATACACGGACAAAGAAAATCTCGTGTTCGGTATATAACTAATAAATGTAATAAATGGAGGAAAAATCAACAAGCAACGGAGAAGAAATTTTGGAATGCAATGTACCAAAAAACTACAGAGACACGAATTAACTACTACAATTTTACCGAGGAAGCTGAAGAATTAATTACACGGGAAGGCGTTGAAGAAAATCAAGTTGAACAAGTAAATTGGTGTTCCAATATCCTGATATTTGCGGAAGAACAGTTGGATATCTTGTCCGAAATCATTGACGGACAAAGAGAAATGCTCAATGGCGAAGATTTACTGAACACAGTTATTAAAAGGGAATTTCATAATTATAAAATGATGAAAATATTTCTTAAAAATTTCGAACAATTAATTTCAGGAACAAACAGATTTCATTTGAATATGATTACACTCTGTAACTGTCACGAATAAATAATCTAAAATATTGTATTAATGATAAATAATTTTAATTATATAAACGGAATATGTAAATTTTGTATATTATAGATATATATTATTAATAAATATGAAAATAGTACTTTTACAAATAATTCTCCATTATTTATTTTTTAATTTAAAACAATTACGAATTATCCCACTTCTATTATAGTAAGGAATAATACTTTTGTGATCGGGAACCGAAGTTTTGAGACGGAATGCGACAAATTAATTTCTTAATGTATTATTAATTTCGTAAGCAAAAGAAGTTAACTATTTTAACTCTTGAAAGTAATGATCGTAGTAAGTTATCAAACAATCAAAATCTAAGCAAAACATTATTCCATTTTAGCATTTCAATCCATAGAAAACTATTATTTTTTCAGTGTACGCGACAATTGGACGACGGCCTTAAGGACTATATTTGGTGGGCGACAGATCGGTTTATAATTATTTTCTATTATCACTTCTATTAGCACTTTCCCTAACAAACCCGACTTTTTTTATTTAAACTCATAGTTTCTTAATTATTGTTAGTCTTGATCCTTATCAGAAATTAGAAACTAGATTTTGAACATACAATTAGACTGACAAAAACTGGATAAATTTTCTACTGTACTCAGAGGCATGATCTTCTAAATTCATAACCTTAGATTATTCGTATTTATATTTCTTGGTTTAGTTATTCATAAACAGATAATAATTTTAGTTTAATAATATATTTTTTTTGGCTTTGTATATTTGACCGAGTTGATTCCTCTTTTTTTTAAGTTGATTAATTTTATTATCATAAACTAAAATTGATAGTTTTACAAAATAGCACTTCTTATTATGTAAATATATTATTAGCTTATTCCCATACTATACTTTTGAGTTGTAATAAAGTTATAACAAATATAAATGTACGTTTTAGTATTTATCGTTCGCAAAGAAGTTTTCAAATCATTTTTAAGTTGAATTAGCTGCATTTTATAACACACACTATTGCTACTGTGTTTATAAAATCTTGATTATAAACTCATGGTTCAAAACATTAAATGTTAACTAAGTAATTACTGACAAAATATTGAAATATTGACTTTTTTTATATAATGTATTGTACAGAAATTGTATTCCAAGATCAAATATCAATCAAAATACATATTAATTAAAAAATTGTAAAGTGTCATGTACCAGAGATGAAAATATGGACATCCTGAGTTATCTGCTATCGCCTGATGTGGAGTCTCAGATTTGGTAATGGTAAAATATAATCCATTCTGGTTAATTATAGCACAAAAATTATAAATAAATAAAATTAAAATTAATTCCGAAGTTGTAAAAAATACATTTATTTAAAAAAACTGACAAAAAATATCTTATAAATAATTCTCATCTCCATCGAGATATTCCAGCTAGTGTGCGTATGCTGAATGCACCTTGCCCTGGGTAACCACAACTTTTTCGATAAGCCTTCATTGAATTATGGTGCCAGGAAGAGAAAGACGTTCATCCTGACCTAGTAAATCGACGGGCAGAAGTCTCGCGGCAGCTCGCAGGCTGTGGATTCATTAATACATACCAAAGACAAAACAACAAACTAAGCAATGATTAAGCAATCTGTTTCAAGTGTACTAAAAAATGCAAAGACTGTTCCATCAGCAGGAATGGTTTTGACATCAGTTTTTTTTATGCAAACGGATTTTTGTTACTAGAGTATATTGAGAAAAGTAAAAGAATTAACTCAGAATATTATGCAAGTCTGTTAGATCAATTGGATGGAAAAATTCATGAAAAAATAACTAGTTTACTTTCTAAACTTTTGAAACTACCCTCATATTTTATATAAATATTTTAATATTTTATTAAAATTATTTATATACTTTCGTTAAATTATGACATGCTAGTGCTCTTTTATAATCATCGAATTGTTTTCATGTTAAATACAAGAAATCCGATTGGTTTATGATTATGTCTGGGTCAATGGGCATATGCAACTATCAACTTACTTGAGATATACATTCTTGTGCCAGACCTTTTAAAAACCTGGACAGAAAAATTTAACACATCCTTATTTATTTGTTTAGTTCATAGAAATTATCTCGAAATAGCAGTTAATCCAAAATTTATATTTTTGGAAAATATATTAAATATGGACGTTAAAGTAATAATCATTTATTTTAATTCACTATAACTTTCACTTTAACTATTTTATTTATGATATTTATTAAAGTAAAAGTAAATATTAACAATGAAATAATTCTTGGACGTTGTCTTGGTCTGTATACCAAGTGAGGACGAAGGAAAAGCAAGCCAGAACTGCGACAATTATAAAATAAACGTTGAACTAAACCAATAAGCGTTTGTAAGAAATGAGAAATATATAAATGAGAATTACTCACTGCAACAAAACGAAGAACAAAAAAGAGGCATATCCTGAAAACGCAGGCAGCAAGTTCATATGATCCTAAGATTGTAGATCTGTGTGTGGTTGGAGCATTTTCGATAGCGTGCAATTTGCAAACTCCATACAGTAAATTCGTGCATGCGTCAATCAGATAAAATATTCCGAAAGCTAGTCCAGAGTCTGCAACAAAGTTTGCTTTACAAAATCAATGGAAATATTTGTATTTTTGTAAAACCTTGATTGCATTGAGTGATAAAGATGCAGAGGATGAACAGGAACGTTTGTGAGATGTAAATTGTGGTCTTCCGGCCGACAAGCGCAATTAGAAACACAGATGAAGTCATTGAGATCAAGCGAGAAAATGCAAAGAAATAAAGAAAATACTGAGAGTTGAAAATGTCTTGAAAATAATCTGAAAAATATTCATTATCCAATAATGAGAAACTAGAATGTATTCAAATACCGATGAAGTTGCTACTGCAAATGGAACTGCTAATACCAATAAGCATTAGATAGCACCAGAAGAACGTCTGCTTTGTTCGTTTAAACTCGTCCAGAAGCCAAAATACTTCGCCATTGAGATTTATTTTATTGTTTCGGTAAAAGGAAAGGACCTCGTTATTAACGTGCGGCGTTTTAGATGATTCCAACAGAGTCCACGCAACTTTCTTGCTCTTAGTGTAGAACCAGAGAGGCGATGCTGGCACGAACCTAAATGTATAAACGATGTAAATTATAGCTTATATGATGAACGAACTTGCCAATCGACGAGCGGCAGGAACAAAATGCCAATGCTATAAAAGCAGAGGAGATATCTCCAATGGACAGAGAAACTCTCAACCAACGGAATCAAAACGTAACTGATTCCATCCGACAGTGCATGCAAGATGAAGAATCTACAGGGTCTCAACAGTGGCGAGCATAATTCCAATGCTACAATTTGCAGTTATAACAACTAATTAATAACTCAATCACAGATTACCAAGCGTATGCAACGTAACGTTCGTAATTGCGAAAGCTATACCATACAGCACGCTGGCAAACATAAACAATTCCATGTTGTCGAAGAAGATCATCCCAACCGCTGCCACTTGAGACATTCTCAACGAAAACGAAAGCATTGCTTTCCTGCTGTAACTACGAATAAATACCTTTTCATCCAACTCTTTGGTGAATTAAGTTCTTATGTTACATATCAGCCATCGGCACGAACAATATGTATCCTAACATGTTTCCAATAACATTCGACAAGATGATCAGGGTTTCCATGGTCTTGTGGCAAAATAGTGTAAACTGAAAATTGTAGACATTTAAAAATAGAATAGCTCATGTATGCGATAATGCTATGAACGTCTTTGTATATGGTTGTGTAGCCACTATCATCGTTGAAGACCAGACTTGAGCATGATAACTCTTGAGTTGATGTCTTTGGCATATTCAACGCATTGCTATAACTCATACCAGCTAACTTTTCGTAATCATAATTATAATAGACACAGATTTTGTTAGAATTATTTCTGAAAATTATAGAATAAATATTACCATTGCGTAAAGTACTTTTAACAGAATCAATATTGATCTCACGGTTGTATCAGCCTTTGAATTTCTTCGAAGCTCCATGGTAAATTCTCGAGCGCAGGAATTTCGCATCTGACTTTAAACGGAGGTCCCTTGAACAGCACAATGGAATTCATGATTGTATAGGTAACGAATGGGACAACCATTAATGAGGTCACAAGAGCAAACCAATACGTCCATTTTCCCTCGGTCACCAACTTGTTCTTGAACTCTAAATCTGAAAGAAATGGTTTATTTTGAATACACGTTTTAAAAAAAAGTGCACCTCTGGACGACTGCCTATCATCGATTTCAGTTTTCATGACAAGAATAACATTGCCAAACTTTGACGTAAGAATATATTTCCATTATTTCCTTTATTTAAATAAATATATACAATATTATAAATATATAAGTCAGGTAGATTGCGAATGAAATTAATAAATAAGTCTGCTCCATTGGTGAGGATCTTGCAAAAGATATTCTTGAAAGAACTGGTAAAACATATCAAAATTATAACGTATACTTGGACATGATCAATATAGGATGAATCGTTTTGTAAAATTGCAAATTAAATTTTATAAAGCTTAGAAACGATCATCGATATCTTCTTTTCATTGTTTCCAGTGATTCGTGCAGAGTCGAATATCATCATTATTAATATTATTAGTAATATACGTAAATCTGTTAAGTGTTAATCCACATTAGAGCTTTCTGTAGACCAATATCGAGAATTCGATTCCATCTAACAATTCTTTCTAATAATTTAATATTTGTCAGATTTCAACTGATGTAGAAAATTAAAATTTTATATTTGACTTTTAAATAGTACATTAACATTATAATTTGCCGATTCTTCGAACTGTCTGAGTTGCCTAAGAATTAGCGTTGGGTCTGAATAAAGAGAAATACTAGAATAGTTCACGTAATCGGTTCTCTGCTTGTTTGAAACTAGACTAAGGGTTTTGTTTGAGCATCAAGCGTCTTAACAACTTAAGCTTTAACTAAGTAAACAAATTTTTATATAATTTACTGATTACGATAAATCACACACCAAGTCTATATATCGAATATAGAAAAGAAAACTTTTAAGATTTGATACCTCCACGAGTAAAGTTTTTAAATCAATAGATATTCTATGTATTGTAGAAAGTCAATATTACAGTAATTTTAATCTCGTAAAAGCGTAATAAAAATAGTTATAAATATAAAAAATATTAATGGAAGTATAATTACATTAAAACGATCATACAGAACTTTTTCCATAATAGAAAGTAATACAGAAAAAATAACAGCAACATATAATATAAAATTATTTAATTTATTGCTTATTATATATTATTTTATTGCTTTCCATGATAAAGTACATAGATATGTAAGGGATTTATTTTTTCATCTAGGAAACAGAAAGGATATTTTTTTCCTCCGCTAACCAAATTAAATTTGGGAAGGGGGATAAAAAGGAGATATATTTTCTTTATTTAGTTATTACTGCCAGTTGTTGACAAACTTGGTGCAAGTGGTAAAAGCATTGCTGATGTTTTCATCTTGACACTTAAATTTTTATATATACCACCAATCGAGCTTGCGTGCATCTTCGGTTACCGAGAGTTTCAAAATTTACGAACTTCACGTGTTGTTCAGACACATTTTAAACATAACCTTATTTATGTGCAGTGGTGTTGGTGTTATGAGATCTTAAGCAATTTATAAATATTAAACAATGATATCGGACACGGAATTAGTTTTGAAGTTAAAGGGTGGCGGCTCTTTCGTTAAATTGCCTCCAGTATTCTCGGATAGCAAAGAGTGAGTTATAACATTATTGAATAAACATGATTGTTTAAATACATTAATTTGCAGGTATGTAATTGTCGCTGGAATTGATTGCTTGTATTCATACCATGTGAAAACTGGCAAGAGGTTTCTTGTCTTCAAAGATTGCAACGAGAAGATTGTTGGTTTTGATGTTTATAATTTTGAGGGTTCCGAGCAATTAATAGCATGCACAAGAAAAGGAACTGTTATTTGCTGGAATCTAAGTACAGCTATTAAATTGTATTCAATTGTGAGTATTTTACATTGAGTGTAAGCGTTGTTTTATTTAACTTTAACTTGTTTTTATTTAGGAAACATCTCACAAGAATGTTAAGAAATTTAAGTTGGTCAACAGATTGTATAAAGGCAATGTGATGCAAAAGGCTATGATATGCTGGAAGAAGGAAAAAAGAATAAATTTTGGATTTTTGGACTTGAGTTCAAAAAAATTCAAAGAGCTAACTATTAGCTTTGATATTGGGGAGAATTTCCTTGTGGATGTTGGCGGACCAGTTGATAATGTTTTTATCTGTTTGTTGGAAAAGAACATATTGAGATTTGTTACTCTCAATGACCCCAATAATGTAATCACGTATGTATTTTCATATATATTGTAACAATATAATGAATTATTACAATTTTAGGAAGAAGTCTTCGTCAAATTTCACTTATGTTTTATGCCATCCAGAGTATGAATGTGTGTTAACAGGAGATGAACAGGGTCGGATTATTTCTTGGTTAAAACTTTTGCAAGAATGTACGAGAACTATTTATCATTGGCATTCATTGCCAGTTAAGTCAATTTGCTTGTCCAAGGGGGGCAGCACGTTTTACAGTGGTGGCAACGAGGCTGTGTTGGTCCGCTGGGAGCTATTTGAACCGTTGAACAGGCGATTTTTACCGCGATTATCTGCTGCCATTGAACAACTCTCCGTTTCGGAAGATAACGCATTCGTGGCCATCAGTACCAGCGACAATGCCGTGAAAATCGTCAGCAGTTACTTCGATAATGTCAGCAACATTCAGCATCTTGTATTGGGCGATAAATTCCCTGGAGGAATTGTGTTTGATCCCAGGACGAAAGCGCTTGTGATGAACGGAGTTACCGGTTGCTTACAATGGTATTCCCCATATGACATGAATCTTCTGTTTTCTGTAAGTTAGAATATCACATCAATTAACAATATATTAACTTAGATTACTTTAGCTGGACGTGAGCGGGAGGAATAAAGTTACTGGAGATGACGTCGATAAACTCGTCATTCCTATTGATATCGTTCTCTTTGATATTAACCAGTTGGGATCGTGGACGGCTACAGTGGAGGAATTGCATTCGAGCGACGAGTTGAGTTTCGAGTGCTTCTTGAAGTTTTGGCATTTTGATGCCATAGAGCAAAAGTTCAAACTGAATTCATCCATCATGTACCCTCACGAAAAAAAGATTACGGCGATAAAGTTTCAGCCATCAAACAAGGATATGGACATTCGTTGTATCACAACTAGCGAAGACAGATTATTTAAAATTTGGCAATTGTTCGATAGTTCTGATATGTACGGTTGTTCTGTTGGATGGCGTAATGTCGGTTCCGGATTCTATAGGGATTTGACGCCCAGTTCCCTGAGTTTCTCGCACGACGGCTCCATTGTCGCGATTCCGTTCAATAACATTCTAACCACTTGGCTCCCAAAAACGTGCGAGCTAAAATGTTCTTTAGCGCATCCAATTTATAAAACGGATATCAAACAAGTGGCTTTCGGTGTTGGTTCCCAGTGCCACTTGGTGGTAGCAGCCTCAAATGACAGGTTGAGCGTTTGGAACCTTTTGACTTTGTCGATGACTTGGACCGTCAGTCTGAATGTTTCCTTCTTACAAGCCGATTTTACCACACCATACATGTCTGTGTTTACAGATAATAAAAGTAAGTACATCAACATTAATACTATTATTAGATTTACTGTTTGAAACGAACGTTTCAATATAGCTTTTCAAAAATAATACACATAAATCAGTTGTAATATTCAACATTTTTTTAATTTTGCAGTGTTCGTGTTTGAACCAAGCAGTCCGAAACCGGTGTACACGAACAAGGAGATTGGATCCAATGTGATCTGCAGCATATTTACACCCAATAGATATAAGAGTAGAACAAACGGAAAGTGGCACGAGAAGTCACAAATTTATTTTATTACGTCGGAAAAGGTATGTTGTAGAATAATTAATGTATCGGGACTTATATTTAATTTGTTGACTGTTTTTTTCCAGCAATTGTATTGCTTAGATACCAACGAAGAGACGGAGGAGTACACTCAGTTCGTTTACGAGGAAACGAACAATACTTTGTTTAGTCAGATTACCCCCAATATCAAGACGAGCGCTATGGAGCAGTACGAGCCGATTGTGCACAACTACAAAAAATCCTCTATTAAGAAACTTAATATGGTAAGATATTAAAAATATATTTATAATCGATTAGATTAAATTGATCGCATATTTGTTTAAAATAATTAGTTATTGGATTATCCACCACATACGATGCCGCCTACAAGTTTGCTCTGCGAGTCAGTATTGAGCACGATGATCTTCGAAGCTCAGAAACGAAACAATGCCAATAAGTCTGAATCGAATAGCGCAGAAGAGGAGGGCGATGTTACTAAGATCGAAATCAAAGAGAAAAATGACATGGACGTGGACACTAGTGAACAGTTGTCTAGTATTAATCTTAAGCCAGCGGAATGGATGATAGGTTTACTTTAGAATAAATAATTATCTATTTCGCAATTTTAAAATAAACTATATTTTATATTACTCCCACTTCATGTTTATATATATTTATATTACTTAAATGGACGTATGTGACCTCATTTATCGGGCCGAATCTTCTTTAAATAATTGAAAGAAATTGACGCGAAATTACTGTGTACGACCAACACGATTAAAAGGATATACTATTTAGTTAATAAATAATTATTTAATAGCACTCGCTCATTTTATATAGTAATAATATTCGCGCGCTCGGACGATGTTTGACGTATTTTCGGTATGAGGAATGATAAGCACTTGAAGATTAACATTGGTTACTATAGGTGTGTGGCCGGTGAATTTCAAACGCTGCACTTTCCTGAACAAATTGCACGAGTTCTACATCAACTTTAACGTCATATATTTCTTGCTCTTGTATTCGGAGACGTTCCTCAAAATCATGATCTTCCGTAGCCACCGGATAGAGAAGATTGTCGAGCAAATCCGTATGACGGAGAAGATTATTTTCGATGGATCCTTGAAGAAGATACGGCTCTATGCAATAAAAAACTAACCATTAGTTTCTTGTTACTGACCTTCACAATTATACTGTTTTTTATAAATCCAATCTTGCAACCGATGAAGAACTACACCATAGTTGTTGAAAATCAAGCGGTGTTCTTGGAACGACCACTGCCCTTTCAGTCTTGGTTTCCCTTCGACAAATTCAAATATTACTACGATTCATTCGGTATGCAAGTCTTTGTCAGCTGTATTGGCGCCCCATACACTAGTCTAACCGATGTATTCCTTTGGAGTTTCATGATTTTCGGCTTAGGTCAACTGCGAATCGTACAGCACAAGTTTAAGAATGTCAAGTTATGCGAAAAAGAAAATAACGTGGATGAAAATATAGCTCTGAGATGCGTACCCTATAAATCTATTAATATTTATCAAATTATGATTAGGTAAGACTTTTTTCCCACTGCCATGAATAAATTATGTTAATGTTGATAGACGCTATATAAATTTAGCAGTAATGCATATGATCTGAAATAAAAAGAGTATATTTACTACATCTGACACTGAAGCTAAATTACAAAATTTTGAAAAACAATTTTTAGGTATTTTCTGAATTTAAAATTGTGTATTATAATTTCTGGAAATATATAAAATACATGATAGAATTAAACATATATATATATATATATATATTTATCTTTATATTTGTTTGTTTGTTGGAAAGCGTTATTAACTTAACTTTTTCATTTAATGAAATTGTTTGCATTTAATGTTGCAGCTTCTTCGGTGAACTTTACCGAAGTCTCAACCTATTGATGCTAATCAATTTTATATTCAACGCAGATTGGATTGATTTGTTTTCAAATCATAACAGTAAATTATCTTCCGACAGATTATCGTGGCGAGCATATAATTATTCTTTTTTCAGACCGATTTCAGCATTGGCCAAGTCTTCGTCATTGAATATTTTTTGGCGATGCTTATACAGATCTTTATTTTCTATTGGTACACGAACGAGATTATTTTTGAAAATAATCGCATGGAAGTTTTGAATTATCTCCGTTAGTATTATTTTATCATATATGCAAATCTGTTAGGAAAATTGTAACTAATATAAAATACAAATTTTGAATTTTCTTCAGAGTATGAAAGTTGCCGAAGCGAATACCATTTAGACATGAATGCCTCAGAATCTGCAAATGCAGAGTCTTCCGTCATTCTTCTTGTGATTGATTGATACAGAATCTATTGAATATAGTATAGACAACAAGCTTTAACCAACCTGTCCTTCTCTGCAGGATAAAGCTCACAGTATTAAACCCTGTAAATTTGTATATAGCAGGAAAGATTTTTTACTCGAACATTCCTTCACTGTATTTATTTTTCCTTTCTCACGCATACATAGATTTATAGGACTTCATGTAGGTTCTGCTGCCTGAAAGAAATTCTGATCTCGGCTATGACGGCGTCATCCAAATACTCTTTTTACAGCGGTAAGTTCACGTCCCTCCCACCTGGTCGGAGTGCATTTTTCTGCCATGTTCCTGGACATGCGTATGGCTTTCGACTCAAGTGTTTTATTCTAACATTTCCAATTGCATGTCTCAGATTATCAATAACTTCATCAATAATCACTTCCTTCGCGTTAGACCTCGAGCTATATTTTCCAACTTTTTTCCCCAGGGTTCCCATTATCGCTATTATTGTTGAATGTTTTCTGCAACAATTTATATAATAATGATCCCTACGTGTTCAATCCCGACCTCATGTTTTACACTATGCTGATGATCTAGTCTCAGTGTCTCATTCGTTATCAGAATCTAAGCTCTATACTACGTTTAGTTTCCTGGACATATTAAATAGGTATCATGTTTGCCCTATAAATATATATTCAATCCAAAATTGAGGTAAACCCAGTCTTAATATACAAAATGTTGATGGGAACAAAAAGTTAACAAGAGCTAATCTTTCCGCAACAGTAATGTTGTTAAGTTTACGACAGTTTATTAAGATTATCGAGGAGTATTTTAGTGCTCTCACAATCATTTTACAAATCTGAACATAAATATAGTTCTCGTCCAAACACAGTCAAAACTCTGAAATATCTGCCCCTGGCCTTCATCTTGTACTTAATTTATTTAATGAACAAATTAAATTTTACCTTGTCCACTAAATTTTGCGCCAAAGATTCTAAGTGGTGAAGATTCAGTATTTTCGATATCTTCAAATTATATATGGGCAGAAAGACTGCAGTAAATTGCCCTTGCTGTGTAGACATACAATTTTTGTTCTATTATTATTATTTTATCTTTTGGATAGAGAAGTATGTTAGTGCTTTCACAATCATTTTACAAAACTGAACTTAAATTTAGTTCTCGGCCAAACACAGCCAGAACTATGAAATATCTGCCCCTGGCCTTCATATTGTACTTAATTTATTTAGTAAATTAAATAAATGTCCACTATTTTTTGTGCCAAAGATTCTAAGTGGTGAAGTTGCCGGCTTTCAATATTTTCGATAACTCCAAATTATATATGGGCAGAAAGACTGCCCTTGGTCTGTAGACATACATTTTTTTTTCTATTATTATTATTTTATCTTTTGGATAGACACGTTGCTGTTAATAAAACACAAATATGTAGGAAATTTATTTTTTTAACGAGTTTTTCCAGGAAATACAAAGATTTTTTTCAAATTCGTAAAAGCATAAAAAATCATTTAAATTATTAATTATCAATTTGTAGATTTTACAATTTCTAGAATAGAACATAGAATTGAGTCATAAAATAATTCAAAAATTAAAAAATATACATTACCAAAAATTCCAGAGGAAAAATAATAAATTCGAGAATGAGCATCTAAGAGGAAATAAAAATAAAATTATTCCAGATTTCGCAATATGTTCATTTTATTTTCGTATTATTGAAATAAAAACGATAAACTTAAATTGTGAGTTCAATATTTTTTAGTATTATTGCATCATTTCATATTATTTGTAATATAGTTATGTGCTATATGTCATTGTAAAGTTTGATGCTTGGAAGATATAAAACGGCACCTAAAACACTATAAAATAGAGTATTGAAACCGTATAATTCCAGTAGTTTTAGAACTTATATTAATTGTTCCTCTAATGTAGAAACTGTGAAATTATATTGATATTCTATAATATAGTTGTTATTGACGTTTAATTAATGTTCAATATAAATATTTAGTTATTGAGATCAGAAATTACAGTTGTTTGTTACAAAACAATCAAGTAACGATGAGCTTGAAAATGTTTTGAATATAGTGTTAGTATGTAATGATAGGTATCCTTTGAAATAGTTTCGAAATACTAAGAAGTGTATATTAATTTATTGAAGCACTTTCTTAACAGTTACAATAAAACGCCCATTGAAAGTTTACATTAAAATTCACTTAAATATTTAAGACTGATGCACGACATCTATAATATATAAATAGCGAATGTACCGAATCCGGGGAATTAGTAACGAGATGGCGAAAGATCGCTACTTGAAATTTAACATCATCTGGCTTGCCGTCGGCGGCCTATGGCCTTCATTCTTTAAGCACAATAAAGTTTTGCATGCTGTGCATGCAATTTACTCGCTGATTCTTTGTATCTACTTCACGACATTTCTCTTAGCCGAGTACATAGACCTATTTCAAAATCTGGACGCCGGTCTATCCGAAATCGTGGGCAACTTAACAGTCTCGCTGCTGTACACCGTGACCATGGTAAAAATGTTGGTGGTGACGTACAGCAAAAGAATAAGCAAGATTGTGCAGCAAATCAGGGTAACGGAAAACGTTATATTTGAAGGCGATGACGAGGAAGCTAAGATTATCTTCGAAAAATCTATCAAATTAAATTACTTGCTGAACAACGGTTTTATGTTTCTCGACTTTCTGACTGTGGAATTGTTCTTTATATATCCCTTCATCCAAATGTTCTCCAACCCACAACTCATCAGCGTTGATGGTGTTTACAAAGAGAGACCGCTACCATTTAAATCTTGGTTTCCCTTCAACCGTTACAAATATTATCATGTATCGCTTGGATACCAGATCATTGCTGGTAACGTAGGTGGATCCTTTACTGGCATAACCGATATTCTCATTTGGGGCTTCTTCATCTACGGCATTGCGCAAATTAAGATTCTTCACGCAAAAATCGCCAATCTGAGAAGGGACTCGCTGCTCTACAGCTCCAAACACGGAACCGATCTGGATTCGAGCGTGAAATGCTTGCTCATCAAATGCATTCGTCTGCATCAGATTGTCATCAAGTATATAACTTACATCACCATTTTAAAAACATTAATAATATTTTATTTCAGATATTTCAAGGATTTGAACGCGTCCGTGAATATCTTAATGTTACTCGATTTTTTCATATGTTCACTGCAATTCGGTTGCATCGGATTCCAAATGATTGTTGTAAGTTTAACATTTTTTTTAATCTAATTGTATCTTCTACCGATGACGAATTTCATTTCAGAGCGAATTCAGCGTTTCGCAGATTAACACCATGGAATATTTGTTCGTTGTTCTGCTGCAAATGTTTATATTCTATTGGTACGCCAATGAAATCATTATTGAGGTATTTATTTAATATTAAGTAACAAATCTTAATTTTTAAATGAAAGTTATATCCAAATGTTTAAGTATCTGTTTTTTAGAGTGCCGATTTGTCCATAGCAGTGTGGGAGAGCGAGTTTTACGAGTTTTCAGTGAATATTCAGAAAACTATGTTAGTCGTAATGATGCGATCGCAAAAACCCTTAAATATAAAGCTTGGACCTTTCCATCCTATGTCAAATGCTATAGCTATCACTGTGAGTATTGAAGACTGCAAATAACAATCTATTTATTTACATTCAACTTTATTCTTCAGATTATACGATTCTCCTACTCTTACGTCGCACTTCTTAGACAATTTTATAATTAAAGAATTTTTATTCGTTTCGAACATGATACAAACCAACGAATTATTATTTAAAAAAAAATCGTTTTCCTTTCATTTATTATGTCTATTAATTATTTTTAATAACTGATACAAGTAGTTAGCTCATTCTTTCATAAAATGAAACATTTTAAAGTAATATATTAACGATTTTTTTCTTAAATTTCCTTTTTCATTTAAAATATAAATACGGGGATAGTTTAAATATCTCTGAAATATCTGCCCCTGGCCTTCATCTTGTACTTAATTTATTTAGTGAATTAAATAAATGTCCACTATTTTTTGTGCCAAAGATTCTAAGTGGTGAAGTTGCCGGCTTTCAATATTTTCGATAACTCCAAATTATATATGGGCAGAAAGACAAGATAAATTGCCCTTGGTGTGTAGACATACAATTTTTTTTTTCTATTATTATTATTATTTTATCTTTTGGTTAGACACGTTGCTGTTAATAAAACACAAATATATAGGAAATTTATTTTTTTAACGAGTTTTTCCAGGAAATACAAAGATTTTTTCAAATTTTATGTTTTTTTTTCCACAAATTTCAACACATATGTCGTTATTCTTAAATTGTGAGTTCAATATTTTTTAGTATTATTGCATCATTTCATATTACAAATACATATAGTTATGTGCTATATGTCATTGTAAAGTTTGATGCTTGGAAGATATAAAACGGCACCTAAAACACTATAAAATAGAGTATTGAAACCGTATAATTCCAGTAGTTTTAGAACTTATATTAATTGTTCCTCTAATGTAGAAACTGTGAAATTATATGGATATTCTATAATATAGTTGTTATTGACGTTTAATTAATGTTCAATATAAATATTTAGTTATTGAGATCAGAAATTACAGTTGTTTGTTACAAAACAATCAAGTACAAACGATGAGCTTGAAAATGTTTTGAATATAGTGTTAGTATGTAATGATAGGTATCCTTTGAAATAGTTTCGAAATACTAAGAAGTGTATATTAATTTATTGAAGCACTTTCTTAACAGTTACAATAAAACGCCCATTGAAAGTTTACATAAAAATTAACTTAAATATTTAAGACTGTTGCACGACATCTATAATATATAAATAACGAATGTACCGAATCCGGGGAATTAGTAACGAGATGGCGAAAGATCGCTACTTGAAATTTAACATCATCTGGCTTGCCGTCGGAGGCCTATGGCCTTCATTCTTTAAGCACAATAAAGCTTTGCATGCTGTGCATGCAATCTACTCGCTGATTCTTTGTATCTACTTCACGACATTTCTCTTAGCCGAGTACATGGACCTATTTCAAAATCTGGACGCCGGTCTATCCGAAATCGTGGGCAACTTAACAGTCTCGCTGCTGTACACCGTGACCATGGTAAAAATGTTGGTAGTGACGTACAGCAAAAGAATAAGCAAGATTGTGCAGCAGATCAGGGTAACGGAAAACATTATATTTGAAGGCGATGACGAGGAAGCTAAGATTATCTTCGAAAAAGCTATCAAATTAAATTACTTGCTGAACAACGGTTTTATGTTTCTCGACTTTCTGACTGTAGAATTGTTCTTTTTATATCCCTTCATCCACATGTTCTCCAACCCACAACTCATCAGCGTTGATGGTGTTTACAAAGAGAGACCGCTACCATTTAAATCTTGGTTTCCCTTCGACCGTTACAAATATTATCATGTATCGCTTGGATACCAGATGATTGCTGGTAACGTAGGTGGATCCTTTACTGGCATAACCGATATTCTCATTTGGGGCTTCTTCATCTATGGCATTGCGCAAATTAAGATTCTTCACGCAAAAATCGCCAATCTGAGAAGGGACTCGCTGCTCTACAGCTCCAAACACGGAACCGATCTGGATTCGAGCGTGAAATGCTTGCTCATCAAATGCATTCGTCTGCATCAGATTGTCATCAAGTATATAACTTACATCACCATTTTAAAAACATTAATAGTATTAAATTTCAGATATTTCAAGGATTTGAACGCATCCGTGAACATCTTAATGTTACTCGATTTTTTCATATGTTCACTGCAATTCGGTTGCATCGGATTCCAAATGATTGTTGTAAGTTTAACATTTTTTTAAATTTATTTGTATCTTCTACCGATGACGAATTTCATTTCAGAGCGGATTCAGCGTGTCGCAGATTACCACCATGGAATATTTGTTCGTTGTTCTGCTGCAAATGTTCATATTCTATTGGTACGCCAATGAAATCATTATTGAGGTATTTATTTAATATTAAGTAACAAAAGTCTTAATTTTTAAATGAAAGTTATATCCAAATGTTTAAATATCTGTTTTTTAGAGTGCCGATTTATCCATAGCGGTGTGGGAGAGCGAGTTTTACGAGTTTTCAGCGAATATTCAGAAAACTATGTTAATCGTAATGATGCGATCGCAAAAACCCTTAAATATAAAGCTTGGACCATTCAATCCTATGTCAAATGCTATAGCTATCACTGTGAGTATTGAAGACTGCAAATAACAATCTATTTATTTACATTCAACGTTATTCTTCAGATTATACGATTCTCCTACTCTTACGTCGCACTTCTTAGACAATTTTATAATTAAAGAATTTTTATTCGTTTCGAACATGATACAAACCAACGAATTATTATTTAAAAAAAATCGTTTTCCTTTCATTTATTATGTCTATTAATTATTTTTAATAACTCATTCTTTCATAAAATGAAACATTTTAAAGTAATATATTAACGATTTTTTTCTTAAGTTTCTTTTTTCATTTAAAATATAAATACGGGGATAGTTTGAAAAGTTTTGAAAGCGAAATCCAATAATATTCTGAGTTAATTAATTTACTTTTCTTAAAATAATCTATTAACAAAAAACTGTTGCCATAACCTTGTGTTGCTTTCAAACAGCCCTCGTAATGTACAGAAAAAAATGAAGAAACAATGATAGAAATGAAATGAAAAATATGTAAAATGATAGAATTGTCGTGTCCTGAGATAGATTTTCTCTAAACACCGTGGAATTATATATTGTTTTCTCGATGTGGAGTCCCAGTGGGTTTTTAGGGTCTGAGACTGGTACTAGGACTGTCTGGGACTTGGACTGTCTGGAACTGGGACTAACTTAAAATAAAAAGTGTCGTCTTATAAGTAAGAAGGCGGACGAAATACAGAAGGATATTCCGGGTAGGGGTTGGTTGGTTACATTCTTCAGAAGGGGTAGTGGAAAAGTCCCACGGCTTAAAACTAGCATTTCGAGAGGTCGTAAATGCAACACAGACAGATAACACTTCCTAGAAGGGGTGGTAATAAATACACACCGGATATGCCTTACACATAATAGTATTAACAAATATAATCGATCTGTTTATCAATAACTATTATATATAACCGTAAGACCTCGTTCGTTTAGTGCTTCGTCCATTAACTTTTCATTCATAAAGCGCGGTCAATTCGAAGCCTAAAAAAGCATAAAATATAACAATTTATTATATGTTAGTTATATTTATGTCGGAGCGTCAGGATTAGATTCGGATTAGGCGTATGGAGAAGTCATTGTTACAAATTTAGGACTAGAGATCCAAGCCTAGCGACCCTTCTGGCAACTCTCTGATCATTCTTCTCTCAATGTCCAATCTAAATGTCTCTCTGCCGGTCCTTCTGCTGCCTTGATTCCCTCACACTCATTCCAGAGGAATCCCCTACCTTCTAGAAGATTCCCGAATGCGTGCGTGTCCTCGACACGTTTACTTAATAAACAAATAATGAAGACAATAGTGTTCTTTCTATCCTCGTCCTATTGTCTTGAGCTGCGACCCAATTGGGTCGCAATTATTATAAAAGAACAGCAAATAAGCAAATATCTGGTGTTTGGACAGATCTAAATATTCACGTGATCCTGATGGAATATCAACGTGACCCAGCGCGAAGACAATGATGTTTGACAACGATGGTATTGTCTCGCGCTGAGGTCCGCAAATAATTTGAAAGTAATTAAAACATTTGGTTTCAATAGTATTGTATCTTTGTGTACCAACACACAAGATGTTTGATCAGGTGTGGTACGCGTGCTCCGACATAAGCTGAACGTTATGGAAATATTAAAAAAAAACTATTGATTATTCTTTATATACAAATATGATTTCCAATATGATTGTTTTAAATCAATGACAATGATTTAAATTAATAAATGAATTCAAAAACGATGATTAGAGTACATCAAGCGATAATTAATAGTATTTGATACTGAATATGTAAATAGATGATAACTTTGAGTGTGATTTCTGCAAGACGTTCTTTTAATAAAAATCTACACCTGCAGCTACAGAGGGTGTCTCCCTATATTTAGCTGCGCCCTAACGACGTTTTCTTCCAATTACAATTCTTAAATTTAGTAAACTATCAAATTATTGGCTTACCCGGCTTCCATTTTATTTTAAATTTACTTTAAAAAATTAAGCAATTAAAATGAGCAATGCCAACGCAACAAAAATGTAACATGTTAAATACTTGTTTGATACAGGCAACTCTATTACCATGTCCTAAAACTTGCCTTTGCTAAGTTTATTTTACTTATTTATGAGAAAAAGGTTTCCCCCGACCCCATTGTATCTAATCGACCACGATTTTAAATATGTCTTTTATGACACTCCTGCCGAAAGTGCGCGTAGCACAAGCTATATGATCTATATTTTAGGGGTAGAAGAAAGAAAAGAAGAAGAGAATAAAATTATCTGTAGTGAAATATATAATAATTTAATTATGTTTTTAATCAGTGCTATCTGTTTACTATTTATAATAATAAAAAGTTTTTTTTTTCAGTTTAGTTTTCAACTGTTGAGAATTAATTGCACCTCAAAATTGTTAATAAAAGGAAATGTTGAAATAATATGTTTTGCACAAAAGAATGCAATGAATTACATAAGACCAGTAGATTTCCCTATAAGTTGTATATGTATCTAATAGGAATGAAGATATTTGAATTGGAGGTATATATTTTCAATGTTGGTCGCATTGATCCAGTAATCTTCTTATTGGAATCGCGGAAGGGGAAGTATAGCAGAGCACGTGCTAAACAAAATGATCGCGGGCCGAGTGTAAACTTCGATAAAACACAAAATACTGAAGGGCTATTATTGTTGGAGGTGCGTTGTGTGCGATATTCGGAGAGGTTCGAATCGGCGTCGTTGAGCGGTTTATGTTGAACGTGCGGCAGTCGCATTTCAAGTTGCTGTAGACTGGACGTGGGGATAAGACTTGCTTGCACCACCGTAGACAGGCAGAAATGGCATTGGGATCGAAAAATCGCGAGCAGGAGACGAAAGGCGAATCGAGGAATTTGGTCGGTGACGATAAGGAGGACGACATCAAAAAGACCGATCAGGATGCAGGTCAGTTCGGATGGAGCCAATAGCTATCTTTCGAAGACTACCCAGCCTCTCCGACCTTCAGTTTCTTCCTGTTCCTCCTTCCTATTCTGTCTCACGTGAGACTTGGTGAGAAAGATGAGTGAAATGAGGCTGTGCGGAAAGGCAAGAAGGAGAAGGTGGCCCTTTCGGTGGGGTCGGGCGCGCTTTCCACAGAACGTCCGACCGCCGCCGACCTTGCATTATGTAACACCCCGCATCGTCAGCGGGGAACGGGAATAACCTGCAATCGAAATGCCGAAATGTATTCCCGATTTAAATTTACTCTATACACCGTCCATTCATTCCCTTCGCCGTTTATTTTCGCCTTCTGGGCGTGGACCTTCATTTTCCCTTCTTTATTCCAGCTCCCCAAAATCCTTAATCGTGCGACCGGCCGGCCGCCGCTGCAGCCGACTCTTTCCACTTACAAACATTATCTTTGAACCTTAGACCTCTATTTGAATATTATGTAAATTCTTATAGGATGTATCATATTAAGTCAGTTGAGTAGAGCATATTATCAGCTAACTCACTACTATCTAATTTCATTTAACACTCTTATTATTACTATTTACTTGCTAAATTTATATTACTTGATTGACTAAGCTCATATTCATAGTTGCATTCTTTAGCTAGAATTTAATTTACATTTGATGCCATTAGTAAGTACTTGAACTACAAACAAGACACAAATAAAGACATCATCTTCATTATATTTTAATAATGCAATAAATAACATTTATGTTACAGAAATTAAGCAGCAGACAGAAACCAAAATGAATGGACATCAGGAAAACGAAAAAGGTTAACAATCATCACTTTATCTTTTATTCAAAGTTACTAAACCGCTATTATCATTTTCTTTATCAGAAAACAAGGTTTCCAATGATGCTGAAGAAAAGGAAAAGGACGAGAGCGCCGAAGGAGATGGAGAAGGCGAAGGAAAAAACAAGCACGAAGTCGTGTTCATCCAGGACATTGGTTTTTCTGTGAAAATCGTTAGCCCCGGTGCCGAGCCATTCGATATTCAGGTAGATACTAAGATACAAAATATACGACCGGTTTCACGAAACATTAACATCTCTTACTGTTTGGAACTTTGCACGTGTTTTACAATTTTAACACAGCAGACACCACGTGCTCTGTCACAAAATATAAATGCTAGCTTCTGAATACATGTATTGAAAATGGTACTGAAAATGGGATCTCCCAAAATTTGAATTCTACGAACTTAATTTTAAATTATTTCAATTGAGTTAATACATTTAAGCATTATCAAATGGATGATTATATTTTATATTTTGTGCTAGTTACATAACTATCAATATCTTGAAACCTATAAAACGATTGCTGAAAAATGTCATATTCGACAAATCGTGAATATTTATGCACAATCCTACAAAAGGATTTGTTTTACAAATGACTGCAATACAAATATTAGAAGTGTATTTTTATGTTCTTGCATGTCTTGAATATTGCGTTAGTCAATTTTGTTTTTACTACCTCAGTATACAGGTTTTAAACTAAATAAAATCTTATATAACAAATCTGGATATAACCGAAATGTATCCACAATGTGCTTAATTAATTTATTGAATTTTTATTAAAGTAATGTACTTCTTTTTGTGCTTTTTTAAACTTTTTGTTGATATTCTATAGTTTATGAAAGATTGAAAGATAACTTAACATATTATATTATGCATATAAGTTGTATGAAATATATTTTATAATTATTAATGCTCGAAGTTCAGTATTATTTTTTGGAAGCTCACAACATTATTTTAATTTAAATGAATTTATACCATACCACACCTGATCAAACATCTTATGTGTTGTAGCACAAAGAGACAATACTATTGAGACCAAATGTTAAAAGTTATTTTCATTTTAATTACTTTAAAATTATTTGCGGACCGCAGCACGAGACAATTCCATCATTGTCAAACATTGCCTGCGCGCTGGGTCTCGTAGATATTCACATTAGGGTTACGTAAATATTTAGATCGTACCAAACACCAGATATTTGCCGTATCTGCGTTCTTTTATATTAATTGGGTCGTAGTTGAAGACAATAGGACGAGCATAGAAAGAACACTATTGTCTTTATTATTTTGTGTCAAGGACACGCACGGGTTCGGGAATATTCTTGAAGGTAGCGGATTCCTCTGGAATGAGTGTGAGGGAAACAAGACAGCAGAAGGACCGGCAGAGAGGTATTCAGAGAGATACATTGAGAGAAGAATGGTGAGAGGTGCCAGAAGGGTCGCTGGGCTTGGATCTCTAGTCCTAATTAGTAACGATGCTTTCTCCACACACCTAATCGGAATCTAATCACTCCGACATATATATGTATAAATTTATGTTGTTCTTTATTTGCAGGTTTCTAGTATGGAATTGGTTCAAGAAATTCATCAACTATTGATGGACAGGGAGGACACGTGCCATAGGACATGTTTTTCATTGCAGCTGGATGGCAATACTTTGGATAACTTTGCAGAACTGAAGAACATTGAGGGACTCAAAGAAGGATCAGTTATCAAAGTAGTTGAAGAGCCCTACACGATGCGGGAGGCCAGGATTCATGTCAGACATGTGAGAGATTTGCTGAAATCTTTGGACCCGGCCGATGCCTACAATGGAGTAGAGTGCAATTCTCTCAGTTTCTTAAACACTGTCACACAAGGAGATATTTTAGGTATGTTGAATTTAAATTTAATATGTATTTCCAAATTTATTTTTTTATTCAAATCAGAGCGGTATTTCTTTTTATAAAATTATGATACTATAAACAAAATTTTATTTTATTTGTTTTATTTATTGGTAAACAATTTTAAATGAAAATTGACAAATGATATTTTATATAATTGGAAATAAAAAATAGTATTAGCGACTTACACTTATTAAGATTTAATGCTATCGAATGTTAATCCTGACATTATTTTTATATAAATTTTTTTCTTTGAGAATTTGTGGAATAATATTTAATGTCCCGCGTTACAGCAACATTTTACTATTCGGCTATAATCAATTTTATTGCATTTACTAAAAACTTGTTTGTAAATCAATATAATTTGTTTTTATTGGTCTGTTTTTCAAAATAATTTTTTCTTATTTTTGTTCATATTTATAAAATATTGTAATACTTGATGATTACTTTCACAGAGATTTATTAATTAGTATGTTTTCATTTTTAAGCTGTTACTGCAAAAATATTTTTTTACATGTACATATTATAATTCTAGAAAAGAAAAAGATGAGGCCAGAAAGTGTCGATTGCACGCCGCCAGATTATATCATGCCGGAAGGCAAGGAACGTCCATTGAGTGCCCTCCAGCCTCAGAACAAAGACCAAAAGGTTCCACACTGCGTGAAAGTCTTAACAACGTCGGCATGGAATCCGCCACCTGGTAACCGTAAGATTCATGGCGATCTCATGTATCTTTACGTTGTCACTCTTGAAGATAAACATTATCACATATCCGCTTGTTCGAGAGGTTTCTATATCAACCAGTAAGTGAACCGTCATTGGGGAACATTTAGTTGATTTCTCAATTGAATCATTAAATTTCAGGTCTTCCGAAGAAGATTTTAACCCGAAACCATCATCTCCTAGTCATCTGTGCCATTCTTTGATTGAACTGTTGAACCAAATCTCTCCGCTGTTCAAGAGACATTTTGCCATTTTACAAAAGAAAAGGAATCAACGGCATCCGTTCGAGAGAGTCGCCACCCCGTATCAATTATACGCATGGACTGCTCCAACTATGGACCATACCGTTGACGCTATTAGAGCTGAAGACAGTGAGCTACTAATTCCTTATTGTAAAGGGATCATTATTAAATTAAATGTTACTCTTCCTAGCTTTTTCATCTAAGCTTGGTTACGAGGAACATATCCCCGGGCAAACTCGCGATTGGAATGAAGAACTTCAAACTACTCGCGAACTTCCGAGGAAAACATTGCCGGAGCGGCTTCTCCGTGAGCGTGCCATCTTCAAGGTGCATAGCGATTTCGTGGCAGCCGCTACTCGTGGTGCTATGGCTGTTATCGATGGTAACGTTATGGCTATCAACCCCGGCGAGGAAGCCAAGATGCAAATGTTCATTTGGAACAACATATTCTTCTCTCTTGGCTTCGACGTGCGTGATCACTACAAGGAATTGGGTGGAGATGCTGCAGCTTTTGTAGCACCAGTATGTTAATTATGCTAGATACACAAACTGATTGCTAACACAAACATTCTTGTAGAGAAATGACCTGCAAGGTGTACGAGTATACAGTGCAGTGGACCTGCCAGGATTGTATACTTTAGGAACAGTAGTAATTGATTACAGAGGATACAGAGTGACCGCGCAGTCGATTATTCCAGGTATTTTGGAAAGAGAACAGGAGCAATCCGTCGTCTATGGATCAATTGATTTTGGAAAGACTGTTCTCACTCACCCCAAATACTTGGACCTTGTATGATATAATACACATTATTTCTTCACCACTTCTTATTTATGTTAATTTATTCCAGTTAAACAAAGCTGGTCAGCAACTAAAGATTCTTCCGCACCACGTTTTAAATGACAAGGATGAATCGGTTGAACTCTGCTCTAGTGTCGAATGCAAAGGTATTATTGGCAACGATGGTCGTCATTACATTCTCGACCTTCTGCGTACGTTCCCACCGGATGTCAATTTCTTAAAATGTAAGGATTGTCAATTATTATATGGTTATGGATATATAATGTAATTTAATTTTCGCAGTGGATGAAGAGTTGTCCAAAGAAGTAAAGATGTTGGGTTTCCCAATAGAACACAAACATAAATTGTGCTGTTTGAGGCAAGAACTCATCGACAGTTTTGTCGATTCACGTTACATGATGTTCATCAAATATGCAGCTTATCATTTGCAGCAATTGAATTTGCGTAAAAATGAGGAGAATAAAGACAAGGCGATCAAAGAAGATGGAGAGAAGGAGAACAACGATAAAGAAAAGACTGAGAGCAAAGTTGAAGTGACTGAAGACAATAAGGAAAAGAACGAAGAGAGTAATGGAAAACAACTAGAGACGGAGGAAGCTAAGAAGATGGTTGAAAGTATTACTGATGGCATTAAGATTGAACGTAATTATATATTCCGCGACTATTATTAAATTTACTATTATTAATTATTAATTTAGTAGTCGAAGAAAGTACAAAGGACATCGTCAAAACTGCTTCGATGGCGGTAGGTTCTTTAAAAGACACAGAATTCGACATTAGATTCAATCCGGATGTGTACTCTCCTGGAATTCGTCATTGCGAAGAAATCGATCCACCATTGTCTAAGCAGAGGCAGCTCGTGAAGGAGGCAGCAGATTTCCTTTTGACAGTACAAATTCCTACTTTCGTAAGTTTCATTTATAAATTTGTTGTCTTGAATTGAACGAGTTTATATTTCGCAGATCCGTGATTGTCTGGACCACTCGTCGGCTCCTATGGATGGCTTTACATTGTCCGAAGCTTTACATAACAGAGGAATTAACATTCGATATTTGGGCAAAGTCTGCAATTTGTTAGGAAAAGTTAAGCAGCTGGAATATTTGTACAGTATCGCTGTTGCCGAAATTATCCTTAGATCTGCCAAACATATTTTCACTATTTATTTACAGGTAATTATTTGCATTCATTAAATGTAATTTATAATTAAATTGGAAAAAATATCATTATTTTAATTTTCAGGGTACAGAAATGATGAACCTTTCAGTGGCCGTGGCTCACTTCCTGAATTGTTTCTTATATTCAGGAAGTATAAATAATCCGATGCAGGGAGTGGATGAGGTAATACTATTTTGCTTAGACTTTGCATATTTGTCTATATTTATATCATCTGTTTCAGCACAAGAACAACCGTAAGAGGAACAAACGCAAGGGCCGAAGCAATCCATTGGTGTGCGTAGACAGCAACGAATGGGCCAGTCTTACCCCAAAATCTTTATGGAATCAGCTGAAACAAGAACTAAAATCGTATTTTGATTTTGATCTGTCATCGCACGATATCGATTCTACGATTGAAACTTACTCGCTGCAGAAAGTGTCGCTCTTGCGTTCGTTCTGTCTGAAGACGGGCCTTCAAATATTGCTGCGTGATTACAGTTTCGACGTGAAGAACAAGTTAATTTTCTACGAGGAGGATATCCTGAATATTTTCCCGATCGTTAAGCACATCAATCCTAGAGCCACCGATGCCTACAATTTCTACACAACCGGTCAGAGCAAAATCCAGGCGGGATATTTGAAAGATGGATACGAGCTGATCAACGAGGCGTTAAATTTGTTAAATAACGTTTACGGTGCCATGCATCCGGAGATTGCACAGTGTCTGAGGATGATTGCCAGGCTGAATTACATTATGAATGATCATGCCGAAGCTATGGCTTACCAGCAGAAGGCCGTTTTGATGTCGGAACGCGTGAACGGTATTGATCATCCCTACACAATCACAGAATATGTACGTTTATCTACCAAATCCTACCACTCTCAATCGGTACTTATCTTTATCTTGATTATAGGCACATCTGGCTCTTTATTGCTTCGCTAATGGACAAGTCAGTACTGCATTGAAATTGCTGTACAGAGCTCGCTACTTGGCTTTAATCGTTTGCGGAGAGAACCACCCAGAAGTTGCCTTACTTGATGTAAGTAAAACATTTATTAATTTATTTTTCTACAATCGCGTATTTTTTTTCTTATAAAATTTAATATTTGGGTCTTTCCGGCATATTTAAATTTTATCCTTGTAGCGTTTGTTTAAAATTGTTATTTCAATTTGTTAAATTTCATATCAAAAATGAAAATATTTCGCATCATTACTCTTTGAACGAAAGAAATTTAGCTCATTTATAATATATACTGTATACGTAATTATTTGTATTTTTGTATTGTTTTTCAGAGTAATATTAGTTTAATTTTACACGCTGTTGGAGAATACGAGTTGTCGTTACGATTCTTGGAAAAAGCTCTCGAATTAAACATTAAATATTACGGTGCCAAGTCGCTGAAAGTAGCTGTCAGTTACCATTTAGTGGCCAGGACTCAGAGCTGCATAGGTAATTTCAGGGCAGCCCTGATCCACGAGAAGGAAGCCTATACTATTTACAAGCAGCAGGTATATATATATTTCTTAATAGTTGAGGACTTTAATTTAATACTACGGTTTTACAGCTGGGCGATAACCACGAAAAAACAAAAGAGTCATCCGAATGTTTGAAGCATTTGACTCACCAAGCGGTTGTACTTCAGAAGAAGATGAACGAAATTTACACTGGTAAAAATGGGGCCTCGCTGCCACCAATCCAGATACAACCACCTTCGATGGGATCAGTCTTGGATATGTTGAATTTGATCAACGGTATTCTATTTGTACAAATCAGGTGAGGCGAATGTTTAAAAAAAATTGGAAATATATTATTAAAATACTTATGTTGTTTTTATTTATAGTCAAGAGGACATTGAAAATTTCAAGAAGGAAATCGAGAAGCAGCAAAACGGCGAGAGCAGCAGTCCCATAGAGGATGAGGAGGATAAGAGTAAGGCGATCGAAGGATAGTTTAAAAATATATCTTTATATTTAGATCAGTTGTCTAAATGTTTGTTATATCTTTCTTTTGAAAAGTGAGCATTTGGATAAATCGTTAGTACTTGGTAGTATAATTCTTAGTGAGAGTGTCGTAAACTTCTTTGTTCCCCGTATTCTCTTCTTTTACCCATTTCATAACTTTACCATTGAGTCTAATTGGAACTGTTTTTTTTGTTTCCTTGGACGTGACGGTTTACATGAATATGATTGCAATCCGAACCTAGAAATGGATCCTAGTCAGATTAATATTTTTACTCCCCAATTAATTTGTCAGGTGATTTTATATTTTTTATATATATTATAGTTTTGAGTGCAATTGTACAGCTAGATTTAATTACATAACCATTATAGCAGCCCATTGTACCCGAAGAAGACGGAGTCGTCCAGCCAAAGAGTTTATATTAATTAAAAACGTTGTTGATTTCTCTGATTGTTGTTGATTTTTTGTTTTTTTTTTGTTGTTAAAGCATCTAACACGCATGCTTGTCATATTTGTGTAAATTGTCTCTATGAGTAAATGAAAAGATTGGAAAAGAAGTTTTATATGCATACAAAAAGTTGTACCTCACAATTTTACATATTGGTACAATTTCTTATAATAGTAAAAAAAATAAAATGTTTTTTTGTAACTTTTCTTTTTGTTAAATAAAGCGTATAGTTCAATTATGTTGATTTTTTTTCTATTTTGTCCATCTATTAATGATCTGTGTATAAACTTATATAGTGTATTTGATAATTAATGATCCGTTAATTATTAAATAAAATTCACTTGAAGTGATGTAATTGAATCAAGTTTCATTATAATTAAAGAAAACAAGAAGAATATATCTTACACTTTTCAATATTATAAAAATAATATTTATTTTGTACATGTAAAACCATAACATATATAACAAAAATGGTGAACCAACAAATAATATTTATAAACAGAAGATCTCTGCCTAATTTCAATACAGTGGAACCTCGCTTAACAAGCAAAATAAATTGTAAGAAAAATGATTCGCTTAACGAGCGACGCTTCACATAACGGGTGACGGGGAGGAAATATTTATTTTAAAAAATTGTGTTTTTTTGTCACCCTTGTTTATACTTTGCAAATATAATATGTGTTTGCTATAAAAGCAAAACAAAAATGTTGTGTCCAACCATTATTATAATATATACGAACTATGTACGCTTTTTTTTTGTATAAAGCGACCTCAATGCTATCGACGAGCTTGTGGAAGAGCAAAGCCAAGAGCTGATCTCCGTAGAACATATGGGGTTGCATTGTGTCTTACAAAAAGAAGTTATGGAAGAAATTTTGTCAGAGAAGGTAACAGAAAAGCAACAATCTTTCGGCGCAATAAAAGAAATGCTGAAATCATGGGAAACAGTTGCATAGAACAAGAAGCATCACACTATTAAGACAGTGGCTACAATTGATTTATAAATACATTTTTTTCGACATGGAACGCATTATTTTATATTGTGAAAATTGTTTCACTATACGAGTAAAAATCCGGAAATTCTGGAACGAATTATGCTCGTTAAGATAGGTTTTACTCTATTATATTTAACAAGTAAAGTTTTTATAAGTGTTGTCAATATAAGAAGAATACTTGAATGTATACTTTACTTTATTTATATATCTGCAAGAAAATAGTTGAACAAATCCATTGAAATTAATAGATTAGAAAAGTCTGTTTCAATTATTTAATTATTATTTTTTTATTGACCAAGGGACTGTTTCCATTTTGGATCAAGAATTTAACATTGAAAATACATCTTATACTGTTGAAAAATGAAATATAGTTTAATGCATTCTATCATCTGATAATAAAAGCGATTTTTTGCAGTAGTTAGGTTTAGTTTAATTAATAATAAGTAGCAAAATCAATCCATTGGATTGCACTGATTTTCATCCAAGAACTAGAGTTTACAAGAGTTTATATAAAAATGAGACCTCGGTCCTGCAACAAATAACATTACATTATAGTAATTACAATAGAGGAAGCATATTAACGATGATTTAAATAAGGCTTATTTTTTTTCTGAAGCCTAAAAGAAACGATGGTTTGTACATCATTAAATTAGTATAAAATATTATTCATACTAAATACTACTTCATACTAAAATATTATGCCATATCTAATCCTGGAGTTAGATATCGACTACTGGTGTAAGTTACTCCCGTTTTCTCTTCATGTTCTACTATATTCTCTTTCGTAGAGAACCATGGCTTAAAGAGTAAGAGCTCATAGTAGCCGACCAAAATATGTAACTATATTTCTAATGTACACTGTAAAATAATAATAAACCTCTCTCTCATCTCTCTTCTCTTCGTAGAGAAAAACTGAAGATACTAGTTGTTTTATTGTTATATAAATAATGTTTATGCATTTTCACTGTTGTATGTATCTTTAATCATCTGAGCTTCAAGAATTAGATCTACCGCTTTTATACTATAATAAACAAAATTTATATTTTTATTAGTTAATTTGTATTTTATTAATTATTAAGTAAATTGCAATAATAAAAATAAATTTAAATGAAACAAATATGAATGGTGTGAATATTAACAGAAGTGTTTATAGACGTGATTATTTTACTTTTTCTTAAAGTTAAAAGTTCAATTGGACAAATCGTGAAAGAACGAGGAGAAACAATAGTAACCGCTGCTTATTTACATTCATGAAAATTTCCATATCGCATCTCTTGTTCTTTTCAATTTCCAACGATAAGTGCCCTGAGGGTAGGTAACGTGTCAGTCGCAATACACGGAATAATAATTTTTCAATTTAAAAACTTTTTATTTTCTCATTTGCAGTGACCCTAGGAAAGAAGATCGGTTTTCATCTGCACTCAAACATCGACACACATACGCATTTTACTTTCTGAAACCATAAATTGCATTTCGCTATAGTAAGATTACAAATGGAATTTCTAGATTATCCATTGAATCAATAATATACAATTACGATCGGTAATATCGTTACGTCTATCAATTCTTAGTTTTATTATTGTTACTTTGAATATTTATTTAATAATTATTATTTAACAATTTTTTAGACACTTATTACTTAATAATTTGCGTGAAGATAAAATATAATTTTCATATAAAGCACAAAAATAGTAAAAAAACATTATTACTTGTAGACATTTTATTATAATCCAAAGCTTTTATTTTGATTCAATGACGTCATTTCAAAATCTTGTTTTTAAAGATTTGATAAGATTTCTTGCATTTATTTATGCAAAGACAAGGAAGAGACTGAAGATTCAAGACGCACTTTCTTTACTTGGCAAATCGTCAATAGACAACTTTATTACATCCTTCCAAGCGGCTCGTATAATTTCAAGTGCAATAAAACGTATTAATGTACTTAGCAGTGGATAGCTGAATCGATAAACTCCCTAGACAATTACATTAAGTCTACTTAATAAAAAGTTGATAGCGTATACAATATTATTATCTAGTAAATAGTTTCCCAACGTGGATGGTACCGGCACCCAGTGGGCGTAGTAGTAGTAGACAACATTTATTGCAGTTTTTATACAAAAGGCTATTGATTGATTGTCTTTCCGCCCTAAATTATTTTTCCTTTATTTTATGATTGAATAATCAATGATCAATCAAACTTAAATATTGCATTTAAATTCATCTTTTTTCATACTTAGACGATCAATTTTCTATTTCAATTGATCCAACAGGCTTGTATAATATTTTGAATTAATTCTTTTACCTTTCTCAAGTTTATCTATTAACAAATTTTCCTTTTTTGGTGCACTTGAACCAGATTCTAAACATTTGTGAATCTAAGTTTAATCCATAGTTATAAATCGACGAACAAAATCAGTTTTATTATTGTTAAAACGAGCAAAATGATGCACCTATCTTACACAAAGATTTTTGATATTCAACGTTTGTACGTCCACGTTTGAAGGTGTAGATTGTTTTCATATATTTACCATTTAGGTACGAATTCCCATTGCCGATAAATTGTTGTGTCCAACCGACCGATGCGTGGGTGTATATCGACGGGTGCCTATTACAATCGGGGCACATATTAATTTACGAGTAAGAGTAAGAGTACATGATGCAAGCTGGACTAATCTCAGCGGATGCGGGTGTGAAATGCACTCATCTCATTTTTCTTATATTAAATATGTATTTTAGTATTTGAATACAATTTTAGTTTTACGTTAAGTTCAGACCAGCTACAGGAACCTATGCTTGTTAGCAACTGGAAGCTAGATTAAGTGTTAAATATACAATTATTTGAAACACCTAACTAGAATTCCATAATCAAAAATTTTTCGTTTTATCGGGTATGTAAATATGAAACCGGAATTTGCTCATAAATTTTGTCCTAATTGTAATGCACCTACTTATCGTCAAACCGCGTCGCCATTTCCTTGTTGACATCATACAAAGATTTTCAACTCACAGCAAAACAAGTTTCATACAACAGCTGGCAGTTTGTAATAGTGTTGAATATGTCTAATTTTGAGCCTGGATTTGCGGATAGCATTGATTTTCTGTTATCATTTACAGAAAACGGTTGCAGAATTGCAACGAATGCTTTTTGAAGCTTACGGTGAGCATGCTCTTGGTAAATTATAATGCTTTGAGTGGTTTAAAAAAAGTGGAGATTTTGACGTGAGAAACGAAGAACGTGAAAGACCACCGAAAAAGGGTGTCATCTATGAATGAGCTATTCAACATGTATTTGTATATAAAAAATAATCCGGTTTCATATTTACATACCTGGTATTACTGGATTATGTATCGGTTTTAAAACTTTTTGCAGATGCCAATTTTCCAATCAACTCTCCGAAATAATGAAGCACTACTCTTATCATACGTAATATTAATAAAAGAATAAAAAAATTGTTAAGAATTATTATTTGTTAAAAAGTACAGACAAGGCGTCATGAGTATTTATAGCGCATTTGAAACAAGCAGTACCAAATATAATCGCTATACATTATTTTTTTATATTTCGTTGCGAAGACTTTAAGTGAACGCCTGCATACGTTGCTCCATATTATTAGAGCAGTCAACAAGAATAGAAGCAATTCATTCAACAATCATCTAAATAATCTGTCATTCAGTAGTGTCTTGAAAACGATGAAGATTTTAATCGTTTGCTGCTTCACACAAAAGTTTGTTGGATTTTAAAAGATTTTATAATTTATTTTATTTAGTACTAGAGTTCCTATTTGTCCGATCCATATAACATATTTAATAAAGTGAATTTACAATTTCAAGGTTTACAATTTATCAACAGTGTCTCTCAAAAAGAAAGATTTAGTTACATACTGCTTGAAGTTTCTCCATACAAAATGCAATGAGCTATTCAAGGATATTCTAAACATATTTTACCCAATTCTAGGTCCTTTCTCGCATGTAAATACAGCAGGATCATAAAATTTAGAAGTAGAACTTATATAAATTACAACAAATAAAGAACTAAGAATAAAATTCAACTCTGTATACTAAGAGTTCAGAAATCAATACCGATACTGTACCTTCAATTATGGGAACTAGTGCAGACATTTTTAATTGCATTTTCATCTTTTTACTTGGCTGAATGTAGCGATTTACGACTGCTTTTAACGAAAGTACTTCATACTAATTTCTTCTTTTTCTTTGTTCGAAATTTACAATTTTCTAATACATTTGATGGTGTTTTAATTATTACATGAAAATTCTTATTAATATAACGCAATCTCTTAATATGTATTCCAAATTTTCATATTTTAAACATTGAATGGAACTGTGCATAATGTAATTCGAAAATACACTTTACAATCTTTACAAATGACTTACGTTTCGATATAGCTAGAGTATCGGCGTTTGTCAGTAATTTCAATAATTTAACGGCTTAAACATTAAACGTTTTGAACGCGAAAAACTGTTTGTGTAAATTACATGAGTTTTTATAAATTACACAGAAAATTGTTGAATTATTTATTTTATTTTTTTTATCTTAGAATTTAATATATTTTCGGAATATGATTTTAGAAAAACAATATTTCTGACAAGGTAAAATCGTTGTCAGTAATTTATTTGTATTTATTAATTATTATTTTATAATGAAATAAGTTATTGGAGTTATATTTCCAAGAATCCAATCTAAATACATTTAAAAAATTAAATCTTAATAGAATTTTCACGCCGCTGTGAGCTTAACTAAGTTTGTTAAAAGGGAGTAGTCTGACTGTGATTTTTGATAAATCGATATTTAGTGAAGTACATCTGTAGTAATAGACCTAAATATAGAAGATTATTCAGACATGATAATTTATAAAATAAATTGGAATTCAAAATCAAACTTTTTTTTTTATTAAATTGTATAAAAAAACATTAATATATCTAGAAGATATTTACTGAATGTTATTTTATAATACACTTCAGATTTTTTATAATATTCTATTTTACTTTTAAATTTAAAGTATTTGAATTATTTTTATTTATTCACTGGACGCACAACGACTCTTGCATTAAAATCAATACTCAATTTCACATTGCTGCATATTTAAATGATATAATTACAAAAATTATACGCGTTTGTCACAAATTCGCAGAAATTATGCAAATAAATATAGACCCATATCATATTGAATACTTGGAAAATTAAATGTGACTATTAATATTTATATACGCATTTATTTTGGATTTATATTCATCATTAAAATTCGTAAATTGGAAGTTACCATGTGCCTCATTATTAAATTTCCACACTGCTATTATATTTCACGTATTTGCAAATTTCAAGTAAAAAAATAATAATCATACATATTGAAAATACAATTAAAATATAAATGTAATAGTTATAATTATATTTTATATATTTTTAAATTATTATTAGTTGATATAAAAAGATTATTTTAATAATATTTTTGAAATAAACTTTATTAATATTATGATGAACTAATATAAGGACGTTTTGAAATATAAAAATAGATTCAATTTGTTAGAGATAAATTGATTTTATTTTTTTTCCTTATAAAGAGATTTTAGTTTTTAACTTTGGTTCCGTGAAAAAACCGGTTATCCGTTAAACCGGTTGCAAAATTATTAATATTTATAATTAATAAATTGATACAATTGAAGAAATAAATGTTTTTACTAATGTTAAGGCAGTGGAAATCAAAGTTATTAGAAAAATGACTGACATATATTAATGTTCGTACATGAATAATAAATAAGGAAATTATTTTGAATAACTTCGGAGTTCCGAATGATGCGGAAGAAAAACGCATCAAAATATTATCAATGAGAATGAAACACTGAAAAATATAACTTTCTTTTAAGGTGGTGTCAATTGGGTCAACGTTTCACTATGATTTAGCAAACTAGATACCGTTAGTATTAACAAATATAAAAACATTATGAAATAACTAATATTAAACTGAAAGAGCAAAGCTAATTCTACTATATTATTACATAACATATTCAAATCTTTATAATTGATTTTGGATACTCACAAGCATTTTATCAATAATGAATATTTAATTACAGAATTTAAGAATAATCTCTATATATAAATATACTGATTATTCTTGTCTACACCCCAAGCAATAGCATTGAGTCTGACGTCACAGACATACAGACGCTGTTTGTAACTATTTGTTATTACCCATACTAAACGGTCCATGAAATTATCACATTTACGACCCATAAAGTATTTGCTTAAAACCGATGAGTTTACATATTCACATAGTCAAAACTGATTTCCTTTACCCATCCCTTTTCTGATATGGATACATTTTTTTATAAATTAGGAGTTAATTAATTGGTTAGTCGACAGATCAACACAATTCCTAGTTATAGATTTTAAAATTCTTTATTAATTGTTCTGACATATTTTGATATTACTTATATATAAGTGTTGGCGATTGCGAGCTGCAATTTACAATGGAAAATAGACGTTTTGGTTGTTTGTGTTATTAGTTTTAGTGATTGTTTTGGGGTTTATTGCTTGTAGGAAAATCGAAATTTCTGGTATGTCTGAATGAGCGTTGGAAGCGAGCACTGCTGGGGGAAAAGGGATTTTGTTTTTGGGGATTGAGCGTGTAGCGAGAATGGGAGGGTTTTTAAATAATGAGAGTGTGTGGTGATTTTGGGAAAATATCTTTGTAGTCTGTCGGGATTGGATTTTCTTGATTTGGTCGGCAATGAAATATTTAGAATATAAGAATAGATGTTTAGAAACCGAGTTTATCCCACATAATTTTCTATAAATAGAATGATAATTGTAGTTATAAGCTAGTTGAAGCTAGTTGAATCCAAAAACTAAAATCTCACTATAACTTTAGAACTACAATTTATTAATATGATATCGTGTTTCTTAATTCTGAAAAAAAATACAACACTTATATTTGACGTTTAATTTCTAATCTTGTAAGTTGTAAAAAAACTGTTTATTAGAACAAATCATTCACAGCGACAGAAATTGGCATATTTTTTTTGGCAAATTTTAAATTTGAATAAAGGCAAGAGAATTTGTAAATATTTAAAATTAAAAATTATTATTAACAAATTATGTAGATCAAAAAGCTATCATAAGTTACAAAAATAAATTATTATAAAAATTGTTATAAAATAATATTTTTTATTGATTTTATTGATGTTTTGAACTTTTCTCTTATAAGTTTATAGTACTATATTATTATTTATTAGTTTCAATATTTGTATTGCTTATTTCAATTAAATGTACGTAGTTTTGTGACCATTTAAATAACAAATTGTATGAAATCACATATACGACAAAGATTTTCTTCAACGGCGAACGACGTATAAAATAGTTTAGTTTTGGTTAATGTTATTTCATTATTCCAGCATATATGTTAGTTATATTTAAATTTAATTAATTTATCCAAAAGAGTCTTTTTCTGTAGAGTCTAACCAATGTATAAAATTAAACTCGCTAATAATATTTGTCCACTACTAATACTTTTTGTAATTCTCATCAATTATATAGAATTCTGAAATATACATTTTGATATATGTTGCATATATATAAAATTTTGCAGTTTATGCTTCTTATTTTGTTAACATCGTTGCCGAGGGTGGTAAGCATTTTTAACACTTTCCACAGTTTGTATAAACTGTGTATTAATCTACAATTATTCTGGATGCATACATATTTTTTATTAATTTCAAAATTATTACTTTATTGAAAGATCCTATCCTATTTCTTATAGATAAAACAAAATTAAAAAATACAATGAACCACTTCTGCTCATCAATTAAAATATATAAGGATAAGGATAATGAGAATAAGCATATAAAGAAAAATAAAAAAATGGAATAAATATTGAGTTATTCATTAACCAGTAATGATTTTGTGGTACCATGGTTAGGGCTTGTAGATTTCTAAATTAATCTTTATCAATAAATAATTTCCTCAACTGTCGCAAAGAATTGGCTTATGGATCCTGCAGTCGGCAACAGTTTTGGTAACTCGCATGTTATTCTGTTTAATGGATTTATTTTTGTAATCGGGATGCCTGAGATTAGTTTCGTTGGCCTCGTATGACATTTAGTCGACTTAGTCATCAGAGCTATATGCTGCACATCTCGTAGAAAGCGGCAATGTACCAGTTATATAAATATGAAAGTAGATTTTCTTTATAGAAAAATACACGTTTATTGTATCGAAGTATTGCCCATCGCTAGTTACACATTTATCCCACCTGTTTGACAATTTGTGGATGTTATGCCAAAACTGTTGCTCTTTTGAGGAAAACCAGCCATTTTCGTACTAATAGTAGTAATCGGACGAAAGTCTGGTATGATTTCCCAACTAAATGCCTCAATCGTTTTATGGACCAGTTTTGATGTGTGCTGGTGCATTATCATGAAGCAAAATCACTTTGTGTTGTCTTTTTAGATATTCTGGTCATTTTCACGCAAAGCTTGATACAAATCGGTCATTTGTTGTCGATGGCGTTCAGTATTAATGGTTTCGCCAAGTTTTAGCAGCTCATAATAGTCACACCCTTCTAATCCCACCAAACATAAAGCATTGTCTTTTCAGATGATTTATTTCGGTTTTCCTGCTTTCTTTCATTCAGTTCACGTGGAAACAATTGTACCATCTTCAGGATCTTTCCCATGGTTTTCAATCATATGGAGACAGCTTCTCGTGTAATATTTAATTAATCTGTGAGTTGTTTCATTTGAGCGTCCAGCAAATCGCAGTTTTCAAACTTTTTTTGGCGTTCTTTGTAACTTACGTCAAAATCTCCACTTTAGAATTTTTTAAACCACTCAAATAATACGATTTACTAAGAGAATGCTTACCGTAACCTTCGACAAGCATTCGATGCGATTCTGCAGTCGTTTTCTTCAAATGATAATCTATCTATCAAGATTGGCGAGACTTGATCGACGGCTCGCGACATCAGATCCGGTGTGCCTCAGGGATCCATCTTATCGCCATTTTTATTCAACATATTCATGGCAGATGTGCCAAAGCTGCATAGCATATTTTGCAGATGACACTGCTGTAATGGTCAGGCATTCTCGAGCGGACCACATCACCTGGATTCTTCAGGACGCCATGGACGAGCTGGAAGTCTGGTTCAGAGCATGGTGAATTGATGTCAACCCTATCAAGAGCGCAGCCATTTTTTTTACAAAAAGGAGGAAAACGGTTTCAGGAGGCGCCGCCATTCCCGTTGGCGAAGTCGAGATCTCTGACGATGCCATCTCCTGGAAAACCGAAGCTAAATACTTGGGAGTTATACTATAGCGCGGACTTTAAACAACACATTCACGCAGCTAGGAGCAAGGCCAATGGATCTGCCAAGACACTGTATCCTCTAACAAACTGGAAGAGATGATACGCCCGGTGATGTTATACGCCTCCCCCGTCTGAAGACACGCAGCTCCCATACACATCAAGAAGCTGCAAGTGGTCCAGAACAAGCTTCTAAGGTCTGCATTTAAGGCGCCTTGGTATATAAGTAACAGGCAGCTTCATCGAGAGGCCAACATTCCAACCATCACCGAAGCCATGAAAAAAAATGCAGAAAAAGTCTTCGCCTCTGCTTCGCAACACATGAATCCTCTGCTCAGGAACGCAGTGGACTACGACAAAGATGCAACGTACCATCACATAAGACCAAAGATGGCAGTACATGCATTTCTTGGGCTTAGTCTTAAGACTCAAGAAACTTCATTTTATGAAATAAATTTTCGAACCACATATCACCAACATGTTCCCTAAAGATCATAGGGAAATTAACTTGTTTTCGACCTGGAACAAAGGATGTCAAACTCAAACAAGAATAAATCTAATGTTATGCGTTGATTTATAATTATCGATAAAACTTGGATTCACCACTATTATTTTGTTTAATAATTAAAATATATATTTTGCTCCGAAAGGTAATACATCGGTAAAAGATATTTTTTGGATTCACTAGAGATGAAATAACAATCTAATAAATAACAACAATCAAAATAAGAAAAAATTGTGTTTTTTTTTAAAGTTTTTAAACTACCCTCGTATTTATAGTGCTTACCATTTGGCCTACGGTTACATTGTTATGAGACTATTTTTATTGCGTAGTGTATATTTAGATTCATATGACTATTTTATGAAATCCGTTTTCACATTAATATTTATACATTAAGTTGAGAATCGTTAAAATATAAAAAAACTGTTCTTCGGTATTCTTCGGTACTCAGACATAAATAATCTCAGGAATACTACAATAATACTCAATACAGACATAATAATTAAAAAAGTTTTCATAAACATGTGTATGTAACAAGAAGGGCCATTGACCAGATGCAGTAATTTCTGCCGTAGAAAACTAATGTATTCCAACCTGGAGGCATTCGATTAAAAGCAAAAAAAAAATACGTAAACAAAACAAAGAAGAGTCCAGCTCTAACTACATTTTTGGTCTGATCAAAATATTTGCTCAGCGGCATAATTAGAACGCGGCCAATAATATTTACATCATGACGGAGGAGTTCAAGAAGCAGAAGTAGAGTACATGTGGAAAGAGCGTTCGCCAAATCCGGAGGCGGGACGAAGTTGCCTCGTCGCGCATTTAATTAATTACACCTTTTTTCTCTCTCTCGTTTTGTTTAGCTTTGTTTCTATTAGGCTGTGGAAGCGTTACCTGTGGAAACCCGCTCTCCCGCGCTTTTCCTCAAACAACTAAACTTTGCGATCACATTTTCCATTCACTTGGCACACGGATTTTATATTAAAACCAAAAAACCGACGCCTCGCAATATTCCAACTTCGTAATTAATTTGTGTTTCTTGCGGAGGCAATTCCGATTTTAATTAAGCACCCACCACACCCCCGCCGAAACCGAAAAACTAGAAATACGCAGCGCGATAAGTAGCTTACGGAAAAATCCCCAGCCAAGTAAATTAGTTATCGGAAAATAAGTATTTTAAATTGATGCGCGCATCATTATCCTCTCTATTTAATTAAAACATGTTTTTTACTTAATATAATTTTCCACCGTGAATTTACATTAATTTAGAAAAGTGTTTTGTATATACTAAATATATTTAGCACCATAGAAATAGGGTTCAAAAATATAATAAAATAATATATAGTTCATAAAAAGATCTATATTTATACTTAGAAGATGCGAGAAATCATTTTTGAATTATTTTACATTTATTTCTCTTTAATCTTTCGGGGAAACGCGTACAAACGCCGACATTATTTATGAGCATTTTTATAATCTGAACTAACTCGGGTACGGATTATATAAGGTGATGAAGATGTTGATACGACCGATGTGGATGATAGTGCTTTTGCGGCGACAATCCCGCCTTAGAATTAATTGTCTTCACCTTCGACATCATAAATCATTTACAACCTGGTTGGTAATACTAATAGTGCTCGCATGACTATTAATTATGCATAGAAATTCACGAAATATCTGCACTTCTGCGTACGATTCCTTCATTTAATTAGATATTTATAATAATCATTATAATAATTGATAATCTAAGGAGACAATAGCTTTGGAAAAAAATAAAATATATACATATTTTTGTATTTAATATTTATGAAGATTTTTTTCTATTTATTTTGCTAATGATTTAAAAAATATTGGATTATGTTTTGGAGCCTCTTGTATTTCAAACACTTTTGATATTAGTGGTATAATAAACTTATCTATCTGTAAGATGTAGGACCTCGTCAGGTTTTCCTGGTTTTGGAATTATTACGACTTGCGATTAGGTTGGTTCACTTCCCAACCAACCTAACAATAGCGTTGATTATTAGTGTCAGGAAAATTACACTTTTCTTCAGTATTTCTTTCATATGATAATTATATGATAATTTTTGCCGGTGTTATTGGTTCTATCGAAAGAATCATCCGTTCATAATTATTGGTAACTATAAAAATATTTGTAAAAAACAATAATTTGAACATTATGATTTTTAATTAATTTATTTTTTTTATTTAAAAAAAATATGATTTTCTTTCACGATCATATTTTTTTATCTGAGTGAATACTTTGCAATAGATTCGGATCATTTATTAAAATGTAGTGAAATTTCTCATATTAATTGTTCAAATTATATTTTACCCTTAATATAGATTTTAAAGTTTTAATGTTCAACTGCGTTTATTATATTTTATTGATACAAGAACCAATGACACCTCATCAAAAAGATCTTTTTCGAAAATATTATTTTTCGGGAAATGGTTACTAATCAAAAGATTTTTCAACATATTCCCAAAAAATCTCCTTCTTTAATGTCACCCAATGAAAATTTTTAATATCCTCGAATTGAACTGTCCATTCTTCAAGATATTTCAATCAGTTATTATAAAAATTTATGACTTCTTTCCGAAAATCCGGTCGTTTAATGGCATCTTGTTTTTCAAACCTAGTGATGTTCTTTCGAATAACTAAAATAAAGTAATTGAAATTTTGTCCCCTTCAATAATTTTCACAGCATTGTGAAATAATGTAGTTGTAGATGAAGTGAAACCAAATTTGTGTTGTGTCATTTTCAAAAAAGAGCTGCAATATTCTTGAACATTTATTTTGTGATAAAAAGTATGATTTTAATAGCGAACCATCGTGTTTTGCTGTAACAAAGAATTTTTTATATTCGATTTCGGCGCTTTCACAAAAATCCTTCAAAATTTCAACACGCACAGTCTATATATAAAAATTTGAATACATTTTTGCAATAATATTTTCAAAATCAACTGTAACTTTCTGAAACTTTGTTTGTGGTTTATTGTATGGAAATCAAATAGACCTTCAGCTTATGCTAACTGTTCCTCCGTGTTGCCAAAGCTAGCACTGCAAAAAAACTGTTCCATTTTAGATGAGGAAGCGGCATTATTCAAAAATCTTCTGTGCCTCACTATATATTCAATATAATAATTAATAAATAATACGTAATATATTTTTACAGTACATTTAAAATAAGAAATGCAAATATTTTCTAAAAAGCGGGACATTTTAAAAAATCGGCGGGACTCGTGACTGTCCTCTAAAAAGCGGGACTGTCCCGCCAAAATCGGGATGTGTGATCACTTTGGTCTAACTAGGACTCGGATTTCTAGAGACTCTCTTGAGTCTCGGAGCGACTCTCATGTTAACTTGGGGAAGACTCTTTCTGTGGAAGACTCCTCCTTGTATTTCATAATCATCCTATTTTGTAGTACATATTTAACATAGTGGGAGTACAATATTTGGGTAAGAGAAGACAATTATTATGTACATATTTGTAGTCATTATCAAATTCGCTGCAATTAGTTTGTATAGAAGAATTGTCATTAGCTAGTGATTTGAATTGTTTGTTAGTTTTGGAATCCCTCCAATGTGGAAATGAACAATATAAACAATATTGGATAATAATGGTTTGGCACAACAGTAGTTTAAAAGTAAATAAATATGTATTCTAACGTATATGAAGAATTAATCAAAAATGATTATATTTCGCAAACAAGTACTTTTTGCAAATCTTTAATTCGCTCCAATTATAAAATAAAAACGTCTAGATATGATTGATCCTATGAATTTGCTATTAATTCATCCATGATTATCTTGAATAGGCTGTATAATATTTTCAAAAATATGACTATATAAACACAAACGGAACCTAAGAGGGTTGTAAATATTTGGGTCTACTTAGGTAAAAACACCTTTTTTTTTTTTTTTTTTGGAGAGGAAAACCTTGCATAGGGACCACGGTGGAATCGTGGTACTGTGGGATTCTTACCCACTAAAAACCTCTCGTCTTCTTCATCAACATCCAGGTTCTACATGTTAGTACTGCTCTGCAATGTTGATTGTCCAATTTTTATATTACACCATGGCTTCCACTGCCATTTCCTTCTTGCTCTCTCTCCATTCTTCGCTCATCTTCTTCCTTGGTAGAGAGCACGTCTGTTACGTACCCGGAGATTAGTTGCCAGTTATAGCTGCTCCTCAGTAGTTCGCTGACAAAATTCTGCGGGACCAGTGCAACACCGAGACTTGCTTCAGCTACCTGCCTCTTTGCAGCCCACCTGCAGCAACTGAATAAGGTATGCTCAGGGCTGTCCTTCTTCTCGCAATACCAGCATCCTTCATCCTCCTTCTTCGCGATGAAGTGCAGATATTTGCTGAAACATCCGTGCCCGGAAAGCGCTTGGGTCAGATGGAAAGTTGTTTCCCCATGCTTCCTATTTATCCTACGTAGACAAAACTCATTCCCTTTTTGAACTGAACAAATTTGTGTATAATATAATTTGGTCTTAGTTGGAGTGCGAAGAGAAGAACATAATCTTAGTTAATGAACCATGAGAACAACACTTGTCCAGTTGACTTCTCAATTTAAACATTAGTTTAAACAATCTATTAGTTTAAACAAGCTATTTAAGAATATTGTAGGATATAAGCCAAATCATCAGGAATCAACTCCAGGCGATAAAGCGGTCAAGTTACTCATCCTTGGTCGAAGCCTACAACAGACGATTCATCCCCAGTTTCTGGATCCTCAGAGTCTAATTCCTGTTTTTGTTCCTGTTTTAAATTTATAAATATTTATTTAACAATAAGATCTTTAGCAAATAATATTACAAATGTATTACATTGTGTTTAAAGTTGAGAAAACAACAATTGAGTAGGAATTATTGCTAAATAAACTTTAAGAGATTGAAAAATATTTCTTAAACTTCATAACCTTAACTTAGTTGCACGTAAAAAGTAATAATTAAAGAATAAATATATTGTCATTTATTATATAAAGAGACACTGATAATTGCTATAAAACTAACTTCTGCCCTATGTTAGATGTCGTCGATCCAGATGCATGTCAAGGTATTTTGCATCGTTTGATTGTGGCAGTATTCTATTATTTATTGTGACTGGTGGACAGGTTTTTCATTATCAGCCTTAACTAATGAAAGTGCTAGTACTATCAAACTCTTTCCGATGGGAGATCTGCTATTATCAAAATCGGTAATAAGACTACCCCGCAGTCCCGCCCTTCGTCGCAATTCTGTATTTGGATTGCATTCCTCAAAAATGTGTTCTATCATCAATTGAACCTGACATGTCTCGCACATCAGGTAGGATTGTATTAGGCTCGTCTTGAGTGAGTCTTGCCACCGCAACCTGCTCTCCCCTCTTGAGTGAAACTGGACACTTCCAGGCCTCGACAGATTGCTTAATCGAGAGCAACTTATTGCAATCCTGCGCCCGTCACCCGGGCTGCCATTCCAGCTGAACGGAAAGAGTTACAAAACTCCTGACATCATCGGGTGTATTACCGACGACACTATGCGCCGCTTCTCGAGCTGCTCTATCGGCTAGGTCACTTTCACAAACCGAACTTTTCCATCAATGGCCCTAACACTATGCTGCGCATCAAATACGATCTGAGTTAACGGGTCAACAAAAAAGATATTCGTTAATCCCTGAACGATTTAATTGGGGAACCATGGTAGCATTTCACCGATTTCCAAATCGGATACAGTTTTGCTGAAAAAAAAAACGCCGATGGCAGGTGGAAGTGTTGCGATTAAAATACTTAAGATATGAGAGTTCAGTTTCGAATTGAACGCAAGGCACCTGCACTACAACTCCCATTCATCTCATTTTTCTTATATTAAATATGTTTTTTGGTATTTGAATTCAGTTTTAGTTTAAGATTAAAAACAAACAATTAAAACTCCACAACTGACGATAAACAATAAAATATTCCGACACTTTTATTTACTTTTACGTTCATATTCGATGCATCTTTCCTTTTAAATATATAAACAGTAACAATAAAATGTAGATTTATAAACTCTTAACTTTATTTTTGCTTAACACATACATTTGATTTTCTAACATTTATAAACTTATTCGACGTGTTCTTGTATTTTCATTTCTGCGACGAACATTGTCACTTCTTATTGGTCCCACATGAAGTGTTTGTGTTTGGACAGACCTTTTTTTTATTAGGTCAGTTGTTTCTGTGGACGAATCCTGATGAGTATCATCACCAGCGGCAGCAGCAGCAGCGACTGGGACCGCGTCAAGAGACGATTGTAGAACTGGAGGAGCTTCTAAAGATGGACTTGGTGCCGAGTCTTGTTCAATAGCCGAGGCCCATGGAGATTCTGTTTGACCTGGCTCTGGTATCGGAGGTAGTCGTCTGACCATGATTGCTTTCTGTAAAAAAAAATGTAGTTAGTGTTTACATTAATTAAGCAATTAAATTAAATGTGAAACTGCTCATTACATTTGTTTTGACCAAAAACGAATTTCCCACCAACTCTATATATTTAAAAGGTCCTAATATAAATATTTGTATATTACATACGTAAATAATTATAATAATTAATTCCAATATGCTTAAATCAAAACTATTCACCGAGTATATAGCAATAAACAATACACAACTAATGCTAAGACGGTTGCTCATTCATCCTTCCAATATAACCACACTGGTTACCAACATAATTTAACAGTGCTTCCAATTCTTAAATAAATAAACCCTAGATTATGACAGTTACTTAATTTTTCTAGGCTCGTCTTCAACATAAAAAATCCTATACGAATTGCGAGTTCCAAACTTAGTCGTTAATAAAAGAAATACAATTGCCCTACTTAGAAATAATAATTAAATCGTATTGTTGATTAATAAAATTATAATATTTTTGAATTGAATTATATTATATTAATAACAATTATATTAAGATGTTGAATTTTAATTTTTGTTTGTTTAAAATTTGGATTTTAATACTAATAATAAAAATCTTCTTTGCTGTATAGCATTGTTTCCTAAAGTTTACGCAGCGGCTCCCCGGCGTCGCGAAATATTCAATTAAACAATTCGGCAATGTTCTTGGAATTTTCAATTCTCGAATTTTTCCTGTGCAATGGATTCAGTCTTCTCTCCAAATCCAAAAGCATGAATTTCTACACTCCCTATTTTTTCTATACAGTTTTTAGTTGAACTGCTCGACATGAGTGTTCAACACTAATAAATCTAACATTAATTACCTGATCATTTAGTTATGCTCATTCCCTATAAGAGCTTTGATCCAATGAAGCAATAAATAAATCTGCTGTTACTCAAACGAGTAAATACATTTGGAGTCGTTCTTTGCATTAGTTGTTGACTTTGAAAATAGCACTGAAAATGAATCATGGGCATTTACATATTACAAAATTCTAGTCTACTTTCTGGAAGCGTGGCAGAACGCGCGGCAGCGGTCACATCTGCAGTAAGCAGAATCATACCAAACATGGGAGGTCCAAAACCCAGCAAGAGGAAGTTACTTGGATCAGTCGTGCAATCAGTTATGTTGTACGCTGCACCAGTGTGGGAAAAGGCCATGGACGGGGAGGGTACAAAGAAAGGCGGCAATTCGAGTGTGCAGCGCATACCGCACAATTTCACGCGATGCGGTGCAGGTTATCGCTGGAATTCCTCCTATCGAACTTCTGGCAAAAGAAAGATCCGAATTGCACAAGAGGAAAACTACTAACGTAGAAAGAAGGTGGAGAGAAGCCCGGGAAAAAACGATGGCAAGTTGGCAGGAGAGGTGGCAAACTTCAACGAAGGGGGACTGGACCCGAAAACTCATACCGGACATCGAGCAGTGGACGGGTAGAAAACACGGCGACGTAAACTTCCACTTGACATGCACTGTCGGGGCGCGGATGCTTTGGGAAGTATCTCCACTTCATTCAGAAGAAGAGGGAACCAACGTGCTGGTACTGCCCGGAGGATGACGACCCAGAGCATACCCTCTTTAGATGCAACCGGTGGGTAACACTAAAGCATGCGGCGGAGGCAGAGTTGGGCGAGCCGAAAAATATAGTGCAAGTGATGCTGGAAAGCCAAAGACAGTGGAACGTAGTGGCTGGATACGTGGAAGTAGTTATGTCCACAAAAGAGAATTCTATTGTATATATTTATATACTATTTTAATATAAAAATATTACAATTGTAATAGGACGCTTTTGTCTTCGAAATAATGTTATCGTGGGTCATATAAATATAATTTACATCTTAATTCTCTAAAACTTGGAGTATTTACCGGTGTCCTTGACGGGATACACGATCTAACCATAGTTGATTGTTACAAATATTGCTATAAGTAAACGTGATATGTGAACATTACTTGTAAAATAATCAAATTTATTAATTGAAAATACTTACTCATGCGAATCACATGCGAACTGCTAGCCATTCGAACCAACACACATTCGAACCTACGCCACGATAAACTGAAGTGAGCTAAGATGCTTTGTAACCGAAATGTTGGAAACAAAGCGCGGGATTTCAAATTGCAAGTACGATGATCAAATTAGAAAAAGATACACTCAAATAAAGACTATAATTAAATAATTTTATAAACTTGCATACAATAAATTTGCAATTATCAAAACGTGTATTCTGACAACACTGTTCGCAAAAGTAAAAAATTGGCGATTGATTTCGTAGACGTTCTCTTCGTTTGGAACTCAATACAAATATTTTGATTTACATAACAATAAATTTGCATGACGATTTGATAATTTACAAGTTTATGGTTAATAAACCGAATTACACATAACAATAAAGTACTATGTATACAGAATACCTACAGACATATTTTTAGTGTGTATTCTTTATTCAACAAATTTAATTTCTTAATATTCTCAACAGATGACGACTCTGTGATAAAAATCGATATATTTATTTCGTTCTGTGTTTCAAAATCACAAATGCGAAATTCTCAAATTCTGGCTAAAAAAGAACGTGGTTGATAATACTCTACTGACATACAAGGATCACTCCCTCCTATAAGGCGGTCATAACAGGGCAGACGCAGAATTTCGCGGGGCGCAACAAAATTTGTAATCTTAAATTCTAATTAAATTTTTTTTTTCTTCAAAAGAAAAAGAGTTTTAGCCTTTAGTGTACAGTCAATGTTATATTAACTTGTCACTCGGTTAATCCGATAGGACGCACTTTATTACACACGGTATTATAATAGAATTAAACATTGTCCAATATCCAATTAGGAATAGACCAACTCGTCCATCCTGATTATTAAATATAAATATACTTGAACAAAAATAAGCAAATACAAAATACCAAAACATATATGTCATATAATGATCAATCTATAACAAGATTACCGTTGTTCTTATTGACTAGTTTAAATCAATAATCTTTCAGTTTAACACTCAGTTCGTTACATAAAATTAGCCTATACCAACCGTTTTTTTATAACCGAATTTATAGGACTTATTCCAATAGATTATCATCACTTTTTGACTAACCAGCATTCCTTTCAACCTAACACATCTCAGGATTAGGTTTTGGTAAAACATCAATCAATGATCAGATTAGTGCAAGGTAGCAGCTTGTAATTTATAGAAGTTAGTAAATAAAAATAAGATTGAACAAACTGTGCTTATTAGTGTTAATATCCTTAACTATTGTTTCATTTTGTATAAAGTCCTTTATTACAATTTTCTATTTCATTATTTTCGCAACGACAAAACCAATAAACGTTTTAACTATCGATAATAAAAAAAATACACTTTTCATTCTCATTTTATAATTTGTTTTGTTGACGCAACAATGAAAGTGAAAATAATAAAAAGTAAGAAAATCACATGTTAAAAGATGAAAAACATAACATAATTAAATGAAAATATTCCCGATGTAAGCGACACAAATTCAATCAAATCCATCGTTTATTTTATAAAAAATATTAGGACTGAAGAAAGGGTGTACAACTAGGCCAAACAATATCTCTCCCCAACTCTGATGAAACGCACAATAAGTTGAGCTTTGTATAAAGTATAGAAAATTCAACAAATTACCGAACGTGTCATGAAAAAAATTGTTATTTCTCATTAAAATGATTATAAATTATTTTTTTTCTAAGAGTTCCTGAGTCCGACTCAGAAATTAAATAAAACGATCTTACCATTTTGTACTTTCAACTGGTCTACAAAAATTAATTCTTAATCCCAAACTTGAACAACGTTATTGGAGTGTGAAAATTCATGTGGTTTTCGGTTATCGGGCACATTTTATTTCAGTTAACATTATTTTCGATCTAATTGAAAACTCATTATATATGTTGGAGAAAAAACCTTAATTGGTGCCAAATTATTTACTTCGATTACCAAATTATTTACTCGATATGCAAATAAAGTGATGATTGTTATCGGGCGGTTCAAGATATTGTTTATAATATCATATGTGGTAATCCCGCTTCTGATGTCAGAACGTGATTAATATCAAAAGTTGAGTGTTAATGTGTATTGAGAATTCCTTGCTGTAAAGAACACCGTCGAGGATACCCGATTAATGTTAATAGTAAAGTTTCTCTTTTATATAACACAATCAGGAACTGGTGATCCAAGTATTCACCAAGAATGTTTCCATCGCACATTCCCGGCTAGGGAATTCCCCCGAAATCCAAGAATGTGCGTATTTTTGACACACGTGGATAACACAAAGAAATGTTTTTATTTGCAAATTTGTATCGCGCTCCGACATTTATAATATTATTTTAATGAAAAAAAAAAAACATAAATTATTGAAATGAGTGATTACCAGTGTGTCTTATTACCATAAAATTCTTATGATCATAATTTAAAATTTGAAGACTAAACTTTCCTCTGTACATCAGGTTACATAATAGACATTATTTGTAAAATATATAAATTAGTGAATTTTCCAAAAACAATGATAATTTATTCTATAATGCATTTTATCATTATAAATTATATTTATATATATATAAATGTAGTTTGAAACATTTTTAATCAGGTGTAAATAATAATAATATTTGACTGTGTAAAGAAAAAAACTGATAATTTATTTAATATGTGAAAGAAATATAGAAATAATTATGGGAAATAAATATGTTTCCATTGTTTCCAAATCAAATTTAAAAAAAAATTGTGTATTAGTTTTTTTGCAATTTTTAAATTGGTTTATAGTAAATCCGATGATACTGATGATAACCGCTCTATACAAGGTATTCCTGTAGTATTTATCGACCATTAAATATTTTTCTATAAAATGTATAAAATGGAGTTCAACATTAAAAAAAGTGCAATTGCTCAACCAATATAATGAGTTGATATAATAGTCACAATCTTGGAAATATTCCACAAACTATTCAAAATAATCACGAAAAGATAAAAATGTGAAGAATAAGTATATTTCTTGTCTGAAAAATATACACTACTAATTATCTAAACAAAATATAGTTCAAAAAGTATTAAATGTTTAATAATTTAATTTTATATATTACGGATTACATTATACATTTGTAGTTAGTATGAAAGATACATAATAGTATTCATAATAAAAGATACTTGTATAGTTATAAAAAATTAGTCACTTGTTATCTGCAAAAACATATAATGGTTTCAAAATTTCCATCTTAACATAGATTCACTTGGGGAGATGCAGATGTTTCTAATTCCTCACTAACTTCCAGTGAACTATGAAGAGTTCAATGATCCTAATAGCTGATCGTTCTGATTTAGTTTATACAACAATAAATTGATATTTTCACCTTAGCATTCTCATTCTGTAGTTATATCCATGTTATGAGCCATATAAATAATGTGTATATCACCATTTCTAGAATCCATTTCTACACGAGTAAACAATTCCATTTCACAATGATTTCTATTGAGCTATGTAAAAGGACATAAAAAAAATCTTGACAAAATTTCAATTAATTCCACCACAAGTTTGAGTGGTTTTTGAGAATTTAGAATTATACTTAAAATAAGATGTTTTTCTATATTTAATATTGATTTATCTCGATTTATATCGCGAATGTTTCGCAATCTTAAATAAATTTATCTATAGTTTTTAAATTTCCATCATATTGTTATTTGAAAATGTTGTCTCCATTTTATTTTATTAATTTTATACTGAGCAAAAAAATATATTTTGAAGTTTTTTATTTTATGATTTTATAGTAAATTTCTACAGAAAATTGATTTTATTTAACAAAAAAAATGGTCAAAATTTCGTTTGGAGTTGATTTCTGATGATTTGGCTTCAATCCTGGTTATTATTATTGTTAACTTAAGACGGTTTTAACAAGCTGGGTGTCGGTTGCAATGTGTAAATGTCTTTGGCGCCACTAACTAACTTTTTCGGCTTTCCTTAAGAACTGTTTCCTTAAAAGCGAGAATCACCACTTCCTGAGTCGCATTATCTTTCAGCACCTTCCCTGGTAGACTCACGACGACAAGAGTGAATATCTTCAGTTCTTTTTCAGTTTCTTTATCACCAGTAATAAACTTAAACCCTTACAATTACGTTAAAAAAAAGAGAAGATTTTATTTGAGATTTTTTTTTAAACTTTTTTCTCCATTTTTTTTTGGCATTGATATTGGCTTTTATTATTTATGCTCCATCTTGTTAATAAGGGAATGGTCCAACCTTTTGAAGTTTGTTGTGGAATCCCGTAACGTTTTACTACCTCGACTTCTGAGTTTTCAAATTTTCCAATAGCTCTTTCAGTTCTTCATCCACTTCTTCATCTACATTCCTTATCTACAACCTGCTTTTCTTCTGTTACCTCATCTTTATTAGATGTGCGCAAGTTAGAACATTTGTTTCCATTTTACATGGCAATTTCCATAGCTCAAATTCATCCAGAAGTGAAGATATTTGATTAACACTCTAAAATTTGAATGAATAAGTGCATCCAAATCTTCCAGACCATCATATATTGCTAACTTATTTAACTGGTTTATTTTTTAAATGCAATAAAAATTATTTGTACCAGTTAAGTACGGGAGAAGTTATCATGATATATAATCAGGAATTAATAGATCTTACATTCTCGCAAAAGAAAGATTAATAATGTCCTAAAAAAATAATAATACAAAATAAAAGATGAAGATAAAACGCGATATTCTCGATTATTGACTCTTTTAGCTTCGACGCTTAGCGTCGTTCATGTTGTGCTCCAATTTATAACGAATCGAAGATGTCAGTCGTGTTATATAATCTATAATTTCGGACTATCTTTTCTTCGAGTTGGAAGAACTCACTTCTTCGGCTCTCCTCAAGATCTCTCTAATGCTTTGTAATTAAATCCGGACTTTAGACCTTACTATCCTCCTAAGTGAGCACTACCGTAGATAGCCACTTCCTTGATACGCGCTGTCTATTATCACCCAACCGTTTTCTTCCCTGGTCGACTTATGATTGATTTTCTTATGTCTTGTATTTATTTCATTTTCAGTTTCTCTAACACCAGTTCTACACTTGCACTTTGCTTGGTCAATTTTTGCAATATATCGAGTCCCGGAATTAAAAAAAAACACCATGTTATATGATTATCTCATATTTACGTAGTTTTGGAATCTTAGAGAAGTTTACGAATATAAAATATAATATTCTTAAATAGATTTATTGATTAAATTACTGTTTTCTTGAGAATTCAACATTTATGTAGTTTACAACTAAGACTAATTTTATTTTCAAAAATATATAAGTTAGAAAAGCAAATGTGTTTTGAATAGGGAGTGGAAAAACACCTTCATCACCATCGGTTTTAAGGATCGTAAATCTAACGATTTATAGAATATTTTTACTGTGGGTGCTTGGGATGACAAACAATATTTATAATAGTTATGTGTTAGAAGAGTGTTGATAAGCTTGTGTTGGCTACATAATAATTATACGTTTATATATTTAATGTATACGCTTTAATAATTAAGAAAAAAGTTATATTTATTATATAATAGATGATAATAAAATGGTCCGCCACGATAATATTTTACAGGTTTAAATATATTTAAGATTAAATAATTCTTTTACTTTTTACAAGTTGAATTCAAAATTATAGTTTTTTAATGAAATGCACTTGAGGTGATTGCTCGTTGAGTACAGAAGCCATTTAGATTAATGGTGAAGAGGACTATTTGGGTTGCGTAATTTGGTTAGAGTCCTGAGTGCTTTGTCCGTTAGTTTACAGCAAATATATAGAACAATACAGTCATAATAATAAACGATAATGCTGTTGTTAAATTGTTACATGTGAGAAAAATAATATACATTATTATTTATGTTAATTTATAAAATTTCTTCATTTATATAATTTTAACTGGTTGTTTTACGAACAATCTAAGAATTGAATTGAAGGAGTTAAGAATTTTGATGCAGATTTAGAACAGTAAAAGATCACGAATAAAATATTGTATATACGTAGCTAAGTATTTATTTTGTAATTTTTTATTTGAGAACTTTTTTCATTAAAATAGAGTAGTCCTTACTATTACTCTATTTATTGCTTTTTCCAAAAAATAGCATTAAAAATGTTTTTATAATTTATTTATGATAATTTACATATATACAGTTAGATTGTATACAGATTTTGAGTGATTTATAAAATAATTGAAAAATATTTAAGAATCATCCATAAAATAAATAAAATTGTCGTGTCTAATTGAATGAATATCAATACAAAATATCATAAGAGTGTCTTTAAAATATTATAAAATTTGAGTCAAGTAGAATTAATGCCAATTTAGTGTAATCATATTGTTTACTGGACAGAAAGACTTAGGTCGATAGCCCTTTGGCCAGATATATTTATAATATAGAATGTTAAATTAATTTATTTCGTAATTATTTCTTTTTCAGAGTTATATTGCTTTTCCTTGTTCTTTTTTCTTTTTTTGTGTTATACTGGCCAATAAATGATGTTATTATATATTTCATATATTATTAAGCGAATATAATGTAAAAATGATCATTATTCGTGGTGGATGCGCCGGGTAAAATTATTATTTATAGTGATAATATAAGGTTTATGATAGTTTACATATTATATCTTTTGACAAAAATTCTAATTAGAAGCATACATTGTAATTTTTATAAAAAGTATATTATTTAGATAAAAATATTTATAAATATTTGATAAAAAGACATACTGTTATTTAATTAAACCTTTAATTGATAAATTGTTGTTGCTACATTTGTAGCTAATACAGCATTAATGTTCTATGAGTGTAATTCACACTATTTACAAAACTTGCAAAGAGGACTAAATCAAATCAGTATCTCAAAGAAAGGAGTATTAAAGTCAATAAAACGAAATCGTTTTATGTCACATTTATTATGAGGAGGACAACCCTTCTACCAGTAATTTTAAATAATAAAGTTACTGCAGGGGAACCATGTTAAATATTTTGGCCTGAAATTCAACAAACTATACTAGCTGCTTGGAAAATAATCTGTACTATGGCTAGACAACAAACTATTAATATATAAATCCTTCCTAAAGCCAGTGTGGTCATATGGGATATTCAGCAAGTACCTCTAACATTTAAATATTAAAGCGATTTCCATCAAAAATATTACGTACAGCTACCGACACACCCGGGTATTTCTTCCCCAATATTACATTATACATAGTTACTTACAAATGGAAATAGTTAAAAGTATAAGTACAAACTTTAGTGAAATGTACCAAAAAAAATACAATCACAATTAAATAAATAGTTGAAAGTCTTCAAGTAAATCAAACCCTGCATGTTTGGATTAGAAATGACTTAGAAAGTTCAACATTCTAGACTTACGACATAGATTTAATACAATTATACTATGGTAAATAATATACTGTTGAATTCTAAGTGATAATTGTATAATGTAATATATTTATAATGTCCTTTTTGTAAATAAAAATAGATGTTAAACAAAAAAGATAAATTGCTAAAATTTTTGAGTTTATTATATTTATTAAGAAAGTAAATTATGTTTAAATAATCGGCGTTGAAATACAAGAAATATATGTGAAAATCTATAAAAAAATAAATCATAAGTTTGCATTGATTGATTAGGAGAAAAACTTGCAGAAACAATAATTAATTTTAAATATAAATTTGTTAATATTTAGATAATTCTGTTGTTAAATTGTTACATTTGAGAAGAATAATATATATTATTATTTGTGTTAATTTATAAAATGTCTACATTTATAAAATTTTAACTGGTTGTATTACGAAAAATTTTCTTGATTTAAGGATTTAATTGAAGTAGTTAAGAATTTTGATGCAGATTTAGAACAGTGAAAGATCTCGAACATAAAATATACGTTGCTCTTATCCAAGGTTCTTCATCATTTAATACAAGCAGTTTAACTAAGATTACAATAAACTACAAATAAATATCGCAAATAATATACTCTGTAGTAATTCGTAATAAAAACTAACAAAATTTTATTATCAATAAAATGTATTATATTTTTATTTACAGTTGTTATTTTTATATTTTATATTATTTTATTTTCAAATTTTTGTTTAAAATTTGTAACATTAAATACAATAAAACCTCTCTATTGTCGAATGTAATTTGCTCCTGAAGAATGTTTACAAATTTTATTTTGTTAATTTTTATCTGGGAACTTTTTTCTTTAAAATATTATTCTATTTATTTTCGTTTTTTCAAAAAATTAGCTTTAAAAATATTTGAATAAATTAATTATGATTATTTACATAAATACAATTAGATTGTATACAGATTTTAGTGATTTATAGAATAATTGGAAAATACTTAAGAATTATCCACAAAATATGTAACTTTTAAACTTAATTTATCATAATATGAAAATTAATAAAATTATCGTGTCTAATTGAATGAATATCAATACAAAATATGATAAGAGTGTCTTTAAAATATTATAAAATTTGAGTCAAGTAGAATTCATACCAAAATAGTATAATCATATAGTTTACCGGACAGAAAGACCTAGGTTAATAGCACATTGGCCAGGTATATTTATAATATAGAATGTATTTTTGATCGTTATATGATTTTTTTTTTATTGCAATTATTGTTAAATTCATTTATTTCCTAATTATTTTTGAGTTATATTTCTATTCCTTTTTTTTGTATTATACTGTTTCATATAGTTAATTAATTATATATTTCATATAGTTAATTAAGCGAATATAATGCAAAATGATCATTATTCGTGGTGGATGCGCCGGGAAAAATTATTAATTATAGTAATAATGTTAATAATATAGGGTTTATGATGATAGTTTACATATTATATCCTTTTACAGAAATTCTAATTAGAAGCATATATTATAGATTTTTATAATCATTTACCCAATTAAATTGTAAATAATTACATTCAGTCATATCTTGAAGAAATATATTATTTACATATAAATATTTGTTAAAAAGACATGATGTTATTGACGACAGAGCATTAATGTTGTGATAGTAATTCACATTATTTACAAAACTTGCAAAGAGTACTAAATTAGATCACAATCTCAAAACGTGGAGTATAAAAGTCAACGAAACGAAATAGATTCACGTCACATTTAATATGAGGACAACCCTTCTACCAGTAATTTTAAATAATAAAGTTACTGCAGGGGAACCATGTAAAATATTTTGGCATGCATACAATTAAGTCTGAAATTTAACAAACTATACTGGCTGATTGGAAAATAATCTGTACTATGGCTAGACAACAAACTATTAATATATAAATCCTTCCTAAAGCCAGTGTGGTCATAAGGGATATTCAGAAAGTACCTCTAACGTTTAAATATTATAGCAATTTCCATCAAAAACATTACACACCGTTACATTACATACATACATACCGACACACTCGGGTATTTCTTCTCCAATATTAAAAAATATTGAAAATAGAAATTTGTTAATATTTAGATAATTCTTGTGATAATAATTGTGTTAATTTATAAAATCTCTTCATTTATAAAATTTTAACTGGTTGTATTACGAACAATCTTCCTGGTCGCAACTGAGGATTGTAGTAGTTAAGAATTTTGATGCAGATTTAGAGCAGTGAAAGATCTCGAACATTAAATATACGTAGATAAGTTTCCAAGGTTCTTCATCATTTAATATAAGCAGTTAAGCTAAGATTTCAACTAACTGTAAATAATTATCCCAAATAATCTCAGTATAAATTCGTAGTGAAAATAAACAAAAAAATATCTCAATAAAATATATTATATTTTTATTTACAGTTGTTATTTTTATATTTTAGTTTATTTAATTTTTAAATTTTTGTTTATATTTTGTCACTTTAAATATAATGAAATTTCTTTATTGTCGAATATAATTTGCTCTTGAAGGGTGTTTAAAAAAATTATTTTGTATTTTTTATTTGAGAACTTTTTTGTTCAAGATAGAGCAATCATTATTATTCTATTTATTATTGCTCTTTCCAAAAATTAGCTTTAAAAATGATTTTATAATTAATTTATGATTATTTAAATACAGTTAGATTGTACTTTTAAACTTAATTTATCACAATATGAAAATTACTAAAATTATCGTGTCTAATTGAATCAATATGAATACAAAATATCATAAGAGTGTTATTAAAATATTATAAAATTTTAGTCAAGTAGAATTAATGCTAAAATAGTATAATCATATATACCGGACAGAAACACCTAGGTCGACAGCCCTTTATAATATAGAGTGTAGTTTTGGTTGTATTGTATATAGGATTTTTTTTTATTGCAATTATTGTTAAATTAATTTATTTTTTAATTTTTTTTTGTATTATACTTGCCATTAAATGATGTTATTATATATTTCTTATAGTTTATTCAGCGAATATAATGCAAAAATGAAAATTGTTTGTGGTTGATGCGCCGGGTAAAATTATTCATTATAGTAATATTGTTAATAATTTAATAGAAATTCTAATTAAAAGCTTAAATTGTAATTAAATTTTAAATAATTACATTCAGTCATATCTTGAAGAAGTAAATTATTTATATATAAATATTTGTTAAAAAAACATGATGTTATTTAATTAAATCTTTAATTCATAAATTGTTGTTGCTACATTCGTAGACGACATATCATTAATGTCCTCTGATAGCAAATCACACGATTTACAAAACTGGACTAATCAGATCACTATCTCAAGGAGTGGATTATTAGTTTACTATGAGTAGGAGTTAATGCAGGAGAACCATATACAATTAGGTCTGAAATTCAACAAACTATACTGGCTGCTTGAAAAATAATCTGTACTATGGTTAGACAACAAACTATTAATATATAAATCCTTCCTAAAGCCAGTGTGGTCATATGGGATACTGTTGTGGGGTTCAGCAAGTACCTCTAACATTTAAATATTATAGAGATTTTTATCAAAAACATTACGTACAGCTACCGATACACCCGGGTATTTCTTCTCCAATATTACATTATACATAGTCCTACAAATGGAAATAGTGAAAAGTATAATTAGAAACTTTAGTGAATTGTACCAAGAAAAATTACAATCACTAATCTTGAAAATCTTCAAGTAAATCAAACCCTAAATGTTTTTGTTCGAAATGAGTTAGAAAGTTCAACATTCTAGATTTAATATAATTATACTATGATAAATAATATACTACTGTTGAGTTCTAACTGATAATTGAACAATGTAATGTACTTAATGTCTTTTTTGTAAATAAAAATAGATGTTAAATAAAAAAGATAAATTGTATTAGTAAAATGTTAGAATTCTTTGAGATTATTATATTTATTAAGAAAGTATAGATTTTGTTTAAATAATCGGCATTGAAATCCAAGAAATATATGTCAAAATCTATAAAAAAAATAATCATTACTTGTAGAAAAAATAATTAATTTTAAATAAAAATTTCTTAATATTTAGATAATTCTGTTGTTAAATTGTTACATTTGAAAATAATAATATACATTATTATTTGTTTTAATTTATAAAATCTCGTCATTTATAAAATTTTAATTGGTTGTATTACGAACCATCTTTCTGATCACAATTATGAATTGAATTGAAGTAGTTATGAATTTTGATGCAGATTTAGAACATTGAAAGATCTCGAATACAATATATACGTAGCTATGTATCCAATCATCTTCATCATTTAATATAAGCATTTAAGCTAAGATTCCAACAAAGTACAAATAATTATCGCAAAAAATATACTCTGTAGAAATAAATAATAAAATTTTATTCTCAATAAAATGTTATTATTTATTTATTATATTTTTATTTACAGTTGTAATTTTTATATTTTATAATATTTTATTTTCAAATTTTTGTTTAAATTTTACCACTTTAAATACAATGAAACCTCTCTATTGTCAAATGTAAATTGCTCCTGAAGGGTGTTTAAAAATGTTATTTTATTTTTTTGTTAGAGAAATTTTTTGTTCATGATAGAGCAATCATTACTATTATTCTATTTATTTATTGCTCTTTCCAAAAATTAGCTTTAAAAATGTTTTTATAATTTATTAGGATTATTTACATAAATACAGTTAGATTGTATACTGATATTAGTGATTTATAAAATAATTGGAATCATCCACAAAATATGTAACTTTTAAACTCAGATAAAATTATTCATTATAGTAATATTCTTAATAAGAAATTATAATTAGAAGCATATATTGTATTTTTTATAATCATCAACCCAATTAAATTTTAAATAATTACATCCACTCATATCTTGAAGAAGTAAATTATTTAGATAAAATTATTTATAAATATTTGATAAAATTATATTTAATTAAATCTTTAATTCATAAATTGTTGTTGCTACATTCGTAGCCGACACATCATTAATGTCCTCTGTAATTCACACGATCTGTAATTCACACGATATACAAAACTTGCAAACAGGACTAAATCAGATCACTATCTCAAAGAGTGGAGTATTAGTTTACTATGAGTAGGAGTTAATGCAGGAGAACCATATACAATTATTGGAAAATAATCTGTACTATGGCTAGACAACAAACTATTACTATGAGTAGGAGTTAATGCAGGAGAACCATATACAATTATTGGAAAATAATCTGTACTATGGCTAGACAACAAACTATTAATATATAAATCCTTCCTAAAGCCAGTGCGGTCATATAGGATACTGTTGTGGGGTTCAACAAGAACCTCTAATATTTAAATATTATAGCGATTTCCATCAAAAACATTACGTACAGCTACCGATTCACCCGGGTATTTCTTCCCCAATATTACATTACAAATGAAAATAGTTTAAAGTATAATTACAAACTTTAGTGAAATGTACCAAAAAAAAAATACAATCACAACTAAATAAATAGTTGAAAGTCTTCAAGTAAATCAAACCCAGCACGTTTGGGTTAGAAATGACCTAGAAAGTTAAACATACTAGACTTATCACATAGATTTAATAAAATGTAATGTTCTTAATGTAAATAAAAATAAAAATAGAAATTGATGTTAAACATAAAATATAAATTGTATTTATAAATTGTTAGAATTATTTGAGATTATTATATTTATTAAGAAAGTAAATTATGTTTAAATAATCGGCGTTAAAATCCAAGAAATATATACCTATAAAAAAAAATCATAAGTTTGCATCTAGGAGAAAAGCTTGCAGAAATAATAATTAATTTTAAATAGAAATTTGTTAATATTTAGATAGTTCTGTTGATAAATTGTTACATTTGAGAAGAATAATATACATTATTATTTGTGTTAATTTATAAAATCTCTTCATTTATAAAATATTTTATTTACAGTTGTTATTTTTATATTTTAGTTTATTTTATTTTCAAATTTTTGTTTAAATTTTATCACGTTAAATACAATAAAACTTCACTATTATCGAATGTAATTTGCTCCTGAAGAGTGTTTACAAATTTTATTTTGTAAATTTTTTATTTGAGAACTTTTTTGATCAAAATAGAGCAATCATTACTATTATTCTATTTATTTATTGCTCTTTCCAAAAAATAGGTTTAAAAATGTTTTTATAATTTATTTATGATTAGTTACATAAATACAGTTACATTGAATACAGATTTCAGTGATTTATAAAATAATTACAAAATAGTTAAAAATCATCCACAAAATATGTAGCTTTTAAACTTAATTTATCACAATATAAAAATTCCTAAATATATCGTGACTAATTGAATCAATATCAATACAAAATAACATAAGAGTGTCTTTAAAATAGTATTTTAGAATTAATTCCCAAATAGTATTATTATATAGTTTATTCAGTGAATATAATGCAAAATGATCATTATTAGTGGTGGATGCGCCGGGAAAATTATTCATTATAGTAATATTATTAATAATATAAGGTTTACGATAGTTTACATATTATATCTTTTAACAGAAATTCTAATTAGAACAATAAATTGAAATTTTTATAATCCCCAATTAAATTGTAAATAATTACATGAAGAAGTATATTATTTAGATAAAATTATTTATAAATATTTGATAAAAAGACATGATGTTATTTAATTAAATCTTTAATGTCTTTTTTCTAAATAAAAATATATGTTAAACAAAAAAGATATATTGTATTAGTAAATTGTTAGAATTCTTTGAGATTATTGTATTTATTAAGAAAATAAAATATGTTTAAATAATCAGCGTTGAAATCCAAGTTTCCATCTATTGATTAGGAGAAAGGTTTGCAGAGAAATAATTAATTTTAAATAGAAATTTATTAATATTTAGTTAATATTACTAAATTAACTTAACATAATAATTGTGTTTAATATATTTCTAAATTTATAAAAATAAGAATAAAAAAAGCTTAATATTATAAAAACTAGAGACTTAATATTGTAAATTTTAATAACAGTGTATTGGAAGTTTGTATTTAGGCGTAATTATAATACTAATATTGAACGTGTAATGTGAGCTTCCATAATTATCTATATTGAGATTTAATTAAAATTTGATATTAACTAATTTTATCTTATTGCAACATCTGTAAACATTATCTCATGTAAGTTACATTCCATGCATATATAAGAGAGATGGTGGAGTTTCACCACTTTATTGGCGTTCATCCTCTTCGGATTCTTTCGTAAATACGAATAAATTAGCAATTGGACTTCGATTCAATTTGGCCGTAATTATAATATTAATATTGAACGAGTATTGTGAGCTTCCATAATTCTTTATATTGAGATTTAATTAATATTTGATATTAACTAATTTCATCTTATTGCAACATCTGTAAACATTATCTCATATAAGTTACATTCCATGCATATATAAGAGAGATGGTGGAGTTTCACCACTTTATTGGCGTTCATCCTCTTCGGATTCTTTCGCAAAAACGAATAAATTAGCAATTGGCCTTCGAGGATAGCTAACCGCTAGCAATCTAATCCTTTTGCGCTCCAATTTTTATCTTTCACAATCGTGGCTTTCAAATGATATGCATGCACATACAGGCGAAGTGGATCATCCACGTCCTCCTCCTCTTCATCCACCTATAGTAGCCCTCGTCCACATCAAGCAGAATCTCTTTTATAAAAACCTGGAGAAATTATTGTAGTCACTTCCACTGATTATTTGGTGCGTGCGGAGGGCGCACAAAAGGCGCTCATGTGGCAGGGCGCATGCACTGGCCCACGCGCTCGCTCTTCTCCGCCAACCCATACACCCGCACGAACTCGTGTACGTACACGAATACACGGACAGCGGAGACACCCCCACATAAGCGCGGCCTGATACACCACGTATATATACACATACTGATACAGGACATTCAACAGCCCGCGCAAAACTTTACCCAAGTGCAATAGTTCAAAACCTGCTGCCAGATCCGGAAGTCTGCAAAATCCCAGAAACTACAACAGAGTGAGTCTTACATATATTTATTATATTTCTTCCTAATCCATATATTAACATATTTAATTTAATAATATCATTAATTTATCAACTTTTTTTAATTTCCTAATATTAAATTAATTATTACTATCAAATATTTTTTCTTAGATATTTCACAAAATCTCTAACAAATTTATATTAAAATTTAAATTGTAATAAATAATGTTAAATTAATTAATTGAGACAAACATATTTTTATTAATTATTTAAATTCTCCTTATCAAATAATTTATAATACATTTATATCATTCAGATTTAATACTTAGTGCAAAAATCAAAATTGGCTTAAAATTTTCTTATAGTTTAGATTTAAAATACATTACGAGTATATATACTTATTTTATATACGAGTTTAATTTTATAACAAATTACATAAAACATAGATTTTAAGAGTACCTTAAGTTTCTCTGAACATATTTTGTTTAGCAATAAAATTGTTTCTACATTATTAGATTAAAATCGTTTTTTTTTCAAACATATTTTAATAATTTTATGATATAAATTTATTGTTTGAAATTAATTAAAGCATCGAGAACTATAAATTTACTATATTTTAGAAATTAAAAGTGACTTTAAATAAAATTTCTTAGTTTTATACAAAATAATATATTAATTATCTCAGAAACTTTTGCCAATATTTATTTACATTTAAAAGCATTTAATGCATTATTTTTACTGTTAACATAATTTTAATAAGAAAATAATAAAAGTCCTTTAAATAAAAAAAATGGACAGAAATTCGGTGTAAAAGGCCTAAAAACGTAACTTATTGAATTTTTAGATTATTAAATTTACTTTCATTAAAATATTTTCTTACCTTAATATGAACTAAAACTAAATTTTTAATTCCATGTTATTAACAGTTTGAGTTATCTAGTATATATATGTCCATTTTTAGGTAAACTTGTGCTTACTTCTTCAAAGGTTTTAACTGAAAGCTAAATTTCCAAGTTTATATATTTTTTTATTGAACAGTAACAATATTATCTTTTATTATATTCAATATATTTTTTTATTATTATTAATTATCTTTATTAGACATCATATTATATCATAATATTATATTATATAATATTATATCATAATTAAACATATATCAACCGTGGTCTTAACGCTAATATTTTTTATATATAAAAATACAAATTTTGATCCATTTCAAATCGATTTTTTTAAATAAATTTAAATAACTGTTATTTACAATATTTTATTAACTTTTCTAATTAAAATTATTATTGCGTTTTGTTATAAGTTATAATTGATTTATTGTATTTATTGTAAAATTTGGAGCTCAATATAGATGAAATATTTCTTTAGTCATTACATTTAATAGGAATCAAAATAACAAAAGAAACATTATGTGAAGATAACAAAAGATTATGCGATGTAGTACTTTTCCGCTCAGAGCTATGATTAAAAAGAATGTAAAAGAAACAAGATCCTTTTTATCTGAAGAAATATTTCAGGAAACTCAATAATAATATAATTGTCTCAAACATATTTAATTATAGATTTTTATATCAAAATTATTGAAAAAATAATAATTATAATTTCATATAAAATAATTGCAAGTAAAAGAGAAAATTTATTTTGCATACAAGTTATATAGTTGATTTTACTTATTTTAGCAATAGATTTAAATGCAAATTAGTTAATGATTTCTGCACATCCCGGGAGAACAAATTTGTAAAATATACATCTATAGTCAATTAATAATCAGCAAATCATATAATCAAATAATATTATAATAACTAAATCCATAACTCTATGTATATTTTTATTAATTATGCTTTTATATAAAACTGAAGGGAAATAAGTGATGCATTGAAGATAAAACATTATGCTGTGCATATATTATAATTAATAATACAAATAATTACGTACGTAAAAATTGGGAATTGTTAATTATGGAACTTTATTTTAAATATAATTTTATGAAACCTTACTATTTAATATAAACATAATAATATTTTACAATTTTCGACTTTAATTACTTTTCATTATATTTTGAATAAAACTCACCGTAAAGAAAAATATATGTTATTTAAATAAACTTAAGACAATGATTCTCTCATTCATTTAGCCTTAATTTCAACAGAACAAAATATTAAAATATGAATGTAGTATTGAGATATATTATTTTTCCTTCCAGTTTATTCAATAAAGTCATGTTTTTCATAAACTTTCTCTTAAATTTCAATTGCGGATGCGCCGGTTACATAATATTATTTTAAAATTACGTACAAGGAACATTTATTTATAATTTAATCTGAACATAAAAATAAATAAATATAAATAAATACTAAATTACTAATTAAGTTGCATTTAAATGGTTATAAGACTCATCTTTAAAATTTTGAAAAATATGAACCGAAAGTCCGACGGACGAAATTATTTTTTCCTGTAACATACTTGTCTAACTATTGCTGCTCCATCTTCATTCCATTCGATTTCTTGTGCAACCTTCAAACAATCTGTTAACTTTTTCACAACGTGATTAATTTCTAGAGTTGTAAAAAGTTTTGACAAAAAAAAAGAATGCTTCCGCATCCGCTTCTTAACGCTTCAAATGGAAAATCTAAAAATTAGTTTTTTTTATTATTAAACATTGTTAAATCTAATATTTTAATTTATATATGATTATTTTGGTCTGAAGAAAGTTTAATATAAATTTCTAATAAATCAATACAGATATTCAAAAATAAAAATTGTTTGACTGAAATACTAAATAGTAATAATATATAGATTATATTTTAAGTTAGCAATAACATTTTGTATTGTGCAATGTGAGAAGTATTTTTCATTTCATTATTTATATCAATTTGTATTTTTAACAGTTATCTAGTTTAGGAAATTATTATGTAATAACTTACTTCTTCAAAGGTTTTAACTGAAAGCTAAAGTTCCATGTTTATATATTTTTTTTATTGAACATTAACAGTATTATCTTGTATTATATTCAATATATTTTTTATTATTATTAAATATCTTTATTAGACATAATTATGATCAATGCGCTATCAACTTCACTTTGTTCTTCCGCTTCTTAAAGCTTCAAATAAAAAATCTGAAAATTAGTTTTTCTATTATTAAACAGTCTAAAGTTAAGAAGGTTTAGTATTTTAATATTACTAAGAAATCAATACAGATATTCAAAAATAAAACAAAAATACTAAATAACAATAATATATAGATTATATCTGATGTTAGTAACAGAATACGTTTTGTATTGTGCAATGTGAAAAGTAATTGCATTTATTTTATTATTTTTGTATTTCTATGAAATAAAAAAATATTATTTTTATTAGTTTCATTTTAGCTCAAAATTTATACTATGGGCAGTCTATAATTATTGTAATTTATAAAGAACTGTTTATATGCTATATAGATAGTTTTTAAGTTCTATAAAACAGTCAGTATGTGTAACATTTTTACATTTTTTAAACGGTTGATTCATTTTACTTATTATAAAAAATATTTGGACATGTGTTATAGTGCATATTAGTTTATATTACATAAATCATGAATAAAATATGTCAATGCTATGTTAAGTATAGAATGCAAATGTCTTAATTAATATTGTTGGTATAATATTTCTTAAACGAAATATTTCAAACATATTTTTACTGTTGATAATTCATAGACTTTTGCAAAAATGTTTTTATATGGTTCCATTTAGTACTCATGTCAGCTTTATGTATATGTAAAAACTACAAGCGACATATTTTTGTAAAAAAAACTACAACTGATGCAGATTATTTCAAAATCAAGCGAATACGTAATATATGTGAAAACAGACAAAATATTTTAGTACATCTGTACCATATAATATGTCAACAGCTACAAATAAATCGTTGGAGTGGTCATTAACAGCCCGAGGACCTCACTTTGAACCTACGTTTGAATTTTGTTGAAAAATGGTTTGATGTAAATTATCCTGCAACCATCATATTGTTTGCAAACAAATATTCTAGTTCAGTACGTCACTACCATTTTAAATAAACTATATTTATTTATTTGGACTTTATATTAATATTATTAATATTAATATTATTATTCATATATTTACAAAAATTAAAGCTATTGCTTAATTTACAATCATAAATTCCAATTCAACTTTATTTGAGTTCATGTTTGTAAAATTTAGGGATTGGCTAATACGTCGACAGAACGTGCCAAAAGTTAGGCACTTTCAAGAGAGAACAGTCTTATTTTAATAATAAAAAAAACTTTATTTGATATTTAAATAATAAAGTTCTAAGTTATAATAATTGTTAATTGCTGGTGGTTGATGATAATATTCATCTTTGTGCGAATGGTACAAAGGTTTCTTGCTAGTTGCATTTTCACTGATAGTTGTGAAATTCCTGAAGCGCAGTTAATTGAAAGTCGCTGGCTTTGTCGGTAAGTTTCTAGCATCTTGAAGCGGAAGGAGATTCATTCAATTCATTTTTTTTATGTGATTTTTCAATTCGTTAATAAAAAAATATATTAAAGTTATATTAAAAAAAAATCGTAAGTTTTTACACATTTATATATATTCTAGACAAAATATGTATAGGCTGCAGCCCAAATAGAATAATTATTGGGCTTCAAAATAATATAATTTAATCCCCTCTTCACTTTTCTATCCATAAAAAATACATACATATTTTGTTGCATTCAAAACACCTCTTCGCGTGATGATTTTTATAGCAAGGACCACAAACAGTATTAAGCCAAAAGTTATCGGTTCACCTCTTCTTTCATTAATGTAAATAGTTTGTTGGAACATCAAAACATTTCATATACTTGTTGTAAAATTCAATAAGAATTGTGCTTTTGTATGTTTTGTATTTAATTATTAAACACGCTTTTAGATGAAAAACTTTATTAAGTATATTTAAGCATATAACTAAAAAATTTTATAGAAATATCATATTTATTACAAATTTTATTACAATTGGAGATTTATTACTTTTCTTGTAATAATAATTTAATAATATTAGTAAATATTTTTATTTTATTGTATTTATGTTTGGAATATCAAATATTTTATTATTTTCAGTTATTTCAGTCATCTTTTTAATGTAATAGTGTATAATTTCATGTATTTGTTGTAACTTTCAATGAAAATTGTGCTTTTCTATGGATTTAATTATTAAACACGCTTTTAGATGTGAAACTTTATTAAGTATATTTAAGTATATAACTAAAAATATTTATAGAAATATTAATTGGACATTTATTACTTTTCTTTGAAATAATAATTTATTAATACTAGTAAATATTTTTATATTGTTATATTTATAATTGGAATATCAAATATTTTATTACTTTCAGTTATCTTTTTAATATAATAGTGTATGGTTTCATAAAATTGTTGTAAATTTCAAAGAAAATTGTGCTTTTCCATGGATTTTATTAATAAACACACTTTTAGATTAAAACATCATTAACTAAAAAATATTCATAGAAAAATCATATTTATTAAAAAACTCGTACGATTGTAAATTTATTACTTTGCTTGAAATAATAAGTAAATAATACTAGTAATTATTTCTTATTTATGATTGGAATAGTAAATATTTTCTTATTTTCAGTCATTTCAGTAATGTTTTTAATATAATAGTGTATGATTTCGTATACTTGTTGTAAATTTCAATAAAAATTATGCTTTTCCATAGATTTAATTATTACACACGCTTTTAGATGAAAAAGTTTATTAAGTATATTTAAGTATATATAACTAAAATTATTCATAGAATAATCATATTTATAAAAAAATGCACAATTGGACATTTACAACTTTACTCGAAATAATAATTTAATATTACTAGTACATCTAAATTATTGTATTTATAATTGGAATATCAAATATTTTCTTATTTTCAGTCATCTTTTTAATATAATAGTGTATGATTTAATATCCTTCTTGAAAATTTCAATGAGAATTGTGCTTTTCCATCTATTTAATTATTAAACACGCTTTTAGATAAGAAACTTTAAGTATATTTAAATATATAACTAAAAGTAATTATTGAAATATCATATTTATTACAAATTTTAGTACAATTGGATATTTATTACTTTTCTATGAAATAATAATTTAATAATACTAGTAAATATTTCTATTTTATTGTATTTATAATTGGAAAATCAAATATTTTATTATTTTCAGTCATATCAGTCATATTTTTCATATAATAGTGCATGATTGCATATACTTGATGTAAATTTCAATGAAAATTGTGCTTTTCTATGGATTTAATTATTAAACACGCTTTTAGATGAGAAACATTATTAGGTATATATAACTAAAAATATTCATAGAAAAATTATGTTTATTAAAAAAATTGGTACAACTGGAAATTTATTACTTTGCTTGAAATAATAATTTAATATTACTAGTAAATATTTCTATTTTATTGTATTTATCATAAGAATATCAAATATTTTATTATTTTTAGAGAATTAATGAGAATTGTGCTTTTCCATGGGTTTTATTATTGTACACACTTTTAGGTGAGAAACTTTATTAAGTATAAATATTTATTATTTATTTTAATTTTCTAATTAAAAATATCCATAGAAAAATCATATTTACACAAAAAAATGTACAATTAGATATTTATTACTTTGCTCGAAATAATAATTTAATATTAAATATTTTTATTTTATATTTATAATTGGAAAATCAAATATTTTATTATATTTAGTCATTTCAGTTATCTTTAATTCAAAATATTTATAAAAAATTCATATTTATTAAAAAAATCGTTTAATTAGGCATTTATTACTCTACTGGAAATAATAATTTAATATTACTAGAAAATATTTCGAATTTATTCTATTTATAATTGGAATATTAAATATTTTATTATTTTCAGTCATTTCAGTCATTTTCTTAATATAATAGTGTATGATTGCATATACTTGATGTAAATTTTAATGCGAATTGTGCTTTTCCATAGATTTAGTTATAAAACACACTTTTAGGTGAGAAACTTTCTTAAGTCCAACTAAGTACAAATATTAGTTATTTATTGTCATTTTCTAATTTAAAATATTCATAGAAAAATCAATTTTATTCAAAAATATTGTACAATTGTAAATTTATTACTTTACTCGAAATAATAATATTCCATTTATAATTGTAATATCAAATATTTTATTATTTTCATTCATTTCAGTCATCTTTTTAATATAAATCTATGATTTCATATACTTGTTGTAAATTTCAATGAGAATTGTCCTTTTCCATGGATTTAAATATTATATATTTTCATTTACGAAATAAAAATATTCATAGAATAATCATATTTACTATAAAATTAGTAAAATTGTGTTTTTATTAATTTGCTTAAATTCATTATTTAATATGAATTAATATTTTTATTTTATTGGATTTATAATTGGAATATCAAATATTTTAATATTATTAGTCATTTTAGTTATCTTCATAATTAGTATTATAAAATTATAGAACTGGCCAAGAAACTGTTGACTAAAAAAAATAATTTCAATATCTTACGTCAAGATCGTAATCGCAGAATAGTTGAACGCAATCAAAAATTTTAAATGAATTTTAAAATATAAAAAATACCTAATTGCATTAAAATGTAAATAAACGAACATATTTTAAACATATTTAATCAAAATAAAAATAATTTATTTTAGGTATTGATTAATACTACACATTTTTTTTTAAGTTATACCTGCAGATAATATCTGTGTAGTAAATTAATTATTTAACATGAAATTGTATACTTTTATATCATTGAACAAATGTTGTATGAATATGCATATTTTACATTAATTAACAAATTAATTGAATGCACATTAACGCAAACTTACTAATGAAAATAATTTATTATACGCTCGGTGACAATGCATTCTATTAAATTTTTTTAATAATTGATAATTATATTAAAAGGAAATTTTAATCATTTCGCTTACCTAATAATATAATTAGTATTCTTTTTACTGTAAATTATAGATATTTAGCAAGTTTATTTCTTGGTTAGTTCAGAAGTTTTTCTCTTAATTATATTAATTTTAAAATGTTTTTTTTCTCGCTTAAATAAAAATTCGATGTAAAATTATTTATTTAAACAAATTTAATACTTGCTTAGTTTATTTATTGGTTAGTTCAGAAGTTTTTCTCATAATTAAATCATTTTTAAAATGTTTTTTTCCTTGCTTAAATAACAATTCGATGTAAAATTATTTATTTAAACAAATTTATTGGTTACAAAGCCAAAGTCTTTCTGTCCATAAAAAAAATATCATATTATACAAAAAAAGGTGCTTCTACAAATACCAATTATTAGCAAAACCAAAATAAAAATATTCCAACAAAATTTTAAATAAATTAATTCTCTGTAGAAACATGTAAATGTTTATTATAATAAAAATTAAATTAATAAACTGGAAGATGAAATTAGCTACTAAGTACCCATTAACTGCACATGATTTTGCGACTCTATAGTTGGTGCTTCTGTGTGATTCCAGTTTGGGATTGTCCAATAAATTAATTTTAAAATATTTTTTTTCTTTGCTGAAATTTTAATTGGATGTAAAATTATTTATTTAAACAAATTTATTGGTCACAATTTGGGTCAAAGACCGAAGTCTTTCTGTCCGTAAAAACATTATGATATTATACAAAAAAATGTGCTTGCTACAAATGCCAATTATTAGCAAAACAAAAATAAAAATATTCTAAAAAAATTCTAAATAAATTAATTTTTGCAAAAAGATGTAACAATTAAAAATATAATAAACTGGATGATGAAATTATCTACCAAATATCCATTAACTGCACATGATTTTGCGACACTATTGTTGGTGCTTCTGTGTGATTCCAGTTTGGGATTGTCCAATATATTAATTTTAAAATATTTTTTTCTTTGCTGAAATTTTAATTGGATGTAAAATTATTTATTTAAACAAATTCTGTCCGTAAAAACATTATGATATTATACAAAAAAAGGTGCTACAAATGACAATTATTAGTAAAACTAAAATATAAATATTCAAAAAAAAATCTGTAATTCTCTGTAAAAACATGTAACAATAAAAAATAAAATAAACTATATTATGAAGCGTTTCTTCAATCCCTGTAAAAGTAAGTTTGTATTTTTTGATGAATTTAACTTATTTATAATCTAAAGTCTTTTTTTACGTTGATGAAATATTTAATTATTTCTTGAAAATATGATAAAATTAGTATATATATAATTAAATCCATATATTTGTGTATATTGATAGAAAAAAAATAAAAGTAAGTTAAAAAACTAATGTTATTGTAAATGTACGATTAAGAAATATTTTTATTTGGTGGAATTCCTCTTAGAACTTAAATTTGCATCAATTAGTCAATTAATTTTACGTATAAATGTAAGAAATAAAGTGCATCAAGGATTTAGTGAATTCCTCGCAGCATCAAACTTGCAGTTAGTCAATTAAGCGAGAAGCTGCAATTCATAGTAAAGCAAATTAGTATTCAACAAGTTTGTGAACTGCCTTATGTATGATTACGTATACATATCTCGTACATTCGAACAGTTCTGTTAATTGCGTTATTCATTATATATTCACAAAATTATTATATAGGAATTCAATAATTTCCATAAAAAAAATATTTTTTAATAATAATAATAATCACCTGAATTTGCAAAATTTAATTAGTAATAGTTAAGATTATATTTACTATTAGAGTCACAGAAACAAAGAAGAACCATTTAGCTGTTACAAAATAATATTGAAATCATTGTCTGTAGGAAATAAAATTATTTTCAGCTATTTATTGTCTGATTTAAATTAATGTATTTTATAAATCAAATTTAGCACACAAATTGAGCAGATATATAATTAACGTATAAATATTAATATTTATCTAGCGTATAAATATTTCATAATAATATAAATTAAACACGCTAATTAATAATTATATTAATTGAGACATAAATTAAATTTTATAAGTTCATACCTATTAATAACTAATATTATATTTATAATTATTATTATATTTATAATAAAAGATACACAACAAATCGAATATCTTTCTGTATTAATAATATTATTTTTCAACTGATTAATAGAGCGATTTTTTTTGTATAAATCTGATTAAATATTCTTAACATAATAAGAAAACGAAAAATAAGAGTAAAAGGAATAATTTCCCATTGGAAACTTAGTTTTTAAAAAAAGTGTATCTTTTTTTCTATCTTTACTATTGTGAAGTTTTTTTAAACATTTTTTTTATAGTTTGTCACATTAAGTATATTTATTGATGGTAAAATTATCTTGTAGATTTGAAGTTTGTAACTATATTTATAATAAAAGATACACAACCAGATCATAATTAAAAATATATTCAAATCTAATTTTTACAAAAACCGAATATCTTTCTGTCTTATTAAAATTATTTTTCAAGTGGTTAATAGAGCGATTTTTTTGTATAAATCTGATTAAATATTCTTAACATAATAAGAAAAAAGAGAAATAACAGTGAAAGGAATAATTTCCCATTGGAAACCTTATTTTTTAAGAAAAGTGTACCTTTTTTACTATTGTGAAGTTTTATTTTTTAAATTTATTTTTTACAGTTTATCACATTAAGTATATTTATTGGTGGTAAAATTATCTTGTAGATTTGAAGTTTGAAACTACTATTCATATTCTTATTAACTAATAAATTAATTATTATTATATTTATAATAAAAGATACACAACCAGATAATAATTAAAAACTTATTAAAATGTAATTTTTACAAAAACAGAATATCTTTCTGTCTTAATAGCATCATTTTTCAATTTTTTTGTATAAATATGATTAAATATACTTAACATAATAAGAAAAAAGAGAAATAACAGTGAAAGGAATAATTTCCCATTGGAAACTTAGTTTTTAAAAAAAGTGTATCTTTTTTTCTATCTTTACTATTGTGAAGTTTTTTTAAACATTTTTTTTATAGTTTGTCACATTAAGTATATTTATTGATGGTAAAATTATCTTGTAGATTTGAAGTTTGTAACTATATTTATAATAAAAGATACACAACCAGATAATAATTAAAAATATATTCAAATCTAATTTTTACAAAAACCGAATATCTTTCTGTCTTATTAAAATTATTTTTCAAGTGGTTAATAGAGCGATTTTTTTTGTATAAATCTGATTAAATATTCTTAACATAATAAGAAAAAAGAGAAATAACAGTGAAAGGAATAATTTCCCATTGGAAACCTTATTTTTTAAGAAAAGTGTACCTTTTTTACTATTGTGAAGTTTTATTTTTTAAATTTATTTTTTACAGTTTATCACATTAAGTATATTTATTGGTGGTAAAATTATCTTGTAGATTTGAAGTTTGAAACTACTATTCATATTCTTATTAACTAATAAATTAATTATTATTATATTTATAATAAAAGATACACAACCAGATAATAATTAAAAACTTATTAAAATGTAATTTTTACAAAAACAGAATATCTTTCTGTCTTAATAGCATCATTTTTCAATTTTTTTGTATAAATATGATTAAATATACTTAACATAATAAGAAAAAAGAGAAATAACAGTGAAAGGAATAATTTTCTATTGGAAACCTTAATTTGTATGAAGTTTTTTTTATCTTTATTATGAAATATATTTTTTAAACATTTATTTTTTACAGTTTGTCACATTAGGTTTATTTATTGGTGCTAAAATTATCTTGTGGATTTAAAATTTGAAACTATATTTATAATAGAAGATACACAACCAGATAATAATTAAAAACATATATCTTTACAAAAAACGAATATCTTTCTGTCTTAATAACATTATTTTTCAAGTGATTAATAAGAAAAAAGAGAAATAACAGTGAAATGAATAATTTCCCATTGAAAACCTTATTTTTTAAGCAAATTGTACCTTTTTTTCTATCTTTACTATTATGAAGTTTTTTTTAACATTTATTTTTTACAGTTTGTCACATTAAGTATATTTATTGGTGGTAAAATTATCTTGTAGATTTGAAGTTTGAAACTACTATTCATATTTTTAATAACTAATAAATTAATTATTATTATATTTATAATAAAAGATACACAACCAGATAATAATTAAAAACTTATTCAAATAAAATTTTTACAAAAATCGAATATCTTTCTGTTTTAATAACATTATTTTTCAAGTGATTAATGGAGCAATTTTTTTTGTATAAATATGATTAAATATACTTAACATAATAAGAAAAAAGAGAAATAACAGTGAAAGGAATAATTTTCTATTGGAAACCTTAATTTTTATGAAAAGTGTACTTTTTTTTATCTTTATTATGAAGTATTTTTTTAAAATATTTATTTTTTACAGTTTGTCACATTAGGTATATTTATTGGTAGTAAAATTATCTTGTAGATTTGAAGTTTGAAACTACTATTCATATTCCTGAACCTGTTTTTTTTTAAATATTTATAGAAAGTGGTTTTTATTCAAGCTAAAAGATTATTTATAAAATTATAAAATTATTTCGCTTTCAAAACATTTCTAATCAATTAATTTTTAATATTTTAGTTATTGTATAACATTTATATGATATTTTATATTAACTTCTAAAATTACATTTCTTTAAAAAAATATGATGGTTTTAAAATATAATTTAAGTTTCACTGTTTAAGTTTTTATTATTAAGAGCGAATGGCAGGTGTGGATATTTATTGAGAAAATATTAAGGTCCAGTTAAACACTATTCGCAGAAGGGGCGCTCCGCTATCCGTGCAATGGATATTGATATAAAATAAAGAATATCGCGACTTTCCAACAACAACATGCTTCTAAATTATGTGCAGAAGACTTTAATTAGTTTTCGTCTTCTCATTCGATTAAAAGCGAAGCGATGAGACGTGGGAGGAGAAGATACAAATTATAAAGTATGTAACAGGAGAGATAAGTTTAAATAGCGAACTCCATTTAATAACATTATTGAAAGGCTATACCTTCGACCCACCGAAACACAGAATTAATTATTTCTTTACAAAAAAAAGAAAAATTATGAAAAAATTAAAGCAAAGAGAAATATGTTACTTCTTTTTTACTTTGTTTTACGTTTAAGACCGAGATTAAACGTAGATGAAATTGAAATAGAATTCATGTAAATGCGTGTAAGGAATATTAAGATGAGTACTAACTAAATATGGAATAACATATTTTTTAAATCTGTGTCAACGTTTATTATTTAAATTCAAGTAAACAAAATATTGAAATTATTGAAAAATGTAATAAATGAATTAAAGGAAAAATATATGTATGTTAATCTATAAATCAATCCATAATTGATGATTATATTTTAATCAAAACACTTATAAATATTTTTAACTTAATTTTTTTTATAGACTTTAAGCCAAAGGATGTAATCATTTTATTTTTGTTAATTTTTTGCAATTCTATTTTATAAAATTACTTTAATTTTTTATAAGGACATGTACATTTTTCTGTTCAATTCAAATAAACTTAAACAATTTTTAAATGTCTTGTTTAAACAATATAAAATATTTACTCTAAACTATAATTTAAATTTTATTTTTCCCATAATTCTATGAAATATTATTTGAAATACTTGAAACTTAGTTGTAATAATTTATTTAAATTATGACTTTTTAGTGAATAATTAAAGATACATAAAATATAAAAATGAAGTGGTTTGAAGTTAAATAGAAATATAATATTTGATATATAGAAATTGTAATTATAAAATATTTTTTTAATAAGTAACTAAATTAATGAAATGTGTATATAAAGACTTGAAAGTATTGTACATAGTATCAGTTGTGAAGTGAGTAATCCATATTATAGCTTTCCGATTCTTTCATGAATCAATTTTTCCTTATGAAATGCAGTAAATGAGCTATAAAAATTGCAAAAGACGTTTAAAGTGCATTGCAGCAGGTTTTCAAATCATTTATTAAATCTTTTATATCGTTTCAAGTATGTTCATTAAATTGGTAATAATTATTTAATTATTTATAACTTTTATTGCAATAACATAAAATAAAATTATTATTTATTATGAAAATTTGTATTTTCAATTTTCATTATTATTTGTAGATAGAAATATATTTTCAATAAAATGTAATTAATTATTTATTTGATCATCTTATATTATATATATATATTATTTATATATATTATATTATTTGCTTCATGATAAAAAACATTTTTAATTTGTATATTGTTTTTGAATTAAGTTATATCTTCAAAGTTATTTAATAATTATATTTTTTCTTAATTTTCGTAATACTGAATACTTCCATAATATATACATCATAAGTGTATATTTAGAATAATGTATATATTTACTGTGTCCACTTGTGTCCACTTTTGCCTCTGGAAATTAGTAAAATATATATTATGTATTCTCACTTTGAACGTAGCTGGTAGGCGAATGTGCGAACATAACCGTAAATACAAATTGTTTATAAGTATTTTTGATATACAACCAACTTAAACTTGAAGAATCTAAGGCACTAGAGTGAATAGGGAAAAACATATTTAAAATAAAATTTTAATCATTATTTTTTGATTTATAATTTTTAGCTCTAAACAGATACTTATTCAATTTCCCCCATTAATTTAACATGGATATAATATATATTTCATTATTTATAATTTACTTTTACTTCAGTTGTAAATAAATGTATACATTTTCCAAGCATTTTGCACCTAATGTATATTAAATATAAATTTATTGAAAAATAATAAAGAAAGTATTCTATACTTGATTATTGAAATTATTTTTAGAGATAGCTTCTAATCACACACTTATTAATTTCTCCCCAATAATTTCACATGGATATAATTTATATTTAATTACATATAATCAATCTACTTTAACTTCCTTAGTAAGTAAATCTATACATTTTCCGATCACCTCCATTTGGCTAATGTAGATTATGTGTACACTTTTGCCTCTGGAAAATAGAAAAATATATGAACGTAGCTGGTAGGCGAATGTGTGAACATAGCCGTAAATACAAATTCTTTATATAAAAATTTGATATACAACCAACTTTAAACTTGACTTGATATTTAAAATAAAAGTTTAATCACTATTTTTTGCATTATTATTTTTAGAAACAGCTTCGAAACAAATTCTTACTCATTTTCCAAAATAATTTCAAATAGATTCAGTTTATATTTCATTATTTATAATCTACTTTTACTTTAGTTCTAAGTAAATCTATACATTTTATACATTATAGGTAAAACCCGTAACATATATATTAAATAAACATTTATTTAAAAATAATTTCAAAAGTCTTCTATTCTTGATTATTGAAATTTAATTTTTAGTAAAATTCTATAGTCTACGGATATAAAATATTATTTTTCACAATAAATGTATAATTGTATTTTCGTATTTTGTAATGCAAGAACACGAGAAATGCCTTTGAAGATCAGATGGCGTTAATTAAAAGTAAATTAATTATTTGAAATTCTCTAGCAGTACTCGAACATATTTACTTTGTATAAGTATTATTTTTCTTTATATATTTACATGCAGAACACATTGCAATAATTCATACGGTTTTCTATTTCATCCAGTTTTGTCTGGAATTATCTATATTATATTATAATTTTTGAGTTAGAACTATATTACAAATTAATTTAAATTTCCTCAAAAAATATAATTATAGAAATGTCTTGATAAAAAGTTAATGTTCTATATTTTTATTTATATTTATCTAGAACTAGGAATAAAATTATTGAAGAATGCAAAAAATCAATCAAAATTCAATTAAAATAATATAATGCAAGAGGTTAAAGTGAATAAGAATGTTGTGATACAATCTCATACTTTTAATATTTCATGAAGCATTCGTGGCAATAATTTAAATTAAAATATGTAATTATTCTAACTTTATTTTATATTTACATTTTTTCTGTATTTCTCAATGTTTTTTTTTTGTATATGTTAAAATATGCTCGGATTTAATTTCTTAAACAAATTCAAAGTTTTGTATATACTGTATATCATTAAAATAGTTGTTGTATATAACAAAGTTGTCCAATCAGAAACTCGTACCACTTTTATACTTTTTTTATAAGTCTAATATTAAAAGTGATGAAATATATTAGTGTTTCACTTAAAATTTTTAAATTATAAATTGGCTTGAATCATGTAAAAAAAATTATACATTTCACATAATGTATGGAAAGAGTTACAAAAAAAATAATAATAATATTAATAACAAAAATAATGTCAATAATGAAATTTGTATATTAACATTTTGTAATGCAAGGACATGAGAAATTCCTTTGAAGATCAGATGGCGTTAATTAAAAGTAAATTAATTATTTGAAATTCTCTAGCAGTACTCGAACATATTTACTTTGTATAAGTATTATTTCTCTTTATATATTTACATGCAGAATACATTGCTATAATTCATACGGTTATCTATTTCATCCAGTTTTGTCTGGAATTATCTTTGGTTATTTCATTAAATATTTTTATTATTATGAATCAAAACGTGAAACTAAGTAGTAGATATAAATATAAAATATATTATCATTTAGAAATTGGATTTACTGCGATAAATCTTAATAATAAATTTTAATTCTGTTCTTTATTGCATAAAAGTAATAAATTTATGTCGGTTTTCTTTGAAATGAATGCTCAACGTTTTTATTAAGAATATTGCATAACCACTATCCACTATTTCCGCAGCTGGTGTAGAAGTAAACACACAATAAGGAGCGAGCACAATTAATAAAGTTTTCCCCTCACTTTGTGAGTCCATAGAATTCGCCTTACCTTTTATTTTAATAATAGAGCCAAATGAAAGCAGTAATAAAAGAAGAAGTGAGAAAAAAGGAGCGCCGAGAAAAGGTAAAATCGAGTTTTAACTGAAACCGTTTTCCAATTTGACGAGACGGCTTCCATTGTCTGGGCGAAAGACGCGACTACAAGGGATTTCCAATTGAATCTGTCGAACTTCTTGTACGCAAACAAACGCAAGAAGTAATTAAGTCACATGCAGTTAAACATGCCGCGGTAGGAAATTGCGTAACGTTTGCGGATTTTGAAGTTTGAACGGAAATCCGAGATGAATGTGTCAAATTGGTTCGCTAAATTCAATTACTATGCTGTAATCTGTAATCAAAAAATGTATTTGTTTTAAACAATATAATTAATACAAGACTTTACAATTTTGGTAAGAATATTTGCGTATCGACTTTACTAAGGAGATCAAAATGTAATAAAGTCAAGTAACATTTTTTTTCTTTGAAAAAATGGTTGCAGAGAGTAGATGTCGGGAAAATATTTGGTCACTGATGAATTATTTATTAAGAATAATTATCCAGACAAGAATGAATATATCCAAATAAATACAATTACAAAATAGCAATTCTAAATAAATAAACATAAAAAACATAAATTGTGAATTTTTTTCTTTTTATATCTAGAAAATTTCTTTGTTCTTGAGATCAACTTTAAACTTAAGTAATCTACATGATCTATTGAAATTAAGTTTTTTTTCTGCTATATTATAATTAAATACTTCTGGCTTTGTAAAATCTATTAGTTCTAAACATTCATTAAAATTGTTAATAATTTATGAATTAGAATTATATAATAAGTTAATTAGTCGAACTTTAAATTTCTTTAAAAAAATATCATTGTTGAAATGTCTTTATAAAAAGTTAATGTTCCATATTTTTAATAACTAGAATATGTAATAATTATAACTTTACAAGTATTAATTTTTTCGCAATGTTCTTTTTTGTGCATGTTAATATTATGTGAGAAATAATATATTTTGCTTCGCGGTAAAATATGCTCGGATTTAATTTCTTAAACAAATTCAAAGTTTTGTATATACTGCATATTACTTGTTGTGTATCAGAGGATATATAGAACATAATTTATAACAAAGTTACAAAACCCGAAGCTCTTACCACTTTTTTACTTTTTTTATAAGTCTATTATTAAAAGTGATGAAATATATTTGTGTCTCACTTAAAATTTTTAAATTCTAAATTGGTTTGAAACAAATAAAAATTTTTTATACATTCCAAATAATGTATGAAAAAGTTACAAAAAATAAAATACGAAAATAATAATATCACTAATTTCAAGATTTATTTAAAAAAAATGTGATTTTATATCACAATTTCTATTGAGTAATTTTCTTTAGATTTCTTTTATATTTGGTTCATAGAATGCAATCTTTCAATTACTTAATGTATTACGGTTATTTTCTATATTAATTACTAGGAAATGTAAATATTTCAAAAATATTAATTTTAAAGATTATGAAAATTATATCAGTATTTTTCTTAGACTATTTTAATCAATCAAAAATAAAATAAAATTTTGATTATAATTCGAGTTTGAATCTACGCTTTATCTACCTATAGGACTATATATAGCGTCAATAGCAAACAAACTCAAGAAGTAATTAAGTCACATGCGGCTAAAGCTGCCGGGAATCGAAATTATATAACGAGCGAGGTTTTTGAACTTTGAGTGTAAATCCGCGATGAACGCGTTTCGATTCTTTGCATAGCGAAATCGAATTATCGCGCGACATGCAGTTTTCAATTAACCTTAAACGAAAATTAATTAAACGAAATGGATCGCAGCAGCAACACCATCGAAGCAACAAAAAAAAAAGAGAAACAAAACACCAGAGCCAATGAAAATTGCAACGTACCGAAGTGCAGATAGGAGTGTGAGTCACGTATGGAAATTAGGTCGCGTGAGAAATTAATTACGTGGAAACCTTAAATACGAAACTCGTCGATCTCTAAAATTATTCGCATACAATCATCGTAAACGGATGCATTTTCACATTTTTTTTTGCCTCATCAAAATTTAAAAAATATGCACTTCTTTATATTTTATATTCGCTCAGTGTCAATATTGTGTTAAGTTCAGAAATTAATTTCGCAGCGAGTGGAACTAATTAAAACATTTGGATTATAGGCGATGCGCTGCGACCCCTTAAACTCTGTTTGAGCAAGTTCCGATCTTGTTGGCACACCGAATTTCAAAAATAAAACTTAATTACTTTCTCCCTGCTCGGGGATTATGTAAGAGATCGTATTATTATGGTATAATATAAACGTTTTAACGTTGTATATATTTTAGAAATGAAACAGTATTTTTTTTTTGCCACTGAATATACATTTCACTTCCGTCGATGGTAAATGTAAATGAAATCCTGCATCTATGGCTGTGTGTGTATACGTATTTTGATCTCGTGTAGGGTGCGTGAGTTATCGTCATAAAACAGTTTTCAGTGTTAATCCAATAAGCCAATACATAATTGATGCAGCACGTTGAATTCATCAACCGACGTGCAAAACTGAAACACTAAATTATTATTTAATTAAGTTGGATAAATGATACTGATGTTATCTAATTAAGTAACTGAAAATTTTCTAATTAAGTAATCCATAAAGTAATATTGAATATTATTATTAAAATTAGGACAGATATTCGGTTGTAATTATTTAACCACATTAAATTTTAATTATTTTTCTAATAAGTAATATTTTTATTATAAAATTATTAGTAATGTTTTAAGTAGATCATTATTAGGATTTTTTTAATATATTTGAAATTTACATTTACAAAATTGTTTCATTTAAAAAATATATGTAGATATTGTGTAATGAAATTAATACTAGCTGGCGATTATTCCTATTAATTAAATAAAAAAGTGAAATTAATTAAATAATTTGTAAGAATTTATCACATACACAGGCAATTATTAATAATTTACATCTTCGGTAAATGTAATAAAATATATTAAAAAAATATATTACATATAAAAAAATAATTCATAAAGGGATGTATATCAAGTTGTTTAGAAAATATATAGATTTGCTTACAACTAAACAAAAAGTAAATAATTAAATATAACTGTATCCACATTATCCCGAAAATGTTCACATTACCTTCATTGCTTTGGAGAATGTGAAATTAATAGTATCTACCTATTCAAACATTAAAAGAAAAAAAAGCCATGATTAAGCTATACGTTGTTTTATTATTATGCTTACACTAGAAAATATATTCAAAAAATATTTTCTAATATGTTACATATGTTTCAGTGTAAGTACATAAAGGGATGGATATCAAGTTGTTTAGAAAATGTATAGATTTGCTTACAACTAAACAAAAAGTAAATAATAAAATATAACTGTATCCACATTATCCGGAAAATGTGCACATTACCTTCATTGTTTTGGAGAATGTGAAATTAATAGTATCTACATATACAAACATTTAAAGAAAAAAGCCATGATTGAGCTATAAGTCGTTTTATTATTATGCTTATACTAGAAAATATATTCAAAAAATATTTTCTAATATGTTACATATGTTTCAGTGTAAGTACATAAAGGGATGGATATCAAGTTGTTTAGAAAATGTATAGATTTGCTTACAACTAAACAAAAAGTAAATAATGAAATATAACTGTATCCACATTATCCCGAAAATGTTCACATTACCTTCATTGCTTTGGAGAATGTGAAATTAATAGTATCTACCTATTCAAACATTAAAAGAAAAAAAGCCATGATTAAGCTATACGTTGTTTTATTATTATGCTTATACTAGAAAATATATTCAAAAAATATTTTCTAATATGTTACATATGTTTCAGTGTAAGTACATAAAGGGATGGATGTCAAGTTGTTTAGAAAATGTATAGATTTGCTTGCAACTAAACAAAAAGTAAATAATAAAATATAACTGTATCCACATTATCCGGAAAATGTGCATATTACCTTCATTGCTTTGGAGAATGTGAAATTAATAATATCTACCTATACAAACATTTAAAGAAAAAAGCTATGATTGAGCTATAAGTCGTTTTATTATTATGCTTACACTAGAAAATATATAAAAATATATTTTAAATAAAATATGTTACATATGTTTCGGTGTAAAACCATAAAGGGATGGATATCAAGTTGTTTAGAAAATGTATAGATTTACTTACAACTAAACAAAAAGTAAATAATGAAATATAACTGTATCCACATTATCCGGAAAATGTTCACATTACCTTCATTGCTTTGGAGAATGTGGAATTAATAGAATCTACCTATACAAAAATTTAAAGAAAAAAAGCTGTGATTGACCTGTAAGTCGTTTTATTATTATGCTTACACTAGAAAATATATAAAAATATATTTTCTAATATGTTACATATGTTTCGGTGTAAATCCATAAAGGGTTGGATATCAAGTTGTTTAGAAAATGTATAGATTTACTTACAACTAAACAAAAAGTAAATAATGAAATATAACTGTATCCACATTATCCGGAAAATGTTCACATTACCTTCATTGCTTTGGAGAATGTGGAATTAATAGAATCTACCTATACAAAAATTTAAAGATAAAAAGCTATGATTGAGCTATAAGTCGTTTTATTATTACATATGTTTCGGTGTAAATCCATAAAGAGTTGGATATCAAGTTGTTTAGAAAATGTATAGATTTGGTTACAAGTAAACAAAAAGTAAATAATGAAATATAACTGTATCGACATTATTCGGAAAATGTACACATTACCTTCACTGCTTTGGAGAATGTAAAATTAATAGAATCTACCTATACAAACATTTAAAGAAAAAATAGCTATGAATGAGCTATAAGTCGTTTTATTATTATACTTGTATTACACTAGAAAATATATTTCTTAGAAATCTAAATTAAATTCTGTATAGTTTTTTTTAAATGGTTTTTGTTACCCATAGATTCATATTTATTGTTCATCACAGATAAAGAAAAAGTATTGATAAAAAAGTAAATTTTAAATAATTAAATAAAAACTGTACAAAGTATAGTCATTGCTTTGGAGAATGTGAAATTAATTTGGAAGGGAAAATACTTATAAACAATTTGCATGTGGCTGCATTTACTAATTTTCCAAGCATCTACGTTCAAAGTGACTACAATTTACTTTTTCTTAATTTCTAGACAAAACAAAATATGTATTGAATATACCCACAATATATATTTGTCAAATGGAGTTATATAATAGTTATATATTTGTTGGAAAATATATGCACTTATACCGTAACATTTTTTTTTTGTAGTATTGTTTTGTAAAAACTTCTTTTTGTAGAAATAAATAAGTAATTTATGACCAGATAAATGTATAATATTTGTTTGTAATGAAATAATTAATTTCAAAAGTTCATATAATTGTATATATGTTTACACATTTTTAAATTAAAATATTCAATTTTTAAATTTGATTTCTTTCATCATAAAATTTTGTACTATTTTTTTAAACTTTTATTCAGTTTTGTCTCAATTTAAATCAATTATTGAAAATGGATATTAGGTAATAAACTACAGATAATAGAATAATCTTTCCAATTTCAATAAAATAATTTGATATTTCTAAAAAGCAGTGAATTTATATTGTTTAAATCGAAAACTAATAAAATTAGTAAATTTGTTAAAGAGGGATGGAAAAGAAAACTACCCAAAATTATAATATGATTACCTTAAATTAACTATAAAAACTAAATCTAATGGTATATTCTATTATTATTTGTTAAAGAGGGATGGAAAAGAAAACTACCCAAAATTATAATATGATTACCTTAAATTAACTATAAAAACTAAATATAATGGTATATTCTATTATAGTCGATATATTACTAAACTTAAAATAAAATATATTGATCGAAATTATTTATTTTGTGGAGAAACATTTATTTCGTCACAGAACGTTTGAATTTCACACAAAAATTTATTTATTTCTTTAATTTAAACGCGTATAAATTCTAAATATAGATCATTGTTTTTTTTTAATCTTAGATTCATATTTATTGCATTCGAATGCTAATTTATTTTGCATAAAAAAAAAATAGTCCCAAAAAAGTTAGTGAAATTTCTTAAAACTATTTTCATGAATTTATGTTTGCGTTATTTAGTATTAAATGCATAGTTCAAGTTGAGAAAGACACTCAATCCTGTTTTTTTATTCTATTTCTATAATCCTTATAATTTCGGATAACAAATGTAAACTCTTATCTACAATATTTCTTTGGATAAAATTCGTCTTGAAACAGGGAATGTTTAAAATCTTTTATTTATTAATTTCTTAAGTTTATATATTTTTTTAGATATTTACAGATATTCTTTATTTAAATATTTTTTTTTACTAAAAAATAATTCTTAAATTAATACAGTTATTAAAAATGCATCTTAAATAATAAAGTAAAAAGTATATCATCTTTTAAATTTGAAGAAATTAATTTTATTCTTCTAAAACTGAAGACATTGTACATTTAATTTAATCGAAAATTAATAAATTTAGAAAATACAAAGAACCTTTGGAAAGTATTGAAAGGGAAAAAATCAACAGGTTTGTAAATATTCTCAGTTAATTCTTTTAACTTTCTCAAAATAAACTATTAACAAAATTACATTTGGATCCCAAAAAACTGATGCCAAACTTTTCAAACTGACTTGTATATTAAATAAGGAACGATAAAGACAAACTAAACATGATTGAATAATCTATAATCTTTTTATTGCTACAATTTGGTCCAACCTCGGGCCAAAACTGTAGTAACCTTAAATTAGTCATAAAAAAATAAATATATAGCTTATTCTATTATTTCCGTACTTTAAATAAAATATATTCATCAAATCGTTCAAACCCTGTACATACGAATTATTTTGTGGAGAAAAAAAATATTTCGTTCGTATTTCACCTGAAATGCATTTTTGTATAATTTTATATTCATATTTTTTGAGTTTGAATCCAGAATAATTTTTCACAAGAAAAAGATAATAATTTTATTCATTCCCAAAAAAATAAAATTATTTTTTGAACCAAATTTAAGCAATCATATAAACTTTCATCCTTACTTATTTAAATATTCGGAACATATAAATTATTTTGCAACATAAAAAATAGCACGTTAGATAATCTTTTCTGTATTTTATTATCTGGCTTATAGTAAGTAATAGTTAAATTTCATCGCTTAAGCTATTGTTCGCATATTGCGTATTACAATATATTTACACGAATCTGTATTTTTGTACCTTTGTACATTATAACGAATAAAAAATATAAATTATTATCAACCTCTCGAGATATTAAAATTCAAGTTTTAAATCGTCTTGAAACAGGGAAGGTTTAAAAAAGTCTGCAGAAAAACGATTTTTTATATTTAATTTTATGTCTATTACCTATACCATATCGTATAATATATTTTTATTAAGAACATAAAATATGAAAATGAAACATTAAGACCTAATGGAGTATTCATTATATTTTTTTTTTGTATCAGGAACCAATTTTCTGATTTATCACATACAAATTAAATATTTTTACATAGGTTCTTCAGAAACTAATCAATTTTGTAAAAACAGGATTTAATATATATAATTATGGAGATTTGGTCCAAATGGGGCCAATGAAAATGTAAATAAGTAAGTATTGCTATCAATAAATAATTATGTATATTATTTGTATAAAATTATTTAATTTTGTTAAACGTTAATCTACAAATATACGTTATTTGCATTGACTACAAAATGTTAAATTATCGTGTTATATCTTTAAAAGATTATTAGTGATTACAAATAATGTTATATTTGTAGCAAACAATAAAATATGGATCGATCCATCAATAATGCAAATGTAATTATAAAATCAGTACTCCACGCTGAAACTCCATTTCAATGTGGACGAGTTAAGCTCACTTTCGCCGTACAGGTAAAACTAAATCCCGTATTTACCCGGCGCATACGCCATCAATCTTACGTTTTATTATATATATATATCCGAGAAAATGCGAATAAAACTGCGTTTAAATATGATACAGCAAAGGCATGGAATTCCTAAATGCAACCGTCGTGCTTTTTTTAATTGTCCATTTTATTATTCTCTTACAGTTCACGATTAAAACCGAATGCAACGAAACGTTATTAAAAATAAATTTTCCGCGCGCAAGAAAATAAAGCTAGGCAATAACGTTGAATCAATGCCGCTTATTATGATTATCTTGTTCTGCCTTCCAATTTTAGTATTATTAAAGAAAAAACAGGCACACAATCGTTGCTTTCCAATAATGCTCTATTTTTTTAAATTTCATTCATTACTATTTCCTTTATCTTGAATGAATAAATGAAATTTTTAAGAAATTATGACTTGAAATTTGTATATTTTTTTCGAATGTTTGCTTTTAGATGTAATTGTAAATTTAATAAATATGTTTTAATTTAACTGTAATAATAATATGTTGATTTATTATTTCGCTTCCGCAAAATGTAAATTAATTTCGTGCATATTGTAAATATTATTTTTACCAAGAAAAAATAATAGCAGGCGATAAAAGCTGCATCGATTTATGTGTTATATAATATTATAATAATTAAATCAACATTATTTGATGTGTATGCGTTGCGTATTATATAATAATATGCAATTAATGGAATTTATAGCATGTAAATATTTACTAAATGGATGAAACTCATTATTATTATATATTTCTTGATTTAACATATATACTGTTCAAAAAGTATGCATTTTCAATAAGATGCAGAAATAGGTAGAAGCAGATCAAATTTATTATTTTTTACTCTTACCATTTGGTTACAAATCGCTTTTTTATACATTTTAACTGTTTTTTTTCTTGAGTACAACGTCTTTACTATAATAATATAACTGAATATAACTGAAATATTGATTAACTTCATACATTTTATAAGCAATATAAATTAATTATAAAATTGTATTTAATCTATTTTTTTTTAAATAAAATTGGTAGATATAGAATGTATTTTATCTATTATTATTATATAAATATTATAAAAAAAATAATTCTGAATATTAATTTATTTTTATTCGCTAACCAAAACAAATACAACAAATAATATATATTCTATACAAAAAAATACACTAAATATAAATAAATAATTAATTAATTAGTTAAAGGATTTCCTATATAATTTTATAAAAAATAAGATCAAATTAAAGAAAAGTAAAGAAAGAAATAACATTCATATAATAATCTGGTCAATGGGCTTTCGACCTCTGTCTTTCCGTCTATGAAGTAAAAAGTTATCATATATCAATTATACAATAATTACACAAAAGACAAGCTGAAGATGATAATGATACAATATTGATGTATTGGGTTGTTCAGATAGTAATTTCGTTTTTTCTTAACAGAGGACTTAATTGCAGTTTTTCACAGCCAACTTCATGCTTAAGCCGCATAATCATTATATATTTTGAGAGTTTGATTGATTCTATGCAGTAGTTTTTGGTTGGTATTTTTTCAAATATGGAAAGTGAAAAGCAGCATTTTCGGCATATTTCACTTTTTAATTATAGAAAAGGTAAAAATTTTGTTCAAGCTAGAAACAAATTATCCGACGTATATGAAGAAGATGTATTGACACCCAGTGCCAAAACTGGTTTGCAAAATTTCGATCCGGCAATTTTGATGTTGAAGATGCATCACGTTCTGGAAGGCCAGTTGAAGCTGATGAAAATACACTAATTGATGCAAACCGGCAAATAACAACTCGTGAGATTGTTGATAGATTAAATTTATGGAATTAGACCATTCATCATTTGAAACGCCTAGGTTTAATCTCAAAGCTCGACATAAGGGTTCCTCATGTTTTTACAGAAATAAATTTGTGCACTCGCGTTAACGTCTGTGATTTGCTTCTCAAACGTCAAGAAAATGATCCATTTTTGAAGCGCATCATATCAGGAGACGAGAAATGGGTTGACTACAACAATGTTAAATGCAAGAGATCATGGAGTAAAAAAGATGAACCATCTCAAAGCACTTCGAAAGCCGATATTTATAAAAAAAGGTGATGCTATATCTGTTTGGTGGCATTTCAAAGGAATCGTATTTTCTACCGGATAACACAACGATCAATTCTGAAGTGTATTGTTTTCAGCTGGAAAAAATAAATGATTCACTTAAACAGAAAAGACCAGAATTAATCAACAGAAAAGGTGCAGTGTTCCACCATGATAATGCGAGATGTCATACAAGTTTGTTAACTCGCCAAAAGCTTTTACAGCTTGGATGGGATATACTGCCACACTCATTATTTTCTCTAGATCTGGCATTTTTAGATGGTAAAACCTTTACTTCAAATCAGGAGGTCAAAAATCAACTGGAGCAGTTTTTTGCCATTAATGAACAAACATTTTATGAGCGTAGACTCATGCAATTACCAGAAGATGGCAAAAGGACAATACAAGAAAATCAACTTTCAATTTTATAAAAAAAAAAAAAATTACTAGTTGTTCGGAAATAGAACAAAAGAAAATGAAACCATCGCAAAAAATGACAAAAAAATTATATGTAATTTATGGATTTAATAAAATTAGTAGATATACAATATATTTAATCTATCATTATTAATATTATATAAATATTATAAAAAAAATAATTAAATTACTTTCCGAACAGCACATTGGAACAAAACAAATGCAACCATCGCAAAAAATGACATTAGAAAATGAAATAATGTACTTAAACTTAGAATACTTATATTTAGAATGTATAGTTGCGTTTCGAGGAATACAGAACTTGGAAAGGGAAGATGTGTTTGTCAGTTTGGACATGAATGTAAGGTAAATTGAGTTGTATCTATCATCTGAATGTTATTTTCTTTTTAATTTATAAGAAAATCAAAGTCGAAGAAATATTATATGTTTATGCTGATACACGATAAATAAATTAATTTATATAAAAATTGTTTAATTATATACATTATTTCTGTACATAAAATGCCCAAATATAAAAATCATATGTTGCATTAGAATGTTTAAGTAAAATTAGGGAATTAATTATGATCCATCAATTTAATTTGTCTAGGTGAATAAATGATAGTAAAAAACAATAATAATTTTGATTAATAATTAAAAAAGCCGAATGTTTAGAGTCGTTCTTCTTATGATTTGTGAGTACGAGATCAAACTTTTGGTGCATGCAGCAATAGGGCTAACCAAGCCGAAGGTTGTAATAGCAATGGTAATGATAGCAGCAGATACACAAAGATAGAAATAGTGGACTTAACCTACAGGACCAATCAAGAAATTGAAATAATTTGTAAAATTAATATTTTGATGATCTACCAATGTATGTTACATTTCCAGACAAAACAACTATAATTATATGCACATTTACAAATAAATTGGATTTATTAATTTATACATTTAAAATAAATATAGATAAGCATAATTACATATTTGTATTAATAAATATATCCTCTTTACAAGTTTTGCGATTCAACTATCAGATAACATTAATAGTGTGTCTTCTGCAATTGTAGCAACAATTATTTTGTTAGATATTGGGATGATGAAAATAAGATATAGAATAGGTAATTTAGATCCAATTGAATATAAGTTCGAGCTTTGTTCTTGGTTCTTTATCCGGAATAATCCTTTCATCAGATAACATTTTATAATTTGAAAATAAGAGTATTCTTAATTTTATAAAACAGTCCTGGATGCCGTATTTTATCGAAAACCTGAGAGATACCAAAAAAATCAGCAGAGTAGTAATATCTTCAATATTGATTACTTTAACAAACCGGTAAACTTGTTCCACGGTGGAACGCCCTTTGCTGAATTCAAACTAATGTTCCGAGATTATGTTGTTGTCCTGGAGTATAAGGTCTATACGTTTTTTAGTAGCTTTTCTAAAACTTTGAATATAATGTTATGTAAATAATCTAATAAAATTATAAATGATGATTTTGCTATGATAAATATTTAAGACATTTGTATGAGTTTCTAAAATATTGTGATATAGTAAGATTAATATTTAAATTGTTGAGAGATCTTTAATAAATAATTTTTATTTCATTAAAAGTACTTAATAAAATAAAATCAATTATAAACCAATTATTAGACATTTTAAGCTTTTTCTTTCCTTTTGTAAACGAGTCTTGCGGGATATAAAATTATAAGAAAATGTAGTGCTCATAAGTACATAAGTTTCGAGATTTAAATCATATTTAATTTATAGTAGAAACTTACATTATTATTTATGTTATTGTACTACTTTTATTTGCAATCAAGTATATACTATAACATCCATTCTTAATCTTTTAGTAAAACAACACGATAACTGTAATTTTGGAAACAATTAAAAATTGGTTGAAAAACTTTTTTTTTGCATTCAAAATTAGTTTAAATTGTATTTTTAATACATTACAATTATAAATATTTATTATAATCAACATCAAGTTCAGAAAAAAAATATGTGTTGCTTGTTTGCAATTCTGAACTATCAACTTACAACAATCTTATATTATATAAGCAAGTTCTGCGTCCAGTATGGAGTTTTGGTGTATTGTAAATACGCCGTGGTTCGTTTGTAATAGTGGCCTTCATCAGTATCTTAAAAGACGACGCAAGCGAATAAAATCGTGTGATCTATCTTTATTACTTTGTCATATAATAACATTAATTGTTAGTGTTTTTTAACTAATCTTAATAATCTTATGTTTTTATGAACTTAAATAAAAAAAACTTTGCTGCAAAGCGAAAAGCCGTATAAGGAATCAATTATTCTAATACAAATTCATACAAATTCAATGGGATCTGTTACAAATTTGTTAAATATGTAACATAGATCATCAAAATGCATTTTATCTTTTTATTTCATTTAAATCAAAAATACATACCTAATAAGTACATATATTTGTACATAAAATAATAACAGACTCCAAAAATCAACAATAATCTATAAATAAAAATGAAACAACTTCAGGTTACATAAAATATGTGTATGTATATATACATACATTTTTTTTAAATGGCTTTAATCTGAAGACGATGAAGAAATGGTAACCTGTAGATCACTGTCGTCATCATTTTTCGTTGGTAAGGATGGGCCTGGCTTAAAAAAAATGTCCAACGTTGTTTGTCTTGCCTTCTTGTCTATTTCGTTCTTCAGTGATTTATAACAGCTAATGGCTGAGTTAATTTCTTCAGGATCGTTTTGAAGGAGGATGTTTATTCCTTGTTTCGTTTTCGACAAATTGAAGAGGGCCGTTATAGCGAAATGCCGTATAAAGAGCGGCCGTATAGCGAGGTATGGGTGTATTATATTTATGATTTTTGTTTGTCAATAATTTTTCATGTAGCAAACGATTCTACTCTAATTACTATGTATTATTATATATATTCTATATTTCTTTCTTAAAACTATTTGACGACAACAAAATATTTATAGAAATATAACAAAAATAGCTGAAATAATGATTATTTAAAATTGAATGTAAATGTTATTGACAAAAAATATGTTTTTTCCTAAAAAAAGGTTACTTTTTATTTTAATTTAAATGTTATTTATTTGATTTAATAATTTATATTACAATATTAATCTCAAGAAATTAACTGAAATTATGATTATTTCAAAATAGAAATTCCAACGAAAAGCCAACATCAAATATATTTAAAAGATTAATTTTATTTGAAAATGTTTAATTTGTCTATTTACTGCTTAATGTAAGAAATTATCTAAAAATTTCTTACATTTGTCAATTCTTAAGAGAATTTGTATTTTACTTTTAAAAAATCATTGCTTCTTCCATTGATATCTAAAGCTTTAAATTTTAGTTGTAACTTATTTTGTCTCAAATTTATTTATTACATATTTTTAAAATTCGACGATATCGACGCTTTGATTTTGAGAAATTTTGCATAATAGTGATCTTCATCAGTATCTTAAAAAACGACGCAAGCGAATAAAATTGTTTGATCTTTCTTTATTACTTTGTCATATAATAACATTAATTGTTAGTGTTTTTAAACTAATCTTAATAGTCTTAAGTTCCTATGATCTTAAGTAAAAAAAAAGATAATAAACCAACTATAATATTTGTAAGTACCGTTCAAACGACATTATATTTTTAAAACTAAGTAGATTGATGATAAATAAAAATGTAATAGAAATATTTTATTACAATTATGTAACATCAATTTTATGAGCATATTATAAAAAATAGATTAATTCTGAAGTTGCGTACAATTTACCAATATTATGATTTTTGTTTGTCTATATTTTTTCTTGTAGCAAACGATTCTACTCTAATTTGACAACAGAATATTTATAGAAATAAAAAAATAAGAAATATAAAAAATTAAAAAAATAGCTGAAATAATGATTATTTAAAATTGAATATAAATGTTATTGACAAAATATAATTTTTTTTCGTAAAAAAGGTTAATTTTTATTTTAATTTAAAAAGTGTTTCATCTGATTATATGAATGTGTGTTGATTTATTATTCGTATTTCCGCACATATTTTAATAATGTATTATATAAACATTGCTATTGCATGCAAATAAATATCCTTATATAATAATAACATAATTTATTGGCTAGTATATAATAAATATAAAAATACAGGGAAAATAAATGTAACTCTAAAAAAACACAAACAATTAAAAAAAAATTCTAAATATAAAACTACTAAAAATTAAATCCAATATCGACCAAGGTCTTTCTGCCCTACTTTTATAATATTCCATATATAATTTATTATATAATCAAAAATGTTATTTATATGATTTAATTTATATTACAATATTAATCTCAAAGAATTAACTGAAATAATGATTATTTCAAAATGACAAAAATTCAATCGAAATATATTTAAAAAGATAAATAAATTTACCGTCTAATTCACCACGATTATATACATTTTTTTTGTAGAGAATAATCTTTCTGTGATGTAGAAGAAATTATCTAAAAATTTCTTACATTTGAGAATTTGTATTTTACTTTATCAAATCATTACTTCTTCCATTAATATCTAAAGCAATAAATTTTAGTTGTAACTTATGTCTCAAATTTATTAAATCGAAATGTATTTATTGAATATTTTGAGAAATTTTACTTTTTAGGAATAAAATAAATAAATGTGCATCAAAGAAAGTACTATTTAAAATTTATTATTTTATATAGTAATAATGTTAAAAATAACGTAAAAATTGTCTAAAAAACGTACGTTTTCTTGATATTATTGTTCACTTTTATTGTTATTTAAAAACAACTTTATAAAAGATGTTTGTTAAATATTATTATTTATAATATTACTAATGTTTGGAAGATACTTAAATTTATGCTGGTTTGAATATATCGGGAAACTGAACGTATGCACTACGCAAATCCTCCCTGCCAGGCAAATTGTTAATAGTGTACAGTTGCCATGGGAAACGCCATGCGTAGGAAGCATTTGTCAGTTTCACAGTGATCCTATTTATTCCACATAAGTACGGACAATCTCTCTATGACGATGACAACATTAAATGTAGCATTGAAAAGAATAACAATAGGAATAACAAAGAACCGCGTGTTATTCAGCATAATTCCATGATTCTATATATCGTTACTTTGGCATATTAATTTTGAAGTAGTCTGAATAATTTAAAAAGTTCCTGCTGTCATCAGCGAGACGGCGCACTTCCGCCAGGATGTTTAGGAACGAGGATGAAGAGCATTTCATAAATGTTGAAATCCAGTAATTCCTCGTTTCGGAACATTAAAAAAAAAGAGCTTTGTGTATAAAAATGGAACGAACAATAAGGAAAGTGGATTATGAGCTACAAGACTTTTCGTTCTTATTTTTATGGTGTCCTCTCATGTCTTTCGTTTTTGCACATCAAACGCGTGGCAATGAATCTAATTATTTACCGTAGCTTGTCTTAATATTTTCAAAGAAAATAAAAAACGAGCTCATTATTACAGAAAATTAAGCGGAGATGCAGCTTTATTGTGAATACAATTATAATGTTGAGCAAATGATTATATTTGGAAAATAAATCTATTCTCTTAATGTACGGCAATAAATTATGTTAGAGATTTTAGCTATGATATAATCCGTTGATGGATATAAAAAGTTTGTAATTGGGATCTGCGTTAAAGTGAAGATTTATTTACTGTTGGTGGGAGTGTGGGTGAGTCCAGATTAAAGTTGCTAAATGAGTTAGGAGGATGTGTTTGCGCGCGTTCGTTGACGATAGAGACGGAGATTATTTGCGCAAATCTGTGTATAGTTTTAAAATGAATAAATTATGACACGCGCAAAGCACTTTCCGAAACGCGTCCCATTCATTAATCTCCCTCCGTTCACTCGGTTATCGAATTCAATTGCATATAGATGTCTGTTTGCATTAGAACTACTCCCACTGAAAACCAAATCCCGCACCACCCTTCTCCTAAGTTACAACTTGAACAATATGCAATCTATCAATTAATGATAATACATTCGATTTCTTTATCCACACGTATATTACATGCAATTTTGCATAATAACATAATAAATTATAAAAAAAACAAAAATTGGGCAGAAATAATATTTCATGTTTAGATCATTAATTTATGTATAACTATTTTTTAACAAATTTGAAGAAGCGTTATGTTAAAGAATAGTGTTTAAAAAAGTCTATTTTATTGTTAAAAAATTATATAACATGTGTTCCAATACATTTCAAAGCCTTAACAAATATAAGGAAAAGCATGCCATAAGCTCATTTTAACCAACATTTGTTAAGGTCTCATTTCTTTAAATGAAAGGATATTTCAGAATTTCTGTTATGTACAGTGCAGATGACGTGTTTGCAGCAGTTATAGTAATGGTATCCAGAGCAGAAGTATACCGTGTTATAATACATTACTCGCGATGGTCTTAGCAAAATACTTCTTAATCTAATCGAATTTTCTATTTGATAGCAATACTAAATAATATAATAAAACATGTAATTTTTGTTGAAACAAAATATTTAATAAATAATTAATATAAATGATTTTTTTAAAGAAATTATTTTGTTAGACAATTTATATATCACTTTTTTTTAAATTTCACAATATTCATCACAATATTGAAAAGTGCTATTATTAAAATTATTATTGGATTTAGAGAAAGTAACATTTTAGTTGATTAAGCAAGGTATTGATTTTGGTTTGTCTATAAATTTTCTTGTAGCAAACGATTCTACTGTAATTATTATGTATTATTATATATTTTTTTTAAGAGTCTTTCTTAAAACGCTTTGACAACAATCAAATATTTATAGAAGTAAAAAAATAATAATCTCAAGGAATTAGCAAGGGCGACTCATAGCCGAATGGTTAGAGTCGTCCGCTCACGATCTTGTGAGTACGGGTTCGATTCCCAGCCAAGCCAGGCCCTTTGGGCCAAAAAAAAAAATGTTGTGATGGTTGCAATAGCATAGTTAAGGATAGCAGCAGATACACAGAGAAAGAGAATAGTGATCGCAGCGCATCATTATACGAATGACTATTAGCCATACATACACACAATAGCCAAACCAACAAATTGAAATAATTTGTACAAAAAAAAAAAAAAAATATCAAAAATGGTGAAACTTCCATTGGGAAAGTTTATCTAAAAAATAAAAATGTCAACCGCCACCAGATTTGCTTAATGTTCAACTCGAATAGATTGTAAATAAAAAATATAAGACCAAAAAAAAAAAAAAGGAATTAGCTGAAATAATGATTATTTGAAAGATTATTGCTAAAATATATGTTTTTCTTAGAAAAGATTATTATCTGATTATATGAGTGTATTTTGATTTATTATTTGCATTTCCGCACATATATCAATAATGTATTAATTAATCGTTGTTAATGCATGCATGCACACTAAATATCTTAATATAATATTGCTTATATAATTTATTATATAATCTAAAATATTATCAATATGATTTAATTTATATTACACAATAATAATCTCAAGGAATTAACTGAAATAATGATTATGTCAAAATGTCAGAAATGCAATTGATAAGCAAACATCTAATATATTAAAAAAAAAGTTTTAATTTGTCTATTTATTTATTTTTTTCAATTATTTTAATGAATGCATATAATTTATTTAAAAAGTCTAATATGTTATTTTTATGATTTAATTTCTATTTCATTTATGTCGAAGAAGTGACAATTTTAAATAATAAATATAAAAAAATAAAGATTATCAAAGTTAATATTATTTAATCCTAATTATTTTAATATAAAATAAATACTTAATAACGTTTTATGCCATATTTGTTATTTATATCAATTTTTTAATAATAAACACAAATTTTCTTTCTATATTAAAGTGGATAATGTTAATGATACTATACAGAATATAATGTTTATATTAAATATATTTGCAGGAAAATTAAGATAAATTGCAAGAATGGCTTTAAAGTGGAGAATTTCTGTTAACAAAATAAAATTTGTACATATCAGATTCACACTAAAGAAAGAAACTTGTCGAACAATAAGATTTAATGATCAAGATTTGCTCAAATCAACGAAAGTCAAATATTTTTTTAAATCAAGAAAAATAAAAAATATTTTTTTAATCAAGCAAGATATTAAAATTCTTTTTCAACCATTATATTAGTTTTTCTTTAGTAAATAACCATTTAAAGTTTTATCGAAATGGCTTGACGCCTTCAAAAGATATAATTAATTTCTGAACAAAGCTAACAATAAATTGATTTTGTCTCAAAATGAACGTTTCATCCATTCCAAATAAACGCAATTTATATAAAGATTTCGGAGCTATAACTTCTGTTCAACTAAACCGATTATTCAATTTAACAATTTATATTAAATAGAGATTACTAGGAAATAATTTCAATTTCACATATTTTTATTAAAATCATCCCATATGAAGTTTTTTTTTAATGAAGAAAAATAAAAATATTTTTTGAACCAAGCGAGATCATAAAATTCTGCTTTAGCCATTGCATTAGCTTTGCTCTCGGAAGTAAACATTTAAAGTTTCATCGAAATTTCTGGACGCATTCAAAAGTTAGAAATATTTATAACACAAAGCGAACGATAAATTGATTTCGTCACAAAATGTTCCGTAACTTCTGTTCCACTGAACCGACTTAAAAAAATAATCATTTATATTAATTAGACATTCATAGAACATATTTTCTTGCACACAGATTTTTATTAAAATCATTCCATATGAAGATTTTTTTTAATTCATAAATAAATAAATTTAATCATACATAAAATATAGAATGGAAGACTAATATATAATGTAATTGAGAAAACACTAAATATTCGTATATGTTTGTGTTCCGAGTCCAGTTATCTTATATCAAAGATGATATAATTACTTTTGATGAGATATTTCCGAAAAAAAAAGTAAGCCTCTTTCGCAGGAAATTTAATCAACACGTTATATTAATGTTAATCCATTCGTCCTTTTGCTGTACCAAAATGGAACCGTAAAAACCCTAATTAATGTTATGTCGACTTAATAAACTTTTTTTAGGATGCATTCACAAACATATCTCGGGATTAGTGGAGCGAGCACATATTATACTTGATTTAATTACGGATTCGACTCAATGAAACTTATAAACTCTTCTATATTTGAATATTAAAGATGATTACAAACTTATAAAATATTTAGTGTATTTTTAATGTAATTATATTACTGATTTCGATATTTTTGATATAAATAATATTTCTTATCCATCATAGTAATAAACTTCATTAAAGTTAATAAAAAAAATAATAATTAATGGATACTTCCATTTATAAATTGATTACCGAATTTAATAAATTTATCACGAAATATTAAGACCGGTAATACCAAAAGTTATGTCTTTCACATGAGTACAGCTATTTTATTTGGAAACATTAAATTGAATCTAAGTGTCACCATAAAAAATGTGATTCCCAAAAATAGTAAATATCACCAAATGTTAGAATCTCTAATACATATTTTAAACTTTAAGAAATTAAGGCACTAAAGTGAACAGTGAATTGCATATTTCCTCAAATCGTTTATGTTATTAAGTACAAATTTATCAGTATGAATATGTATATACATTTAAAGTACAACCAATTCTTAATTAAAAAATGTACCAAAAGAAATAAATTTTATGGTATCAACACTCAAATGTGAATGTACAACTTTTACTACGCACAAAGCGGTAAATAAATGATGCGTCGGGCGAAGCTTGTAAAAAAATAAATATTTATACGGCATAAAGTTAGTTTTATTTATTTCGCAAAGTTCATAAATTTACTAATTCTATTCTTAATATTAAATCAATTTTTTTTTATTAAAACTAAAAATTATTTTTTTTAGAAAGACAATTCGTTTGCAATTATAGCTATAAAAAACTTGCTTAAGTAATGGAACTCAATTTCAAAATTTATGATATATTAAAGAAATATTTGTTACATTTCAAAACCCGAATTGTTATTTAACTTATAAGAAATTTACATTAATGTAATTCCGATTAATCCACACTTTACAGTCTACGATTGCTAACTGTACTGGGTATTTGTAGAGAAGTTGTGAAAATACCGTGTGTTTTCTGTAAATAGGCGTTGCGATGCACTCTCAAACACAAATAAAATTGGATGATGCGGAAAGCCGAAAGTTCAAAGTGTAAAGTAGTTCAAAGGAGAATAATTGAAGAGTTTCGCTGGCGTAATTGACATGAGATGAGAGTTTAAGTATATATTCAACATAGCATTTCGTCAATATAATGTATAACAGCAAACATATATTTATATAATAGACAATTTTTTTTAATAATAAATTAAGAAGTTTTGATAATATGAAAGAAATGTATATATTATATAATAAAAAAATTAGGTTTGCGTTTTTGTTTTTAAACTTAAGTACAAATAAAAAAATTCAAATGACGTTCTGCATTTTCTTTTGGAAAAATAAAAAAAGTTTAATTTTATGGTTTAACAAATTAGAAATATACACAAACGGAATGAAGACGAATTTTAATGGATTATATTGTTATATTAATATAGTAAAAATAGAAATAAAAATTACGGAATAAAGTTTTTTTGGTACTTATTATAATATATACTGTGATTTTTCAACAAAAACCTGCATCTATTACCAAGTGGATTTCATTTATTTAATTTCAGCACTTGGAAACGACTCATCATCTTTTTCCACGTCTGATTAAATTTCTCTTATTTCTTCAGTTTCCTATTCTTTATGAAGCTCGAGAAGCTTTTGTGTAGTGATATCTGTTCTAAAATCTCTAATCTTATGATATGCCGAAAGCTACAATTTCATCAACAAACTCGCCGGCCACGTCAGAGGTGGAACGAATATTGAATTTTCCAGCGAATATCAAACAAAATTTTCATCGAAAAACATAATTAATATAAAAAAAGACGAATATTTGCGAAAACAGATATTAGAATACTCAATAAATGAAATAAAACGAATCAAAGTCCATTTTTTTATTAACAATTTTTTATTTAATACCTTTTTTTGTGAATAATATAAATATATAATAGTAAACTGTAGTTTGTGAATAAATTAAATATATAATAGTAAACTGTAGTTTGGTAAATATTAATTGAAGTTACGGTATATTTTAGAGGAGCAAGAAAATAACATTGTAGAATTCATCGAATCAACTCAAGTATTATTACGTATGTAGGCGGTAGTAATTCTGGTTTAATAGGTACCTATTTAGACGTGTGTATGTATGTTAGATGTGCCTTTATCGGCGTATGGCATATTTAAGTGGATTTGGCCCAAATGGAGGTAATTAAAGGCCGATAACGCCGTATAAGCCGCTGCTGCATTTATCAAATTAAATTTTAATTGTGAGTCCCTTCCGCCCTTGCAAACGTACATAACATACGCATTTCATTTGCACTAAACAGGATTTATTTCCGTGAAATGATTTTCACTTACTCAAATCCATTCGCTACACTTTTACAGCTTCTGTGCTTCTGCTGGAAATTAAATATTTCAAATTCAATTTACGAATACCGACAACGCCAATGTAAAACAATCTGCATCGTAGATGATTGCAATTAAAAGTCCATTATATTAATTGTGCATTGCTATTGTTTGCTTTGCTTTTAGTGTCCGTTATATAGGATATAATATGTTTTTGTTCCGATATTTGTTGGTTCCATTTTTTAATGTGGGAGGAAAATTGCAAAATATCTAAAGTGCATTCAATAAAATCAAATGCCTGAGCATCTGCTGAATATGTACAATTTTTGTATCTTTTTTTATATACAAAAATAAATAATACTGAAATAATAATTACTCTTATTTCACTTGGATTTATTTTTTTTGCGTTGTTTATCAGTTTTTACAAAAATATTTGTCTGACAATATTTTTTTTAATAAACTGTTTCATATGTTGTTTTACAATTATGAGTTGAATTTCATATTATGATAAAAAAATTGTAGAATGAAAATAACAACATCTCGAATTATTTCTTTTTAGAGAATATTATTATTTATATAATTTACTTTTATTTTGCTCAATTAAAATTTAGTTTCTCTTGCTTTCAGCTCTCTTGATGTCAGTTTGAAAATGACAAATATAATCCAGTAATAAGCCATTTTTATATCATCTTTCTTAAACACATAGTAACATTTTTATTTTTATCTGTTTGTTACTTCAAAGTAGATATTTTTACTTTAAAATATAGTAATATGTACTGGCCATTGGAAAGAAACTTGGAGTTGTGTATTGAAAATTAAATATTACTGTATAAAGCCATTCTAAGGCCAATATGGACATATGGGATTCAGCTGTGGGAGTCTGCCTGCAACTCGACTATTGATTTAATTCAAAGATATCAAACAGAATTAAAATAAAAAAATAAATAAAATTAAAAAAACAAGCACAAATTACCATCATAGACTGGAAGTTCACCCTAACCACCTAACAGCAGAGTTAACCGACACAATCAACCATCGACGGAGACTGAAGCGTTTTAAGCCTGGAGACCTGCAAAATCGATTTCAATATGTGGTTAAAATGAGTGAGAAGTGTGTTCGAAGTAAGGGATGGTTGCTGAACCAATTCTTGAATTGTCTTCTGAACATTGCCACAAAGATGGATTGCTGGAATTTAGGGAAAAAAGTAGTCGTGTCTGTGTAGGTTTCTAAGTTAGAGTATCGTTTTGTGAGAAAATTCTTTGTCTTGGAAGGTTTATCAGCAACAGAAATTCATACCAAGATGGTAAATGTATTAAAGCAATCTGCTCCTACATTTCTAACTTTACACACATAGACTTTATTTAGTTAAGTGTGAAAGTACAAGCATTGAAAGCATTGATGATGATCCACGTAATGAGTGTCCAAAAACTGTAAATTCATCAGAAAACATTAAAAAAGAGCATGATTTGGTATTAGATGATCGACGAGTAAAAGTCCATGAAGAGAAATGATTAGGGGGAATATACTAGTCGACAATAGCACTGCTTTTTTTCGGATGATTTACCCGGTTATAGTTAGGTAATAAATGCTCCAAAGATCATAGACTCAAACTTAGGATTGCGAAAATGAATGCTTCTTTAAACATAAATTAAACATATTAACAAATGTAAGTGAATATATCTTCATGCAAGTGTAAAACAAAGTCTTTCTAACCGGGAACAGAATTCAGCAGAATCTCCATGAAATCCATCTCATTTTGTGTACAAGGAGGTGCACTTTCTGAAAAATATTAATTGTAGCAGTTATTGATGATTTCTCTTAGAACAGAATAATTTCGTAAGATACAAATTCGAAACTTTTGTGTTTACAAAGGTGATCAAAGTTTTTTTTGTACAAAAGAAGTATGGAATTTCATTAGTATCTTCAAATTTCGTTTCTCTGTAATAAATTAAAAACATATTTACTCTTCGTATTTGTTCCAGTGGAATTCCAATATTCGAAAGAAATCTGTTCCCGAGATATGAAAAATCAAACGATTTTTTTAATGGATTGTATCTATTCTTGAACAACAACAAAAAAAATACTCAAAAATTGGCCTAGATAATTGAATAAATAAAAATTTTAAAAATAATTTATTATACTTACATATTTTTCGCATCAAAAAAGGAATTTCCGTTAATTTTAAGATTTTAAAGGAGTTAGGTTCTTTATGATATCAAATTTCGTTACTCTTTCGTAAATTAAAAACATATTTACTCTTCGTAAAACTTACAGCGGAATTCCAATATTCGAAAGAAATTTTTTCCTGAGTTATGAAAATCAAACAATTTTTCACATAGGAATTACCTACAAATGGATTAATCCGATTTCAGCCCTGAATTTTATATTTATTCTTTAACAACAACAAAAAAATACTCTAAAATAGGCCTAGATAAACAAATAAAATTTAAAAAAATAATTTAGTGTTTGTACATACTTTTTGCATAAATAAACGGATTTCTGTTAATATTAATATTTTAAAGAGATTAGGTTTCTTATGATATCAAATTTAGTTTCTCTTTCGTAAATTAAAAACATATTTGTATTTGTTACAACCGAATTCCAATATTCGAAAAAAATCTGTCATGAGACACAAAAATCAAACGAATTTTTCACATAGGAATCAACTAAAAGTAGTTTGATCTGATCCCAGCCCTATATTTTGTATTTATTCTTCAACGACAACAATGGACGTACATACTTTTTGCATAGAAAGAACGAATTTCTATTAATTTTAATATTTTAAAGAGGTTAAGTTCCTTATGATATAAAATTTCGTTATTGTTTCGTCATTTAAAAGCATATTTACTCTTCGTATTTGTAACAGCGGAATTCCAATATTTGAAAGAAATCTGTTCCTGAGACACAAAAATCAAACGAATTGTTCACATAGGAATCAACTAAAAGTAGTTTAATCTGATCAAAGCCCTAAATTTTGTGACTATTCTTGAAAGACAACAAAAAAAAACTCAAAAATGGGCCTACATAAATAAATCATATTTTGTTTAAAAAATGGATTTCTGTTCATTTTAATATTTTAGAGTTCCTTATGACATCCAATTTCGTTTCTCTTTCGTAAATTAAAAACATATATACTCTTCATATTTGTTAATGGATTAATCCGATTCCAGTACTCAATTTTGTATCTGTTCTTGAACAACAACAAAAAAAAAAAATAAAATTTTGCATAAAAAATTTCTGTTAATTTTAATATTTTTGAGTTCCTTATGTCATAAAATTTCGTTTTTCTTTCGTAAATAAAAAACATATTTACAAATAGAAAATTGTCATCAATAATATAATCTTCTAATTATTTAATTACAAATACTATTGCAGAAAAATCTATAAACACTTGTCTACTCATTCCTCAATACTTTTCTAGCAAATTCTATTTAATTGGAATCTGCCAAATGTGTTAGTTTTTTTTTGTAAAACTAATAGTACTCGAATTAAATTAAGAGTAAATGCAGAGAAGTACATTTACTTCCTTAAGTAATTTGGTTGGTCACTTTAGTGTTAACTATCATTATGTAAATTAGAAAACTTTCCAATATTCTACGCTGGAAATGAGCACTGATAATTTGACGTGCGTCCATTAGTAAATATTTGCATTACGAAAGAACGGTCAGACCATGTTGACCCGATAATGCAATTACCTTTATGTTTGCATACGCATTTAAAAATTGATTAATGCAGAGCCGAGCGCATTTTTATAGCCATAAAGGCTACCGTAATGAGTGCCGGATTTTTAAAAAATAATGGACGAACAGCATCCATCCTGCGTATATTAGATTCCGATCAATTCGACCAGTATTTGACGTGGATGTGGTGTTCCATTTGGGCCGCACTTGTTGTACAATTGCGGAGCGGAGGCGGTTCCTGTAATAAATCAGACTCCGGCTAATTTACGCACTGTGTGTCCAACAATGTTGTTTAAACGAAATCCTGGCATCCTTAATTAATTAAGCGCAGATATGTTATGACATTAAACATGGATTTAGCAGAGATCCAATTGCAAATATACAGATACCATTTAAACTCGCAGTTAAATTATAACAGATAGTTTCGTTTGATTTTCATCCATACATTTTTTATTATTATGTCATTAATTTTATTTACAATCTATTCAAGGTGAACAATAAGTAAATCAGATCGCGATTGACATTGAATAGGTATGTTTTCCCAGTGGATGTTTACCATTGTTATATTTATGAGATTAATAAATTACTTAAATCTATATACTAAATCTAATGTCTAAGTCTATTTGTTGTTTTGCTTTTATCAAGTAAGTTAATAGCAAGTACGTTGTTATGTGATTCCAATCTGACTTCGTATCTTCTACTAAGTATTGTTATTGTGTCCTCAACGAAATCCATATGGAGGTCTTTGTGTATTTGTCTATTCGTAATGAACCACGGGGCTCTGATGATATTTCTTAGACATTTTGATTGTATAATTTGTATGTTCGATTTGCTGCACCCCACAATTGGATACCATACGTCCATACTGGTTTCATTATTACCTTGTATATCAGTAGCTAATTCGTCACTGATAATTCCGATTTTTGCCCTAAAAGCCAGTATGACTTTTTTAAATTTTATTTCCAATTCCTCTTTTTTAGCTTGAATGTGATCTTTCCAGGTGAGCCTTCTGTCAAGATGCTTGCCTAAGTATTTGACTTTTGTTAATTTGGGGAGATCTTGGCCATTAATTCTTACTGTTGGGCAGGTGACTTTGTTTAGTGTGAAAGTGATATGCACAGATTTTAGTTCGTTAACTGATATTCTCCCCCTTTTCAGCCATTTCTGTAATTTATCTAAATGCTCCTGCAGATATTCAGATGCTACAGCCGGATTCTCATCTGATGCTGAGATTACTGTATCATCAGCAAATGTTGCAATCGTAGTATTGCTAATTTTAGGAATATCTGCCGTATATAAAAGATAAAGCTGTGGTCCTAAAACACTTCCCTGTAGCACCCCTGATTCTATTGGATGTAAATCGGTGTATTCGTCTTCAAGTTTTTATCTGGAACATTCTATACTCCAGATATGATTTTATTATTTTATAGTAGTTATATGGCAAGTTCTTCTTAATTTTGTATAATAGTCCGAGATGCCATTCTTTGTTAAATGCCTGCGATACGTCCAAGAAGGCAACCGAATAGTATATATTATTTTCTTACTTGCTCTAATGTGCCGAGTTTGCAACGAAAACCAATTGATGATCTGGTATCAGTTTATTCAGAGCAATTATAGGTTGCCATCGATTAGCAAGAAATTCTTCAAATATGATTTGATTTCTTTTGCCGGTTTTCCTGGTTTAGAAATTTATATAACTTGTGTGACTTTCCACTGTGCTGGAAAATAAACTGTACGTAGTACAGTATTAAATATTTGGATAATCAATACAATTCCTTTCATTGGAAGTTCTTTCAATAATTATCATTTCATTAAGTCATAGCCTGGTGTCTTCTAACTTATATGTGATTACTTATATATAAAGTAATTTCCTTTGGGCATATTGGTTTGATTGACATTTAAAATGGAGATATGTCTTTTTCCGCTGGTACTAATATTTCTAAAACGATCTGCAAATATTTCCATTTTATCACGAGATGTTCTTGCGCAATTTCTATCAGTTTTGCATATACGTGGTATTCTTTTCTGATGTCGTTTCAGAATTTTTGTAGCCTTTCACAATTAGTAATCTGTTGCTTTGGTCAGCGTGAAGATCATTAGGTACTGTTGAATGGCTTAATTTTTTATATTTTTAAGAATTTCTTTTAACTTTGCAGAAGCTCTTTTTAATTTGGTTGTAGCTTGTAATTTTGCCATATTCTTCTGAGTCTTCGTTTTTCTGAAATTAAACGTTTTATATAAAGTGGGCAAATATAATACGTTTCCTGTTTTGTGTTTTCCGGAGTAGAGCACCAAGCAGAGGTTTGTATAGTCTGCGTTAGATGCTCGAAAGCTTCATCGAGGCCTTGCTTTGATTTCAATGGTCTCTTTAGTATTACATTATCTGTTACTAATACTTTATATGTTTCCCAATATGTATCTTTGTTATACAAGAACGGCGATTTTATAATTTTCGTCACTCTTGAGCATAACGATATAATTATTTTTGAGTGGTCTGATGAGAGATCTAAACATTGCTCAATCTTTATATAACTTCTAGATATCCCTTTCATTGCGCTGGAGTCAAGAATATCTAGAATTTTTCTCCTGTCCGTGGGCCAGTAAGTGGGTTCTCCTGTTGATAAGTAATTAAGATTGTTGGAATTAATACATTTCAGCAGCTCCCATTGTGTGGTTGTAGATAGTCTAGAGCCACAATGCTTAAAGCAATAGTTTCCATGTGTTTTTTTTTAACTTTTACTTTTAAATGACAAAATTTGTTGCACAGATGTGTCAATGGTCACTTTTTTGGGTATATTTTTTTGCGGAGCGTTACGACCTTACGGCGTCTAGAGTAATAGTGATCCATATATTGCATTATCATCAGGAAAAAACATGAATTTTATTATTTATTTATTTAAATAACAAGTTTTTGTTTTAGGTTCATGTCACAATTATTTTTTTTGTCGCTAAATATACTTAGAGAATTCATTGATTAATATAAAGTTTAGTTTTCTATATTTAAGAAACATTAAATTTAGCTCTAAAATTATTCCAATCCCGGCGGAAAATCTTTTTATGTTGTATTGTTATTAATGTATGATTATGTCTTATAATTAATATAATTATGAAAATAATTAGAATAATTGATACGGGTCTTCATAGCAATTTAATTTAATAACTATTTTTTTTCATTTAAGTCCAATAGAAGTAGTATTAGTTACAATTAATAATATTCTGATAAAGTAATAAAAAAAAAATAATGAAAACTAAAGTATTTTAATTAAAGCAAATCACTAGTAGACATTCTGTAGGTTATTAACTTTTAACAAGTATTTTTTTCTATAATTGAAAAGAATAGAAGAATATAATCTTGTAAAATATTGTTTTTATTTAAAAAATCATTGAAAATAACTATACCACTTTAATTTCATAATTATTATCTTTCAAAATATGTTTTATAATTATATAATATTTTACTTTGTATAAGAAATATGGGTTTATATCAGATTTGGTTTCTCGAACTAATCCTTTCCGCACGTTTTAAATATTATGAATATTTTTACAAAATAATTAATAGAATAAATATGTTTTAAGATTATTCTAATAGAAATTCTATATTAAAATATATTTATTATCGTGAATAAACGATTTTACGTTCAATTGGTTTGGAAAAACATAATTCTTTATATTATTGACAAAAACATGAAACACGAAACTAATCCACTTTAATTTCATAATTATTATCTTTCAAAATATTTTTTATAATTATATAATATTTTACTTTGTATAAGAAATATGGGCTTATGTTAAATTTTGTTTCTCGAACTAATCCTATCTACACGTTTTAATTATTATGAATAATTTTACAAAATAATTAATAGAATAAATATATTTTACGATTATTCTAATAGAAATTCTTTGTTAATATAAATTAATTATCGTGAATAAACGATTTTACGTTCAATTGGTTTGGAAATTGTGTAGGATTCGGTTGCGGTTTGTTGCCACATTTGCGGAGTTTATTGATCTCAATCAAAGATGATTATCTTCCAAACACAACCAAACATAGATAATTTAATGTTCAATCAACTTATTAATCATTATTAATTCTATAAAATAATGTTTTTTTTAAAATTTAATTTTATGCGCCTTTAATTATTAAAGTATTTTTTTAATACATTTATCTATTTATTTATATCTACTTTATTTTATTTATTTGCAATTTTATTTAAAGAAAATGAATAAGTTGCGAAAAAGTCTTTTGAACATGATTAATTATTATAAAGAAATTTTATAGAAACTGAAAAATAAAATTCTGATAATATTTGAAATAGTTTTTTTTTCTTAAATATTTGAATAATATAATATAGAAATTAATTTTAAGGATGTTCAATTAAGCAACCAAACCTGTATGGTTTGTTTCCATGTAATTAACAAACCATACAAGTTTGGTTGCTGACTGTACGATATTGCAAATTTCACCTAATTGCTAATATTTCGTGAGCGAATCTCTATTTATTAGTATTGCGTTGTTTAGTATTACAATTTCGTCGCGTATTGAACATAAATTGGAACATCGGTAAACAATATTCAAATCGCAGATGAATTTGGTGGACGCGTTTACTTTACCGCACACGGATACACACGTACAAATTTACCTACAATTAGTTTCATGGGATTATAGGAATTATATGCAATTTTCGGTCAAAGTAAATTTGCCGGTGAGTAGCGAACTACGATACACGTTGGGAGATGAATGTTCTTCACTGAGATGTGCAAAGCAGGAATCAGAGTGCGGAAAGTCAAATAGTAAAATGTCGGTTGTTTAATTTGAACCATTATACCGCCCTAAGTTCCCTTCCTTACTCAAACAAAAAGTCCCCATCCTCGTTTGTTGGTTGGTTGCTTGTTCCTCGTCTGCTTCTTGTACGGATGTGTATGCGTTAATGCACGTGAATTGACTTGTCTACGATCGATCTACAGAAATTAAATACTTGTAAAAATTTAAATTTACTTATTAATTTACTTATTAATTGAAAAACTATTTAACTATTTATTAATAATCGCTCCCTCCGCGTTAAAGTTAGACACACTTTTTTATCCCCTCAGGGAGTTCCGCAGGGCTCTCCCTAACACCATTAGTGTTTAATTTTTTCTGCTACGACTTATATAATATTTTTCCCTACATTTAATAATACGTCGATGATACAGTCTTAGTTCATCACTCGTTATCCTTGCAAATCTTCAGTTAGCTTCATTAAGTTCCTTTTGGACCGACTGCAGCGTTGGTGCATTGCCTGGCTTTATGTTCCTTCTGATGTAGTGAGCATAAACGGTATCTCTTAGCCCTTAAATATCTGGAAGTAAAAATTGATCAGAAACTAAATTTTTATTTGTAACAACTTTAATGTTGCGGAAAAAAATAGCTCCACAAACGATTACGAAAATAATGAACAACCCTCCAAGCGACATTTTATATGATAATACTTTACGCATTACCCAAATTTTGAATCGTACATCCATCGTGTCCATTAAATTTTACACTAAAGATTCTATCCATGACTTGTACCAGTAATTCTAGTGTTGAGAATCTCGGAATGACAAAGATTTTGGTTTTCACTATTTTCAAATATCATCAATATCTATATTTTATTGTTATATTTCTCTATTATTTTTGATTATATAATATTGTCATTCATTAATAAACGGGTGGAAAGACTGTGGTCAATAGAAGCGTGTATGTGACATACATTTTTTTCTATTACTATAACATTGAATTAAGATGCGTTTCACAAGATAAATTCATTAGGCAAAACTTCAATAAGGGTTAAGAGAGTTTTTTTTTCGAAAACCTACTTTCGAACATAGAGAGATTTTATTGAAAAATACTAAGAAATCACAATTTAAAATATGAGTGCAACATTGTTTGTGTGCACTTTTTTCTATTTTTGCGTAAGTTATTGCATTTTACACAGTTTGCTTAAGAATAATAATTTTTACAAAATCAGGATAATTTTTAGTAACATATTTTATATTTTTATTTGGTAATTTATTTTTAATTTAAAATTCCTCAATTCTGCTTCATCTTCTGCATTAAATAAATTTATTACATCTTCTTCATAAACATAAGTTGTAATTTCTTGGTTGTTATTTCTAATACATTCTGGCTATATTTAAGGTTTTTCTAAGTGATTTCTTTCAAAGACTTAGAAATATTTTCAATTGCGTTTTTAAATAAATAGTTTTTACTAAAACATACTAAAACATACTAAATTGTGAACTTTAATATATCGAAACTTTGTTATTCTAAGACTTGCATCTTGTATTTACATCAAGTTAGAGATATTTTAAAATATATTTTAATAAAGTTTTCTGAAGATGCTTTTGACATTATACGAAACAAGTTTAGAACTTTGCGGAATAATCGTTGTAATATTAATGATGCATTTAGGATATTAATGCTAATTAATGCAAAATTAGTTTCAAAATCTAGAGATTGCGGCGGCTCCTTGAGGAAGTTCAATTAATACCTACTATAAATGCAGTTCTTGTCAACAATTTCCTATTTTATAATGCTAAAAGAAAATTCTAATAACTTTCATTCTATTAAATTGTTATAAAAAAATATTATTACAAAATTTATATTCAATTATTAACTACTACCACTTTTTTTTTTTGCAATGCACAAATTTATCCAGTATTCAATAACTTCTTACACTCAACCGAGCTGTATTATCTAAGAATTTAGTTACAGAAAAGTAGTTGCAATTACAAGGGAAGTTTGAAATGTTTTGAAAGCGATACAAAGTTAAGACATCAGTTTTTTGGGGTGGAAATATAATTCTGTTCTTAAGAAAGGTAAATAAATTATCTCAGAATATTATACATATATGTGGGATTAATTGTATAAAAAAGAGTTGTGAAAAAGATCTGTTTTTTTTTCCTTTAGCGTTTAAAACTTTTTATATTTAAATCAAGTAATATATTTCGTAATGTAATATTTTTCAAATTAATTATTTCTTAATACATTTTTTTTATCGCAAATTACAACTTTTGAAATTATCAAAACTTTTAAAACTACCCTCGTATATGGTTTTCCTATAGTTAAAATCAACTAATATATTTGGTGATGTAATATTTTTTAAATTAATTATTTCCAAATACATTTTTTATTGCAAATTACATCTTTTGAAATTATCAAAACTTTTAAAACTACCCTCGTATATAGTTTCCTTATAGTTAAAATCAACTATTATATTTGGTGATGTAATATTTTTCAAATTGATTATTTCCAAATACATTTTTTATTGCAAATTACAACTTTTTAAATTATGAAAACTTTTAAAACTACCCTCGTTTATGGTTTCCTTATAGTTAAAATCAACTAATATATTTGGTGATGAAATATTTTTTAAATTGATTATTTCCAAATACATTTTTTTTGATTGCAAATTACTACTTTTAAAACTACCCTCATTTATGGTTTCCCTATAGTTAAAATTAACTAATATATTTCGTAATGTGCTAATTACATCTTATTTGCATCATATGATATTTTATTTATTTATTATTTTAAATATTACTTGGTGTAAATGCCAATTTCCTGATCTAATTTAACGTTTATAGTAACATCACTTATTCTAAACTACTATAATTAATATAATTGCTTCAGTTATCGATTACAGATTAGCTGTAATATATTAAAATTACTATTATTATTCTATACCAGCGATTCTCAATATTATTACCTAATTATTTATACCTTAAAATTTAACACAAAGTTACAATTTCAATTTACAACCTATTTAACATTTAACGCAAATTGATTAAAAAACGTTGTTCTGATATAGTATAGTTATAATATTATTTCCTATTATATTTATTACTACCAACGATGTTTGCGCTTTATGCTCTGCTTGCAGTTGTAATATTTATTTTTTAGAAAAGAAAATTTTCCGACTTTCTAATATGTTTTTTTTTCTGTTTCAGAATGGCTGGTCGCAATGTTTTCCTCATCAAAATGTTTACGATTTTCTTCTTCTCGCTGATCATGTTAGTGAGTTGCAGCCACAGCAGGACGGGTCCTCAGATCCGTTCTGTCGGCACCAGCGACGGATTTGCCATCTTGAACTTGGGCACCGCGAGAAACTTTGGAAAACGAGCTGTCTACCCATCTGTGAGGTGAGAAAATAAAAACAACCAAAATCATATCATATAAAATAATTAATCATTTCCAATTGTTGCAAATTATTATCCTATTATGAAATGTTTAACTTCACAAATATGTGCACAACGTGTACTAATGAATCTTCAAAGTCCGGACGACTTTTCTAAAAAGGAGAACTTTTCTACTTCCATTTCCAGAGGGGGAAAAAATTATATCTCTTTTTTTTCTAAAGTCACACAAGCGCACGTCTATTTCTCTCGGAGTCTAAATCTACTTCAACCTTCTATTATCGCCAGAGACTAGAAAAATATATTTACATGAAACTCACAATTTTTATATAACTATAGTTAATATATTTTTATATGTCGTAATATTTTTATTTACAATATATTCAATATTAACAATAAGTAAAATAGTTAATGCATAATGTTTTTTTTATATCTGAATGGATACAGTATTTAGAAACATAACTGTAAACCAATAATCCAATTTAGTTTGGAAGATTTCTTATTCTGATGAATTAATTAAACAAAAATTTACAAATTCCCAATTTTGTATATAAGAAGAAAAACCTCAGATATATTTAATTCATGTGAATACATATGCAGATAAATGGAAAGGATATTTGATATTATAAGGAATTATTTCATCTTCAGAAAATTATATACTTGATTGAATATAACGCTTGCAGCAGATTTATTTCATCAAATATATTCGCTTTAGATCTAATATCTGAAATATAACTATTTTCCTTCCATTCATTTAATTTGTTTGCAATTTATTTGTATGTGTATGAATTACTATTGGAAATGTTTTAATTTTATTTTAAAAATGTTATAATTGAAAATATTTTCACATCAATGCATTTAATATATTTTTCTTTTATATTTATATTAATAATTTTAGTATTACATAAATCTAAAGATTTTTTTGGTCGAATAATTTTGATTTCTAATTGAAAAATAATAAATATTTTATGTTTATACAATATTATATTTTAAGTTATGAAAAATATTAAATTAAAACTTTATTTTTTATTGCATAAGACAATGGCACTCCTTTATATTATATGACTTTTTCGCTTATATATAAAGAAATTTTACTTATATATAATTATAAATATATAGCAAATCTACAATTTCTAAATTTATTTGATTATTTTCATCATTTTAAATATTTCGTTAATGTAAATAATGTATTTAAAAAAAAACTGTATTACAATTATACTATTATCCATACCTTGTATTTCCTTAGCATTCAAAATAAATAAATTTGTATGAAATCTACTGTTTTACTATTCAGACTCAAGATTTTACATCATTTTTAGTTTCTTATATTAAGAGATTTTACTTTCTAAGATAAATTAGAATGGTTAGAGTCGCCACCTTACGATATTGTGAGTTTGGGTTCAAATCCCAGCCAAGCCAAATAGGTAAAACTTCCATTGGGAAGTTAATCCAAAAAATAATACAAATGTCAACACAGATTAAAATGTCACACCAGATTTACTGAATGTCCACACGGACAGATTTAAATAAAAAATATAAGACAAAAAAAAGATAAATTAGTTCTACAATATAATGACATCTGTTCCTTAGTTTTAAATAGCAGCAAAACATTGTATAATAGGTATTAATATTCACATTTATTGTAACCGATAATAAAATATTCATGTAACAACAAAAATAGAAAAAATATAACTATTTCAAAAATCTATTGGCTAAAGATCTTTCAGTATTCACCTATTTATTATTTTTTTAGAAAAAATGATTTCATATTTATTTAATATAAGATTTTTTTTGTATAAAGTTTATGCTTTTTTAAGTAAATAAAATTAATTACTTTTGGTGCAGTTACGGATTCTTCCTTACAGAATAAACATATTTTTATTTGTATATACACCATGTTATAACTTGCGATTATATAAAACTTTTAAATAAATGATATAAAACGACATAAATTAGTCACAAGTTGATGAACTGTACCGCAAAAGAAATAAATTTTTAATTAACTAATTAATTTTATTTCAATTAAAAAGTATATGAAACTATTTTTAAAAGAAACACCCTTAACATTTTAAATATTAATATATGAGAATTATTGACAGTTTTTATATGTAATTTTGTAATATAAATGTGTACTTTTTAAAATTATTAAGCAATTCAATATTATTTAAGTCACATTATTTGGTACCAGAAGAAACATAAACTGAGATTAATATTTCTGAGAGGATTAAAATGCTAACCCTTAAATATGTCAATATTTAAGATCAGATCATATAATGAAACTTTATCCAATTTATAATAATTTAATTTGCTACTAAACTAATTGTTTTTGTTTGAGTTTGAGTTTGACATCCTTTATACCAGGTCGAAAGCAAGTTCTTTTCCCTATGGTCTTCTGGGAACATATTGGTGATGTCTGGTTTGAATATTTATTCAGGCCATGGAGTTTATTGAGTCAAAAGCTCAGCCCAAGAAAGGCACGTGATGTGAGGCCAGAAGATCAGCAACGTTAGTCAGCTACTGCCATCTTTGGTCTTTTGTGGCGGTGCCTTGCATCTTCGTCGTAATCCACTGCGTTCCTGAGCAGAGGATTCGTGTGTTGCGAAGCAGAGGCGATAAACTAATTGTGATTGTATCTGAAGCAAAACGGTTCTAACAGAAGTCTAGTTCATGAACCATTTACTGTACTTAAAATATATTTTATTTAAATTTGCTTGAGTAGCGCATAATATAAAACATGTATTCATAATTCAGAAAAAAATGTGCGTGGTGCATTATTTTTTATTACTTTCATACACTTTAAAGCAGATAAAGTAATTCATATCATACGGCATCTTTATAATAAATTTCTACAAAACTACAAACAGAGTATTAATTTGTTTAAATAATTTATAAAGTTATGAAAAGTTTTTATACAATTTCTAATGTTCATCACAAATAGACTATAATGAGCTAAATATTTATAAAAACTATAGTAATTTGTATTATCTACTGATATTTTATATAATACTTTGTTAACGATCTATACTAAGTGTAACTGAAAGATTTGCAATGGAATAGTTGGATTTATTGCATTTCCTATGGTTGGCAATTAAGTTTTAATAGGTTTTAATGTAAATTTATATGAAAGTAACTGTTTTATCTTGTTAATTATGAGTTTCTATTTGTAGTTCGCGTTTCGCCTGATGATTCAAAGTTAATATTGTATCCCACTACGCGCAATTAATGTAATTAAATAAAATTATAAATATTTTATAACAACAATAATTTTTTGGCCAACCAATATTTATATTTATATAACATAACACAAATTGGCAAAATAAAATCAATTTAAATGAATTTTTCGAATGAGTCTCACGGCCAAAAAATTAATATTTTTTTTGAATAATTTTCCAAAAAATACTAAAGATATGGAAAATATTATAGAATATTTACGTTGACGTATAATTATAATATAAAATAACACAATACGCATTTTTTTTAAATTTAACTTTTGAAGCAAATTGCACCTATTATGTACAAAAACGAGCATTTTTTACTGTTTTATTTCGGTAATAAACTTGCTGAGACTCATAAATAAATATGTGATGTTTATGCTATTGATTGAAAATTATCCGTTTTGAACATTTTTCACAGAATTTCTATGAACGAGGAATAATGAAGTTACCAAAAAAATGGCAAAGTTCTTGGGACAAAGTGGAAACCCAAAATTACCTAACATCAATAATATATTAGGTTGTAATAAAAATAGACAACATTTTTATATGTGTATGTACAAAAAACTATTCATATAAATTAATACTTTATAATAATTAAAAATAATACAGAAATAAAATAAATAAAAACGAGAATGGATTCGAGATATTTGATAATACTGAAAGCAGGAAACTTCACCATTCCGTGATTCTTAACTATGGAATTACAAAGAAGGTAAAAGTCGCGGTTAGAATCTTTGACTCTATCCAGAATCCAATCTTATCATATAAAAATATCTTTTATCTGGGTGCGAGTCCACAATAAATTATTTTATAAATTTTAATACTTGAACTAAAAATTAAATCTTCGGCCATCCACAGTCAGAGGTTTGAAATATCTTGCCCTGGATTTAATCTTGCAGTTAGTTTGGCGGATAATTTAAAATTTAGTTTTAGGTCAAATTTGACTAACAGAGGTTTGCTAGGATATCGAGTCACGTACTAAGACTGCATCATTGACGTATTGTAAAACATAGAGAATATTTTATAAATTGAAAACAAATGATGATTGTGGAACAACCTGAAGGAGATATTAAGTTATATTTTGTTGTAAATAAGTTTTTATAATTATAGGCGACTTTTTTTAAAATTATGTTTTGGAGTATTGTCAGACATGACTCTTTTTTCAATAAAAATAGTTTAAATATGAAGTTCAAATATAAATATCATAATTTGGCAATTTATTCACAAAAAATATTTTAATCAAAATTTAAAAAGATTACGCATTTTGTTGTTAAGTTTGTAAGATGGAGAACAACAAGGGAGGAGGCTCGATATTACTAGCTACACCTCTGAATATAGTTAAATTTTCCTAGTAGGAAACTCTCCGAAAACACAACAAGCTATTGTGTGTATGCTTGGAGCTCGCAAAATTATGCAAATTACCAATAATTGATGTTAATTAGTCTTTGTAAAATTTGCATTGCAAGCCCCGAAGTACCACTAAACTTCCTATGAACATACAAAATCAAATTTCCACGGGCAAAATTCATTCGCACAAGCATAAATCGACAAGAAATTAAAGTATCCTATCGATCTAATTTTATGTTTTTGATCTCTGTTTCAGCGTTTTGAAAGAATGGATCGAACTGGTCGATAAAATGAAGCAGTTGAGGCTCTCGAAACAGTCCCCACTTGGAATGCCCGAGGACGATAACGTTTTGATGGACCGGAACAATTATTACGTGTAAACCACTAATATGCATCTACACACAACCCACACAATATATTTATTTATTTATTTACGATACATAATATAAATGTTGTACTCAAATGCTGGACTATTCCGTAAATATATATAATTAAATAGTTATTATCGATCAGCAGCAGCTAACGCAATTTTGGTTTTAATTGTTGAAACGATTCAATCCCATTAAAACAGTTATATCTCTCGCGTCACGTCCTACAGTCTCTGTAGTTAGTAACAAATGTTGTATTTCGCTTAATCTAATTGCAGATGTAATGGCAATAGTCAAAATAATTAATGGAAAGAAACAAATAAATTTCGTGCAAAACTACTTTAGAATTTTAAATTTTTATCATTACCCCGCCCACCGTGAGATCATACGAACTACTCCATAAGCGCTACTGTCAAATGTGACGTGTAGCGTTTGACCTAATTCTGTTAGTAAAAAATTGAGGAGTATATTTTAAATGACTGTGATTCAATAATTTTCTGTTTATCAAATTCGAAGAGATGACCACCAAAGTGGAAGTGACCCTAAATAACTTTTTTATCTTCAATTCAACGTACGGAAATAATGAAGGAGAAGTATATTTTTTTATAATTAAACATAACCTTTAATTTAATTAATTATTTTTTAATTGAAGGAGAAGAACAAAATCTTGTTTTACCATCCAAACACGGATCATCTGGATACGCAGATTAAGAATGTGGGATTGGCAGAGGCTATCATACAATTCACAGCGTACGAGCATTGAAAAAAGAAATGGATAACATTCATAACTAAATGTATAAAGTGCTTTTTCAGGTCTTTTAAACCAGATGGACCAATCAAATCCGTTCACACACTTAAACGACGTCAGATGTATTTTCAACCTGAGCCCAACTTCTGGGTAGTCTTGGTAATTATATTATATTGAAGTCATCTATTTCTCTTTAATACAATAATTTATTTAAGACACTGAATCTGCCATTCATTAGAAAGATCAAAGAGGGCTCAGAAATAATTGAATATACAGAAGAAGATGTTCAGGATAATGTCTATGAGAGTGTACTTAAGCAGGCTTATCACATGTACAGATTATTTTCTGGCACATTTGTGGAAGCAATCGAGAAGACCAGTCTAGATATTTTTAAAACGAAGCTAGAGCAATTCTTCACCACTGTAAGTGCTTGTCTAATCTTTACTATTTAAATAATGCAATGAAGTGTTTCAGTACTTTACCACACTCAAATTGCACCACTGTGATATAGTGAATATATTCAATGGTATACAATGTTTGCCATTGGATAAACAAACGTTTTTGAATGTCCAATGCTTCATCAACTCCATGGAATGCAATTTTTCGATTATTAAACACACCGCCTTTCTATATAATGACCACATGATCTGGTACTATGATATTAGATTATGAAATTCATTAAACCATCTGTAACGTATTTTAGGAGCGGGATAGAACCGTCGAATATGCAAATTGTTTATCAGTATTTGATTAAAACGTTGCTGCCGGCTCATTTGGGATCTGAACTGCTATGCGGTTCTATGCCGAGAAACCAACCTTCGCCGTTCGCAGCTCTTCACCACGGCAGATTCATCACGGGCCCCGAAAACCTAAAGACTTCGACATCGATTGGTAAAATTCCCAGAGTTCATCTATACTCAGGCACGGATTGCACAATCTACCACTTAGTTGTATATAGAGCATTGAGTGCTTCAGTTTGCTTATTTATAGAAGGTAGTATATAATTTTATGTAATTCAAGTAATTACGTAAGTAATCGTAGACAAGGAAGAACTGGATATGAAAATATTCAAGGAACTAGATGATTTCATTGGACCAGCACTCACAGTTATCGTATCGGACATCGCAGAGTATTGCACTAAGCAAGTGGTCACACCTTCAAGCCATTCCGAAACAAATCCAAAATTCATCTACTTCAACAAAATGAATTTGGCTTACAAAAGTTCCGTGCATTTAGACAATAAACAAATAGGAAATGTTGCTGTTACAAAAGAATGTCTTAAGCTGATCAGCGATATTAATGCCAATAAAGATTTGCTCGAGTACGCGGGCGAAGTTATTGTTAAGACTATGAACGATTATTGGGTCGTCGGCAAAATGAGCAATTTGCGAGAGTTCTACGTAGCTTTGCAGCAGAAGAATGCCAGTCTTATTGAAATTAGCGGTAACTATTTATCCGTAATTAATTCCATTATTTATCTCCATTAATTTTCAGATGAAGTTAAGAAGCTGTGTGACACAGAATTAAAGGGTATTTTCTTCCATTCAATGTAAATTATGGTATAATTTTAATTCGTTCAAAGAACAAATTCAAATCAGTATATAATACTTTCATTTATTAATTTATGCTATCAATTAAGAAATAGCGTTTTCAAAATTAAAAATAACCTCCTCCTAAACACTAGAAATATATTATGTGCATCTTATATACTCTTAAATAATTTATAATGTAATTTGAATAAACTATTTTTTATTAACATTACGAGTATAACAGATTAAAGTACTCGCCCTACATTTTATATTAAAACATTTTTAATGGCATGCACACCAATATTTAGTCAAAAAAAATGTTTAAACTTTTCATTTGAGAAAATATCAAAAGATAGAATATCATAAAATAATGCTATTGCTACATTATATTGCGATCTTATTTACTAAAAAATATTATATTTAAAATAATTTATATTTCTACCTCATAAAATTTTAAAAAGCTCAACTTGCATTTGAACTAAATAAATAATTACTTAACTAAACTTCTGAAATAAATTTAATTCGAGATGATAGTTTCATTAGCCAATATATATTTAGGAGAATTCAATCCAATATTTTATTTATTTCATTTACTAATTAAGGGAAATTAATTTTAATTATATTATAGGATGGAAATGAGGTAGAATTAAATAGACTTATATTTATCAAAATAAATTCATTTGTATCATAAAATATAAAATCACAAAACTTATACAGTAGAGAACGAAATACAGCGAATTTATCAAGTACCTAAAATGCTAAAACATGTATAAATTATAGATATAATTAAAAACTAAAAAGGAAAACATAATATTACAGATTGAGAATACAACAAGTACAATAGAATATGCAGCGGTAGAAATTGGTGCTTCACGGTTTCGGTATGAAAGTAACTTCGCTGTGATTGTGTGCAAATATAAGATTCAGGTGCGAATCTAAGCCGACGTTCTCTACTCTTACCACATAGCTATCATTAATTTTGGGATCTTTCCTCACGACTGCCAGACCGTAAACTTGCACCAGATGTTCTTCCTTGTCCATGGAGCCGCTTCTCGCGAGCTTTATGTGGCACATGACATCTACGTGTATGTATTTCTCTACAGCGATTCCTTTGGCAGTTTCTATTCTTTCCATTCTCTCCTCGCGCTGCGGCAAATCCGCCCTGAAGACGGATGCCTCACCTAAAATGTTTTCGTCGGCATGAATTTCGAATTTCATGCCGATGTGGACCGCTCTGGGCTCCAATCCCAGACCGTCCGGATGGTTGTCGGACCACAGGTAATTATTTGGATTCAATAGGGAATCCGGTTGGAAGCTTAGCCTTTTCGCATAACCCATGCCGATGCTATTCAGTTTTAGAGCGCGTCCTTCGAACAGCAGATTTTTTTGGTGATTCGGACGCACTTTGTAATGGAAACCAGGGATTATTCTAGCATCGACGTATGTACCTTAAACACAAAATTTTCAAATCAGTCGTATAATAGAATTTAATTTAAATATCGTACATATACCCAATATGTATTTACGAATATTCTCCCAATTTATGTTAAAATATGAGGGCAGTTTCAAAAGTTTTTAAAGCGACTCGTATAATTAATATGAGATTAGATTATAGACGTTTTTAATATTTTGCGAATATCTTAAGATTTTTGGATTTGATTATTTAACTGAAAACTAAACTGATTTTGTTCATAAATGTATAACTATGGATAAATACCTAAGCACAATCTACAATGTTCATGTGCATCAAATTTTTTGGGATGCAAATAGTAGTTAACATATAAGTTTTTCAAAACTTTTCAAAGTTATGTTTTGAGTAACAACACATTTTTTATGTGAATTTACAATTTTATGGGAACAAAATACATGTTTTACTAGAAACTCACCAACAACTGGAATCTCGTAGGGTTGCAGACCGGTCATAGTGTATTTAGTAGGTACATCATTAATATCTTCACCCCTCACGGTAACGCGTCTGTAGATATTTTGCATGCCAGGCAACATATAGTACCTGTGGTGCTGGATGTTTACGTTGATCACTCTCATGATCTCGGCGCTCTTAGACTTCTTGGTTTTGACACAAACGGCGACGCCGGAAACGAGCATCGGTTTCGCGACGCCCGTCTCGAACGACTCCACTTTGCCGGTGAACTTAACGCTCACCCTCTTTTCAACTGATTCCTTCTCAACCTTCATACCTATTTCCAATTGGGGTACCTGAAAGAGTGAGTAATGTTATAGCTACGTACTTGGACCGAATCTAAAATATATGTTCATTACTGTTACGTTTAACTTACGACCACGACTACTTTAACGAGATTGTCTTGTGATGGGTTGATGATTGTTTGAATCCATCTGCCTTTTCGGATTCAATACAGCTCGGATGCGTCTAACAACAGCATTTGGAATACTGATACATGGACGATAATTATGATACGCAATGGGGCTACCACTCATTTAAAGTTACGAAAAACGCTTAAAACTAGATCGACCAAACGGAGCCGAGGTTGAATCGGATCTGTTCGTTCGACATGTGAAGGAATATCGCCCCTGATCCAATCATTCATTCAGGAGGCGTTAAATTATAATTTCATATATAAATAATAAACACGAAGGGCGAGTACATAAACATGCATAAATCGCGTAAACGTTTACTGATCATTAAAATGACGATGATGATTAAGATCATTGTATCTATATGCTCGCCCTTCCGTTACGGTTTATTGAATTATAAAATAAATAATTAAATGATTTACCTATTTGTTTTTTCGACCTAAAAACCTTATTTGCTAATATTAATATGTTATTAGAATGGACTTAAGTCTAGATAATGATTGCATAGCTTAGTGGCAGCCCCGAAATAAGAATATAAGTACAGACTGTCAGAAGATGTTCAGGTTTATGCGGTTCCGAAAACGAGAACTGACGCGCTAAGCTCACCTCGATTTTAAGAACTTCAACGGTTCCGTGCGCCTCTCCGTTGACGTCGAACAATGTGAATTTGTCGCCCTCGGAAATAGCCTCCAGCTCGAACGCGTACCCATATTGGTGGTTGTCGCTCCAGAAGTAGTTGTTATTGTTATTTAGGCAGCCTTCGTCCGCCTCGAAGGTGAATCGCCTTGAGTAGCCTCTCCCTATGGACTCTAGGGTGAGGGCACGATTTCCGAACAGGCAGCACGCGCGGTGGTTGTGCCTGGTGTCTGACAACATATCCTGGACACCGGGCAACGGCCGCACGCGGTACTTAAAGCCTGTAATAACTCGTTTGTCAATATATACACCCACAACAGGGAATTGATGTGATCCCACTGGCGCTATTACGTAACGAGCCGGCATATCTCCCAACTCGGACGCGTCCAATATCAACCTCGACTTCTGAGAATCAAACGAAACCCTCCTCGAATACAAATTGTCATCCTGCAAAAAAAGAAATATCATTAAACATCATCATAAAACACGCGCTCATCTTGCCAATAGTTTTTGATCAATGAGACAGACAAGTTGAAATCTTTCCAACTGCTAATCGAATCCTCGGGATTCTATTTAAAAGCACCAACAGTATTACGACATTACAACATTGCAAATCCGATAAACGTACTTTAGTTTGGCTCCCATTCTTATTTACAGAAGATTATAACATTCCATATAATTTGAAGTAATTTATAATTCTGCACATAGTTATGTTGCATTCATATTATAACCTATTGATTACAATAGAACCAATGTCAACACTCTAATAGGAATATTTCATTGAATTTAAAAGTATACTACATAGAAAACAGATTATAAATGAATTATAATTTTTATTCTTGTATAATTGTTAACATTTTACTTTGCAGTTAGTACAAAACATTTAAAAAAATATTCAAAAATAAATCGAATGTATCTATTTTTCTTTACTAACATAATATGAAATTAGTGAATATCTAATTATAATTTGAACTTCTTATGTGTATACGTCAATTAAAAATATAAGTGAATTATTTTAATAAATTTTAGAGTAAAAAATGTTATTTGTAAGAATTTGAAATTATGAAGTAATTATTCTTTGTATGCGCTTTATATTTTAAAAATTCAATGGTTTGTAAACTAGATTTGATGATAGATAAATAAATGCGACTTAGAAATGTAAGAATTAAATGATCAGCATCAAAATGATAACGGCATTGCAGGTCAAACCTAACTGCGTGTTGGATTTAATTTGAATGCACTGAAGCGAAACCGCTTATTTATAAGTCAGAGTAGAAATCTAATTTATTTTTTGTATAATAATCACAAGGAAACGATAATTAATTGAAGAAAATAGTAAATAATGTTTGCATAAGTAAATGCAATTATTATTAGAAAGTTAATGAATGGAACGAAAGAAAACAGATGAAATGGTATAAAAATTATGGAGGGTCAAGCCAGGCTATTGCTATTTACGTTTTCTGTATTTTGGAATGCAGGTTGCTGCTGCTGCATTATAACATGTTTGTCGTTTGTGCATAAAGAGCCAGTGGGCAGGTCTTGCATCCTCGCAGAACTGTTTTAAATTGCGTTTTCCTTGTTTTATTTTCCGGACCCCGACGGTAATCCGTAAATTACACACGACCGCAGGGCCGTTTTGGCACCAACATAGCATCCAAAATTACGCGCTTAGACGTTGACGCAGGACCAGAAACCTCGACTTCGAAAATAAACTGCTTTAATTACAGACATTTGTAAAATTCCTAAACTAATAATATCATATTACAATATCAATTGTGAAACACGAAATTGTACAAATATATTATAATTAACAGTAATGCAATATGATATATTAATATTATATATTCTTGGAGAAATGCAGGAAGAACCTTCAACTTTGAATTGAAGACAGATTTGATTTTGCTAAATGAAATTCTCATCATTCGGTGAAAGAAATACGTGAACCGACTACAATCTCTCGATAAAATTACACAGCTCTGTGGATTTCCTTTGATTATATTACAAGGTCTAAAAATAGAAAGTGCGCGGATGGAAAGCTTCTGAAAATGTAAATATACTACTATATCGTCAATTCAATTTTATCTGCATGGAATTTAACATTTCTAGAGGTCACTCAAATGAAGTGGTGTCTTTCACACTCTGAATATTATATGTATCTTAGATTAAACTGCAAATTTGATTAATATATGATAAATGATATTGAATTCTGCAATGTTTTTATTAGAAAATATTTAAAATCGTTTTCTAGTATTATAAACAAATAGATATGTTTATATTTTGAAATGTTTCGTACAGTTATAGAACGCTTCCTCTGACCCATGACTTTTGAATTAAATTACTCGCTACATAATTATTTCAATTACAAAACAACGATAATGTAGCTTTTCATCCAAAGAAAACGATAATTCCTGCAATTATTTGCGTACGCAGCATTTATGACTGATCCAGTTAGTGAGAATAACAAACATTGTGAATAAACGTTGATAACGAGACACTCGCTCACCTTATGTGGTGCAACAACTCTACGAGGATTGGACACTTTCGATCCGGAGAAACTGTCAGTTAAGAAACGCATCTTTGGAAATTTAAGTTGTTAAATCTAACAAAACTACTGTGCAACTAGTAAGGAAGATACAAATTAGATCGAAATAAAGCTGCCATAAAGATTCCGACGTTTGCGGCTTCGATAACAATAGTTGAAATTTTTATTTCTTCCGAAAACATTTCCTGCAGATATCAGTCGTGCGTAAATATATGATTTTACTGTTTGTAAATATAAGATTACAAAATACTCAGTAATAAATAAAGTATTAATCTATATAAATTTTAATGTACAATAATCCTTTTTTTTTAATGAACCTCGGATTATGTTTTAAAAATTATTAGTTATTTTTTCCTTAATTTTTATATTTTGACCGTCAAATGTAATATTTATTTTGTATATGTATTAAAGTTGATATAATATTTATAGATTTACCTGGTTAGAAACTGGGGTTTGTTCGGTACACTCGGAATCATCATCGACACAAACTAAGGAAGATTTGCTGCGATTCGACTGCCATACCCTCTGCATGACATCCATTTTAGTTTCTTCTTGGACAATGGCGGACAACATTTTCGGTCTTTTGTTGTTCGGATCTGAAATTAAACGTGTCTTTAGTCTGGAAGGTCTTGAATTTGCAACTCGAAGGGCATCATTGTCTACACCGGAGAAGGTGATCTTGTGAGGATCACCCGCATTGAAACGGCGCAGACATGTTAACCTTTCCTTTTTTGGTTTATATTTAGAATGCGCATACATACTTGGGGTGATCGATTGTCGAGGCAACTCTACGCATTATTTAAACATTTCTTCCAATCATTCATCAATGAAATGAAAACATAACATAAATATTTAAACTATATAATTTACAACAAAATTGTTTGTCGAAAAGCTCGAATTTTCTTTACTTCACATCCATACAATTTTCAGGCGTAAATAAGTTTTCAATGAGTAAACTATTATAAATATTAACTTTAAATATAGTTTATTTAAAGCATACAATTTATATCGCGAAAGTTTTAATGTAGAAATTAACTTTAAATACATTATTAACTTTAAATACAGTTTATTTATAGTGTATAATTTATATCGCGAGTTTTAATGAAAAAAGAAAAATCATTTGTCAAAAACCTCGAATTTTCTTTACTTTACTTCTATAAAATTATTAGGCGTAAACAAGTTTTCATTGAGTAAACTATTATATAATTTTAAATAAAGTTTATTTATAGTATACAAATTATATCGAAAAAGAAAAATCGAATTTCAATCATTGCTTTTTTTACGAAGTTCTTATTCTATTGTTTAGACGTGATTTAATTAGTAAATAAACAAAGACAAATATAAAAAAATTACTCACACTATTATGTATACACGAAATACTTCATTCATACTATTAACATGTATTTTGTAATCGTAAATAAATTATGCAAATAAAAACTGAATGCAATTAAGATAATAGTAGATAAATGTTAGACTTGTATTAAGTGTATTTTTTCTTTCTTTAGAAAATTTAAATGTATTTTGATAATGATTTTATTATTTACTTTCCAAAATATGATTATCTAATTTTCATAAATGCGTATTATTTAATTTAAACTACACCGATAATAGGAAGTTGGAAATTGAGTGAATAAACATAAATCAAAGTTAATTATTTATAGCTGTAGCATAAGCGAAGGAGAGATAATGTAATCGCAGTATGGAAATAAATCACATTTTAAATTCAAATTAAAAAATAAATTATCATTTAACATTTCAATCTTTTTTGAAGATAGAAAGAAAATGCCATAAAGTCCGAAAAATGCAATGTAAAATATAAGTGTAAAATAAATAGAGATGAAATTAATAAATAAAGTTAAAAATAAGACATAATATTAAAACAATAAAAACAAATAATTATGAATTTAAATTTCAACATGTTGCAATTATAATTTCTTTGTTATGTACACAAATGCACATTAAAGTAATGAATTAAAAGAGTAAACGCATTCAGAAATGTCTGTTCGTTCCGTCTCGGCGACAAGAAAAAATCAATTATATTGGATGAATTCAAGCCAGAGAAGTAAATGAGTCAGTCTAGTTAGAAAATAAACAACTATAAAATTGAGAATATGAATGAAAAGGATGGAGCGATAACAAGGCGAAAGTTGCGACTTTCCTAGGCATTTTCTGATAGATGAATAAGAGTATGCCACGTGTGTACATTTCGTTTGAACTTACCTAAATTAATATAAGTCAATAGTAGGAAGATACTGCGTATCTGTAGTTATAACGGTGAATTGTCGTTGTATGTCTCTTCAAACCCTTTATTCAATCAGTTGGTCTCTAGTAAGGCAGCACTCCCACAATTATATTTATATTTAACAGCGAAGATAAAATTAGAACACTCTGTAGAAACTTCTGATGTACACTGCTCGAGCCCAGATTCAGGAATAAGCCTGGAAGCGTAGCTGCAACACCATTTAGACAGTCGAATGCAACCCAACAACCCACCTCATTGGTTAATTCCGAGAAGCACGCATCGACCGCGTGGACAAACCTACCACCACCACTGACGCACCATAGACTTCATTGCAAATACCACATGAACATGAAATGCATGTCTGCATTCTGACAGCTACTTATTTTTTTGTTTATTTTATTCTGTCTACTACAAGAATCACAATTTCATTATCTATAAAGATAATTCAAATACATATTGACTTAGTAAAAACACAATTCATAAGTTACAAATTCAGATTATTTCATAATAGCTACGAAATGTGTTTCATGATTTTGGAAATGTAATTAAAGATAAGATTAAATGAAGTTGTGTAATATTTTTGTTGGGTTTTCTTATATATATATCAAAGGCTATGACTAACGACGAATAGACTCCCCTTGTCTTAAAATGTACTCCCTCGATGACGTGTCTGTATCAGTTATAGTAAGGATTCCAGGCTAAAACGACGTGAACTATTTTTTGTATCTTAATATAATATAAAATCTAAGCTATTATTGTTATATGAATATGTGAAATCTGGTTGTGTATCTATTGCAATAAATATAATTATTATTATTTATTAACTCGGCATAACTTATACATACAATAATTTAAATAATTTTTAGTTATACGAGTTTATTATTACTAAATAATTTCATTAAAAAAAAATGTTGTAAACTATAACATTTAGCGGATCTATTACATTATTAATAAATAAACAGTAAATTTTACAACTAAGAAAGATTCTTATAATTTTAATATTATCTACTTTTTATGTTGTTTAAAATTTATTAATTATTGCATAAAACGTCTTTGATGAATTGCTTAATGTTAATAGATACATTATTAATTTCTCAAACTTAATTAAAGAACATTTAGTGATTTATTAAAACTTAAAAATTTAGTTTTTTCCATAAATTTATTGATTTTTAATTTCAAATTTAACATCTAAATAAAGTGATAATTTTTTATCATTTATTTGTATTTATTTATATAAGCGGTATTTTATAATACTGCACGGTTATGGTCAGGGGTGGATTTAAGCCAAACAGGAGGGGCCCAAATAATATTATCATAAAAAAAAATCCCAAATAATTATTTTTTCACTTTTTATCCCTGAAAATGTTTAAATTTATATTTTGCTGCATGATTTTACTTAATACACACTTAGTCCAATTAGTATAATTTTTTTAATAAAAATAAATTTTTATGTATATGAAATAAAATGATCACGAAATTTGATTCCAATCTTTTATTGAATAAACAATAAAATAAGTCAAATATTTTGGCAACAATACAATTTTGCTAATTTCTATTTAAAGATGAAAACAATATCATTAAATAAAAATTAGACATAAATTCTGCAAAATAGAAAAAATAAAGTAATGTTTATTAGTAAAAATATAATGTATTTAAGGAATTTTCTTAAATGTTATATTTGGTAAAATGTCTCGGCGCCTCGGAATTGTATTTTCATGACATTTTTATGTAAAAAATAGAGAGGGAAACAAACTGTTGTTATTATTGGTATTAATGTTTATTATGAGTGAATAAATTTAATTGGAATAGTCTTAAATTGACATATTTTGATCGAAACTGGTTTGAACGTGTTTTTGAATTTAACTTTGCAGCAATAATTAATGCTTGTTAAAATAATATTTATTAATATCGTAATAATAATGTTTATTATAAAATAAGCATCTACTTGTAATTAAAGTCATAACAATCCTTGGCCCTAATTTTTTAATTGTAAATAAATTTTAATAAAAAAATATTTTTTTTTATATAAATATTTCAAACATTATTATTAATTATTAAGTTAAAGTATTAAAAAGGTATTGAAGAATATAAAAAAAACTTACAAGTGCGAATTAATTATTGTTTAATCTATGTGAACCAGTTGCATATTCATTTCATGTTAATATATAGTTTTCTAAAAATTCTACAGAAATAGTTTTTATAAATTTCACAGAAAAAATAAAAAGAATCTGCACAAAAAACCTTGTACTTCCTGTGGATCCATCTAAAAATAGACTTATATTATTTCTAAGGTCTTTACAGTAAGGGTGTGCGTAGGACAGGTAAGTATTCTAAGAAATTTGTGGGGTATCTTCAGAAAAAATAGTTTTGAGGGTCGAGAAACCAGTTTCTCGATGTTGAATGGAAACTCAAAAGCGTGAGAATACATTCGAAATGTGGCTGGATGAATAAATCATTGTTACGGATAAACCTTCATACTTATAACCTTCCACACGGAAACGTTGGCGCATTTATAATTGTTAATATCAATATGCTTGGACTAAATTTTAGCGCTCTAATTAGTACTATTGCTAACTAGGCTCTAAACGTTCAGTACTTGTAAACATGTGTACTTCAATGTAGATAACAATAATAATTAAAGTAAATATAAAAATATACTGAAATATCAACAAAAAAAATGTTTCTCCTAGTATTTGTAATTTATTATACGTTATTTTAATCGTAATCTATATTATTATCAAAATCTAATATAATATTTATATTTTTTTTTGTCTTATATTTTTATTTACAATTTATTATTCGTGTTGAACATTAAGTACATCTGGTGGCGGTTGACATTTTTATTTTTAGATAAACTTTCCCAATGAAAGTTTTACACTTTTTGATGATCTTTTTTTCCCTACTTTTTTGTACAAATTATTTCAATTTGTCGTGTATGTTTTGCTAATAGTCATTCGAAATTGATGCGCTGCGATCACCATTCTCTTTCTTTATGTATTTGCTGCTATCCTTAACTATGCTGTTGCAACTATCACAACTTTTTTGTTGCCCAAAGGGCCTGGCTTGGCTGGGATCGAACCCATACTCACAAGATTGTTAGAGGGTAACCCCTAATAAGATTTATATAAAAATTGAATGAAGATCAATAGCAGTAACTTTCCATATAATTCGATTTCTGAAAATTAATATTCTAGCAATGCTGAATAGAAGATGTTTAATTATAATTAGAAAGTAGAGAGCACATGTTTTGAAAAATGAAAACATAGCAATTATTAAATATATGTAATTATTAAGTGAATGGCTGCAATCAGCTTTTAGAAAAATCTACAAATATGATCCAATGAATACTCATTATTCAATTAGAATTAAAACCACAAAAAGTCTACAATTTAATCAATATGTAGGATGTAAATATTTTTATATGTTACACATTAGGTTTGTGATTGTACGTCAACAAATTAAAATAGAATTACAATTATGAACGGTACGAAACGCAGTGTGTAATAATAATAATTATTGCACAAACAAATAATAACTAAAACATATTTATATAACAATATTAATAATGAAACAACAAAGTATAATTGTTATAAAAGGCAATTGACCGAAGCTCTTCTCGCCAATGCATTGTGTGTGTGTATTTTACATTCGATTGATCATTTATCAGCAATTTAAACATTACATAATATGTGTATAGTCAGTGGTGTAGTAATCGGCTGTGAATATAATGTAAAGAATAAATTAATTTTTAATTATCGTCACTTAAAAATTGCAATTAAAACTTTTTCTGGGACCCAAAATTCAAATTTGCATTTTGCCTACAAATTCAATCACTTTCAGAGCATATATTCCAGTGTTACTTCTTGTTACGTCACTAGCTACATTAATTTTATATTTCTCATGGATTATTATTATAAACTGGATTAATTTCAAATAATTTTATTTTGTTCCTTTCCTTCATTTAGTGTCAGTTTTGACGATAATATTTTTCAGTTTAATTAAAAATTACTTTTTCTGGGACCCAAAATTCAAATCAAATTTGCATTTTGTCTACAAATTTGTCTTGTTACGTCATTAATGTTGTATTTATCATGGAATATTATTATTGGATTATAAAAACTGGATTAATTTCAAATATTTTTAGCAGATTTGTTCTTTCCTTCATTTAGTGTCAATTTTAACTATAAAAATTTTCAGTTTAATTTTATAAACAGAATTTTTATTGGATTGGATTTTCAATAAGTACATATTTTAAAAAATGTAATAATTCATAAACCATAAATAAATATATCAATAATAATAACGTTAATGGTTTTAATTTGGAATCTTTATACATACAATTAATATTTTGTACACGTGTACGATAAAAATAATTAATTCTCTAAAAGATATGTATAGGAATTTAAAAAAACATGCAATGAGACTGAGAAAAATGTGACGCGAAAATGATTAAAGAGTCCCAAGTGCATTTACGTAGTTTATTTACATCGAGACAGGAAAAACAGTATCGCTGCAGACTCGAGTAAATACTTGAGTCGTATGCAAAATATTCATACAATTATTAGTTATGTGTAGCATACGAGATCGCAATTTTTATTAATAATACACATTGACATTTCTTCTAAGAAAGTTGTTATTTGCAAATGAAATATTTGGTTTAATTCGAATGTCAACATACGATAAAATAAATAAGTTATTTACTTTATAAATTATTTTATTTGTATTACACTACAACCTTAAGACGCGTTCTAAAAATTTTCTTCGTTAAGTGAAACTACGTTTTTAGAAGTAAAAATATGAAAAAATATTAAAACATTTTTAAATAAATAAATAAACAGTCAACTTACAAAGTTAATTCATATTTTCAAATATGATTTTCTATCTTTTCATTTAATATTTGCTAATGCATTTAACACAAATTTCTTAACAGTAACAGCACTAGCATCAAGATGATTTTCACTAAAAAAAAAAATGTTATCGATGTGATTTAAAGCTTTTTTAAGACTTTGATTAAAAACATTTTTTTGACATGCAGTATTTTATAATAATGCATAGTTGGGTCATAGGTGGATCAGGGGTGGATCTAAGCCAAACAGGAGGGGCCCAACTAATATAATTATAAAATTAATATTTTTTCCCAAATAATTATTTTTTCGCTATTTTAATAATTTCAGATTTTCACATTTTATCCCTGAAAATGTTTAAATTCATATTTTGCTGCATTCCCTCGTGATTCTACGTGATTAGTACAGACTTAGTCCACTCCTGTAATATTTTTGTAATAAAGATAAATTTCTATTTATATAAAATAAAATTTATATTGTAAAATGATCACGAAATTTCATTCCAATCATTTATTGAATAAACAATAAAATAAATCTTATATTTTGGGAACATATAGTTTTTCTAATTTCTATTTAAGGTTGAAAACAACATCATTTAATAAAAATTAGATATAAATTCTGCAAAGTACAACAAAATAAAGCATAATTATTGTATTAAATGCAATTAATTAATTTTAATTTCATTTTCTATATCGTCATATTATTTTTCTTATAAAATGTATATAATCATTCAACTGAATGACAATTTTATACATTTTAAAATTTATCATGAAATAATCACCAAGTTAAAAAATTATTATCATTCTTATCAGGTACAATAATAATTCATAATAAGAAATAAGTTGAATATCATAGTTGCAGGAGACAACTTACTGTAAGAAAAGTAAGTGTTTTATAATTATTTTCAATTAATGAAATATTTTTCATTAAATACACATATTTTTACGACTAATAGAATCTTGGATTATCAGGAACTTGGTATTTTGCATTTTTTAATTTCAAATGAACTTGACGAACGAGCTAGGTCTTCCAATGCTGTGGGAATTGTGGCTTTGGGCTTTAAATACGTTTCCAGAACGAATTATGCTCGCAAACCAAGGTTTTCTTTTTATTTACAAATTAATATATTTGATTTAATAATTAAGTTGTAAAATAATATTATTGATAAGATATGCTCCAAAGTTTAGAAACATGGGAAATTATTGATTTTTCTAGATTCATAAATCGGGAAATCCCTATTGGTATTTACCATTATAAATAAACCACAAAACATCTCGTGAATGTATAAAAATAAATCAATAAATATTCAATGCTGATAATTATCTGCATATTATGTACAGTCGTTAAAATGCAGACACAGACACACAAAATACATGCAATTAGTACTTTGCACGTTCGAACGTAATTCAGTTTAAGCAATATAAACAAAACGGTCGTTGCGAATTGGGCCAGGGCCGAACTCACTCAAAAATTCGACTCCGATACAAACGCAAATACCTGCCGTCCATAGTGTTGTTTTTATTTTCAATCTCCCAATGTATAAATAGAAACGTAGAAGCCAGTGTTGCTTATTTTTAGAAGGATTGTTATGATGTGCGTTTGACGATTGCTTTTTTATTTATTTGTTTATTTATTAAATAATAATTTGGACCTTGGCCGTGGAGGAAAAATATATTTAACACGCCGCGGAAACATGATTTCTTTGATTAGTAGTCTAGAATCATACACTACTGCGACTCATTCAATTCCAACGTTTCTTGGACTGGGAAATAGTTCAAGAAAAGGTTACATTTCCGAACTTGTTTCATAATAAACCAAAAAAGAAATAACGTAATCATTGTAGATTAACTGTAAACAACAATAGAATGATCTAATAATTATCGGAAAACTTTGTGATTTCTTACGAATTGCAATACGGATTGTGACTAATCTTACGAGTTTGTCTAAACAATGTTATCGAATTGTTAATGCATTCTTATTAGGTAAATTACGTATTGTTCCTTATCGTCACAAGCATTGTTTGCGTAAAACTATCAACAAATTACTCACCTGCAATATTATGTTCATTATTTCTGAGAGTAATTATTTATTTTATTTGTTTTTTTTATTTTGTAGTTTGATTGCCTTTTTAACGAAACATATCAATAAATATATATTTTTGATTTGAAAATATTTTAGATGATTCTTAAATAGTCAAAATAATTTTATCTGTAATACATAGAGGTTTATAACAGTGCAAGACCAAATCATCTTAATAATATAATATTTTGTAAGAAAGAAAAATACAGGAATCAATTTACATTTTTTGTGTACCTGCATTATTAGTTTGCAGTAAAAGTGGTTTAATGGTTAAGTGGTTTTCATAAATGGAAATGCCCATTGAAACCACTTCAACACATAATGGTATTTTGTAAGGAAGAAAAATCCAGGAATCGATTTACATTTTTTTGTATACCAGCATTATTAGCCGTTTGCAGTGAATGTGGAGTAAGTTTATTTTTACATTTCCTTAAATACTGTTTGTATTTCAGGTGATTTAAATTTCTAATAAAGTGTATCAATACTCTATATTATTTATTAGATTTTTTTATTTTAAATGATTCTTTAACTGTCAAAATAATTTTATCTTTGATTTATAACAGTGCAAGACTAAATTACGTAGATGAAAATTACATCATCTTAAAATTATAATAATTGATTTGCTCTAACTTTAAAAAAAATCCCACTAAATTATCCAATAGATATTTTACAGAAAATCCAACTCTGCGGTTATTGTCATAAATGGAAATGCCCATTGAAACCACTTCAACCCATAATAATATTTTGTAAGGAAGAAAAATCCAAGAATCAATTTACATTTTTTGTGTACCTGCAGTATTAGCTGTTTGTAGTAAAAGTAGTGTAAGTTATTTTTACATTTCCTTAAAAACTGTTTGTAATTTAAGTGATTTAAATTACTAATAAAGTGTATCAATACTCTATTTTATTTATAGATTTGAAAATTATTTTCTATTTTAGATGATTCCTTAAGAGTCAAAATAATTTCATCTATGATACTTAAGGTTTATAACGGTGCAAGACTAAATTACGTAGATGAAAATTAAATCATCTAAAAATTATAATGATTGATTTTCTCTAACTTAAAAAAAATCCCACCAAATTATCCAATACATAATTTTCAGAAAAAAACAACTCTGCGGACATTTTCATGAATGGAATTGCTCATTGAAACCACTTCAACCCATTATAATATTTTGTAATAAAGAAAAATACAGCAATCAATTTACATTTTTTGTGTACCTGCATTAATAGACGTTTGCAGTAAAAGTGGTTTAATGGTAAAGTGGTTTTCATAAATGGAAATGCCCATTGAAACCACTTCAACACATAATGGTATTTTGTAAGGAAGAAAAATCCTGGAATCGATTTACATTTTTTTGTATACCAGCATTATTAGCCGTTTGCAGTGAATGTGGAGTAAGTTTATTTTTACATTTCCTTAAATACTGTTTGTATTTCAGGTAATTTAAATTTCTAATAAAGTGTATCAATACTCTATATTATTTATAGATTTGAAAATATTTTTTTATTTTAAATGTTTCCTTAACTGTCAAAATAATTTTATCTTTGATTTATAACAGTGCAAGACTAAATTACGTAGATGAAAATTACATCATCTTAAAATTATAATAATTGATTTGCTCTGACTTTAAAAAAATCTCACTAAATTATCCAATATATATTTTACAGAAAAACCAACTCTGCGGTTATTGTCATAAATGGAAATGCCCATTGAAACCACTTCAACCCATAATAATATTTTGTAAGGAAGAAAAATCCAAGAATCAATTTACATTTTTTGTGTACCTGCATTATTAGCCGTTTGTAGTAAAAGTAGTGTAAGTTATTTTTACATTTCCTTAAAAACTGTTTGTAATTTAAGTGATTTAAATTACTAATAAAGTGTATCAATACTCTATTTTATTTATAGATTTGAAAATTATTTTCTATTTTAGATGATTCCTTAAGAGTCAAAATAATTTCATCTTCGATACTTACAGGTTCATAACGGTGCAAGACTAAATTACGTAGATGAAAATTAAATCATCTTAAAATTATAATGATTGATTTTCTCTAACTTAAAAATAATCCCACCAAATTATCCAATAGATAATTTTCAGAAAAAACAACTCTGCGGACATTTTCATGAATGGAAATGCTCATTGAAACCACTTCAACACTTAATAATATTTTGCAAGGAGAAGAATTCAGAAATCAGTTAACATCTGCATTATTAGTCGTTTGCAGTGAATGTGGTGTAAGTTTTTATTTACATTTCCTTAAATACTGTTTGTATTTCAGGTAATTTAAATTTCTAATAAAGTGTATCAATACTCTATATTATTTATAGATTTGAAAATATTTTTTAATTTTAAATGATTCCTTAACTGTCAAAATAATTTTATCTTTGATTTATAACAGTGCAAGACTAAATTACGTAGATGAAAATTACATCACTTAAAATTATAATAATTGATTTGCTCTAACTTTAAAAAAAATCACACTAAATTATCCAATAGATATTTTACAGAAAAAACAACTCTGCGGTTATTGTCATAAATGGAAATGCCCATTGAAACCACTTCAACCCATAATAATATTTTGTAAGGAAGAAAAATCCAAGAATCAATTTACATTTTTTGTGTACCTGCAGTATTAGCCGTTTGTAGTAAAAGTAGTGTAAGTTATTTTTACATTTCCTTAAAAACTGTTTGTAATTTAAGTGATTTAAATTACTAATAAAGTGTATCAATACTTATTTATAGATTTGAAAATTATTTTCTATTTTAGATGATTTCTTAAGAGTCAAAATAATATCATCTATGATACTTACAGTTTATAACGGTGCAAGACTAAATTACGTAGATGAAAATTAAATCATCTTAAAATTATAATGATTGATTTTCTCTAACTTAAAAAAAAAATCCCACCAAATTATCCAATAGATAATTTTCTGAAAAAACAATTCTGCGGACATTTTCATGAATGGAAATGCGCATTGAAACCACTTCAACACATAATAATATTTTTTTAGAAAGAAAAATTCAGGAATCGGTTTACATTTTTTGTGTATCTGCATTATTGGCTGTTTGCAGTGAAAATGGTGTAAGTTTTTTTTTTACATTTCCTTAAATATGGTTTGTATTTCAAGTGATTTAAATTACTAATAAAGTGTATCAATACTCTATTTTATTTATAGATTTGAAAATATTTTTCTATTTTAGATGATTCTTTAATAGTCAAAATAATTTCCTCTGTGATACATACAGGTTTATAACAGTGCAAGACTAAATTACGTAGAGAAAAATTAAATCATCTTAAAATTATAATGATTGATTTGCTCTAACTTTAAAATAAATCCCACTAAATTATCAAATAGATATTTTTCAGAAAACCAACTCTGCGGTCATTTTCATGAATGGAAATGCCAATTAAAACCACTTCAACACATAATGGTATTTTGTAAGAAGGAAAATTTAGGAATCGGTTTACATTTTTTGTGTACCTACATTATTAGCCGTTTGCAGTGAAAGTGGTGTAAGTTTTGTTTTACATTTCCTTAAATACGGTTTGTATTTCAATTGATTTAAATTAGTTAAATTAAAAAAGTATGAAATTAACAAAAAAAAACTATGAATCATTTAATATTATATGAAACTATTGTAACCATCAATAAATAGAAATAATCTTCTACAAAATAAAAATTATTATTTTTAGACTGTAAATTATTAATCTATATTAGAAAATAAAATTTGAAAGTAGTTTTAAACTAAAACCAAATTATATAGAGTGAAGAATCATAAGATTGGTTCTTAATATCGATGAAAGTATTCACATTTACGTAAGTTCACTTTTACTTGCTTCTCTAGCAAGTTTTTCTTACTGATTCACTTGTAAAGCGTACAGACAACCTCTATTATTTCATCATCCTCAAGAGGTTTCTCAACTTGCTATTCATCTCTATAGGTAAATGAACTGTGATGGCCACAATGTTACTTTTCTTTGAAGAAGGACATTCTGCTATAAATGCTCAATTAGAGAATACCGTAACGCATTTTGCAAAGAGTAAAAGCTCGCAAATTGCCGTACAACAAATTGTAACACACAATAAAACTCATCTTGTTCCTTCCTCTTTTACCCTTGATAAATTCCTCTGGAAGTCTTTCTTCCGTACTCTTTCTCTTCCCATCCTTTCTACAAGACATGTAACATTTCTTCAATGGCATCTGCAGCAAATCCCCTGGATGTTAGGAACACAACATTCTTCACCGTGTAAATTGTGCACCGTGCTCTTCAGAACCATCTGCTATAATTTTTGTAAGTTGTGGTTCACATTTAATTATGGGAATATCCTGATTTGACGAAACGTATTATTTATTACTCGTGTAAAAATAATCAGTGCAAAAACAGTTTTAAGTTTATATTCAGAAATATTTTGTACAGTGCGTGTAATCGGTTTCGTCGATAATCCACAGAAAAATAAACAGTATGAAAAGAGATTTTTTAGAGTTTGCTTATAGTGAATCCGCACTAATTGAAGCCGGCTGTACTGAATTGTATCTCAATTATTCTGATATAATACATTCATTTGTTACTTTTTTATCCAGTTGTGAGACTGTTTTCATTTAACATAATATTTTATACGCACTTATTATCTATTACATTCAGACATTAATGTCATCTTTGCAGAATCAGCAACTTTTTGTGTATTGCTAACATACACATCTAAGTCTGGTATACAATGAAGTATTCAAAAATAATTTGAAACTTCGTTTGCGAGCGTAATTCATTCAGAAAGCGTGCTTGTATTCTAAAGTACTCGTATATCAAAGTGTATAAATAACACTTATAATATAAGACTGAGTTCGTTTATAAAATACATTTTTCTTGTTCGTATTGCAATATAATTTCAGATAAAGTTACTTGCAACCCAAAGTTCGAATGTAAATATATTATGGATATATCGAGGACGAGAGTTGCTAGAAACCAGCAGGAAGAGATTTAGATGTTAGCAAATTTATTGGATACTTATATTTTGGTTAACAAATAAAAAAAATATTTAATATTCAAATTTTACTATATTTTGTATTAATAAGCAAATCCTGTAATGTTTTTCTTATTTTATTTCTATATTTTAATTTGTAATTTTTATACTTGTTCAACATTTTTATACAAAAAAGTTGTTACGGGTTATTGCAATAATAACATCGGATAAAAGCTATAAATGAACTAAAAATAATCGTATTTAATAAGAAGCCCATTTAATAATAATAGACACTATAAAAAAACTATTTATACTGTGGTGCACATTGTCTTCCATGAAATTTACCATTTATCGTTAATAAATGGCCAGATAGAGAAAACCCATATTTTTTAACTTCCAGGAAGCTTAGCTACCGAAATTAGACAACGTGACAAATATTATTCTACGCTTTCACTTTACTTTTCAATAGATGTCTTTCACTGTGTATCAATGCCACAGTTTTTGTTCATATATACTACTATATACAACTATATGCAATTATATGGAACTATATGCAAATATAAGCAACTATATGCAACTATATGCAATATAGAGTTCGAAAGAAGCAGCGATAGATAACGGACGTGCGAACCGAAGCGAGTGAAGCAGAAGGCAATAGTGCAAAGTATATAGTTCAAATAATAGGAGAAAACCTTTCTCTTGAGAAAGTTATCTCAAATCAAATGGCGTCCGTAAGGGCGCTAGCAGTTTTTCCCCCATTATGGGGGAAATATGGAGGAGAAAAGGAACCCCCCTGATTCATTAGAGAAACTGGTAACCCTCATATTATCCTATCAGCAAAATAAGAAGGACTCAGATATTATTTGCGAGATGTCAATTAATAATAAGGTTGTAGACGAAATAAGCCTGTTTCTAACGCGCAAAACCAGGAAGATAAAGAACAGATAATCTCTGAACAAACTGAAAAAGTCCTCACAAAAATTTTACACATACATAAAAAAAACAAAAAGAAACGATGAACCGATATTCGAAGAACAGGATTCTGGGCCGTTTATTCTACACGCAGAAGGTGTGGATGGTAACAACCCTATAACATCTTTAACGCTAAAACCCAGCTATCATTTAATTATAAAAAATCCGTAAAAAAGGTAGAAAGATGGGGAAGAAATAGATTCGCAATATACTTTTCAAAAGGAAGTGCCGCCAACGAATTTTTACAGTCATCCTTTCTTCAAATAAATAATTTACGCGAGTACATACCATCACACCTCATCTCATGCAAGGGCATCATTCGGGACATAGACAAAAACTTGCCGGATGATATGATCATAGAAAACCTAAAAACTTGCTATAATAGAACAGTATTGAGAATAGGAACGCATAAACCGTCGCAGTACAAACGAAAGCGGAGAAACCACATACATTCCCACAAATTCGATAATAACTACTTTTCGAGGAAATAAGATTCCGGAATCGGTGACGATTTTCTTCAATCATCGACCTGTAGAAATGTACCTGCCCAGAGTCATCCAGTGTTGCTTCAGGTATGGCCATACAAAAAAAATCTGTAAGAGCTTGCACTCTCCCACATAAATTAGACATTTGCCCAAATAAAAACAAACCAGTATGTGCATTTTGTGAAGGTAATCACCTTACAAATGAACAAGAAACAAGATTAAAGGATATGCCCAGAATACAAAAAACAATTGAGTATAAAAAAAATTATGGCAAGATACAACATGTCCTACTTTGAGGTAGCTGAGAGAGTGAAACCTAATAAACCAAAATTCAACATTTTAAGAGACTTCCCGGCACTTCCCAAGCAAAGAGAAGCGGAATTACTGCCTCGGCAACAAACTACAGGATTACAGAACTCTTTTGCAAAGGCCACAACATTTCCACAAACTAACAAGAAATACAAGATATCGGTTCCCGCTCACAAGATAAGGAAAACACCTTCCGACCATACATACGCGAAAGTTACACCTTCCCCGAAACGAAAGAAAACCCTTAAATCAACAATACAAACACAACACAAACAAGAAACACTGTTCCCTACATATGAGCCGACATCAGAGGAAGATACCGACCAGATAGCCCCAAATATGTTCAAACAAATGGCTGATGGTATTACACAGGGTCTACATCGATCGAATTCAGAACTAGCTTAAGCTACGAAACTTATTTTAAATACAATCAAACATAACTTTTTAAAGCCAACACAGTATGTCTCGGTCGGGTCTTAGAGTTCTTAGTTGGAACACTAGATCCTTCCGAGCAAATTATATGCAATATAAGCAACTATATGCAATATATCTTCTTCTTCTTTCCTCTCCTCGCTTCACTTAGCTTGCGCTGTTTGCGCAATTTCGCCAGCCACTGCCTTTATAACTAAATTAGCCTGAGTTACTGTGGAAAAGGGGGAACAAACATGTGCACTAAGTACATACATAACAATTTTCAGATCGGAGTATAGGCGATCTAGTCCAAGATGGTTGGGAGAGACCTCGGATGGTTAAATTAGTTATGAGATTTCGTAAGTGTAAAAGGGAAACTGCGTGATCTATAATGATACCTTTAAATTCTTTAAAAATTTAAAAAAACATATGTACACCTTGATGTTTTCCAAGCTGACTAGACAACGGATCGATGTTGGTAAAGGCACTTTCAAATTAATTAACTCCCTATAGAGGATCTCGGAGGCTGGTTTGTTCTGGTTGCATACAAAGAAAATATGATCGAGTGTCCCCACCAACCCTTAGCTGCATCCGAGTCTTGCCACCCGACTCTGGCCAAATGCTCAAGGGCCAGCGTGTGTCCAGATCTCAACCGACTGAGCACTGCGATGTCTGCCTTCATCTTAAACCACATCTTCATAAACCATGGGTGTTTTCTGACCTCAGCGTTATAACTATAAAAATAGGCTTCCTTATACGTGCTCTCCAGCTCGTATCTCCGTTGCCATTCTAATACTGCGTCTGCTTTTACGTATGTGTCTCATTTCTCCGGATACCCTGGTGGCTGGGCACCCAACACAAAACCACTGCTCCTCCAGCTGCTTCCATACCTCTAATTTGGCCTCGTATAGCAACAACCCAGTGATTTGTTCTCACAGTGGAAGACTGGCTGATGTTTGACTGAATTGCACTCATTGAATCAGTTATAATCGCGACTCTCCGTCTTTTGTGAAATTGGGTCAATCGTAGGGCTCTGTGAATCGCGAACAGCTCTGCAGTATAGATTGATGACAGCTCCGGTAATTTGCCCGCCTCGGAGATATTAATGTCTGGGATGTAAATCCCGAAGGAGACAGATCGAGGAGATTCTTGAAGGGAGCCGTCTGTATAGGCTTCAGTCAGATATTGGAATGAGGTGTTCCTGAATTCCTCGAATGACTGGTTAATAAGCCCGTCGGAGTTATCAAAATCGACCTTGATAAAAGGGAACTTCAGTGATTTGATGGTGTGAGTGAGGTCTTCCAGTGGAGGAGTATAGATATTTTTGATAGCTCTCTGATCCACCATTCCTCTGTAAATCTCCGTATCTCTCCATGCACTAACCAGAAGTGGAATTCCCTTGGCCGGCCAAAATGGGCTTCGTTGGAACTCCGACGCCGCCCTGACGATGAGCGGCCTTATAGCTGAAGGTGGACTTGCTCTGCATTTAATTATATATCTTCTAGCCAACTCCTCTCTTCTAAATTCCAGCGGCATCACGCCAGTTTCCACGTGAAGCACATTCAATGGGGTGGAGCGCAAGACACCCAAACAGATACTGAGGCATTGGTTCTGAACTCTGTCAAGCTGGTCGAGTAAAAACTTCGCACATAACGAATAAAGACCGCTAGCGTAATCAAGTCTCGAGAGCACGTAACCACGGTACAGCATCAACAAAGTCTTGGGATCGCTTCCCCAGTCAAGCTCGGACACCGCTCTCAGGATGTTGACCCGATATGGTTCCTCCAGCACAACTTCTCATCAAACCAAACTCCCAGAAATTTGTGTGCTTGGACATACTCGTTGTCTTGTATGTAGAGTGGTAGAAACAACCTGGCTGTGAATCCTTGTGAATCCCATGGCCTTGGTTTTGTTGGGTACTATGGCTAGTTGTTTTTCCATATGGAATTGGTCGATGTTAGTGAGAGATTGATTCATCTGAATCGCCACTGCGTTGATGTTCGGTCCACTGCCAATTAGCACCAAATTATCGGCATATGCCATGCCCACGGTCATCCTGTGGATTCTATGGATGAAAATGTTGAATAAGAGCGGACTGAGTGGACTTCCTTGTGGCAATCCCATATGCGTGTACTTGATATCAATTGGTGATTGCGCTCCAACAAGTTGCAATCTATCAGATCCTCCCCCGCCGCAAGCGCTCGATAAATTTCCGCGGCCAATCCGTAAATGTTGTCTAACGTGCTCCTACCCTTGCGGAAACCCGCAAAAGTAGGTTCAAAAGTTAATTTCGCACCAGCGGCCTTTTGATCAGATTCTCAAAGCTCTTTCAAAGCAAATACTTCGTTGAATCGACCAACCAACAATTCCCTTCCCATGGTGGATAGATTTTTGACCATGGGATATGAAACCCTATCTGGTGCAACAGCAGTGTCTTTGCAGAATTTGATTGATAGTTCCAATTCCGCGACAGTGAATGGTTTTGTTAGCTCGTGTATGGTAGCAGTCTGCGGCATTGGTACGGTCTCCGGTTCAGCACTTGGTGGAGTGAGTGAAATAAGAAAATCTTGCCTACAATTATTCTCTTCGTTCTCTAGCGTATTGGTTGTTGGTTTGCGATTGAACCTTCTTATTTTCTTCCATATAGTGGCCGCTGATGTTTCCCTACTGATTGATTCACAAAAACTCCTAAAGCTGGCCCTTTTCTTTTCCTTCAAAAGTCTTTTTGTAGCCGTCATTTGGTGTTTTGCCGCTAGCAGGTGTTCGATTCTCTTGGGTTCGTGATATATCCTCAATAATCTCCTCCTTTTGGACACAGCACGCCTACATTCTTCGTCCCACCATGGACATGGCGTTGTTCTGCTATTGGTAGTAGGTTTTTTAATTTCCATAGCATTTGCCAGCTGCACCATCAGTACCGCGAGCGTCTCTAATGAGGGATCCTCCTGTACGGACTCCTCCATCCTCAGCGTGTATTCAGCCCAGTTCACTCGCTTGGAATAGATCTTAGTCACTGGGTACTTATTTGTTTTAGGTATTGATACCCCGGAGTTGTAGCTGGACATTATCGGGTGGTGCTTCCGAGAGTGTCCTCGATTGTATAGGATGCGGTGTTGGTTGATGCTATCCTTGATGCGAGTACTAGATCCAGAATACTGCTAGAGCGATGCGCTATATGGGTCGGACGCATGTCATTCATTAGGACCAGCTCAAACTGGTCTATGATGAAGGCTAGTTCTTGTCCGTTACGGTTTGCCCGTCCATGTCCCCAGTACGAATGATGTGCGTTGAAGTCCCCCACCAAGAGGTAGGTACCTTCACAATCCTCCAGTAAACGCCTCCAACTGGCTCTGTCCATAATTACGTTCGGAGGGACGTAGAGCGATACTAAAAGTAGATCTCCGATCATTGTCTTGACGAACTGGGCGTTCGGGGGGATGCACAAAAGATGGTATACTGCAACTAGCCCTCAGATCTTTCCGAACCAACACTGAGATTCCCCCTTTCCGTCTGGTCGTTTGTTATGGAAGTCGTTACATCCTGGTGTTGAGATGTTTACACCGGGGAGAAGCCAAGTTTCTCCAACCAAAAAAATGTCAACTCCTAAATTTCTCGCTGCGTTTAATAAGTCGTGGAGGTTTGTATTGAGCGATCTCGCGTTCCAACTAAGAATCTTTGCTCTCCACTGCTCTCTGTACATTCATTGGATTTGTTTTTGTGAGTTAGTGGAAACTGTAAGATGGCTGCGATTTGTTTGAATGCCTCGGAGATGCGCGAGTTTTGTTTAATTTGCCCGCTCTTGAGGGCATCTATCAGCTGTAGTAGGAAGGTTGCAAGGTTGTCTTCTTGCTGTTCCTCCTCAGATACCGGAGGTTTGTATGCCAGTACCTTAGGTGAGGGCAGTCTTTTACCTCTCTCTCTGTACTTAGAGCGATTCGATGGGCTGGGAAAGGTCGTTTTTCCTCTTTGGCGCTGCGGGTTGGCTGAAGGTGCTGTATGAGTGATCCCAGGCAATGCTTCTTGCAGATGAAACCGACTGCCTAAGGTAGCGGGAAAAGCTCGGCTGTATTGCTCTGTCGAGTGATTTTTATCTGTTTGTTTGGAAGTGAATTTCGTTCGACAAATGCGGTCCTCCACAGTACAAACAAGTAGGGGCATTTTTGCTTGGGCATTGATCCAGGATGTGGTTTTTGGCGCATGCTGGGCATCGTATGTTTGCGCTCTTGCAAATTACTTTGGTGTGTCCGTATCTTAGACACCCAAAGCATTGGATAACTCTTGGAACGTACACCTCCACCGCTCTGTTATTGTAAAATATATTAATGTTCTTGGGTAACCTCTTGCCGCTGAAAGTACAGATTATTGCATTCGTCGATACATACATTGGACTCCCGTCCTCATTGATGGATCTCCTGTTAATCCTCTCTATTTTCAATACTTTAATGCCGTCTGGGCATTTGATTTCCTCCAGGAGTTGAGTCTCTGGAAATCCTTTTTCTATGTTTCATACTATCCCTTTGCAGCTTACTAGATGTGACGGTATGTAAGCTTTTAGCTTTTCCTTAATTAGAAACGAGGATTTTAAGAATTCGTTTGCGTTCTCTGCCGAGTTAAATGATACCGCAACACGGTTTCGACCTCTGCTCTTTACTTTATTTATGTTATGCACTTGTTCTTTCTTCAGCTTGCTGCCCATGGACCTAGGCCAAATCGGAGCGTTGTTGTCCTCTGTGGGTTCCAAGTTGATGGTAAATGGGGGAGTATCTTTTCCCGAGAAGGACAACTGGGAGTCCATATTTTTGTATTTAATTAGCTCATGCAGGGTTTCTTTTATCTTTGGTGAAATTGTTATCGCGTTTCCGTCTTTGTCCGTATACATGTTTGTCGCTAAGATTCTGGGCATTTTTTTTAGTTTTAGTTTATTTTGATGTTTTTTTTTTAAAAAGTCGCATCTCTTTTTGTCTCTTCGATCTTATCTATAATGGAGACTAGGTCTCCGAAGTCGGCTACAGGAAAGAACTTTTTAAGAACCACCTTAATGCGCTTATAGACCGCTTTATATAGGTAGGAATAGACACACAGGGAAGTAACTTATTGCGCTACTAGATGTCGGTCCCGGGCACACGTGCACACACGGCTGCTCGAGACGAATTCAACTATATACAACTATATGCATTTATATGCAACTGTATGCAATTATATACAACCCAACATGCACGCGTTAGATCGACTAATTTTACTATTCAAGTGAGAAAATTATTGAGCGTGTACACGCGTACTTAGGTTCCAAATGTTTGAAATCAAAAATTCTTAAAATATAAGCTTGTGTCTTAGATGAATTTGGAAATACATATTCGTGCAAATTATTTATATACAATTCTAAAATACAACTAAATACTGCTAAATACGGATAACTAGGTTTTCAAAGCGCATTTTAAGTAAACATTACCAAATATACTTGCTATGCATTATAGAAGCGGTTCATTTAGTGATAGATTATTTAGACAACTTTGTAGTGAAAACGTTAATCGTTTTCTGCTTCGCACAGCTTTAAAAATAATTGTCCGAATCTATTTTACAATTAGTTTTATTCAGTATTAGAGTTTATAGAAAGCAGAGATGACAATTTGATCAATAAAATATTAAATGAAGTCAATCTATAATTACAAGGTTGTCATGCCCCAGAGTTGGAATTAGGAACTGTTGAATATGTTGTTGTCTTTCGATATGGAGTATTTAATTCACAAATATTTCCAAATGGTTCAAGAGATAACTTTATTCATTCAGACTCTGTTTCTTTCTCAAGGATTTGTTTTATGCGACTGTAGTTAACTACGATATTTTACAGAATATTTTATTCACATTTTTCTTATCCGAATCCGGTGACATTTGTCCAGTTTGCGTCTTGCTTTTTATCTTATATATATATAACTGAGCCGTATCAACTATGTCGTTGCTCCTACCGACATACACTTACTTATCAGTTGGACACAATAATGTGATGAATTTAATTGAATTCAAGTAAAAAACGTTATTTCCACTTTTATGGGAAAACTTTTTTACTTCAAGACGAATCTAAGCCGAGAGGAATATTGTCACTTCTCAAGTGTCTCAAACATTCTAATTTCAAAGAGTTATTTTACATAAATTGGGTTCTAGATCTTTCCACATATAAACACAACAAGATCATCAAGTTTAGAAGTCAAACTCAAAGAACTCATCATAAATGAAAATAAAATTCCAAGAGAAATCAATCAGAAATCAATACCGATACTGTACCATGTAAGGAAAACCATAAGCAAACCATATTAAGATATCGTACTTCAAAGTAATATGACTGTAAAACGATAAAATACAAAAATTACACAATAATTCAAGTATGAACAAACAAACTAAAGATGACATTCCCACAACAAGGGCGATATTTGCTGCAGTTCGTCCCCAAAAGCAAATAAACAAGTATTCTACACATATTCGATTGATCGATCCAATAGCTTTTTTGACTGCAACTTCAGATCAAGGCGGGTTCAGTGCATTCCCTGTACTCCCACGCTTTATAATACAATTAGAGATTTTATAATAGATCAGAAAAAATATTTGATAATACTCTATGATACTATATAATGTTATAATCTGTTTATAATAAATAATGTATTTAGAAGTTTATTTTGGAACTTGTTTAATTTTTTAATGCGTATTTTTAGAGCCACTATAAGACCTGCTTGACTGAAAAAAGATACAAACAAAAATATGTATAGAAATAATTTTGTAGAAATTATTTATAGTTTGTTGAATTGAAATTTGATTTATTTTGGCATTGTCACACCAGAATATAGTGAATTCGGACTGATTGATTCCGCACTATTATTATATGCTATATATAATAACCTATAATACAATTGGCAAAGTGTAATAGCGATTTACTTTTAAAGTTTGAAATATTATAAATTAATACTAAGTAGCAACATCTACATCAACAATTAGCAACATCATTTATTACCAATATCACTGAAATTTATCATAAATAATTATAACTAATTAGGTGGTTGCATAAAATGATTTTTTTTGAAAGAGAAAGATCTTTTTTCACAAATCGTTTCATCCAATTGATCATCCAACAGTCTTGTACAATATTCTGAGTTAATTATTTTACCTTTTAAGATACTCTATTAATAAAATTCCCTTTGCATTCGATAGACAGAATTAAAGATATCTATATAAACTATGGAATTTCATTTTATTTTTTGTCATATTTAATACGTTTTTAATGTATTTTTTTGTGTAATTTATTATTCCAATAAATATTATTAATATATTTGTGTTTCTTGCTTTTATTAAGTTTTTCTGCTGATTTCTTACTTAATTTATATTTTTTTTATCTATGGGTAATCTTAAGAAATATTTTTCTTGATAACCGTGCGAGCAGTTATTATATTATTTTTGATTTGTCCGTTGTAGAATTGATTCTAACGATTCGTGTACTTAAGTTTTCCATAGCTGAGTCGACTATTTCTATTGTTTTTAGAGGATAACCACTGAATGATTTCTTCAGCACTCAAAGATGATAACGTTCTGGTTTATTTTTTTGCTAATAAGAACAAGAAGTTCTTTGAGTTAAGAATCATGAAGTGCCAGAATGATAGGATGAAGTCATCGGATGAAATTACATTTTTTTATGTTGATAATAATTTGCTTTATTTTTACGTTATTTTTATGTATTATATGAAGATTCATATTCAGATTTGAAGCTTACTTGGGCTGAATCCCCAAGTATTAATACTTTGTAGTGTACAACAGCTACATTTGGTAACGGTCTTACAGCGGTCTTGTTTATGTAAGAAAGTGTCAAAAGTTTTACTAGAAAATTGCAATCTGCTTTAAACAAAGTCGCTCTTTGCAAATTAAACTTAACAAATCAAAATCGACTTATATTAACTTCACAATCATCAAGCTTATATTTCATCATCAATTGAACTGCATTACCATATACCAATATAGCAAAATATCATGTACGACCTTTAACGATAAGCTTGGCGAAAAGATAGTATTATAAAGAAACGTGATGAACTCAATATCAATTTCAGAAAAATATGTTTGTACAAACTCTGAACTATCAAAATACAACAAACTTATCTTATATAAGATAGTTCTACATCCAATATGAGTTATTGGTATTAAGACTTGAATATTACAATATCTGGCGCAGTCCCACCGCCAGAGATTGTAATATTCAAAGATTTCAGAACAATGTGTTACAGTGTATATTGAATGCGCAGTGGTTATTTTGTAATAGTGGCCCAGTTTTAGTTTTTTTTTTAAATTATTTTATCATAATATTAATTATAAAATTTATACATTTAAGAAAAGGCACCTTTTTTCTTGAGGGTGTAAAATTGTATTGATGAACTATGAACTTAATTAGAAAAGATGAAAACTCTTTCTACTTGTAGTATAGAAATGTTAATATAAATTAATTTATATGTATATAAGAATATAATATTAGATTTAGTCGTAGAATCTACTGAATATCGTAACAAATAAGTCAAAAGTTAACCGAACATTTTATCGAAAGGAGCCAAACATTTTTGGCAAGCAAGAAAAATCCACGCGCACAATGTTCGAATACACAACACAACGACCAGACCGTTTCAAACCGAAGTATCTACTGCTAAGATGATTACTTGCAAAAAATAAATAATCTTAAATACGTTGAAATCAAATATTTTCCTGATACAAAATATTTGTAAATGATGTTACATTAATAGCCAAGTGATTAGTGTTGTAAATATTTATACATGTTTGTAATTGAACATTTATAATGAGATCATACCACTTTTATATATTTCGTTTATTATATATTTTTATTTGTTATAAATATTTATCATAACAAACATACAAAATTACTTCCTAATAATAATAAACATCATTTATTGGCCAGTATACAATAAATATAAAAATACAGGGAAAATAAATGTAACCTGAAAAAACACAAACAATAAAAAAAAAATTCTAAATATAAAACAACTAAAAATTAATTCAATACAATAATTATACCTGGCCAAAGGGCTACAAAATTTGGTCAGAGTAGAAACATTTTTGTCTTTTGACATAAACTTAAGAGAGAGGTATCTGTAAAGGATCGGACAAATTTTTATTTTGGAATAAAGAAGATCACTGGGAGGGTTATGAAGAGGATCCTGGTAAGGATACGAAGGGAAGAACGTTCAGATACGGAAAGACTTTTTAGGATTAGATTTCGATATTGGGAAGAGGAGGAATTAATCAAGGATGGGACAGCAAATTGATTTATATATGGAAGTTTTGACATGGATGGTTATTTCCGAACTACGGAATGTTAAGGATCGGAAGTGACGGGATCCAGTTTTTATTTTGGATTTAAGATGTTTGCAGTAGAAATTTAGGTTCAGTTTAGAATCAAGGAGGATTCCAAGATATTTTACATAGGTCGTTGGGAATAAACGATGGTAAACAACAAGGTGTATTGTTTTTGCAGGATTTACCTTCAGACGCCACTTATTAAACCAGAATAAAGATATGGAGAGGAGGTTTTGAAGATTTTCGATCGAGGATTGTAGGCTGGAGGCATGGGAAATTAATGTGGTGTCATCCGCATATTGGAGGATATACAAATTAGGGTTGAAGGTATTTGGATCAGTAGTAGACAAAATGTATTCTAACATACACAGGACAAGTAAATATATTATGTTATATTTACTAATTTTTAAAATTTAGAGAATAATTGCTTTAAAGTATTCAATGTTTTGAATTTATGTATGAAAGTTGTCATTTTGTTGAACTTAATTTATCTAGAAGGGTGTAAATTGACATGACATTTTTTAAAAGCTACAAAATATGAAAAATATTATTAGAAATATAAGTTTTTGAAATATTCACTTACGTTCATGTACGAAACCAAGTTGAGGTCATACATTTTTCCAATTGTCAACCTATCAATTTTTTGTGCCCTCTGTATAACGAAAGCTAGAGATTTTCTAGTTTGTGTTTCTCCTTTCATCCACCAATTAATTCCATAAACTGCCTTCGATACGCTTGCTACCTGAAAGACGAAACTAGCCAAGATATTTTACAGAGGTCGTTGGGGATATAGGATAGTTTCCGAAGACGACATGGGGAGATAATGGGGAAATACGATGGTAAACAACAAGGAGTTTTGTTTTTGTAGAATTTACCTTCGACGCCACTTATTAAACCAGAATAGGGATATGGAGAGGAGGTTTTGAAGATTTTCGATCGAGGATCGTAGGCTGGAGGCATGGGAAATTAATGTGGTGTCATCCGCATATTGGAGGATATAAAAATTAGGGTTGAAGGTATTAGGATCAGTAGTAGACAATATTTAATCTGTTTTACTTGATCGTTTAGAATAGCGCCGCTCGTGCAATATAATCCGAATTGGATCAAAAGATTAGCGCAGTACGGTCCATACTTCAATAACAAGTAGCGATCAGGCGGAAAGCTGAAGGACGTATTATGAAATAAAATGCATTTGAAAAATGTACTTGTACAAACCCGTTTCTTGTAATCATGTATAAACTAAATGTAACCGCCACCAGCATAGTCCAATACTTGATGAATAACATGCGCGTGTAGATGTTGTTTATCATATTTATGTAACTGAAACAAGCTTTAATGTAAATAGGGAAAACTTATTTACAATAAACTATTCTTACTTTAAAATAAAGTTATGATGGGTGATAACTTCGCGCAAAGCTTTATGCTTTTCCGGTCCTCTTTTCTTGTACGTGATCTCGAGGAAAGCGCGTTTGGTTAATTCGAGTTGCGCGTATATTGTCGTGATTAATCCCATATATAGACCGTCGAATCCCATGATTACCGGATATAGCTGAAAGATAATGTGGAATGCTTGGAAGGTCGCTTGCACAACAAAACATCTGTTTTGATTCAAGTCGCAAACATCGTAACCGGGAAACGGCAAGATATGTTGCTTCACAATTAACGGTTTGAAGGACAGGATCAGTGTGGTTATCAGGCAAATGCAGAGGTAGAATTTGTAAAGTCTGAAAACTTTCATCATCGGCCTATCTACTACGCATCGAAACTTTTCCCCAAACTTATTTGATGACCAAAAACGGCTCGTTTGTAACTGGATTACACCAAATAGACGGTCCTTATAGTGCATCAAACATATCAACTTTACGAAGCACTAAAATAAAAATGTATTAGTAGAAACAACTATGAGCGAAGTAGAAAAAAATCGTTACAAGCATTGTGTTAGGAAGAGCTTCAACCTTTGCTACGGTTTTGACGCCGTTCCAGTTCAAGAGCAACTCCAAACCTGTTATGACCAAGACCGTGGCATTGCAAATTAATGTAAATGCACTCAGAAACTTGTGAAATGTTTCAGTCTTCCTCGGATCAATTCCATTTGTTCCTAATGCCGCTAACGACCACTCGATCAGACCGTACATTATCAACAGGCTCACCCCTTTACGCCATTAAGTTTTTGTCGATTATTATCCATTATATAATGGATATTTAATTGAATTCGTTAATTAATATCAAATAAAAAACGTTATTATAATGACCACAGTATAACGCGCTGCTTTTTTATTAACATTTCGAGCACAAAATAACAGATAAATCCAGTTTATCGCGAATATGCATATATATAATATATTTATTGCGTTCTTCGATTCAGTCAATTTTAGTCGCAGCAATGATTCTTTACAGAGCTGTACTCCTATATTGTTTACAAGTGGCGTTCGCTAAAAACTTAATGGTAAGCACATATTTATTATTCAAAATAAAAATATATTTTATAAGAGTTAAAACATCGTTCAGTTAATTTTAGTATTTCAATTAGTTGCACATAGTTGAAAATCGTGTTGTGCAAAGGCCGTTGCTTAAATGCTATTTAAATATTTTAAGGTAATAGTTGATTACCATTAATAGTTGACAAATAATCATTAAAGTGAGCTTCAATTACTAACACTGCCTAATTTGAATTTATGCTACAATGATTATAAGAAAATTGCTTTTAATTGAAGCCACGCTTTTATGCTTCTAAAATTTATTTATTTGAGTTTAGCAGAATGAATGAAATAACAAATCTGATAATTTAAAGAATATTTAACTGTTTCAAAAACATTTTAAATATATTAGACAAAAACTTTTCCAGCAGCAGCAAAGGTTAAGACATCAGTTTTTGAGAGTGGTAAAAGTATAAGCACAGAATATTATACAAGTCTGTTGGATCAAAACTTTTCAAACTGCCCTCAAAATATTTAACTGAAATGTAGATATTTTAATAATATAATTAATTAATTATTCCAATTTTTCGCTAATAGAATAGTATTTCTAGTTGAATTATTAAATGTAACTTAATTAAAAACTATTATATAAATTAAAAACTTTAAATTATTAAAATATTATCATTTATATATTTAATTTCGTTAGTTAGAAAATATTTACATATTGTTATTTCTTCATTTAGAAAAGTGTTATCTTTCAATACTTTTGAACTGTAAAAGAAAAATGCATTCTAATTTTGTAGATAAAATCGTGCAGTTTTTTTAAAATTTAGTTAAAATTTATGAAAGCAATCTGCTCCTTTTTTTTAACTATCCACAGATGGACTTTAGAATTTAAACGTGGATGTTCAAGCGTTGTAAATGGTTCACGTTGTGGTATGAGTTTTCCATATTTAGCTGAACTATGGCAAAAATACACAAATTAAAATATGAATTACTTGAACATCTACCATATTATCCAGATATTACAATGATTATAAGAAATTTTATAATGATTATATGAAAATTGCTTTTCATTGAAGCCACGCTTTTAGGCTTCCACAATTTATTTATTTGAGTATAGGAGAATGAATGAAATAACAAATCTGATAATTTAAAGAATATTTCAAAATATCTGTATCAGAAACATTTTAAATGTGTTAGAAGAAAACGGTTACAGCAGCAGGAAAGGTTACATCATCAGTTTTTTTCATCAGTAAAGTGAATTTTGTAATTAGATTTTCTTGAGAACGGTAAAAGTATAAGCACAGAATATTATACAAGTCTTTTGGATCATTTGGGTGAAAAAATCGTGAAAAAAGACTTAGTTTACTTTTCAAACTTTTCAAACTGCCCTCAATACATCTAACCAAAATGTAGATATTTTTATAATAAAATTAAGTAATTCTAGTTGAATTATTAAATGTAACTTAATTAAAAACTTTACATTATTAAAATATTATCATTTATACATTTAATTTCGTTAGTTAGAAAATATTTACATGTTGTTATTTATTCATTTAGGAAAGTGTTATCTTTCAATACTTTCATTATAAATGCAACTGTAGAAGAAAAATACATTCTAATTTTGAAGATAAAATCGTGCAGTTTTTTATACAAATTGATGATTTTAGAAATTTATCCTCAATTTCAAGATTGGTTTACTCTTTTTATATTAAGTGATAATATAAGAATGCTAAGGAGCACTTCTAAAGTTAGGTTTTTAATTATTATGTAGAAATTTATTCTGTTGTAATTCACAATAACATAAACAATGTTACGAAATTATCAATTTTTGTATCCAATCGAAAAAATCATTCTCGATAAAGTGAATTAAAGAAAAACAAGCATCAATTTAATTTAAATACAATTTGTTTGCAATTTATTCACTTGGAATTAATATAGCAATATAGTCAATTATTAAATAAAACAATATAACAATTATTTTAAGTGTGCAAGACATTATTTTTTTTTTGATATATCATCGCAAATTAGTCACGTTATTTTTATCTGCATATTTTTATTATTTTTAAGTGACCATCCATTAATGAAATTAGTATTAAAATATACGTTACGTTCGGTGTTTAAATATAAAAGCAAGTGGTAGCACAAACCAAGCGTATTTGTTATTGCGATGTTCTTCCCAATTTTTATTCTGTCTTTATGTCTTGTGAATAAAACAACTACAGCAATAATGGTATGATGTGTACTTATTTATTTATTGTTCGGTTTAGATTTAGTTAAATATAAATCAGTTAGTATACCACAATAGAAAATAGCTTGGAAAAAATTCTATTTAATATTTATACATGAATTTCATTGCATTTCTAAAATAATAAATCTTTTACAATTTTTCCTAAAATTTGCACACAAATTTTTTTTATTGCATAAATGCCCTTAATGCAATAAAGTCCTTAGAAATTAATTATTAAATAGTGTCATGTGGCGAATGTCAGTTTCGGATGAAATATAAGAAGGTTTCGTACCCCGGAAAAACAACATTTAGTAAATTTTTGGAAAGAAAAAAACTAATGGTATTTTTGTACCTAATTTTGTTGAAATGTTAAATAATATTTGAGAGATATATCAAAAATATATTTATGATAATTTATTCTATTTATTACTTACATTTAACAAAAACTCATGTTTGAGACAAAAATATTAATACAATTTTCTTTTACGAATTACATTAAATTAACAAGTTTTACATAACAATCAACCGAATAAATATAAACAATACATGTATAAAGCAGAAAGGAAATGTTTATTTAAAAAAGCATGTAATTTAATCTTTTTGCCTGTAGCTTAACATATGTTATAAATGTTGTAAACAAATTATATACATTAATTTGAATTTTAAAGGTTTTAATAAGAATTTTTTGTTAATGAATGATTATATTTAATTTTCTGACTTTTTTGGAAAATAATTTCATGAATGTATGCATCTTTTTTTGACCCCTTTGATTTAAAAAGAAATCAATGGGTAAACGGTGCTGAATTCCAATATTTTTTGTAGAACTTCACATGTATAATTAATTACAATGTTTATGAAAAAAATTGGCATCACTTCTTCAGATTTCATCTTGTTTCTTATATTTTATAGAATTAAGTTTTAAACAAATATTTTTTTAGATATTATAAAACAATTTGGTTTTTGCACATTATAATAAATTTGTACGTGTAAGAATTATTTGTAGTCTAAGATTTATTTAATTTTTATTATGTCATAAACTTCCTTTAATAGATTAAATCATTTTTTTTTAGATTAAACTGAAAAAAGATGATATAGATGATGCAAGAAGTATACATTATATCAACATGAGCAATATCTCTATTTTTGATGCAGCTTCGAAGAAATAACTGATAAAAATATCAGCAGCGTAAATGTAGTAAATAAACATGCAAAGTATTGAACTTTTTAATTATAATAAATCATGATTTCCAACATATTTATACTCGTTTCGCAGTTATAAATTTTAGACTATAAGAATTAATATTTTTTTCAGGATACTAATTCTGAAGTAACTAGAATTTAATGCTGTAACATTTAGAAATTAAGAGCATCTGCTATATTAATTAATAACAAATAATAAGTAAATAATTGGATTTCACTTGAATATTTAATGAACTTTGGAATTAGCAGCAATATTCGATTACGATTAAGAAGTCTGCCATTATAAATATATTATTATTATATATCCTTAAACTTGAGTATATATTTATTTTATGCTATGAACATAATAGAAATACAAATAGTTAATTTGAATATAATTTAAACTATTTTCATTACGAATTTCTTTTTTATGAGACGATTTTAGAATTTGATGAATATATGAGTAAATGTTATGTGGTTGTAACCTTAAGAATGATTAGAGATTTAGAAGATAAGCATTTTAAGAATAATTGCATGAATTACTTACTTTTTATTGGAAATTATGTTATATAGTTATATTTATCTAGTATAATACTACTAATGTTAATAACTATTATTATGGAGCTTATAAGTGATGTAGTATAAAATTAATTAAAACTTATTTTTTTCCTTTCATTAAATATAACCAAATATTGCCTTTTGGAGAACACACAAATATGTTTCATAAGTAAACGAAAGAAACATAATTTAGGGATCAACGTAATTTGATCTTGTTTCTTATATTTTATAGAGTTAAGTATTAAACAAATATTTTTTTAGATATAATATACATAATATAAAACAATTTTTTTTGCATATTACAATAAATTTGTACGTGTAAAAATTATTTGTAGTCAAAGATTTATTTTAATAGATGAAATCGCTTTATAGTTAAACTGAAAAAATATGATATAGATGATGCAAGAAGTATATACATTATATCAACATGAGCAATATCTCTATTTTTGATGCAGCTTCGAAGAAATATCTGATAAAAATATCAACAGCGTAAATGTAGTAAATAAACAGTTTTCCTTTTAATTATAATAAAGCATGATTTCCAACATCTTTATACTCGTTTCGCAGTTAAAAGTTTTCTAATCAACCATTTAAATATTTTATTAGTTAGAGTATATAATATAAATTTCCTATTTTTAGAAAGCAAATTCTTATTCCTATTTATTTTATCATTTCTATTATATTATTTTGTCGTGTCCCGGGATTAAATAATCTCTGGACACCGTGGATTATTTCGTAATTACGTAGTTGTGGAGTCTTAGAGGGGTTTATGAATATTAAATACAAATATTCTAAAATAACTTTATTGTTTAAAGTAGGGTTTTTATTGAGAAGTCAACTAGACAAGTGTTGATCTCAAGGTATATCAACTAAGAGGTAATTCGTCTCTTAAAGTTAATAATTAGGTAGTACTAAGACTAACCTCTTCTGTTGGCCCTCCAACTAAGACTAACTTATATGATACAAAAATCTGTTCATTTCAAAAAGGGGATGAGTGGGGAAAGGAAGTAAGTTTTGACTACGTGGGTGTACAAAGTCCCACGCCTTAAGATAAGCGTTTCGGGTAGTCGTAAATGCTAAACAGATGCACTTCTTAGTAAGGGTGGTAATAAAAATATACAAAGGATATGCCTATTCGAAATGGATAACATTCGTCTAGTGACGCTGACAATGCGTCTTGTACGTCTAGACATAATAATATTAACAATACAATCGGTGTAATAACCAAATAGATGTTGATAAACTGGTCGGCCACGACAATTTATTTTACATAAAATTTGAACTTTCTATTTTTTTTTTCCAGGATATTAATTCTGAAATAAATAGAATGTAATGTATATAATTTTTTTATGATTCTATTTTGCGCACAAAAGTAGCAACTAATTTCGCCACATAACAAATTATATATTTTCTGGTATAATTTATTTAGAAATTGAGAGCATCTGCTAAATTAATTAATAACAAATAATAAGTAAATTATTGGATTTCACTTGAACTTTGGAATTAGCAAAGATTAAGATTAAAAAGTACTGCGATTATGAACGTCCATAAGCTTTTAATGTATTATTATTTATCCTTAACCTTGAGTATATATTTATTTTATGGTATAAACATAATAGAAATATATACAAATAGTTAATTTGAATATAATTTAAACTATTTTCAGTACAAATTTCTTTTTTATGAGACGAATTTAATGTCGGATATTAGAATTTAAAATTTTCTGTTATGTAGTTGTAACCTTAACAATTATTGGAGATTTAGAAGATGAGTTTTTTATGAATAATTGCATGCATTATTTACAATTTATTGGAAATTTATTGGTATATATTAGGTTGAGTCTTAAGTAACTTCCGGTGTAGCTAAGTAGCATCTATCAATCATATCTACCCGCCATGAGTTACCATGACAACAAGTTTTTGTTTTCACTGTTTTTTTTAACCTCTGAAATGGAGAGTCAAAAAGTACGTATTCATCATGTAATGCTTTGGGAATTTAAACAAGGAAATAGGAAGGACTAATAACTGATCGGACAGTTAGAAATTGGTTTATAAAATTCCGTTCTGGAGATACGGCCTTAAAATACGAACCGCGAGCGGGACGTCTCCGACTTTGACGACAACCTTTTAAAGTCAATATTGGAGCAAAATACACGTTAATCAACAAGAGGTATAGCAGAAAGGTTGAATACATCACAATCAACTGTTAACCGCCACCTGGAGAAATTAGGGAAAGTCAGCAAGTTAAAAGTATGGATACCTCATAATCTCTTGATAAGTTTTGATAATAGTTTTGAATATATTTTGCTAGTATAATTTCCTTAAGAATAAATAATTTATGGTTGTATGAAATAGCCTACATACTTCTAATGTTAATAACTATTATTATGGAGCTTATAAGTGATGTAGTATAAAGTTAATGTAACTTATTTTTTTCCTTTCATTAAATATAATAAAATATTGCCTTCATAATTTTAATTTGATTGCATCAGGTACATTTTATTTCTGTTATCAAACAATATAAAATTTGTGTTTTGGAAACCAGCATAAGCAATTACGATTTTATCAAATTTAAAAAAAAAATTGTGTTAATAAAATTTAAGGGATTCAAAAATGTTTGGCTTATTACGAAACTTAATAATATATAATGATTTATGTTGCAGAAAGAAATTGTAGAAAGTTATAATTATCCTATAGAAGAATACAGAGATATCCAAACTCCGAATGGTTATTTCTTGACGTTATATCGTATTCCGTATGGAAGGAATGCGACAAGCAAGACAGATATCAGAGAACCAGTATTCCTGATGCACGGATTATTCGCTTCTTCGGTAAATTTCATTTTCGCTGGACCAAATATCAGTATTGCTTACCAACTGGCCGATCGCGGATACGATGTCTGGATGGGGAATGCTCGTACCACGTCGTTTTCAAAGAAACATGCAATTTACGATGTCAATTCCTTTGAATTTTGGAATTTTACGTAAGTTGTAAACGGTTTTAGATTTCGTGTGAATATTGTCTTTTTGGTTTGTTTAGAATGGACGATTTGGCGGTGAACGATTTGGGTACATCAATTGATTATGTATTGGACAAAACTAATCGAAAACAGCTAACTTACATAGCTCATTCCCACGGTAATACTATATTCGCAATTTTGTTGAACGAGCGGCCAGAGTTCAACGAGAAAATAAAGTTATATGTAGGTTTAGCTCCAGCAATGTCTTTCACCGTAGTATACCATCCCTGGTTGTTGTCTACGACATATTTTATAGTAAGTATTTATTATAAATACTGATCACTGCTATAATTTTAATTAATTTTAGCCAATTTTCAGGGAGTTAGGAATGTACGAATTTCCCCCGATGCTTAACAATATAAACGACGTGGTGTCTTTGCTTTGCCATAACAACGTGGCAGATGCAATTTGTATATTTTTTATTGAATTGGCCATCGGGTCCGAGAAAATCATAAACAAAGTTTGTATTTAGTGAAGTGCGAAATCATTAATGCTCCCCATTCATTTTAGACCGCAACTTATCCATTTTTCCAACAGACATTGGAAGGTATCAGTTATAAAAATTTCCTGCACGTGGCGCAAATATGTTTCTCAGGTTAATATAAATAAAATATTCTTTACCTAAATATTATTAATAAATTGTAGATGGAAAAATGAGGAAATACGATTATGGTATAGATGAGAACATTAGGATATATGGAAGGGCAATACCGCCCGATTATGAGGTGAATCAAGTTCGGGTTCCAACAGCTGTTTATTACGCCAATTACGATTGGTTAAATTCAAGAGAGGTATAATAATTCACTTTATACTTAGACTATAAACTAATTTATCTTTACGATACAGGACATTGCAATCATTCTGAAAGAATTACCTAACGTTGTTGATGATTATTTGATTCCTGAAGAAGTATTTAATCATTTTGACTTTCTATGGGCAAAAAACATTAAAGAAGTAGTCTACAATAGAATAATTAATCTTATAGATTCTTATAATAAATAAAATATATATATAAATTATTAAATGTAATATTCTATTTTATTTAAAGAAGAAGAAATAATAAAATTCTTATCCATACCTCATCAGATGATCCTTCCTATTGAACCAATAACACCAGCAGAAATTGTAACACATATACAACAGCATATTAAGCCAAATAAAATACCCGGATATGACTTGATTCTTGGAAAAATTCATAAAGAATTATCAATGGAATATCGCAATGGAAAGTCGCTCAAATTATAATGATACCGAAACCAGGAAAACCCACAGAGGAACATACGTTTACAAGGCGATAAGTTTATTACCATTACTTTCGAAAGTATTTGAAAAACTATTCTTTAAGAGACTACAAGACATAATCCACAAAAAGTAAATCATAACAGATCAACAGTTTGGATTTCGCAGAGAGCACAGTACGATAGAACAAGTTAATCGACTAGTTGATGCCATTGGTCAGGATCTGGAAGAGAAAAGATATTGTTCAGCTGTATTCCTTGATGTGTCACAGGCTTTCGATAAAGTCTGGCGTACAGGTTTACTCTACAAACTAAAACTTCAACTTCCACATAATTTCTATGAAGTGTTAAAATCCTACCTAAATGATTGAAAGTTTTTTTTATCAAATTGAAGGAAGCACAAACCGAGCTGAGTCCCATTGAATCGGGCGTCCCACAAGGTAGTGTCTTTGGGCCAGTCGTATATCTACTATACATTGCAGATATACCAACAATAGAGAAAACAAATATAGCAACATTTGCAGATGACACAGCAATCATGGCATCAGACGAAAGTCCCATAATTGCATCTCAACACTTCGAATAAGAGTTTAATATGCTCGAGATATGGTTCAGGAGACGGTGAATTGTTATAAACCAGTCGAAATCGGTGGATGTTACTTTCAACATAAAACGAGATACATGTCCTACAGTCAAACTTAACAACAGTGTAGTTCCAGCATCTACAAGAGTGAGATACTTAGGAATGCAACTGGACACAAGACTTATTTGGAAGGACCATGTCCAGGCAAAACGTGAACAACTAGAAATAAAATTTAGAAAGATGTATTGGCTGCTGCACGCAAACTCGCTGACTTTGGAGAACAAGTTGCTAGTGTACAAAGTCATATTAAAACCAGTCTGGACATACGGTATCCAATTATGGGAAACAGCAAGCTCAAGTAATATCAAAAAAAAATCCAAGTTTTCCAATCCAAATGTATTAGAAGACTCGCGGGTGCGCCATGGTACATCACCAATAATAGACTTCACCAGGACTTTGGAATAAAAACAGTGGAAGAGGTTGCCAAAGATTTCTCCAAAAAATACATGAACAGACTTGATTCGCATAGGAACCCGTTGGCGGTCAATCTTCTCGACAACAAGGAGATTAAAACGCTTCAAGCCCTTGAATCTTTAATTTAGATTTATGTAAAGGATAAATAAACCAAAATAATATTATATACAAGGCAAGAATAAGCCCTCGTAGAAGAGTTTCTGGTAGGAGATCGTACATTCAGTTATGACCCGCTTTTTGATGGTAAGCTCATGATATGATTCTATTACAGAATCAAAGCTGAATTTTCAATGATTTCAAGAGTTGACTAATTTCCGTCAGTGATTTTTTCCATAGTAAACAAATTGTGCAGTTGATCACCGGAGCAAAGATCTGTGTCGGACTAGCAGATTCAGATTTTGTGCTCTGGCTTGAGAGTATGCCCTGATCTTCGTCTATATAGATTTTTGTTTATGATGACCATGGTTGCAAAGCAGGGAGTAGTGTGAACTTTAAGGCTTATTGTAATATATTCTTGAGGTTCCTTGTATGGCGCTAGCGCAGAGTCAACTAAGATGACGATGTCTTTCAGGTGCAGTCTCTTCACGATCAACAAGGTTTTGTGTATTGCATAAAACTCTGCAGATAATATGCAATAATATGTTATGTTAAGGTGTAAACCTTTAACAGACTTATTTTTTTTTCTAGATATACTGTATAATTTATTTCTAAATATCTAATATAAAATATTATTGCTATACTAATTGACATATATTTTGGAAAGTTTGTAAATTAAATTAAATAAATTCTATATATTGTAAGAATCTATTAATTTGATAATTCTATTTAGTAGTATTTCTTTGATGTTTTCTGCCCAAATGAAATCTAAGTGATTGAAGACGTCTACGGAAATCAAATATTCATCAATTAGATTCGGTAATATTTTCTTGACTTTAGAAATGTCCTGCAACATACATCTAAATTAGACTACAGTTTAAATTGTAATCAAATCAGTAATCAAACTTCTCGAGAAATAAACCAATCGTATGAGGCATAATAAATAGCTGTCGGTACTAGAATTCGGTTTATCTCATAATCAGGTGGTAAGGCGTTACCATATATTCGAATGTTCTCACTAACACCATAATCAAATTTCCTTAATTTTCCTCCTATAATATAAAATTTAAATTTTGAAATATTTTATTAATACAATTACCAGACAAATATGTTTGCACAAGATGCTCATAAGTTTTGAAACTGGTTTCTTCCAGGAGATTATAAAAAATGGGATTTGCGGCAGTCTAAAATTTACAAAGAGAGTAGTGGATATTTGATGTTTTATATTTGCATACTTTATTTATATACTTTTCCGATCCGATGCCTATTTGAATTAAATATATACATAGTGTGTCCATAATGTTATTGTTATTGTTGCAAAGAAAAGCAATAACACCGTTTATGGTTTTGATCATCATGGGAAATTTGTAAAAGCCCAACTTTTTGAAGATAGGCTATTTTAAATTAGAATAATAGTATATCAGTATTTATTATATATACTTACTATGAAATATGAGATACCGACCACCCAAGGATGGTAAAATTTGGAGACAGATAACATAGGACTTAAACCTATGTATAACTTTATCTTTTCGTTGTACTCCGGACAATCGCTTAATAACATCCCTAGTAAAGTGTTACCTAAAGAGTAGCCAATGTAAGTTATCTGTTTATGTTTAGTTTGATCCAAAACAAAATCAATGGAGGTAACCAAATCATTCATAGCCAAATCGTCCATGCTCAATAAACAAAAATAAATTATTAACTTGGTGATTACAACATGTAAAAACTTACCTAAAATTCCAGAATTCTGTAGAATTGATACTGTGAATCGAATGTTTTTTTGAGTACGAGGTGCCTCGAACATTTCCCAACCAAACGTCGTATCCGCGGTCGGCCAGTTGGTAAGCAATACTGATATTTGGTCCAGCGAAAACGAAAATGAGTGAAGATGTGCAGATTCCGTGCATCAGAAAAACTGGTTTTCTGATAACCGTCTTGCCCGACATATTTTTGCCATAAGCAATACGATGTAAAGTTAAAAAATATCCATCCGGAGTTTGGATATCTTCATATTCTTCGAAGGGGTAACCATAACTTTCTACAATATCTTTCTGCAACATAAATATTTATTTAATCTAATAATAGTCACTAAAATATATGTCAACAATCCATATTACTGAAAAGAAAATAAGTCTAAATAGAATATACAAGAATGCAAAGAAAACATTTAATAAAACATAAATCTTGAAAAGGGGAAAAAGCTTTACGCTTTATTATAATGATTATTTTAATTAATTAATTAAAAAAATATTTTTGATGAGATTTAAAAACTATCAAATATTCAAAATAGTCTATAAAAATATTTTATTTGTACATATACAAAAAAAGAAATATAAAATATCTAGGTTTGACCTTACACATAAAGTATATTATTAAAATCGCTAATGACCCAACATTTAAAAAATTTAATGTAACTTTTTCTTTTGAGTATGAAAATAATTAGTTGTACTATGCAATAAATACATGAAATATTAGAACAAATTTATAGTTTTTATTGGTAAATAAAATAGAATTCTTACCGTGGTGGCTGCAATTGTCTCATTTGCAGCAAGTAAGCTACAAAATATAATCGACAAGAACATTGCAATAATAAATACGTTCTATTGTGAATTTCTGAGTATTCATATAGACTTTGCTTGGTTGAATTCTTCTATGTGATTTGGATATGCAAAAAAGAACAATATATAATTACATTTGCTATCATTAATTGATTTCTATTGTAATGTTTTTAAAGTAAATAATTATACTAATTGCAAAATATACATTTGAAACACGTGTGGTATTATTAATCAAAGTTATTTTTCTTTTTAGATCAATAAATAATTAGCAATCTCTTGGCTCTATAATTTCATAGATTAACACATTCCTGATTCAACAGGAAAAAATAAAACTATAAATGTTACTAACATAACTTAAATATAATTTATTTATTATAACAATTTATTTTATGAATACAGTTAATATTAATAATGCAAATCCCTATTACCCGCCAGTAATTTTTGAAGGTAAGCTGAGTGATGTACCGCTAAAAATGTATAAATTATTATTATTAAAAAAATAATTCTAAAGCATAATAAAAATATATAACAAAATTAAAATAAATTTAAATTTACCACATTTTTTCATTAATTTATTAGTAAATGTTAATTATGAGCAACAAAATGCAAAATAAATAAATTCAAATTATAACTTATGTGAGGTTCACTTCCGACTTCATCGTGAAAAGCAGGATGTTAAGATGCTGGGAACTACTTGCACTACTTCCATGACTTTCAGACATCATCATTGTTAAAACGGAGATTGTGGTTTGAATTTCTTCAGACTTTGTCGATGTTGATATTTAATGTTATACTTGATTATCTCGTCTTTTATGAAAGCTGTATTGCTTTAATTATGTATATAGTTATTAGTGTCAAACCAAGGTGTAGGATTCCTAGGTATTTCACAGAGGGCAATGGGTTTATCGGAAGGTATAGATAGATAGATAGATAGATAGATAGATAGATAGATAGATAGATAGATAGATAGATAGATAGATAGATAGATAGATAGATAGATAGATAGATAGATAGATAGATAGATAGATAGATAGATAGATAGATAGATAGATAGATAGATAGATAGATAGATAGATAGATAGATAGATAGATAGATAGATAGATAGATAGATAGATAGATAGATAGATAGATAGATAGATAGATAGATAGATAGATAGATAGATAGATAGATAGATAGATAGATAGATAGATAGATAGATAGATAGATAGATAGATAGATAGATAGATAGATAGATAGATAGATAGATAGATAGATAGATAGATAGATAGATAGATAGATAGATAGATAGATAGATAGATAGATAGATAGATAGATAGATAGATAGATAGATAGATAGATAGATAGATAGATAGATAGATAGATAGATAGATAGATAGATAGATAGATAGATAGATAGATAGATAGATAGATAGATAGATAGATAGATAGATAGATAGATAGATAGATAGATAGATAGATAGATAGATAGATAGATAGATAGATAGATAGATAGATAGATAGATAGATAGATAGATAGATAGATAGATAGATCGGTAGATAGATAGATAGATAGATAGATAGATAGATAGATAGATAGATAGATAGATAGATAGATAGATAGATAGATAGATAGATAGATAGATAGATAGATAGATAGATAGATAGATAGATAGATAGATAGATAGATAGATAGATAGATAGATAGATAGATAGATAGATAGATAGATAGATAGATAGATAGATAGATAGATAGATAGATTAGTTTTTCACCGGTGATATATTGAGAGGACAGATAGAAGTTGAAGATTTTAACGATATATGGGAAAATATTTGGATCGATGAATTTTATTATTTTACGGGATGCAGAGACTTAACAAGGAGCAGTATTTTTATAGGTGAAATAGATATCAAAAATCTGGGCAGAATATGAAAGGAGTCGTTATGTGAAACCAATTGTCAAGTGTTGTTAAATCCATAGGTCGTATCCAGATATTCAGAAAATCAGTTAGTCGTTGGGTCAATTAGTTGTTGATTGTAATAACTCTTTGTTAATTTTTTGACTTGGTTCAAATATTTTTGGCCATGGGATCTACTAATCTCATACCTAATTCGTATAGCCACTTTTTCTTTTTAAAATCATCTATTATTTTCTATATCTGGAATGGTACCTTTACCTTTCAGTAGTTTAAACTAAAAGATCAAAATTCTCAGAGATAAAGTATAGAAGTTCAGGATAAATTTTGGACATATCATAATTATTGGGAAGGTAGAACCGTGATTCAGTAACAGAAGGAGGATACAGGAGGTCGAGGTCAAATTTAACAAAGGTCAAGGACAACTTCTTATTTGATCTGAACGCAGGAAGAGCAGATGATGATGAAGGAATTCTTTAAGTTTAACTCGTCAAACTGAGCGATGCATTGGAACTAGGTTGGTATGTGTTGTCACATCCATTCCTAACCTTGTGCCTTCAGATTACCATTTATTTCGCTCCATGCAGAAATCTTGTAATGGTAAAATTTTTAATGACGCTGATGATGTAAAATCACATTTAATTCAATTTTTTGCAGGTTTATAAATATGGAATTATGACACTGCCTGAAATATGGCAAAAGGTCATCGACAAAAAGTTAAGTATTTAGCAAAAATTTAGAATTTTCCTTCTTATTTAAAATACGCAATCACTTAGTTGCCAACCGAATATGTAATTTGGAGTTGTGGAGAGGAATAGTGAAATGAAGGATTTCATCGGCAAAATTATTTATACCGGTAAATTAGTTTTACAAGCCTAAATGAAGGATATACGAAAGCGGAGGAACCATCACGGATATTGTTGTTAAGAACGGAGGAATCTAAATATTTTATATTCTGTGAATGTAATATAAATAAATGTTATGTATTTGGTAATTCTTTCTTGATTAATATAAAATATACATATTTAACAAATTACACATTTTTATACTGATATTTATAATTTAATGCTTTACATTCTCATTTAATTTAAGCAAATAAATACGTCTCAAATTTTTTTAATTAAAATAAACAATAAATTTAATTTTCCATGTAAAAAGCATTAATATTTTTTTATTTCAAAATAATTAATGATATTTTACAATTATATAATCAAAATATACAACATTCTTGAAATTAATAAATGAAATGTTATTCCTACTCTGTTCGCTGCAATTATCCAATTTGCGGCTATCATCGCTAAAAACATTGGAACAACAAATACGTCTCAATCGTAGAGTTATTCTCTTTAGTTTAAAATTGTAAATGTATACCATGTAATTACATTTGTTATCATGATTGATTCCTATTTCAATTTGCATTTATGCTGATTGAATTACTTAAATATCAAGAGTTGTTTTAAAAGTTATTCTTTATTCTTAAAATAAAAATAATAACTGTATTTTATTAACAAATTACAAAACTCTTAAACATAATAGCAAATAGAATTGTTGGGTTTATAAATGTTATTGTGTTTAAGTAATTCTGAGATTTTTTAAATATTCGCAATATAAATAATGTTTTTTTTTTCATTATTATAATTTTTTCAACAAACTTTCTGATAGAAATACAAACAGATTTATAAGGTTCTTAATTTGAATTTGTAACAAACTATAGCATATAGCAGGATAATACGCATTGAACGCGAACTGTTGAAAAACCTTGATTATTTCGAATATGCTTCATTATATAAGTTTTTAAAAATTACAAATTTTGATGTAAACTACTATATGTGTTGAAAATAGAATTGTTCATGGTTGTTAAATTTTGATAAAGAAGTAAAATATTTTAATAAACCTATGTCATATCATTGTACGTTATTGGTATAAAAATGAATAAATAATGTAGTAAGTAAAGTAATGTAGATTCAAACTACTAAACAGCTGTTTTAAATTTAGATATACCGAACCATATTTACATATTAATATACTACAAGATCAATATGAAGAACAATTTATATAATTCATTTGTAAAAGTAATATTAAAAGGTTGTCAACAGAAATTAAACTATAAACAAGAAATTGTAAAAGCTGTTGTGGCACTGTTGTAACTAGTTAAATCTACAATAACTAGTAAGAATGATGCGAACTCATATAGGAAATAGAAATTGTCTTTAATTTTAATTATCCAATACAAATATTAAATGATAATTACAAAAATAAAGAATAGAAACAAACACCCAATGCAAAAATATCAATCAACAGCAAACAAAAAAATCATCAAGAACATTCGGTAATTGCCCTAAATTGATATATTATACATTTTCTATAGTTTAATTTAAATGAAGTTTTATCATAAAATAAATAATGAAACTGAAACAGTGTCAGTTTACTAATAATTAAATTACCGACATTCTATGTACAACTATTAATATTACCAAAAACTGGGGTTAAGAACAATTTATATTTTTGATCGATCGATCCTGATTCACTCAGAAATGGATACGAGGTAACTGGACGACGAAAACTTTCAAATACAATTTTAAGATATTCGCTTATAATTATAATATAACTATGTATTTTTGGCCTGTTGATAGAACATATAATAGTATACATTTACTATATATACAAAAATATATTTTTCTTATATTTATTATATAAAGCTATCTATCTACAAGAAAAAAAAGATAATAAGCTCTAGTTTTGTTCCACGAATAAGAAAAAAACACCAATTAAATTATATGTACATTGAAGATCAATCCATCGATCAAACTCCACAAATGATGTAAATTGCTAAAAAACATACTTTCAGACATCACCGTTATTGAAGCGATTAGGAAGATCTTGTGGTTTGAATCACTTCAGTCTTCGTCAACATGACTCAAAGTTCATCAGCTCAGCAATAAGTTGGTTGGGGTGATCCTCCAGCCGATGTTGGTACTTAATGCTACACTTGATTATCTCAGCTTTAATGAAAGCTGTGTTGGTGTAATTATGTATATAGTCATTAGTGGTGAACCAAGGTGCATTAGTTATAGCTTTTAGTGTTTTCGACTGAAATCTCTGTAGCATGTCAATACTACTATTAGATGCAGAACCCCAGAGCTGAATACCAAAGTCCAAATTGGTTTTATGATGGTTTTGTAGATCATCCATTTATTGTTGATTGAGGTGGATAAATGTCTTCCTATTAGCCAATGCAATTTATTTACTGTTATTGCCATCAGTTTGCTTTTTGTTATTATATGTTTCCTCCAGGTAGGTCATCGATCCAGATGCATATCAAGGTATTTTGAATCGTTTGATTGTCGCAGTATTCTATTATTTAGTGTGACTGGTGGACAGGTTTGTCGTCGCATTGTGAATGTCACATGCACCGACTTTATTTCATTTACCCTGATTCTCCACTTTTTTAGCTAATGAGAGATGTTATCTAGGCTTTCCTGAAGCATCCGCGAGGCTACCACCGGGTCTTGATGAGACGCCAATACGACAGTGTCATCGGCAAAAGTGGCCACTTCTACGTCCCGCGAATCTGGATGATCCACTATGTAAATCAAGTACAGCAATGGTCCAGAAACACTTCCCTGTGGAACTCCAGAGTAGATTGGTCGTATAGAAGTTACTTCGTCTCTATATCTGACCTGAAAATATCTCCCACTTAGATATGAATTAAAAAGTATGTAATACACATTTGGAAGACATTTCTTCAGTTTGTAGAGCAATCCCTCATGCCATACTCTGTCGAACGCTTGTGACATGTCTAGGAAAACAGCGGAACAGTACTTCTTCTCCTCAAAACACCTGTTAATCAGATACTTGACTCGATGCACCAGCTCCACAGTGCCATGGTGTTCACGAAAACCGAACTGGTGGTCGAGTATGACTCGATTATCCATCAACCAGAGTCTTAGCTTTTTGAGAATGAAACTTTCGAACAGCTTAGACATCACCGGTAGGAGACTGATCGGTCTATAGGAAGATAAAACATCCATTGGTTTTCCAGGCTTGGCGACCAGTATAATTTGAGACACCTTCCACTGGGCTGGAAACACTCCGAGTCTGAGTGTCGCTTTAAATATTAGAGTAATCATCTTCATTCCAATAGGTTGGAACAGCCTCAATACCTCCACCGTGATCAAGTCATAACCTGGGGATTTTTTTAATTTCAGTCGATTAATATACCGCTCGATTTGTGTTATTTTACAACAATTTAAAATAAAATGAAAATAAATATTAAAATTGCAAAAAAATACAAAATACTTCAATATTATATAAATTTTATTTTATTTTTCAATTGCCTTGAATCCATACTCACAAATCTTGAGAATGCCGACACTAACCATTCGACTTTGAGTCGGCTTCTTAATGTTAATAAAACCTTTATTAATTTGTAATATACATTTTAACAATTTCTGATTATTTTTTTGCATAACATGACAGAAGACGAAAAACATATATAAATCTATTATTTATTACAAATTGATCATTTGCAGACGTTTCAATATTATTATAAAATAAATAAATCAACAAGATTGCCAAGAATACAACAAATTAAACATGTTAGAATAATTGACACATAAATATGCGTAAAAAAATTAATAATAATTATCACTAATTAGGAAATAAATACAGTTCATAGTCCATCAATCATAATTAACTTGAAATTATTTTCTGCAAGAAGAAAAATGAAAAAGTATATATAAATGAGAGTAAATACAACCCAAGCGCAATATAGTTCCAATGTTCATCTCACTTACCATTATAACCTTATTTCTTTTGAAGGAAGCTATTACATCTACCACGGTAAGATTTACATTTACGTATAATATTTTTTTTAGAGGAAGTACAAGTATTTCATTTTTGATGACTATTATTTATTGAGTTAATTATTATTGGATATTTTTTTTGTCTTATATTTTTATATACAATCTATTCGTGTTGAACATTAAGTAAATCTGGTGGCGGTTGACATTTTTATTTTTATATATTCTTTCCCAATGGAAGTTTTTACCATTTTTTTACCAAATTATTTAAATTTGTTGGTTGCTTGTCGTGTATGTTTGTTAATAGTCATTCATAATTGACGAGCTGCGATAACTATTACCTTTCTATGTGTATCTGTTGCTATCCTTAACTATGCAATTGCAACCATCACACCTTTTTTTGGCCTGGCTTGAACCCGAACTCTCATGATCATGAGAGGGCAACTCTAACCATACGCTATGAGTCCCCCAAAATATTAGAAATAAAAAAATTTCTACTTCTTATTTTCAAAACAATTAAATAATTATTAATAAAAAAATTATAAAATTATACATAAGAAATTGATGTGGTAAACTTAAAAAGATATTGATTTATTTATTTCTTCATAAAAGTAGAATTTAACTTTTAAATACGCAGCATATTTTAGGAAAATAAATACATTTTAATGAAAATTGTAACAAATAATTTACATAAAGTAATACTTTAGGTATCTGTCAATTATTATTAAAGAAGAAGCAAAAATATGTGATCTGTAGAATTTAAATTTATAAATTTGATTTGATTTTTATAAATTCTGCTGTCTTTGAATTATAAATAATTTATTTTGTAGAAAATAATTGTGGAGAGTCATGGTTACCCTTTCGAGGAGTATAAAGATATTCAAACGCCAGACGGTTATCTCTTGACTCTGCATCGTATTCCATATGGAAAGAACGTTTCGGATGAAACTGATGGGAGACCGCCCGTATTTTTGATGCATGGAATTTTTTGTTCTTCCATTAATTTTGTATTCGCTGGGCCGAATATCAGTCTCTCTTACCAGTTGGCCGATCGTGGGTACGATGTTTGGTTGGGGAACTCTCGAAGCACATCGTACTCCAAAAAACATGTCCTTTACGACGAAACATCTTTGGAGTTTTGGAACTTCTCGTAAGTTAAAAAATTATTATAATTGCTATGCTAACGGTATATTTTTCAGAATGGATGAACTAGGAGTAAGTGACTTAAGTACTTCAATTGACTTTGTTTTAAATAAAACTGACTACAAGCAACTCACTTACATCGGCCACTCTCACGGAAACACAATATTAGAGATCTTGCTTAACGAACGATCGGAATTCAATGATAAAATTAAGTTATACATAGCTTTGGCTCCTTCTTTATCTTACATCAGATTTTACCATCCTTGGCTGACGAGATTGTCATACTTAATTGTAAGTAGATGACAATAAATTGAGAATCTCATAATAATTAATAACACATAATAGCCAGTCTTTAAGCAATTTGGTTTGTACGAGTTTCCCCCGATGCTTAATTACTTAAACAATATTGTATCATTCATTTGCGACAATAATAATAATATCGCAAATACAATATGTATATTAGTTATGGAAGTAATCGTGGGACCTGAAAAGTACATAAATAAAGTTTGTATTTGTAATCGAAAATAATCAAAAAAAAATCAACATCATCGATATTTTAGACGGCATCTAGACCTTTTTTCGAACGGATTTTCGAGGGAATTGGTTACAAAAATTTCGAGCATATATTACAAATATATTTCTCAGGTAATTTATCAAGCAGAAACGTTACTATAATTTTTTTTTCATTACTATTAAATTTTAGGTGGAAAATTAAGGAAATTCGACTTTGGAATAAACGAGAATCTTCGGTTATACGGAAATTCTACACCACCTGATTACGAAATAAACAAAATTCGTATACCAACAGCTATTTATTACACCAGTCACGATTGGTTTAATTCAAGAGAAGTATAATATTCTTCAGTTTAAATGTAAACTAGCTTTTAACTGGATTTATTTTATAGGATGTTGAAAAAGCGTTAAAAGAAGTACCTAATGTAGTTGATGATTATTTAGTATACATTGATGTCTTCAATCATTTAGATTTTCTATGGGCAGGAAACATCAAAGAGTTGCTCTATAATAGAGTAATTAGTCTTATAGACTTATATAATAAAAATGTTTAAAATCAATTTTTTAAGTAAATAATTTTATTTAAGTTCACTCCTAAAATAATAAATTTGCATAATGTCTATTTTAAATTATTAGCAAAATCATCAATTTTATGTTTTTACATTATTAATAAATGTTTATATATATTTTTCTTTTCTTTATTACATATGTGCACATTTTTATAATACTTTTCGATTAATAGTTTAATCTCAGAATTTATTGTAAGTAATGTATATGAATGAAACATCATTATCCATCAGCTGCAGCAATTTCAATTAATTTTATCACTTCAAAAAAGAAATTTATATTGAGAATATATATTAAAAAGTAGTTTTTCTTATATAACACTTCTTAATGATCTCATAGCATTATACTTTACTGAGTCAAATTAAGTTGACTTTGCCCAAGAATTATTACTTAATTTCATTGAAAATTATCGTAAAATATTTAAAAGATAATTACAAAATTTCTCAGTTCCTTATCTTTGAAATATATAAATATGTAATTATTATAGTTGAATTTATACAATTATTTAGTTTATATCCATTTAAAAGACCTAAGAAGTACACAATGTATCACTCTCTTGTTAAGTTGACTAGAATGGACATGTTGACTACAATGGACCTTCACATCACCATACGGAGATTAACCAACACTTAAAATCATAAGAAATTCAACATGGATTGTACAAGAGAATCATTTCAAGACAATGACCAGCAAACCTTTAAAATACAGATCATTTCTTGATGTGCGGTCTACTACCAGAGACTCCTCTACGGCGGTAATGGAAATTATTTCAAATTTTTTCTTAATTTATTCTTAATTCATCATATAATACCAGAGTATACTGAAATTTTGATTAGTTGTTCTTTTTCTAACCCTCCATATACAAATCGGCAATGATGTACCGTGTTCACAATTAGTAAAACTACGATTCACACAATTTTCTATATCGCAGAACAATTCAACTTTATTTCTATGTACATAGTTTTGAGTTTTGCTTAACGCGGTATGAATTACTCTGCTTTCTACTAATTACGTGTTTGTTATAATATATAGTTTTTATAAAACATGGTATCAAATTAGGGTTGACTATAGTTTATTACAAAAAATATAAACTGATATAACATAAAAAATACCAAAAACACAATAATTCTCTATTTTTGCTCTTCATAGAATTTATATAAATTAAATTATTTACAGTTTGAAATTCTAACAGTACATATTTTAAGTAAAATAATTTTAAATAATATATTTCCAATAATTTGTATGCATATAGAGTATTATAATTAAAAACAGTCTATTATATTTTAATAAAAAGATAATATATTAACAAGAAAAAGTTAAATAAAATTATTATTTTTTTATATAAATAAAGCAAAATTTATTGTTTCAAAATTTGTATATATTGTGCATATTCATAATTTCTAGAAAATTGTGCACAAATTGGATAATATATGGAAAAGTTATGTTAGTACAGACTATTTGGCAATAATAAATGCACTGCTTGCTAAACTCCAAATAATTTATTTCATTCCTTTTGTCCACTTGGAATACCAATTTTAAAATTTCTATGTTATTTCTATGTCTATTTCGCGCCGAGCATCAAACATGTTTCTATTGAAGAAAACAGACCCAGATCTGCGACTCAGCACTAAGGCTAGCAGCAAGAAAGTTGTATTCGTTAAAGTCCCTACGAAGATCGCCCTAACCCGAGAGGATTTTCTGTCCACATCCATTGCAACCACCCGACCAGTCTCTGTCTCATCCTCACAGCACAAGTTAAAAATACCCCTATTTCTCCACCTACTTCCCCCGTACCCTCATCCCCGAGATCTGCCGATTCGGCCTCATCTTCGCTTTCTATTCCGAGAATATTTTAATGGTGGACAACATTCATTGAGGACATCAAAATCCGCGGCACTATAGTCTTTATTACATCCGGCCGTCTCAGTTTACTTGCTCTCCTCCCGTTGCCACTATAACACAGACAACACTCTACCTCCTTGAAAATCTTCCTTTTTATGCTGAAGGAACAACATCTCCGTTCAATGTAAACGTGTAGGATTACGTCTAGGAAGGTAGAAGAAACCACCATTGGTCATTGGTCTTCTCCAAAATGGACTAAAACTCCTTGGCAAGCGCCTACAAGCCGAAGCTTTCCAGCCCATTCAATGCCTCCACTTCCTTCTGTGCCAAAATTCAGACCTGAGGATAATGCTCTGGCCCGCACACGACTAACTTCTGTACACAGACACCTGAAGCAACACCCAAGTATGCGAACTGCGGAGGAAACCTTGCTGAGTTTAGTTACAGCTGCCCCAGCCGCCCAAAGTCTCCTATTTCATCAGAGTTCTTCGCACCCTTGAAGATGGCTGACTAACCGCATGACACCAAAGATGAGTGGCGCAGGGGCCTTGTCATCGCTCTTCTCAACGTCTTACCTGGCAATAGGGAGATGCTATACCAAACGAAGAAAAGTCGGAGATGGAAGTCCACTCACACCCGCGTCTTACCTCTTTTATTACCTTAAATTGATAAGGTAAGGAGAAAGATTCAGAAGGAATAACTTGTAAATGATACCTCTATGCTATACAGAGTCGGACGCCCTGGATACGTCAATGAATAAGTCGCTCGAGTGTCTGTCCTTGAGGTGTGAGGTCTGTAAGATGGAAGTAAGTGTGATGATAATAGACTTCCCAGAACGAAAACCGAACTGGTAGGCAGGAATGGGTGTTTGAAGGGTTTGGCGATGTCAGGAAGGAGTGTTATTGGACCGTACTGCTTACTCTTCGAGTCATGAATTTCGGAACACACATTCAACCACTTCTCCCTTTTATATTCTTTGATCAGAAGTTGTATTGATTTATTAATATCGTTGAATATTGTTTTTAAGTTTCGGACCTCTGTATATAACTGTCTTTTTTTTTAATCAGTCTAAGGATAAAAAATTGACCTTCTTCAGGTTGAACATTTCGTCACACTCCATCGTTGGTTCTTCAGTACCTTTCAACAGTACCTTCAATTTTACGATCTGTAAAAATAAAACATCAAGTCGTGTGGAGATATATGTAATTATATGAGAAACAGTAATTTCCACGTAGTATTTGGCATTTTGTTTTTTATCATTTATTGGGTTTTATCTAATCTATAGAATATTCTTTTTTTACAGCAGTTTTTGATCTTAATTAATTATTTCGATTATTTATTTGGAACTACGTTTATTTATCATTTTCTTATCAAATTTGAATTTGGTGGTGCCGAATATTACGTGATAACTCGGAATTGTAGGTAATCGTCTTACATAATCGCTTTAATTATGAAGTTTTACTATGTTTTTATTTATGGTAAATACTATATTAAAAATCGGTGTTTAAAATAATGATATATTTAACAATTAGAATTTTAAGCTCTCAATGTAGCTTTCAGTTGCTAACAAGCATTTGCAGTTTTTGTTTCTTTGAAAAATACGAAATAATAAACACTCAAACATAAATAAAGAAAGTATTTTTTATAAATTTTATTCAATAGAACGTTATCTAAATGTAATACAAAATTACCATCACCAAATGTTTTGCATAAAAAGCATTATAATTTTAATATATACATATATGATTCCTGTATATTAACATTAAAGACATCATTCAGAACACCTGGATTGTAATTGGAACTCTTAAGTTTTTTCAGAATGTTAAATAACTGCATTTCTAAATTGAACAAATAGTCTGGGTGGCATTTATTCAGTAGATTTAAATCGGAATTCCAGTAAAAAGGAATTTTCCTACTTCTGATGTATCTATAGAACGACTCCAACAGCTAGAGAAATAAAAATGATTATACTTGGTGCATAAGATGAATAAAGTTTACTTACTGTCATAAATGCAAAACTCAGAGATTTGCCTTTAAAATCTATTTTCTCTAATTCCCACATCGCAACAGTTACTATAAAATAACTTTTAATAAGTTTATGATCTCTTTGATCACGCAAGAACTAAAATTGGAAAATATGCATTATTTATTACTGAAAAAAAAAAGCTTCGACCATGCCCTTTTTTTTTAAATACCTTCAATAGCCTTATGGCCGGTTTGACGTGGCCTTGGTTAAGTAAAACATTTAGTTCTTGTTCAATAAAAGATAGTCTCCATTCTTGGTTTTTATATGGCTTTGAAACGGCATATATCTACAAACAAAGTAATTTAAATTAATTATGTGCATACTTGAATTAAATTTAATCATACATAATTGCAATTATAAGGCTTGTACCCTCTGGGATACAAAGATTTGTCTAATTTCAAGCACGGCACGAGGTCCATATCATAACTTGAATCATTTGTTTCTACGGTCAGAGTTACAGCCGGTCCGCTTTTATGCATTTTCTAGATATATGTAAAAAAAAAAATATTAATAATGAGATTTTTTGGAATCTTAAAATAATACTTACAATTCTATATTGAGGTAACATTTTATTTGCATTAATAATGTTTAATGATTTTTGAACAAGACCTTCAAACCAGCTATGAATTTTTAAAGAACTTAAAATACCATTTTCGCACAATTTCTCCAACGGACTAGAATTATTAACATACACAATTTAATATACAACTGTCATATTCATAAACTGCATATTATACATACGTTACAATCCCGCTGTAGTGCGCAATTTTTTTTATTTTGTTGATATCAATTTTGACATCAACATATCCAGCCTCTGAAGAGTGTATTAGAACTGTTTCTAATTCCACTGGAAGTACTAATATCAAATCCAAATCATACTCATCTGCCTTACTTATTTTCAGATTATTATAATAGCTTCCATTATATATAATATTTTCAAATAGAGTTTTATATAAAACACATGAGCTTTTCATAACATCCACAAATTTTGTAACTATCTGAAAATCAAATATTTATTATTTACTTAATACACAAATTATATAAGTTAACATACCTCTGCTAAGCTTGCATTGTTTTTCTTTTTATCAGAAATTTGTATGCATTTTTTATTAATTTCTTGCAATTTGTTTTCTAGCGCGACATACTCCATCTTTCTAATAATAATTGTAAATACCTTCAACTAATTATTACTCAATATATATCGTCGTCAATATATATTTGCTGCTGATATCAATCAATCATTGCTTATCAGCATTGATTATTTTAATGCTGACTGTGTTTTTTTTTCTAGCTCTCTTTTTCTAACTATTTCCGGAGTCTCTGTATCCCATTAATTATTAAATTTACGACCCTCAAACTGATATTTTTAAGTCAGCCCTTTTTTAATAATTAAGGCGACACTTTTAGATTATATGTTAGTCCTAGTGATACTTTGAAGTAGTCCAAGTCTCCTAGTAAATGATTTGATGCTCTCAGTATTTTAATAAAATCATCCAGTGTATAGAATTTTTTTCACTCAAGAAAAATACTTATTTTTAATTATTATTTTTTGAAATGAGAGATTTTAAAATATTGCTTTTGCCAATATCTTAGTTTTGCTATAGGAAGTAACTGTTTTAAATCTCATCGGTATAGATAAGTGCAATAAATTCAAAAGATAGAAATATATTTCAAAAAATAATTAATTTTCTTCATTTAAATAAAAAAATCTTCACACGAGATGATTTCAATAAAAAACTGTGTCCGTCCAATTTTATTTAAACGTTTTATCACGTATTATATTATGGTCAAATCATTTTTGTTTGCATCCTACTTCTCTCAGATACGCAATTGGATACGATGGCTCCAAAATATGAGTGCATCATATATTCTGCAAAAATTATTTGAAAAATTTCACGATTCTTGAAATCTTGCAAATTTTTTGCAAGAATCTTTCTATTTAACATATATTGTCTCGAGATTTTTTGAAAATGCAAAATTGCTATTTTTATTTGTAAGTATAGAAATGTAAGGCTATTTTAAACATGAGAATCGCAATCAGGTAGAATAATTGATGACATTATATTGTTGTGAGTCGAATAATTGTAAAGTTGATAATTGCAATTAAAACTTGTATTCCATAAAGAGACACAAAATACACTTTGTTAATAATATAAATTACCATACAAATTGTTATGGTGAGTTTACTTACAAAAAAAAAGAAGAACAAAAACAATAACAATATTGAAAAAAATAAATAAAACATAACATAAATTCATAGTAAATATTATTATATTACAATAAAATAAAAGTTATACATTTAGAAATATATGAATGCATATTAGAGATGTTCGCGTTTATATATCAATTTTCTTCTATATTTCTTAGAAAGAACAAAAAAAAAACTAAATCGGCTTTGATTTCGCAAACACATTTCCATCTGATAATTAAATTCAACTGCGGAATTGTTCTGACTGGAATTTATTCTAATCATATCAGTCAAAATCACTTTGAGTGGAATAAAATATATAAAAAGGCCAAAAAGATATCTCCTATGTTACGGCAATTACATTCATTTTAGGAATTCTATTCTTTAACCGATTCAGATTAAACAGATATAATGTTATTTTAAATTTGAAAAATTGTTGATATAAATAAAAAATAATTATAACTACAAATTGTACGCATACCAATACCAAAGTGATAATTTGCATTTATTTTATGAATTTCACAGTTCGCGTACATTTTAGAGTACTATATTTTTCTCAAAATATGTAAATAAACCTATAGAAGATGTAACACGTACAAATAATGCAGTTTATAGAGTCATAACAGATTTACTTTTTAATTTACTGCATGTAATGTTCAACTGCTTAAGAAGACAAAAAAAATAAAACAAATAATTTTAGAGTACGCGAACACACAATTTTTCGTAACAGGCAGCTTCATCGAGAGGCCAACATTCAAACCATCACCGAAGCCATGAAAAAAGCTGCAGAAAAAGTCTTTGCCTCTGCTTCGCAACACACGAATCCTCTGCTCAGGAACGCAGTGGATTACGACGAAGATGCAAGGCACCGCCACAAAAGACCAAAGATGGCAATACCTGACTAACGCTGCTGATCTTCTGGCCTCACATCACGAGCCTTTCTTGGGCTGAGCTTTTAACTCAACAAACTCCATGGCCTGAATAAATATTCAAACCAGACATCACCAACATGTTCCCAGAAGACCACAGGGAAAAGAACTTGCTTTCGACCCGGCATAAAGGATGTCAAACTCAAACAAAACACAATTTTTGAAATATCTACAAGAAATTTTTAAATTTCAAAATTAAATACAAAAAATATATTATTTTTTAAATATTATATATTAAAATATAAAATTAAAATATATCTAACTTTTTTCAAAATCAAAATTTAAAACGAAAAAATATTTAAAAATATTAAAATGTGTTTAATTTGTCCAAAGTGTCCATATTACATTACTTATTTTCGTATTTATATATGCACGTAAAAATGGTGAAAATTTGCTTTTAAATTTAAAATTTAATTTTGAGCGTTTTAAGAATAAAATTCTCAAAATGATTTACTGCATGTAATGTTCAACTGCTTAAGAAGACAAAAAAAATAAAACAAATAATTTTAGAGTACGCGAACACACAATTTTTGAAATATCTACAAGGAATTTTTAAATTTCAAAATTAAATACAAAAAATATATTATTTTTTAAATATTATATATTAAAATATAAAATTAAAATATACCTAACTTTTTTCAAAATCAAAATTTAAAACGAAAAAATATTGAAAAATATTAAAATGTGTTTTTTTTTTTTTTTTTTTTTTTTTTTTGGAGAGGAAAACCTTGCATAGGGACCACGGTGGAAACGTGGTACTGTGGGATTCTTACCCACTAAAAACCTCTCCTCTTCTTCATCAACATCCAGGTTCTACATGATTGTACTGCTCTGCAATGTTGATTGTCCAATTTATACTACTCCATAGCTTCCACTGCCATTTCCTTCTTGCTCTCTCTCCATTCTTCGCTCATCTTCTTCCTTGGTAGAGAGCACGTCTGTTACGTACCCGGAGATTATTTGCCAGTTATCGCTGCTCCTCAGTAGTTCGCTGACAAAGTTCTGCGGGACCAGTGCAACGCCGAGACTTGCTTCAGTTACCTGCCTCTTTGCAGCCCACCTGCAGCAACTGAATAAGGTATGCTCAGGGCTGTCCTTCTCCTCGCAATACCAGCACCCTTCATCCTCCTTCTTCGCGATGAAGTGCAGATATTTGCTAAAACATCCGTGCCCGGAAAGCGCTTGGGTCAGATGGAAAGTTGTTTCCCCATGCTTCCTATTTATCCAGGGCTCTATCTCTGGAATGATTCTTCTCGTCCAGGCTCCCTTCTCCGAATTTTGCCATTTCTCTTGCCACCTTTGCATCAGCCTTTCTCTTGCATCGGTTTTGCTGAGGCCCGTAAGTCGCTCTTTTCTCTCTGTGGCAAGTAGCTCTATAGGTGGCACTCCCGCTATTACTTGAACGGCATCTCTTGAGATTGTTCGGTATGCAATACATATTCTGATTGCGCTCTTCCGCTGGACAGTTTCGAACAATCTCCTGTAACTTTTTACCGTCATCGCTTCTTCCCATACGGGAGCTGCATACAGCATTATAGACTGCGCCACTACCCCTAGCACTCGTTTCTTGCTCGACTTCGGTCCTCCGTTGTTTAACATTAGCCTGCATATGGCTGTAGTAGTCTCCGCCGCACGAAGAGCTACTGCTCTGATGTGTTGGGCATAGGTAAGGCTACTATCAATATAGACCCCTAGATACTTGATAGCCTTTTTTGGTGTAATGTATACACCTGACATTCTGAACTTTATTGTGCTCACTTTCCTTCTTCCGATAAGCAATACCGCTTCTGTTTTTTCTGGCGCTAGCGCTAGTCCTCTCTCTGACATCCACTCTTGGATATTACGAATGGCCAGATTTCCCTTTTCCATAAGCTCCTCCTCTGTTTTTGCCACCGCTACTACTGCAAGATCATCCGCGTAACCGATGACTGTTACACCTGCCGGCTGATCTATCCTTAAAACACCGTCATATGCTATGTTCCACAGGTGAGGACCTAAAACAGAACCTTGTGGAACTCCGCTGTTTATAGTCATTACTGCTTCGCCCTGGGTGCTCGGGATCTTAATCGATCGATTGCTAAGGTAGCTTCTTATTATATTGCACAGATATCTAGCAATTCCTATGTTTGTTGTTGCCTCTATGATGGTTTTCCATTGAACTGAATTGAAGGCATTTTTAACATCCAATGTCATCAGTGCGCATAACCTTCTATTACTTCTTGAACCCTCTTTTGCCTCTTTAGCTATGTCAACAACCGCTTTAATAGCGTCAATTGTGGATCTGCCCTCTCGAATTGACGCTATTAAAGCGGTTTGTGTTTAATTTGTCCAAAGTGTCCATATTACATTAGTTATTTTCGTATTTATATATGCACGTAAAAATGGTGAAAATTTGCTTTCAAATTTAAAATTTAATTTTGAGCGTTTTAAGAATAAAATTCTCAAAATGATTTACTGCATGTAATGTTCAACTGCTTAAGAAGACAAAAAAAATAAAACAAATAATTTTAGAGTACGCGAACACACAATTTTTGAAATATCTACAAGGAATTTTTAAATTTCAAAATTAAATACAAAAAATATATTATTTTTTAAATATTATATATTAAAATATAAAATTAAAATATACCTAACTTTTTTCAAAATCAAAATTTAAAACGAAAAAATATTGAAAAATATTAAAATGTGTTTAATTTGTCCAAAGTGTCCATATTACATTACTTATTTTCGTATTTATATATGCACGTAAATAATGGTGAAAATTTGCTTTCAAATTTAAAATTTAATTTTGAGCGTTTTAAGAATAAAATTCTCAAAATGAATGTAATTGGTGTAACGTATGAAATATTTTTTGTCTTTTTTTTATATTTTGTTCCACTCAAAATGCTTTTCACGCATGTGTTTAAAATAAATTCTAGTCAGCGTGATTCCGTACAGGAATTTAATTATAAGATGAGTTTTTCAGTATTAGTAAGTATTTATACAACAGTATTTTAATTAGACGTTTAAATCTATAAACATAATTTTGTATGTAGTTTTAATTATTTTTTCCATTTTTACATCATTTTCAAGGAATTAAAATTATTTTTTGTGTTAATATTTTTATGTACTGTTAAAATTAATTATTTGTTTGGGTATATTTTAGTTGGAAGATTTCCAATGGGAAATCATTACCATCAGTTTAATTTTTATTCAAAAATATATAATATAAAAAGAAGTGGCAGATTACAAATAAATCGAAATAAATAAAAAAAATGTTGTAGAATATTGCAGGAGTTAGAAAATAAATACCAAATTATTTTAATATATTGATTTTAAAAATTATGCAATAAATTCTCCTATATTATATAAGAAGGAATAATAATTGTAACAGCGCTCCTATGACACTGTTATAGTGAATTTTGTAAATATAAGTGGTATAAGTCCATTTTTTCATACATCGAAATGTAATGGTTTGCATTTTTAATTTGAGACTATTGGCAAATGTTAATCAATTCTGGTGATATTTTAAACGCCTAAATTAATTCTTACAATTCTTAAAGGAAATAAACGTTTTTTTAGCTGCACATTGACTTGTACTACTTTTAATATTAACATAATATAAGAAATAAAAGCGAGGAAATTTAAGTACATATTTTTATAGATATTGGCTTTACTGAAATGGTTTATTTAATCACATTTTTTTGGTACGTATCTTTATGTGGGCTTAAAATGAAAACTTAAATTATTATTTTTTTCCTATATATGTGCTCTGAGAAATGTTGTATTGTTTTCTTCGCACTTTTCGACATACAAGTTGTAAATTTTTCATAAGTTCAATTCAGAACTCTGTCTGTCTTTCATAGTGTTAAAAACGTAAGTCTTGTTTTTTTTTTATGAAATAATAATTTATGTCATAAAGTTGGTAATGGGAAATGAAACTTTATGTAATTCCATTCCAATTTAGCTATAAAATTTCTTGTAATTGTCTTTCAAAATATTTTTAATTACATGAATTATGAAACCCAGTTGGTAATATTCGTTTTACGGACCACTCGTATGCTGAAGCACCAAGAGAGGGCACAGCTTGTTCCAGCTGGAGGACCGAAATCATGAAGGAGACTTAATGCAGATCTAAGCGACAGTTTTGGCTTGCGCATCGAGTTTAACACAAGTATAGCACGCTCTGCCAACAATATACTTACCATTGAACCCATATCAACACAAAGTATCATTTAAGTGTTGTTATATTCGACATCCTGACCATATTTCTATCAACATAAGTGGGATACAACAAGTTTCGAGCAATAATACGAAATGACGGATTTTTTTTCACAAAATATGCCAAGTTCTTCAAAAACGGAAATGTTGCTGGCTCAACTTGTGGAGTTTGCTCGAGAGGAACGCCAAAGGAGTATCGACGAACCAGTGATATTGCCGACTTTCGATCCAAGTACCGATAGACCGCAGAATTGGATTGATTCAATCGAACGGATTGCGAAGAAACAAGGATGGAGCAAGGACACTTTAACGGTGAGAGTATCTTCCTGTATGAGAGGTAGTGCGAAAGACTGGTTTCAATTGTGGAAACCAATTTCATCAGAAGATGATTGGGAAAAATTGAAAGCGGCTCTAGTACATAGTTTTAATGCGACCGGAAAGATGTTTTACGAGGCAGCGGTTTTCTCTTCTGCTGATTGCTCTTCATATGCCGATTATGCTCGTAAAAAGTATACGAAATTGATAAAACTTCCTTTTTCGTGGCAAGAGAGAGATTTGGTTTCCGTAATTTGTCAAGGTATTTCGAATAAATTCGTGCAAATGCAAGTTAGTCAGCTACATTTTACTGATTCAAGCCATCTGATTGATTGCTTGGAGTCATACAGTACAAAACCCACGACCAGTACCGCGGATTTCGGTGAAAAAACTCGGCAACCGATGAGACCACGACAATACCTGAAAAATTCTTCACAATATAATATTAGACAAACATTTGTACAGGCTCGTTGTTTCATTTGTAATAGACCCGGTCACAAACGCTTCAATTGTCCAGACGCAAACAATGGAAATAAAAATAGAAATGATAACAAAGTTTCAAATGAACATACAAAACAACGTATGTATTGTACGTATTGCAACAAAGAAAGTCACTCAGAAGAGAATTGTTTCAAGAAAAGACGTAAACATTTCTTTGTCTCCAAAGCGAAATGATTTTCCGAGAAAATTACATATGTGCTCGGTAACAATAAACGGAATCAAATTACAAGCCTATATTGATACCGGAGCACAAATTTCTTTGATTCGAGACACTATGCTGACTAAATTAAACATTACAAATATGAGTAAAAATAGCGTCATGATAGCTGGAATTGGTGAATTATGCAAACAGATAATGTTAACTTACTTGTAAATTTTTATATAGTACCCGAGGATAAGATCTTTTGTGATATCATTTGGGGACGGATGTGTTAAATAAAGTAATATTCTTTCTTCGTAAGACCGGATCGCATGTATCGAATTTATAGACGCAGAAGATGCGTGTCAACTAAATAATTAAAGTAATAATACAAATAACGCGATTAACTTAGGAAATGATTCTTGTTAGGATCAGAAAACACTTAATGTAAACTCAGACGCACTTAACGTAGACTCAGGCGCCCTTTAAGTGGTCTTAAACCCATTTATTTTTATAAACACAGATGTCGAAGAAAAATACAAAGAGCTCTTATTGAACTGTTTAACTCAATTCAAAGACATGATTACACAAGGAAATAAAATCCCTTCCTTGGTAAAAAAACGCAGTCTTTAATATAAAAGCTACAGCTCGTAATCGCCGTCACTTTAAAATATGTACAACATATAATAATAATAAATTGTATAAAAGAATTTTAACACACAAGCTCAAATAAGTTTATCTTCCGACCAACAAATTTGATATCATCCGTATCGACTTTCCGCGCCAGAACGTAACGTTGTAAAATACATCATCGAAGAATTAATTCTAGTCCTGTGCTTCTAGTTCAAAAGAATAATGGAACATATGGTTGTTAATTATCACAGTCCGTGATATGTACCCACTACCTTTGAAGATCAAATCGCACAATATTTTACAACACTCGACACTGGTATCTCATAGAATCCAGCAGCCAGAATTCTATCAGATAGCAGTGGAAAAAAATTGCTTTAGTCACACCGGACGGACAATATGAATTTGTGCGAATGCCGTTGGTCTCGCTAATGCGCCGACAGCTTTTCATCGCATTGAACGTTTACAATTAGTAATGTCAACACTGGCTGAAAACGGTTTTGTTAATTTAAACAAATATGTCTTTCTAAAAACATCCATTATTTAGGCAGAAAGAGTACAGGCGGAGAAGTGAGACCTTGTAAGGGAAGTTCCCCAATTCATTGCCTTGGCTATTTCAGAAATTTCATTCCAAATTTCTCTGCGAAAACTGCCTGTATTCTCATTTAATTAAAGCCGACGGATCGTGGCATTGGAAAGAAAGAACAGGACGAAGCACGCTCTTCCCAACCACTCTCCATCTCCATGTGGGCCTCCAGAATCCTCGAATCCAAAGCGGCTACATACCTCGGAATCCAGCTATCGCATACTCTAAGTGCCCAGCATGCACTCGGTCCCCTCCTCAAAAAAGCGAATCAGCGATTAAACCTAATTTCCTGCCTCCGAAACCCTCCTCCATACCTACAAAGTATTCATCCGTCCAGTCCTCACTTACTCCATAACATACTACACCAATGCTCCCCACAGACAACTAAAAAGAATCCTTCAGTTCGAACGCAAATGCATCCGCAAAATCCTTCGCCTCCACTACCGACACCCCTTTTCCACCCTCTACAACCTGGTCTCCTTCCCAAACATCCTCGAACATATTAAAAAACTCCAAGGCCGCCTCGCATCACGCATAGCCCTTCATGATCATCCCACCCTTTCACTCTTTGTACCCCAAGCAGCACTCTCCAAAGTTCCAAAAGAAAAAATCCCTTATCCCCCAGCTGTGCTGGCGCACAACGCCGACTAATGTACATTTTTTTTTTTTTTTTTAATGTGTAAGAAACATAAAGGTACCCAAGACCGCAAGAGGCTAAAGCCCACATCGGTCTCCAAAAATTGTTAAATTATATTATATTATAAAAAAAAAGTAAATAAAAAATATTTTTGAATGAATGGACGAAGCACGCGAATATATTAATTACATAGCGACGCAAGTAGCATTATATATGTGGTAATTTTATCCAAAATCATGATGAAATTGTTGCGTATATTTGCTACCACTGAAATAGTCATGCTGTCACTAGTATGAATTGGAGACTTTGGCCGTCTAAAAGAGTTGAAACACTTTAGGCATTATTTGGTGGAAGTTCAGTTTAAATTGGTGGCTGTTAGTGCAACAAAGAGTTCGGAATAGAAATAATATTTGATGAAATTTGGATGAAGTTCCATTTGGGTTTTTATAGTAAATAATAGATTAAAAGTCAATGTTTCAAATAATTATATATTTAATGCTTAATGTGGCTTTCAGTTGCTAACAAGCATAGGTTGCTGTAGCTGATATAAACTTAACGTAAAGCTTAAATTGATCTTAAATTGAAAGTGTAACTCCAGTTCTAGTACCAAATACTAAAAAACATAATTTGTATAATAAAATGAGATGAGGGTATGGCGATTGTGCTATGCGTTCAATTCGCAACTATGCATTTCCCACACATATGGAATTCGTTTCTTATCCGCATCCGGTGAGAATGGTCCAGCTTGCGTCTTGCACCTTATCTTAAGTAAATTAATATGTGCTCCGATTATAATAGGTTACTATATCCATTCATCGGTCAGTTGGATACAACAACTCCCCCGATGACGTAGAGAAAGCAGCGAAGAATCAGTCACTTCCTCGTCACAAAAAAATTATAAACATTTTTTTTTATATAACATCAAAAATTCTAAAAAAAAAATTGAAATGGGTTCTTCGTCATTAAAACTTATTATATAAAACATACAATTTGACCATAAAACAATATAGTAGATTGGTAGTAAAATAATGCTAACTCATAGTAAATAACATACAATAATAAATCTAAAGCTAAATTACATATATGAAATTGTTATTTTTATTTTTTAAGAAATACAATTAAAATTACATTTTCTTTTTTTAAAACTAAAGCATAATATCAAACCACGTAACATGGAGTCACTTTTTTGCTTCGGATAATTCAATAGCAAACTTTATTTGTTGACCTATGGGATTGTTTATTACTTTTACCTGGCATTGTGGTCGCTGTTCCATTGAACCAAAGGATTGTTCTGAATTTATTAACATGAAGAAAAGTAATAATTTGAGTAATGCAGTACACAAATTATTACGAGAACAACAATTATTGTGGTATAATTCATTGCATGATTTTTTTTGTTTCGGTTGTTTTTCCCAATTTTATTAAATTGAAAGTTTTTCGTTTAAGTGTATTAGTGTCGTTAATTGTTTTGATGTGTTTGTTAATGAGCGGGATAATATCTGAAGATAAGTTAAAGTGAGGGATAATGTTGGTATCTATATAATTAGTTAAAGTAGATCTCGTGGAATATCCATAGCAAATCTTCTCTAGCTGCACCCATATGTTATGTTTAATTTCAGTGATTCTAATATCACAGCTCCCAGAATCATATGTGTATAATTCTAATTCACAATGTTTCTCATTGGCAATGATTATTGGTTGATTGAGAAGGCGCAAACATTACCTTCCTAGAATTTCAATACAGTTATAAAATTGAGTTTTATTTAACAGGAAGGTAATTTTGCTTATTTTTATTTATTGCTAAATACTCAGACGAATGTTTAATGAAGGTGAATGTGTTGTTAATGGCTATATTTGGGAGCAGAAATAGCCTAAAAAGAATAAATTCTAAATAGTCAACTTGTCGTGTCCTGAGATGGAGTTTCTCTAGACACCGTGGAATTATTTTGTGGTTTTGTCGATGTGGAGTCCCAGTGGGGTTTTTAAGGAAAAACTAGATAGAAGTCGGTGTTTTAAATAGTTATTTATTTAACACTTAGATGTACGAGTTCTTAATCTAGCTTCCAGTTGCTACAAGCATAGGTTGCTTCTACGAAGAGTGAGACTTGGACTACTTCAAAGTATCACTAAGACTAACTTAAAATATTAAAGTGTCGCCTTAATTTAAAAAGGCGGACGGAATACAGAATCATATTTGGGGAAAGGGGGCTGATTTGTACCTTGGAGTGTACATTATTGAAGTGGGTGCTCACACGCCTTAGATCTATCAGCTTAAGGGTCGTAAATTTAATAATTAATGATATACAAAGAGTTCAGAGGCTCCGCTTTGGGTCACGAAATATAGTTAAGAACAGAGATGCCTTTGTGAGTGGCTAGACGAAATGCTCTTATGAGGGCTAGACATATTATTCAATCAGCATTAAAATAAACAATGTTGATAAACAAAGATTGGGCGCACATACGTATCCGTTTGTATATTTTGAGGATACGTGACAAAAATAAGGAAAGAATTCTTAGGCCACCCAAATATTCATAATAATCATACGATAGATGATATTAAAATGGTCAGCCATGACACCTCCATGAAGTTGAAGAAGAGAAAAATGCGAAGAATAAGTATTTTTCTCGTCTAAAAAAAACATACACTACCAATAAAAAAAATGATTCAAATAGTACTCAGTCTCTAAACATAATAAGTAAAATATAAAGTAAAATATAGAGTAAAAATAAAAGATTACATTACACATTTGTAGTATGTGTGAAAGATACATAATAAAAGTTACATGGTATATAATATAGTCTTATAGTCTGTAACACCAATAATAAAACGTAAAAACTTTTCACTTGTAATCTGCAAGAAAAAACACATAATGGTTTCAGAATTTACACCTTAACATAGGTTCACTTGGGGCAGACGCTGATGGTTCTACTTCTTCGTTGGTTTCCATTATTCTTCTTAGTTCGATGTTCCTAGTAGCTGGAATATTTATCATTTCCGTCTGATATCGAGGTGGTTGCGTCATATTATTAACAGCATTTAACATTGAGCTGACCGCTCTGAACTTGTTCATATAACAATAAATTGACGTGATCACTGCGATGAATATAATCGAAACAGTAAGTATTATAGCGTAGTTCATAGTATGGCTAATACCTACTTTTTCTTGCAAATGTAAATTTTCTTTGACTTTGTTAGTTTTACTTTCTAATTCATGCAATTTAATGCTTGTGTCGCCTAACTCTTTTAAATTCAAAGATGTTCGTTTTAATGTTTCAGTTTTATTTATTATTTTTATGTGCTCGTTTATCCTTGGTATTATTTCCGATGATAAATTAAATCTTGGAATAAAATCCGTTTTAATAAAACTCGATGAGATCGATGTCGCTTTCAACATCGCAGTTCTGGAATATCCATGGCAATTTTTTCTTAATGATAATAGTCCGTTACCTGCAATTTGTATGGTGGTGTCACTGCATGAAATAGTTAAAGTTCCGGATTTTTTGCAACAAACAACCATGCATTCTCATTTTGCAGTTGCATACAAATATTATGAGCCATATCTATTACGCTGACATCACAATTTTTAGAATCAGTTTCTGCACGAGTAAACAATTCCATTTCACAATGGTTTTCATCTGCCATTAATATAGGTTGCGTAAGGGGACATAAAAATTTCCCTGATAAAATTTCAATACAACTCTGAAATAACGATTCCCGAATTGGTAAATAGTTCTGTTTATTCTTATTTATCGCAATGTATTCAGATGATGGTTGCAGAAAAGTGAATGTGTTATTCATTGCTTACTTGGCAATGGGTATAATTTAAAAATTTTCTGTAATAGATGTGCATTTGCTTCATTAATTTCCACTGGGAAAAATTGACCATCTGGCAATTTTCCTTGTAATTTTTTCAGTTCCGAAACAAGTTTAAGTGGAGTAATTATAGAAGGATGAATTAATCCTTTTTCTGAGTTTAAAATTGCATTTATTATGCTCGATAAATCAAAATGATATTCGTTCAGTAAGGAGTTTAACAGATTAATATGGTTATCCATCCTAGTTTGTATCATTAAAAGATCTATATTTCCTGCATTTACATTTCCTAATCTTCTTATATCTTTGGTACTGTTCAGTAACAACAATTAGTTGTATTCTAATCTAGAAGTGGTTTCGTTAAACGTATGTATTGATGCTTCTAAAATACTAGATTGATCTTTAATTAAATTTGTTATACCATCCTCATTTTTTTCAAACTGCGTGATTTTACTTGTATAAAATTTCGCGTCATCTTCGTCCATTGTTCCGAAGACGGTTTTTAATCCAGTTCCTATGGCATTGATCCATCCTCGTTTTACTCTTTTTGGATTGTGATCTACCATTTGATTTAACATTAATTCTTCGTTTTTTAATTTATTTACATTTATCTGTAAGTTGCCGAGAGCACTATTGCAATCTACTGCTATACCAGTCTGGGAAAAGCTTCTACACGTTTTTCGAGTTTTGAGAATATTTAAATTTAATTTAGTTATTTTGGAAAATAGATCCTCAAATTTTACATATTTAATTATTTTCCATTGATCGTGATATACTTTGCATGATCTTGGAAATAGATTCCTGGGGAATGGTCTATATGAGTCATTGAATAATCCGGTTCTGCGCGGATGATCCACATGAATGTTGTTAATAGTCTGCAAGATAAAAATTACCCGAGTTACTAAAAAAAATTAATCGTAAAAGTGTTTAATTCTATTCGCGTGAATTTTATAAGGTTTATTTCCTTTTTTAATAGTAAAATTTACATTTGAGGTCTTCTCGATAATTATGTATGGACCTATCCATTTTTTGTCCGAGTTTTTTACTTCTACTTTTCTAATGGTTTCATCGTACAGTAATACTTTATCTTCTACATTGAAAAATTGTACATTGGTTTTCGGAATTCCGTGTTTACAGATAACGTTCTCTACAAAAGTTTTCGAGATTGTATCTACCTCTTGATTTGGTATTGGTGATGCCACAACAAATTTTGATATATCGTCTATAAAGGTTAAAATATATTTGTTCTTATCATCAGTTAAATTTAATGGTCCTACTATATCTAGGAAACATTTTTCAAAAGGGTTCTTCGCGGTGGAAGTAATTTCTAACGGCATTTTTGTTTTTCTGACATTCATTTTGTTTTTTTTGACAACTAATACATTTCTGAATGTATTCTTGTATTGTTCGTTTCATATTCTTCCAAGAAACATATTTTTTCATTTTTTTATAAGTTCTGTGTAACCCTTGGTGTCCACCTAATGGGGTATCATGAAATTCTCTAATTAATTTATTTTTTTCTTCCTGATTTAAATTATATTTAGAGTGATAGACAGTTAATTTTATATTCGCATCTTTAAATATATATCTAAGCATGGTTCTAATTTTAGTCCAATTATGACCTTCTATTAAACCAGGTTTAGCCATAGCTAAATCCTTTATATTCAAATCAATACAACGCTGTTTAAGCTTATGCAAAAATTCAAAAATATCACTCAATTTTAGTTTGTTCTTAAGGGTATTCTTAACCATATCTTAATCCATACCATATCTTTCTATTTTGCTCGATATGAAAGAAACTATCATTTTCTGCTTTTTTTATCAAAATTTCATCAAAAATTTTGTATTTATTATTCAACGTATCGAAAAAATTATTCATATTTGCAAGGTCTGAAGTTAAAGTTAATAAAAATGATTGATGTAAATTTATATTATGTTCCAAAGGTGTATTGGTTTCAACAATATTATCATTTATTATTATATTCTCACCGATAAAATTTAAATATTCGTTATAATTAAGTACATTTACGATCTGTTCAGGGTTTGGAATTAATCTCCTTAGGGCATCAGCGTTTGTATTATTCCTACCAATTTTATATTTAATTTCAAAATCGTATATCTCTAGTTTTAATCGCATATTTAATAATCTAGAACCTGGATCTTGGTTCTTCTTAAAAATGTTAACGGTTTATGATCGGTGATGATCGTGAATTTAATTCCATATAAATAAGGTCTAAAATGATTTACTGCCCAAATAATGGCTAATAATTCGCGCTCAGTAGTTGAATATCGCGTTTCCGCTGAATTTAAAACTCTACTAGCGTAAGCAATGAGAAGATCGCTTCCCGTGTAATTTTGACTAAGTACCGCTCCTATCGCAAAACTTGAGCTATCCGTTGTTAAAATAAATGGTTTTTCAAAATTTGGATACTGCAAAATAGGGGGTGTTATTAATTTTTCTTTTAAAGTTTGGAATGCTTTATCAGCTAAATCTGTCCAAATAAATGTCGAATCTTTTCTTAATAATTTTGTTAATGGAACAGCTACTTTAGAGAAGTTCTCTATAAATTTTCTATAATAACCTGCTAAACCTAAAAAAGATTTAATGTTTTTTACGGTTTTTGGAGTTGGAAAGTTTTTTACGTCATTAATTTTTTGTGGATCCGGTTTAATTCCTTCGTTCGAGATAATATGTCCTAAATATACTACTTCTTTTCTAAGTATTTCACATTTTTCTGGTTTTAATTTTAAATTCGCATTTCAGATTCTATCAAAAACTTCTACCAATCTATTATTGTGTTTCTCGAAACTTCTTCCATAAATGACTATATCGTCTAAATAAACAAAGCATTTTAATCCTTGAAGGCCCATTAAAACGGAATTCATGAGTCTTTGGAAAGTTGCAGGTGCAGTTTTCATACCCATAACCATGCGGTTATACTCATAATGCTGCGTTCCTGTGCTGAAAGCTGTTAATTTCTTTGAATCTTCTTCGATGGGAACGGTTACTTCATTAATCTTTCTAAAGTCTGCGACAACTCGCCATTTCTTTATTTTACCATCATTATCATGTTTGGGAACAACTAATAAGGGAGAATTCCATTTGCTATCGGAATTCCTAATGATTCCTTCTCTCAACATTCTACGTGATTCCTCTTTAATCACATCTTTATGAATCTGAGGTAATCTATACGGTTTTTTATGAATCGGAGCAGTGTCCTTCTTCAAAATAATTTTATGCTTCACCGCGTTAGTACAAGATAAACTTTCACCCTCCAAGTAAAAGATATCGCTATATGAAGAACAAATATTTTCCAAAAAATCTGTTTCAAATGTATTTAAATGATCCTTTTTAATCAGATCTAAAATTTTATCGATACGCTTACCATTAGCAGTATCACTTTCAGTATAATTATCTGAAAAGTTACAATATTTGTCTAATTTAATAGACGGCCGTTTAATAGTTTTTTCTTCCTCTGATACATTAATAATACTAACAATGCTCCTATTATTTTTTACGTTAGTGAGGCTAGAGCCTACAAATAAATCGGGTTCCAATTCTAATCTATCGGAAACACCTACAAAATTATCCGGGTAATTACTTATAGCATTTATTATAAGTTCACTTCTAGCCGGTACAACAATATCATCTTTGTTGTAAAATTTCAATTTAACTCCATTTATGTTCATTTCTTCTTTCTCAAAATTAATGTTTACATTAAATTTCCTAATAAAATCGATTCCTAAAATACCATCACTTTTAAGGTTTACATCTTCCTTAATAATGTGAAAATCGTGAGTTAATAAATCTTCTTTATTTTTAAACGACGCTTCACAAATGCCCAAAGTTACGCAAGAATTTACTATGCCTTTAATTTTCGTTGTCGTTTTCTTTATTTTACAATTTGAATTTAATTTACTGCGCTTTAACAGAGATATATCCGCCCCGGTATCTATCAAAAATATTAATTTTTTATTTCCAATATCTAATATTAATTCTAATTCTGGTTTCATATAGATATTTTCGATACGGTTTACGATGTTATGGGCTTCCTTAGACTGCTGTTTTACTTCGGAAGCCCTGGTTCGTTTCCCGAATTGTTTCGTGAATCGCGGTTCCTATTTTCAAATACACGATCATTATTATCCCTCCTATTCGTATTATGCGAGTTAAAATTTCTTCTAGTTTGATCTTCATTACGCCTATAATTATCTTGAATATTAGTGCGCCTATTAACAAATTCATGCTCCGTATTTGCATTAAAATTATTTTTCCTGTCCTGATAATTATTTTTATTAGTCTCATATGAAATTTTTTTATCATTAGTTCTGACATTTGTATCCCTAAAATTTTGATTATTTCTATAATCATTATTGGAATTATGATTAAAGTTCCTATTCCTGAAATTATTTTGATTCTGTCTAGAATCCCTATCATTAAAATCTTTAGATCTATGATTATTAAATTGCGAATCAAATTTTTGCGATTTATTACCGCGGAAATTATTATATTCTTGAAAATGATTTCTATCATTATAACCTGCCTGAGAATTTCTCATTTGATTACTATTAAGCCTATTATAAGAATGTTGTTTCTTATAAGTGTTTCCTAAATTTAATTTCGTAAAAGAATTCGTTAGATTACTCATTAAATAGATTTGATCCTGATGCCTTCTTTTGTTATTCCAAATTTCTTTTTTTTCCGCAATTAAACATGCTGGATCTAAAGTATCACTATTATCTAAATTTACAAAGTTTCTTATTTCGGGCAATAATCCTAGTTTAAAATTATTTAGAACTTCGAGAGGCAACAAACGTTTGTGCTCTCGTACCATATCTAATTCAAAGGTGAGCATCATAGCATCAATAATTTTAATCTTGATTTCTTCAAGTCTTGTTTTGAAAGAAAAAACTGTTTCATTTCGATGTTGATGACAAATATTTAGTTTATTTCTCCAATATGCAATATCGGAGGATTCAGAAAAGTATTTTATTAGAGAGCTACGCAACTCTTGCCAGTTGTTTAATTTTCTGCCTCGCATAAAGCGTTCAGCATCGCCCACAAAACTTGAAGTTATTAATTCTAGTAATTGTGATTCTAAATAACGATTTTTGTCATTTTCTAAAAGGTTATTACATTTTGAAATAAAATATTCTAATTTATTTGGATTGCCATTAAATCGGAAATTTAATATATTTTGCAACGATTGTTGCTGAATAAAATTCTCTAACGTATTATTTGAGATATTTATTTGGGTATTGGAATTTATGGGTCTTCCAGAACCGTTAGTTGATTGAGATCGGGTGTCAACCATTTTAATAAAAAGAACTTATTTAAGTCTCAAGGCCAAATAAAAGAATAAGTTTCCTTACAAAAAGGAGAAAAAGGAGTAAACGAAAAATAAACGAAAATCTTTCAATTAAAAAAGTATACTTATCGAAAATTGTCAAGAAAATATTCAGAACGGAAATTTTTTTAAAACGAAAAATGCTGTTTATATGATATACACAACGAGAAAAAGTTGGAAATAACAAAAATATCCACTTACATAAGTTTGAACATTTTCCAGTACGTCGGTTTATGCCTCGATTGCTGAACCGTGTTTGCTTCTGGAGTTGATTTGCCCTCTGCTGCAATTAGACTCGGAGGAACCGGAAACTTGAGGTTGAATCGTCCGTTGTAGGCTTTGACCAAGGAATTGTAACACGACCGCTCTGCCACCTGGAGTTGATCCCTGATGATTTGGCTTCAATCCTGGTTGTTGACTTATGACGGTGCTAGGTCACGCTGAGAGTTCGAAATACCGCTGCCACCAAAAATAATTATGTCGTGTCCTGAGATGGATTTTCTCTTAGACGCCGTGGAAGTATTTTGTTGTTTTGTCGATGTGGAGTCCCAGTGGGTTTTTAAGGAAAAACAAGATAGAAGTCGGTGTTTAAAATAATAAGTATATTTAACACTAAATCTAGCTTCCGGTTGCTATCAAGCATAGGTTGCTGTAGCTGGTATGAACTTAAAGTAACATACACTAATCAATAGAACTCTTACTGGTACCCTTACTGGTACTGGAAACTTAACTGGAACTGGTTCCTAAATACTAAAAACATAACTTATATATAAGAATGAGATGAGTGGGGTGTATGGTGCGGGTTTTTTGCGTTCAGTTCGCAACTCTGCATAATTAATTTTGGCAATGTTCATTTCCTCCGCAATTCGTATGGCTCTTGTACTATTTATTAATAGCATTTCACAATAGTTTCCACTTCTTGATAATGTATTGAAGATGCAATTACGAACATTGAAATGTCGTCTATAAAAGTTAAAATATACTTATTCTTATAATAAGTAATATTTGGTGGACCTACAATGTCTAAAAAGCACTTTTCAAAAGGATTTTTCGCAGTTGTTGTTACCTCAAGTGACATATTCGTATTTCTTAGATTCATTTTATTTCTTTGACAACTTCCGCATTTTTGTATATAAACTCTTATGGTTTCTTTCATATTTTTCCATTTAATGTATTTTTAAATTTTTTTATAAACTCTATGTAAACCCTAATTTCTACCCTATAGGGGTATCATGAAATTCACTAATCAATTTGTATTTCTGATCATGATTTACATTATATTTAGAGTGATAAATTGTAACTTTAATATTCATATCTTTAAATATATACCTAATTATAGTTCTGATTTTATTCCAAGTATGTTAAGCCGAATTTAAACAAACCTATTTCATTAATAGTCAGTTTAATACATTCTTCTTTTAGATTACATAGAATGGCAAAAATTTCAGATAATTTTAATTTATTGCCAAGAGTTTTCCAATTCCGATTGATTTGAATCATTTTCTCGTTTTCTAAATTTCTATTTTGGATTTCCTCTATTATTTTGTATTTATTATCTATATTTTCAATAAAATCACTGGAATTTGCGAGGTCAGATGTAAATGTTATTCAAAAAGATTGATGTGAGTTTAACTTCTTCTCTATTGTTGAATTTGTTTCAAAAATATTCCCATTTATCTCTATATTTTCCGCTGTAAAGTTCAAGTAATTTCGATAACTATCCGTAATGCTAATTACGTTAACAACTGGTATGGGGTCAGGCAATATTGTACTAAAAGCATCCGCGTTTGCATTGTTTCTACCTGTTTTAAATTTTATTTAAAAATCATAAATCTCGAGTTTAAGTCTCATGTTCAATAGTCTAGAGCCTGAATCTTGATTTTTTACTATAAATGTTAGAGGTTTATGACAGTAAATTTGGTTCCATACAAATTCGCTTTCGGTGGTTGAGTAACGAATTTTTGCAGGATTCGGTATAATTCTGGCTAAGAACTGCTCCTATCGCAAAACCTGAACTATTTGTTGTCAAAATGAATTCATTTTCAAAATTAGGATATTATAAAATAGGGGGAATTAATAACTTTTCATTTAAATTGTTAAATGTTTTATCAGCTGGATCTGTCCAAGTAAATTTCGTATCCTTTGGTAATTGTTTTGTTAATTGGGCTGCTAAACCTAAAAAGGATTTAATATTTTTAATAATCTTTGGGGTCGGATTTTACATCTAGAATTTTCCTTGGGTCTGGTTTAATTCCCTCGTTAGAAATAATATGTCTTAAGTAAACAACTTTGTTTCTTAAAATAACACATTTCTCCGGTTTAAATTTTAAATTTATATCTCTTAGCCTTCTACCGTAAATTACAATATCATCGAGATATATGAAATATTTTAAACCCTGAAGTCGCATTAGAACAGAGTTCATTAATCTTTGAAATGTTTCGGGTGTTGTTTTCAATCCCATAACCATATTATATAGGTTATATTCGAAATATTGGTTTCCCGTGCTAAATTATTTTTTTTGGAAACTTCTTCAATAGGAATTTGGTAAAAAATTTTGGCTTAGATCTAAGTTCCAAAAATATTTAGAATGACCAAGTCCAAAATTTCTGTAATATTTGTCTGCGGAAAAGCATCACCAATGGTAACTTCGTTTATTTTCCTAAAATCTGTGAAAAAACGCCATTTTTTTACCAATCCGTCGCTATTATGTTTAGATACAACCTTCTTTCCACATTCAACGTGTTTCATTCTTTATAACATTTTTATGTATCTGCGGTAATCTATAAGGTTTTTTTTTATGAATTGTGTCATTTTCAATTCGATTTTATGTTTTACTATATTTGTGCTAGTTAGATTTTCCCCTGTGAGATGAAAAATATCATTATTCGAAGAACAAATATTCTCTACAAATTCCTTTTGAAATGAATTTAATTGATCTTTGTTTAATAGATCTCGAATTGTTTCTATCCTTTCAACATTAACTATAGCGTCTTCAAAAATTTGATCAGAATTTGAATGATAATCTTCTAATTGCAGAACTGGTCGTTTAATAATTCTTTCATTTTTAGAAACATTAATAATACTTAGTACACTTCTGTTATCTTTAACATTTGTTAAACTGCTTTGTCCGAAATTTCCATAAAGTTTATTGCTTTTACAATTATCTCGCTTCGGGCTGGGTGAATAACGTTGTCGTCGAAATTCCTTTTAAAATGAATTAAAATGATCATTGTCTAATAGATTTAGAATTGTTTTTTTCCTTTCAACATTAACTATAGTGTCTTCAAAAATTTGATCGAAATAAAGACTAATTCAAGTCAATGTTCCCACCGAATTTATTAATAAAATCCATTCCGAGAATACCGTCGCTTTCAATATTTGAATCATTTTAAATTATGTGAAATGTTTGATGAATTAAATTAGTTCTATTAGAAATATCTAGTTTTACCTTTATTTGTGTTTTTTCTGCGCAATATTTTCTATTAATAATATGGGTTCGGTTATTACGACAGTTAATTATCCTGAAACATATCTTGTGTAAAATTATTTCCTGTATTAATAACTGATCCCGGGGTTTTCTCCTATTAATTTCTACCTCTTTTTCTTGAACTAATACACATGCTTTGTCTAGGGTATGTATACCATTCAGGTTTATAAAATCTCTAATTTCTGGAATAAGTCCTGTTTTAAGATTATTTAATAACTCAAAGTATAATAAACGTTTATGTTCCCTTGCCATATTTAAATGGTCATTGCATCGATAATTTCGACAGAGATATTGTTCAGTCTTGTTTTAAATTAATGTACAGTTTCGTTGTCTCTCTGATGACAGACATTAAGTATATTTCAGATGACTTATAAAAATTGTTTATTAGTTTAGATCTTAATTCTATCCAATTCTTAATTTCTTTTCCCCTAAAGAAAGTATCGGCCTCTCCCACAAAACTTGATATTATTGATTCTAGTAATTGTGATTCTAAATCGCGTAAATTCTCCTTATTGAATAACTTATTACATTTATGGATAAAGTACTCTAAATTTTTGGAATTACCATTAAACCTAATAAACTCGTAATAGCTTGTAATATTTTTTGTTGTAGAAAGGTCTCAAACAAGCCATTGTTATGAACACTCTCTGGTGCCGTAGCATTATTTGCATTTACAGAATTTGTAGCTTGAGATTTAGTATCAATCATTTTATATAAATAAATGAAGTGAAAATTATCAAATATCAAAATACACTCAAAGTACAAAACTCAAAAAATAATAATAAAAAAAATCTCCCACTTTAAATAGCAAATTCAGAACAATTAACTTGTAAATATATATATTTAGTTAAAAAGGAAAAAAAATGGTTCAGTGATGGTAGCACAATCGAAAATCAGATACAAGACAAAACATCCCACATACATGATGTTTGTATTATGCTGTTCCAGGAGTTGGTTTACCCTCTGCTGCGAATGGCTTTGAGGAACCGTGAACTTGGCCTGGTCTTTCTATAGTTTTTGGAGATGCTGTTGCAATGAATCCGTCGTACAGTCTTCCAGAAATTGTTGTCTTCCGTAGGCTCTAATTGTTTTGATCCAGGAATTGATTAACTTTCGTCGGCTCCAATGGCTTCAATCCAGAATTTATTGACTTCTTACGATACTCGGTCACGTATAGTTTGTACACCGCTGCCATCAAAATATAATGGTGTGTGAACACCGGTGGCACCAAAATATAATTTTGTGTCCCGGGGATGTAATTTGGGACGGTAGAATATTTTTTTGGTTGTTGTCGATTGTGGAGTTTCAGTTTTGGTAAATACTAGATTAAAAGTCGGTGTTTCAAATAATTATATATTTAATACTTAATCTAGCTTCCAGTTGCTATAACTGATACTGGAAAGGGTTCAAATAGTAAAAAACATAATTTATATAAGAAAATGACATGAGTATGCATTTCTCACACGTATGGAATTCCTTTCTTATCCGCATCCGGTGAGATTGGTCCAGCTTGCGTTTTGCACTTTATCTTAAGTGAATTAATATGTGCTCCGAATGTAATAGAAGACTGCAACCGTTGGCAAATACCCATTCATCGGTCGGTTGCATATTAAAATATAGTTTCAGCATTATAATTTTGAAATTATTCACCGTTTTGGCGTAAATGGCGGGTTAAAAGGCAACCATAAATATTACAACAACAGTAACTAAAATGCACGATGGATGGATTACGGTTTAACAAAGTTCAGATGAAAAGATCAATGCATTGAGGAAGTTGTTAGCAGAGGAAAAAAATGTTTTCGTCGTTAGAAATGCCACAAAGAAACCATTAATGGTATAGAACGCTTTCAATGGATTGTACCCAAGGCTTCTCGTTTCAAAATTCACGAAGAAAAACTTCATATCGGTATAAAAAAAATGTATTAAGTATTATTGAGAATTTTTGGTTTCCCAGTATGAAAAAGTTTATACAAAAAATATATAAATGTTCTATAAACGCACACCAAAACCCTCACAGATAGGAATATATTCTCTCCCCAAAGAACCGTCTCCTATCCACACTCTCCACCTGGACCATTTTGGTTCCTTGAAAAGAACACAGAATGTATGTTCACATATACTTATGGCACTCAAAATTTTGTTTTCTATATCCTGAGAAAAGCACTGTTCCTTTCGACATCAAACAACGTTTGCAAGAAATTCAGATGCCTCCAGGGAGCCTGCTTCGATAGAGATTGACTTTTCGACTGACACTTTATCACTCCACTTCAAGCGATTGAACAAGTCGAACGTTACATGAGAACTATCGCTAATATATTGCGAATTCAATCAGATGGTATTGAAGATTGGTCGAGTCAAATTTAGAAAATACAACTGGTTCTAAATTCAAAAATACAGAAATCAACCGACAAATGTCTTCTTCAAATGCTATTTGGCTGCAATGGACGTATAAGGGAGACTAGATACCCCGACGCAGGAGGCGAAACATCAAGGAATGATGTCCAAGGAATGATGTCCCGAAGATTGTTATGAATAATTTATGCATGACGAGGACAATGATTCAGGTATTTTTTATTGGTTTATTATAAGAATGTGAGCATGTGTGTGTGAGAGAAAGAGAGAGATATTGAGAGAGAATGATAAGTTAACATTTTCCTCTTCAGCTATATTTTCCTACAATTAATGCTTAATCTCTAGCTATGTTACAAGTTGTTATGAGATGTAGAGAATAGTGTCTTATACTTGTATTTCTGGAATTTGTTGTTATTTCAATTTATATTGATTTTCTGCTTAAGACGTTGTACTTATTGTATTTGTTTAACTGATTCAGGTGATGGTGATTCTAATGCTGATGGTAATGTTGCTTGTAATCGAACTGATGTTTAGCCGCAGGAGCTTTATCAAGGGGATTGAGAATTTTAATCGCCCCGAGAGCGCGACGATTGTCGGCATGACCGTATTCGTACTACGTATCACCCGTATGCTGAACCACCAAGAGTTCCAGCATTGCCAGCCGAAGGAGTCTCATTACTACCAGAAATACCGTATCCATAAAGGAGACTGAAAGCAGATCCTCAGTTATGGCGCTCTGTCAACGATACTACTTACTATTGAAGCCATATCAATTCCATATAAGTGTTGTTTTATTCGACATTCTGATCATACTAATTCTAATAGTCGTTAACCATATACATTAATATTTATTTTATTTTTTTAAATTTATAATATAATTTGATTTATTTTATATAATAACAACATTTATTAATCACATAACATGTGATCAAAAGGCTATCGACCTAAGTCTTTCCGCCTGATTTATTTTATTTTATACAATTTACAATAATATATGTAATTTATGCTCTTCTTCGGCAGTCCTTTGGTATGCCTGAGCCTTTATTTCTTTACATGTTTTTCTTATAAAACCTTCTCATAGTATAAATTTATTTGTGTAATATATTTTTTATTTTTCTTAAATTTCTGCTCTGCCTCATGCTTTGTTTATAATTTTAAATAAAATTCTTCTATTAATTTCATAATTGTTTTATTTATCCATTTATTAGTTTCTTTTATTTTTATTAATTCATTAAATGTGTTTATTCTGTTAATAATATTATTGATTTATTTTTTATCTTTTCTATGTTTGTATATTTTATTTTCTACTGTCTTGTATTTTCCTTTCTCTTTAATTTTCTTTCTTTTTATTACGAATTACAGTTTTCTATAGACTGAAAATAGCACATCTGGATGAGGAAGTGGCGCATCAAACCAAATCCTTCAAAGTCCAAATTAATAGGTTTTCTAGGATGCACGGAGATTCTGCGGAACTCTACTTAAGATCACGTTGTGTTACAAAACTATTTCCGAAACTCAGGAAGGATCCAGTAATTTTATTTGTGTAATCTAATAAATTGATATTAAAGTCTCTTATCACTATATCTTAACTTATTTTGCAGTTTAAGATCTCTTTCTCTATGAGGTCTACCATTCCGGTTGGCACACTACCCGGAAGACAATAAACCAACTCTACGTCAAAATCCATATCTGTGATGCTAATTTTTGTCATTTAAATATTGTTTATAGTTTTGTTTATTTTGTTGTAGTTAATTGTTTCTTTGATAAACATGACTCAATTTAAACAGCGGTATTTCTTCGTCTGTCAGCCATATCTTTGATATAACTTCGATTTAGTGTATTTTGTTCTGAGACTTTCTATGTTTAAGAGCATAATTTTAATATTATTATCTTCTAAGTTGTTCCTTGTTTGCTATGTTTATTTCCAGTTCGTTAAATTCTTCTGATCTGTTTTCTATTTTGACCAAATCTCTCATGTGCAAGTGTAGTATGTTTGAAGAGAATGCTTCAATTATATAAATGTTGAATTTTTCTTCACAGTTCAGTTCTATTTTCATTCTATCGATTTTGGTTGATGGTTCTTGTGTTATTTCTTCGGTTCGGTACTGTTTCTGATCGCTACATCTAATCTTCATTTATATCTAACTCCATATCAAAACAATAATTATTACAAAAGAGAAAGATGAGAGGGAACATAATTTTGCAGTGCGCGAAGAAAAACCGATGTCGTTAAAAAGCCAGTGGCAAATTATTGGTGCTGCATGCTTAATTGAGAGAGGAGTGGTTTCATTATGTGAATATTTCCACTCCACAAAGAAACTCTGTTACTTCTTGATTATTGTTTACACTTATTGACTCTACTTGTTTTTACTATTGATCCACTTATAAATATATTTAACTCTAATTTTGATAAGACTCTCAAATTACTCATTTATGTAATAGATAGACTTATATTATTTTCAAGTGAAATTAAATAATAAAATGTAATTGTTAGTTAAATATACGGATTTAACTATTATCAAATTTAAAAAATGATCAGCAGTATTGTGCGAGACTCGATATCGTACTGATAGCGCTCTGTAATTTTTTCAAAATTATAATTTTATCAAAGTATATTGTTTTGGAACTTCAACATCGCAATACTGTTTCGTAATTGTATCCACTTGAATTAATGGACTCAAAGGTGGAAAATTCTGGAAATTTGTCATCTAATTCTGAGACCGCTAGCGGTACATGATCGCAAAAACGAAAACGAAGCAGACCAAAAAAAAACAATCCAGGCAAAAATTAAATAGTATTATCTACTGATACCACTATCACTCATACATATTGAATACACCACAAAAGATATTAAGCAAACCAACATCAAATAAATCAACTCCGCGAAGCGACAAGAAGAACACAAACGGCCGATTTATTGTCAAAGAATCCTATTAACCCATTGGATTCTAGAATGAAGATCAAATCTGGTTTTATACTGATTTCTAACAACCCAAAATCATCGTTCTAGTGTATGTGTAGGATATTCAGGGAAATCGTCTCATAAGAAGCTTCGCGGATAGTTGTGCTACAAAATCACCTAAAAATAATACACACAATACATCACTCTCATATGTGTGCTGACTAAGATGACATCACTGGCGTGGAAATCAGCCAATACCTAAAGTCATTAGAAATACAGCATCTATTCTGCAAGAAAATCATGTGAAGAATAACTACCTTCATAATGCGGATCATAACTGGTATCCTACAAGAAACTTCTCTACGGTGATCTATTTTTTTAAACATATATTAAAAGTACTTGGAAAAGAAGGAATTCTCTTCTTAACAGTTATCATCAATGTAATTCTAAGAACTGGACACTTTCCCTGTTAGCCTAAAATGATTCTATGTTAAAAGTATGCAGTAAAATTTATTTATTTAATAATTTTTTTAATGGGTAAAATATTGAACACCATAGAAAATAGCTCAAATGCACTTATGCATTCAAGCCGGGAAAGACTTTCGAAAACATAAAATCAGTGACAGTATCCAATTATATCATATAGTGTGTTAAGACCAATTCTGTATACACAATATAACGAAGATATACTATTAACGGACAAAACAATATCTGCAACATACTATCAGGTACAATATTGTAATGCAATGTAGATCCAAAACGTGCATCACACCACCTGCTAGAGAATCTAGATTTAATGCAAGAATGGCTACAAAAATTGAGAATGCAGGTGAATAAATCGAAATCAGTGACACATTTAAATATTTGGGTATGAATCTAGGTAAAAAGTTGATCTGGAATAACCATTTTATAGCAAGAAGAAAACTCATAACTCGAAATTAAGTTCAAGAAACTCTATTATAGGAAGTCTCTCCAATTTTGAAAAACAATGTGCAAATGTGGGGTGGCTCCATTGAACTGTTAATGCTAATGTCTACCTCGAAAAAGATTAAGATTCTGTACATAAAGCACGCGCCAAGCAATAATACACTCTTCATTTCGATGGCACAGTGGCCTCCATGGTCACCAGATGCAAACCCTCGACTCTTGGTAGGGGACATTTTGCAGGCCAAGGTCAGCACTAAAAATACCAGAGTGTTGATATGCTCAAGAAATTCCTTCTTCGGGAATGGAAAATTCTGCAGGTTCACATTTGCATAGCGTGTGACTCGTTTATCGATCGACGAAGAGCCATATTTCGAGCAGTGATATCTTATAATTTTCCTACTTTTGGTTCAATAAAATTACTCAAAAGTACTCAAAAGTTGTAATCTAATATAATATAAAGTATTTTAAAACCAATCCATAAAAATATTGGGATTTTAATCTTCAAATGTACCTAAATTTAATTTATTAAAGTTTAACAGAATTGTGAAACGAAAATAATTATACATTTTTTATGCTTCATCAAAAACGAACAAATTTTGAATGAGTCAATGTTTGAATTGTGTATAAATTATATTTGTGTGCATTAGAACACGCGGTGGTGATCGCTGTTCAATAGAGTAGAATAATTGATGTAATTATACAGTTTTCAGTCGAATAAAGTTGATAACTGCAAATGAAACTTTATGAAATACGCCCCACTTACAAATGCAATAAGTAAATAATATAAACAGCGATCATTCCTACTTACTATATAAAGTAAAAATATTTTTAGAAATTTTTGCGATTGAAACATGTTTCCAATCACAAAACTATTGTTGAAGGCCTCTTTAATTCACCCGCTTGAAACTCCGAGGAAGTATCAATTAATACACGCATTTATGTTAATAACTGTATCAACAATACATATGGCTTGCGTTCTGAAATTGTATTTTGTAGCTGGCGAAAACATGCTAATGTACATCGAAGCTACTGTATCAGCATGCACATATATTCAAGTATATGCCATTATTTATAAATGTAAAATAGAATTACTAATTATAAATGATTTCAGGGATATTTCAAGATGTTCATGTTGGTTTCATTTAAAAAAGAATTACATTACATGCTCGATATGCAAAAGCATTTTTGGCCAATACCCAAAAACACGACAATCTCAAGACATGTTCTATTCAATTCAGAAATGGCCATCAAATTTTTTTCTTACGCCATGTTATTTCTTGATTGCTGCTTATTCGCAAAGCCGTTATTCTTTGCCGACGACTTTTTACTTTCAATGTATAGACCCCAGTCCAATGCTCTCTACAAAGTGTTGTTGATGAGCCAATTCTACATAACATCCACTGTATCTTTGTTGATACTCGCTTACGACGTTTTGTTCATGGATATTTGCGCACAGGTGATATTGCAATTCAAAATGCTCAATATGGAATTGGCACAGTCCGATGGTAAATGTTATGATACGTTGATTAAATGTATTAAACATCAAAGGTTTTTAAAAAAGTAAACGATGTATTGCTAATAATGCAGGACTTAATAATAAAATTATTGCATTTCAGTTATTGGGCCAGAATACAAACTGTTTATAAATATCCTTATTTTGGGATTTATATTGCCGTCATGATCACCATTTGCATGGAGCTATATATCACACAATCCAGGTAGAAATAATAACATTATAATTTATAATAGAACCTCGAATAGTCCGGGTATTCTGTTCTGTCAATATGCCGGACTACTTAAAACCAGATGAATGCATGTAATATTGTTATCTAATATTTTTTAGAATATATTGTCATTTTTCTCAAGTAAAATTTAATTTGATCGACGCCAAATTTTATACTATTTTCTTTTAGTGATATACCATTGGTGAATGCGATCGCAGGTTTTGTCTACATTGTGTGTTTGCTATTCCAATTTGCGTTCGTGTGCTTTCCAACAACTTATATAACATACGAGGTATGCGGCTGTATTTGACCCATAAATATGTTAAATCAATTACGTTTCAGTCGAGCTTATCGTTACAATCATTGGCTGGCAGTGAATGGTATAATGGTTCCATAAAATATCGAAAAACGGTTCTGTTCACTCTAATGATGATGATGAAACCTCTTCACATAAAAGCCGTTGGACTTATTGACATTAATATAGCGTTATTTCTCAAGGTATAGTAGATACGTCGTTAAGATGTATTTATGAGAACTTTCATTTTTCAATAGGTCTTACAAGATTCTTTTTCGCTGTTCACGGTTATACGAGAATCTCAAAATAAATAAAGATACAAATTTATGTTTGGAAAAAATAAAAGTTAACTTCCAAACGAAAAGTTTGAGAAAACTATATCACTTGCATTTAGTCCACAATAGTAAAACGCATGTACGATACTAGAAGATAAGACATCTTCTCAACTTTTATCATTTTTGCGCATGACATACATGCAGACTTTGCTGTCAGATAGACATAAATAAAGTAATAATAGATATTATTTCACGACTTATTGCATGTTGGCCAAAGAAAACTATCTATTCAAATTAATACACCTTTCACAATTTTATCTTCTTAACCTCATGTTTTGTTTACATCATACTGCTTTCTGTTGCGATCACTTTAAATATGATATAAATATACCTTACATATCGCCAGCCGTTAATTTTTCTACATCTTACTCGCATGATTTTTTTATCAGATTGACAAACTTTAAGGAACATATACTAAAACAAACATCACAAAACGACTAATACAAGATAATTTATTTATTTAGATTGATAAATCATTTTTTTCTAATGAATTATAAATGAAATCAATGATTAACCCATGTTTAGAGAACAACAAACTAAAATTATAAAGAATAGAAAATATTATAGGAATTTTAGGTAGCATTAAAAACAAGAAATTAATTCTGAATAAAATCCTATCCTACTCAAAATAAAATCTCTTGCTGCTTGTTTGTCATAACCAAATCTCAAGTTTCATCTTTCTTCAGAAACAATACAGAAATTACAGACAAGAAATACTGGTAGATTAATAAAAATGCTAGAAAAAGTGTTATTATATATGTACAATCCATTTCCAAACATTATATTAATATTATTAGCACAAAAATATCATTCTTAATGTGACACTCCCAGAACCAATACTCCCTCATCATCAATATTTTAATTGGTGCTTAGGACTATATAATTTTCTCAGAAAATATTTAGAGAAAGGGCAAAAGACCATCAGTCAATAACCTTTCATTTAACATTTAAACCTTTGGACTTCTCTGTTAACAAATTTAATAATTATTATATTATTTAGAGGAAGACCTCAAATATAAATACCTACTAATACAATTTACAAAACTTTACAAATAAATATGATAACACTGGTTTAAAATCTTCACCTACCAGTGGCAGAAAGAATATTATCAAAAGTACATCATTTTCAAATAATCAATTTTGCTTGCTCTTGTTTGAAAATGTTAAACTTTTATGAAACTTTAGTTGCTTATTATTAATTATAATACTATACATATTATAAATTCTTTTTTTCTTCATCTTCCTCTCCTTCGATTTGGTTAGTGTCCTTTGACACTATTTCACCAGATACAAACATTTATTTAAATTTATTTATTTTCCATTAATATTACTATTATTTTCTGTATTTCTAGACTAGAAGTTGTTTTGTTGTTATTTTGATTGGGTTTATACATTCGAGCCGGGGTCCTATTGACTCTTCACAAGAGGATTGAAGCACCTCTGAGTGAAACTGAGCATGAGGCTTATTGCCATATTTTCCTTCTTAAAGCAGTTCTTGTAAAAATTATCTTACCATTCATCAATTAAATTTAATTGTGTGGTATAAATCAGCTTTAAAATTTAAACTTTTTATTAAATAATAACATTTTTAAAAAACAAACAGGAAAATAAAGATAAATACAATAAAGAAGTGTATGACAAATGAAATGAACTAGAGCGGACGTGAACCTATAAAATAGCTAATATTGTCTACGCCCGCTGACATGCTCGACGTAGATGCCCCTACTCCATTTGATGGCGTCAGAGCACATCAGCGGAATTGCCCTCACCAGCAGGTCCTGCACGGCGTTATGGCGGAGCTGCCATGCCGCAGAATGGACCCTGCAATGGTTGAGGACGTGGGGCATCGTCTCCAAGGTGCCGCATCTCCTGCAGCGTTTATCGCCGTTGCCGAAGCGTCGCGTCGCGTTGAGAGCAACGCAGTCCAGTCGAGCTCGGTGGATAAATCGCTAGTCACAGAAGCGAGTGGCGAATCCCGTCCTCACGAAGTGGCTACTAGACGACCACCGCGAACTGGCCCGAAACACCTTTCCCTGGTCCGGTTTCGCCCTCAGATGATCGGCGTAGTCGCGCCGCAGGGCCGCCTTCAGCGTCTTCTCCAGCAGACGCCTCGACCCCGGCGACAAATATTTAGAATCGGGACAAATAAGCCATATGAGAACGACGTCGGATCTAAACAAAAAACATCCGTGTATGCCATAAATAATTCTTCACCAATTCCTTGAACAATCTATTACAAAGGATATTAAGTAATTCTATTGGCGATACAATTTTATATTATATTATTATTATATCTTTATATTATTTTTGTTATTATATTCAATTAAAAATCTAGTATGTTGTCTAGTATGAAGCAGATTTTTCGCTAGTTTATTTGGGTTTGATTGTAGTTTTCCTTATGGTATCTTTCGCTAAAGATTGAGATTGTAAGTCACCATGTAAAACACTATTGGGGAAATACCAGGGTACGTCGGTAATTATACGTAGTGTTTTTGATTGAAATTGCTGTAGTAACACAGGTTTGAGGATGGATTTGTATAAATAATTTGTGTCTAGCGATAGCACTGATTTTATTCCAAGCAGCCAGTATAGTTTGCTGAATTTCAGACCTAATTATTTTCTCTTTATGCATATGTGCTTCTTTCAGACTGTGCAAATGTATGCCATGATACTCCTGTAGTGCTTCATTACTTACAGTAACTTATGGACATGTTTTCTTTCTCAGTATAAAGTGACGACTCATGTCACGTTGGCTTTTACGCCATTCTTTCAGCCCGTGTTCAATCTGTGTAAGTGATTTTTATAGATTTTGCGATACGGCGTCTGGATTACTAACACAGGAGATTAACACTTTATCGTCTGCAAATGTAGTAATAGTTATTTTATTAAATATTGGGAGGTCCGATGTAAACATAAGATAAATAATAGGTCTGAGCAAGGAAGCGTAACCCAGATCCAATTGGATATAGGTTGGAGCTATACTCTTGCAACATTATCTAGAATAATCTATCCATCATGTAAGATTTTATGAAGCCGTCCGGAATGCCATATTTTAAGCTTGTGAGATATCCAAAAATGCATCAGAATAATATTATCTTTCTTCAAAAGTGGAGGCGATAAGTTTGAATGCCATTTGCGAAATCCAAACTGGTGTCCCGGAAGTATGTTGTTTCATAGAGTATTGGGTCCATATGTTTTAGTAGTAGTTTTTCGAATAGTTTAAATATAATCGGTAGTAGAAAGATTAGTCTGAATGATGTTACTTCTTGTGGCTTTGTGTGTTTGAGAATTACTATTAGTTGAGCTATTTTCCATTGGGCGGGGTATATGCCTAGGCGTAATATGGTGTTGAATATCGTCATTATTAGTTTAACGACTCTTGATGGGAGTTCATTCAATACTTTCCCAGTAATAAGATCAAATTCTGAAAAACATTGGATTTTTCTATGTTACTTCTAGCCTACTTACAGTTGATTTGCCTTATTGGCATATAATTTCGACAATAGGTTTTTGATTTTTTAGTTGTTTTCCACAGAGCGTAGTCTGATTTTTTAAATGGAGATAGTTCTTCTAGATATTTTTGTATACCTTGATATTTATGCTTTTGTGCATACTTTTTACAGACTTAGTAGCATGATTTAGCTTGGTTTTATCAGTTTTGTCATATTCTTCTTAGTATACGTTTCTAATGGCATTTGATTTCGAGTTGTGTATGACATACTTCTTTGTAGTCTGACTGGTATCGAATTCCAGGCACAATTTTGGATACAATAAGTTAGGTGCTCAGTGATACTGATAACTATCCTATTCTATTTTTATGGGAAGATCCAGAAGTATGTATACATCTCTTTAATATTGTGTTTTGGTGGGCAGTAGCTACCTTACAATTAGCACATCCGTTCCCTTTGACGTCTGGGTTTGGATAAACCATTTGGAGTTGGAAAGTCTGCTAGTTTATATATAAAGCTTTTGGCATTTACATTGAATTCCAATTCGGAAGTGAGATGATATAATTTATAGGTGGATCCTTCTTCTATTATTGGTTCTAAGTGTTCAGCATCTTTTCAAGATTTCTATAAAAGCGGAATACCATTTTTTGATCAATATGGTTTGCTATGGTTGTTATAATAAGCCCTTTCTATAGCATTTCGTGTGACGTTATGATATCTTTCTTTGCCATCATTAATCCCTGACGGTCAGGAATTCAATGACGGTTTCTAAATTTAAAAGATTTTGTATGATTGTGCAAATTGCTGCAAATGTATAACCAGTTCATTAATAATTAGTCTTACCTCTCTAAAAATTGTCATCTATTGGTGAATATGGTATAATGTACCTAAAAATATAAAAAATAATAGATTTACCTAAATTAAAAGAAAAGTAGTTTTTTGTTGAAAATCTGCTATTAAATGCATAAGTCCGTAATATATTGTTTCTGCTGATTGTGGGTAGACACTGAACGTTGTCTTCAAAACTGGTTCTTCTACATCTTATACTGCTTCTTGCAACTTGCAATCATGTTGTCGCTTTGTGCACGATTATTTTAAAAATACTATCATTTTTTTTGTCCATAAAACATTTTTGAGTCGGTTTATCAATTTGGGTTGTTTTTTTCGTTTTTTCCTTTTTAGGACTTCAATATCAACACAAACGAGTAAATGGTACAACTTTACGTTTCTTGGCAAATTTACGTGACTTACTTTTCCACTTGCGCTTCTTAGACAACTTAGAAATGCATAAGTCGGTAATATATTGTTTCTGATGATAGTAGGTAAAAACTGAACTTGTAGCTTTCTTCGAAACTGATTCTTCTGTATCTGGGACTGCTTTTTGTAACTTGCGTTTGTGAGACACTACGTCAATTGCCATTATGGTACACTGTAATAGTTGTTCAGAAAGAAATAATTATATGATAGGGTTTAGAAGATTCAAATATAATTATTTTACATTTATTAAATATTTACAATATGTAATGTTGTTAGTTTCCATGATTTCGGGAGCATCAAATAGGAAATAATGGTAACGAATCTTTAGTTCCTTTTAATTCTCATCTCAACGTCTTCTATAAGCCATTAACTTCTTTGTCCTTAGCAGATGATCCAGTTTTCCTGTTTGGTAATATATTATCAGAAATCTACTTCGCTTATTTACAGCGTCCGCACATTCTGTGTTCAAGCACGGACATGAGGGTGTTGTATTTATCGTGGAAAACAAATGGATTTGTATTTGCTATAATCAATTTAGTTTGTTCTAATTTTGTCCATTGAGTACATTCTGTGTGAAGATTAAACATCCCCAGCAATAGTTAGCTCATAACTTTTCAATGTTTGCTTCCTAGAGTGTCATTCTATATTATTCTTATTAGTTTTCAAGCTAATTGAGATGATACTATAAATATATCCAATAAGTTGGGTGTGGGTATACTATATCGTCTGTTAGCATTAGACCGTGATTGTCTATAAATTCTGCCAGTTCTCTGCCATTGAAGTTGGTATTTGAATGATCACAATAGGAATGATGAGCGTTCATATCTACAACTATGATGGGTCTTCTAATTGGAGTTTAAGAGAGTTCCAATTCTTATATATCATCGTGTAAATTGTGTACTTTCAGTGCGATGACTTGGGTATTCTCTGGATGGACGAATCTTGAGATTTTTACTGAGCACGTGATGTTAGCTTGGACTCATTTTGTTTAAAAGTTTATTTTTATTTGCACACGACTTTGCTTTTTTTAGATAACCTATCGATAAGTTTTTGAAATGCACACCTCCATTTGTGCGACTTTCACAGCGACGTTCGCCGATTGAGTCTGTTATAATATTAATACAGTTCATCTAGAATTTGTTACTTTTAAGTATTATAGTTTATTTTTTTAGATAAATTGTTCTGGAAACGTGCTGGTAATCCAAGAGGACTCTTATATCAAAGATAATTTATCAATGATCTTGACACAACTTATAAAATTGAAATGATTTTTCTAAATTTAGGGGATATTTGCTACACTTGATGGTCTTAAATGGGCCAATAAATTGTTAAATAAATAAATAGAATTACGCTTAGTTAAAAAATATTTTATTATAGTTATGATAAAAATATTGTGGATATTTTTAAAATTGAAATGATTTTTCTAAATTTAGGGGATATTTGCTACACTTGATGGTCTTAAATGGGCCAATAAATTGTTAAATAAATAAATATAATTACGCTTAGTTAAAAAATATTTTATTATAGTTATGATAAAAATATTGTGGATATTTTTTTAAACACAGACATAATTAATATGAATTTTATTTAAAATGTTTATTTATCGCAGAAAAATTCTATCTTCTACGCGCATTTTGCAATTTTAATGAAATTTTATGTAGATATTTACTGTAAGCTATATAATAAAATAGAGTAAAATAAATTCTAGTATGCTGACAATCTGGAATAATATGAATACATTTGATATAGAATTGTTTATTTTAATTAACCATTAAATTATATTTAATAAAAATAAAGAACTAAAAATAATCCGACGATAAAGAAGAGTTGGGGTACAATGTTGTAAATATCACAAATATACACGGAAGTGCAGACAAACCAAAACTTTTGTCGATCTGAAACCGAAAAATAATAAGGAACTTTCTTCTCCATACGAAAATTATATTTGAAGCCCCAAGAAAATCAAAGCCAATTCGTCAATGCATGAGATGTCAGTTATATGGATACACAAATACAGCAACCGCGTTGTTTAAAATGGTCGCAGAAACATCAAACATACGATTGTCAAAAAACCGCAGACACTTCAGCAACTTGTGCTTCATACAATAATAGTCACCCGGCAAATTATAAAAGTTAATCAGTATACAAGGAGATAAAAGAAAGTTCCTTATCAACTTTAAGCTCGAAACAAGTATCACTAGCAACAATAAATGCCAATAAAACAATTACACCAAGTATCTTTTAAGCCCAAATTGCAAAACAACAAGTATAACTGACTCCGGTCGACAGCTCACAGGCATCCAGCACCATAAGTCAATTCCAACAAGTATATGACATAATGATGGGATAACTAGACACTATGTTCGTCAACATCACCGAGCTAGTAAAAAAATTGAAATAACCAACACCTTACAAAACTTAGGCTTGTCAACATATACTCTTGGTATCTGAAACACGTTTAAAAAGTAAATGTCACATTGAAATACCTGGATATAGAATATATTCAACTAACCACCCTTATGGTACACTTGCCGGAACAGCAACAAATGTTGTAGATAAATTTACTACAATATCAGATATCTATTGTCCTCCAAAGCATAAAAATAAGTCTGAACACTTTGCAGAATTTGTTAATACCCTGGGATACCGATTTATAGCTGTTGGTGATTACAACGCTAAACACACAAATTGGGGCTCTAGACTAATAACAACAAAGGTTCGAGAGCTTTGGAAGGCTACCCAATCTCTGAATCTGTCTTATATCTCTTCTGGTAATCCAACCTACTGGCCTATAGATAGAAATAAACTATGTGGACATTGGTGTTGTTAGTGGAATTTCAAATAAATATATCTCAACTGACTTTAGTTTGGATCTATCTGCAGATCATTCCACAATATTTTACATTAAATTGAACAACAAGTGCATAGATTGGGAGTACTTTAGAGAATGCCCTAATAAATTAATAGTAAAAACATTAAGTTAAAATCTAAGGAGTAATTGGAAGATGCGATAAAAAACTTAATTACATCTATACAAAACCTGAAGTGATTCACCGATCTCAAGACGGAATAAAGCCAAACATGTTTGTTCTGCAAGTATTTGGGAGGCGGTTACGGGAAAGCAGAAGCTGCGAAAAGAATGGCAATGCACTACATACCCAACTGTCAAAACAAAGCTAAATTGTGTTGCCCCTTCGAAAATCATATGACAGTTGGACAAGGAGTCATACGGATAAGGAGGAATTATTTGCTCACCAGTGTGTTTAACCATTCCCATTAGAATATTTAGACTCACCATATCATTTTTTGCTTTCGATAACTCCATATAAGCTTAAATAAATGGATTCATGATCCAGCGTGGGCTGAAAACAGGAAAGGCACCGGGTCATGACTTAATTAAAACTGAGGTCCTGAAGCACTTGTCCAATACTGATCTTAGAGTTTTGTGTCTCATCTTTAACGTTATCCTGCGACTTGGATGCTTCTCGGATCAGTAGGAAGTTGCTCAAATTATTCTGAAAACCTGGAAACACGGAAAACCAGCAGAAATGACTATTGCCTATTATGTCCAAATTATTTGAAAAGCTACTATTAGGAAGACTGAGGCCTTGGTTGATGGAAAATAACATCATTTAAGATCACCAATTTGGCTTTTGGGAACAGCATGGTACCGTAGAATATATATATTTGGACGAAAAAAGTTACTGCTCCTCCACATTCCTCTTATAGAATGTGGCATGATGAATTTCTTTATAAACTGAAAAGGTAAAAAGGAAGGTATTTCCAAGTGATTTCCTGACTATACTTGATATTTACAGCAGACTTACCAAAGTCGCAGCACGTTACTGTGGCTACCTTTGCACAAGCTGATGGTACCAAGTACTTGGATGGTCGTCCACCTGGAAAAAAACATATAAAAGCAAAAAGCAAGCAATTGATAATATAGGTTGACAAATTATATTGGTTGCTCGGCAAAGGCTCACAAATTTCAACAGAAAATAAACTATTAATATATAAGGCCGTAATTAAGCCCTTATGAACCTACGGAATACTACGAAATACCTACGGAATACAATCAAAAATACTAAGAGTTAAGGAAAACAGAAAATGATCGCTTCAAACCGCTTTGCTTATGTTGGTTATTTGTTCAATCCTTAGGTTGTTTTATTTTTATGTCATTAATTCAAGCTATTTTTAGACAGATTGCTAAATAAATAATTTAATTAAAAAATCATTTACTTTGCCAATCCTGAAACATACCAAAAGAGATTAGTAACTTTATCATACTTATAAGCCAGTATTTTCCAACGGGTGTATTGCAAGTCTCTTATCATCTGTGTATACATGAAAAAAATCAACAGTCCGGAAAAAACAAGAAGTTTGTAAAAGTGGTTAGTCAGATAACACATGATGGTATATTCATACTTACAAATATATACATTTGTATTTGAAATAAATCAATTGAGAGATTCTACAGATGAACATTTTTAAGAAATAACCAGCAGATATCAGTTATTTTAATTATTATATTTACTTAAGTTTCTCATTATTACAATAATCATTTTATTTATTTTTAAACTTCCAGCCTCAGATCACGTTATTCGGTACGACGTAGATCTAGAATTCTCCTGTTCATTTAATACAATAAATTATGTTTCTTATTATTAAGTAAGAACATTAATTGACAAGAATAATGGCACTGCTACATGTTGAATAATTAATTAGTGTTAAATTGTATTTGAAAGTTCATAGTACAAATACCATTAATGCAAATCAACGTAACTGAAAGTGAATTTATTACCTACAGCACGCAGCTTATATAAAAGAAAGTAAATATAATCCAAGTAAAATATGTTTTCGATGTTCATCATTACCATTTTAAGCTTCCTTCTTGTGAATGAGGCATGTACGTCTACCACGGTAAGAATTTAATTAATTCATAGTTTTAAATATATTTCTTATATATATTCACTATATTTTAATTTAGATTTCATTTCAATAAAAAATAAAAAAGTTATTATATATTAATGATTCGTTTTTCTTTATGAATTGTATAATTAATGATATAATTACTTAATTACAGTATTTTATGCAGTAAATACTAGGCAAAAAATATAGTACAAAATAATTAGAAAGTAATTACGTGAAATCACTTTGAATTATATTTATTTAAATCGTAGAAAAAGATTGTTGAGAGTCATGGTTACCCATACGAAGAGTATAAAGATATTCAAACGCCTGATGGTTATCTTCTGACTTTACATCGTATTCCATATGGAAGGAACATTTCGGATAAAACTAATAAGAGGCCACCTGTATTCTTGATGCATGGATTAATAAGTTCTTCCATTAATTTTGTATTTGCTGGACCGAATATCAGTATCTCTTACCAGTTGGCCGATCGAGGGTACGATGTTTGGTTGGGGAACTCTCGAAGCACATCGTATTCAAAGAAACACATCCTTTACGACGTAAAATCCATTGAGTTTTGGAACTTCTCGTAAGTCGTTGAAGCGTTTAGTTGCAATGATATTGGTTTATTTTTACTTGTTTAGAATGGACGAACTAGCTGTGAATGATGTTGGTACTTTAATTGATTTCGTTTTGAAGAAAACTGACTATAAGCAATTAACTTATATAGGCCACTCGCTCGGAAATACTCTACTAGCAATCTTGCTTAACGAGCGACCGGAATTCAACTATAAAATTAGGCTTTTCGTCGGTTTAGCTCCATCGTTATCTTTGAACAGATTTTACCATCCTTGGCTGATGAAAATGTCATATTTAATGGTAAGTATATATAATAAAAGAAGCATTATATAATAATAAGTAATAACACAAAACAGCCTGTTTTCAAGCAGTTGGGTTTGTACGAGTTTCCACCTCTGCTCAATTATATAAACGATATTATGTATTCAATTTGCGACAATAACAATAATATTGCGAATATGTTATGTATATTATTCGTGGAAGTAGTCGCAGGACCTGAGAAGTACATAAATAAAGTTTGTATTTAAAAGCAATCGAAATTTTCTCTACTCACTAATTTTAGATCGCGTCGAAACCCTTTTTCGAACGTATGATAGAGGGAGTAAGTTTTAACAATTTCAATCATATATTACAAATATTTTACTCTGGTATTTTATCGATAAAGTATCTTAACCTTTTAATCATTCTTATAAATTTTAGGTGGAAAATTAAAGAAATATGATTATGGTACAAGCATGAACCTTCGGGTGTACGGAAATGTTCGACCACCTGATTATGAAATATACAGAGTTCGCGTACCAACAGCTGTTTATTATGCCAGTTACGATTGGTTTAATTCAAGAGAAGTATAGTTATTTATTTTCAATGTAATTTATATTTTAAATTGAATTCGTTTTCTAGGATATTGAAAATGCCTTGAAAGAATTGCCTAATGTTGTCGATAGTTATTTGGTATCCACTGATGTCTTCAATCATATAGATTTTCTATGGGCAAAAAATCTGAAATATTTGCTTTACGATAGAGTAATTAATATTATCGACTCATATAATGAAAATGTATATTTACAACTATAAATAGTAACAATAATCCATTGATAAAATAAATAACTAAATAAGGAAGCTTAATTTTAATATTATACATAATAAAGCTCAAGTAAATATTTTATAATAATTATTAGGATGGTCTTTAGCGATTGCTCAGTATGGAATACTGTTAGATTTGCCATTAAAATATAAATAAACCAAGCTATTAAAAATATAACTGAAATTAATCTTCCACTTCAAATACTTGTGATCACATTATGTTAGATAACATTATGTAAGAATGATGCGAAGTTTCCAAACCTTTTTGACTAAAACTGCCTTATACATTTAATAATTTTACGTTATGAACACAAGATTTTAGTTGTACTAAAAATTGTAAATTCTATTCCTACCACAACACTTCAGAGTATATTCTTCAAAGTACTGACTAATGAACTTCTTGTTGAATATGGAACTTTCATGTCACATTCTGAAATTAGATGGCTTAGTAAGGTAAAAGTCTTACAACTATTTTTAGAGATTCTTCCAGAAATAACATAGTTTTTAGAACCCAGAAATGCGATTTATAAAAAACTTATCTGATTTAGCCTTTCGTAGAGTCGTAACAACCAATGAGAAGATTATCATTGAGTTAAAAGATGATTTTTAAAAATTATTTTCAGTAAATTTTAAATGATTTTTCAAAATATTTGCGAATTTCAAATTATTGCCGGTAAATTTCAATTGAAGTTTTCTAATTATTTTCGGAAAATTTTAAATGATAAAATTTTTAAATTATTTTCTTTAAGTTTCAAATGATTTTTTTATTTATTTTCGGTAAATTTAAAATGAATTTTTCAAAATAGTTACGAAATTTCAATTTATTTTCGATAAATTTCAAATCGTAAATTTTTCCAAGGCATTTTCAGTAAATTTCAAATGATGTTTTAAATTTATTTTCACTAAATTATAAATGATGTATTTTTCAAAGTATTTACGAAATATCAAATGAATTTTTAGAATTATTGTCGGTAAATGTCAATTGAAGTTTTCTAATTACTTTCGATAAATTTCAAATGTTGAATTTCTCAAATTATTTTCAATAAATTTCAAATCAGTTGTTTCTAATTATTTTCTGTAAATTCAAAATGATGAATTTATCTAATTAATTTTGCTAAATTTTTATTGATGATTTTTTTAAATGATTTTCTTTAAGTTTCAAATTATTTTTTTTATATATTTTCAGTAAATATTAAATGATTTTTTCAAAATATTAACAAAATTTTAAATTAAAATTTCTTTCAATATATAATCAGTTGAGTTTCTAACGCTCATTAAAACTTAATAAAGAACATTAAAAAAAATGGGAACTATAACTTTTAAAAGATAATATAAATTTTCAAATCAAAAAATATTCAATGTATATAATTTAAGATATTGTACCACAACATATTAAACACGACTACAATCTTATTACATAAAATTGAATTCAAGTAATAACTTAAAAATATTGTAAACAATAGTTTACAATAGTAAACAATAGTTTACAATATTTTTCCCGGAATTATTATTATTGTTGCGTTAGAAAAATCGATGAATTTACAGAGAAAAAAAACTATGTAATAAAAATTACTTTATTCCACGTAGTTTCAATTAGTCTATAAAATATGAAGAATTTAATTTTATAACCTTGCAATAATTCTGCAAAATTATGAAAACTGTTCATCTAAAATTGGAAAATTCAGAACCAATACATTTTATGACATATCCAATTCAGGTAAAAAAAACTTAATGACATTTATTGTCCCTTATAACGTTAGGATAGGGATACTTGCAAAATATTGAATATATAAGGTAAACAGTCTTCAGCAAATATCAGTTACTTGCATTCAGCGTTTGAAGAAGCATATACATTGAAGTTTACAAAATGAGTTTTGCTAAAAATATTGGAGAAGATCAGTACAACGAGATGAACGAAGATGATGATGATGTGGTATTTGTAAAGGAATACCGGTTGCCGGAAGTATGCTATTTTCTAGAAGATATGGAAATGGAAATGGATGATGATTTGTATATGAAGATGAATGAGGACTTCGAAGGCGATAAAGAAATAGTGGAGGGAATGTACAGTCCTGAGGGGAATGTGATACGCTACACTCCTGAGCGATTCGATATGATGCTCACCGAACTGTATGAGAGGAAGCGTGAATACATAGCACATCCGAATGATGCTCATATGGGGACGAATGAGGACTACGAAGACAACCAGGAAAGTGTTTTAGAAGAAGAGGACTATAAAGAAACAGCGGAGAGTAAGTACAGTCTTGAGAGGAATGAGATATGCTACAGTCTTGACAGACCCGAACTGTTAGAGATGGAGAAATCCCAAAATTCTGACAACTTTGAAAATATTGACGATGAGGAGATGGATGAAGTATGCTACAGCCCTCAACCTAATATTTTTGAAATTTTTGAATAGATTTACTTTGGAAATAAAAGTAGTTATTATTTTCTTAATTGAAAACAATTGATTCCTTTTAATTGTTATTTCTATAATAATAATTTTAAAGCGAATATCAGGTAAATTTGTATAACTTCAGTGTATTTTTTGTTAAAATTTGATTATTTTTTAATGATTGTATATATTTAAGAAGTAATAAAAAAAATGTTTCAATAAATATACCGTTTTCTTTCTTGTGTGTCGCCTTTGTATTTTGAAAATTAAATTATTAAAATTTATTATTCATTATTATCCAAGTTGTTAAAATCAAAATTCAGATCTAGGTCGGTACATAATTGAAAATAAAAATTCATGGCAAGTCTTTACACTATTATTATCACAGTTTTATAACTCCAGGCTAAAGAACAATATTATGAAAATAGTGTTTCTTTTGTATTTGATTTTATGAGTTCTATTTTGATAAAAAAAATCTATTGCAATAATGTCAAGCTAAAGTTATTAGAAAAGTAAATATTATAGACGATGAAAATTGTTTTCTATACATCCGACAAATATTAATAATAAATTTTTTTTGTTTAAATAATGGTAGAATAGGAGATTTATATTGTGTTCTGAGAGATGTGTTTTTAATTATTTATAACTCATAAGTTTGTACGAGTTTTCTACGATGATCAAATATGTTGATATAATTGACGTCATTATTTTGCGACAATAATTTAAAATGTATATTTATGGTGACAGTAACAGTTGAATATGAAAAATACATGATTAAGTTTTATTTAGGAAATGTAATGGATATTTCTAAGAAATTGAGATATTAAACAATATTATGGCTATATTTTTTAAAACGTTTAAATAAATTTAACTTAATTTGTTTCTATCCATCAACGCAAAAAAAATGTATATTAAATCCAGTATTTTTGTTAACAATAATTAAGCTAAATTAAAATTCTAGAATTCATCCATTTACTTTATTTATTTTTCTACTTATAAATAAATAATATTAAGTTAATGGAATTATTTTTGCAGTCAATGTTAATTGCAAAAATATTTTTTACGCAAAAATCTAATACATTGATAGTAATTCTTCATGATTTTACAAGTAGTTAAACCGGAATCATTTTGTTAGTTTTATATTTAAATTTCTTCAATGATACAATTTTAAACATTGAAATACTATTATAATTTTTTCAAATCTACCAATTAGAAAAATAATTATATAATAATAAATCAATGTTAATATTGTCTATAAATTATATTTGTGTGCATTAGAACACGCTGTGGGGGTCGCAGTTCAGTGGAGTAGAATAATTGATGTAATTATACATTTTAAACCGGAATCATTTTGTTAGTTTTATATTTAAATTTCTTCAATGATACAATTTTAAACATTGAAATACTATTATAATTTTTTCAAATCTACCAATTAGAAAAATAATAATATAATAATAAATCAATGTTAATATTGTCTATAAATTATATTTGTGTGCATTAGAACACGCTGTGGGGATCGCAGTTCAGTGGAGTAGAATAATTGATGTAATTATACAGTTTTCAGTCGAATAAAGTTAATAATTGCAAATGAAACTTTATGAAATACGCCCCACTTAAAATGCAATTTTTCTCTGAGAGTCTGACTTTAACCTTAGTCAGGTAGTTCTCTAACAGTTCGGCTTGTCTTTGTAAGGAAATGACTCCAATGGGATTGTCCGAACAAGCAGAAGATTAATATTTTGGCTTTACAGATTTTTTTCGTGATTCGGGAATCCGTCTTCCTCTGAATTTTACTAATTGAAGTTCGTCGGTATTTATGCGCTCCATCCTAATAATATCTCTGTCGTCACTACATTTAATGTATTCTCGGGCAGTATCTTCCTGTAAATTTCAATTGAAGTTTTCTAATTATTTTCGGAAAATTTTAAATGATAACATTTTTAAATTATTTTCTTTAAGTTTCAAATGATTTTTTTATTTATTTTCGGTAAATTTCAAATGAATTTTTGAAAATAGTTACGAAATTTCAAATTATTTTCGATAAATTTCAAATCGTGAATTTTTCCAAGTTATTTTCAGTAAATTACAGTAAACGTTTTTTTAAATTTATTTTCCGTAAATTCAAAACATTTACAAAATTTCAAATGAATTTTTCCAATTATTGCCAGTAAATTTCAATAGAATTTAACTAATTATTTTCGATAAATTTCAAATCATCCATTTTTCTAATTATTTTCGGTAAATTTCAAATGAATTTTTCAAAATAGTTACAATATCTCAAATTATTTTCGATAAATGTCAAATCATGAATTTTTCCAAGTTATTTTTAGTAAATGTCAAATGATTTTTTATTTATATTCAGTTAATTTTCAAAATAGTTTTATAATTACTTTCGATAAATTTCAAATGTTGAATAAAATTATTTTCAGTAAATTTCAAATCATGAATTTTTCAAATTATTTTCGGTAAATTTTAATTAATGATTTTTTTTTAAAATTATTGTCAGTAAGTTTCAATAGAATTTGTCAAATTATTGTCAGTAAATTTTGATAGAATTTTACTAATTATTTTCGATAAATTTCAAATCATCAATTTTTCTAATTATTTTTTTCTAATGCATTATATAATTTATTTTCAGTAAATTTTAAATGAATTTTTTTAAATATTTACAGTATTTTAAATGAAATTTTCTTTCAAAATATACATAAGTTGAGTTTTCTAACGTTCATTAATACAGAATAATAAATATTAAAAAAAATAAGAGCTATAACTTCGAAAAGATAATAGAAATTTTCAAATCAAATAATATTAAATGTATATAATTTAGGATATTTACCGGTACAATTGTACCACAACAGTTTAAACACGACTATAATCATATTACATAAAATTGAATTCATGTTATTGTTGTGTACAATATTTTTCTAGGAAATTATTACCATATTAAAAAATTTAATTTCAAATATTTTTTGGTAGTAGTAGAAAAAAACTAAGTAATAGCAATTACTTTATTGCAAGCAGTGTCAGTGAGTCTATAAAATATGAAGAATTTAATTTTATTACCTTGCAATAATTCTGAAATATTATAAAAACTATTCCTTAATTATTGGAAAATTCAGAACCTATACATTTTATGACATATCTAATTCAGGTAATAAAAAAAAACCTAATATAGTCTAAAATAGATGACATTTATTGTCCCTAATAAGGTTACGAAAAGGATACCTGCTAAATATTGAATATATAAAGTAAGCAGCCTTCAGCAAATATCAGTTACTTGCATTCAGCGTTTGAAGAAGCATATACACTGAAGTTTACAAAATGAGTTTTGCAAAAAATATTGCAGAAAATAAGTACAACGAGATGAACGAAGATGATGATGATGTGGTATTTGTAAAGGAATACCGGTTGCCGGAAGTATGCTACTTTCTAGAAGATATGGAAATGGAAATGGATGATGATTTGTATATGAAGATGAATGAGGACTTCGAAGGCGATAAAGAAATAGTGGAGGGAATGTACAGTCCTGAGGGGAATGTGATACGCTACACTCCTGAGCGGTTCGACATGATGCTCACCGAACTGTATGAGAGGAAGCGTGAATACATAGCACATCCGAATGATGCTCATATGGGGACGAATGAGGACTACGAAGACGACCAGGAAAGTACTTTAGAAGAAGAGTACTATGAAGAAAAAGCGGTGGGAATGTACAGTCCTAAGAGGAATGAGATATGCTACAGTCCTGACATACCCGAACTGTTAGTGATGGAGAAATCTCAAAATTCTGACAACTTTGAAGATATTGATGATGAGGAGATGGATGAAGATTAACTTTGGAAATAAAAGTATTTATTATTTTCTTAATTGAAAATAATTGATTCCTTTAATTGTTATTTCTATAATAATAATAATTTTAAAGCGAATATCAGGTAAATTCGTATAACTTCAGTGAAATTTTTATTAAAATTTGATTATTTATAGATATTATATTTAAGAAGTAATAAATAAAAAATGTTTCAATAAATGTACCGTTTTCTTTTTTGTATTTAGAAAATGAAATTATTAATATTATCATTCTATTCTAAAATATTATGGGAGAAATAATATTGTACGAATGAAATAATATTTCTGTCAGAAACAACAATTAACGAAAGAAAAATATTTTCTTAATTATTTTCGAAAAATTTCAAATCATATTTTTTTCTAATTATTTTCGGTAAATTTAAAATGAATTTTTCAAAATAGTTACGAAATTTCAATTTATTTTCGATAAATTTCAAATCGTAAATTTTTCCAAGGCATTTTCAGTAAATTTCAAATGATGTTTTAAATTTATTTTCACTAAATTATAAATGATGTATTTTTCAAAGTATTTACGAAATATCAAATGAATTTTTAGAATTATTGTCGGTAAATGTCAATTGAAGTTTTCTAATTATTTTCGATAAATTTCAAATGTTGAATTTCTCAAATTATTTTCAATAAATTTCAAATCAGTTGTTTCTAATTATTTTCTGTAAATTCAAAATGATGAATTTATCTAATTAATTTTGCTAAATTTTTATTGATGATTTTTTTAAATGATTTTCTTTAAGTTTCAAATTATTTTTTTTATATATTTTCAGTAAATATTAAATGATTTTTTCAAAATATTAACAAAATTTTAAATTAAAATTTCTTTCAATATATAATCAGTTGAGTTTCTAACGCTCATTAAAACTTAATAAAGAACATTAAAAAAAATGGGAACTATAACTTTTAAAAGATAATATAAATTTTCAAATCAAAAAATATTCAATGTATATAATTTAAGATATTGTACCACAACATATTAAACACGACTACAATCTTATTACATAAAATTGAATTCAAGTAATAACTTAAAAATATTGTAAACAATAGTTTACAATAGTAAACAATAGTTTACAATATTTTTCCCGGAATTATTATTATTGTTGCGTTAGAAAAATCGATGAATTTACAGAGAAAAAAAACTATGTAATAAAAATTACTTTATTCCACGTAGTTTCAATTAGTCTATAAAATATGAAGAATTTAATTTTATAACCTTGCAATAATTCTGCAAAATTATGAAAACTGTTCATCTAAAATTGGAAAATTCAGAACCAATACATTTTATGACATATCCAATTCAGGTAAAAAAAACTTAATGACATTTATTGTCCCTTATAACGTTAGGATAGGGATACTTGCAAAATATTGAATATATAAGGTAAACAGCCTTCAGCAAATATCAGTTACTTGCATTCAGCGTTTGAAGAAGCATATACATTGAAGTTTACAAAATGAGTTTTGCAAAAAATATTGGAGAAAATAAGTACAACGAGATGAACGAAGATGATGATGATGATGTGGTATTTGTAAAGGAATACCGGTTGCCCGAAGTATGCTATTTTCTAGAAGATATGGAAATGGAAATGGATGATGATTTGTATATGAAGATGAATGAGGACTTCGAAGACGATAAAGAAATAGTGGAGGGAATGTACAGTCCTGAGGGGAATGTGATACGCTACACTCCTGAGCGATTTGATATGATGCTCTCCGAACTGTATGAGCGGAAGCGTGAATACATAGCACATCCGAATGATGCGCATATGGGGACGAATGAGGACTACGAAGGCGACCAAGAAACTGTTTTAGAAGAAGAGGACTATAAAGAAACAGCGGAGAGAATGTACAGTCCTGACAGACTCGAACTGTTAGAGATGGAAAAATCTCAAAATTCTGACAACTTTGAAAATATTGACGATGAGGAGATGGATGTAGTATGCTACAGCCCTCAACCTAATATTTTTGAAATTTTTGAATAGATTAACTTTAGAAATAAAAGTATTTATTTTCTAAATTGTAAATAATTGGTTCCTTTTAATTGTTATTTCTATAATAATATTTTTAAAGTGAATATAAGGTAAATTCGTATATCTTCAATGTAATTTTTATTAAAATTGTATATATTTAAGAAGTAATAAATAAAAAATGTTTCAACAAATATACCGTTTTCTTTCTTGTGTGTCGCCTTTGTATTTTGAAAATTAAATTATTAATATTATCATTTAATTCTAAAATATTATGGGAGAAACAATATTGCACGAATGAAATAATATTTCAGTCAGAAACAATAATTAGCGGATAGAAAATTGATTAATTTTTTAAAATATTTACAATATTTCAAATGAATTTTTATAATTATATTCAATAAATTTTAAATCATGTTTTTCTAATTATTTTCTTTAAATTTTAAATAATTATTTTTTTAATTTATTTTGAGGGCGACTCATAGCCGAATGGTTAGAGTCGTCCGCTCACGATCTTGTGAGTACGGGTTCGATTCCCAGCCAAGCCACAGGCCCTTTGGGCCAAAAAAATGTTGTGATGGTTGCAATAGCATAGTAAAGAATAGCAGCAGATACACAGAGAAAGAGAATAGTGATCGCAACGCTTCAATTCCGAATGACTATTAGCCATACATACACAACAGCCAAACCAACAAATTGAAATAATTTGTACAAAAAAATATATCATAAAAAAAATGGTAAAACTTCCATTGGGAAAGTTTATCTATAAATAAAAATGTCAACCGCCACCAGATTTACTTAATGTTCAACTCGAATAGATTGTAAATAAAAATATAAGACAAAAAAAAAAAAAAAAAAATTTATTTTCTGTAAATTTCAAATTAATTTTTCGAAATAGGTACGAAATTTCAAATGAATTTTTAAATTTATATTCAGTAAATTTGAAATGATGAATTTTTCAATATATATACATAATTTATTGGCCAGACAGCAACATACAAAAAAAAAAAAAAAAAAAAAAAAAAACATTCCATAGATAAATACAAATCATAATAATAACAACCAAAATAAAAATAACAACTCTCAAAATAATTAAGTAAATTCTAACATAAATTAAGAAAACCAAAAAAAAAAAAAAAAATACAGTCTACATGCTGGCCAAAGGGCTATCGACCGAGGTCTTTCCGCCCGGGAACTTAAATTAACAATAGGACATTATTCAAATATATACATATGTCAAAACGAGACAAAAAAAAAAAAAAAAGCAGCATATTAGGAATTAGGAGGGGTTTCAATCAAGGGACATTAGGTATTGGAAAAGGGTTAATGTGGGATATTTAAATTTGGGAAGGATATTTGGATTTCGAGGGGCACAAAATTTAGAGAGGGAGGCGATGTTGGAATCCTTGGATTTAAATTTCAAGGAGAGGGAATGGTATCGGTTAAGGAGAGGGACTATTTTGGTTTTGGAGTAAAGGAGATCATTAGGAGGATTGTGTAGAGGATTATTAGGATGTCGTATTTTGGTGAGGATACGAAGGGCGGAACGCTCGGATACGGAGAGGTTTTTTAAGACGGGATTTCGGCATTGGGAAAGAAGTGGAAAACCGTAATCAAGGATGGGACGGCAAATGGATTTGTAAATGGATGTTTGGCACCGTATGGATATTTCGGAGTTACGGAAGGTTAAGGAACGGAAATGACGGGATCTGGTTTTAATTTTGGATTTGAGTTGTTTGGAGTGGGAATTGAGGTTAAGTTTAGGATCAAGAAGGATTCCAAGGTATTTAACGAGTGGTGATGGGAAAATGTTATGATTATCCACCGTAACATGTGGAGACGAAGGGGATATGCGGTGGAAAGGAGCAAGGAGTTTTGTTTTGGATGGGTTTATTTTTAGGCGCCATTTCTGAAACCATATCACGGTAGAGGACAGGAGGGTTTGGAGGTTAATTATGGAGGATTGAAGAGAGGAAGCGTGTGAGACCAGAGTGGTGTCATCGGCATACTGGAGAACATATAGGTTGGGATTGAAAAAATTGGGATCGGGACGAATTTTTCAATATATTTAGAAATTTGAAATGATGCATTCTTTTCAATTATTTTCTTTAAGTTTCAAATGAATATTTTATATATTTTCAGTAAAAATTAAATGAATTTCTCAAAATATTAACGAAATTTTAAATGAAATTTTCTTTCAAAATATAATCAGTTGAGTTTCCTAACGCTCATTAATACACAATAATGAACATTGAAAGCCATAACTTCGAAACGTAATAGAAATTTTCAAATCATAAAATATTCAATATATATAATTTACGATAGTTACCGGTACTATTGTACCACAACAGTTTAAACATGACTACAATTTTATTACATAATATTTAATTCAAGTTATTGTTGTGTTCAATATTTTTCCTGGAAATTCTTACCATTGTTATTAAAAAAAATTAATGTAATAACAATTACTTTATTGCACGTAGTTTCAGTTAGTCTATAAAATATGAAGAATTTAATTTTATTACAATAATTCTGCAATATTATGAAAACTATTCCTCAATAATTGGAAAATTCAGAACCAATACATTTTATGGCATATTTAATTCAGGTAATAAATAAAACTTAATATAGTCTAAAATAGATGACATTTATTGTCCCTAATAAGGTTAGGGAAAAGGATACCTGCAAAATATTGAATATATAAGGTAAACAGCATTCACCAAATATCAGTTACTTGCATTCAGCGTTTGACGAAGCATATACATTTAAGTTTACAAAATGAGTTTTGCAAAAAATATTGGAGAAGATAAGTACAACGAGATGAACGAAGATGATGATGATGTGGTATTTGTAAAGGAATACCGGTTACCCGAAGTATGCTATTTTCTAGAGGATATGGAAATGGAAATGGATGATGATTTGTATATGAAGATGAATGAGGACTTCGATGGCGATAAAGAAATAGTGGAGGGAATGTACAGTCCTGAGGGGAATGTGATACGCTACACTCCTGAGCGATTCGATATGATCCTCACCGAACTGTATGAGAGGAAGCGTGAATACATAGCACATCCGAATGATGCTCATATGGGGACGAATGAGGACTACGAAGACGACCAGGAAAGTGTTTTAGAAGAAGAGGACTATAAAGAAACAGCGGAGAGAAAGTACAGTCTTGAGAGGAATGAGATATGCTACAGTCTTGACAGACCCGAACTGTTAGAGATGGATATATCTCAATATTCTGACAACTTTGAAAATATTGACGATGAGGAGATGGATGAAGTATGCTACAGCCCTCAATCTAATATTTTTGAAATTTTTTAATAGATTTACTTTGGAAATAAAAGTAGTTATTATTTTCTTAATTGAAAATAATAATAATAATTTTAAATCGAATATCAGGTAAATTCGTATAACTACAGTGTATTTTTTGTTAAAATTTGATTATTTTTTAATGATTGTATATATTTAAGAAGTAATAAAAAAAATGTTTCAATAAATATACCGTTTTCTTTCTTGTGTGTCGCCTTTGTATTTTGAAAATTAAATTATTAAAATTTATTATTCATTATTATCCAAGTTGTTAAAATCAAAATTCAGATCTAGGTCGGTACATAATTGAAAATAAAAATTCATGGCAAGTCTTTACACTATTATTATCACAGTTTTATAACTCCAGGCTAAAGAACAATATTATGAAAATAGTGTTTCTTTTGTATTTGATTTTATGAGTTCTATTTTGATAAAAAAAATCTATTGCAATAATGTCAAGCTAAAGTTATTAGAAAAGTAAATATTATAGACGATGAAAATTGTTTTCTATACATCCGACAAATATTAATAATAAAATTTTTTTGTTTAAATAATGGTAGAATAGGAGATTTATATTGTGTTCTGAGAGATGTGTTTTTAATTATTTATAACTCATAAGTTTGTACGAGTTTTCTACGATGATCAAATATGTTGATATAATTGACGTCATTATTTTGCGACAATAATTTAAAATGTATATTTATGGTGACAGTAACAGTTGAATATGAAAAATACATGATTAAGTTTTATTTAGGAAATGTAATGGATATTTCTAAGAAATTGAGATATTAAACAATATTATGGCTATATTTTTTAAAACGTTTAAATAAATTTAACTTAATTTGTTTCTATCCATCAACGCAAAAAAAATGTATATTAAATCCAGTATTTTTGTTAACAATAATTAAGCTAAATTAAAATTCTAGAATTCATCCATTTACTTTATTTATTTTTCTACTTATAAATAAATAATATTAAGTTAATGGAATTATTTTTGCAGTCAATGTTAATTGCAAAAATATTTTTTACGCAAAAATCTAATACATTGATAGTAATTCTTCATGATTTTACAAGTAGTTAAACCGGAATCATTTTGTTAGTTTTATATTTAAATTTCTTCAATGATACAATTTTAAACATTGAAATACTATTATAATTTTTTCAAATCTACCAATTAGAAAAATAATTATATAATAATAAATCAATGTTAATATTGTCTATAAATTATATTTGTGTGCATTAGAACACGCTGTGGGGGTCGCAGTTCAGTGGAGTAGAATAATTGATGTAATTATACATTTTTCAGTCGAATAAAGTTGATAATTGCAATTGAAACTTTATGAAATACGCCCCACTTAAAATGCAATTTTTCTCTGAGAGTCTGACTTTAACCTTAGTCAAGTAGTTCTCTCACAGTTCGGCTTGTCTTTGTAAGGAAATGACTCCAATGGGATTAACCGAACAAGCAGAAGATTATTATTTTGGCTTTACAGATTTTTTTCGTGATTCGGGTATCCGTCTTCCTCTGAATTTTACTAATAATTCGTCGGTATTTATGCGCTCCATCCTGATAATATCTCTGTCGTCACTACATTTAATGTATTCTCGGACAGTATCTTCCTGTAAATTTCAATTGAAGTTTTCTAATTATTTTCGGAAAATTTTAAATGATAACATTTTTAAATTATTTTCTTTAAGTTTCAAATGACTTTTTTATTTATTTTCGGTAAATTTCAAATGAATTTTTGAAATTTCAAATTATTTTCGATAAATTTCAAATCGTGAATTTTTCCAAGTTATTTTCAGTAAATTACAGTAAACGTTTTTTTAAATTTATTTTCCGTAAATTAAAAATGATGAATTTTTCAAAACATTACAAAATTTCAAATAAACTTCAATTGAAGTTTTCTAATATTTTCGGTAAATTTCAAATTATTTAAAATAGAATTTTTTAAAATAGATATGAAATTTCAAATTATTTTCGATAAATTTCAAATCGTGATTATTTCCAAGTTATTTTCAGAAAATTTCTCATGATTTTTTTAATTTATCTTGACTAAATTATAAATGATGCATTTTTCAAAATATTTACGAAATTTCAAATTATTGTCGGTAAATTTCAAATCAGTTATTTCTAATTGTTTTCAGTAAATTTAAAATTATGAATTTTTCTAATAATTTTTGATAAATTCCAAATGATGAATTTATCTAATTATTTTTGTTAAATTTTTATTGATGATTTTTTTAAATGATTTTTTTTAAGTTTCAAATTAATTTTTTATATATTTTCAGTAAATATTAAATGATTTTTTCAAAATATTAACGAAATTTAAAATTAAATTTTCTTTCTATATATAATCAGTTGAGATTTCTAACGCTCATTATTACACAATAATAAACATTAAAAAAATGAGAGCCATAACTTCGAAATTTTCAAATAAACAAATATTCAATGTATATAATTTAAGATATTACCATAACAGTTTAAACACGACTATAATCTTATTACATAAAATTGAATTCATGTTATTGTTGTGTACAATATTTTTCTAGGAAAGTATTTTAGAAGAAGAGGACTATAAAGAAAAGGCGGAGAGAATGTACAGTCCTGAGAGGAATGAGATATGCTACAGTCTTGACAGACCCGAACTGTTAGGGATGGATAAATCTCAATATTCTGCCAACTTTGAAAATATTGACGATGAGGAGATGGATGAAGTATGCTACAGCCCTCAACCTAATATTTTTGAAATTTTCGAATAGATTTACTTTAGAAATAAATGTAGTTAAACCAAATCACAAATCATGAATTAATATTATTAAATGGCATAAACGCTATTGACCTTCCGTCCTATCACTAATTATATTTTTAATTGAAAGTAATTGTTTCCTTTTAATTAATTTAATATTTCTATAATAATATTTTTAAAGTGCATATCAGCTAAATTCGTATAACTTCAGTGTAATTTTTATTAAAAATTGATTATTTATAGAAAAAAAATATTAATGATTGTATATATTTAAGAAGTAATAAATAAAAAAATGTTTCAATAAATATACCGTTTTCTTGTGTGTCGCCTTTGTATTTTGAAAATTAAATTATTAATATTATCATTCAAATTTAAAATAGTATGGAAGAAACAATATTGCACGAATGAAATAATATAATATTTCTGTCAGAAACAACAATTGGCGGATGGAAAACATTTTCCTAATTATTTTCGACAAATTTCAAATAACAAATTTTTCTAATTATGTTTTGTAAATTTCAAATAATTTTTGTTATTTATTTTCAGTAAATTTTAAATGAATTTTTCAAAATAGTTCCGAAATTTAAAATGAATTTTTATAATTACTTTCGATAAATTTCAAATTTTGAATTTTTCATATTATTTTCAGTAATTTTCAAATCAAGATTTTTCTAATTATTTTCAGTAAATTTCAAATACTGATTTTTTCAAAATATTTACGAAATTTTAAATGAAATATTCTTTCAAAATATAATCAGTTGAGTTTTCTAATGTTCATTAATACACAGTAATGAAAAATAAAAAAAATGAGTGCCATAACTTCGAAACGATAATAGAAATTTTCAAATCATAAAATATTCAATATATATAATTTACGATAGTTACCGGTACAATTGTACCACAACAGTTTAAACACGACTACAATCTTATTCCATAAAATTGAGTTCAAGTTATTGATGTGTACAAAATTTTTCTAGGAAATTAAAACTATATGAAAAAATTTAATTTCAAATAATTTTTTGGATAGTTTAAGGAATTGTTGCTTTTGAAAAATTGATGAATTTACAGGGAAATGAACTAGGTAATAAAAATTACTTTATTGTAAGTAGTTTCAGTTAGTCTATAAAATATGAAGAATTTAATTTTATAACCTTGCAATAATTTTGCAATATTATGAAAACTATTCCTCAATAATTGGAAAATTCAGAACCTATACATTTTATGACATATCTAATTCAGGTAAGAAAAAGAAACTTAATATAGTCTAAAATAGATGACCTTTATTGTCCCTAATAAGGTTAGGAAAAGGATACCTGTAAAATATTGAATATATAAGGTAAACGGCATTCAGCAAATATCAGTTACTTGCATTCAGCGTTTGAAGAAGCATATACATTGAAGTTTACAAAATGAGTTTTGCAAAAAATATTGGAGAAAATAAGTACAGCGAGATGAACGAAGATGATGATGATGTGGTGTTTGTAAAGGAATACCGGTTGCCCGAAGTATGCTATTTTCTAGAAGATATGGAAATGGAAATGGATGATGATTTGTATATGAAGATGAATGAGGACTTCGAAGGCGATAAAGAAATAGTGGAGGGAATGTACAGTCCTGAGGGGAATGTGATACGCTACACTCCTGAGCGATTCGATATGATGCTCACCGAACTGTATGAGAGGAAGCGTGAATACATAGCACATCCAAATGATGCTCACATGGGGACGAATGAGGACTACGAAGGCGAGCAAGAAAGTGTTTTAGAAGAAGAGGACTATAAAGAAACACCGGAGATAATGTACAGTCTTGATAGACCCGAACTGTTAGAGATGGAGAAATCTCAATATTCTGACAGCTTTGAAAATATTGATGATGAGGAGATGGATGAAGAATGCTACAGCCCTCAACCTAATATTTTTGGAATTTTTGAATAGATTTACTGTAGAAATAAATGTAGTTAAACCAAATCACAAATCATGAATAAATATTATTTATATGACATAAACGCTATTCATCTTCCGTTCTATCTTTAATTATTTTCTTAATTGAAAATAATTGATTCCTTTTAATTGTTATTCCTATAATAATATTTTAAAAGTAAATAGGTAAATTCTTATAACTTCAGTGTAATTTTTATTATTTGATTATTTATAGATAAAAAATATTAATGATTGTATATATTTAAGAAGTAATAAATAAAAAAGTTTTCAACAAATATACCGTTTTCTTTCTTGTGTATCGCCTTTGTATTTTGAAAATGAAATTATTAATATTATCATTCAAATCTAAAATATTATGGGAGAAACAATATTGCACGAATGAAATAATATAATATTTCTGTCAGAAACAACAATTAGCGTATGAAAAATATTTTCTAAATAACTTTCAAATCATAAATTTTTCTAATTATTTTTGGTAAATTTCAAATGATTTTTTAAATTTATTTTCAGTAAATTTCAAATTAATTTTTGAAAATAGTTACGAAACTTCAAATTATTTTCGATAAATTTCAAATCGTGAATTTTTCCAAGTTATTTTCAATAAATTTAAAACGATTTTTTAAATTTATTTTCTGTAAATTTTAATAATGAATTTTTCGATGTATTTAAGAAATTTGAAATGAATTTTTCAAATTATTGTCAGTAAATTTCAATAGAATATACTAATTATTTTCGATACATTTCAAATGAAGAATTTTTCTAATTACTTTCAGTTAATTTCAAATGATTATTTTAAATTATTTTCAGTAAATTTCATATTATGAATTTTTCAAAATATATACGAAATTTCAAACGATGAATTTTTCAAAATGTTACGAAATTTCAAATGAATTTTTATAATTACTTTAGATAAATTTCAAATGTATTTTCGAATTATTTTCAGTAAATTTCAAATCAAGATTTTTGTTATTATTTTCAGTAAATTTCAAATTATGATTTTTTCTAATTATTTTCGATAAATTCCAAATGATGATTTTTTCTAATAATTTTCATTAAATTTGAAATGATGCATCCTTTCAAATTATTTTCTTTAAGTTTCAAATGAATATTTTATATATTTTCAGTAAATATTAAATGAATTTTTCAAAATATTAACGAAATTTTAAATGAAATTTTCTTTCAAAATATAATCAGTTGAGTTTCCTAACGCTCATTAATACACAATAATGACCATTAAAAAAAAATTTAAGCAATAACTTCGAAACGATAATAGAAATTTTCAAATCATAAAATATTCAATATATATAATTTATGATATTTACCGGTACTATTGTACCACAATAGTTTAAACACGACTACAATCTTATTCCATAAAATTGAGTTCAAGTTATTGTTGTGTACAATATTTTTCTCTGAATTATTAAATCGATGAATTTACAGGGAAAAAACTATGTAATAAAAATTACTTTATTGCAAGTAATTCTGCAATATTATAAAAAATATTCCTCTATAATTGGAAAATTCAGAACCAATACATTTTATGACATATTTAATTCAGGTAAGAAAAAGAAACTTAATATAGTCTAAATTAGATGACATTTATTGTCGCTAATAAGGTTAGGAAAAGGATACCTGCAAAATATTGAATATATAAGGTAAACAGCCGTTAGCAAATATCAGTTACTTGCATTCAGCGTTTGAAGAAGCATATACATTAAAGTTTACAAAATGAGTTTTGCAAAAAATATTGGAGAAGATAAGTACAACGAGATGAACGAAGATGATGATGATGTGATGTTTGTAAAGGAATACCGGTTGCCCGAAGTATGCTATTTTCTAGAAGATATGGAAATGGAAGATATGGATGATGATTTGTATATGAAGATGAATGAGGACTACGAAGGCGACCAAGAAAATGTTTTAAAAGAAGAGGACTATAAAGAAACACCGGAGATAATGTACAGTCTTGATAGACCCGAACTGTTAGAGATGGAGAAATCTCAATATTCTGACAACTTTGAAGATATTGATGATGAGGAGATGGATGAAGATTAACTTTGGAAATAAAAGTATTTATTATTTTCTTAATTGACAATAATTGATTCCTTTATTCCTTGTTATTTCTATAATAATAATTTTAAAGCAAATATCAGGTAAATTCGTATAACTTCAGTGAAATTTTTATTAAAATTTGATTATTTATAGATAAAAAATATTAATGATTGTATATATTTAAGAAGTAATAAATAAAAAATGTTTCAATAAATATATTGTTTTCTTTTTCGTGTGTGTCGCCTTTGTATTTTGAAAATGAAATTATTGATCTTATCATTCAAATCTAAAATATTATGGGAGAAACAATATTGTACGAATGAAATAATATAATATTTCTGTCAGAAACGACAATAAACGAATGGAAAATATTTTCCTAATTAATTTCGATAAATTTCAAATCATAAATTTTTCTATTTATTTTCGATAAATTTTAAATCATGATTTTTTCCAAATTATTTTCCGTAAATTTCTAATGATTTTTTAATTTATTTACACTAAATTATAAATGATGAATTTTTCAAAATATTTACGAAATTTCAAATGAATTTTTCAAATTATTGCCGGTAAATTTCAATAGAATTTAACTAATTATTTTCGATAAATTTCAAATCATCAATTTTTCTAATTATTTTCGGTAAATTTCAAATGAATTTTCAAAAAATAGTTAGTTCAAATTATTTTCGATAAATGTCAAATCATGAATTTTTCCAAGTTGTTTTTAGTAAATGTCAAATGATTTTTATATTTATATTTAGTAAATTTTAAATGAATTTTCAAATATTTTTTTTATAATTACTTTCGATAAATTTCAAATGTTGACTTTTTAAATTATTTTCAGTAAATTTCAAATCAAGTTGTTTCTAATTATTATCGGTAAATTTCAAATTATGAATTTTTATAATAATTTTCCTAAATTTTAAATAATTATATTTTAAAATGATTTTCTTTAAGTTTCAAATTAATTTTTTTATATATTTTAAGTAAATATTAAATGAATTTTTCAAAATATTAACGAAATTTTAAATTAAATTTTCTTTCAATATAGCGCTATAGCGCTTAATAAAAATTGAGAGCCATAACTTCGAAACGATAATAGAAATTTTCTAATCATAAAATATTCAATATATATAATATACGATATTTACTGTACCGGTAATACGTACCAATTATACCTCAATAGTTTAAACACGACTACAATCTTATTACATAAAGTTGAATTCAAGTTATTTATGTGTACAATATTTTTCCTGGAAATTATTACCATAATAAAAAAATTAATTTCAAATATATTTTTGGATAGTTTAAGGAATTGTTGCGTTTGAAAAATCGATGAATTTACAAGGAAAAAACTATGTAATAAAAATTACTTTATTGCACGTAGTTTCAGTTAGTCTATAAAATATAATAATTTAATTTTATTACCTTGCAATAATTCTGCAATATTATGAAAATTATTCCTCAATTATTGGAAAATTCAGAATCTATACATTTTATGACATATCTAATTCAGGTAATAAAAAAAAAACTTAATATAGTCTAAAATAGATGACATTTATTGTCCCTAATAACGTTAGGAAAAGGATACCTGCAAAATATTGAATATATAAGGTAAACAGCCTTCAGCAAATATCAGTTACTTGCATTCAGCGTTTGAAGAAGCATATACATTGAAGTTTACAAAATGAGTTTTGCGAAAAATATTGGAGAAAATAAGTACAGCGAGATGAACGAAGATGATGATGATGTGGTGTTTGTAAAGGAATACCGGTTGCCCGAAGTATGCTATTTTCTAGAAGATATGGAAATGGAAATGGATGATGATTTGTATATGAAGATGAATGAGGACTTCGAAGGCGATAAAGAAATAGTGGAGGGAATGTACAGTCCTGAGGGGAATGTGATACGCTACAGTCCTGAGCGATTCGACATGATGCTCACCGAACTGTATGAGAGGAAGCGTGAATACATAGCACATCCGAATGATGCTCATATGGGGACGAATGAGGACTACGAAGACGACCAGGAAAGTACTTTAGAAGAAGAGTACTATGAAGAAAAAGCGGTGGGAATGTACAGTCCTAAGAGGAATGAGATATGCTACAGTCCTGACATACCCGAACTGTTAGTGATGGAGAAATCTCAAAATTCTGACAACTTTGAAGATATTGATGATGAGGAGATGGATGAAGATTAACTTTGGAAATAAAAGTATTTATTATTTTCTTAATTGAAAATAATTGATTCCTTTAATTGTTATTTCTATAATAATAATAATTTTAAAGCGAATATCAGGTAAATTCGTATAACTTCAGTGAAATTTTTATTAAAATTTGATTATTTATAGATATTATATTTAAGAAGTAATAAATAAAAAATGTTTCAATAAATGTACCGTTTTCTTTTTTGTATTTAGAAAATGAAATTATTAATATTATCATTCTATTCTAAAATATTATGGGAGAAATAATATTGTACGAATGAAATAATATTTCTGTCAGAAACAACAATTAACGAAAGAAAAATATTTTCTTAATTATTTTCGAAAAATTTCAAATCATATTTTTTTCTAATTATTTTCGGTAAATTTAAAATGAATTTTTCAAAATAGTTACGAAATTTCAATTTATTTTCGATAAATTTCAAATCGTAAATTTTTCCAAGGCATTTTCAGTAAATTTCAAATGATGTTTTAAATTTATTTTCACTAAATTATAAATGATGTATTTTTCAAAGTATTTACGAAATATCAAATGAATTTTTAGAATTATTGTCGGTAAATGTCAATTGAAGTTTTCTAATTATTTTCGATAAATTTCAAATGTTGAATTTCTCAAATTATTTTCAATAAATTTCAAATCAGTTGTTTCTAATTATTTTCTGTAAATTCAAAATGATGAATTTATCTAATTAATTTTGCTAAATTTTTATTGATGATTTTTTTAAATGATTTTCTTTAAGTTTCAAATTATTTTTTTTATATATTTTCAGTAAATATTAAATGATTTTTTCAAAATATTAACAAAATTTTAAATTAAAATTTCTTTCAATATATAATCAGTTGAGTTTCTAACGCTCATTAAAACTTAATAAAGAACATTAAAAAAAATGGGAACTATAACTTTTAAAAGATAATATAAATTTTCAAATCAAAAAATATTCAATGTATATAATTTAAGATATTGTACCACAACATATTAAACACGACTACAATCTTATTACATAAAATTGAATTCAAGTAATAACTTAAAAATATTGTAAACAATAGTTTACAATAGTAAACAATAGTTTACAATATTTTTCCCGGAATTATTATTATTGTTGCGTTAGAAAAATCGATGAATTTACAGAGAAAAAAAACTATGTAATAAAAATTACTTTATTCCACGTAGTTTCAATTAGTCTATAAAATATGAAGAATTTAATTTTATAACCTTGCAATAATTCTGCAAAATTATGAAAACTGTTCATCTAAAATTGGAAAATTCAGAACCAATACATTTTATGACATATCCAATTCAGGTAAAAAAAACTTAATGACATTTATTGTCCCTTATAACGTTAGGATAGGGATACTTGCAAAATATTGAATATATAAGGTAAACAGCCTTCAGCAAATATCAGTTACTTGCATTCAGCGTTTGAAGAAGCATATACATTGAAGTTTACAAAATGAGTTTTGCAAAAAATATTGGAGAAAATAAGTACAACGAGATGAACGAAGATGATGATGATGATGTGGTATTTGTAAAGGAATACCGGTTGCCCGAAGTATGCTATTTTCTAGAAGATATGGAAATGGAAATGGATGATGATTTGTATATGAAGATGAATGAGGACTTCGAAGACGATAAAGAAATAGTGGAGGGAATGTACAGTCCTGAGGGGAATGTGATACGCTACACTCCTGAGCGATTTGATATGATGCTCTCCGAACTGTATGAGCGGAAGCGTGAATACATAGCACATCCGAATGATGCGCATATGGGGACGAATGAGGACTACGAAGGCGACCAAGAAACTGTTTTAGAAGAAGAGGACTATAAAGAAACAGCGGAGAGAATGTACAGTCCTGACAGACTCGAACTGTTAGAGATGGAAAAATCTCAAAATTCTGGCAACTTTGAAAATATTGACGATGAGGAGATGGATGTAGTATGCTACAGCCCTCAACCTAATATTTTTGAAATTTTTGAATAGATTAACTTTAGAAATAAAAGTATTTATTTTCTAAATTGTAAATAATTGGTTCCTTTTAATTGTTATTTCTATAATAATATTTTTAAAGTGAATATAAGGTAAATTCGTATATCTTCAATGTAATTTTTATTAAAATTGTATATATTTAAGAAGTAATAAATAAAAAATGTTTCAACAAATATACCGTTTTCTTTCTTGTGTGTCGCCTTTGTATTTTGAAAATTAAATTATTAATATTATCATTTAATTCTAAAATATTATGGGAGAAACAATATTGCACGAATGAAATAATATTTCAGTCAGAAACAATAATTAGCGGATAGAAAATTGATTAATTTTTTAAAATATTTACAATATTTCAAATGAATTTTTATAATTATATTCAATAAATTTTAAATCATGTTTTTCTAATTATTTTCTTTAAATTTTAAATAATTATTTTTTTAATTTATTTTCTGTAAATTTCAAATTAATTTTTCGAAATAGGTACGAAATTTCAAATGAATTTTTAAATTTATATTCAGTAAATTTGAAATGATGAATTTTTCAATATATTTAGAAATTTGAAATGATGCATTCTTTTCAATTATTTTCTTTAAGTTTCAAATGAATATTTTATATATTTTCAGTAAAAATTAAATGAATTTCTCAAAATATTAACGAAATTTTAAATGAAATTTTCTTTCAAAATATAATCAGTTGAGTTTCCTAACGCTCATTAATACACAATAATGAACATTGAAAGCCATAACTTCGAAACGTAATAGAAATTTTCAAATCATAAAATATTCAATATATATAATTTACGATAGTTACCGGTACTATTGTACCACAACAGTTTAAACATGACTACAATTTTATTACATAATATTTAATTCAAGTTATTGTTGTGTTCAATATTTTTCCTGGAAATTCTTACCATTGTTATTAAAAAAAATTAATGTAATAACAATTACTTTATTGCACGTAGTTTCAGTTAGTCTATAAAATATGAAGAATTTAATTTTATTACAATAATTCTGCAATATTATGAAAACTATTCCTCAATAATTGGAAAATTCAGAACCAATACATTTTATGGCATATTTAATTCAGGTAATAAATAAAACTTAATATAGTCTAAAATAGATGACATTTATTGTCCCTAATAAGGTTAGGGAAAAGGATACCTGCAAAATATTGAATATATAAGGTAAACAGCATTCACCAAATATCAGTTACTTGCATTCAGCGTTTGACGAAGCATATACATTTAAGTTTACAAAATGAGTTTTGCAAAAAATATTGGAGAAGATAAGTACAACGAGATGAACGAAGATGATGATGATGTGGTATTTGTAAAGGAATACCGGTTACCCGAAGTATGCTATTTTCTAGAGGATATGGAAATGGAAATGGATGATGATTTGTATATGAAGATGAATGAGGACTTCGATGGCGATAAAGAAATAGTGGAGGGAATGTACAGTCCTGAGGGGAATGTGATACGCTACACTCCTGAGCGATTTGATATGATGCTCTCCGAACTGTATGAGCGGAAGCGTGAATACATAGCACATCCGAATGATGCGCATATGGGGACGAATGAGGACTACGAAGGCGACCAAGAAACTGTTTTAGAAGAAGAGGACTATAAAGAAACAGCGGAGAGAATGTACAGTCCTGACAGACTCGAACTGTTAGAGATGGAAAAATCTCAAAATTCTGACAACTTTGAAAATATTGACGATGAGGAGATGGATGTAGTATGCTACAGCCCTCAACCTAATATTTTTGAAATTTTTGAATAGATTAACTTTAGAAATAAAAGTATTTATTTTCTAAATTGTAAATAATTGGTTCCTTTTAATTGTTATTTCTATAATAATATTTTTAAAGTGAATATAAGGTAAATTCGTATATCTTCAATGTAATTTTTATTAAAATTGTATATATTTAAGAAGTAATAAATAAAAAATGTTTCAACAAATATACCGTTTTCTTTCTTGTGTGTCGCCTTTGTATTTTGAAAATTAAATTATTAATATTATCATTTAATTCTAAAATATTATGGGAGAAACAATATTGCACGAATGAAATAATATTTCAGTCAGAAACAATAATTAGCGGATAGAAAATTGATTAATTTTTTAAAATATTTACAATATTTCAAATGAATTTTTATAATTATATTCAATAAATTTTAAATCATGTTTTTCTAATTATTTTCTTTAAATTTTAAATAATTATTTTTTTAATTTATTTTGAGGGCGACTCATAGCCGAATGGTTAGAGTCGTCCGCTCACGATCTTGTGAGTACGGGTTCGATTCCCAGCCAAGCCACAGGCCCTTTGGGCCAAAAAAATGTTGTGATGGTTGCAATAGCATAGTAAAGAATAGCAGCAGATACACAGAGAAAGAGAATAGTGATCGCAACGCTTCAATTCCGAATGACTATTAGCCATACATACACAACAGCCAAACCAACAAATTGAAATAATTTGTACAAAAAAATATATCATAAAAAAAATGGTAAAACTTCCATTGGGAAAGTTTATCTATAAATAAAAATGTCAACCGCCACCAGATTTACTTAATGTTCAACTCGAATAGATTGTAAATAAAAATATAAGACAAAAAAAAAAAAAAAAAAAATTTATTTTCTGTAAATTTCAAATTAATTTTTCGAAATAGGTACGAAATTTCAAATGAATTTTTAAATTTATATTCAGTAAATTTGAAATGATGAATTTTTCAATATATATACATAATTTATTGGCCAGACAGCAACATACAAAAAAAAAAAAAAAAAAAAAAAAAACATTCCATAGATAAATACAAATCATAATAATAACAACCAAAATAAAAATAACAACTCTCAAAATAATTAAGTAAATTCTAACATAAATTAAGAAAACCAAAAAAAAAAAAAAAAATACAGTCTACATGCTGGCCAAAGGGCTATCGACCGAGGTCTTTCCGCCCGGGAACTTAAATTAACAATAGGACATTATTCAAATATATACATATGTCAAAACGAGACAAAAAAAAAAAAAAAAGCAGCATATTAGGAATTAGGAGGGGTTTCAATCAAGGGACATTAGGTATTGGAAAAGGGTTAATGTGGGATATTTAAATTTGGGAAGGATATTTGGATTTCGAGGGGCACAAAATTTAGAGAGGGAGGCGATGTTGGAATCCTTGGATTTAAATTTCAAGGAGAGGGAATGGTATCGGTTAAGGAGAGGGACTATTTTGGTTTTGGAGTAAAGGAGATCATTAGGAGGATTGTGTAGAGGATTATTAGGATGTCGTATTTTGGTGAGGATACGAAGGGCGGAACGCTCGGATACGGAGAGGTTTTTTAAGACGGGATTTCGGCATTGGGAAAGAAGTGGAAAACCGTAATCAAGGATGGGACGGCAAATGGATTTGTAAATGGATGTTTGGCACCGTATGGATATTTCGGAGTTACGGAAGGTTAAGGAACGGAAATGACGGGATCTGGTTTTAATTTTGGATTTGAGTTGTTTGGAGTGGGAATTGAGGTTAAGTTTAGGATCAAGAAGGATTCCAAGGTATTTAACGAGTGGTGATGGGAAAATGTTATGATTATCCACCGTAACATGTGGAGACGAAGGGGATATGCGGTGGAAAGGAGCAAGGAGTTTTGTTTTGGATGGGTTTATTTTTAGGCGCCATTTCTGAAACCATATCACGGTAGAGGACAGGAGGGTTTGGAGGTTAATTATGGAGGATTGAAGAGAGGAAGCGTGTGAGACCAGAGTGGTGTCATCGGCATACTGGAGAACATATAGGTTGGGATTGAAAAAATTGGGATCGGGACGAATTTTTCAATATATTTAGAAATTTGAAATGATGCATTCTTTTCAATTATTTTCTTTAAGTTTCAAATGAATATTTTATATATTTTCAGTAAAAATTAAATGAATTTCTCAAAATATTAACGAAATTTTAAATGAAATTTTCTTTCAAAATATAATCAGTTGAGTTTCCTAACGCTCATTAATACACAATAATGAACATTGAAAGCCATAACTTCGAAACGTAATAGAAATTTTCAAATCATAAAATATTCAATATATATAATTTACGATAGTTACCGGTACTATTGTACCACAACAGTTTAAACATGACTACAATTTTATTACATAATATTTAATTCAAGTTATTGTTGTGTTCAATATTTTTCCTGGAAATTCTTACCATTGTTATTAAAAAAAATTAATGTAATAACAATTACTTTATTGCACGTAGTTTCAGTTAGTCTATAAAATATGAAGAATTTAATTTTATTACAATAATTCTGCAATATTATGAAAACTATTCCTCAATAATTGGAAAATTCAGAACCAATACATTTTATGGCATATTTAATTCAGGTAATAAATAAAACTTAATATAGTCTAAAATAGATGACATTTATTGTCCCTAATAAGGTTAGGGAAAAGGATACCTGCAAAATATTGAATATATAAGGTAAACAGCATTCACCAAATATCAGTTACTTGCATTCAGCGTTTGACGAAGCATATACATTTAAGTTTACAAAATGAGTTTTGCAAAAAATATTGGAGAAGATAAGTACAACGAGATGAACGAAGATGATGATGATGTGGTATTTGTAAAGGAATACCGGTTACCCGAAGTATGCTATTTTCTAGAGGATATGGAAATGGAAATGGATGATGATTTGTATATGAAGATGAATGAGGACTTCGATGGCGATAAAGAAATAGTGGAGGGAATGTACAGTCCTGAGGGGAATGTGATACGCTACACTCCTGAGCGATTCGATATGATCCTCACCGAACTGTATGAGAGGAAGCGTGAATACATAGCACATCCGAATGATGCTCATATGGGGACGAATGAGGACTACGAAGACGACCAGGAAAGTGTTTTAGAAGAAGAGGACTATAAAGAAACAGCGGAGAGAAAGTACAGTCTTGAGAGGAATGAGATATGCTACAGTCTTGACAGACCCGAACTGTTAGAGATGGATATATCTCAATATTCTGACAACTTTGAAAATATTGACGATGAGGAGATGGATGAAGTATGCTACAGCCCTCAATCTAATATTTTTGAAATTTTTTAATAGATTTACTTTGGAAATAAAAGTAGTTATTATTTTCTTAATTGAAAATAATAATAATAATTTTAAATCGAATATCAGGTAAATTCGTATAACTACAGTGTATTTTTTGTTAAAATTTGATTATTTTTTAATGATTGTATATATTTAAGAAGTAATAAAAAAAATGTTTCAATAAATATACCGTTTTCTTTCTTGTGTGTCGCCTTTGTATTTTGAAAATTAAATTATTAAAATTTATTATTCATTATTATCCAAGTTGTTAAAATCAAAATTCAGATCTAGGTCGGTACATAATTGAAAATAAAAATTCATGGCAAGTCTTTACACTATTATTATCACAGTTTTATAACTCCAGGCTAAAGAACAATATTATGAAAATAGTGTTTCTTTTGTATTTGATTTTATGAGTTCTATTTTGATAAAAAAAATCTATTGCAATAATGTCAAGCTAAAGTTATTAGAAAAGTAAATATTATAGACGATGAAAATTGTTTTCTATACATCCGACAAATATTAATAATAAAATTTTTTTGTTTAAATAATGGTAGAATAGGAGATTTATATTGTGTTCTGAGAGATGTGTTTTTAATTATTTATAACTCATAAGTTTGTACGAGTTTTCTACGATGATCAAATATGTTGATATAATTGACGTCATTATTTTGCGACAATAATTTAAAATGTATATTTATGGTGACAGTAACAGTTGAATATGAAAAATACATGATTAAGTTTTATTTAGGAAATGTAATGGATATTTCTAAGAAATTGAGATATTAAACAATATTATGGCTATATTTTTTAAAACGTTTAAATAAATTTAACTTAATTTGTTTCTATCCATCAACGCAAAAAAAATGTATATTAAATCCAGTATTTTTGTTAACAATAATTAAGCTAAATTAAAATTCTAGAATTCATCCATTTACTTTATTTATTTTTCTACTTATAAATAAATAATATTAAGTTAATGGAATTATTTTTGCAGTCAATGTTAATTGCAAAAATATTTTTTACGCAAAAATCTAATACATTGATAGTAATTCTTCATGATTTTACAAGTAGTTAAACCGGAATCATTTTGTTAGTTTTATATTTAAATTTCTTCAATGATACAATTTTAAACATTGAAATACTATTATAATTTTTTCAAATCTACCAATTAGAAAAATAATTATATAATAATAAATCAATGTTAATATTGTCTATAAATTATATTTGTGTGCATTAGAACACGCTGTGGGGGTCGCAGTTCAGTGGAGTAGAATAATTGATGTAATTATACATTTTTCAGTCGAATAAAGTTGATAATTGCAATTGAAACTTTATGAAATACGCCCCACTTAAAATGCAATTTTTCTCTGAGAGTCTGACTTTAACCTTAGTCAAGTAGTTCTCTCACAGTTCGGCTTGTCTTTGTAAGGAAATGACTCCAATGGGATTAACCGAACAAGCAGAAGATTATTATTTTGGCTTTACAGATTTTTTTCGTGATTCGGGTATCCGTCTTCCTCTGAATTTTACTAATAATTCGTCGGTATTTATGCGCTCCATCCTGATAATATCTCTGTCGTCACTACATTTAATGTATTCTCGGACAGTATCTTCCTGTAAATTTCAATTGAAGTTTTCTAATTATTTTCGGAAAATTTTAAATGATAACATTTTTAAATTATTTTCTTTAAGTTTCAAATGACTTTTTTATTTATTTTCGGTAAATTTCAAATGAATTTTTGAAATTTCAAATTATTTTCGATAAATTTCAAATCGTGAATTTTTCCAAGTTATTTTCAGTAAATTACAGTAAACGTTTTTTTAAATTTATTTTCCGTAAATTAAAAATGATGAATTTTTCAAAACATTACAAAATTTCAAATAAACTTCAATTGAAGTTTTCTAATATTTTCGGTAAATTTCAAATTATTTAAAATAGAATTTTTTAAAATAGATATGAAATTTCAAATTATTTTCGATAAATTTCAAATCGTGATTATTTCCAAGTTATTTTCAGAAAATTTCTCATGATTTTTTTAATTTATCTTGACTAAATTATAAATGATGCATTTTTCAAAATATTTACGAAATTTCAAATTATTGTCGGTAAATTTCAAATCAGTTATTTCTAATTGTTTTCAGTAAATTTAAAATTATGAATTTTTCTAATAATTTTTGATAAATTCCAAATGATGAATTTATCTAATTATTTTTGTTAAATTTTTATTGATGATTTTTTTAAATGATTTTTTTTAAGTTTCAAATTAATTTTTTATATATTTTCAGTAAATATTAAATGATTTTTTCAAAATATTAACGAAATTTAAAATTAAATTTTCTTTCTATATATAATCAGTTGAGATTTCTAACGCTCATTATTACACAATAATAAACATTAAAAAAATGAGAGCCATAACTTCGAAATTTTCAAATAAACAAATATTCAATGTATATAATTTAAGATATTACCATAACAGTTTAAACACGACTATAATCTTATTACATAAAATTGAATTCATGTTATTGTTGTGTACAATATTTTTCTAGGAAAGTATTTTAGAAGAAGAGGACTATAAAGAAAAGGCGGAGAGAATGTACAGTCCTGAGAGGAATGAGATATGCTACAGTCTTGACAGACCCGAACTGTTAGGGATGGATAAATCTCAATATTCTGCCAACTTTGAAAATATTGACGATGAGGAGATGGATGAAGTATGCTACAGCCCTCAACCTAATATTTTTGAAATTTTCGAATAGATTTACTTTAGAAATAAATGTAGTTAAACCAAATCACAAATCATGAATTAATATTATTAAATGGCATAAACGCTATTGACCTTCCGTCCTATCACTAATTATATTTTTAATTGAAAGTAATTGTTTCCTTTTAATTAATTTAATATTTCTATAATAATATTTTTAAAGTGCATATCAGCTAAATTCGTATAACTTCAGTGTAATTTTTATTAAAAATTGATTATTTATAGAAAAAAAATATTAATGATTGTATATATTTAAGAAGTAATAAATAAAAAAATGTTTCAATAAATATACCGTTTTCTTGTGTGTCGCCTTTGTATTTTGAAAATTAAATTATTAATATTATCATTCAAATTTAAAATAGTATGGAAGAAACAATATTGCACGAATGAAATAATATAATATTTCTGTCAGAAACAACAATTGGCGGATGGAAAACATTTTCCTAATTATTTTCGACAAATTTCAAATAACAAATTTTTCTAATTATGTTTTGTAAATTTCAAATAATTTTTGTTATTTATTTTCAGTAAATTTTAAATGAATTTTTCAAAATAGTTCCGAAATTTAAAATGAATTTTTATAATTACTTTCGATAAATTTCAAATTTTGAATTTTTCATATTATTTTCAGTAATTTTCAAATCAAGATTTTTCTAATTATTTTCAGTAAATTTCAAATACTGATTTTTTCAAAATATTTACGAAATTTTAAATGAAATATTCTTTCAAAATATAATCAGTTGAGTTTTCTAATGTTCATTAATACACAGTAATGAAAAATAAAAAAAATGAGTGCCATAACTTCGAAACGATAATTGAAATTTTCAAATCATAAAATATTCAATATATATAATTTACGATAGTTACCGGTACAATTGTACCACAACAGTTTAAACACGACTACAATCTTATTCCATAAAATTGAGTTCAAGTTATTGATGTGTACAAAATTTTTCTAGGAAATTAAAACTATATGAAAAAATTTAATTTCAAATAATTTTTTGGATAGTTTAAGGAATTGTTGCTTTTGAAAAATTGATGAATTTACAGGGAAATGAACTAGGTAATAAAAATTACTTTATTGTAAGTAGTTTCAGTTAGTCTATAAAATATGAAGAATTTAATTTTATAACCTTGCAATAATTTTGCAATATTATGAAAACTATTCCTCAATAATTGGAAAATTCAGAACCTATACATTTTATGACATATCTAATTCAGGTAAGAAAAAGAAACTTAATATAGTCTAAAATAGATGACCTTTATTGTCCCTAATAAGGTTAGGAAAAGGATACCTGTAAAATATTGAATATATAAGGTAAACGGCATTCAGCAAATATCAGTTACTTGCATTCAGCGTTTGAAGAAGCATATACATTGAAGTTTACAAAATGAGTTTTGCAAAAAATATTGGAGAAAATAAGTACAGCGAGATGAACGAAGATGATGATGATGTGGTGTTTGTAAAGGAATACCGGTTGCCCGAAGTATGCTATTTTCTAGAAGATATGGAAATGGAAATGGATGATGATTTGGAAATCTCAATATTCTGACAACTTTGAAGATATTGATGATGAGGAGATGGATGAAGATTAACTTTGGAAATAAAAGTATTTATTATTTTCTTAATTGACAATAATTGATTCCTTTATTCCTTGTTATTTCTATAATAATAATTTTAAAGCAAATATCAGGTAAATTCGTATAACTTCAGTGAAATTTTTATTAAAATTTGATTATTTATAGATAAAAAATATTAATGATTGTATATATTTAAGAAGTAATAAATAAAAAATGTTTCAATAAATATATTGTTTTCTTTTTCGTGTGTGTCGCCTTTGTATTTTGAAAATGAAATTATTGATCTTATCATTCAAATCTAAAATATTATGGGAGAAACAATATTGTACGAATGAAATAATATAATATTTCTGTCAGAAACGACAATAAACGAATGGAAAATATTTTCCTAATTAATTTCGATAAATTTCAAATCATAAATTTTTCTATTTATTTTCGATAAATTTTAAATCATGATTTTTTTCCAAGTTATTTTCTGTAAATTTCTAATGATTTTTTAATTTATTTTCACTAAATTATAAATGATGATTTTTTCAAAATATTTACGAAATTTCAAATGAATTTTTCAAATTATTGCCGGTAAATTTCAATAGAATTTAACTAATTATTTTCGATAAATTTCAAATCATCAATTTTTCTAATTATTTTCGGTAAATTTCAAATGAATTTTCAAAAAATAGTTAGTTCAAATTATTTTCGATAAATGTCAAATCATGAATTTTTCCAAGTTGTTTTTAGTAAATGTCAAATGATTTTTATATTTATATTTAGTAAATTTTAAATGAATTTTCAAATATTTTTTTTATAATTACTTTCGATAAATTTCAAATGTTGACTTTTTAAATTATTTTCAGTAAATTTCAAATCAAGTTGTTTCTAATTATTATCGGTAAATTTCAAATTATGAATTTTTATAATAATTTTCCTAAATTTTAAATAATTATATTTTAAAATGATTTTCTTTAAGTTTCAAATTAATTTTTTTATATATTTTAAGTAAATATTAAATGAATTTTTCAAAATATTAACGAAATTTTAAATTAAATTTTCTTTCAATATAGCGCTATAGCGCTTAATAAAAATTGAGAGCCATAACTTCGAAACGATAATAGAAATTTTCTAATCATAAAATATTCAATATATATAATATACGATATTTACTGTACCGGTAATACGTACCAATTATACCTCAATAGTTTAAACACGACTACAATCTTATTACATAAAGTTGAATTCAAGTTATTTATGTGTACAATATTTTTCCTGGAAATTATTACCATAATAAAAAAATTAATTTCAAATATATTTTTGGATAGTTTAAGGAATTGTTGCGTTTGAAAAATCGATGAATTTACAAGGAAAAAACTATGTAATAAAAATTACTTTATTGCACGTAGTTTCAGTTAGTCTATAAAATATAATAATTTAATTTTATTACCTTGCAATAATTCTGCAATATTATGAAAATTATTCCTCAATTATTGGAAAATTCAGAATCTATACATTTTATGACATATCTAATTCAGGTAATAAAAAAAAAACTTAATATAGTCTAAAATAGATGACATTTATTGTCCCTAATAACGTTAGGAAAAGGATACCTGCAAAATATTGAATATATAAGGTAAACAGCCTTCAGCAAATATCAGTTACTTGCATTCAGCGTTTGAAGAAGCATATACATTGAAGTTTACAAAATGAGTTTTGCGAAAAATATTGGAGAAAATAAGTACAGCGAGATGAACGAAGATGATGATGATGTGGTGTTTGTAAAGGAATACCGGTTGCCCGAAGTATGCTATTTTCTAGAAGATATGGAAATGGAAATGGATGATGATTTGTATATGAAGATGAATGAGGACTTCGAAGGCGATAAAGAAATAGTGGAGGGAATGTACAGTCCTGAGGGGAATGTGATACGCTACAGTCCTGAGCGATTCGACATGATGCTCACCGAACTGTATGAGAGGAAGCGTGAATACATAGCACATCCGAATGATGCTCATATGGGGACGAATGAGGACTACGAAGACGACCAGGAAAGTACTTTAGAAGAAGAGTACTATGAAGAAAAAGCGGTGGGAATGTACAGTCCTAAGAGGAATGAGATATGCTACAGTCCTGACATACCCGAACTGTTAGTGATGGAGAAATCTCAAAATTCTGACAACTTTGAAGATATTGATGATGAGGAGATGGATGAAGATTAACTTTGGAAATAAAAGTATTTATTATTTTCTTAATTGAAAATAATTGATTCCTTTAATTGTTATTTCTATAATAATAATAATTTTAAAGCGAATATCAGGTAAATTCGTATAACTTCAGTGAAATTTTTATTAAAATTTGATTATTTATAGATATTATATTTAAGAAGTAATAAATAAAAAATGTTTCAATAAATGTACCGTTTTCTTTTTTGTATTTAGAAAATGAAATTATTAATATTATCATTCTATTCTAAAATATTATGGGAGAAATAATATTGTACGAATGAAATAATATTTCTGTCAGAAACAACAATTAACGAAAGAAAAATATTTTCTTAATTATTTTCGAAAAATTTCAAATCATATTTTTTTCTAATTATTTTCGGTAAATTTAAAATGAATTTTTCAAAATAGTTACGAAATTTCAATTTATTTTCGATAAATTTCAAATCGTAAATTTTTCCAAGGCATTTTCAGTAAATTTCAAATGATGTTTTAAATTTATTTTCACTAAATTATAAATGATGTATTTTTCAAAGTATTTACGAAATATCAAATGAATTTTTAGAATTATTGTCGGTAAATGTCAATTGAAGTTTTCTAATTATTTTCGATAAATTTCAAATGTTGAATTTCTCAAATTATTTTCAATAAATTTCAAATCAGTTGTTTCTAATTATTTTCTGTAAATTCAAAATGATGAATTTATCTAATTAATTTTGCTAAATTTTTATTGATGATTTTTTTAAATGATTTTCTTTAAGTTTCAAATTATTTTTTTTATATATTTTCAGTAAATATTAAATGATTTTTTCAAAATATTAACAAAATTTTAAATTAAAATTTCTTTCAATATATAATCAGTTGAGTTTCTAACGCTCATTAAAACTTAATAAAGAACATTAAAAAAAATGGGAACTATAACTTTTAAAAGATAATATAAATTTTCAAATCAAAAAATATTCAATGTATATAATTTAAGATATTGTACCACAACATATTAAACACGACTACAATCTTATTACATAAAATTGAATTCAAGTAATAACTTAAAAATATTGTAAACAATAGTTTACAATAGTAAACAATAGTTTACAATATTTTTCCCGGAATTATTATTATTGTTGCGTTAGAAAAATCGATGAATTTACAGAGAAAAAAAACTATGTAATAAAAATTACTTTATTCCACGTAGTTTCAATTAGTCTATAAAATATGAAGAATTTAATTTTATAACCTTGCAATAATTCTGCAAAATTATGAAAACTGTTCATCTAAAATTGGAAAATTCAGAACCAATACATTTTATGACATATCCAATTCAGGTAAAAAAAACTTAATGACATTTATTGTCCCTTATAACGTTAGGATAGGGATACTTGCAAAATATTGAATATATAAGGTAAACAGCCTTCAGCAAATATCAGTTACTTGCATTCAGCGTTTGAAGAAGCATATACATTGAAGTTTACAAAATGAGTTTTGCAAAAAATATTGGAGAAAATAAGTACAACGAGATGAACGAAGATGATGATGATGATGTGGTATTTGTAAAGGAATACCGGTTGCCCGAAGTATGCTATTTTCTAGAAGATATGGAAATGGAAATGGATGATGATTTGTATATGAAGATGAATGAGGACTTCGAAGACGATAAAGAAATAGTGGAGGGAATGTACAGTCCTGAGGGGAATGTGATACGCTACACTCCTGAGCGATTTGATATGATGCTCTCCGAACTGTATGAGCGGAAGCGTGAATACATAGCACATCCGAATGATGCGCATATGGGGACGAATGAGGACTACGAAGGCGACCAAGAAACTGTTTTAGAAGAAGAGGACTATAAAGAAACAGCGGAGAGAATGTACAGTCCTGACAGACTCGAACTGTTAGAGATGGAAAAATCTCAAAATTCTGACAACTTTGAAAATATTGACGATGAGGAGATGGATGTAGTATGCTACAGCCCTCAACCTAATATTTTTGAAATTTTTGAATAGATTAACTTTAGAAATAAAAGTATTTATTTTCTAAATTGTAAATAATTGGTTCCTTTTAATTGTTATTTCTATAATAATATTTTTAAAGTGAATATAAGGTAAATTCGTATATCTTCAATGTAATTTTTATTAAAATTGTATATATTTAAGAAGTAATAAATAAAAAATGTTTCAACAAATATACCGTTTTCTTTCTTGTGTGTCGCCTTTGTATTTTGAAAATTAAATTATTAATATTATCATTTAATTCTAAAATATTATGGGAGAAACAATATTGCACGAATGAAATAATATTTCAGTCAGAAACAATAATTAGCGGATAGAAAATTGATTAATTTTTTAAAATATTTACAATATTTCAAATGAATTTTTATAATTATATTCAATAAATTTTAAATCATGTTTTTCTAATTATTTTCTTTAAATTTTAAATAATTATTTTTTTAATTTATTTTCTGTAAATTTCAAATGAATTTTTCGAAATAGGTACGAAATTTCAAATGAATTTTTAAATTTATATTCTGTAAATTTGAAATGATGAATTTTTCAATATATTTAGAAATTTGAAATGATGCATTCTTTTCAATTATTTTCTTTAAGTTACAAATGAATATTTTATATATTTTCAGTAAAAATTAAATGAATTTCTCAAAATATTAACGAAATTTTAAATGAAATTTTCTTTCAAAATATAATCAGTTGAGTTTCCTAACGCTCATTAATACACAATAATGAACATTGAAAGCCATAACTTCGAAACGTAATAGAAATTTTCAAATCATAAAATATTCAATATATATAATTTACGATAGTTACCGGTACTATTGTACCACAACAGTTTAAACATGACTACAATTTTATTACATAATATTTAATTCAAGTTATTGTTGTGTTCAATATTTTTCCTGGAAATTCTTACCATTGTTATTAAAAAAAATTAATGTAATAACAATTACTTTATTGCACGTAGTTTCAGTTTTACATTTTATTACAATAATTCTGCAATATTATGAAAACTATTCCTCAATAATTGGAAAATTCAGAACCAATACATTTTATGGCATATCTAATTCAGGTAATAAATAAAACTTAATATAGTCTAAAATAGATGACATTTATTGTCCCTAATAAGGTTAGGGAAAAGGATACCTGCAAAATATTGAATATATAAGGTAAACAGCATTCACCAAATATCAGTTACTTGCATTCAGCGTTTGACGAAGCATATACATTTAAGTTTACAAAATGAGTTTTGCAAAAAATATTGGAGAAGATAAGTACAACGAGATGAACGAAGATGATGATGATGTGGTATTTGTAAAGGAATACCGGTTACCCGAAGTATGCTATTTTCTAGAGGATATGGAAATGGAAATGGATGATGATTTGTATATGAAGATGAATGAGGACTTCGATGGCGATAAAGAAATAGTGGAGGGAATGTACAGTCCTGAGGGGAATGTGATACGCTACACTCCTGAGCGATTCGATATGATGCTCACCGAACTGTATGAGAGGAAGCGTGAATACATAGCACATCCGAATGATGCTCATATGGGGACGAATGAGGACTACGAAGACGACCAGGAAAGTGTTTTAGAAGAAGAGGACTATAAAGAAACAGCGGAGAGAAAGTACAGTCTTGAGAGGAATGAGATATGCTACAGTCTTGACAGACCCGAACTGTTAGAGATGGATATATCTCAATATTCTGACAACTTTGAAAATATTGACGATGAGGAGATGGATGAAGTATGCTACAGCCCTCAATCTAATATTTTTGAAATTTTTGAATAGATTTACTTTGGAAATAAAAGTAGTTATTATTTTCTTAATTGAAAATAATAATAATAATTTTAAATCGAATATCAGGTAAATTCGTATAACTACAGTGTATTTTTTGTTAAAATTTGATTATTTTTTAATGATTGTATATATTTAAGAAGTAATAAAAAAAATGTTTCAATAAATATACCGTTTTCTTTCTTGTGTGTCGCCTTTGTATTTTGAAAATTAAATTATTAAAATTTATTATTCATTATTATCCAAGTTGTTAAAATCAAAATTCAGATCTAGGTCGGTACATAATTGAAAATAAAAATTCATGGCAAGTCTTTACACTATTATTATCACAGTTTTATAACTCCAGGCTAAAGAACAATATTATGAAAATAGTGTTTCTTTTGTATTTGATTTTATGAGTTCTATTTTGATAAAAAAAATCGATTGCAATAATGTCAAGCTAAAGTTATTAGAAAAGTAAATATTATAGACGATGAAAATTGTTTTCTGTACATCCGACAAATATTAATAATAAATTTTTTTTGTTTAAATAATGGTAGAATAGGAGATTTATATTGTGTTCTGAGAGATGTGTTTTTAATTATTTATAACTCATAAGTTTGTACGAGTTTTCTACGATGATCAAATATGTTGATATAATTGACGTCATTATTTTGCGACAATAATTTAAAATGTATATTTATGGTGACAGTAACAGTTGAATATGAAAAATACATGATTAAGTTTTATTTAGGAAATGTAATGGATATTTCTAAGAAATTGAGATATTAAACAATATTATGGCTATATTTTTTAAAACGTTTAAATAAATTTAACTTAATTTGTTTCTATCCATCAACGCAAAAAAAATGTATATTAAATCCAGTATTTTTGTTAACAATAATTAAGCTAAATTAAAATTCTAGAATTCATCCATTTACTTTATTTATTTTTCTACTTATAAATAAATAATATTAAGTTAATGGAATTATTTTTGCAGTCAATGTTAATTGCAAAAATATTTTTTACGCAAAAATCTAATACATTGATAGTAATTCTTCATGATTTTACAAGTAGTTAAACCGGAATCATTTTGTTAGTTTTATATTTAAATTTCTTCAATGATACAATTTTAAACATTGAAATACTATTATAATTTTTTCAAATCTACCAATTAGAAAAATAATTATATAATAATAAATCAATGTTAATATTGTCTATAAATTATATTTGTGTGCATTAGAACACGCTGTGGGGATCGCAGTTCAGTGGAGTAGAATAATTGATGTAATTATACATTTTTCAGTCGAATAAAGTTGATAATTGCAATTGAAACTTTATGAAATACGCCCCACATAAAATGCAATTTTTCTCTGAGAGTCTGACTTTAACCTTAGTCAGGTAGTTCTCTCACAGTTCGGCTTGTCTTTGTAAGGAAATGACTCCAATGGGATTGACCGAACAAGCAGAAGATTATTATTTTGGCTTTACAGATTTTTTTCGTGATTCGGGTATCCGTCTTCCTCTGAATTTTACTAATAATTCGTCGGTATTTATGCGCTCCATCCTGATAATATCTCTGTCGTCACTACATTTAATGTATTCTCGGACAGTATCTTCCTGTAAATTTCAATTGAAGTTTTCTAATTATTTTCGGAAAATTTTAAATGATAAAATTTTTAAATTATTTTCTTTAAGTTTCAAATGATTTTTTTATTTATTTTCGGTAAATTTCAAATGAATTTTTGAAAATAGTTACGAAATTTCAAATTATTTTCGATAAATTTCAAATCGTGAATTTTTCCAAGTTATTTTCAGTAAATTACAGTAAACGTTTTTTTAAATTTATTTTCCGTAAATTCAAAACATTTACAAAATTTCAAATGAATTTTTCCAATTATTACCAGTAAATTTCAATAGAATTTAACTAATTATTTTCGATAAATTCAAATCATCAATTTTTCTAATTATTTTCGGTAAATTTCAAATGAATTTTCAAAAAATAGTTAGTTCAAATTATTTTCGATAAATGTCAAATCATGAATTTTTCCAAGTTGTTTTTAGTAAATGTCAAATGATTTTTATATTTATATTTAGTAAATTTTAAATGAATTTTCAAATAATTTTTTTATAATTACTTTCGATAAATTTCAAATGTTGAATAAAATTATTTTCAGTAAATTTCAAATCATCAATTTTTCTAATTATTTTCGATAAATTTCAAATCATCAATTTTTCTAATTATTTTTTTCTAATGCATTATATAATTTATTTTCAGTAAATTTTAAATGAATTTTTGAAAATATTTACAGTATTTTAAATGAAATTTTCTTTCATAATATACATAAGTTGAATTTTCTAAATTTCATTAATACAGAATAATAAATATTAAAAAAAATAAGAGCCATAACTTCGAAAAGATAATAGAAATTTTCAAATCAAATAATATTAAATGTATATAATTTAGGATATTTACCGGTACAATTGTACCACAACAGTTTAAACACGACTATAATCTTATTACATAAAATTGAATTCAAGTTATTGTTGTGTACAATATTTTTCTAGGAAATTATTACCATATTAAAAAATTTAATTTCAAATATTTTTTGGTAGTAGTAGAAAAAAACTAAGTAATAGCAATTACTTTATTGCAAGCAGTGTCAGTGAGTCTATAAAATATGAAGAATTTAATTTTATTACCTTGCAATAATTCTGAAATATTATAAAAACTATTCCTTAATTATTGGAAAATTCAGAACCTATACATTTTATGACATATCTAATTCAGGTAATAAAAAAAACCTAATATAGTCTAAAATAGATGACATTTATTGTCCCTAATAAGGTTACGAAAAGGATACCTGCTAAATATTGAATATATAAAGTAAGCAGCCTTCAGCAAATATCAGTTACTTGCATTCAGCGTTTGAAGAAGCATATACACTGAAGTTTACAAAATGAGTTTTGCAAAAAATATTGCAGAAAATAAGTACAACGAGATGAACGAAGATGATGATGATGTGGTATTTGTAAAGGAATACCGGTTGCCGGAAGTATGCTACTTTCTAGAAGATATGGAAATGGAAATGGATGATGATTTGTATATGAAGATGAATGAGGACTTCGAAGGCGATAAAGAAATAGTGGAGGGAATGTACAGTCCTGAGGGGAATGTGATACGCTACACTCCTGAGCGGTTCGACATGATGCTCACCGAACTGTATGAGAGGAAGCGTGAATACATAGCACATCCGAATGATGCGCATATGGGGACGAATGAGGACTACGAAGGCGACCAAGAAACTGTTTTAGAAGAAGAGGACTATAAAGAAACACCGGAGATAATGTACAGTCTTGATAGACCCGAACTGTTAGAGATGGAGAAATCTCAATATTCTGACAGCTTTGAAAATATTGACGATGAGAAGATGGATGAAGAATGCTACAGCCCTCAAACTAATATTTTTGGAATTTTTGAATAGATTTACTTTAGAATTAAATGTAGTTAAACCAAATCAGAAATCATGAATAAATATTATTTATATGACATAAACGCTATTGACCTTCCGTCCTATCACTAATTATATTTTTAATTGAAAGTAATTGTTTCCTTTTAATTAATTTAATATTTCTATAATAATATTTTTAAAGTGCATATCAGCTAAATTCGTATAACTTCAGTGTAATTTTTATTAAAAATTGATTATTTATAGAAAAAAAATATTAATGATTGTATATATTTAAGAAGTAATAAATAAAAAAATGTTTCAATAAATATACCGTTTTCTTGTGTGTCGCCTTTGTATTTTGAAAATTAAATTATTAATATTATCATTCAAATTTAAAATAGTATGGAAGAAACAATATTGAAATAATTTAATATTTCTGTCAGAAACAACAATTGGCGGATGGAAAACATTTTCCTAATTATTTTCGACAAATTTCAAATAACAAATTTTTCTAAATATGTTTTGTAAATTTCAAATAATTTTTGTTATTTATTTTCAGTAAATTTTAAATGAATTTTTCAAAATAGTTCCGAAATTTAAAATGAATTTTTATAATTACTTTCGATAAATTTCAATATTTATCATATTATTTTCAGTAATTTTCAAATCAAGATTTTTCTAATTATTTTCAGTAAATTTCAAATAATGATTTTTTCAAAATATTTACACACAAAGCATCCAGATGGCACTGCTCACGGTGGGACAGCAGTTCTTATAAAAACGACAATTAAGCATTGTGAACTAGCAAAATACGAAGCAGACTACCTACAAGCAACAACAATTCGTATCGAGGACTGGTTCGGACCCATATCAATTTCAGCTATATACTGTCCACCCAAACACACCATTAAAGAGGAACAATTTACAAATTATTACGATACACTTGGACATCGTTACATTGCAGGTGGAGACTATAATGCAAAACACCAGCATTGGGGCTCTAGGCTAGCTACAACCAGAGGAAGGGAGCTGTTGAAATGTATCAATTCCAACAATCTTAAATGCTTATCAACAGGAGAACCCACTTACTGGCCCACGGACAAGAGAAAAATTCCAGATGTTCTTGACTTCTGCGTAATGAAAGGGATATCTAGAAGTTATATAAAGATCGAGCAATGTTTGGATCTCTCATCAGACCACTCCCCAATAATTATATCGTTATGTTCAAGAGTGACGAAAATTATAAAATCGCCATTCTTGTATAATAAAGATACCGATTGGGAAACATATAAAGTATTAGTAACAGATAATATAATACTAAAGAGACCACTGAAATCAAACCAAGACCTCGATGAAGCTGTCGAGCATCTAACGCAGACTATACAAACCTCTGCTTGGCACTCTACTCCGGAAAACACAAAACAGGAAACGTATAATATTTGCCCACTTTATATAAAACGTTTAATTGCAGAAAAACGAAAACTCAGAAGAATATGGCAAAATAACAGGCTCCCTGACGATAAAACCAAATTAAACAGAGCCACTGCGAAGTTAAAAGAAATTCTTAAAAATATAAAAAATGAAGCCATTCAACAGTACCTAATAAGCCTCACGCCGAACGCAGCAACAGATTATTCCTTGTGGAAGGCTACAAAAAAATCTGAAACAACCTCAGAAAAGAATACCACCTATACGCAAAACTGATGGAAATTGGGCAAGAACATCACGTGATAAAATGGAAATATTTGCAGATCATTTTAGAAATATTTTTAAACCGCACCCAGCGCAAGTTCCAGCGGAAGAAGACAAGGAAATTGAAGAATATTTATCATCTCCATTTCAAATGTCTATGCCAATCAAACCAATATGCCCAAAGGAAATTACTTCATATATAAATAAACACATAAAACCAAAGAAGACACCAGACTATGACTTAATAAAAGGAAAATTATTGAAAGAACTTCCAATGAAAGGGATTCTATTGATTACCCAAATATTCAATACTATACTACGTACAGGTCATTTTCCAGCACAGTGGAAAGTCGCACAAGTCATATTAATTCCAAAACCAGGAAAACCGGCAGAAGAAATCAAATCATACAGGCCAATAAGCCTCCTACCGATATTATCAAAAGTATTTGAAAAACTTCTTGCCAATCGATTGCAACCTATAATTGCTTGGAATAAACTGATACCAGACCATCAGTTCGGTTTTCGTTGCAAACACGGAACAATTGAGCAAGTAAATAGAATAGTGAACATCATATACCAAGATTTAGAAAATAAGAATTACTGTTCGACTGCCTTCTTGGACGTATCGCAGGCATTTGACAAAGTATGGCATCTCGGACTACTATACAAAATTAAGAAGAACTTGAACATATAACTACTATAAAATAATAAAATCATATCTGGAGAATAGAATGTTCCAGATAAAACTTGAAGACGAATACACCGATTTACATCCAATAGAATCAGGGGTGCCACAGGGAAGTGTTTTAGGACCACTGCTTTATCTTTTATATACGGCAGATATTCCTAATACTAGCAATACTACGATTGCAACATTCGCTGATGATACAGCAATCTTAGCATCAGATGAGAATCCGGCTGTAGCATCTGAATATCTGCAGGAACATTTAGATAAATTACAGAAATGGCTGAAAAAGTGGAGAATATCAGTTAACGAACTGAAATCTAAACAAAGACACCTGCCCAACAGTAAGAATTAATGGCCAAGATCTGCCCAAGTCAACAAAAGTCAAATACTTAGGCATCCATCTCGATAGAAGACGTGGTTCATTTCGAATAGACAAATACACAAAGACCTCCATATGGATTTCGTTGAGGATACAATAGCAATGCTTAGTAGAAGATACGAAGTCAGATTGGAATCACATAACAACGTACTTGCTATTAGCCTACTTGATAATAGCAAAACAACAAATAGACTTAAGCGCTATAAACCCTTAGATTTAGTATATAGATTTAAGTAATTTATTAATCTCATAAACATAACAATGGTAAACATCCACCGGGAAAGCTTACCTATTCAATGTCAATCGCGATCTGATTTACTTATTATTCACCCTGAATAGATTGTAAATAAAATTATACGACACAATAAAAAAAAAAAAAAATATTTACGAAATTTTAAATGAAATATTCTTTCAAAATATAATCAGTTGAGTTTTCTAATGTTCATTAATACACAGTAATGAAAAATAAAAAAAATGAGTGCCATAACTTTGAAACGATAATAGAAATTTTCAAATCATAAAATATTCAATATATATAATTTACGATAGTTACCGGTACAATTGTACCACAACAGTTTAAACACGACTACAATCTTATTCCATACAATTGAGTTCAAGTTATTTATGTGTACAAATTTTTTTTTAGGAAATTAATACTATATGAAAAAATTTAATTTCAAATAATTTTTTGGATAGTTTAAGGAATTGTTGCTTTTGAAAAATTGATGAATTTACAGGGAGTAATAAAAATTACTTTATTGTAAGTAGTTTCAGTTAGTCTATAAAAGATGAAGAATTTAATTTTATAACCTTGCAATAATTTTGCAATACATTTTATGATATATCTAATTCAGGTAAGAAAAAGAAACTTAATATAGTCTAAAATAGATGACCTTTATTGTCCCTAATAAGGTTAGGAAAAGGATACCTGTAAAATATTGAATATATAAGGTAAACGGCATTCAGCAAATATCAGTTACTTGCATTCAGCGTTTGAAGAAGCATATACATTGAAGTTTACAAAATGAGTTTTGCGAAAAATATTGGAGAAAATAAGTACAGCGATATGAACGAAGATGATGATGATGATGTGGTGTTTGTAAAGGAATACCGGTTGCCCGAAGTATGCTATTTTCTAGAAGATATGGAAATGGAAATGGATGATGATTTGTATATGAAGATGAATGAGGACATCGAAGGCGATAAAGAAATAGTGGAGGGAATGTACAGTCCTGAGGGGAATGTGATACGCTACACTCCTGAGCGATTCGACATGATGCTCACCGAACTGTATGAGAGGAAGCGTGAATACATAGCACATCCGAATGATGCTCATATGGGGACGAATGAGGACTACGAAGACGACCAGGAAAGTATTTTAGAAGAGGAGTACTATGACGAAAAAGCGGTGGGAATGTACAGTCCTGAGAGGAATGAGATATGCTACAGTCCTAACAGACCCGAACTGTTAGAGATGGAGAAATCTCAAAATTCTGACAACTTTGAAGATATTGATGATGAGGAGATGGATGAAGATTAACTTTGGAAATAAAAGTATTTATTATTTTCTTAATTGAAAATAATTGATTCCTTTAATTGTTATTTCTATAATAATAATATTTTTAAAGCGAATATCAGGTAAATTCGTATAACTTCAGTGAATTTTTTATTAAAATTTGATTATTTATTAATAAAAAATATTAATGATTGTATATATTTAAGAAGTAATAAATAAAAAATGTTTCAACAAATATACCGTTTTCTATCTTGTGTGTCGCACAATTCAATTCTAAAATATTAAGGGAGAAACAATATTGCATGAATGAAATAATATTTCAGTCAGAAACAACAATTAGCGGATAGAAAATTGATTTATTTCTTTTCAAATATTTACTATATTTCAAATGAATTTTTATAATTATTTTCGATAAATCGTGTTTTTCTAATTATATTCTTTAAATTTTAAATAATTATTTTTTAATTTATTTTCTGTAAATTTCAAATTAATTTTTCGAAATAGGTACGAAATTTCAAATGAATTTTTCAAATTTCAATAGAATTTTACTAATTAATTTTGATAAATCCCAAATGATGAATTTTTTTAATTACTTTCAGTTAATTTCAAATTATTATTTTCAGTAAATTAAATATCATGAATTTTTCAAAATATATACGAAATTTCAAATTAATTTTTATAATTACTTTAGATAAATTTCATACGTTGTATTTTTCAAATTATTTTCAGTAAATTTTAAATCAAGATTTTTGTTATTATATATATATACATAATTTATTGGCCAGACAGCAACATACAAAAAAAAAAAAAAAAAAAAAAAAAAAAAAAAACATTCCATAGATAAATACAAATCATAATAATAACAACCAAAATAAAAATAACAACTCTCAAAATAATTAAGTAAATTCTAACATAAATTAAGAAAACCAAAAAAAAAAAAAAATACAGTCTACATGCTGGCCAAAGGGCTATCGACCGAGGTCTTTCCGCCCGGGAACTTAAATTAACAATAGGACATTATTCAAATATATACATATGTCAAAACGAGACAAAAAAAAAAAAAAAAAGCAGCATATTAGGAATTAGGAGGGGTTTCAATCAAGGGACATTAGGTATTGGAAAAGGGTTAATGTGGGATATTTAAATTTGGGAAGGATATTTGGATTTCGAGGGGCACAAAATTTAGAGAGGGAGGCGATGTTGGAATCCTTGGATTTAAATTTCAAGGAGAGGGAATGGTATCGGTTAAGGAGAGGGACTATTTTGGTTTTGGAGTAAAGGAGATCATTAGGAGGATTGTGTAGAGGATTATTAGGATGTCGTATTTTGGTGAGGATACGAAGGGCGGAACGCTCGGATACGGAGAGGTTTTTTAAGACGGGATTTCGGCATTGGGAAAGAAGTGGAAAACCGTAATCAAGGATGGGACGGCAAATGGATTTGTAAATGGATGTTTGGCACCGTATGGATATTTCGGAGTTACGGAAGGTTAAGGAACGGAAATGACGGGATCTGGTTTTAATTTTGGATTTGAGTTGTTTGGAGTGGGAATTGAGGTTAAGTTTAGGATCAAGAAGGATTCCAAGGTATTTAACGAGTGGTGATGGGAAAATGTTATGATTATCCACCGTAACATGTGGAGACGAAGGGGATATGCGGTGGAAAGGAGCAAGGAGTTTTGTTTTGGATGGGTTTATTTTTAGGCGCCATTTCTGAAACCATATCACGGTAGAGGACAGGAGGGTTTGGAGGTTAATTATGGAGGATTGAAGAGAGGAAGCGTGTGAGACCAGAGTGGTGTCATCGGCATACTGGAGAACATATAGGTTGGGATTGAAAAAATTGGGATCGGGACTATACATGTCATAACAAAACAGATTATACAACAGAGGAGACAGAGGAGAGCCCTGCGGGACACCCTGAAGTGGAAAAAAGGATCTGGAGAAGGAATTGCGGATTCTAACTTTAAGGGATCGATTTTCCAAGATATTTCTTATGATGTTGATGAGGTAGGGAGGGAGTTTTAGACGGGAAAGTTTGAAGAGGAGACCTCTGTGCCAGACAGAGTCGAACGCCCTGGACACTTTTGTTATTATTTTCAGTAAATTTCAAATTATGAATTTTTATAATTATTTTCGATAAATTCCAAATGATGAATTTTTCTAATAATTTTCAGTAAATTTGAAATGATGCATCTTTTTAAATTATTTTTTTTAAGTTTCAAATGAATATTTTATATATTTTCAATAAATATTAAATGAATTTTTCAAAATATTAACGAAATTTTCAATGAAATTTTCTTTCAAAATATAATCACTTGAGTTTTCTAACCCTCATTAATACACAATAATAAAAATTAAAAAAAAAAAAAAAAAATGTGAGCCATAACTTCGAAACGATAATAGAAATTTTAAAATCATAAAATATTCAATATATATAATTTACGATATTTACCGGTACAATCGTACCACAACAGTTCAAGCACGACTACCATCTTATTACATAAAATTGAATTCAAGTTATTGTTGTCTACATTATTTTTCCCGGAAGTTATTACCATTGTCATTAAAAAAAAAAAATAATTTTAAATTATTTTTGTGGATAGTTTAAGGAATTGTTGCGTTTAAAAATCGATGAATTTACAGGAAAAAAAACTATGTAAACAAAATTACTTTATTGCAAGTAGTGTCGGTGAGTCTATGAAATATGAAGAATTTAATTTTATTACCTTGCAATAATTCTGCAATATTAGAAAACTATTCCTCAATTATTGGAAAATTCAGAATCTATACATTTTATGACATATCTAATTCAGGTAATAAAAAAAAACTTAATATAGTCTAAAATAGATGACATTTATTGTCCCTAATAAGGTTAGGAAAAGGATACCTGCAAAATATTGAATATATAAGGTAAACAGCCTTCAGCAAATATCAGTTACTTGCATTCAGCGTTTGAAGAAGCATATACATTGAAGTTTACAAAATGAGTTTTGCGAAAAATATTGGAGAAAATAAGTACAGCGAGATGAACGAAGATGATGATGATGTGGTGTTTGTAAAGGAATACCGGTTGCCCGAAGTATGCTATTTTCTAGAAGATATGGAAATGGAAATGGATGATGATTTGTATATGAAGATGAATGAGGACTTCGAAGGCGATAAAGAAATAGTGGAAGGAATGTACAGTCCTGAGGGGAATGTGATACGCTACACTCCTGAGCGATTCGATATGATGCTCACCGAACTGTATGAGAGGAAGCGTGAATACATAGCACATCCGAATGATGCTCATATGGGGACGAATGAGGACTGCGAAGACGACCAGGAAAGTGTTTTAGAAGAAGAGGACTATAAAGAAACAGCGGAGAGAAAGTACAGTCTTGAGAGGAATGAGATATGCTACAGTCTTGACAGACCCGAACTGTTAGAGATGGATAAATCTCAATATTCTGACAACTTTGAAAATATTGACGATGAGGAGATGGATGAAGTATGCTACAGCCCTCAATCTAATATTTTTGAAATTTTTGAATAGATTTACTTTGGAAATAAAAGTAGTTATTATTTTTTTAATTGAAAATAATTGATTCCTTTTAATTGTTATTTCTATAATAATTTTAAAGCGAATATCAGGTAAATTCGTATAACTTCAGTGTATTTTTTGTTAAAATTTGATTATTTTTTGATATGATTGTATATATTTAAGAAGTAAGAAAAAAAATGTTTCAATAAATATACCGTTTTCTTTCTTGTGTGTCGTCGCCTTTGTATTTTGAAAATTAAATTATTAAAATTTATTATTCATTATTATCCAAGTTGTTAAAATCAAAATTCAGATCTAGGTTGGTACATAATTGAAAATAAAAATGTGTTTACACAGTTTTATAACTCCAGGCTAAAGAACAATTCTGCGGGACCAGTGCAGTCTCGGTGCTGCACTGGTCCCGCAGAATTTTGTCAGCGAACTACTGAAAAGCAGCGATAACTGGCAACTAATCTCCGGGTACGTGACAGACGTGCTCTCTACCAAAGAAGAAGATGAGCGAAGAATGGAGAGAGAGCAAGAAGGAAATGGCAGTGGAAGCCATGGAGTAATATAAATTGGACAATCAACATTGCAGAGCAGTACTAACATGTAGAACCTGGATGTTGATGAAGAAGAGGAGAGGTTTTTAGTAGGTAAGAATCCCACAGTACCTATGTCCCTATGCAAGGTTTTCCTCTCCAAAATCTATAATGAAAATAGTGTTTCTTTTGTATTTGATTTTATGTGTTCTATTTTGATAAAAAAATCTATTTCAATAATGTCAAGCCAAAGTTATTAGAAAAGTAAATATCATTGACGATGAATATTAATAATAAAGAAATTTTGTTTAAATAATGGTAGAATAGGAGATTTATATTGTGTTCTGACAGATGCGTTTTTAATTATTTATAACTCATAAGTTTGTACGAGTTTTCTACGATGATCAAATATGTTGATATAATTGACGTCATTATTTTGCGACAATAATTTAAAATGTATATTTATGGTGAAAGTAACAGTTGAATATGAAAAATACATGATTAAGATTTATTTAGGAAATGGAATGGATATTTCTAAGAAATTGAGATATTAAACAATATTATAGCTATATTTTTTAAAACGTTTAAATAAATTTAACTTAATTTGTTTCTATCCATCAACGCAAAGAAATGTATATTAAATCCAGTATTTTTGTTAACAATAATTAAGCTAAATTAAAATTCTAGAATTCATCCATTTACTTTATTTATTTTTCTACTTTTTTTTCTACATTTTTCAGTCGAATAAAGTTGATAATTGCAATTGAAACTTTATGAAATACGCCCCACTTAAAATGCAATTTTTCTCTGAGAGTCTGACTTTAACCTTAGTCAGGTAGTTCTCTAACAGTTCGGCTTGTCTTTGTAAGGAAATGACTCCAATGGGATTGTCCGAACAAGCAGAAGATTAATATTTTGGCATTACAGATTTTTTTCGTGATTCGGGAATCCGTCTTCCTCTGAATTTTACTAATTGAAGTTCGTCGGTATTTATGCGCTCCATCCTAATAATATCTCTGTCGTCACTACATTTAATGTATTCTCGGGCAGTATCTTCCTGTAAATTTCAATTGAAGTTTTCTAATTATTTTCGGAAAATTTTAAATGATAAAATTTTTAAATTATTTTCTTTAAGTTTCAAATGATTTTTTTATTTATTTTCGGTAAATTTCAAATGAATTTTTGAAAATAGTTACGAAATTTCAAATTATTTTCGATAAATTTCAAATCGTGAATTTTTCCAAGTTATTTTCAGTAAATTACAGTAAACGTTTTTTTAAATTTATTTTCCGTAAATTAAAAATGATGAATTTTTCAAAACATTTACAAAATTTCAAATGAATTTTTCCAATTATTGCCAGTAAATTTCAATAGAATTTAACTAATTATTTTCGATAAATTTCAAATCATCCATTTTTCTAATTATTTTCGGTAAATTTCAAATGAATTTTTCAAAATAGTTACGATATCTCAAATTATTTTCGATAAATGTCAAATCATGAATTTTTCCAAGTTATTTTTAGTAAATGTCAAATGATTTTTTATTTATATTCAGTTAATTTTCAAAATAGTTACGAAATTTCAAATAAATTTTTATAATTACTTTCGATAAATTTCAAATGTTGAATAAAATTATTTTCAGTAAATTTCAAATCATGAATTTTTCAAATTATTTTCGGTAAATTTTAATTAATGATTTTTTTTTTTAAATTATTGTCAGTAAGTTTCAATAGAATTTGTCAAATTATTGTCAGTAAATTTTGATAGAATTTTACTAATTATTTTCGATAAATTTCAAATCATCAATTTTTCTAATTATTTTTTTCTAATGCATTATATAATTTATTTTCAGTAAATTTTAAATGAATTTTTGAAAATATTTACAGTATTTTAAATGAAATTTTCTTTCATAATATACATAAGTTGAATTTTCTAAATTTCATTAATACAGAATAATAAATATTAAAAAAAATAAGAGCCATAACTTCGAAAAGATAATAGAAATTTTCAAATCAAATAATATTAAATGTATATAATTTAGGATATTTACCGGTACAATTGTACCACAACAGTTTAAACACGACTATAATCTTATTACATAAAATTGAATTCAAGTTATTGTTGTGTACAATATTTTTCTAGGAAATTATTACCATATTAAAAAATTTAATTTCAAATATTTTTTTGGTAGTAGTAGAAAAAAACTAAGTAATAGCAATTACTTTATTGCAAGCAGTGTCAGTGAGTCTATAAAATATGAAGAATTTAATTTTATAACCTTGCAATAATTCTGCAAAATTATGAAAACTGTTCATCTAAAATTGGAAAATTCAGAACCAATACATTTTATGACATATCCAATTCAGGTAAAAAAAACTTAATGACATTTATTGTCCCTTATAACGTTAGGATAGGGATACTTGCAAAATATTGAATATATAAGGTAAACAGCCTTCAGCAAATATCAGTTACTTGCATTCAGCGTTTGAAGAAGCATATACATTGAAGTTTACAAAATGAGTTTTGCAAAAAATATTGGAGAAAATAAGTACAACGAGATGAACGAAGATGATGATGATGATGTGGTATTTGTAAAGGAATACCGGTTGCCCGAAGTATGCTATTTTCTAGAAGATATGGAAATGGAAATGGATGATGATTTGTATATGAAGATGAATGAGGACTTCGAAGACGATAAAGAAATAGTGGAGGGAATGTACAGTCCTGAGGGGAATGTGATACGCTACACTCCTGAGCGATTTGATATGATGCTCTCCGAACTGTATGAGCGGAAGCGTGAATACATAGCACATCCGAATGATGCGCATATGGGGACGAATGAGGACTACGAAGGCGACCAAGAAACTGTTTTAGAAGAAGAGGACTATAAAGAAACAGCGGAGAGAATGTACAGTCCTGACAGACTCGAACTGTTAGAGATGGAAAAATCTCAAAATTCTGACAACTTTGAAAATATTGACGATGAGGAGATGGATGTAGTATGCTACAGCCCTCAACCTAATATTTTTGAAATTTTTGAATAGATTAACTTTAGAAATAAAAGTATTTATTTTCTAAATTGTAAATAATTGGTTCCTTTTAATTGTTATTTCTATAATAATATTTTTAAAGTGAATATAAGGTAAATTCGTATATCTTCAATGTAATTTTTATTAAAATTGTATATATTTAAGAAGTAATAAATAAAAAATGTTTCAACAAATATACCGTTTTCTTTCTTGTGTGTCGCCTTTGTATTTTGAAAATTAAATTATTAATATTATCATTTAATTCTAAAATATTATGGGAGAAACAATATTGCACGAATGAAATAATATTTCAGTCAGAAACAATAATTAGCGGATAGAAAATTGATTAATTTTTTAAAATATTTACAATATTTCAAATGAATTTTTATAATTATATTCAATAAATTTTAAATCATGTTTTTCTAATTATTTTCTTTAAATTTTAAATAATTATTTTTTTAATTTATTTTCTGTAAATTTCAAATGAATTTTTCGAAATAGGTACGAAATTTCAAATGAATTTTTAAATTTATATTCAGTAAATTTGAAATGATGAATTTTTCAATATATTTAGAAATTTGAAATGATGCATTCTTTTCAATTATTTTCTTTAAGTTACAAATGAATATTTTATATATTTTCAGTAAAAATTAAATGAATTTCTCAAAATATTAACGAAATTTTAAATGAAATTTTCTTTCAAAATATAATCAGTTGAGTTTCCTAACGCTCATTAATACACAATAATGAACATTGAAAGCCATAACTTCGAAACGTAATAGAAATTTTCAAATCATAAAATATTCAATATATATAATTTACGATAGTTACCGGTACTATTGTACCACAACAGTTTAAACATGACTACAATTTTATTACATAATATTTAATTCAAGTTATTGTTGTGTTCAATATTTTTCCTGGAAATTCTTACCATTGTTATTAAAAAAAATTAATGTAATAACAATTACTTTATTGCACGTAGTTTCAGTTTTACATTTTATTACAATAATTCTGCAATATTATGAAAACTATTCCTCAATAATTGGAAAATTCAGAACCAATACATTTTATGGCATATCTAATTCAGGTAATAAATAAAACTTAATATAGTCTAAAATAGATGACATTTATTGTCCCTAATAAGGTTAGGGAAAAGGATACCTGCAAAATATTGAATATATAAGGTAAACAGCATTCACCAAATATCAGTTACTTGCATTCAGCGTTTGACGAAGCATATACATTTAAGTTTACAAAATGAGTTTTGCAAAAAATATTGGAGAAGATAAGTACAACGAGATGAACGAAGATGATGATGATGTGGTATTTGTAAAGGAATACCGGTTACCCGAAGTATGCTATTTTCTAGAGGATATGGAAATGGAAATGGATGATGATTTGTATATGAAGATGAATGAGGACTTCGATGGCGATAAAGAAATAGTGGAGGGAATGTACAGTCCTGAGGGGAATGTGATACGCTACACTCCTGAGCGATTCGATATGATGCTCACCGAACTGTATGAGAGGAAGCGTGAATACATAGCACATCCGAATGATGCTCATATGGGGACGAATGAGGACTACGAAGACGACCAGGAAAGTGTTTTAGAAGAAGAGGACTATAAAGAAACAGCGGAGAGAAAGTACAGTCTTGAGAGGAATGAGATATGCTACAGTCTTGACAGACCCGAACTGTTAGAGATGGATATATCTCAATATTCTGACAACTTTGAAAATATTGACGATGAGGAGATGGATGAAGTATGCTACAGCCCTCAATCTAATATTTTTGAAATTTTTGAATAGATTTACTTTGGAAATAAAAGTAGTTATTATTTTCTTAATTGAAAATAATAATAATAATTTTAAATCGAATATCAGGTAAATTCGTATAACTACAGTGTATTTTTTGTTAAAATTTGATTATTTTTTAATGATTGTATATATTTAAGAAGTAATAAAAAAAATGTTTCAATAAATATACCGTTTTCTTTCTTGTGTGTCGCCTTTGTATTTTGAAAATTAAATTATTAAAATTTATTATTCATTATTATCCAAGTTGTTAAAATCAAAATTCAGATCTAGGTCGGTACATAATTGAAAATAAAAATTCATGGCAAGTCTTTACACTATTATTATCACAGTTTTATAACTCCAGGCTAAAGAACAATATTATGAAAATAGTGTTTCTTTTGTATTTGATTTTATGAGTTCTATTTTGATAAAAAAAATCGATTGCAATAATGTCAAGCTAAAGTTATTAGAAAAGTAAATATTATAGACGATGAAAATTGTTTTCTGTACATCCGACAAATATTAATAATAAATTTTTTTTGTTTAAATAATGGTAGAATAGGAGATTTATATTGTGTTCTGAGAGATGTGTTTTTAATTATTTATAACTCATAAGTTTGTACGAGTTTTCTACGATGATCAAATATGTTGATATAATTGACGTCATTATTTTGCGACAATAATTTAAAATGTATATTTATGGTGACAGTAACAGTTGAATATGAAAAATACATGATTAAGTTTTATTTAGGAAATGTAATGGATATTTCTAAGAAATTGAGATATTAAACAATATTATGGCTATATTTTTTAAAACGTTTAAATAAATTTAACTTAATTTGTTTCTATCCATCAACGCAAAAAAAATGTATATTAAATCCAGTATTTTTGTTAACAATAATTAAGCTAAATTAAAATTCTAGAATTCATCCATTTACTTTATTTATTTTTCTACTTATAAATAAATAATATTAAGTTAATGGAATTATTTTTGCAGTCAATGTTAATTGCAAAAATATTTTTTACGCAAAAATCTAATACATTGATAGTAATTCTTCATGATTTTACAAGTAGTTAAACCGGAATCATTTTGTTAGTTTTATATTTAAATTTCTTCAATGATACAATTTTAAACATTGAAATACTATTATAATTTTTTCAAATCTACCAATTAGAAAAATAATTATATAATAATAAATCAATGTTAATATTGTCTATAAATTATATTTGTGTGCATTAGAACACGCTGTGGGGATCGCAGTTCAGTGGAGTAGAATAATTGATGTAATTATACATTTTTCAGTCGAATAAAGTTGATAATTGCAATTGAAACTTTATGAAATACGCCCCACATAAAATGCAATTTTTCTCTGAGAGTCTGACTTTAACCTTAGTCAGGTAGTTCTCTCACAGTTCGGCTTGTCTTTGTAAGGAAATGACTCCAATGGGATTGACCGAACAAGCAGAAGATTATTATTTTGGCTTTACAGATTTTTTTCGTGATTCGGGTATCCGTCTTCCTCTGAATTTTACTAATAATTCGTCGGTATTTATGCGCTCCATCCTGATAATATCTCTGTCGTCACTACATTTAATGTATTCTCGGACAGTATCTTCCTGTAAATTTCAATTGAAGTTTTCTAATTATTTTCGGAAAATTTTAAATGATAAAATTTTTAAATTATTTTCTTTAAATTTCAAATGATTTTTTTTATTTATTTTCGGTAAATTTCAAATGAATTTTTGAAAATAGTTACGAAATTTCAAATTATTTTCGATAAATTTCAAATCGTGAATTTTTCCAAGTGATTTTCAGTAAATTACAGTAAGGTTTTTTTAAATTTATTTTCCGTAAATTAAAAATGATAAATTTTTCAAAACATTTACAAAATTTCAAATAAAATTATTGTAGGAAAATTTCAATTGGTTTTCTAATATTTTCGGTAAATTTCAAATTATTTAAAATAGAATTTTTTAAAATAGATATGAAATTTCAAATTATTTTCGATAAATTTCAAATCGTGAATATTTCCAAGTCATTTTCAGAAAATTTCTCATGATTTTTTTAATTTATCTTGACTAAATTATAAAAATAATATTTACGAAATTTCAAATGAATTTTTCAAATTATTGTCGGTAAATTTCAAATCAGTTATTTCTAATTGTTTTCAGTAAATTTAAAATTATGAATTTTTCTAATAATTTTTGATAAATTCCAAATGATGAATTTATCTAATTATTTTTGTTAAATTTTTATTGATGATTTTATTAAATGATTTTTTTTAAGTTTCAAATTAATTTTTTATATATTTTCAGTAAATATTAAATGATTTTTTCAAAATATTAACGAAATTTTAAATTAAATTTTCTGTCGTATTCTAACGCTTATTAATAATAAAAATTAAAAAAATGAGAGCCATAACTTCGAAAAAATAATAGAAATTTTTAAATAAACAAATATTCAATGTATATAATTTAAGATATTTACCGGTACAATTGTACCATAACAGTTTAAACACGACTATAATCATATTACATAAAATTGAATTCATGTTATTGTTGTGTACAATATTTTTCTAGGAAATTATTACCATATTAAAAAATTTAATTTCAAATAATTTTTTGGATAGTTTAAGGAATTGTTGCATTTGAAAAATCGATGAATTTACAGGGAAAAAAACTACGTAATAAAAATTACTTTATTGCAAGTAGTGTCAGAGAGTCTATAAAATATGAAGAATTTAATTTTATAACCTTGCAATAATTCTGCAATATTATAAAAACTATTCCTCAATTATTGGAAAATTCAGAATCTATACATTTTATGACATATCTAATTCAGGTAATAAAAAAAAACTTAATATAGTCTAAAATAGATGACATTTATTGTCCCTAATAAGGTTAGGAAAAGGATACCTGCAAAATATTGAATAAATAAGGTAAACAGCATTCAGCAAATATCAGTTACTTGCATTCAGCGTTTGAAGAAGCATATACATTGAAGTTTACAAAATGAGTTTTGCGAAAAATATTGGAGAAAATAAGTACAGCGATATGAACGAAGATGATGATGATGATGTGGTGTTTGTAAAGGAATACCGGTTGCCCGAAGTATGCTATTTTCTAGAAGATATGGAAATGGAAATGGATGATGATTTGTATATGAAGATGAATGAGGACATCGAAGGCGATAAAGAAATAGTGGAGGGAATGTACAGTCCTGAGGGGAATGTGATACGCTACACTCCTGAGCGATTCGACATGATGCTCACCGAACTGTATGAGAGGAAGCGTGAATACATAGCACATCCGAATGATGCTCATATGGGGACGAATGAGGACTACGAAGACGACCAGGAAAGTATTTTAGAAGAGGAGTACTATGACGAAAAAGCGGTGGGAATGTACAGTCCTGAGAGGAATGAGATATGCTACAGTCCTAACAGACCCGAACTGTTAGAGATGGAGAAATCTCAAAATTCTGACAACTTTGAAGATATTGATGATGAGGAGATGGATGAAGATTAACTTTGGAAATAAAAGTATTTATTATTTTCTTAATTGAAAATAATTGATTCCTTTAATTGTTATTTCTATAATAATAATAATTTTAAAGCGAATATCAGGTAAATTCGTATAACTTCAGTGAATTTTTTATTAAAATTTGATTATTTATTAATAAAAAATATTAATGATTGTATATATTTAAGAAGTAATAAATAAAAAATGTTTCAACAAATATACCGTTTTCTATCTTGTGTGTCGCACAATTCAATTCTAAAATATTAAGGGAGAAACAATATTGCATGAATGAAATAATATTTCAGTCAGAAACAACAATTAGCGGATAGAAAATTGATTTATTTCTTTTCAAATATTTACTATATTTCAAATGAATTTTTATAATTATTTTCGATAAATCGTGTTTTTCTAATTATATTCTTTAAATTTTAAATAATTATTTTTTAATTTATTTTCTGTAAATTTCAAATTAATTTTTCGAAATAGGTACGAAATTTCAAATGAATTTTTCAAATTTCAATAGAATTTTACTAATTAATTTTGATAAATCCCAAATGATGAATTTTTTTAATTACTTTCAGTTAATTTCAAATTATTATTTTCAGTAAATTAAATATCATGAATTTTTCAAAATATATACGAAATTTCAAATTAATTTTTATAATTACTTTAGATAAATTTCATACGTTGTATTTTTCAAATTATTTTCAGTAAATTTTAAATCAAGATTTTTGTTATTATTTTCAGTAAATTTCAAATTATGAATTTTTATAATTATTTTCGATAAATTCCAAATGATGAATTTTTCTAATAATTTTCAGTAAATTTGAAATGATGCATCCTTTTAAATTATTTTTTTTAAGTTTCAAATGAATATTTTATATATTTTCAATAAATATTAAATGAATTTTTCAAAATATTAACGAAATTTTCAATGAAATTTTCTTTCAAAATATAATCACTTGAGTTTTCTAACCCTCATTAATACACAATAATAAAAATTTAAAAAAAAATGTGAGCCATAACTTCGAAACGATAATAGAAATTTTAAAATCATAAAATATTCAATATATATAATTTACGATATTTACCGGTACAATCGTACCACAACAGTTCAAGCACGACTACAATCTTATTACATAAAATTGAATTCAAGTTATTGTTGTCTACATTATTTTTCCCGGAAGTTATTACCATTGTCATTAAAAAAAAATAATTTTAAATTATTTTTGTGGATAGTTTAAGGAATTGTTGCGTTTAAAAATCGATGAATTTACAGGAAAAAAAACTATGTAAACAAAATTACTTTATTGCAAGTAGTGTCGGTGAGCCTATGAAATATGAAGAATTTAATTTTATTACCTTGCAATAATTCTGCAATATTAGAAAACTATTCCTCAATTATTGGAAAATTCAGAATCTATACATTTTATGACATATCTAATTCAGGTAATAAAAAAAAACTTAATATAGTCTAAAATAGATGACATTTATTGTCCCTAATAAGGTTAGGAAAAGGATACCTGCAAAATATTGAATATATAAGGTAAACAGCCTTCAGCAAATATCAGTTACTTGCATTCAGCGTTTGAAGAAGCATATACATTGAAGTTTACAAAATGAGTTTTGCGAAAAATATTGGAGAAAATAAGTACAGCGAGATGAACGAAGATGATGATGATGTGGTGTTTGTAAAGGAATACCGGTTGCCCGAAGTATGCTATTTTCTAGAAGATATGGAAATGGAAATGGATGATGATTTGTATATGAAGATGAATGAGGACTTCGAAGGCGATAAAGAAATAGTGGAAGGAATGTACAGTCCTGAGGGGAATGTGATACGCTACACTCCTGAGCGATTCGATATGATGCTCACCGAACTGTATGAGAGGAAGCGTGAATACATAGCACATCCGAATGATGCTCATATGGGGACGAATGAAGACTACGAAGACGACCAAGAAAGTGTTTTAGAAGAAGAGGACTATGAAGAAAAAGCGGAGGGAATGTACAGTCCTGAGAGGAATGAGATATGCTACAGTCCTAATAGACCCGACCTGTTAGAGATGGAGAAATCTCAATATTCTGACAACTTTGAAAATATTGACGATGAGGAGATGGATGAAGTATACTACAGCCCTCAACCTAATATTTTTGAAATTTTTGAATAGATTTACTTTGGAAATAAAAGTAGTTATTATTTTCTTAATTGAAAATAATTGATTCCTTTTAATTGTTATTTCTATAATAATAATTTTAAAGCGAATATCAGGTAAATTCGTATAACTTCAGTGTATTTTTTGTTGATATTTCTAAGAAATTGAGATATTAAACAATATTATAGCTATATTTTTTAAAACGTTTAAATAAATTTAACTTAATTTGTTTCTATCCATCAACGCAAAGAAATGTATATTAAATCCAGTATTTTTGTTAACAATAATTAAGCTAAATTAAAATTCTAGAATTCATCCATTTACTTTATTTATTTTTCTACTTTTTTTTCTACATTTTTCAGTCGAATAAAGTTGATAATTGCAATTGAAACTTTATGAAATACGCCCCACTTAAAATGCAATTTTTCTCTGAGAGTCTGACTTTAACCTTAGTCAGGTAGTTCTCTAACAGTTCGGCTTGTCTTTGTAAGGAAATGACTCCAATGGGATTGTCCGAACAAGCAGAAGATTAATATTTTGGCATTACAGATTTTTTTCGTGATTCGGGAATCCGTCTTCCTCTGAATTTTACTAATTGAAGTTCGTCGGTATTTATGCGCTCCATCCTAATAATATCTCTGTCGTCACTACATTTAATGTATTCTCGGGCAGTATCTTCCTGTAAATTTCAATTGAAGTTTTCTAATTATTTTCGGAAAATTTTAAATGATAAAATTTTTAAATTATTTTCTTTAAGTTTCAAATGATTTTTTTATTTATTTTCGGTAAATTTCAAATGAATTTTTGAAAATAGTTACGAAATTTCAAATTATTTTCGATAAATTTCAAATCGTGAATTTTTCCAAGTTATTTTCAGTAAATTACAGTAAACGTTTTTTTAAATTTATTTTCCGTAAATTAAAAATGATGAATTTTTCAAAACATTTACAAAATTTCAAATGAATTTTTCCAATTATTGCCAGTAAATTTCAATAGAATTTAACTAATTATTTTCGATAAATTTCAAATCATCCATTTTTCTAATTATTTTCGGTAAATTTCAAATGAATTTTTCAAAATAGTTACGGTATCTCAAATTATTTTCGATAAATGTCCAATCATGAATTTTTCCAAGTTATTTTTAGTAAATGTCAAATGATTTTTTATTTATATTCAGTTAATTTTCAAAATAGTTACGAAATTTCAAATAAATTTTTATAATTACTTTCGATAAATTTCAAATGTTGAATAAAATTATTTTCAGTAAATTTCAAATCATGAATTTTTCAAATTATTTTCGATAAATTTTAATTAATGATTTTTTTTTTTAAATTATTGTCAGTAAGTTTCAATAGAATTTGTCAAATTATTGTCAGTAAATTTTGATAGAATTTTACTAATTATTTTCGATAAATTTCAAATCATCAATTTTTCTAATTATTTTTTTCTAATGCATTATATAATTTATTTTCAGTAAATTTTAAATGAATTTTTGAAAATATTTACAGTATTTTAAATGAAATTTTCTTTCATAATATACATAAGTTGAATTTTCTAAATTTCATTAATACAGAATAATAAATATTAAAAAAAATAAGAGCCATAACTTCGAAAAGATAATAGAAATTTTCAAATCAAATAATATTAAATGTATATAATTTAGGATATTTACCGGTACAATTGTACCACAACAGTTTAAACACGACTAGGAAATTATTACCATATTAAAAAATTTAATTTCAAATATTTTTTTGGTAGTAGTAGAAAAAAACTAAGTAATAGCAATTACTTTATTGCAAGCAGTGTCAGTGAGTCTATAAAATATGAAGAATTTAATTTTATTACCTTGCAATAATTCTGAAATATTATAAAACCTATTCCTTAATTATTGGAAAATTCAGAACCTATACATTTTATGACATATCTAATTCAGGTAATAAAAAAAAACCTAATATAGTCTAAAATAGATGACATTTATTGTCCCTAATAAGGTTACCAAAAGGATACCTGCAAAATATTGAATATATAAGGTAAACAGCCTTCAGCAAATATCAGTTACTTGCATTCAGCGTTTGAAGAAGCATATACACTGAAGTTTACAAAATAAGTTTTGCAAAAAATATTGCAGAAAATAAGTACAACGAGATGAACGAAGATGATGATGATGATGTGGTATTTGTTAAGGAATACAGGTTGCCCGAAGTATGCTATTTTCTAGAAGATATGGAAATGGAAATGGATGATGATTTGTATATGAAGATGAATGAGGACTTCGAAGGCGATAAAGAAATAGTGGAGGGAATGTACAGTCCTGAGGGGAATGTGATACGCTACACTCCTGAGCGATTCGATATGATGCTCACCGAACTGTATGAGAGGAAGCGTGAATACATAGCACATCCGAATGATGCTCATATGGGGACGAATGAGGACTACGAAGACGACCAAGAAAGTGTTTTAGAAGAAGAGGACTATGAAGAAAAAGCGGAGGGAATGTACAGTCCTGAGAGGAATGAGATATGCTACAGTCCTAACAGACCCGACCTGTTAGAGATGGAGAAATCTCAAAATTCTGACAACTTTGAAGATATTGACGATGAGGAGATGGATCAAGTATGCTACCGCCCTCAACCTAATATTTTTGAAATTTTTGAATAGATTAACTTTGGAAATAAAATTATTTATTATTTTCTTAATTGAAAATAATTGATTTCTTTTAATTGCTATTTCTATAATAATAATAATTTTAAATCGAATATCAGGTAAATTCGTATAACTTCAGTGTATTTTTTAATAAAATTTGATTATTTATAGATAAAAAATATTAATGATTGTATATATTTAAGAAGTAATAAATAAAAAATGTTTCAATAAATATACCGTTTTCTTTTTTGTGTGTCGCCTTTGTATTTAGAAAATGAAGTTATTAATATTATCGTTCAAATCTAAAATATTATGGGATAAACAATATTGCATGAATGAAATAATATAATATTTCTGTCAGAAACTACAATTAACGAATGGAAAATATTTTCCTAATTAATTTCGATAAATTTTTCTAATTATTTTCGATAAATTTTAAAACATGATTTTTCCAAGTTATTTTCCGTAAATTTCTAATGATTTTTTAATTTATTTTCACTAAATTATAAATGATGAATTTTTCAAAATATTTACGAAATTTCAAATGAATTTTTCAAATTATTGTCGGTAAATTTCAATAGAATTTAACTAATTATTTTCGATAAATTTTAAATCATCAATTTTTCAAATTATTTTCAGTAAATTTCAAATGAATTTTCAAAATAGTTACGATATTTCAAATTATTTTCGATAAATGTCAAATCACGAATTTTTCCAAGTTATTTTTAGTAAATGTCAAATGATTTTTTTATTTACAATCTGTAAATTTAAATGAATTTTTCAAAATATTAACGAAATTTTAAATTAAATTTTCTGTCGTATTCTAACGCTTATTAATAATAAACATTAAAAAAATGAGAGCCATAACTTCGAAAAAATAATAGAAATTTTTAAATAAACAAATATTCAATGTATATAATTTAAGATATTTACCGGTACAATTGTACCATAACAGTTTAAACACGACTATAATCATATTACATAAAATTGAATTCATGTTATTGTTGTGTACAATATTTTTCTAGGAAATTATTACCATATTAAAAAATTTAATTTCAAATAATTTTTTGGTTAGTTTAAGGAATTGTTGCTTTTGAAAAATCGATGAATTTACAGGGAAAAAAACTACGTAATAAAAATTACTTTATTGCAAGTAGTGTCAGAGAGTCTATAAAATATGAAGAATTTAATTTTATTACCTTGCAATAATTCTGCAATATTATAAAAACTATTCCTCAATAATTGGAAAATTCAGAACCTATACATTTTATGACATATCTAAATCAGGTAAGAAAAAAAAAACTTAATATAGTCTAAAATAGATGACATTTATTGTCCCTAATAAGGTTACCAAAAGGATACCTGCTAAATATTGGATATATAAAGTAAGCAGCCTTCAGCAAATATCAGTTACTTGCATTCAGCGTTTGAAGAAGCATATACACTGAAGTTTACAAAATGAGTTTTGCAAAAAATATTGGAGAAGATAAGTACAACGAGATGAACGAAGATGATGATGATGTGGTATTTGTAAAGGAATACCGGTTGCCGGAAGTATGCTATTTTCTAGAAGATATGGAAATGGAAATGGATGATGATTTGTATATGAAGATGAATGAGGACTTCGAAGGCGATAAAGAAATAGTGGAGGGAATGTAGAGTCCTGAGGGGAATGTGATACGCTACACTCCTGAGCGATTCGATATGATGCTCACCGAACTGTATGAGAGGAAGCGTGAATACATAGCACATCCAAATGATGCTCACATGGGGACGAATGAGGACTACGACGGCGAGCAAGAAAGTGTTTTAGAAGAAGAGGACTATAAAGAAACACCGGAGATAATGTACAGTCTTGATAGACCCGAACTGTTAGAGATGGAGAAATCTCAATATTCTGACAGCTTTGAAAATATTGATGATGAGGAGATGGATGAAGAATGCTACAGCCCTCAACCTAATATTTTTGGAATTTTTGAATAGATTTACTGTAGAAATAAATGTAGTTAAACCAAATCACAAATCATGAATAAATATTATTTATATGACATAAACGCTATTCATCTTCCGTTCTATCTTTAATTATTTTCTTAATTGAAAATAATCGATTCCTTTTAATTGTTATTCCTATAATAATATTTTAAAAGTAAATAGGTAAATTCTTATAACTTCAGTGTAATTTTTATTATTTGATTATTTATAGATAAAAAATATTAATGATTGTATATATTTAAGAAGTAATAAATAAAAAAGTTTTCAACAAATATACCGTTTTCTTTCTTGTGTATCGCCTTTGTATTTTGAAAATGAAATTATTAATATTATCATTCAAATCTAAAATATTATGGGAGAAACAATATTGCACGAATGAAATAATATAATATTTCTGTCAGAAACAACAATTAGCGTATGAAAAATATTTTCTAAATAACTTTCAAATCATAAATTTTTCTAATTATTTTTGGTAAATATCAAATGATTTTTTAAATTTATTTTCAGTAAATTTCAAATTAATTTTTGAAAATAGTTACGAAACTTCAAATTATTTTCGATAAATTTCAAATCGTGAATTTTTCCAAGTTATTTTCAATAAATTTAAAAGGATTTTTTAAATTTATTTTCTGTAAATTTTAATAATGAATTTTTCGATGTATTTAAGAAATTTGAAATGAATTTTTCAAATTATTGTCAGTAAATTTCAATAGAATATACTAATTATTTTCGATACATTTCAAATGAAGAATTTTTCTAATTACTTTCAGTTAATTTCAAATGATTATTTTAAATTATTTTCAGTAAATTTCATATTATGAATTTTTCAAAATATATACGAAATTTCAAACGATGAATTTTTCAAAATGTTACGAAATTTCAAATGAATTTTTATAATTACTCTAGATAAATTTCAAATGTATTTTCGAATTATTTTCAGTAAATTTCAAATCAAGATTTTTGTTATTATTTTCAGTAAATTTCAAATTATGATTTTTTCTAATTATTTTCGATAAATTCCAAATGATGATTTTTTCTAATAATTTTCATTAAATTTGAAATGATGCATCCTTTCAAATTATTTTCTTTAAGTTTCAAATGAATATTTTATATATTTTCAGTAAATATTAAATGAATTTTTCAAAATATTAACGAAATTTTAAATGAAATTTTCTTTCAAAATATAATCAGTTGAGTTTCCTAACGCTCATTAATACACAATAATGACCATAAAAAAAAAATGTAAGCAATAACTTCGAAACGATAATAGAAATTTTCAAATCATAAAATATTCAATATATATAATTTATGATATTTACCGGTACTATTGTACCACAATAGTTTAAACACGACTACAATCTTGTTCCATAAAATTGAGTTCAAGTTATTGTTGTGTACAATATTTTTCTCTGAATTATTAAATCGATGAATTTACAGGGAAAAAAACTATGTAATAAAAATTACTTTATTGCAAGTAATTCTGCAATATTATAAAAAATATTCCTCTATAATTGGAAAATTCAGAACCAATACATTTTATGACATATTTAATTCAGGTAAGAAAAAGAAACTTAATATAGTCTAAATTAGATGACATTTATTGTCGCTAATAAGGTTAGGAAAAGGATACCTGCAAAATATTGAATATATAAGGTAAACAGCCGTTAGCAAATATCAGTTACTTGCATTCAGCGTTTGAAGAAGCATATACATTAAAGTTTACAAAATGAGTTTTGCAAAAAATATTGGAGAAGATAAGTACAACGAGATGAACGAAGATGATGATGATGTGGTATTTGTAAAGGAATACCGATTACCCGAAGTATGCTATTTTCTAGAGGATATGGAAATGGAAATGGATGATGATTTGTATATGAAGATGAATGAGGACTTCGAAGACGATAAAGAAATTGTGGAGGGAATGTACAGTCCTGAGGGGAATGTGATACGCTATAGTCCTGAGCGATTCGATATGATGCTCTCCGAACTGTATGAGAGGAAGCGTGAATACATAGCACATCCGAATGATGCTCATATGGGGACGAATGAGGACTACGAAGACGACCAGGAAAGTATTTTAGAAGAAGAGGACCATGAAGAAAAAGCGGAGAAAATGTACAGTCCTGAGAGGAATGAGATATGCTACAGTCCTGACATACCCGAACTGTTAGAGATGGAGAAATCTCAAAATTCTGACAACTTTGAATATATTGATGATGAGGAGATGGATGAAGATTAACTTTGGAAATAAAAGTATTTATTATTTTCTTAATTGACAATAATTGATTCCTTTATTCCTTGTTATTTCTATAATAATAATTTTAAAGCGAATATCAGGTAAATTCGTATAACTTCAGTGAAATTTTTATTAAAATTTGATTATTTATAGATAAAAAATATTAATGATTGTATATATTTAAGAAGTAATAAATAAAAAATGTTTCAATAAATATATTGTTTTCTTTTTCGTGTGTGTCGCCTTTGTATTTTGAAAATGAAATTATTGATCTTATCATTCAAATCTAAAATATTATGGGAGAAACAATATTGTACGAATGAAATAATATAATATTTCTGTCAGAAACGACAATAAACGAATGGAAAATATTTTCCTAATTAATTTCGATAAATTTCAAATCATAAATTTTTCTATTTATTTTCGATAAATTTTAAATCATGATTTTTTACAAATTATTTTCCGTAAATTTCTAATGATTTTTTAATTTATTTTCACTAAATTATAAATGATGAATTTTTCAAAATATTTATGAAATTTCAAATGAATTTTTCAAATTATTGCCAGTAAATTTTAATAGAATATAACTAATTATTTTCGATAAATTTCAAATCATCAATTTTTCTCATTATTTTCGGTAAATTTCAAATGAATTTTTCAACAGTTACGATATTTCAAATTATTTTCGATAAATTTCAAATCATCAATTTTTCTAATTATTTTCTGTAAATTTCAAATGAATTTTTCAAAACAGTTACGATATTTCAAATTATTTTCGATAAATGTCTAATCATGAATTTTTCCAAGTTATTTTTAGTAAATGTCAAATGATTTTTTTATTTATATTCAGTTAATTTTCAAAATAGTTACGAAATTTCAAATAAATTTTTATAATTACTTTCGATAAATTTCAAATGTTGAATAAAATTATTTTCAGTAAATTTCAAATCATGAATTTTTCAAATTATTTTCGGTAAAGTTATTGTTGTGTACAATATTTTTCTAGGAAATTATTACCATATTAAAAAATTTAATTTCAAATATTTTTTTGGTAGTTTAAGGAATTGTTGCTTTTGAAAAATCGATGAATTTACAGGGAAAACAACTATGTAATAACAATTACTTTATTGCAAGCAGTGTCAGTGAGTCTATAAAATATGAAGAATTTAATTTTATTACCTTGCAATAATTCTGAAATATTATAAAAACTATTCCTCAATTATTGGAAAATTCAGAATCTATACATTTTATGACATATCTAATTCAGGTAATAAAAAAAAAACTTAATATAGTCTAAAATAGATGACATTTATTGTCCCTAATAAGGTTAGGAAAAGGATACCTGCAAAATATTGAATATATAAGGTAAACAGCCTTCAGCAAATATCATTTACTTGCATTCAGCGTTTGAAGAAGCATATACATTGAAGTTTACAAAATGAGTTTTGCAAAAAATATTGGAGAAAATAAGTACAGCGAGATGAACGAAGATGATGATGATGTGGTGTTTGTAAAGGAATACCGGTTGCCCGAAGTATGCTATTTTCTAGAAGATATGGAAATGGAAATGGATGATGATTTGTATATGAAGATGAATGAGGACTTCGAAGGCGAGAAAGAAATAGTGGAGGGAATGTACAGTCCTGAGGGGTATGTGATACGCTACACTCCAGAGCGATTCGATATGATGCTCACCGAACTGTATGAGAGGAAGCGTGAATACATAGCACATCCAAATGATGCTCACATGGGGACGAATGAGGACTACGAAGGCGACCAAGAAAGTGTTTTAGAAGAAGAGGACTATGAAGAAAAAGCGGTGGGAATGTACAGTCCTGAGAGGAATGAGATATGCTACAGTCCTAACAGACCCGACCTGTTAGAGATGGAGAAATCTCAAAATTCTGACAACTTTGAAGATATTGATGAAGAGGAGATGGATGAAGATTAACTTTGGAAATAAAATTATTTATTATTTTCTTAATTGAAAATAATTGATTTCTTTTAATTGCTATTTCTATAATAATAATAATTTTAAATCGAATATCAGGTAAATTCGTATAACTTCAGTGTATTTTTTAATAAAATTTGATTATTTATAGATAAAAAATATTAATGATTGTATATATTTAAGAAGTAATAAATAAAAAATGTTTCAATAAATATACCGTTTTCTTTTTTGTGTGTCGCCTTTGTATTTTGAAAATGAAATTATTAATATTATAATTCAATTTTAAAATATTATAGGAGAAACAATATTGCACTAATGAAATAATTTAATATTTCTGTCAAAAACGACAATAAACGAATGGAAAATATTTTCCTAATTAATTTCGATAAATTTCAAATCATAATTTTTTCTAATTATTTTCGATAAATTTTAAATCATGATTTTTTTCCAAGTTATTTTCTGTAAATTTCTAATGATTTTTTAATTTATTTTTACTAAATTATAAATGATGATTTTTTCAAAATATTTACGAAATTTCAAATGAATTTTTCAAATTATTGCCGGTAAATTTCAATAGAATTTAACTAATTATTTTCGATAAATTTCAAATCATCAATTTTTCTAATTATTTTCGGTAAATTTCAAATGAATTTTCAAAAAATAGTTAGTTAAAATTATTTTCGATAAATGTCAAATCATGAATTTTTCCAAGTTGTTTTTAGTAAATGTCAAATGATTTTTATATTTATATTTAGTAAATTTTAAATGAATTTTCAAATATTTTTTTTATAATTACTTTCGATAAATTTCAAATGTTGACTTTTTAAAATTATTTTCAGTAAATTTCAAATCAAGTTGTTTCTAATGATTATCGGTAAATTTCAAATTATGAATTTTTATAATAATTTTCCTAAATTTTAAATAATTATATTTTAAAATGATTTTCTTTAAGTTTCAAATTAATTTTTTTATATATTTTAAGTAAATATTAAATGAATTTTTCAAAATATTAACGAAATTTTAAATTAAATTTTCTTTCAATATAGCGCTATAGCGCTTAATAAAAATTGAGAGCCATTACTTCGAAACGATAATAGAAATTTTCTAATCATAAAATATTCAATATATATAATATACGATATTTACTGTACCGGTAATACGTACCAATTATACCTCAATAGTTTAAACACGACTACAATCTTATTACATAAAGTTGAATTCAAGTTATTTATGTGTACAATATTTTTCCTGGAAATTATTACCATAATAAAAAAATTAATTTAAATATATTTTTGGATAGTTTAAGGAATTGTTGCGTTTGAAAAATCGATGAATTTACAAGGAAAAAACTATGTAATAAAAATTACTTTATTGCACGTAGTTTCAGTTAGTCTATAAAATATAAGAATTTAATTTTATTACCTTGCAATAATTCTGCAATATTATGAAAATTATTCCTCAATTATTGGAAAATTCAGAATCTATACATTTTATGACATATCTAATTCAGGTAATAAAAAAAAAACTTAATATAGTCTCAAATAGATGACATTTATTGTCCCTAATAACGTTAGGAAAAGGATACCTGCAAAATATTGAATATATAAGGTAAACAGCCTTCAGCAAATATCAGTTACTTGCATTCAGCGTTTGAAGAAGCATATACATTGAAGTTTACAAAATGAGTTTTGCGAAAAATATTGGAGAAAATAAGTACAGCGAGATGAACGAAGATGATGCTGATGTGGTGTTTGTAAAGGAATACCGGTTGCCCGAAGTATGCTATTTTCTAGAAGATATGGAAATGGAAATGGATGATGATTTGTATATGAAGATGAATGAGGACTTCGAAGGCGATAAAGAAATAGTGGAGGGAATGTACAGTCCTGAGGGGTATGTGATACGCTACACTCCAGAGCGATTCGATATGATGCTCACCGAACTGTATGAGAGGAAGCGTGAATACATAGCACATCCAAATGATGCTCACATGGGGACGAATGAGGACTACGAAGGCGACCAAGAAAGTGTTTTAAAAGAAGAGGACTATAAAGAAACACCGGAGATAATGTACAGTCTTGATAGACCCGAACTGTTAGAGATGGAGAAATCTCAATATTCTGACAACTTTGAAGATATTGATGATGAGGAGATGGATGAAGATTAACTTTGGAAATAAAAGTATTTATTATTTTCTTAATTGATAATAATTGATTCCTTTAATTGTTATTTCCATAATAATAATAATTTTATAGCGAATATCAGGTAAATTCGTATAACTTCAGTGAAATTGTTATTAAAATTTGATTATTTATAGTTAAAAATATTAATGATTGTATATATTTAAGAAGTAATAAATAAAAAATGTTTCAATAAATGTACCGTTTTCTTTTTTGTGTGTCGCCTTTGTATTTTGAAAATGAAATTATTAATATTATCATTCAAATCTAAAATATTATGGGAGAAACAATATTGTACGAATGAAATACTATAATATTTCTGTCAGAAACTACAATAAACGAATGGAAAATATTTTCCTAATTAATTTCGATAAATTTCAAATCATAAATTTTTCTATTTATTTTCGATAAATTTTAAATCATGATTTTTTCCAAGTTATTTTCTGTAAATTTCTAATGATTTTTTAATTTATTTTCACTAAATTATAAATGATGAATTTTTCAAAATATTTACGAAATTTCAAATGAATTTTTCAAATTATTGCCAGTAAATTTCAATAGAATTTAACTAATTATTTTCGATAAATTTCAAATCATCAATTTTTCCAAGTTATTTTTAGTAAATGTCAAATGATTTTTTTATTTATATTCAGTTAATTTTCAAAATAAATAAATAAATTTTTATAATTACTTTCGATAAATTTCAAATGTTGAATAAAATTATTTTCAGTAAATTTCAAATCATGAATTTTTCAAATTATTTTCGGTAAATTTTAATTAATGATTTTTTTTTTAAATTATTGTCAGTAAGTTTCAATAGAATTTGTCAAATTATTGTCAGTAAATTTTGATAGAATTTTACTAATTATTTTCGATAAATTTCAAATCATCAATTTTTCTAATTATTTTTTTCTAATGCATTATATAATTTATTTTCAGTAAATTTTAAATGAATTTTTGAAAATATTTACAGTATTTTAAATGAAATTTTCTTTCATAATATACATAAGTTGAATTTTCTAAATTTCATTAATACAGAATAATAAATATTAAAAAAAATAAGAGCCATAACTTCGAAAAGATAATAGAAATTTTCAAATCAAATAATATTAAATGTATATAATTTAGGATATTTACCGGTACAATTGTACCACAACAGTTTAAACACGACTAGGAAATTATTACCATATTAAAAAATTTAATTTCAAATATTTTTTTGGTAGTAGTAGAAAAAAACTAAGTAATAGCAATTACTTTATTGCAAGCAGTGTCAGTGAGTCTATAAAATATGAAGAATTTAATTTTATTACCTTGCAATAATTCTGAAATATTATAAAACCTATTCCTTAATTATTGGAAAATTCAGAACCTATACATTTTATGACATATCTAATTCAGGTAATAAAAAAAAACCTAATATAGTCTAAAATAGATGACATTTATTGTCCCTAATAAGGTTACCAAAAGGATACCTGCAAAATATTGAATATATAAGGTAAACAGCCTTCAGCAAATATCAGTTACTTGCATTCAGCGTTTGAAGAAGCATATACACTGAAGTTTACAAAATGAGTTTTGCAAAAAATATTGCAGAAAATAAGTACAACGAGATGAACGAAGATGATGATGATGATGTGGTATTTGTTAAGGAATACAGGTTGCCCGAAGTATGCTATTTTCTAGAAGATATGGAAATGGAAATGGATGATGATTTGTATATGAAGATGAATGAGGACTTCGAAGGCGATAAAGAAATAGTGGAGGGAATGTACAGTCCTGAGGGGAATGTGATACGCTACACTCCTGAGCGATTCGATATGATGCTCACCGAACTGTATGAGAGGAAGCGTGAATACATAGCACATCCGAATGATGCTCATATGGGGACGAATGAGGACTACGAAGACGACCAAGAAAGTGTTTTAGAAGAAGAGGACTATGAAGAAAAAGCGGAGGGAATGTACAGTCCTGAGAGGAATGAGATATGCTACAGTCCTAACAGACCCGACCTGTTAGAGATGGAGAAATCTCAAAATTCTGACAACTTTGAAGATATTGACGATGAGGAGATGGATCAAGTATGCTACCGCCCTCAACCTAATATTTTTGAAATTTTTGAATAGATTAACTTTGGAAATAAAATTATTTATTATTTTCTTAATTGAAAATAATTGATTTCTTTTAATTGCTATTTCTATAATAATAATAATTTTAAATCGAATATCAGGTAAATTCGTATAACTTCAGTGTATTTTTTAATAAAATTTGATTATTTATAGATAAAAAATATTAATGATTGTATATATTTAAGAAGTAATAAATAAAAAATGTTTCAATAAATATACCGTTTTCTTTTTTGTGTGTCGCCTTTGTATTTAGAAAATGAAGTTATTAATATTATCGTTCAAATCTAAAATATTATGGGATAAACAATATTGCATGAATGAAATAATATAATATTTCTGTCAGAAACTACAATTAACGAATGGAAAATATTTTCCTAATTAATTTCGATAAATTTTTCTAATTATTTTCGATAAATTTTAAAACATGATTTTTCCAAGTTATTTTCCGTAAATTTCTAATGATTTTTTAATTTATTTTCACTAAATTATAAATGATGAATTTTTCAAAATATTTACGAAATTTCAAATGAATTTTTCAAATTATTGTCGGTAAATTTCAATAGAATTTAACTAATTATTTTCGATAAATTTTAAATCATCAATTTTTCAAATTATTTTCAGTAAATTTCAAATGAATTTTCAAAATAGTTACGATATTTCAAATTATTTTCGATAAATGTCAAATCACGAATTTTTCCAAGTTATTTTTAGTAAATGTCAAATGATTTTTTTATTTACAATCTGTAAATTTAAATGAATTTTTCAAAATATTAACGAAATTTTAAATTAAATTTTCTGTCGTATTCTAACGCTTATTAATAATAAACATTAAAAAAATGAGAGCCATAACTTCGAAAAAATAATAGAAATTTTTAAATAAACAAATATTCAATGTATATAATTTAAGATATTTACCGGTACAATTGTACCATAACAGTTTAAACACGACTATAATCATATTACATAAAATTGAATTCATGTTATTGTTGTGTACAATATTTTTCTAGGAAATTATTACCATATTAAAAAATTTAATTTCAAATAATTTTTTGGATAGTTTAAGGAATTGTTGCTTTTGAAAAATCGATGAATTTACAGGGAAAAAAACTATGTAATAAAAATTACTTTATTGCAAGTAGTGTCAGAGAGTCTATAAAATATGAAGAATTTAATTTTATTACCTTGCAATAATTCTGCAATATTATAAAAACTATTCCTCAATAATTGGAAAATTCAGAATCAATACATTTTATGACATATCTAAATCAGGTAAGAAAAAAAAAACTTAATATAGTCTAAAATAGATGACATTTATTGTCCCTAATAAGGTTAAGAAAAGGATACCTGCAAAATATTAAATATATAAGGTAAACATACTTCAGCAAATATCAGTTACTTGCATTCAGCGTTTGAAGAAGCATATACATTGAAGTTTACAAAATGAGTTTTGCAAAAAATATTGGAGAAGATAAGTACAACGAGATGAACGAAGATGATGATGATGTGGTATTTGTAAAGCAATACCGGTTGCCGGAAGTATGCTATTTTCTAGAAGATATGGAAATGGAAATGGATGATGATTTGTATATGAAGATGAATGAGGACTTCGAAGGCGATAAAGAAATAGTGGAAGGAATGTACAGTCCTGAGGGGAATGTGATACGCTACACTCCTGAGCGATTCGATATGATGCTCACCGAACTGTATGAGAGGAAGCGTGAATACATAGCACATCCGAATGATGCTCATATGGGGACGAATGAAGACTACGAAGACGACCAAGAAAGTGTTTTAGAAGAAGAGGACTATGAAGAAAAAGCGGAGGGAATGTACAGTCCTGAGGGGAATGTGATACGCTACACTCCTGAGCGGTTCGACATGATGCTCACCGAACTGTATGAGAGGAAGCGTGAATACATAGCACATCCGTATGATGCTCATATGGGGACGAATGAGGACTACGAAGGCGACCAAGAAAGTGTTTTAGAAGAAGAGGACTATAAAGAAACACCGGAGATAATGTACAGTCTTGATAGACCCGAACTGTTAGAGATGGAGAAATCTCAATATTCTGACAGCTTTGAAAATATTGACGATGAGAAGATGGATGAAGAATGCTACAGCCCTCAAACTAATATTTTTGGAATTTTTGAATAGATTTACTTTAGAATTAAATGTAGTTAAACCAAATCAGAAATCATGAATAAATATTATTTATATGACATAAACGCTATTCATCTTCCGTTCTATCTTTAATTATTTTCTTAATTGAAAATAATTGATTCGTTTTAATTGTTATTCCTATAATAATATTTTTAAAGTAAATAGATAAATTCTTATAACTTCAGTGTATTTTTTATTATTATTTGATTATTTATAGATAAAAAATATTAATGATTGTATATATTTAAGAAGTAATAAATAAAAAAGGTTTCAACAAATATACCGTTTTCTTTCCTGTGTATCGCCTTTGTATTTTGAAAATGAAATTATTAATATTATCATTCAAATCTAAAATATAATGGGAGAAACAATATTGCACGAATGAAATAATATAATATTTCTGTCAGAAACAACAATTAGCAGATGAAAAATATTTTCTAAATGAATTTCGATAACTTTCAAATCATGAATTTTTCTAATTATTTTTGGTAAATTTCAAATGATTTTTTAAATTTATTTTCAGTAAATTTCAAATGAATTTTTTAAAATAGTTATGAAATTTCAAATTATTTTCGATAAAATCATGAATTTTTCCAAGTTATTTTGTTTAAATTTCAAATGAATTTTTTCTAATTATTTTTGGTAAATTTCAATAGAATTTAACTAATTATTTTCGATAAATTTCAAATCATCAATTTTTCTAATTATTTTCCGTAAATTAAATTTCAAATGAATTTTTGAAAATAGTTACGAAACTTCAAATTATTTTCGATAAATTTTAAATCGTGAATTTTTCAGTTATTTTCAGTAAATTTAAAACGATTTTTTAAATTTATTTTCAGTAAATTTTAATGATGAATTTTTCGATGTATTTAAGAAATTTGAAATGAATTTTTCGATGTATTTAAGAAATTTGAAATGAATTTTTCAAATTATTGTCAGTAAATTTCAATAGAATATACTAATTATTTTCGATACATTTCAAATGAAGAATTTTTCTAATTACTTTCAGTTAATTTCAAATGATTATTTTAAATTATTTTCAGTAAATTTCATATCATGAATTTTTCAAAATATATACGAAATTTCAAACGATGAATTTTTCAAAATGTTATGAAATTTCAAATAAATTTTTATAATTACTTTAGATAAATTTCAAATGTTGTATTTTTCGAATTATTTTCAGTAAATTTCAAATGAAGATTTTTGATATTATTTTCAGAAAATTTCAAATTATGAATTTTTCTAATTATTTTCAGTAAATTCCAAATGATAATTTTTTCTAATAATTTTCATTAAATTTGAAATGATGCATCCTTTTAAATTATATTCTTTAAGTTTCAAATGAATATTTTATATATTTTCAGTAAATATTAAATGAATTTTTCAAAATATTAACGAAATTTTAAATGAAATTTTCTTTCAAAATATAATCAGTTGAGTTTCCTAACGCTCATTAATACACAATAATGACCATTAAAAAAAAATGCGAGCAATAACTTCGAAACGAAAATAGGATTTTCAAATCATAAAATATTCAATATATATAATTTACGATATTTACCGGTACTATTGTACCACAATAGTTTAAACACGACTACAATCTTATTCCATAAAATTGAGTTCAAGTTATTGTTGTGTAAAATATTTTTCTCGGAATTATTAAATCGATGAATTTACAGGGAAAAAACTATGTAATAAAAATTACTTTATTGCAAGTAATTCTGCAATATTATAAAAAATATTCCTCTATAATTGGAAAATTCTGAACCAATACATTTTATGACATATTTAATTAAAAAAGAAAAAGAAACTTAATATTGTCTAAATTTATTGTCCCTAATAAGGTTAGGAAAAGGATACCTGCAAAATATTGAATATATAAGGTAAACAGCCTTCAGCAAATATCAGTTACTTGCATTCAGCGTTTGAAGAAGCATATACATTGAAGTTTACAAAATGAGTTTTGCGAAAAATATTGGAGAAAATAAATACAACGAGATGAACGAAGATGATGATGATGTGGTGTTTGTAAAGGAATACCGGTTGCCCGAAGTATGCTATTTTCTAGAAGATATGGAAATGGATGATGATTTGTATATGAAGATGAATGAGGACATCGAAGGCGATAAAGAAATAGTGGAGGGAATGTACAGTCCTGAGGGGAATGTGATACGCTACACTCCTGAGCGATTCGACATGATGCTCACCGAACTGTATGAGAGGAAGCGTGAATACATAGCACATCCGAATGATGCTCATATGGGGACGAATGAGGACTACGAAGACGACCAGGAAAGTATTTTAGAAGAGGAGTACTATGACGAAAAAGCGGTGGGAATGTACAGTCCTGAGAGGAATGAGATATGCTACAGTCCTAACAGACCCGAACTGTTAGAGATGGAGAAATCTCAAAATTCTGACAACTTTGAAGATATTGATGATGAGGAGATGGATGAAGATTAACTTTGGAAATAAAAGTATTTATTATTTTCTTAATTGAAAATAATTGATTCCTTTAATTGTTATTTCTATAATAATAATATTTTTAAAGCGAATATCAGGTAAATTCGTATAACTTCAGTGAATTTTTTATTAAAATTTGATTATTTATTAATAAAAAATATTAATGATTGTATATATTTAAGAAGTAATAAATAAAAAATGTTTCAACAAATATACCGTTTTCTATCTTGTGTGTCGCACAATTCAATTCTAAAATATTAAGGGAGAAACAATATTGCATGAATGAAATAATATTTCAGTCAGAAACAACAATTAGCGGATAGAAAATTGATTTATTTCTTTTCAAATATTTACTATATTTCAAATGAATTTTTATAATTATTTTCGATAAATCGTGTTTTTCTAATTATATTCTTTAAATTTTAAATAATTATTTTTTAATTTATTTTCTGTAAATTTCAAATTAATTTTTCGAAATAGGTACGAAATTTCAAATGAATTTTTCAAATTTCAATAGAATTTTACTAATTAATTTTGATAAATCCCAAATGATGAATTTTTTTAATTACTTTCAGTTAATTTCAAATTATTATTTTCAGTAAATTAAATATCATGAATTTTTCAAAATATATACGAAATTTCAAATTAATTTTTATAATTACTTTAGATAAATTTCATACGTTGTATTTTTCAAATTATTTTCAGTAAATTTTAAATCAAGATTTTTGTTATTATTTTCAGTAAATTTCAAATTATGAATTTTTATAATTATTTTCGATAAATTCCAAATGATGAATTTTTCTAATAATTTTCAGTAAATTTGAAATGATGCATCCTTTTAAATTATTTTTTTTAAGTTTCAAATGAATATTTTATATATTTTCAATAAATATTAAATGAATTTTTCAAAATATTAACGAAATTTTCAATGAAATTTTCTTTCAAAATATAATCACTTGAGTTTTCTAACCCTCATTAATACACAATAATAAAAATTTAAAAAAAAATGTGAGCCATAACTTCGAAACGATAATAGAAATTTTAAAATCATAAAATATTCAATATATATAATTTACGATATTTACCGGTACAATCGTACCACAACAGTTCAAGCACGACTACAATCTTATTACATAAAATTGAATTCAAGTTATTGTTGTCTACATTATTTTTCCCGGAAGTTATTACCATTGTCATTAAAAAAAAATAATTTTAAATTATTTTTGTGGATAGTTTAAGGAATTGTTGCGTTTAAAAATCGATGAATTTACAGGAAAAAAAACTATGTAAACAAAATTACTTTATTGCAAGTAGTGTCGGTGAGTCTATGAAATATGAAGAATTTAATTTTATTACCTTGCAATAATTCTGCAATATTAGAAAACTATTCCTCAATTATTGGAAAATTCAGAATCTATACATTTTATGACATATCTAATTCAGGTAATAAAAAAAAACTTAATATAGTCTAAAATAGATGACATTTATTGTCCCTAATAAGGTTAGGAAAAGGATACCTGCAAAATATTGAATATATAAGGTAAACAGCCTTCAGCAAATATCAGTTACTTGCATTCAGCGTTTGAAGAAGCATATACATTGAAGTTTACAAAATGAGTTTTGCGAAAAATATTGGAGAAAATAAGTACAGCGAGATGAACGAAGATGATGATGATGTGGTGTTTGTAAAGGAATACCGGTTGCCCGAAGTATGCTATTTTCTAGAAGATATGGAAATGGAAATGGATGATGATTTGTATATGAAGATGAATGAGGACTTCGAAGGCGATAAAGAAATAGTGGAAGGAATGTACAGTCCTGAGGGGAATGTGATACGCTACACTCCTGAGCGATTCGATATGATGCTCACCGAACTGTATGAGAGGAAGCGTGAATACATAGCACATCCGAATGATGCTCATATGGGGACGAATGAGGACTGCGAAGACGACCAGGAAAGTGTTTTAGAAGAAGAGGACTATAAAGAAACAGCGGAGAGAAAGTACAGTCTTGAGAGGAATGAGATATGCTACAGTCTTGACAGACCCGAACTGTTAGAGATGGATAAATCTCAATATTCTGACAACTTTGAAAATATTGACGATGAGGAGATGGATGAAGTATGCTACAGCCCTCAATCTAATATTTTTGAAATTTTTGAATAGATTTACTTTGGAAATAAAAGTAGTTATTATTTTTTTAATTGAAAATAATTGATTCCTTTTAATTGTTATTTCTATAATAATTTTAAAGCGAATATCAGGTAAATTCGTATAACTTCAGTGTATTTTTTGTTAAAATTTGATTATTTTTTGATATGATTGTATATATTTAAGAAGTAAGAAAAAAAATGTTTCAATAAATATACCGTTTTCTTTCTTGTGTGTCGTCGCCTTTGTATTTTGAAAATTAAATTATTAAAATTTATTATTCATTATTATCCAAGTTGTTAAAATCAAAATTCAGATCTAGGTTGGTACATAATTGAAAATAAAAATGTGTTTACACAGTTTTATAACTCCAGGCTAAAGAACAATTCTGCGGGACCAGTGCAGTCTCGGTGCTGCACTGGTCCCGCAGAATTTTGTCAGCGAACTACTGAAAAGCAGCGATAACTGGCAACTAATCTCCGGGTACGTGACAGACGTGCTCTCTACCAAAGAAGAAGATGAGCGAAGAATGGAGAGAGAGCAAGAAGGAAATGGCAGTGGAAGCCATGGAGTAATATAAATTGGACAATCAACATTGCAGAGCAGTACTAACATGTAGAACCTGGATGTTGATGAAGAAGAGGAGAGGTTTTTAGTAGGTAAGAATCCCACAGTACCTATGTCCCTATGCAAGGTTTTCCTCTCCAAAATCTATAATGAAAATAGTGTTTCTTTTGTATTTGATTTTATGTGTTCTATTTTGATAAAAAAATCTATTTCAGTAAATATCATTGACGATGAATATTAATAATAAAGAAATTTTGTTTAAATAATGGTAGAATAGGAGATTTATATTGTGTTCTGACAGATGCGTTTTTAATTATTTATAACTCATAAGTTTGTACGAGTTTTCTACGATGATCAAATATGTTGATATAATTGACGTCATTATTTTGCGACAATAATTTAAAATGTATATTTATGGTGAAAGTAACAGTTGAATATGAAAAATACATGATTAAGATTTATTTAGGAAATGGAATGGATATTTCTAAGAAATTGAGATATTAAACAATATTATAGCTATATTTTTTAAAACGTTTAAATAAATTTAACTTAATTTGTTTCTATCCATCAACGCAAAGAAATGTATATTAAATCCAGTATTTTTGTTAACAATAATTAAGCTAAATTAAAATTCTAGAATTCATCCATTTACTTTATTTATTTTTCTACTTTTTTTTCTACATTTTTCAGTCGAATAAAGTTGATAATTGCAATTGAAACTTTATGAAATACGCCCCACTTAAAATGCAATTTTTCTCTGAGAGTCTGACTTTAACCTTAGTCAGGTAGTTCTCTAACAGTTCGGCTTGTCTTTGTAAGGAAATGACTCCAATGGGATTGTCCGAACAAGCAGAAGATTAATATTTTGGCATTACAGATTTTTTTCGTGATTCGGGAATCCGTCTTCCTCTGAATTTTACTAATTGAAGTTCGTCGGTATTTATGCGCTCCATCCTAATAATATCTCTGTCGTCACTACATTTAATGTATTCTCGGGCAGTATCTTCCTGTAAATTTCAATTGAAGTTTTCTAATTATTTTCGGAAAATTTTAAATGATAAAATTTTTAAATTATTTTCTTTAAGTTTCAAATGATTTTTTTATTTATTTTCGGTAAATTTCAAATGAATTTTTGAAAATAGTTACGAAATTTCAAATTATTTTCGATAAATTTCAAATCGTGAATTTTTCCAAGTTATTTTCAGTAAATTACAGTAAACGTTTTTTTAAATTTATTTTCCGTAAATTAAAAATGATGAATTTTTCAAAACATTTACAAAATTTCAAATGAATTTTTCCAATTATTGCCAGTAAATTTCAATAGAATTTAACTAATTATTTTCGATAAATTTCAAATCATCCATTTTTCTAATTATTTTCGGTAAATTTCAAATGAATTTTTCAAAATAGTTACGATATCTCAAATTATTTTCGATAAATGTCAAATCATGAATTTTTCCAAGTTATTTTTAGTAAATGTCAAATGATTTTTTATTTATATTCAGTTAATTTTCAAAATAGTTACGAAATTTCAAATAAATTTTTATAATTACTTTCGATAAATTTCAAATGTTGAATAAAATTATTTTCAGTAAATTTCAAATCATGAATTTTTCAAATTATTTTCGGTAAATTTTAATTAATGATTTTTTTTTTAAATTATTGTCAGTAAGTTTCAATAGAATTTGTCAAATTATTGTCAGTAAATTTTGATAGAATTTTACTAATTATTTTCGATAAATTTCAAATCATCAATTTTTCTAATTATTTTTTTCTAATGCATTATATAATTTATTTTCAGTAAATTTTAAATGAATTTTTGAAAATATTTACAGTATTTTAAATGAAATTTTCTTTCATAATATACATAAGTTGAATTTTCTAAATTTCATTAATACAGAATAATAAATATTAAAAAAAATAAGAGCCATAACTTCGAAAAGATAATAGAAATTTTCAAATCAAATAATATTAAATGTATATAATTTAGGATATTTACCGGTACAATTGTACCACAACAGTTTAAACACGACTATAATCTTATTACATAAAATTGAATTCAAGTTATTGTTGTGTACAATATTTTTCTAGGAAATTATTACCATATTAAAAAATTTAATTTCAAATATTTTTTTGGTAGTAGTAGAAAAAAACTAAGTAATAGCAATTACTTTATTGCAAGCAGTGTCAGTGAGTCTATAAAATATGAAGAATTTAATTTTATAACCTTGCAATAATTCTGCAAAATTATGAAAACTGTTCATCTAAAATTGGAAAATTCAGAACCAATACATTTTATGACATATCCAATTCAGGTAAAAAAAACTTAATGACATTTATTGTCCCTTATAACGTTAGGATAGGGATACTTGCAAAATATTGAATATATAAGGTAAACAGCCTTCAGCAAATATCAGTTACTTGCATTCAGCGTTTGAAGAAGCATATACATTGAAGTTTACAAAATGAGTTTTGCAAAAAATATTGGAGAAAATAAGTACAACGAGATGAACGAAGATGATGATGATGATGTGGTATTTGTAAAGGAATACCGGTTGCCCGAAGTATGCTATTTTCTAGAAGATATGGAAATGGAAATGGATGATGATTTGTATATGAAGATGAATGAGGACTTCGAAGACGATAAAGAAATAGTGGAGGGAATGTACAGTCCTGAGGGGAATGTGATACGCTACACTCCTGAGCGATTTGATATGATGCTCTCCGAACTGTATGAGCGGAAGCGTGAATACATAGCACATCCGAATGATGCGCATATGGGGACGAATGAGGACTACGAAGGCGACCAAGAAACTGTTTTAGAAGAAGAGGACTATAAAGAAACAGCGGAGAGAATGTACAGTCCTGACAGACTCGAACTGTTAGAGATGGAAAAATCTCAAAATTCTGACAACTTTGAAAATATTGACGATGAGGAGATGGATGTAGTATGCTACAGCCCTCAACCTAATATTTTTGAAATTTTTGAATAGATTAACTTTAGAAATAAAAGTATTTATTTTCTAAATTGTAAATAATTGGTTCCTTTTAATTGTTATTTCTATAATAATATTTTTAAAGTGAATATAAGGTAAATTCGTATATCTTCAATGTAATTTTTATTAAAATTGTATATATTTAAGAAGTAATAAATAAAAAATGTTTCAACAAATATACCGTTTTCTTTCTTGTGTGTCGCCTTTGTATTTTGAAAATTAAATTATTAATATTATCATTTAATTCTAAAATATTATGGGAGAAACAATATTGCACGAATGAAATAATATTTCAGTCAGAAACAATAATTAGCGGATAGAAAATTGATTAATTTTTTAAAATATTTACAATATTTCAAATGAATTTTTATAATTATATTCAATAAATTTTAAATCATGTTTTTCTAATTATTTTCTTTAAATTTTAAATAATTATTTTTTTAATTTATTTTCTGTAAATTTCAAATGAATTTTTCGAAATAGGTACGAAATTTCAAATGAATCTTTAAATTTATATTCAGTAAATTTGAAATGATGAATTTTTCAATATATTTAGAAATTTGAAATGATGCATTCTTTTCAATTATTTTCTTTAAGTTACAAATGAATATTTTATATATTTTCAGTAAAAATTAAATGAATTTCTCAAAATATTAACGAAATTTTAAATGAAATTTTCTTTCAAAATATAATCAGTTGAGTTTCCTAACGCTCATTAATACACAATAATGAACATTGAAAGCCATAACTTCGAAACGTAATAGAAATTTTCAAATCATAAAATATTCAATATATATAATTTACGATAGTTACCGGTACTATTGTACCACAACAGTTTAAACATGACTACAATTTTATTACATAATATTTAATTCAAGTTATTGTTGTGTTCAATATTTTTCCTGGAAATTCTTACCATTGTTATTAAAAAAAATTAATGTAATAACAATTACTTTATTGCACGTAGTTTCAGTTTTACATTTTATTACAATAATTCTGCAATATTATGAAAACTATTCCTCAATAATTGGAAAATTCAGAACCAATACATTTTATGGCATATCTAATTCAGGTAATAAATAAAACTTAATATAGTCTAAAATAGATGACATTTATTGTCCCTAATAAGGTTAGGGAAAAGGATACCTGCAAAATATTGAATATATAAGGTAAACAGCATTCACCAAATATCAGTTACTTGCATTCAGCGTTTGACGAAGCATATACATTTAAGTTTACAAAATGAGTTTTGCAAAAAATATTGGAGAAGATAAGTACAACGAGATGAACAAAGATGATGATGATGTGGTATTTGTAAAGGAATACCGGTTACCCGAAGTATGCTATTTTCTAGAGGATATGGAAATGGAAATGGATGATGATTTGTATATGAAGATGAATGAGGACTTCGATGGCGATAAAGAAATAGTGGAGGGAATGTACAGTCCTGAGGGGAATGTGATACGCTACACTCCTGAGCGATTCGATATGATGCTCACCGAACTGTATGAGAGGAAGCGTGAATACATAGCACATCCGAATGATGCTCATATGGGGACGAATGAGGACTACGAAGACGACCAGGAAAGTGTTTTAGAAGAAGAGGACTATAAAGAAACAGCGGAGAGAAAGTACAGTCTTGAGAGGAATGAGATATGCTACAGTCTTGACAGACCCGAACTGTTAGAGATGGATATATCTCAATATTCTGACAACTTTGAAAATATTGACGATGAGGAGATGGATGAAGATGCTACAGCCCTCAATCTAATATTTTTGAAATTTTTGAATAGATTTACTTTGGAAATAAAAGTAGTTATTATTTTCTTAATTGAAAATAATAATAATAATTTTAAATCGAATATCAGGTAAATTCGTATAACTACAGTGTATTTTTTGTTAAAATTTGATTATTTTTTAATGATTGTATATATTTAAGAAGTAATAAAAAAAATGTTTCAATAAATATACCGTTTTCTTTCTTGTGTGTCGCCTTTGTATTTTGAAAATTAAATTATTAAAATTTATTATTCATTATTATCCAAGTTGTTAAAATCAAAATTCAGATCTAGGTCGGTACATAATTGAAAATAAAAATTCATGGCAAGTCTTTACACTATTATTATCACAGTTTTATAACTCCAGGCTAAAGAACAATATTATGAAAATAGTGTTTCTTTTGTATTTGATTTTATGAGTTCTATTTTGATAAAAAAAATCGATTGCAATAATGTCAAGCTAAAGTTATTAGAAAAGTAAATATTATAGACGATGAAAATTGTTTTCTGTACATCCGACAAATATTAATAATAAATTTTTTTTGTTTAAATAATGGTAGAATAGGAGATTTATATTGTGTTCTGAGAGATGTGTTTTTAATTATTTATAACTCATAAGTTTGTACGAGTTTTCTACGATGATCAAATATGTTGATATAATTGACGTCATTATTTTGCGACAATAATTTAAAATGTATATTTATGGTGACAGTAACAGTTGAATATGAAAAATACATGATTAAGTTTTATTTAGGAAATGTAATGGATATTTCTAAGAAATTGAGATATTAAACAATATTATGGCTATATTTTTTAAAACGTTTAAATAAATTTAACTTAATTTGTTTCTATCCATCAACGCAAAAAAAATGTATATTAAATCCAGTATTTTTGTTAACAATAATTAAGCTAAATTAAAATTCTAGAATTCATCCATTTACTTTATTTATTTTTCTACTTATAAATAAATAATATTAAGTTAATGGAATTATTTTTGCAGTCAATGTTAATTGCAAAAATATTTTTTACGCAAAAATCTAATACATTGATAGTAATTCTTCATGATTTTACAAGTAGTTAAACCGGAATCATTTTGTTAGTTTTATATTTAAATTTCTTCAATGATACAATTTTAAACATTGAAATACTATTATAATTTTTTCAAATCTACCAATTAGAAAAATAATTATATAATAATAAATCAATGTTAATATTGTCTATAAATTATATTTGTGTGCATTAGAACACGCTGTGGGGATCGCAGTTCAGTGGAGTAGAATAATTGATGTAATTATACATTTTTCAGTCGAATAAAGTTGATAATTGCAATTGAAACTTTATGAAATACGCCCCACATAAAATGCAATTTTTCTCTGAGAGTCTGACTTTAACCTTAGTCAGGTAGTTCTCTCACAGTTCGGCTTGTCTTTGTAAGGAAATGACTCCAATGGGATTGACCGAACAAGCAGAAGATTATTATTTTGGCTTTACAGATTTTTTTCGTGATTCGGGTATCCGTCTTCCTCTGAATTTTACTAATAATTCGTCGGTATTTATGCGCTCCATCCTGATAATATCTCTGTCGTCACTACATTTAATGTATTCTCGGACAGTATCTTCCTGTAAATTTCAATTGAAGTTTTCTAATTATTTTCGGAAAATTTTAAATGATAAAATTTTTAAATTATTTTCTTTAAGTTTCAAATGATTTTTTTATTTATTTTCGGTAAATTTCAAATGAATTTTTGAAAATAGTTACGAAATTTCAAATTATTTTCGATAAATTTCAAATGTTGAATAAAATTATTTTCAGTAAATTTCAAATCATGAATTTTTCAAATTATTTTCGGTAAATTTTAATTAATGATTTTTTTTTTAAATTATTGTCAGTAAGTTTCAATAGAATTTGTCAAATTATTGTCAGTAAATTTTGATAGAATTTTACTAATTATTTTCGATAAATTTCAAATCATCAATTTTTCTAATTATTTTTTTCTAATGCATTATATAATTTATTTTCAGTAAATTTTAAATGAATTTTTGAAAATATTTACAGTATTTTAAATGAAATTTTCTTTCATAATATACATAAGTTGAATTTTCTAAATTTCATTAATACAGAATAATAAATATTAAAAAAAATAAGAGCCATAACTTCGAAAAGATAATAGAAATTTTCAAATCAAATAATATTAAATGTATATAATTTAGGATATTTACCGGTACAATTGTACCACAACAGTTTAAACACGACTATAATCTTATTACATAAAATTGAATTCAAGTTATTGTTGTGTACAATATTTTTCTAGGAAATTATTACCATATTAAAAAATTTAATTTCAAATATTTTTTGGTAGTAGTAGAAAAAAACTAAGTAATAGCAATTACTTTATTGCAAGCAGTGTCAGTGAGTCTATAAAATATGAAGAATTTAATTTTATTACCTTGCAATAATTCTGAAATATTATAAAAACTATTCCTTAATTATTGGAAAATTCAGAACCTATACATTTTATGACATATCTAATTCAGGTAATAAAAAAAACCTAATATAGTCTAAAATAGATGACATTTATTGTCCCTAATAAGGTTACGAAAAGGATACCTGCTAAATATTGAATATATAAAGTAAGCAGCCTTCAGCAAATATCAGTTACTTGCATTCAGCGTTTGAAGAAGCATATACACTGAAGTTTACAAAATGAGTTTTGCAAAAAATATTGCAGAAAATAAGTACAACGAGATGAACGAAGATGATGATGATGTGGTATTTGTAAAGGAATACCGGTTGCCGGAAGTATGCTACTTTCTAGAAGATATGGAAATGGAAATGGATGATGATTTGTATATGAAGATGAATGAGGACTTCGAAGGCGATAAAGAAATAGTGGAGGGAATGTACAGTCCTGAGGGGAATGTGATACGCTACACTCCTGAGCGGTTCGACATGATGCTCACCGAACTGTATGAGAGGAAGCGTGAATACATAGCACATCCGAATGATGCTCATATGGGGACGAATGAGGACTACGAAGACGACCAGGAAAGTACTTTAGAAGAAGAGTACTATGAAGAAAAAGCGGTGGGAATGTACAGTCCTGAGAGGAATGAGATATGCTACAGTCCTGACATACCCGAACTGTTAGTGATGGAGAAATCTCAAAATTCTGACAACTTTGTAGATATTGATGATGAGGAGATGGATGAAGATTAACTTTGGAAATAAAAGTATTTATTATTTTCTTAATTGAAAATAATTGATTCCTTTAATTGTTATTTCTATAATAATAATAATAATTTTAAAGCGAATATCAGGTAAATTCGTATAACTTCAGTGAAATTTTTATTAAAATTTGATTATTTATAGATATTATATTTAAGAAGTAATAAATAAAAAATGTTTCAATAAATGTACCGTTTTCTTTTTTGTATTTAGAAAATGAAATTATTAATATTATCATTCTATTCTAAAATATTATGGGAGAAATAATATTGTACGAATGAAATAATATTTCTGTCAGAAACAACAATTAACGAAAGAAAAATATTTTCTTAATTATTTTCGAAAAATTTCAAATCATATTTTTTTCTAATTATTTTCGGTAAATTTAAAATGAATTTTTCAAAATAGTTACGAAATTTCAATTTATTTTCGATAAATTTCAAATCGTAAATTTTTCCAAGGCATTTTCAGTAAATTTCAAATGATGTTTTAAATTTATTTTCACTAAATTATAAATGATGTATTTTTCAAAGTATTTACGAAATATCAAATGAATTTTTAGATTTATTGTCGGTAAATGTCAATTGAAGTTTTCTAATTATTTTCGATAAATTTCAAATGTTGAATTTCTCAAATTATTTTCAATAAATTTCAAATCAGTTGTTTCTAATTATTTTCTGTAAATTCAAAATGATGAATTTATCTAATTAATTTTGCTAAATTTTTATTGATGATTTTTTTAAATGATTTTCTTTAAGTTTCAAATTATTTTTTTTATATATTTTCAGTAAATATTAAATGATTTTTTCAAAATATTAACAAAATTTTAAATTAAAATTTCTTTCAATATATAATCAGTTGAGTTTCTAACGCTCATTAAAACTTAATAAAGAACATTAAAAAAAATGGGAACTATAACTTTTAAAAGATAATATAAATTTTCAAATCAAAAAATATTCAATGTATATAATTTAAGATATTGTACCACAACATATTAAACACGACTACAATCTTATTACATAAAATTGAATTCAAGTAATAACTTAAAAATATTGTAAACAATAGTTTACAATAGTAAACAATAGTTTACAATATTTTTCCCGGAATTATTATTATTGTTGCGTTAGAAAAATCGATGAATTTACAGAGAAAAAAAACTATGTAATAAAAATTACTTTATTCCACGTAGTTTCAATTAGTCTATAAAATATGAAGAATTTAATTTTATAACCTTGCAATAATTCTGCAAAATTATGAAAACTGTTCATCTAAAATTGGAAAATTCAGAACCAATACATTTTATGACATATCCAATTCAGGTAAAAAAAACTTAATGACATTTATTGTCCCTTATAACGTTAGGATAGGGATACTTGCAAAATATTGAATATATAAGGTAAACAGCCTTCAGCAAATATCAGTTACTTGCATTCAGCGTTTGAAGAAGCATATACATTGAAGTTTACAAAATGAGTTTTGCAAAAAATATTGGAGAAAATAAGTACAACGAGATGAACGAAGATGATGATGATGATGTGGTATTTGTAAAGGAATACCGGTTGCCCGAAGTATGCTATTTTCTAGAAGATATGGAAATGGAAATGGATGATGATTTGTATATGAAGATGAATGAGGACTTCGAAGACGATAAAGAAATAGTGGAGGGAATGTACAGTCCTGAGGGGAATGTGATACGCTACACTCCTGAGCGATTTGATATGATGCTCTCCGAACTGTATGAGCGGAAGCGTGAATACATAGCACATCCGAATGATGCGCATATGGGGACGAATGAGGACTACGAAGGCGACCAAGAAACTGTTTTAGAAGAAGAGGACTATAAAGAAACAGCGGAGAGAATGTACAGTCCTGACAGACTCGAACTGTTAGAGATGGAAAAATCTCAAAATTCTGACAACTTTGAAAATATTGACGATGAGGAGATGGATGTAGTATGCTACAGCCCTCAACCTAATATTTTTGAAATTTTTGAATAGATTAACTTTAGAAATAAAAGTATTTATTTTCTAAATTGTAAATAATTGGTTCCTTTTAATTGTTATTTCTATAATAATATTTTTAAAGTGAATATAAGGTAAATTCGTATATCTTCAATGTAATTTTTATTAAAATTGTATATATTTAAGAAGTAATAAATAAAAAATGTTTCAACAAATATACCGTTTTCTTTCTTGTGTGTCGCCTTTGTATTTTGAAAATTAAATTATTAATATTATCATTTAATTCTAAAATATTATGGGAGAAACAATATTGCACGAATGAAATAATATTTCAGTCAGAAACAATAATTAGCGGATAGAAAATTGATTAATTTTTTAAAATATTTACAATATTTCAAATGAATTTTTATAATTATATTCAATAAATTTTAAATCATGTTTTTCTAATTATTTTCTTTAAATTTTAAATAATTATTTTTTTAATTTATTTTCTGTAAATTTCAAATTAATTTTTCGAAATAGGTACGAAATTTCAAATGAATTTTTAAATTTATATTCAGTAAATTTGAAATGATGAATTTTTCAATATATTTAGAAATTTGAAATGATGCATTCTTTTCAATTATTTTCTTTAAGTTTCAAATGAATATTTTATATATTTTCAGTAAAAATTAAATGAATTTCTCAAAATATTAACGAAATTTTAAATGAAATTTTCTTTCAAAATATAATCAGTTGAGTTTCCTAACGCTCATTAATACACAATAATGAACATTGAAAGCCATAACTTCGAAACGTAATAGAAATTTTCAAATCATAAAATATTCAATATATATAATTTACGATAGTTACCGGTACTATTGTACCACAACAGTTTAAACATGACTACAATTTTATTACATAATATTTAATTCAAGTTATTGTTGTGTTCAATATTTTTCCTGGAAATTCTTACCATTGTTATTAAAAAAAATTAATGTAATAACAATTACTTTATTGCACGTAGTTTCAGTTAGTCTATAAAATATGAAGAATTTAATTTTATTACAATAATTCTGCAATATTATGAAAACTATTCCTCAATAATTGGAAAATTCAGAACCAATACATTTTATGGCATATTTAATTCAGGTAATAAATAAAACTTAATATAGTCTAAAATAGATGACATTTATTGTCCCTAATAAGGTTAGGGAAAAGGATACCTGCAAAATATTGAATATATAAGGTAAACAGCATTCACCAAATATCAGTTACTTGCATTCAGCGTTTGACGAAGCATATACATTTAAGTTTACAAAATGAGTTTTGCAAAAAATATTGGAGAAGATAAGTACAACGAGATGAACGAAGATGATGATGATGTGGTATTTGTAAAGGAATACCGGTTACCCGAAGTATGCTATTTTCTAGAGGATATGGAAATGGAAATGGATGATGATTTGTATATGAAGATGAATGAGGACTTCGATGGCGATAAAGAAATAGTGGAGGGAATGTACAGTCCTGAGGGGAATGTGATACGCTACACTCCTGAGCGATTCGATATGATGCTCACCGAACTGTATGAGAGGAAGCGTGAATACATAGCACATCCGAATGATGCTCATATGGGGACGAATGAGGACTACGAAGACGACCAGGAAAGTGTTTTAGAAGAAGAGGACTATAAAGAAACAGCGGAGAGGAAGTACAGTCTTGAGAGGAATGAGATATGCTACAGTCTTGACAGACCCGAACTGTTAGAGATGGATATATCTCAATATTCTGACAACTTTGAAAATATTGACGATGAGGAGATGGATGAAGTATGCTACAGCCCTCAATCTAATATTTTTGAAATTTTTGAATAGATTTACTTTGGAAATAAAAGTAGTTATTATTTTCTTAATTGAAAATAATAATAATAATTTTAAATCGAATATCAGGTAAATTCGTATAGCTACAGTGTATTTTTTGTTAAAATTTGATTATTTTTTAATGATTGTATATATTTAAGAAGTAATAAAAAAAATGTTTCAATAAATATACCGTTTTCTTTCTTGTGTGTCGCCTTTGTATTTTGAAAATTAAATTATTAAAATTTATTATTCATTATTATCCAAGTTGTTAAAATCAAAATTCAGATCTAGGTCGGTACATAATTGAAAATAAAAATTCATGGCAAGTGTTTACACTATTATTATCACAGTTTTATAACTCCAGGCTAAAGAACAATATTATGAAAATAGTGTTTCTTTTGTATTTGATTTTATGAGTTCTATTTTGATAAAAAAAATCTATTGCAATAATGTCAAGCTAAAGTTATTAGAAAAGTAAATATTATAGACGATGAAAATTGTTTTCTGTACATCCGACAAATATTAATAATAAAAATTTTTTGTTTAAATAATGGTAGAATAGGAGATTTATATTGTGTTCTGAGAGATGTGTTTTTAATTATTTATAACTCATAAGTTTGTACGAGTTTTCTACGATGATCAAATATGTTGATATAATTGACGTCATTATTTTGCGACAATAATTTAAAATGTATATTTATGGTGACAGTAACAGTTGAATATGAAAAATACATGATTAAGTTTTATTTAGGAAATGTAATGGATATTTCTAAGAAATTGAGATATTAAACAATATTATGGCTATATTTTTTAAAACGTTTAAATAAATTTAACTTAATTTGTTTCTATCCATCAACGCAAAAAAAATGTATATTAAATCCAGTATTTTTGTTAACAATAATTAAGCTAAATTAAAATTCTAGAATTCATCCATGGGCTCTGTGTGGATGAAGAGGTCCATTATCTTGCTCCTGGAAGAAAATGGTCTTCAGTGGGGCAATCAGAATATTTAAATTATCCTGAAGACTAGAAGTATATATTCCGCTCTCTTTGTGGCTTTGCGCATATTATATTGTGGTAAAGCGGTATGGTGGTGTGCGGATATCCACCCAGGGGATAGAGTCGCACACCTCGCTAAAAGTAAGTAGGGATTTCCACTTACAGCGAATAGTCTTTTCTCTCTTCTAACGCGTCAACTTCACTCACTCCATAACACGTCCGTCTGCCTATACGGTCAAAATTCGAATATCTCCTATTAATTCGTTTAACGAGACGAAAGTGGCAAAATATTTAGTAGAAGCAGCAAATAATATTAATTATATCATAAACTTTATTCTGCCTCCTCTCCAAAAATGCAATACATTTTTTTACCTAAAGACTTCTGAAACTTATTCATATTTATCTTCTACAAATGATTATTAGATTAATCCGTTTATTACAATCGGGTTAATTCTAATGCCTCGTATAAATAAAATATGCTAGTGATTAATTGCTGACAGTAAATTGCAAAAAAAATATCCCCAGTAGAAACATTGTTAGAACATATTTATTACCTTCTCGGTTTTCACGGTTAAATCTTAAAATAAATTAATGATAAATGAGACGCAAATTGATATTTGAAAACGAAAATGTTATTTACAAGTAGTTCAAAACGTTAATCTTTTGTGAAAACAGCGCACCAAAACTTAAAGAAAAACTTCTATAAAACTATATTATTATTCACATAAGTACGATTGGTACACATTTCAAAGTAGTATTTTCTTAAGCTCAAGCTTTGTTTACATCTCATTTACGCAATTTGTGATCTCAGATTTATTAGCAGCCCAATTTCTGCCACCCAAAATTGTTAAATTAAGTTACTGATAGTCGTTTTGCCGATATATTTTAAATAATGCATAAGCTATAGGAACATATTATATTATTTTTAATCTGACGCTGTTACTGGTTATAGATGTTATAAAAAGATAATAAATATAATATTTCTTTCTGGTTATTTAATTACTAATTACCCACAATAAAAGGCTCAAAATTGTGGATCGATTATTACAAATTTCGAAATTTGTTAAAGGTATAATTAAATTAAAAATATATTTAAAATAGATGCAATTATATGCTTACATAATTAAATAGATTTGTTTATTTAAGATCCTGAGCTAACATCTTTTGGAGGCCAGGAACTAACATTGTTTAGGTGCCCAAAAGACCATACCTAAATCTTTAACAAACATTAAAAAAAATAAACTCTAAAGACTACAGTAAGAGAAAGTAAAAGTGTTTTCATAGTAAAAGTATAGACATTTTAGGAAGTATAGAAATTATATGTTTAGTACAAATAATTTATAATGAATTTAAAAAAACACACTTTTCGTAAACCAAACTAGCATTTAGTATGCATGAATTATATTATATTAAATAATAATATAAACATAAAAGTTAATCGTGACAAGAGGAGTGAAATGTAAATAACATTAATCTCATCAGAAAATGTCATTATTTTAAAGGCCCTTCAAAATTAGTCTAATATATTCAGGGACGGACCGAACATTGGGGCGAATTTTGGTTGCAATTCTAATAAGTCCTGAGTCTGATCTGACACAACAGCCATAACAAAAATACGCAAAATAAGTAAATAATACGTCGACTACATTAAATTCAAATTTGATGTAAATTAAGTTGCCTAGCCACAAACACATGGTATTTGTTTGTTTACATTTGTTATGTGACATTTAATATCTGACAGTATTGTGCCTGAACTTGATCGTGAAGGAGGTTGAGGTTGTGCTCTGCATTTAATGAATTATTATACCAGGTAATAAATATCATTAACTATAGTAAAAATATATTAATAATACATCGTATTTGTGTAACTTTGGAATTCATTTATATAGTTTTTACTTAAAAATAAAACCCACATGATCATTATATAAATTATTATTTTTTTACCCAGAACAATTCCATGTAAAGCAATTGTTTTTTTTTTAAATTTAAATAGCCTATTCTTTTATTTTAGAACTTAAGTTTGTGGCATATTTTGAATTTATATAATTATTTAAGATTTTTTTATGTTATTCATTTTGTAAATAATATTAGCTGAAACTCATTAAATTTCTACTTTTAGTTCAGTTATTATCGATAAATATACATTATACGTTCCTTTAAGATTTATGTAACGAAAATAATTATTTTGTACGGTAATTTAATATTCCAATGTTTAAAAGTGTTTTTCAACCTGTTATCCTCAGAAATTTCCTACCGGTCTTGGAAACATTAATTAGGTCAAAATTTTTGAAAACTTTATTTTTATAACATTAAATTATGTATGTTTTAATATCTCTATATTGGTTTATTTCTATATTAATCACCGCTTTTGCCGGTCCTCCAAATATTTATCATATTTTCCGGTCCGCAAGTATAAAAAGGTGAGTTAAAACTTTGTTTTTCTTGATTAATTAATTAAGTATGTTTTCCTTAAATTCATATAAGACCAATTCATTTATCAGCTCGGCGTGTAAACATTTAGAGTTTGTGCTAAATATGTTTGGCATTTTCGATGCGATGGAAGGGCAACTCATAGATGACTGGTTAGAGTTGCCCTTCTCACAAATGATGAGTACGAGTTCATATTCCAGCCATGCAGGCCTTTGGGAGCTTCTTTTGGTGCTTGAAGCAATAGGGCTGTCGTATATAACGAATAGACAGTCTACAAAAAATGGTAAAAACTTCAATTGGGATAACCACCATCAAATATACTTGATTTGCTTACGAATAGATCATAAATAATTATTATATGACATAAAATATATATTTTACGAAAGGCAGTTTGAAAAGTTTTGAAAGCGAAAGGACAAAAAACAGAACTTTTTCCACGAATTTTGCATCCAATCAATCCAAAAGGTTTGTATAATATTGTAAGTTAATTGTTTTACTTTCCTCGAGATAATCTATTAACAAAATTCCCTTTGCATCCCAAAAAACTGTTAACATTGTGTCGCTTTCAATACTTTTCAAACTGCCTTCGTATATTTACCAAAATGTTTCATATGTGATGAGCGGTAGGTGATTTAGAAATATTTTTTGCTCTTAGAAAAATAATTATAATATAAAAAATTAAATGCAAATACTTCAGACATATTTTCTACATTTGGATTAATTTCTATAAATCAAATATAATATAATCCTTTTATAATTTAATACTTTTCTACAATCGTATCCATATTTTGTGTATATATTTAATTATTTTCATTTATTAACATTTTCTAGAAATCTAGGATTTCAATGCTATTAAAAAAGTTTATTAGATTTTCTACAAATAAATTTAATGCATATTTAATTAGTTAGTTACTAACCTTCCACAGTGAGTGCTTTATTAGATTTTGCCATATATTTGAGTAATAAAAATAAATCAGTGTTCGCATGTTCAAGAAATACATTAACTAAATTAAAATTGCAACTGAATTAATTTCTAATTCAAGTAAATTTTTATACTGATAAAATAACTCGGTCAATAGCTAACATTTCAATATAGTATATTAAAATTATACAAATTGATTCAATTGATCAAAAATGTCCTTTTTTAGTCTAATTTCGAGTGACTTTATTTATTTGTACTCAGACGAAAAAACGTGTAAATAAAAATAATTTTTAAATTATAGCGGAAAGACCTTAGGTTAATAGTCATTTATTTTGTTTTTTTATTTATTTGTGTGATTATTAAAATAAATATAAATATTATTATTTAAATTAAATTATCAGAAATTCCATTATATTTTAATTGTTAAACTTGTATTTAGCATAAGGTAATTGGAATAACCAAAGATTTTTATAATCTGAGGATTATTACACACCATTGGTAATTAATGTTTATGCAAAGCGGTTATGATTTATTTGGGTTAATCACTCTCTATTCATTTTTTTTAGAATTAGCATGCATTCACTGCCTTCAATCGCTATGCCTTGTTTATTTATTTGTTTTTTTTTTAATAAAAATGTGAGATTTTATATTATTACTCAGCCTCGGTGACAGCTTGTACGTTACTTATTTTTTTTATTTATATATAAGAAGTTGTGGTAACATTTCTTTCATATTTAAAATAACATTATCTAATCTGTTTAATCTGGAGCGGTTTTAAAAAAGAATTTCCAAAATGAACGTAACTGCCGTCACGTAGAAAATTTCTTTTCGTCCTTGTTATGTATTTTTTTTTTCCACTCAAAAATGCTTTCTACGCATATGTTCGGATTAGATTCCGATTAGACTGCGTAATTCCGCAGTCGAATTTAATTATTAGATGGAAATTTGTTTGCGAAATCGAAGCTGGCTTCATTATTTTCTTCGTACTTTCGATTGTTTATTATACAGCAATTGTTTCAGTAAAACTATACGCCAATTAGTGAATTTTTTTTTAGAGCCGCGGCCTTGCTGTGCGAGAATTTAGTACACACATATGCGTAACGTTAAGGTCAAATCGATGGGAGGACTATGTAGATTAGACTTGCTTAAAAGTGGGCTAATCCTAATGCAATAACGGAGGGTTCGGCAAATAATTATATTTTTCTTTTTATTCATCTTGTATTATTTTGTTTCAGTTGAATTGCGATGCCCACGGATTAAAAAGAAATCAGGGTCAAAAACTGGCGATGACAAGAAAAAAATACCGAACATTTATATGCGATGTAAGTACTCTCTATCTATTTCGACACCTAAATTTCGAGAAAACTAGTTTTCAATAGGTATTTATTATGTTATTTACATGCTACTATATCTTGAAAACTCAATCTGAGGTATACGTAAATAATTATTTGATAATTCATAGTTATGCCACTAATTCCCATGTGCTACGACGTTTTGTTAAGATGAGCTAATAATATAAGTGTTTTTTTCATATGATTAAAGTTTCTATACTGTTTAATTAATGTTTTTTTATAATTTTGTAGTGTGTTCCATTAAGATGTGAACAATTTGTTTCTATAAAATGACAAAGATTTTAGGAATAAACTAAAAATATATAAAATATTTATCTCTGTACAATTCTTTCTAATTTAGAGGATTTATATGTGTATTTTATACAATTTGATTATATTTGTTTGAAGAGTTAATGCGTCTCAATTAATAATAACATTTTATTTAAAAAAACGGTACTATAGCTATATCCAGATTTATTTTAACTACTTTAAACCATGCATTAAACTTTTTAACACTTTTTTGTGCTTCTGGTAATTGTCAAAGTATTTTTTAACTAAAGTAACTAACGATTATAAATCACTTGGAGATGGATATATTATTCTTCAATAATATTACATAACATAGATTGACGGTAGTTTAAATTTTTTTGAAAACGAAATAAAAAGAACAATTATTTTTTTTGTGACGTGTCACACTCAAAATTTTTCAAACTGCCGTCGTATGTCTACAAACAAAGCGCTATTTAGTTGTCAATTTATATTAACAATTAGTTAAATTATTGTGGATATCTTTGAATTCTGGTCCCTTCGAAAGTCCATAATTTCAGGCAAGATATGGCCAGAAGTTGTACTGAAAGATGAAAACAACATCAGAAGAATTTATAATGTCAGTCAGATGACTCAATCAATATGTTTTGAGAATGTAGATGAAGACGATATTAGTAATTTAATGAATGTAAAAAATAGATTTTTTTGTGAAAAAATTATAAAAATAATTTCATGCCAAAAACCTAAAATTTAAAAAGGTCTTAAATGATTTTAAGATTCATTTTTTGAGTGAAAATTATCCTAAATACAATAACTACGGATAGGTAATTGTGAAATGAAAGAGAAAAAAGCACAAATAATCATTTTTTTACTTATATTTTTATACTTCAATTTATATGCAACTTTATTTAATGAAACTTTTTTTATTTGAAGAAAAGTTTTTCATTTTCCTATTGAATGAACCATTGCGGTCATAGTTATTTCGTTAATCTAGGTATAACTACATTTAATTGTAATTATTGAAAATGATTTACGTATAATAATAGGTGAAAAATTCATTAAAATGTTCTTTTAATTGTAATAAATGTTTTTGTATGATTTTAAATATAACATAATTTTATGTTGCACTCGAATATTTGTGAAAAGCTTCCACTTTATTATAAGAAATATTTTTTGTCTGCTTTTTTACATTAGAAAATATGTTTTAGCTAAACTTATGATTAAAAAAATCTTTTGATGCCGAACACTTTTTCAAACTCTATATTAGCCAATATTATTTCTCGACCCGTAGTGTTTGCGAAACGTGTATATATACAGAATTAGTGGACAAATATAATCAATCCTTAACCATCAGCAAATAGAAGTATCCAAACGTTTTTTGAAATTATCAATTTGTAAGTAAGACTATTATAATTAAGAATGAATTATAATTATAATTATGTGTAATTGATGTAAATATATTTTACAATAAGTTTATAAATAAATAAAGAAGCAATTGCAATTTGATTTCCTTAACTTAATAACTTCATGTTAAAATTATAATATAATTTTGTTTTCTTTGTTATGCCATATGCTATACAATATTAGATTAAATCTAGTCTTTTAACATATAGCGTATATTTAAATCACAAGGAAAAAAAACTATTAATAGACTTTGCCGAAGAACAGGTTTTTTTTGAACAATATTTTATTTATTTTTTAAGTTGGGTCTTTCGTGTTGGTGACTCAGGTAAAAGTCTGTATGTGTAATCTAAATGTCTAGCTTATATATATTTCCGTATTTAAATGACTTATTTCAAAGATTTTTGATTAAAATTACAAAAAAAATATTTTACCAGCTTTTCAACGTTTTTTTTTTAATTTAATTTTTTGATATAGGGAAAGGTGCACTGAGGAATTTTACTCGTTTTTAGATGTTCTTTCTGGTGGAAATGGTTGGAAAATATTTATGCAATGTTTGGGCCTTGTCCTCATTACTTATTGCCAACTTCCATAAGTTCAATTCGTAAGAATTCGTATTTAATCGATTATAAATGAAGATGTAACCTCAAGTTGTAATCAACTATTTTTCAAAAGAAAGGATATATCAACTTTCAAAATATACATTATTTAATTGAAACATTAATGGTTTTATCAAATAATATTATCTTTATTAAAGAATAAATTTTATATAAATTAAATTATTAATTTATTATAAATATTTCTACTTTTCAAATTAAATAATTATTTAATTATCTATTTAAATAATGCATATAATTATCTTAAAAAAGAGATCGATTTAGTTTTTATGAAAGAAAAAAATAATTAAGAAAATTATGTAGATATAAATGAATAGTACTTTCGTTATTTTTTTTCTATAAGATTATAACTAATTTCATTAATTAAGCTAATTAATAATAAATTTTATTCTATAGTTCATTGATTAATTACTGAAACTTACAACATTCTGAATTTGTTTACTTTTTATCTGAGTGGATGCATACTTTTCAGATTGTACGAAAGGTGAAACTGCCATGTCGAAGCCAAATATCAGTTAAGTTGTATTGAAATTACGGGGCTTCGCATTTTCTCTTCTTCTTTTTCTCAACATTCGTTCAAAAGTATTATTATATGTCGACGGTGTGTAATTACACGACCTTCCGTCACTTTTGGAATCCAGTTACTCGTCGCAGCGTTAATCCTGTTCATTTTTTTTGTATAATTTCATTTTTTTTTTGTTGGTAACATTTAATTTTCGTACACTGTGCTTTACATTTACGATTCGTGTTATTATTCGTCTACAATGATGTACCATCCCGTACAAAGTTGTTCTTAGAATGTTTAACATATTTCTGTGCGACGGTGAAAAAACATCCGGCAAGAAATTGCAATATGATAATGTGCACATTCAAATGGGCGGAATTTTGAAAACGGATTGAATAGTCGTGCAGTGGCGTACCATTCTTTGAATATCGATAGTTACAGATTAAGTGCATGCGGTTTAATTCAATTTATAAGCATTCCAGTAGATTTATTGGAATAATTAATACATATATTAATATTTATAGATGCTAATTATTGCCAATAGTTTATAGTTTTCCTGATTCATTTTTTATGGCGATCCTTTGAATTGTCAATATCGTATGGTTAATTTTTCGTTAGAAAATACATAAATATTGGATTTTCCATCACCTCACATCCTATAACGCGAAATTTAATAATCAATTAGAAATAATATTTGAATATTATTTTAGATATGTTAAAAGATTTTTTTAATGATTTTTACAGTTTAAAAATATTAACTAATTTATTATATTATAGGTCAAAATAGAAAAATGAAATTATACACTGTGTATACACTTTAAATATAAATAAGATATGTTAATTAATATTTATCCTAGTTAAGTTCGCTACAATTATTTTGAAATTAAATTGTTTTTAATTTGATTTTCGTTATTATTTTCATATTAAAAACTCAGGTTGTATTAAAACTCAGGATATAATAATGTAGATGACTTAACATCACCCTTATTTAGAGAGTAGTAAACAAAATTGTTTATTTTATGAAGGAATTTGTGAATATTTAGCCAATTTCACAATATAAATTCTCTTTTGCCGTTTTTCGTATTTAAAATGATTAAAGCTATATGATGATTTCTGAAGAATCTTATCAGTTCAAATTTACTAAATAATGTTGTCGTTTTGTTAGTCTATATTAGTAGAAAATTAAGTAAATGTCCAAATTATTATCATAATATAATCCTTCAAATTTATTGATATATTCTGGATAAAATAATTACCGTTCGGTTAAGGTTTCTCCTCCTTCCAAATATATTCTAATACTTATAATAATCCCATAAAGCCTAATATTTCTAACAACAATTCAATATTTTATTTTTGAATTATTTGAAACGAATGTACTTAATTTATAATTTAAAAAATTGTTATTTAAGAGTCTCAGAATATGAAACGAATAAATAGGATTGAAAAATATAATGTTAAATTGACATTTTATGGTGTGAAGTAAATACGTGTGATGAAATTAAATATTTGAAGAATTTTTGTTTAATTCATGAACATGTAGAATTAAATCCACAAATTAGTTATTTGACGATTTAATGAAATTGCGGGTAGAAAATTAAATAATTGTCTAAATTATTATCATAATATATTCCTTCGAATTTATTGATATATTCTAGATAAAAATAATTACCTTAACAGAACGCTTCTCCACCTTCCAAAGAATATAAACAATGTGTCCCATGAAGCCTAATATTTCTAACAACATTACAATATTTTATGTTTGAATTATTGGAAACAAATTAACACAAATGTACTTGATTTATAATTTATTTAAAAAAAAATAGTTTTTTAAGAGTCTCAGAATAATAAACGAATAAATGGATTTCTGATATCGTTAACTATATTTATTTGTTCCCTTTTTTATTTTGTAATTTATTTATATAAATTTATAAATATCTTCCCACAATTTTTCTCTGCTGCATTCTGTATCTCTAGTGCTGGTATTATTACGACTGAGCCTTGTTTGTTTCTTATTTTGTTTTGTAGGATTCGTACATTTTTTTTGAATTTTTGAATTTCTTTTTCTATTTCCTTCACCCTTAATACTATTTAAAGGATTTGTCTTGTTCAATTCTAGACAACAATTTTTAGTTTTTATTTTAAGAATGAATTCGTTTAATTGCATACTTTTCATTATTTTAATTTTTTGTACTAATAAATTTGATGTAGAATTAGTATATGTTATATGATATATCACAAAGTTTTCTATGTTTCATTCATATGATACTAGTTATGAAACACTTGATTGTAGTTTTATTCTGCAGCTATACTAAATTTTTGTGCGAAAACACTGAAACCTAGTAGTTATATAACAAATCAAAACATTTTAAAAATATTGTTGATGAAGTAATATATTTTCAAGTATTATATTATTTTGGACGAAATTATTTACCTTCTATTCCTTTATTTCGGAAATATTTTCCTAATATATCAAATATATATTGTTTCAATTTAATTGAAGTATTACTATTTGAAATTTGTTTGTATTTAGCTGAAATCTTAGCAAAACTTCCGACTGTAATTGGTGCTACAAAGCAGGATACTAATGGTGATGATGAATTTAAATATTTGAAGAATTTTTGTATGATACATGTTCATGAATTAAATGCACAAATTAGTTATTAGACGATTTAATGAAATTGCGGGTAGAAAATTAAATAAATGTCCAAATTATTATCATAATATAATCCTTCGAATTTATGGATATATTCTAGATAAAAATAATTACCTTAACCGAACGTTCCTCCACTTTCCAAAGAATATAAACAATTTTATAACAACAGTACAATATTTTATGTTTGAATTATTTGAAACAAAATAACACAAATGTACTTGTGTATAATTTATTTAAAAAAAAGTAATTTAAGAGTCTCAGAATAAGAAACGAATAAATAGGATTGAAAAATATAATTTTATGGTCTGAAGTAAAAACGTGTGATGAAATTAAATATTTGAAGAATTTTTGTATGATGCATGTTCATGAATTAAATCCATTAGTTATTAGACGATTTAATGAAATTGCGGGTAGAAAATTAAATAAATGTCCAAATTATTATCATAATATAATAATTACCTTAACCGAACGTTCCTCCACTTTCCAAAGAATATAAACAATTTTATAATAACAGTACAATATTTTATGTTTGAATTATTTGAAACAAATTAACACAAATGTACTTGTGTATAATTTATTTAAAAAAAAGTAATTTAAGAGTCTCAGAATAAGAAACGAGTAAATAGGATTGAAAAATATAATTTTATGGTGTGAAGTAAAAACGTGTGATGAAATTAAATATTTGAAGAATTTTTGTATGATGCATGTTCATGAATTAAATCCACAAATTAGTTATTTGACTATTTATTGATGTTGCGGTTAGAGTGCAAAAAAAAAATGAGAAAAGCTGTTAATTATTTTCGTAATTATTTTTGCTACCTATTATTTTCGTGCGTAAATAGTTGAGAGAATTGAATATGGAAAGCATATATTAAATTTGTTATTCTCCATCGAGGTGCTATGATGTATTTCGGATGGTTTCGCGAAAGACGACTGCGCCTATGGCCGAGAGAGTCAGATTATCAGTGCCCGACCACATATACATTCTTCTTTAGTTCGTGATGATTCCAAGAAAAAATAACATTATCGATTATAAATAACAATAAAAACTATTGAATATTTGCGGTGCATTCCATATGAAATTTGTGAAGTGTAATAATTACATTTATTCGATTTTTTTTGTATATTTTAAATTGTAAGTAAGAGAGCCGGAGGTGGGGGAAACGATGTTTGTTAAAGTCTACTTTCTCTTCGGTTCTGGTGAGGTTTTGGTCGCGCAATCCGCTTAGTTTGAATGTAAGACTGTGCGTTGTCCGGTTATGTGTGCTAATTGATTATTAACTTGTGGGAAATTCTCGGAAAGAAAAAAAGAACGAACACCCCGAGAGTGGATCAACAACATTCGGTGGTGCTGTGCTCACGTCTCTCGGTCAGAGGTTTTCTATCGCGCCCTCGTCCAGGTTTGCCCTAGGATGCCTTTCGTCTATTCGAAATCAAATTAGGTTTTTTTATTTCCTACCTGAGCAAGCACAACAGCTGATATGAGACGTCCGGGTCGACACAGCTTATTGGCGGTGTTTCTATGTGTCATCGTCCTCGTTGTTGTACGAACAGGTAAGATCTCCAATATACAAGACATCATTATTTCAATCGACATAAGAATAACCATTATAAAGCGATAACAATAGGCAATAATCTCACATAAACTGAACGTAATTAGGAACTACGTTAAAATCCATTAGTTCAATTAGCGAATAGCGTATATGCTACAAAACACGTTAATTAGAAAGCTATCGGCACTCTGAAATATTTTTGTAACTAGTCATGCAGCCTAATATATTGAGTTTGATTCACTTAACTGATACATTATATATTTTTTTTTTGTGTGTGTATTAATGTGATCTTGTAACCTGATTTCGTGGTTGGTATCTTAATCAGTTCACTCCTTTTCTTATTCACAATGTAAACCTTCACACTGATTCGGCTGTGTCCGTGGTTTGTGGGAAAATGTTAAATATCCACGTCTTCGCAATGGAATTAATTGAATAAATTTCAGCATTCCTCGGATACTTCGAAGTTTGTGTACTGAATTAATATGCAGACTGTAACGCCGTATGATTTACGGCTCTAGCATATATTTCCGCAATATCGGATATTTTTGTTTTCGGCAATTTATAAATTTTATGTTCATCGTTAAAATAATAAAAATTTCGATCATTTCATTAATTGAATCATCTAAAATAAATTTTATCAAGTTAGATGAAACGACCTCCAGGGAAATGGTTGTTTTCGAATAGGCTAAAATTCTTTTTAATATGTTTAAAATGTAAATCAATTGTATCAAGAAAGATTTACTACATATATGCTTAAGTCATAGTTTCAACTTAATGAACGTGGACATTAATTAAATTATTTAATTAAAAGATTTAAATTCGAAGATTTAATGTTATTGTTACTATTAGATCAATACATTCTAATATAAATGTTTATGTTGAAAGAGTTTGGAGATTTTCCTTTTGGCTGTAAATGTTTAATTCAAAATTAAATCAGAACTATAATCATTTATTTATAAAATAAACACATAAAGTCTATACATGTGCATAATTAATTAGTTTTTAATAGGATATTTAGAAGAAGTATACAATTTCATCAATGATGATGTCAAGCTTATGTAATTTAAATAGATTAATTATTGAAGGATTTAGATTTCTTATATATGCCTGTCATTGTTAATTACTTTAATTTTTAATTAGATGCAACAATATGAAATAAATGATTATCTATTAAAAATATTTTAATTTTTATTAAATTAATAATAATATCAGTAACACAAAAATAAATTAAATTATAATATATTTATGTAATCAATAAAATAATAAACATTTTGATTTTTCGACCTTCTGTTTTCATATTCTAGCAAAAAATAATTAACTTTTACAAAGAACTATTGACTGTAAGTTTTTTCACCCGAGAAATAATTATATAATATATAAACGTAAAAACGGAATTCCTCAAAACGCCAGAATATATTAATAAATTATTATTACAATTTGTTATTTTAAATAAATTTTAAGTAATATTTAATTATGTACACAAAATTCGATCATATGCAATAAATAAATTATATTTTATAAATAAAAAATAAACATAGATTAATATTTTTCATTATAGTTATTTTTAGTAGGAGTATTATTATATTTTTTTGTAGTAAATAAAGAAATGTATTTACCTAAAAGTATTAAATAGATGTGTAATCAAATCAAATTCATATATAATATTTTGGTGTAAAAAAAAGTTTCCTGAGCCTTGATTTAGTGTATGTACTATGTACTAAAATTGTTACATATTATTAGATTTTTTTGTATATTTACTGAAACATTAAGAGTAGTTTTTAATAAGAAGATGCATGTTTATTCTAAATAAAAATGAAATAGTAAAAAGCATCGCTACATATTGGTAATACGTATTATTTGCATTATAATAACTTACGTTGTGCAAACGGAAAAAGAATCCTGAGAAAAGTTTCCCGGGAAAGATGTGCATTTTATTGTTGCGGCATTTTTATTGCCTGACTATTCTTAGACAATGACAAATGATTAAGACCGTTTAATTATCTTTATGTATGTATACACTAGTAATAAAGTAATTTAATTACTGTTCGTCCGCTGGATTATGTTATGACACATAGGAAAACTACTTGAAGCTGAAACTAATCCAAGAATTAACAAATTAATAAAGATCTAAAATAATATTCATCGCTATTATAATTTTGTCCGAAAGATGTTTGATGCCTTAAAAAAAATCCATCACTGGAGTAAAGTAGTGATTCTAGATTAATTACAATAATAAAAATATCATAATTATCTAAAACATGATGCTCTAAGAAATTATACAACAAATTGTTGATGGAAAATATAAAAATGTGTATTACATAATGGAAGAAAATAATTATAATTAAGAAATTACTAGAATCAAAACAGAGAAAATATAAAATCTGCAAATGTAGATATCATCAACATCCAAATGTTAATATTTTGCTACTTAAGAGCTATATATAAAATAGGATTACAAATTCTGGATTGGACTTTAAAACGTCTATTTTTAAGAAATAAATATATCATAGAAAGAGGGATTTATTTCACAAGGACGATAAGTTGCCTCAAAACAAAACAGTATAAAAAAAAAACCAGTTAGAATGTATAGTCTGAAAGATGAAGCAAAAGATTCTAAGAGTATTAAAACCTGTATATTACCGAACTATATTTATATACAAAATTTGTAAAACGAATTACATTTAAAAATTTTAAATTATTCGGATTATCCCAATGAACCGTAAATAGTTTAATTTAAAATTAAATTAGAATATTTTGAGTACTTATTTTTGTTTTGAAATAAACAATATAATTTAATATGATTAATATGTATACAATGTTATATGTTGAATGAAGTAAAGTCTACCAGTACATGATTTTATAAAGTACAAATAAATTAAAGTTATTAACAAAAATACAATTATTGTATTTCTGAAAGATATTAATGTGTACAGTACTACAAGAGCTGAGATGTTAAGTATAAGTTGGTGCAATATGAATCTTGACCGAGTCGCCACACTATAAAGAAAAAATGATTTATATTAATCCTTAAAGATTTAAACAACTTTTACTTTCTTATAACGGTATTGACGACAAAAATGTTTGTAATTTGTATTCTTATCTTTTTCATTTGGTACATTAACACAATTAATTAATGTAGCATTATTTATCTATTAGGTTTGCTTATTGATTTAATACTTGAACATATAATTAATTTGAAAGAACAAAGTACGGGATTATGCTGAACGATCTATTGGATCCGCATATTCGGATCATTTAATATTCAGGTGATTTTTATTAGTCAATTCAGTGCAAATTTCGCTTTTAAAAGTCAAGGTCTGTTGGTTTTGCAAGAATTTAAAAAAAAAATGAAAAGGTTTACTAACCAAATAACTCGAGAGTAATCAGTCTGTTTACTTGGGCGAGAAGAAGTTATTGTAAGATATTTGCTGTGAGTGTAATGCATCAAATATTGTTGCAGTTTCGTACGGTGGGTTTAAGTACGTAGGCATCATTGTAATTTGAAAATTGGATCATGACTAATTGAGAAAGTCTCGCGGCAATGCCGTTGCGTGCAATAAAATCTACCAAAAAGAAGGGATCAAGTCGTAAAGTGCCAAAATACAAGTAAATGAAAGTGTGTGCTTTTTTTAGTACGTACGAAATGCACTTACGAATAAATGTCAAGTTACTGTAATGTTCTGTGGTAGGACATAGCATGCCTTTTAATGCAGAAGGCAATTACATCTGCAGACCACGCTCAAATATTCCAGGGTTAAAGCGGAATCTTCAACGGACAGCATAGTTATTGCAAATATGGGAAAGTCAACTGCCAATATTCGTCTGGCATCTGGCATGACTGATGTGCTTAATGTTGAAGATGGATTGTACTGGGAAACTGGAACGGTAGGTGAAAAATTCCAAGAACGTGCGGTGAATCGATTTGCGTAACGCGACGTAATTATTTTACCGGAATTGCCTTTATTCATATCAAGGATATCAAAGTCGCGCTCCCGGATCGTCTACTCGCCGCACTCAGCGTGCTTTAAATACGAGTTCGGACCATGAATGAAATATTAATTATTTGAGTCAGCAACTAAAAATAGTGCACTTGATCCATACAAGAAGTGGCAGCCTTCTACCGTTATGTAATTGGACAATCGCAGAAGATCCAGGATTCTGACATGGTTCTTCTATTGCATCTCAGTAATACTAACCTACTTTTGACTCTCAACGGCGTCTTTATCAGGCGTTGGATTACTCACTTTCTCTACTTTACCTTAATTTATGTACCTAGAATTAATTATTACAAGGTCTTTGGCAAATCTCGAAAGATAATATTTAATGTGTGTACACATTTCAATACAAAACACTTAATATTGCACTCATTTCCTGCAATCGATTTAAATTACATCAAAGTTTGCAATCTTGATGCAGTCGAATAATTATTCCGTAGATGATATTTTAATCCAAGTGCTACTTTCAATATTACGAGATATTCTAAGGCTCCTACTTTCACCGACTCAACAATAGCTCGGAAAAGTAATACACGACGAGCGAACGAATGTATGTGTGTGTGTGTGTGCAACAGAGAGGATAGGAAACACTTTGTTATTTTTTTCTTGTATCGAACTTCTTTATTTACATTTGGTCTCGCACAATGCATGTACTGAGGAGTGAGAAATCAATGCCAGATCGATTTTCTTCAATTTCACACCAGGGAAAACATTAAAGCTTAATGATTTACCACGAACGATTTAATCAAATGTCCATAGGAAATAAGAAATCTATACTAATCCGGTTTTGTTTAGTCATCCTTCACTTCCTGCTCTTTATAACTAAGGCTACTGGTTTTTACATGATTATGACGTGAAGTCTAATTTATTTACCGTAAACATTAATAGATTAATTAATATTAGCATTCGTTTGTATTAGGTCATTACTTTTTATTCACCTATAATATTTATTCTGGAAGATTTATTTAAAGTCCTGTTCTTGAAAATAATAATTACATTAACATTTTTTAAATTATTAGGCAAATTATTATCTAATAAGATTACTAATAATTCCATTAGTATTTCACAGAAATGTTACTTGTTGGACAATTTCATATATTTATTAGTTAAATTGCTTCGAAACTTAATTCAACTAAAGTTATCTAGATTAACCTCTTAGTTTACGAATAAATTTAACTTTTTCGATGAATTTTGTTACGTAAATTTCTTAGAGTTTCTTCTACATTTTTTTTATTAATTAATAACTACTTTTTTTTAATAATAAAGAACTACTATATAACTACTTTGCTTGGTACATATCTTTACTTACTTTATAATCATTTCATAACCAAGTATAAAGCTATATGTTTGGATCGTCAACTCAATTTTTCGATAATTTCTGATGAATTTGATTCATCACTGCTGGATTCAACTTCAAAACTTTTGATTGAATATCCAGTAATTTCATTAAAAAAATTCTTAAGAGTATACTATTATATTTATTATTGTTTTCATTATAACTTTCAAATATTAAAAATGTATTCATGGGACATTTCATTAAATGTCAAGTTTTCACAGTTTCATAAATGTTATTAGTTGTTTTTACAGATTAATCTTAGTTATACAGAAATATATTATAGACTCAAATAAACGTATCTTCATTTTAGACTAACATTTTAAAATTTATATAAATTGCTTTTTTCAACGTTTATCTTTATATATTTTTTATATTAGAATATTAGTACACCAATAAATCTGTGATGTCTAAATATTTGTGCACTATTCATGCAACAATATTTAGACATCATCTAAATTACATTAAATTAATATTTATTTAAACTTATACGTCTCTCCTCTTGTAATTAAATAATTTTATTTGTTTTCAGAAAAACATTACAGTCAAACAGAGAAGCAACGATACGATGGTTGGTTTAATAATTTGGCACATCCAAATTGGGGATCCATAAGTAAGTATATTTTTCTATATTATTAGGGCGACTCATAGCCGAATGGTTAGAGTCGCCCCTTATGATCTTGTGAGTACGGGTTCGATTCCCAGCCAAGCCAGGCCCTTTGGGCCAAAAAATATTGTGATGGTTGCAATAACATAGTTAAGAATAGAAGCAGATACACAGAGAAAGAGAATAGTGTAGTGATCGCAGCGCTTCAATTACGAATGACTATTAGCCATACATACATAACAGCCAAACCAACAAATTGAAATAATTTGTACAAAAAAAATGTCATCAAAAATGGTAAAACTTCCATTGGGAAAGTTTATCTAAAAATAAAAATGTCAACCGCCACCAGATTTACATAATGTTCAACTCGAATAGATTGTAAATAAAAATACAAGACAAAAAAAATATATATTATTAATGAAACATTACTAATTAAGTATATCATTATTATTTGTCTAAATGATACACATACAACATTTGAAAAGTTTCGAAAGAGAAGCAAGGTTTTAGTATCGGAATTTTTGTTAACAGATTATCTTTAGAAAGGTGAAAGAATTAACTCAATTGGATCAAAAATTTCATGAAAAAAAAATACCTGTTTTCTTTCGCTTTTAAAACTTCTCAATTATATTCCCTGTTATATTTTACATCAATAATTAATAATTTATATTAGTATTTTACTTTGTATCACCTCTATGAAATTTAATATCGAAAATTGAACATTTTATAACATTGTTTATTGGCCAGTATACAATAAATATAAAAATACAGAGAAATGTAACTCTGAAAAAAACACAAACAATTAAAAAAAAATCTAAATATAAAACATTTTAATTTATAAATTAGTCAAAATTATACTTACGTTAAAAACTCATACTTTGTGGGTGATAGTAACATAATATAAGTTTATAGTATTTTTTTTTAATAAATGCGTGTAGAACTGGATATAGAATAAGTAAACCAAGTACCTGTATGATAATACATTCCTTTTTAATTATATGCACTCATGATACATTTCGAAAGTTCATTTGCAAAATGTAATGCGATAACTGTTTGTTATAAATTATGTAAAATATCTATTTTTGGAACAAATACTTGATATTAATCTTTTTCCCGCAATTATTTAACGTTAAAAATTCAACTAGTTTCTTTAATATTGACGTTAAATTCGTATTGAAAAATCAATTTAATATTATTATATGAAACCTAGGTTATGAACCGGTTATATTTATGAAATAATCCACATCCCGGGGCTGTTAAAATTCGTTTTTTCATCATAAGAATGTCGATTACTTTTTTTGAATAGCTTTCAATATATTTAATTAATTTTGTACGATAAGAATTAATATTTTGTAATCCAAAAAAGTATATAAACTAATATTAGAATATAAAAATTAAATTTGTTCAACTTACAAGTAACAAATTAAATTAATTAATTGTAAACACGCAGCATATTTTATGCTCAATGCAATAATAATGAATATAATAAGTATTAATTTAAAAATACAATGCAACCTAATTTCAAATTAGTCTCAGTAAATAACAAGTCAATTAAATTGACCTTTTCATCATTCTCCATGGTAAACCGTCACTAATACAATAGTTGTTTTAGAACAAAAAATCAGGTGGGATTATTACAAAGAAAATCGGTGATTGATTATCGATGTATTCTTTTCTAATAATAGTTTTTTAATTAAAAAACGTGTCTTAATAGCGCACGAACTATTGAGATTAAAAAAAAAATGACGTAATATCGAGTGATTGATGTAGTGCCGTTTCAGGTCAAATCATAATAATATGTCAATCACATATGCGGCATCGTCCGCATAGATCTAACTGCTATTAAATAATTCCCACGTTGTAATGGGGTTAAACGTCCACAAATATTTCGCAAGAATGTGTTACATAAAACACCTACCTGAGTGCACCTGCTGTATCTACGAAATTGATCTTAATTAATTTAAATTTGCTAGTAAGGATACGTTTTGGAAGGAATGCAGCCATAAAAGCAATTTGTATAAACAAATTGGTCAAACGGCTAATTTATGTGTTCCAATGAATTTATTTTTATATCATTACGTTTTTATGTAATCCACGCTAACGTATTCTTTGACACGCAACAAATTGCGATCGGATAATTTAAAATATATGGGCAATTAGTGATTGAAAGCTACCGAAACGATCGGTGCTGTTTGTGACTGCGAAACATTCCCCGACAACATCAACCGTTTCGCAATTCTCCTCAATATTCAAATTAAATTGGTTACATTTTTTCTTTAATATGTAACTCCTTATCTCACACGCAAGATATTTTGTCCTATAAATATAGCATTCTCGTGTGACGTATGTGTGTGACTTTTTTTTACTGCTTTTTTTTAGTTCAGAATCAACTATTTATTGACCCAATCCGATTTATAGTGTTGATGGTATTTAACTCGGTCGCCGCAATTTATTATTGATCACTATTACTTTTTAATGTGGTTTCAGATCGGATTATGTTCACCCATAAATACATTAACGCAACAATTAGTCGTGGACTTTGTTAATTTATTGGTTTCCTTTCGACGCTGATTTAAATCACACTTAAATTCCTTGAATGCAGCTCTTTTTCAGCTGAAACAGTACATGTTAAAGCTCTAATGCTCACGTACGTTTTCGCAATTACTTTGAAACAAAAATAGTTATTTTATCGTTTATCGATGAGAATTTAACGTAAAGTAAGAATATTTATTGGCTAATATTTTTTTTATACATTATATTATCTAGACCAGAGGTTTCCAATCTTTTTCGGTTTGCGGTTTTGCGTTTGGAAAGAAAACAACGAAAGACTCAAAAGTTGCTAAATTCTTGGAATTCTTGGAATGTTGCTAATTTCTTGAAATTCTTGGAAAATTGCCGAATCACTGATAAACACTATAAACAAATATATAACACTCCCCTAACCATTCTAACTTCAAAAGTCCAAACTTCCCAATTTGATGGTCGGCACTCGAGCGCTTTGTTTATAAACGAGTTCAAGAGATTCGACTCTGTCGGGCTCCGAGGTCTTCTCTTCAAACTTTCACGTCTGAAGCGTGTATTATCTTTAAAAATCTCCTGGAAAATCGTTGTCCCGCAAGGCACAACTTTGTCATTTCTGTTGTATATCATTTTTTACTCCTACCTTTACGTCTCCACACTTTAATCATTGATACAAAACTTACAAGATTATTCCCTATGATCGTGTTATACTCCATCGACTGCCCATGTTGCTTTTGGGAACTTTCCCATATACCTCTGTGAAATACCTGGGAATCCTGCTCGATCACAAACTTAAATCCCATTCCAAATATCTGAAATTAAATGTAGATCCTGTTCATGTTCAACCTTCCGAAGCTCTGAAATATATATACAGTGTCAAATATCCATTTACAAAACTACAGTTTCCTCCTTATTTTCCAATGCTGAAATCCCGTCCTAAAAACCTTTCCATGTCCAAACTTTCTGCATCCTCATCAAAATTCGACTCCATAACCATCCCATTTATCTCATTTATGCTAAAACTAACATCTTCTCTCACCAAATTATTTATCTCTCGAAATCCGTCTAATCCACTAGCAATATTTTTTTTTCCTTTTATACAACTTATAATTAATATTTACTTTTATTAACAATAATATAAACACATAACACACAAAAAGGTATGCATTTATAAGAATAACAATAATTTGTGTAACTATTATATAATCTAATAATAGAATAAAATAATTAAGTATATTAACAACAACTTTTACATGCAGTAACACTACGTATTAATTTCATCATTATTTATAATATTATAATTAATTCTATTAATAAATCGCGATTTTTAATTTTTGCATTGACATTCGTCAAAACATCAGAGATTTATTTTAGAATATAAAATAGTAAATATAGTAAATATTTTTTTATTAATGAACAAATGTTAACTTAACCGAAAAATGGGAATGTGGAGCTATTGCAGTATTTTTCGAAAATAATATTTTTAACGGTCCGCGTAAAAAAGTTGTATATTTTATGGTCAGCATAGTGTTTATTATATGAAAGTAGAATCTTATTTTGTTATCATATTCCACTAAAGAATTTCTAATTTTGTTTTTTTTTGGATTCGTGGTACTGTGGGATTCTTACCCACTAAAAATCTCTCCTCTTCTTCATTAACATCCAGGTTCCACATATTTGTACTTTTCTGAAATGGCGATTGTCTAATTTTCTGTCACTTATTGGCTTCCACTGCAATTTTTGTCGTTCGCTCTCTCCATTCTTCGCTCATCTTCTTCCTTGGTAGAGAGTACGTCTGACACGTATCTGGTGATTAGTTGCCAGTTATCGCTGCTTTTCAGCAGTTTCCTGACAAAATTCTGCGGGACTTGTGCAGCACCGAGACTTGCTTCTTTGCAGCCCACCTGCAGCAACTGAATAAAGTATGCTCAGGGCTGTCATTCTCCTTACAATACCAGCAACCTTCATTCTCCTACTTCGCGATGAAGTACAGATATTTACTGAAACATCCGTGCTCTAAAAGCTTCCTATTTATCCAGGGCTCAATCTCTGGAATGACTCTTCTGGTCCACGCTCCCTTCTCAGAATTTTGCCATTTCTCCTGCCTTTGCATCAGTCTTTCTCTTACATCAGTTTTGCCAAGACCCGTAAGTCGTTCTTTTCTCTCTGTGGTAAGTAGCTCTATAGGTGGCACTCCCGCTATTACTTGGACAGCATCTCTTGAGATTGTTCGGTATGCGCTGCATATTCTGATTGCGCTCTTCCGCTGGACAGTTTCAAACAATGTCCTGTAAAAATAATGTTTAAACGTTTTCTAATTCTATGAAAAAATATCTAATTAAAAAAAAAACATTGTACATGATAAATAGTTACTAACCTATGTTAATTTGGTTAAGCTTATTTTTAATTTTAACGTATATAGTGGATATGCAGGATTATTCTGAAAATAATGTATTCTGATCAATCATCTAATTCAAATCCGAAACATAAATTAAAAACTTATGTAATACGATATTGCAAGGATCATATATCCCTGAAAGCGGGATTATAAACAAAGTTAATGCTGTTGCTTAGATAGTATTGGTATTTGTTGTTGTTCCGTGGGTCGTGGGTGCAATAAAGAATAACATGAATAACGACCTAAATTCTTTGGTAATAATGCACCGCGGATCTTGGCGTTATTGCTGTTTTATGTGCAAATGCCTGGCGAAAAAAAAATCTAGTCATAAATAATATGGGTAGCGACTGCGGATTAACCGCATCACATGTACTTTCACTTTGAAATTGAAACATTATATTATTCGCACAGATCGAATCGATCGCATGTTTTCCGTTTAACCCGAAGTGTTGTGTGCGCGAAAAAATATATAAATTAATCATTGAAACATCATAAATTAACGGCTCCCTCTTACTTGAGATTTATATGGACATAAATCGCGTCGGCTCCATTCTTTGATACACTTTTATTCTTACTTTCAAAATTGGATTATTTCTAGATTGACTGGTTATTTTTTTATATAATTAGGTCGTCTTCTTATATAGCTTTTTTATTTAGTACAAATTAAATAAACCTGAATACTGCAAACAAATAAATACACATATCTTCATAGGTTCAGTATTTAAATAACAGTTTCCTTCAAATAAGTATAAAAAAAGCTTAGACCAATTTCAATAACATTTCTTGTTACAATATTCAATCAGAAATTATTTATATAAATACATATTTCATAAACCATCGACTATAAATGTTGTCTATAATGAATGTATGTAGGTGTGTATCATAAGAAATACAGAAAATACATTTTATGCTTATACGATATTTGTTGGGATTTAAATATTCCTAACGACATTTGCTTCTAGCAAAAAAAATTGATGGTAATATAAGGCAAATTAAGTTAGAAATTAATCAAAGGAATAAATAAATCAATTCAAATTTTGAAATATTACAACGATTCAACTAAAAAATATTGCGAAACTGGAAATCATTTCACTTACTTAGGTCGGCATCTAAAAGATAAGTTTTGTTCGTTTTAAAGGGCTTGTGTTAATATTATTTTTTTCCTTTTTACATTTCACGGATGTTACTTTTAGTGTACTTTATGAACAAATTACACTTAATTTTATTTTCAGTTGTTAGTTTAGGATCGTGTTTAAGATGATGCAATAACATGAAGTTTTTCGACATTTTTTTCGAAAAAGACTTACAAGAGACTTACAAAGAGATATATGAAGTTTGTTGTGTTGGTTGCTTAATATAGTGGTCAGCAAACTGAAGAACCAAACCTGTCCACTTTAAAAAAAAAATTTTTTGAAAGCAACAAATACTTTTGAGACAAAATCTATTATAAAATTAAAAAAAACATGAAAATTGGTTAAAACATTTCGTTCTAGATATTTTTACTCAAAGATAATCAACTTTCTGGTGAGTATTTCTATAACTTGTATGAGCGTAGAATCATGAAGTTGTCTTCGGGAAAAAGGAAAAATATATAATTGATTGATGCTCATTCCTAAAGTTTTTCACATTACAAAAACGAAATTACTTTCTTGCCGACCTTGGTAAGCCAATATATAAATTTACGAAGTATAAAACTATATTTCAAATAAATTCACATATAAATGACTCAACTTAGTTTATTAATGTCAATATTTAGAACTATATATATATTATATATACAAAACAGCAGAGCTATTAATTGACATTGTTAATAAATACTCCATACAACAAGTACAATAAGATAAAGAAAATATGTCTGTGAACTTTTTTATTTTTGATGCGAGATAAACTTTTATTTTATTGGTATTTAATTATTTTATTAAACACATATATCATCATCATCTCGTGCTATAAACATTATAAAAGTATTTTTTTAAATCCATATCTCATAGTTGCAGTATAGCAGCAATCATAGATATTTTTAGTTGCTGATCTTATAATTTATATAAAAATATAATTTATTATTTTTTTTATATATAATCAAGTTTATTGACAGTTACGACTAAACAACTATTCTTAACGTTATTTACTATTTAGTATGATTTTTTTATTATATTAAATAAATTTTAACTTTATATTATTACATATACGCTGGTTCTTTAAGAATTTACCAAAGTTTATAAATGATATTTATTATAAAGTATACATTGTCGTTAATCAATTAATCGATTAACTAGACTTATATAAATTACATAATTCCACAATATTAGATGTTTATGAGTTTGAAAACGAAATATTATTAACTACAATATTAATAATTAAACCAAGATTATCAAAAAAATATTTTGAATTATACAATTCCAGTTTGTTATATTAGTATAATTACATTATTAGTAACTAAGCTTATCATTTAATACCTGTTTTAAAATCACTAATTTCTAAAATTAATGAAAATATAAAATTTCCTAAAAAAAATAAACGGACAGAAAGACCTACGTAACAATTATACTTTTTTCTTTTACAATTATTGTTGTATGAATATGTTTTTAGTTATTGTCTGATGTAGTTTGAAAACGAAAGTTTAATATTATTAACTACAATATTAATATTTACACCAAGATTATCAAAAATATATTTTGAATTATACAATTCCAGTTTGTTAAATTAGTATAATTACATTATTAGTAACTAAGCTTATCATTTAATACCTGTTTTCATATCACTAATTTCTAAAATTAATGAAAATATAAAATTTCCTAAAAAAATAAACGGACAGAAAGACCTACGTAACAATTATACTTTTTTCTTTTACAATTATTGTTGTATGAATATGTTTTTAGTTATTGTCTGATGTAGTTTGAAAACGAAAGTTTAATATTATTAACTACAATATTAATATTTATACCAAGATTATCAAAAATATATTTTGAATTATACAATTCCAGTTTGTTAAATTAGTATAATTACATTATTAGTAACTAAGCTTATCATTTAATGCCTGTTTTCAAATCACTACTTTCTAAAATTAATGAAAATATAAAATTTCCTAAAAAAAATAAACGGACAGAAAGACCTACGTAACAATTATACTTTTTTCTTTTACAATTATTGTTGTATGAATATATTTTTAGTTATTGTCTGATGTAGTTTGAAAACGAAAGTTTAATATTATTAACTACAATATTAATATTTATACCAAGATTGTCAAAAATATATTTTGAATTATATAATTCCAGTTTGTTATATTAGTATAATTACATTATTAGTAACTAAGCTTCTGATTTAATGCCTGTTTTCAAATCACTACTTTCTAAAATTAATGAAAATATAAAATTTCCTAGAAAAAAAATCAATTAAACGGACATAAAAAACCTATGTAACAGTTATATACTTTTTTCATTCACTTTTATTGTTGTATGCATATGTTTTTAGTTATGTCTAATGTAATAAATATATTTATTATTTATTTATATTATGTTAATTAATCTATTAATCTGTAGAAGAAATTCAAATAGTATAAGTCTGTTTACATATCTTTATTAAGTGTAATTTTCAATCCAAAGATGCACATAATACGTTCAAATTAATTAACTATAGAAAAACAAATATATCAAGAATATCATTCCTAAAGTGAAGGGCCGTATTTTATAATATGATAATTATAATATAAATTTAAAAATAAAATATAATATTTACTGAGGAAAGTGAACTCCGCTTGATTATTTAGACTAGGTGACATTACGGACTCTTAATTGAATTAGTTTTGAAATTCTGTTTTCACAAGAGAAATAATGCTTGTTAGAATTATTGCCTATTATAACTAAGTTGATTGGACTTAAATGGATATGACTCTTACTTCTACTATTATTTCTACAATTTATAATGCTATTCTATTTGAAATATTTTAATAGATTTACAAATTATTTATTTATTATTTAAATAATTCATAAAGTATTATTAATTTTTCTGGAAATATATGTGCACAGTGCTTTAATTATTGTTATTCAATGTTTACGAGTGAATGCTTAAGCTATTTTTTGTCAAGAATCGAAGCATTTTCCTGATTTTTTTAAATTAATCTTCGAATTAAGGTTTAATTATTTCAACTAAATTCCAAAATGTTTATAAATTCCAAAACTTTATGAGTTTTAACAATAATAACGCATCGTTATTTCATGAACATTCCATATTTATTAATCGCAAGTAATTTTTAGAACTTTATCCAAAAAAAAAGGCGCCAAATTTAAATCTGATGCTCTTCTGATTGTAATTTGCTAATAACATTTTGTGTATATTGAAGAAATAGTATGTAAAAAACATATTTTCAGAACATTAAGATCCAGTTATTTTTGAAATGACTATTGAGATTGAGATATCAATGTACTGAAAGTCATAGTTTCGTTTCTGTTTGTGTTGTGATATTTTAAATAGTTTTTTTTTCAGCGCCTTGACTTTCCAACAAAGAAGTATAAGGAAACTTGCTGCTTTGAATTTTAACAATTGTATATTATCAAGGTGTTGCTGGTATTAACATTACCTTCAGTAAAAATACGAATTAAAATTGCAAAGCAATATTGTATAACCAATTCATCATTCTTAAGGCTATATAATCGTGTACCTACAGGTGTTATTCATAAATAAAAGATTATTTGTTATTTTGTAATTAATAATAATCAATATCTTTCATATATTGAATAATTTAAGAAGCAAGTTAAAGTTATTGTCTTACATATGCAATAAATATTAAATTAAATTGTATAATAATTATTTATTAGGTGATTACATAAAATTTGAAACACCTTCAGTTTATTCATCAATGCAAATGATAAATATCAATAAGAAAATAAGAATAAATAAGAAATGCATTAATTTTCTTCAAATCTTTCTACCTAAATTATTTGTAATTTGGTTTAATTACAATTAATTATCGTTTCGAGCGACATAGATTTTATTCATGAATGTGTCACCAGAATACAGAAATGTATTTCATGGATTTTACATAATCACATATAATTTTAGAAATTTATTCAGCACCTAATTACACGTGTATTATGCAGATTTTCCCATAGCGAAGAGGCGAATGCAAAATCCTAATTAATGGTCGGAATTAAAATTTGAATTGAAACATTTCCATATATCCTATATTAATTATAGGCGTATCAACTTTTGGAATATGTATTTGTTTTCTAAAAAAAACATTTAATGCAAATGATGAAATGCATTTGTTGTATTAATACTGAACCGGACACAGTTAAGCTCATTTGAATTCATCCAATTAATCGCGATAGTCGAATTTCCGCAAACAATCTTTAAGTTGAAGGTTCTAATTTAACAGAACCAGGATGTGTAGACACATTTCAGCTTGGTATTCACCATAGCAAATCAAATAAATTACTATAATTGAGGTCGATCTTTTTTTTTGGGTGTTTCTTTTGGACTTTCGATAATCGTTCATTTTTATTCGTAGCTCAGCGTATGTTCAGGATGAACTTTACCGAATAGCAAAGTGGATCAAGTTCGAAATTTAGACAGATTAGCGAGTGCACTTTCAAATCCGTCGATAGCGCAAAGTGCACTAAATAAATCAGTGGAAACAACACGTTGCTCAATGATTTGTAAGTCTCTGAGGAGACTCGACTCTTTTTTTTGCATTGATCCATATTTTTTCTCTCTTCTGTTTATGCATAGAAAGTGAGGCGATAAAAAGAACGGCATTCAATGCCAAGACAGGCTAATACAAAAATAAAATGTGTTACGGATCGCTTTGTCCTTATAGAGAGGATTAAGTGAAATAATTATGTGATGCAATTATTCACCGAAAATCGTGCGATCGCCCCTTTCACTTTGCTACAAATATTATTTACGATGTTACCAATTTCATATTTTTTTTGCATTGAATTTTGCAAAAAAAATAAATATGTAATAGCGACGCGAATACTGTTTCTCAATCGACACTCTTTTGATGGACAAGCAGTGTAGGTGGAGATTTCGCAATTCGCCATTTAAAGTTCCTCCGATCTATCTTGAGATCAATTGGGCATGACGCAAGAGTCTCGGGAAACTCGACAGAAGTAAATAAATACCGCGTCGGCAAACATGTTATCATTAATAAAAGAGAAAGATAAAAATGTAACGTGTCCTCTAGATCGCTCGGTTTGTCTAATAATAAATAAAACTTCTTGTAGTTTCCAGGATCTGTTTACTATTATTATTGTTGCTCGTTGCCAATGACATTGTACGAATTGATATATCGCTGTTGTTTCGTAACAGGAGTTCATACAATGTAAATATGCAACAAACACATTTGCATTTGAATGATATAATGCGAACGATCCTTCTAGGTTTAGTTTTTTTTTTAAAAACTCGTGGTATGTATTTATAAACAAATATCGGTGTACATTAATTGCGAAAAACGCGAGAATTGCTTTCCATTCAGACGACATTGTGTTCATAAATTCCCGCTACGCACCAACTTGAGTAGTTTATATGTTATGCAAATTTGCTAAAAATATATTAAACGTTCATTAATAATTGCCTTATATATTTTAATTCAATTAATTATTTATACTATATTAAGTTAATAATTATTCAGAAGAAAAGTATGTTAATAGTTATGTTTTAAACAGTAATTTAATTTATTCTTTTTAGTAATAAAGTTAAGGTTTTAATTATAATTATGTATTTAAAATCTAATTTTAGTTTTCTTCATATTTGTTTATAATTATTAGTTTACGTTTATTGTTTATGAAGTCGCATATTTGAAATGTTTCAATATTTTTTTTTCGAAATGTTGAATTTTATAATAATTTTCTAATATGGTAATAAAATACCAGTGATTTTAATTTAATAATATAATAAAACATTATTTAGGTTAAAAGTGAGAAGTTATTTGTAACGAGGTTGTTACAATAAGCTTAGTCCTGGATTATTCAATAATAACGAGATTTTTTTTATGTTATAGCAATTAAATAACTCAACTGTGAATCATTTCTCAACTTATATATACTATTATATTAAATTTATAAAACATTTTTCCTGTTTATGTTTCTTCAGAATGTATTAGTATATTTTTACTTTTAACAGTTATTTATTTTTCAGTAATGTCATAGACGACAACTGTTTTTACCGGCCAATATTATTATCAAATATACCGGTAAAATTTGACAACAAATACCGGTTATTTTTTAAAATTATTTAATGATATTCGATAATAATTCTTTTTGATTTTGAATAACAGGACGAGAAGATACAGTTAATTAGAAATGATTGAACGAGTCTGTTGAAACGACAACCGTTTTTACTGGCCAATATTATTATCAAATTTACCGGTATATTTTGAAAACAAATACCGGTTATTTTTTTAAATTATTTAATAATATTTGATAATAATTCTTTTTGATTTTGAAAAACAGGACGAGAAGATACAGTTAATTAGAAATGATTGAACAAGTCTGTTGAGACGACAAACGTTTTTACCGGCCAATATTATTATCAAATTTACCGGTACATTTTGACAACAAATACCGGTTATTTTTTTAAAATATTTAATGATTGAACGAGTCTGTTGAGACGACAACAGTTTTTACCGGCCAATATTATTATCAAATTTACCGTCAAAATTTAACAACAAATACCGGTTATTTATTTAATTATTTAATAATATTCGATAATATTTTTTTTTGATTTTGAAAAACAGGACGAGAAGATACAGTTAGTTAGAAATGATTGAACAAGTCTGTTGAGACGACAACCGTTTTTACCTGCCAATATTATTGTCATATTTACCGGTAAATTTTGACAACAAATACAGGTTATTTTTTTTAAATATTTAATGATATTCGATAATAATTCATTTTGATTTTGAATAACAGGAGGAGATGATATAGTTAAGTGGAAATGATTGAACGAGTCTGTTGAGACGACAACAGTTTTTACCGGCCAATATTATTATCAAATTTACCGTAAATTTTGACAACAAATACCGGTTATTTTTTTAAAATATTTAATGATTGAACGAGTCTGTTGAGACGATAACTGTTTTTATCGGCCAATATTATTGTCAAATTTACCGGTAAAATTTGACAACAAATGCCGGTTATTTTTTTAAAAATTATTTAATGATATTCGATAAATATTCGTTTAAAATTATTAAATATACAATGTCTAAGCATATACAAAACAATCTCATATTCGTCACTTGATTTGATGTAAATAACATATAGTCTGCATCTACATCACATAAGTATAATAAACCATCTGTATACACAGTAGATGTTGAATAACAGTGTTTAAGGAGGAAAAGTCGTGGCATTTAAAAAAATGTTAATTAAAACTGTATATCCATTTAATTACATGATTTTTATGTGGAGAAATTGAAAATTAACAAGCGAAAGAGCAATGGCTCGGCATTGTTTATGTTGCAAGCGGTTAGTTAAAAGAGTAACTACCGTACTATATAGGTTTCATTCTGCGCTATGTATTATTTCTCTTTTTTTTTTCTAATTGCTTTGGATTTTATTCTATATGGGATATAATAGAATTGAATCAGAATGGGTAATTGAGAAATTGCGAATTGTTGTAAGAAAAACAATTCAATTACTGTCTTGCGCTTATACATGCGCATAGACAGAGAGAAAGAGTGCGGTCATTATTTACATATTTCGCTGTACGTGACTTGATAACTACGCTCAATTACATAATCCCATTTTCCTGCTCGTTTATTAAATAGCGTGCATATACATGTAATATTATGTATCTGTGGTAGCTCGCTGTTGGGTATTGCGAGCAAATCCAACCAAATCCGTTGTTGATTTATGGACACGCGTGTATAACTTAATCCTAAGTACATTTGACAGTAATTCATTGCCAACGAATTATGCAAAAGATAACGAACATAAAAAAAATCTGCGCGGTGCTTGATGGTAAATGAATATTTCTGTCCGTCAACTGACATAAAATTGATGGAGAAATCGACGTAATTGATTGCAATTTGAGAAGTCAACAAGTATTTGATTAATGAAAGTATAATTGTCCAAATGGTGCTGTTTATATTAAATAAATGTACTTTTAACTGTACTCATTGATTTCTGCTTTAGAGTAAATAATTTAAAATTTGTACTTTAAGAAATACAATATTGAGTAGAATTATTCTATAAAAATAATATAATAAAAGTATGTTCGTTTTCTATTCTAAAAAAAATAATAATAAACAAACCAGTTCACAATATATGCATATTACATTTTTTGTATAAAAAGCGGATCGTATTCGCAGACAAATTATTTCCTTAAGATGATTCATTCCTTTAAAAAGTATTTTGTTACAAGTTACTAAAACGAAATAGAATTGGTGTTTGTTCTGTAAATTGAATAATATTTAAATTAAATTCAAAACGGAGAATATTTTAAAATAAATTCGTAAATTATCATTTTGACGAAAATGTTAATGTACAGTTTAAAAATTGAAGAAAAACAGACTTAATTATTTAAAATTATTTCAAATAGGATACATAACTTGTATATGTTACGTAGGTAAAAAAAATCTAAATAACTTAAATTCAAAATGTTTAAACATATTTTGATTAATTAAATTTCTTAATGTTTTTTTGAATATTATTTATTTACATAAATGATTAAGAGATATGCCTAAAGCTAGGAATACGTTTATTATATAATTTGTTTTATTACACATTATATTTCTCTATTTTTTTTTAATAGATTATATTGAGATAGGTAAAAGAATTAACTCAGAATATGAATTACTTGGAAAAATTTATGAAAAAATATCTTGTTTTTTTCTTTTCGCTTTCAAAACTGTTCTAGATGAAATTGATTATAATTGATCAAACACTTATATAAATGTTTTGCAGTTAAAATTGAATCTATTACCAATATCTTTATTTTATATTTTTCTTGAACATGTTTGTTCATTTACGTAATTATAACTATAGTAATAAAATTATGTAATATTTAATTATATTATATTTTATCAACATAATTAAAATGTAATTAATCATTTTAAATGAAAATTAATATATATTTAGAGCAGCGAGAAATAAATTACCTTCAATTAATTAAAATAATTTAATGTTATTGTAGATATATAAAAACAATTATAATTTTAAATACAATTTTGAAATGCAAAAGCAGAAATAAAAGATAAACATAATTTTTCATTCAAGGTCTGAAGCATTAAACTTCAATTACATTAAAGTCGTAGAACACCATCAATAATGATTCCTCTTTATATATTTATTTATTTCTCGTTTTCCCCTCGGCAATTACCAAGACGTGATGAGGGCCGTTGAACCCCGCACCTTGGCTTTTCATAATATATTAAAATTACACATCCTCGTTCTCTTCCATCAACGATTTATTGCCGTTTAACACATTTGCGTACCTCACGATTTTCAACGACCGACGAAAATCAAAACAACGTTTTTGAGCCTATACAGTTTCCTTAAACTTAATTTACCTTTCGCCTTGTAGAGATTCTAGAGAGGTCAACTCTAGAATCTCCTAATACTAATAGTAAATTCATATATTAATTTAAGATTTTATTTATTGTTGGAAAACGTTGGACAGTTGGACAGTTAAACTAAAAAAATCGATTTATATATAATAATATTAATCACACAAAAAAATAACTATTATGCCTTAGAAAAAAAAATGAAATTTTATATTGATATAAGAATTATTATATTTCCCGGTAATAATTTTGAAATGAAAAGTTTTTAAATCATGCCTATCAATAGAATATATCGAGAGATGCAATCATTTATGCACCGTAATTGCTGCTGTAATTTGTTACGATTTGTAAAAACAAATATATAATTATTCCCCTTCCAATCTTACAGTATTGAATCTCAAGCGTACAAAAATTACTATTATTATTAAATCGTTATAGAAGCACGACAAAGAATAAGAATATTTTTATTTCATTAATGATTATACATTAGTGAATAAGGATGTACGCTAATGCTATCTTTCAATTAATGTACGTTTAATGAAATGTACTTCAATAAATGAACACTTTATAATAATTGTATTCAATAATTTGTTTTGAAATGATGATGAATAAAGAGTTTCTTTGTTAAGTTTGCATATGCTTTCACCAACATTTTTCATTATAATGTTAATAAAAAAATAATTAATTAATATTTTAATGATTTGTGACAATCAAGTAAAATAAAATATAACAAAATAATAGCAATTATATTAGATTTTTATTTTATTCTCATATAAAATATAATATTCATAACTTAGAGAATTTATATTTACTAGCATTATACTATTTTTCTGAAAAAAAGATAACTGTTTGCATTTATGTCTTCTAAAGATAAAGTAACAAAAAATGAATTTGCACTAGAAATTAATAATAAATATTTTCTGAAGCACATGAATTTGATCTTATTTATGTTTTGCGGATCCTTACCAGATTCTAAATTTTAAATTAATTCATACATGTATGTTTTACATTAGTAATAGACATATTGTACGTCTATGTACAAAGGGATATTTACAGCAGCCATTCCGCCCGTTATTTTCTTGATTGAATAAAAAAAGGCGACGATTTTCTTCACAATTTCGTACGATTAATAAAATTTACTTCAATAAATGAACACTTTATAATAATTGTGTTCAATAATTTATTTTGAAATGATGATGTGGAGTTTCTTTGTTAAGTTTGCATATGCTTTCATCAACAATGTTCATTATAGTGTCAATAATAAAATAATTAATCAATATATTTTTTTTAATATTTAAATAAATATATTATGTATTTCTGCACAAATATTGATAACTTGTTTGGAGTAATCATTACTTAAGAGAAAGTTGCCTAATTTGGACCGATTAAACGATTTGTATAAAATTGTCTGATTATTTAAAACAAATCATTCAAAATTAAATAAATATTATTAAATATTTGTTAAAGTTACATAATTTTGCAATTTCAGGAAAAATATAATTTCAGGAAGTATACAAAATTTCAAATTTTAAAATTTGTAATAATTAAAAAAATAAATCATTTTTTTCTATTTAAAATATTTATTAAATTAACAAGTCATAAAACAATACAATATAATTATAATTTTTGTATTTTGATAATTTGTGACAATCAAGTAAAATTTTATTTTATTCACATATAAGATATAATATTCATAACTTAGAAAATTTATATTTACTAGCATTGTTTCTGTCTTCTAAAGATACAATAACAAAAAATATTTTCGTGAATTTGCACTAGAAATTAATAGTAAAGATTTTCTGAACCACATGAATTTGATCTTATTTATGTTTTGCTGATCCTTCCCAGTGTTCTAAATTTTAAATTATTTCATACATGTATGTTTGCAAAGAGCTTTTGACAGCAGCCTTTTCGTCCTTTAATTTTTTTATTGAATAAAAAAAGGGAAGATTTTCTTCACAATTTCGTTTCTCTGTTTTTTGCCTTGACTTTGTCTTTAAAAGCACCTAAAAAAAGTTTAGATATAACAATTCACATCATGTTAGTGGCTAATTGATTTTGTCAATGAATAAAGAAATTGAACTATAATAATTTGATTATTTCAATACTGATTGGTTGGTTAAAATCAATGTAAAAAGGGCTATATTTTTGCAAAAAATGTTGAGAAAACAGCAATTTGTCTGCAAGAAAAGTAGAGGCAGCCATCTGATTTATTTGTAATTTCTTAAATATTAATATGTTATTCTTTGGTGGAAATTATATCTTCGAAATGGTAATAAATAATTCAAAAAAAAATATTTGCATTCTACTATTAATAATAATGTATATGCTTGGAATTTCTTTCTGTAACGAATCAGGTGTGTCCTATAAGAATGCCATTGTATTTTCTATAAGTTAGTAAAGTGTGTATAGGAAAGATGAGGTATAATTATAATAGAATATTTAATCATAAAGATAAAGTTGAAATCACCCATGCGAGTAGTTTTTGCGGTCAAGTTTTTGCAGTGATTACTTTGTAATAATAATACATTAGTTAAGTTGTTAATAATAATAAAACAACATACAGTTCCGTCGTGTATTTTTTTTTAATAAAAAAAGCAAATAGTTTGTAGCACTAAAGTTAGATTTCTATTCCTCATATTTCAAATGCAATATTTAATTAATCTATTTATTCCATATGGCTTCTTGTAACATTTAAAAGATTAAATACTAATTGGTACTAATGATAGTAAATTTCTAATGCTATCTATAATTAGATATTTCTATTATGTTGTATAATGTAAATGAAGAGAAATTTTGGAATGGTAACATTCAATTTAATTGGCCAAACCTATATTCGTTGTATTTTTTTTCTCACTTTCCGTATGTCCGCCTGGTTTATTTGTAACAGACGCATTGCAAAACATTCCTAAATTTACATATACATATTTTTTTTTCTAAAATTCAAACCTAATCAGCACCTCAATATCTGTAGATCACTATCGACTTTTATTACTTTTTCCTACAATGTGATCGAGATTATGTTTTTAATGGAATGGAATTGAAGAGGTCGCCTTTATTCATATTGAATGTCGAAATAAGAAACTCTTATTTTTTATAAATAAATATATTCATAGCAATAAAAAAATATAACGAATCTGTTAATATATTTATTGTTGTTATAATCAGATTTGAAATTCTGATCATTTGTAAATAATTTATTCGTTTTAGTTACAATTTTATTTTTTATTGTCTATTTTTGCCAACTGAAACCGAAACTCACAATTTCTTTGGCCCAAATTGTGGCCAATAATTTTTATTTTAAATAATTCAAGTCAAGTCTCCTCAAGAGCACTGGATTAGGATTTTGAATTAATCACATTATTTGTTCAAAAAGTGCTCATACTTTTAATTTGATTAGAAGTACTAATGTTGCGATTAAATATAACCTATTGATTTGTGTTTGGTCAGACACATTTTTACGAACATTTTCTATAAGTGGCTTCATGAAACGTTTAATTCTTGTTATGTAATGTTTTCGCGAAAATTAGTTCACTACAAGGACACATATCTGATTCAGACCACTATCCAACCAGTTTCCTCAAATTTATTAATTAATCTTCGATTTCTAGCGTTATTTCGACTAAAAATTCTACGAACTCCAAAAACTTTACGCATTTTAAAATTATTTTTAATATAATAATATCAGCAGATACACAGACTTATCAATTACAAATGACTATTATCAAAGATGCACGACAGCCAACAAATTTAAATTTGTACTAAAAGAAAAATTAGAAAAAAAATCATCAAAAATGGTAAAATTTTCATTGAGAAAGTTTATATAAAAAAAATTCAACCGCCAACAGATCTAATGTTCAACACGAATAGATTGTAAATACTAATCGTATTTACTAATCGCAAGAATTTAAAAAAATGGCGCCGTTTTTGATTATAGCAGTTTTAGCTAAAAACATTAATAATGTGAATGATCTATAATTGTAATGTTTCTTCGATGGTAACAAAGCAAATACTTCCACATAAATACAAACATATAAAAAGTCGTTTGTAAGATTTTAATAATTTTTCAAATGTCCAAATTATCATTTATTATTTTCAGATGTATGTATGTTGGTATCTTATAGGATATGTTTGTTTCTTGTCATTATGATATTTTGAATGTCAATTATAAATAAATATATTCATAGCAATAAAAATAAATTAAATAAATGTGTTAGTTTAAATTTGCTTTTTTTCTCCGAAGTATTGTACTGCTCCTTATTATTAAAACGAAATTTCGACACTTTCTGCTTCAGAGACAAACAATGGCTTAGTTGCTTCCAAGCTAGAACTTGTAATTAGTGCGTGGGCCATTAATTCTAGCTTTGCAACAATGCATGCTATTTTTATTCTTCTTCGTCCGAATGAAAAACATATTAAAGTGTGGGTTTAATTTTGCAGATAGTCATCTGATCAGGAGGGCTCCGCCGGCATACGCAGATGGAGTGTACATGCTCGCAGGTCAGAACAGGCCAAGTCCCAGGAAGTTAAGTAGGTTGTTCATGAAGGGCATCGATGGCCTCAGCTCCATGCACAACAGGACCGCTCTGTTGGCCTTCTTCGGCCAATTGGTCACCTCGGAGATCGTGATGGCCAGCGAGAGTGGATGTCCCATCGAGATGCATCACATCGAAATTGAAAAATGCGATGAGATTTACGATAAGGAGTGCAGGGGTGACAAGTACATTCCGTTCCATCGTGCCAGTTACGACAGGAACACCGGGCAGAGTCCCAACAGTCCCAGAGAGCAGGTAATGAAAAAAAATAATTTGACGCACAATCCGGATTAACTGTAACGGTGATCAATCAGCGGTCCGCTCACTAATTGAAATGCAAAGGGGTCTTAATTAATTGGAAGGCCGATCAATGTGTGCGTGCGTGCGTGTGCGTGTTAAGAAAAAAATCCATGCACTAAATCCGCACAAGCTGTTAAATATTTATAAGATCCAGGTATTTTATTTTCGCCGCAACATATCGGATACATAGGATTTGTCGCAAGGCTAATTCGCAACGGTCGAATCTCTCCTTCGAAATGGGGCAGGATGCCGACAAGGTTTATTATTATGGCAGCAGCTTTCTATCCTGCACTCGCGAGATTGAGATATCAAAGGAAACAGCGGTTGCAAAATTCAAATGAATCCGAAAACAGGAACAAGAACTGTTACGAATCGTTGATGAAGGCCGAAAACTGCTAAATTCCTTCTAGAGCTAAAAACGGAGCAGTGCAGTTTATAGCAGAAAATGATTCAATCATGTTTCCTTGATATTCTCGCACTTTGCATATTTTCTTAACAACTCACTCGGTTCACTGCATATACAGTATCATCTAATTAGAAATTATTAAGTTTATACACTGCACATCTTCATTGCATTCGCGCAATCAATTAATGTTTTTTTTTAATAACTAAAAGTCAATCTATAAATAAGCCAAGTAAGAATCTGTGCAGCGCTCGTTTAAATTCTGCCGCGGTCGAATTACTGTTATTAACTATGCTCGAGGTAGCATTACTTCAACGTGGTTTTAATTGAAATACATTGGATACATCAGCGCCGTTGCGTTGTGAAACATCGTTTCCGATTATTAATTAAGTATTTTCTTTATCCTTAAATCGTCATCTGCGTTTCCTAACAATGGTGGCAATCTCTGCTCCTTTTCGCCGATCGGTTTATTTGCCAATTATAAAATGAATGAGGAGAATGATGCATGAATAATGCAAGAGATTGCAATTTGTTCCAATTAAGATTAAAATTCCATTTGCATTTAAATTTATCAGGGTTGTTCTTTATGTGTGTAATGTCTTAGTTGAATCAAGTCACGAGTTGGATAGACGGCAGTTTCATCTACAGTACAAGCGAGCCCTGGATCAACACGATGCGGTCCTTTCAAAACGGAACCCTGCTGACCGATTCCTCGGGTTCCATGCCCATCAGGAATTCCATGCGAGTGCCGCTCTTCAACAATCCTGTTCCGCAGGTCATGCGGATGTTAAGCTCCGAACGACTATTCCGTAAGTCCTCAACTTTCTTAAATATTAAAAAAATATATATAATCCTCCAATAATCCATCTTTGAAACGTTAAATAATTAATGATGTAAAGAATGAGTCAACAACCTTTACCAGATTATGGACCACATTTGAGTTTTTTGTTAAAATATTAGGCCAGAGTATTTAATTAATGTACAACAGACAAAATACATAAAGAATTCTCCATTTGATATTAGAGGTTTTTTTAGTGATGTTTACTTGCAATATGCGTAAACAAATTGTTTTATAAATGTGAACAACATATTTAAGTTTATTTTAATTAATTTGCATACGTTATTATTTTTTGTTGAATTAAATTACTCGAATATTGACGAAATAACGGCAGAAGTATGTAGTTTTCAAAGTATTAAGCCTCGATTTATAGATTTAATTATTTAATAGCTCAGAATGTGCTGAATAAATAGAATCATAAAATTTCGCAATGCCGTAACATAAGTGTCGCCAATAAATGTTTACAATTCGCCCGTACATGGAACTGGCAAGGATATAATCGATTTTCTCGAACTTTCAAAATCCATTCGGTGTAAAAATTCGCAAAAGAAGAATGCACGTCCATTACTTTCCATGGGTGGTTCTTCGGCAAGTTTCGCAACAGCTACCTAGGAATACGTCGAGTAATGCTTTCGATCGAAATCAAGTGCCTTTGCCACCTTTAGGCACGACTGTTGGTCAGAGACTCCTGCAACTCACGATTGCGTGACCCCCAGTCAGATGCAGGATGAAATTGCGACGGGTATTTCACGACTCGTTTTAATTAATTAAAAAGTGCGCGCAGGATTTTGCAACCCCGCGGGATTTCAGTGTCGATAAAACGTTTCGCTAATTAAAGTACCTCGCAGCGACAGCAATTACGCAAACACGCTGTGTTATTCAAATGTACCGCTCAAATGACCCAATTCAGTTTACATCCGCGATTTGGATTTCGATGTTGGTCATAATAACGTGTGAGAGATGTCTGTTGCTCAATAAGACTTTCCTGCTGCCGCATCTCTTAACCAGCGATTCTTCTGTCAGATTATTTTTTAAATAATAAACACAACAGGTTTATATGTTCACTGTGCGTACAATTATTACTGTAATAATCAGATTTTCCTTTCCGGATTGTGCAAAATTACGCGCGAAACAATGCGAATACATACACTGAAACAATTTAGAAATTTCCTTTACAATTGAGTACGAATACCCATCATTGTTACTCTCTCCTTTGAATCAAATAATAACAATCTTCATAATGACGAACATTTTTATCAAAGAGTTGTGCAAATATTAAAAATTACTAATAGAAATAAAATAGGTTTAAAAATTAAGTTTTATATTTACACAGGCTCGGAATAAATATGAATTAATTTCAATTAATTTTGCGAGGATGAAGTAATTAAATATAACAAAAAGTCCAATAAAAGTCATATAGCTTATATTTAAATTTTAATAGACATAAAAGGAATTTGTCTTAGATTTACATTGTAATCTTATATTTTAAAGAAATCTTCTAATTGTAATTTGACTCATTTAAATTAGGTTTCATCAAATACTGTTAATTATGAGCTTCAGTAATAATTTTACTATTGGCAATAATTAATATTTATAAATTTCCTCTTCAAATTTTATAACTACCAGTATTATGTGATGAATTTTAAACTAAACTAAATCATGTATAAATTTACGTAATTCGTTTTTTTTTAAACTATGGGAATAGATGTTATTGAAATATATCTATGTAGCTTGGATGTAACATTTATGGAGCTCTGAAATGTGTGAGTTTCTCAATGATGTTCCTGCATAATTGATCTGCTGTCTTTGTTAGTGGTTTAATTATTACTAATTTATATAAATATACAACTAGAAATATGTTTTTTATAGTCTAAATTATATTTTACATTCTAAATTGTCTCATAATGTTTCAAAAACTTGTTGTCGTTCGTTTTGGTCTTTTCATTGACACATTTCAATTTAGCAATTAACCTATGTCTTTTATTTGTAAATAGACATATAATAAAACAGTAAACATACACAAATATTTTATGACCTATTGAATATTTAAGATTATTAACATTATTTTTATCATTACATAATTTTCCCTCATTTTTATAAAATATGAATCGTTATAATTAAAAAATAATCTAATATTTTTGTGGATAAAATAATGAATTGCAATTATATTATGTATAGAATAAAGTTATATAAAGTCATAAATTGTTAAAAAATTAAACATTTAATAATATCGAGTTGAAAACTTGATTTTATTTGAATATAATTTATTATAGTATTTTCAATCAATTCTCGTTTTTTTACGACAAAATTAATAATTTATATTTTTAAATCTCTCTATTAATTATACAATTCAATTTGCTTATAGATTTATTAGAATGACATAATTTTATTACTCATTTATTACTGTTGTATAATTAATTTACTAATAATTGATTATTTAAGAAACAATCTTAGTGGAAATGTATACGTGGGCAGTTTGAAAAGTTTTGAAAGGGAAATTGATACTACAATCTTGTTATTAGTTATTATTAGTATATTTAAATAATAGTACTAATTGATTCATTTATATATTGCTCTTAAATTTATAGTCAGCTTATGAATGTGTCATTATGAATAGTTTTAATATTCCATTCTTATCTAATATATGAATGAAAATCTATGTTCTATGATTGCAGTACTGGGCGATCCAAGAACGAATCAAAATCCTGCTATTCTCACATTAAGCATTCTGTTCTTCCGCTGGCATAACGTGGTGGCAAGTAGAGTGCAAAAGCAACATCCAGATTGGTCCGACGAAGACGTCTTTCAAAGGGCCAGAAGAATTGTCATTGCGTCGATACAAGTAAGTTGAACTTAAAATAAACCAGTTTTTAATTATGAGACGATTACGTTATTTGTATTTTCTGTAGAATATAATATTTTACGAATACCTTCCGGCTTTCCTGGGACAAGGAATGCCCGTATACGAAGGGTACAAGCAAGAGGTCCATCCAGGCGTCACGCACGTCTTCCAAACTTCGGCGTTCCGTTTCGGTCATTCCCTCATTCCTCCGGGTCTCTATCGCAGAGATGGAAAGTGCAAGTTTAAGAAAACACCCATGGGCCACCTCGCAATTCGTCTATGCTCGACTTGGTGGGATTCAAATGTACGTCTGACTTAATTAATTTCGATGAACATTTTAACTTAATATTATGTGTGTGTATCAATTAGGATGTGCTCAGCAATAATTCACTTGAGGAATTGCTGATGGGCATGACGTCTCAGCTAGCAGAACGGGAGGATTCCGTGCTTTGCTCAGACGTTAGAGATAAATTGTTCGGGCCAATGGAGTTTTCGCGAAGGGATTTGGGTGCCTTGAACATAATGAGGGGTAGAGACAACGGATTACCCGATTACAATACAATTAGGGCACAATACAAGTTGCCCAAAAAAACTGAATGGAACGACATCAATCCGAAGTTATTCGAAGCCAGACCGGAAATCTTAAGGGTGCTCGTTGCAGCCTACAATAACGACATCAATAATGTAGACGTTTACATTGGTGGTATGTTGGAGAGCTACGGGAAACCAGGCGAATTATTCTCGACCGTCATCGTCGAGCAATTCAATAGAATTCGCGAATCCGATCGGTTTTGGTTCGAAAATAAAGACAATGGGTAATCTAGAAATTTAATTTAAACTACTTTAATTTTACTTTTTTTGTCTTTACGTTTTTAGTATGTTTACTGACCAAGAAATTGCCGAGTTAAAGAAGATTACGTTGTGGGATGTAATCGTAAATAGTACGGACATTAAACCAGATGAAATCCAGAACAACGTGTTCTTTTGGAAAGAAGGAGATCCGTGCCCTCAACCGATGCAATTAAACGCCTCCCAATTGGAGCCCTGCAAAGTGCTAAGCGGTTACGATTATTTCGAAGTATGATACATATAATTATTGTCGATTTATTATTGTTAACATGTAATTATTTTATAGGGTAACGAATTAGTATATATTTACGCTTGCGTGTTTTTGGGATTCGTCCCGATCCTCTGTGCCGGCGCCGGTTACGGTGTAGTGAAGTTACAAAATCGCCGCAGAAGGCGCCTAAAAATACGCCAAGAAGAATTGAGGCACACCGCCGACGGAAAACTACCGGTGGACACGATGGTCGTCCAGGAATGGCTGCACGCCAACCATAAGCGTCTGGTGAAAGTTAAGTTCGGACCGGAAGTCGCGATTCACATTGTCGGCCGTAAAGGCGAAAAGTTACGAACCGTTAACTTCAAGACCGTCGACATGGTCACGATCGAGGAATCCCTGGAAATCACGACTAAAAAGAAACCGCTGATCTTAGTCAGAGTTCCCAGGGATCACGACCTGGTCCTAGAGTTCGAGTCGATCGGTTCGAGGAAGAAGTTCATAATGAAGCTGGAGGTGTTCCTAAATTCCAATAAAAAGAACCTGAATTGCATCCAAGTAGGAATACAAATTATGCAATAAAATAAATTATCTAATTTTTTAAATGTTTTTGTACAGGTTGTCCGGGAGATAATGTTGGCTAAAGCTGAAACCAGAGAGCGAAGACAGAAGAAATTGGAACATTTCTTCAGGGAGGCCTACGCTCTCACCTTCGGTTTAAGACCGGGCGAACGGCGTCGACGATCGGACGCCAGCATCGATGGTGAAGTCGTGACCGTGATGCGCACCTCTCTTTCCACGAGCGAATTTGCAAGTGCATTGGGAATGAAAGCGGATGCTGTTTTTGTGAAGAAAATGTTTAACATTGTCGATAAGGATGGGGACGGTCGCATCTCATTTCAAGTAAGTATTATCACTCAACCATTAAATATCATCATTAAGCACCTTCTTCTGTTTAGGAATTCTTAGACACTGTTGTGTTGTTTTCGCGCGGTAAAACTGAAGATAAATTGAGAATCATCTTCGATATGTGTGACAACGACAGGAACGGTGTCATCGATAAGGGGGAACTTTTCGAAATGCTGCGATCTCTCGTGGAAATTGCTAGAACCACTAGTCTATCCGATGATCACGTCACAGAATTAATCGATGGAATGTTTCAAGTAAATAATCCTCGTCAATCAAAGAACCCAAATATTCAATAACTTATTTTCAGGACGCCGGACTGCAACACAAAGACTTCCTCACCTACAACGACTTTAAGGAAATGATGAAGGAATACAAAGGAGACTTTGTTGCTATTGGCTTAGATTGTAAGGGAGCTAAGCAAAACTTTTTGGATACTTCCACCAATGTTGCTAGGTAGTTTACGATTAATATAAATTGATATTCACGTATATGATTTGTTTACTTTTAGAATGACTAGCTTCCATATAGATCCACCAACAGACACCGAGAAAAACTACATAAAGCTGAAATGGAATCACCTAACCACATTTTTGGAAGAAAACAGGCAGAATATCTTCTATCTCTTCGTCTTTTACGTCATTACAATTGCGCTCTTTGTAGAACGATTCATACGTACGTATTCCAATTAGAATTATATTGTAAATTAATGATTTATTTGTAATATTGCTTTTAGATTATTCTTTCATGGCTGAGCATACAGATCTAAGGCATATAATGGGCGTTGGTATTGCTATAACCCGTGGATCCGCCGCGTCTTTATCTTTCTGTTACAGTATTCTATTACTGACTATGTCCAGAAATCTCTTAACCAAGTTGAAAGAGTTTTCGATACAACAGTACATTCCTTTGGATGCGCACATTCAGTTCCATAAGATAGCCGCCTGCACTGCTCTATTTTTCTCGCTACTTCACACTGTAGGGCATATTGTGAACTTTTATCATGTTTCAACTCAACCGGTGGAAAATCTGAAATGCCTGACCAGCGAAGTCCGGTTTCCATCCGACTATAAACCGGGCATAGCGTTTTGGCTTTTCCAGACGATTACAGGTAATGCATTAAACACTATAATTCTATGTTGCGCGATGTGGAGTATAATTTCGATTTCGACTTTTAGGTGCGACCGGCGTTCTGCTCTTCATTATAATGAGTATAATTTTTGTCTTCGCCCATCCATTAATCAGGAAAAAGGCGTATAAATTCTTTTGGTCAACACACAGTCTTTACATCCTCCTGTACGCGCTTTGCTTAATTCACGGTTTGGCCAGGCTCACCGGCGCTCCAAGGTTTTGGCTGTTCTTCATCGGTCCAGGAATTGTCTTCGCTTTAGACAAGGTATGAACGTTATAATTTATATGCACCAATTATACTTACATAGAAATCTCGTTATTGTTGCAGATTGTTAGTTTGAGGACTAAATACATTCCACTGGATGTAATCGAAACGGAACTCTTACCTTCGGACGTGATCAAAATCAAGTTCTACCGTCCGCCCAATCTGAAATACCTTTCCGGTCAATGGGTCAGACTCGCGTGTAACACCTTCAAAACCAGCGAATACCATTCTTTCACATTAACATCGGCGCCGCACGAAAATTTCTTGTCGTGTCACATCAAGGCCCAAGGTCCGTGGACCTGGAACTTGCGCAACTACTTTGACCCCTGCAACTTTAACCCCGAAGATCAGCCGAAAATTCTGCTGGAAGGGCCTTTCGGCGGCGGCAATCAGGATTGGTACAAGTTCGAGGTTGCAGTAATGGTTGGTGGCGGAATAGGAGTTACACCTTACGCCTCCATCCTGAACGATCTCGTTTTTGGTACATCCACCAACCGATACTCCGGTGTTTCCTGCAAGAAGGTCTACTTCTTATGGATTTGTCCTTCGCACAAACACTTTGAATGGTTTATAGATGTTCTCAGAGACGTAGAGAAAAAAGATGTCACGAACGTGCTAGAAATACACATATTCATTACACAGTTTTTCCATAAATTTGATCTGCGAACAACAATGCTTGTAAGTCTAGTAAGCAGCACACGTACTATATAATTATATACAATCTCTTATTTGTTTCAGTATATTTGCGAAAACCACTTCCAACGTCTAGCCAAGACTTCAATGTTCACAGGACTCAAGGCAGTCAATCACTTCGGAAGACCAGATATGTCTTCCTTCTTGAAATTTGTCCAAAAGAAACACAGTTATGTAAGTTATAATCTTTACAAAGTTGTAGACTCGCAAAATAATGTCATATTCCTATTCCATAGGTGAGCAAAATCGGCGTCTTTAGCTGCGGTCCACGTCCATTAACAAAAAGTGTTATGTCGGCGTGCGACGAGGTGAACAAAGGCCGAAAGCTGCCTTACTTTATCCACCACTTCGAGAACTTCGGTTAAAAATTTTTAATCCTAGTAAAAATATATTACATTTTAATATATGTATTTATTACCATCCGTCATATATCTTAAATATGTAGAATCTCTATTTTTTTAATATCTTGTCTCAATTATTTGCAAACAAAAAAAAAACATTTTGTATATATGTATAATAATTAGCTCAATTAAAATATTTATGCTATACAATTATTATTATTATTCTGTGTTGATTGTACTTGAATAAAGCGAGTGAATCATATTTGTATTATTTTTTTTGCTTCATTAATACGACACTGGAATGCCATACGTAATTAAGGTCAAGGCGGGTATGCAGACAGGTAAGTAATTACAATTGTACACTTGCTAACTATTATTACTTTTCATTGCATATAATAGATACACTTCCCATGCACAGGTGACAATTAGCCTTATATATCCAATAAGACCGAATACCGATTGACACAATTCTTGATTACCTCCATTATTTCATTAAATTGCATTTTACAATTACATTTTATGGACGCAGGTTATTTATGTATAATACTAAAAACTTAATTTATTTGTTTCCCTATTGCTTCATAACTATTTTTTTAGAACTTATTTCTATCATCCTATTATAATATATTGTTAACCACTTTTGCAAAGCGGACAATTTAAAAATCCTTATTTGAACGACTCTTGTCGCCATCTTTTAACCATTGTATAAAGATTATAGTTAACTTCTTTAGTATTATATTTACTGTTATACCTCTATAAACGAATATAGCATTTGTTCCACGAAATTATTTCGTTGAGTGAAACTTCATTTACACAGGTAAACATGTTAAGGACATAAGACATTTTTTATTAAATAAAAAAGTCAACTTGCACACAAAATGAAATCAAATTTTAGAATATAATTTTAAGTTTATCGCTCTCTAATTTAATAATTGCCCAAACCGAATTAGAGTATCACACTGATCGCTTAACAATAAAAATTCTTCGTTTTACTAAAAAAATTCAATCAACACTAATGCCATCTTATATCTTTGGATGTTAACATTACAGCAAGAACTTCTGTAATTTCAGAATTCAATAAATATCAAAGATTTATATACATAACTTAATTTATTGGAAGTCATTTTTCTTTAAATTACGTATAACTGCAAATATATAAGTAAATCTATTTGATTACATTAAATATTGAACTATTATTTCTACTATTATATAATTAAATAAAATTTAAACTTTTCCAGCTTATAAGACATATATTATGAAATATTAATATTATCATTTTATATATTTTAATTGTTGTTAATTCATAATATAACTGCAAATATATAAGTAAATATATTTGATTACATTAAATATTAAACTTTTCCAATTTATAAGTCATATATTATGAGATATTTAAATTAATATTTTATATATTTTCAATGTTGTTAATTCATAATATAACTGCAAATATATAAGTAAATCTATTTGATTACATTAAATATTGAACTATTATTACTACTATTATATAATTAAATAAAATTTAAACTTTTCCAGTTTATAAGTCATATAGTATTAGATATTTATATTAAAATTTTATATAGTTTCATTATTGTTAATTCATAATATAACTGCAAATATATAAGTAAATCTATTTGATTACATTACATATTGAACTATTATTTCTACTAATATATAATTAAATAAAATTTAAACTTTTCCAGCTTATAAGACATATATTATGAAATATTAATATTATAATTTTATATAATTTCATTATTGTTAATTCATAATATTACTGCAAATATATAAGTAAATCTATTTGATTACATTAAATATTGAACTATTATTTCTACTATTATATAATTAAATAAAATTTAAACTTTTCCAGCTTATAAGACATATAGTATGAAATATTAATATTAACATTTTATATATTTTCATTGTTGTTAATTCATAATATTACTGCAAATATATAAGTAAATCTATTTGATTACATTAAATATTGGACTTTTATTTCTACTATTATATAATTAAATAAAATTTAAACTTTTCCAGTTTATAAGTCATATAGTATTAGATATTTATATTAAAATTTTATATAGTTTCATTATTGTTAATTCATAATATAACTGCAAATATATAAGTAAATCTATTTGATTACATTAAATATGGGACTTTTATTTCTACTATTACATAATTAAATAAAATTTAAACTTTTCCAGCTTATAAGACATATAGTATGAAATATTAATATTAACATTTTATATATTTTCATTGTTGTTAATTCATAATATAACTGCAAAAATATAAGTAAATATATTTGATTACATTAAATAGTAAACTTTTATTTCTACTATTATATAATTAAATAAAATTTAAACTTTTCCAGTTTATAGGTCATATATTATGAGATATTTAAATTAATATTTTATATATTTTCATTGTTGTTAATTAATAATATATCTGCATAAATATAAGTTAATCTATTTGATTACATTAAATATTAAACTTTTATTTCTACTATTATATAATTAAATAAAATTTAAACGATTCCATTTTGTAAGCCATATATTATGAGATATTTATATTAACATTTTATATATTTTCATTGTTGTTAATTCATAATATAACTGCAAAAATATAAGTAAATCTATTTGATTACATTAAATATTGGACTTTTATTTCTGCTATTATATAACTAAATAAAATCTAAACTTTTCCAGTTTAAAAGGCATATATTATGAAATATTAATATTAACATTTTATATATTTTCATTGTTGTTAATTCATAATATAACTGCAAAAATATAAGTAAATATATTTGATTACATTAAATATTAAACTTTTATTTCTACTATTATATGATTAAATAAAATTTAAACTTTTCCAGTTTAAATGACATATATTATGAAATATTAATATTATCATTTTATATATTTTCATTGTTGTTAATTCATAATATAACTGCAAAAATATAAGTAAATATATTTGATGACATTAAATATTTAACTTTTAATTCTACTATTATATAATTAAATAAAATTTAAACTTTTCCAGTTTATAAGACATGTATAATGAGATATTTATTCTTAAATCAACGAATCTGCAAGTACAAGGGTTGTTTGAAAAAATAGGTTACGACATCAGTTTTTGGTATGCAAAAGAAATTTTGTTAATAGATTATCTAGAGAAAGGAAAACTGATTAACTAAGAACATTATATAAAGCAGTTGGAACAATCGGATGAAAAACTTGTAATAAAAGACCTGGCTTTTTTCCTTCCGCTTTCAACACATTTGAAACTGCTCTCATATAATTAAATTTATAAAATATTTAAATAAAGCAAGTATTTATAACAAGTAATTTAAAACTCATATTATATGCTAATAGGATCACACGCCAAAGCTGCGAAATATTTTCATTTCAAAAAAACTTTTGGTAGAAAAAGTCTCAGGTATCATATGAATATAATAAGTAATACACGTAAGTAGAAAATAATTGACACATCGCTCAACATAAACAAACTACAAAATCAAACAAATTTCCTCTTGTAACTCGTGGCTTATAAAACTCCAAAGATAAAACATTTTTCCTTCAGTTTACTTTGAAAAAATATAACAATAAATCCTTTAGCAATTAGTAACCACCTTGGAATTTTTATTGTATACTAAATTGTATTTAAATTTCATTCATATAAGATCAAAAATTGTAAAATCCTTGAATATGACTTCCTCATAGTTTCTCAATGCCAAAATGCACCTTCTCCATCTCCGCATCCACATCCGGCACACATTAACTCTCCTAAATCCTTCAAAAATATAGTAATTTTATTCAAAATGACTCCTATTTTATCTTTATTAGTTCATTTTTAATTTTAATTAAAAGTAAAAAAATATTTATTGTGAACTCATTTTCGTCTTTTAACCTCCGCTAAAATGCTCATAGTTACATAAGTTACAAAAATAGATATCTACAATATAGCATAAAAATCAATGTTCAAATCAGGACATTTGTAGATTTGTGTTTGTAGATTTTTAAATATATGCATTTATTGACAGATTATATAAGTCAACTATTTAATAAACTAATCATTAATTGAATTCTCGTTTAATGTGTGAAAAATGTACAATAATAAAATGTAATAACTTTCTATTATATACCTTTACCTTTCGGATTATATTTAGAAGCGTTTAGAAATGTTGGAGTTTCTTCTACCTATTGTCTAATTATCGTGCAACTGGTGAAATTTGTTAAATACTGTTTAAAATCCGTGAATTGTGAAAGTTCCTGGTTCGCGCACATCTTCGTTTCCATTACAGTTTGTTGCAATAACTAATGCCAACTTTAATTAATGTTTACCCTAACTTAAAAAATACTAATTAGTAGAAGAACCTCGGTGCGCTGATTTATTGCCCATCCCCGCTCGATTCCACTGAATTACGTAAGACCGTTTCAATTAATAATTAATTAATTAATAACTAAATTTATTCTATTCGCGTAATTTAATGCACCTTCAAAAATCGTTAATCATTGAGGCTACATTAAAAAATAGACAAACAAATCATTATCACGACGTGTATTTGTATACGAATTGACCGGATATGCTTATTTAATTAGGATCTCGTTCTTCATTTCTCGCGTTCTTCTTTACATCAATTGATTTAAACTTTCACCAAAATCAATAGAATCATGCATGTGATCCTAAATTATCCACGTGAGATTGATTTTTTAATTATTTCCATGTGTTTTTTTAAATTCTAATAAACCTATTAATTATACAATATATCAAATGTAATCTAATTCATAAAATTCTAAGTATTCATTAGAATTAAACTAACTTTACTTTATGTACTAATAATTTTATTTATACAATATTTGATAGCGGTTGACCATTATTATATTTATGAAGATTAATAATAATGTGTCGTGTCCTGAAACGGATTTTCTCTAGACACCGTGAAGTTATTTGTTGGTTTGTCGATGTACTAGATAGAAGTCGGTGTCTTAAAATAGTTATTTATTTAACACTTAGATGTTCGAGTCCCTAATTTAGCTTCCAGATGCTACAAGCATTAACACTTCAAAGTATCACTAGGATCAGGTCTTTCTGGACCGCGTCTGGGACTAACTTGATATTACATAAACATCTTATTTTATAGTACATAATTAGCATAGTAAGAGTACAATATTTGGGTAAGGGAAGACCTTGCCATTCCCTAACATTACCTAATTAATATGTATCTAGACGGATGTGCATATTCGAATTTAGCTGGAATCTACTTCCTGGTTTATTTATAAGAATAAATATTATCATGTGATTAATATTGTCATTTCCTACTGAATAGTTTAACAGTAAGGGACAATAATATAAACAATAATGGCTATACATAACAAATACTTAAGCCTATACGTTATTTTGCTGTTATTAATCAGTTTACTAGCCAGAATATTATTATATGATTCCAGATCTTTGTATCTGATGTCAGAGCCAGACTACTGCAAAAGTGGCAGGATAAATGGCATACGTCGGCTCGACGCCTTATTCCGGAAATAGAGCCCTGGATAAGAAGGAAGTACGGGGAAATAACTTTCCACCTAAGTCAGGCCCTCTCTGGACATGGATGCTTTGGCAAGTACCTGCACTTCATCGAGGAAAAGGAGGATGAAAAGTATTGGTACTGCCAGGAGAACGACAGCCCAGAGCACACATTCTTTAGGTGCAGTAGAATTACGTTAAGGAAGCACGCGGCGGGGGCTAAATTGGATGCCTTACTAGAGCCGAAAGGCTTTGTTGGTGAAATGCTGAAAAGTGCAGAGTTGGATGACCATATCCGCGTATGTGTCAGATGTGCTATCGATCAAGGAAGAAGACGAACGGAGACTACAAAGAGCCAATGAAGATAGTGGCAGTGGAGGCCAGCACTAACGCAAGTGAACCAAGGAAATTGCCAGGGTGTACCAAGATACAGGACCTAAATGTTGACGAAGAAGGGGAGAGGTTCTAGTGGGTAAGAATCCCGCAGTACCACGACTCCACACGTGGTCCCTATGTAAGGTTTCCTCTCCTCTACAAAAAAAAACTTTGTATCTGCTACTAATCATAGCTGTTGTATCCTCAACGAGATCGATATGGCGGATTTCATGTATTTTTCTATTCGTAATGAACCACGAGGCCCTAACATTATAATATTTCTTAAACATTTTGATTGAAACCTTTGGATAATTTGTATGTTCGATTTGCTGGCTGCAATTGTATATCGTACGCCCATACTGGTTTCATTATTACCCTGTATATTAGCAATTTATTATTCACTGATTCCGATCTATGGTTTTTTAAACATTATTTCAAATTTTTCCCTCTTTGTACGAATTTGATCTTTCCAGGTAAGCGTTCAGTCGAGATGCATGTCTAAATATTTGACTTTCATTGATTTGAGCAGATTTTGGTCATTTTTATTGCTGGACATGTGTCTTTCTTTATTGTGAATGTGATATGCACAGATTTTAGTTTGTTAACTGATGCTCTCCACTTATTTAAATTTTCCAGCACATATTCAGATGCTACAGCATCATCCGATGCTAAGAGTACATAGTATTACTAATTTTAGGAATGTCTGCCGTATATAATAGGAAAAACAATGATCCTAACATACTTCCCTGTGACATTCCTGGTTACAATCGATGTAAATCGAATTAGTCTTTAACTTTTACTTGGAACATTCTATTCTCGAGATATGATTTTATTATTTTAAAGTAATTATAAAGCAAGTTCATTTTAATTTTGTATAATAGACCGAGGCGAATGTTTGCGATTTGTCCAAAAAGGCAAACAAGCAGAATCCCTTTTTCTAGGTCTTGGTTAATATTTACTATTCTACTTAATTGTTCTATGCTACGTTTATAACAAAAAGTGAAAAATAGTCTGGTAGCAGAATATCGTTAAATTCCTGATTTAGAAATTCATATAATTTGTGCAATTTACCATTGCGCTGGAAAGTAGACTCTACGTAGTATAGTATTAAATATTTGGGTAATTAATACAATTCCTTTCACTTTAAATTATTTCAATAGTTTTTCTCATATTAAATTATAGCCTGGTGTCTTCTTCAGCTTTATTTGATTCCTTCGAGTATATTGATTTGATTAGCTTGCACATTTGAAATAGAGGTGATATTCAATTCGCTTGTCTTCTTCTGAATTAAACGAACTTCAGTTAAATGTATGTGATCGAATCTTTATTTATTATTTCCTAATTATTTTTGAAATGATTGTCGATCTTTAATACTTTTCACTGATACTCAATTTTCATTTGTATTTCGTTTGCTGTTGTACATTCCATAACGTTGGTGGTTGTGTAAATATGTAAATAAGTGAATTGTTATACAATACTGAATATCTTTCTATTATCCAATAGAATACTAATTGGTATACCTATTAACCCCTTTCTTTTTCATAATCACTTATTCCCTATTTACTATTATTTGCCAAATATAATCTATGAGGATAATCTAAATATATATATAGATAGTAAGTACACTGCAAAATGGTCAACATGTGATCAAAATAATTGAAAAATTTAATTTTATAACATTAATAATAAAATTTATTGCAACAAAAAAATAAAACTGCAGCAAAGGTCTATTGACCATAGGTCTCTCTGCCAGATAATATTAAATTATGTTTTTCAATAAAAAATAAATAAACTTATTACAATAAAATAAAACTGCAGCAAAGGTCTATTGACCATAGGTCTTTCTACCTGATAATATTAAATTATGTTTTTCAATGAAAAATAAATAAACTTAATACAAAAAAATAAAACTGCAGCAAAGGTCTATATACCATAGGTCTTTCTGCCTGATAATATTAAATTATGTTTTTCAATAAAAAATAAATAATAAACAAAGGACCATAGGTCTTTCTGCCTGATAATATTAAATTATATATTTTCTACTATCTATTTATATTAATTTATAGATACGTGTAAAAAGATTGATGAAGCAGAAAAGCAAATATTTTAGTTTTGAGGTACAGGAGCTCATTAGGATGATTATGTGGGTCTTATATTTTGGGTGAGGATAGGAAAAGCAGAAAGATTTAAGACTAGATTTCGGCACTAGGAAAGAAGAGGGAAACAATAATCAAGGATTTGACGTAAAATTTTGCTAATTTTATTTAAAAATATAGTTTAATAATCATTATTAGATTGACCTTCATTTAGAATATGTAAAATAAATTTATAAAGTAACTTGTATTAGTGAATGATATTTAAACTAGAATAAAACCATTAAAAATTAAATTGAATTTTGCGCAAGATTGACACAATTCATTTATAACTTTAGACAATATTGTAATTACTATATAAAATTTTTAAATAAATGCAAAAAAAATGATTCAAAGAAAAAATCTCTCATGAAATGTTTAAAATTTATTAATAATGTTTAAAGGCGCATCCAAACTAGCGTAACACGCGTTATAAGTATAATTGTCGCAAGATCTTTGTCAACTATTTCAGCAACGTAAAATCGTCGACAATATGTGTTCACATAGAAACATAGCCCCATAGCCTCAATACTTAACGATATGAAATACCAAGAAAATTGGAAATCCTTGCATGTTTCCTGATTTTCTTTGATCTCCACCGCCTCGAAATGAAAACAACTATAAAAATAGTTTGATATTTGTTAGTTTCTGTAACTTAATGTTTTATTATTTTTCTGTGTCGACAGAGTTTTCAAGGTTGCAAAATGGAGTTGCACAACAATACCTGTTCGCTGTATGCGGGCGATCTAGTACTCTTCAATTCTGAGTGTAAAATTGTAAATTATCATAAAAATTCAAATGGAAATTTATGAAATAATTGGAAAATCCAGTAAACATCATGCCGCGACTTCATTAATAGATGATGAAATTAGAATTAATTTTAAATATTTATTTTATTTTGACAACAACATTTCTTTTAATTTTGGTAGTGTTAATAAATTATATTACATCATAACCATACCAGAAAAGTTAGAGATTAACTATTACTTGAATAAATGTACAAATGTAGACCTTTCCATAAATAATTAATGCAACCATGAACAAAAAATTAAAAGATAAACCTTTAAATCAGGAGATTTTAACATTTTTCTACAATAGTTTGACCATTTATTTGTTTTCAATCAACTTAAATTTTAATAATTAAATATTTGTACGAATAAAGTTGCTAATATTTATTAAACAATTATATAATTTAAATATACATATTATAATTATATAATAATTATTGTAATGCATCATAAATATTAATCACATAAATAATAATCACCTTTTACATAATTAAAAACTATTAGTAAGATTATTGTAGTATTTTTTAATAATATTTTTTATATCATAATCTTAAATGAATATACCAGAAATTCAATTGATTTCTTATTTTCATTATAAATTATTAACATTAGTAAATCTCGTGTTATGTAAGTAACAACTATAATATAAAAACTTAAAATTTTTGCAATTCCGAAATTTGACAAATCTACTTTTTTGAAAATTTATTCCGAATTCTACTTTAGCTAAATCAATTTTTGTTACAAAGAAAATTAATATTTATATCTTCTTTTAATTGATTCAAAAAAGGACCATTACAATTGAATATTATCAGCATTAATAATATGTTTTTCAACAACTATTCAATTTTCAAATTACCGCAAATCATTTCAATTTAGGACAGATATAATAAATTTAATCAATTTTGATGCCAGAGGTAAAACATTTCCAAAAATGTCTGTTAATCCTGTATATGTATATTTATACATATTTAAACAATTTTTATAAGTAATAAATTTTAAAAACGGATTTTTTTTTCATAATCCATTATCCCCATTAGGAACTCTACTCTGAATTGTACCCTCAATCTTTTTTTGGACTAAAACGATCGATAAAATGATGTATAACATCAATAGATAAATAAATTACAAATAATAACATTTTTGGAAATCAACAGAGAAAGAAATTATGAATATTTATATAACTTATAAAAAGTAATAAAGGCGCCAACAAAAATCTCTTTGTATAATCATTGGTTCTTTAAAAAAAAACTAGGACATTCAATTTAACGAAACATTCAATAAAATGAGAAAAACGACATCAGTTTCTCTTGTCTTCACTCTCCAAGCCTCGATCCATAATTTAAAAAATTAATAATAATAAAAAAAAAAAAATACTCTTAGCATCCCAGGCTTTCCCTTAATATAATTTCCAATATTTCTTCCCTCTTCAAATTATGCATCATTTGTAAACCAAATATTCAATCTAGATTCAATATCCTTATTTCCCTAGTCCGGATTTCATATCTAAGCATTGAAGAGAGCTTAAAATTAGTGAGTTCTTCCAACTCAAATATAGGAAGTGGTCCTTCACACAGCACGATCTCATGCCCAGTTGGAAGTTGAAGATTTGATAATGCTGGGCCGACACCTTCGGTTTGTTATAAATATTAAAAATTTAAGATCAATCATCTAATAAAAAATACAACAATAAGGTTGCAACTGAGAACACGAAGAAAATAATTTGATAGTCTCTTAAAAACTAGTTATGGTAGTTTGCACAAATTCTAGCAAGAAAATTGCAATAGAAAAAATACAATTGAGGACTTTAGAAATGAAGAAAATAAAAGTTTATTCAATGAAAAATTAAGAAAAAAAAAACATGTAAGATGCAATAACAGATTTAAATATACTCAATCGTGAGCTAATTGGATATGAACCCTAGTGGTTCCACAAAAGGAGGACCTTCACCATCAAGATCGGCGAGACTCGATCGACGGCTCGCACTATCAGATCTGGTGTACCTCAGGGATCCATCTTGTCGCCGTTTTTATTCAACATATTCATGGCAGATGTGCCAAAGCTACATAGTAACTTTACCATTTCCGCATACTTTGCAGATGACACTGCTGTAATGGTCAGGCACTCTCAAGCAGAACACATCATCCGGATTCTTCAGGACGCCATGGACGAGCTGGAAGTCTGGTTTAGAGCATGGCGAATCGATGTTAACCCTCTGAAGAGCACTGCCGTCCTCTTCACCAGAAGGAGGAACACGGTATCAGGAGGCGCCGCCATTCCCGTTGGCGAAGTCAAGATCTTTGATGATGTCATCCCCTAGAAAACCGAAGCGAAATACTTGGGAGTCACACTAGACCGCGGACTTTACTTCAAACAACACATTCATGCAGCTAGAAGCAAGGCCTATGGAGCTGCCAAGACATTGTATCCATTAACAAACCGGAAGAGTAAGCTATCAACATCCAGCAAGTTACTGTTATATAAAACGATGATACGCCCGGTGATGTTATACGCCTCCCCCGTCTGGGGACACGCAGCTCCCATACACATCAAGAAGCTGTAGGTGGTCCAGAACAAGCTTCTCAGATCTGCATTTAAGGCGCCTTGGTATATAAGTAATAAGCAGCTTCATCGAGAGACCAACATTCCAACCATCACCGAAGCCATGAGAAAAGTTGCAGAAAAAGTCTTCGCCTCTGCTTCGCAACACACGAATCCTCTGCTCAAGAACGCAGTGGATTACGACGAAGAAGCAAGGCACCGCCACAAAAGACCAAAGATGGCAGTAGCTGACTAACGTTGCTGATCTTCTGGCCTCACATCACGTGCCTTTCTTGCTTTCGACGAAGGATGTCAAACTCAAACTAGTGGTTCCACATTTTATTAGTGGAGGAGCAAACATTGTATTAACCATTGGTTCTTAAGGTGTGTTAGTCGAGAGCCCCTAAACATTGTTAACCCAGAGCTCTCAAAGTTAATGGTTAGTATAAAGCGAAATGAAAACGAATAAGAAATTAAAAAATACTTTCAGTGAAAATTATCGTAAATTAGAAATGGAAAAACAGCACAAACCTTTTCAAAATTTTATTTCACTTTACATATAAACTGTGTGTCCAGATTATTTAATGAAACTATTCAGTTTTCAAATAAAAAAAATATGAATGAAATATATTATTTTATCAAAGTTTCACTTAACAAAGATATGATTTTATAATAATTAATTTATTTAAATCATTTAATAAAGTTTTAAAATGTCACTATTATAAAGTATAAATTAATAAATAATTACATATCTAATAGAGTCAATTTTGATTATAAATGATGAGATTTAAATTAAATGTACGTCATTCATCAACAAAAAGTAGGTTAAATAGTATATCTTTATGATTAAATTATTCCTGTATCTCTAAATACAATGTGACTATTACTTGATTAAGTATTATTGTATTTATTTTATTCTTAAACATGTTATGTTTTTGTTAGACTTGCAATTATTTCAATAATTTATGTAAAACATAATAATCAATATTAAAATATTAAAAATAGATTATTTTAATATTTATATATTTTTTATTCATGAAGCTGTTTTATTTTAAGTGGGCTTCGATCGATTACAAAATTATGGTATAGTCAATATTGAATCGTGTCAGTGAATTAATGCACACTTATTTATTACTTAATAACATTTAATTTAATATCTAATTGAGAGATTCCAGTTTGTTTATGTATACATTTTTTTATGATTATTGTAATCATAATTTCAGCACGATTTAATTGCATTACGCAACGCGTTATACGGATGATAATTAGCAGAATCCGCTTTTTCCGTAGTACGAATTTCCTATTTACAAAAGTTGAGTAAACGCAGCAGCAGCAACAACAACAACAACAGAGGAACGAGGAACAGAAATTACCAGCGTGGTTTATTCTATGGAATTCGCCGACTTTCCCCGAAGTTCTTGCTCGTTCAGAGGAGGCATCAGAATCGCTCTCCGAGAAGGTTTCACCTGTATATATTTAAAGTGTTTTTACCTTTGGCGGGCGTCGGTGGTCTCGGCGTAGTTCATCAAGGTCTTGTACTTGATCCATATTGCTCCGAAAGTGTCCGACGTGCGAAAACTAAGAGTGGTGGAAGAGGAGAAGAAGTAGAAAATAAAAAGACGTGGACGCGAACTTGGAAAAGGTCACCGAGAGAACACCTGCGCTCGCCGGGTCCACTTCCTTCCGCGTGTGCGAAACTCTTCGTGGCCGAGGCTATCAATCAATAAGCTTCCGTTGTATCTGAGATTTTCATTTCCTCTATATTTTTATTTTGTTTTTCATTTATCTCTCGAACTTTGCACAAACTTTCACCGGTTGTGAAGAGTGAGCAGTGGAAGTGAAAAGAAGCGCGATCCGCTTCCGGCTTCCGGGAAAATCGGATGCGATTGCCGAGATGTATTTATGATGCCTGACGTCACGCAGCGACCATCCTACATCCCAATGATATGATGATGCATATATATTCTAAATACACACTCGTATTATAATATATTTATCATACCTACAGGTAAACAAACTTTCGAATCTTCAATCCATTTAACTTCAAACATCTCTTTATTTTTGTCGGCGACTCGGCAACGTTCGTCGTTTATTCCTTTAGTAGCCTCGAATCAGCCTCGAGATTTACATAGTACAAAACAGCAACAATAGTAATAGACAGGTTTGGACATCACTGCAATGTCTATCTTGTCGTCGTTTCGCTTTACATATTATCACTTCTACGCAACTTACATCCATTAGTCTCCCAGAGCAAAATAAACTAATAATCAAATTTGTCCAATTCCGGTCCGGGACACAAGTAGGTTACGATAATCCTACCAAAACAGCGTTACGCAAACCAATTTTCCATTGTCTTCATCACTAGAATAATCTGTGGATATGCGCGCCACTTATTTTTTCCGCATTCTGGCGTTACGCAATCGCCGACGCGCTTTACATAGAGCCGGAGAAATTACTAATATCGTGAAAGTGCGTTCGCGATTGCTGGGATGTCACTGCTGCTGTCATCAAACGTTTCCAAAAGCAATTGTTTTCTCTTCTACATAAGAAAAGAAATACACACTATTTCATTTTTTTTTCTCGTGACCACGAAAAGAAAACAAAACCGATTCGCAGATTTCTCCACGCCCAAGTCGGTAATTACTTTCCAAAAAGTGATCTTGCAGATTTACAATCCGAAATTAGAAAACTATGATTTATAGCCGATCTGCTCCAATCGAAGCGCTACAATAATGTAAAGTAATTTATGCATTCGAAGGGTTTTTTTAATCGATAGTTTCTCATTCGCGTCGCGATCACCTATAATTAGTTAATTACTCTCTGCGCCGTATAATTATCTAAAGAAATTAATAAATATATTAATAAACATAACAGGTATAATTTAATTTACAAATAGCTTAGGTGTCTGGGATAAATGATGAATTAATTAATTGCGAAGCGACGTAACGCGGAAACCCGTTTCGGAATAATTAACTCAAAAAGTAAAATGAATCATCCGCAAAGTTTTGCTTCGATTATGGATTTCAATAAGTGACTGTTCGATGCGATATTTATAGCCTAAACAAAAAAAAAAGATTAATTTAATTTGACGTCGCACGAAATTACCAAAGAGCAATAAATAAGTTGCTTAATTAGAATAAGTGCGCGTTTTGCGTCGAGCTCTCTCTTTCTCTTTACGCGATCGGCTAATTTATCCCCAATATCTTGTGAAACGTGCAGCAAACTACTAGGCAATCTATTTCGTTCCCTTCAGGATTTATGCAATTTATCAACGGCGAATAAATAAACGAAACCGACAAGCGTGTGCACCTTTGTCCACCGTTTCTGTTTTCTTGTTTCCTTCCACCCGGAGGTTATAAATTAATGCCTTTGATACGTGGAGGTTTTTTTTTGTACTCCAGCACGCGGACATTCAGGATACAGCTCTCTGATTAATCGCGGATACGAAAGAACAGGATATAATTCTATAATTATACCTGTTTCGGTACTATAACATATTGCGCTCGGAATATTTATTGATCAGGTCTGGTATAAATCATTTGGTTTCCAATAAGAACTTAACTTCAAATTTGTTCACAATATTTTATTTATTTTAACATCTACAACTAATATAAAATCAATTTTGTGTTGAAAAGTTTATTTTTTATTTATGACTTTTCAAATTAATTAGTTTCAATAATTATTTTATCAGGAACCAAATGCAAATCTTATGGTGATATAAAGTTTGAAATTACACAGCTTATTAACGATATCACCAGATTGTTCAATTTATAATGTATTAATTTAGTAGTATCATATTTTTATACATTATTTGCTACTCAAATTATCATAATATTATAATTTCCTTTTGCAATAGTTGAATTTTAATTTATTTTTATTGCTGCAATAAATATTATTATAATAATTCATTGGAAATGTAAAAAAAAACAAAATAATTATAAACCAAACAAAAGCAGAAAAATAAATAAATTATCTTAGCGTCAAATATATAATAATTAAAAGTTTTGAAAGTGAAAAAATTCCCTTTTTTGTCGTTTTTAAAACTTTTTAAACTACCCTCGTATATGTATAACATTTACATTCAAAAATATATCTAATTTAACTTACTTCAGAATCTGTAATCAAATTCCATTTAAACCTATTATACGTTTCATGATGGACTATATAGCTACTTGTAACAAGTCTCATTAGATTATTCGAATATTTATTCCGAAATTAAAATATTACTAAAACTTTTGATACTTATATAAAAAATAGTAAAATAAATACAAAATTTGCAAAGTATATATTTTTTTGGGGAGGCAGAAAGACTTATTGTAAATTGATGCAGTTGAATTTTATTTTTATTATTGTATTGTATTATTGTTTATTTTTTGTAAATTATGTACGTAAAAAATTTAATTCGCAAGGGACCAATGATTATAATATTTGAAGCGTTTCTTTTCAGCTTTAATTTAATCGTTGTCAAGATTATTATCGATAAAAATATTATTTAATTTATCGTAAATCATGTGAATATTATATAGTATTACAATAAATATTTAATCGAGAAAATTTATTTTTGGTAAGAGAAGAAAATGTTTTGATTATAAAAATAAAACCATGATCGTATTTCAGATTTAGACTAGAATTGAAGTTAGTTTGGATTTTAATTTTAAAGTTTGATTTTAAAGATCGTTCATATGTAATCACATACATATTTAGCCTATTTAATTGATAAAAATGTGTGTTATTCACATTTTATATGCTGATAATCAATTTGCCAATATCCTGTTTAGGTACTATAACATATTGCGCTCAGAATATTTATTGATCAGGTCTGGTATAAATCATTTAGTTTCCAATGGGAACTTCAAATTTGTTCACAATATTTTATTTATTTTAACATTTACAAATAATATAAAATCAATTTTAAATTGAAAAGTACCAACAAAAATCACCCAGCAATGACTTTTTAAATTAGTTACAACAATTATATTATAAAGAACCCAAAGTAAATCACAGTTTACATTCTTATCATTGAAAATTTATAATAAATTTAGATTCTAAAAATTACATCAATTTATTTCAAAATAACTAACGATAAAACCAAATATTCATTTTGTAGTATCATATTGTTATACAATATAAATCGTTAATTATATAAAATAAATGCATTATTTGCTACTCAAATTATAATAATATAATCATTTCCCTTCCAGAAGTTGAATTTTATTTTATTTTTATTGCTGCTATAAATATTATTATAATAATTTATAGGAAATGTAAAAAAAAAATTATTATATACTAAACAAAAACAGAAAAATAAATTATATTAGCATCAACTAGATAACAACTAAAAGTTTTTAAAGTGAAATTACTTTACTTTTCTTAAGATAATCTACTAACAAAATTCTCGTTTTTTATCGTTTTCATTTACCTAAAAAAATATATTTAATTTAACTTACTCCAGAATCTGTAATCAACTTCCATTTAAACCTATTATACGTTTCTTGATAGACAATACAACTGCTTGTAACAAGTCTCATAAGATTATTCGAATATTTATTGCAAAATTAAAATATTACTAAAACTTTTGATTTTTATATTAAAAATAGTATAATAAATATAAAATATGCAAAGTAGCATTTTATTTTATTTTTATTATTGTATTAAGCTTTTTTTGTAATTTATTTACATAACAAATTTAATTCGCAAGAGACTAATTATTATAATATTGTCATGGCTGACCATTTTAATATCATCTATCGTATGATTATTATGAATATTTGGGTGGCCTAAGAATTATTTCCTTATTTTTGTCATGTATCCTCAAAATATACAAACGGATACGTATGTGCAATCTTTGTTTATCAACATTGTTTATTTTAATGCTGATTGAATAATATGTCTAGCCCTCATAAGAGCATTTCGTCTAGCCAATCACAAAGGCATCTCTGTTCTTAACTATATTTCGTGACCCAAAGCGGAGTCACTGAACTCCTTGTATATCATTAATTATTAAATTTACGACCCTTAAGCTGATAGATCTAAGGCACCCACTTCGATAATGTACACTCCAAGGCACAAATCAGCCCCTTTCCCCAAATATGATTCTGTATTCCGTCCGCCTTTTTACATTTAAGGCGACACTTTTATATTTTAAGTTAGTCCCAGTCCCAGTCCAGTCCAGACACGGTCCAGATAGACCTAGTCCTAGTGTTACTTTGAAGTAGTCCAAGTCTCACTCTCCGAAGAAGCAACCTATGCTTGAAGCAACTGGAAGCTAGATTAAGAACTCGTACATCTAAGTGTTAAATAAATAACTATTTTATTCACCGACTTCTATCTAGTTTTTCCTTAAAAACCCACTGGGACTCCACATCGACTAAACAACAAAATAATTCCACGGTGTCTAAGAGAAAAACCATCTCAGGACACGACAATATTTGAAGAGTTTTCTTTAAAACTTTAATTTAATCGTTGTCAAGATTATTATTGATATAAATATTTTAAATTTTTTGTAAATTAGGTGAATATTATATTGTATTGCAATAAACATTTAATCGAGAAAATCTCTTTTTGATAATAGAAGAAAATATTTTGATTTGGATTTTAATTTTAAAGTTTGATTTGAAAGATCGTTCATATGTAATCACATATATATATTTAGCTTATTTAATTAATAAAAATGTATTTTATTCATAAATTAATAAATTAAATGCTGATAATCCCAAGCTGTTTGATACTTCATTAATCGAGGACTTTAACACTATCTGAGACATTGCTAAATTCGCAAATAAAGGTTAATTATATATAATAATAAAAATAAAATTATAATTACAATTAGTTTAGAAATATTATCACAACTCATTTCCTGCGACAAATATTAAATTATAAGAAACCATATGAAATCCATTTCCAAATTAATTATTTCCTGCAACATTTAATACATTCATATTATTGAAAGCTCATATTTATGTTGAGCTATAAATGTTTCTAATTTTTTTTTGTTTCAAATATAAGAAAAATACAAACTAATATGTGTCATTTATGAATTTTAAATACTAGCTTAAATTTATTGTTGTTCATCACTCAATTAATTATGATTACTATATTAAATAAATAAAATAAGAAATATTCATATTACAGCAATAGAAAAAAACAAACATTTTGCCGTATTTTTTTCTAAAACAATTTCAAAATTATAATAGTATTAATAGTACTTTATTCAAAGTGAAATAATTTATTTTTTTATAGTTTTATTATAATATTTGTTGACTAGTCAACAAAATCTTTTGCCATCAAGTATTCGATTCACTAATTATTCTATATAGGTTTTTCAATAATACTGCTAGTTTAAAAAATATTAAATAATCCAATTTATGACCAATGTTTTATAATTTTTCTTTTAAGAAAAATATCTTTAGTTTTCAGACAATCCTCCGGTTACCGTTATAAATACATTAGACACCTGTATTCCTATAGAGGTTGTATTTCTTCCAACAAACATTCAAACAGACAGTAATATTTGAAAGTTATTAAGTGCATCGAAATTAACCAATTTAATTATAATAAAATATAAAGAGGGAATGATTGTATTAAAATCTACACCACTAAAATAATTGATAGATCTGAAATCACTAATGTTTAAATGGATTTTACAACAAAATATGGTCAGAATTTTTACTAAAAAAAGAAACATACATCCAAGAAATTAAGTTATCCAAATGGCTCAATCAATACATTTCGAAACTATCGATAAAAGGTATGTTAGACATTTGCAGAAAATTGTGATTTTTTGATGGATGACTTAAAAAAATTCTTAACAACAAAGATAAATAAAATAAATATTAATAAGAACGAAAGACTTAAAAAAGAAGAAAATTAAGCTGGTTTAAGCGCAAGTGTTACAATTAAATGATCCGTATAATCTTTAGACTCAAATGGCCAATATTATTTTCCTCTGAAACCTTTCGCTTAACGAAGTAATTTCGTGGAACGATCGCATTGATTTGATACGCAGTGAATCTTCTAAAATATATTTAGTTTTTTTTTCAATTTATGTACATAATTTAAGCTAATGGATTAAATTAATTATAATTATAAAATTAATCATACTGATAACAATTTAGTGAAAGTCGGCGTTTTTGGTATGCATAAACCAGCATAAGTTGACATCTACTTATATTATCAGAAAATAATATAACTAGACCAAACTAAATCAGATATACCTAAATTGTCTCATACCAGTTTATGATACAATCCTCAAAATACGTCTAAAAGTTAAAGTAAAACTGCATTTCTCTCACCAATGTTATTTATAAACTTATTTCGATGACTTTTTCAATATCGTTATTATCTGCTTAAAGACAGGTAATATTAACGATGACATTAAAGCATAAAAGTTCACGTTCCATCGAGAACTTTGAAACGATCATTAATTTTATTAGTTTTTTTCTTATCTAAACATGGGATTTTTGACATTTGCATGATATTAATAACATGTCATTACCGACATTTCTAATTCATTCAAGTACAACAACAAAAAAAATAAACTATCAACATCATCTACTATAGTATACGTTATATACGAGTGTTTCTACAGAGTAGCTGCGTACCATATATTATATTTTATTAATGTTCTTTCATAACTGATACTCTCTCATCGTGTAAAAACGACTGTAGCGCAATGACGAGATATAATTACATGATTATTTATTAATTTATAATCCGATACACTCATTGGAATCGTTTCGATTATCCGGCATCGATTTCTACGGACACAAGAATCGGTAGTTGAGTTCACGATTTCGTAGCTATGTGTATGCATGTGTGCGAGTGTGTACGGTTTTAAAAAGGTCAAATTACATTGTAATAAATCCGTGTTTATAAATTCTACTTTCAATATGCGATCTCTCTCCGCACATTCCCAACACCAAACCACACGGTAACAGTTTTAAAACAATATTGCAATATAGCAGTAGTGTTTTATCGTACTAACTGCTAGCTGGTAAATAATTAGACAAATACCTACTTTAGATTTATTTTTTTATTCAATCGATTTCTTAAACATATTAAGATTCAAATTATATTTTCTTATAAACATAATTTTTATATTTTTATTTAAAGAGATGAAACAAGCATGCAATGTAGAAAACAAAAGGCTATTGACCGAAGCTCGCTTCGAGTTTTCTTTTTTATTATACGTGGAGTCGAAGCAATGAATTCAGGACGTGATGTATGAAGATGATACAAAAATACGCGAATGGAATATGTTATACAAAATATACGAGAGCGAAACGAAGATGAAGAAAAACGCATCTTTACTTCTTCATTTGCATATCAGCACGCTGCAATCTCTGTATGACTCAAATATATAAATATTTTTTATTGCAATATTAACCATTTATTTTGTTTTGAAACGTGTTTGCCTTTTACGCGAGTAATGTAATGTTATAACGAGACAGTTCGGTGTTTATATTATTGCTGGTTGAAAATGATATATGCACTGTATTTAAACGACACTGGTTTAAATATAATTACATTATATATAGATGCACACGGGTCGAAGAAAATTATTAATATACATTTGAACAATCGTATTTATTGCCGGTAAAATTACGTAGCTGACATTTCTGTTTCATTTGACGCTAATTTATACATCTGTAAACAAGATTTTTTAATAAGAAACCTATTTTTTATTAAAAAAAATGAATTATAGTTAATATAAATGAAAATTGTATTTTCAAATTAAAAATGATAAATATATGGACTGGAATTATCATATAAGACGCAAATTATTATAAATATTTATTTTTCTAATATAGCAACAACTCAAATAGTCCGGCTTCCATCAGTCCGGGCACATTGTAGACCTGTTTAAAAATTTCATAATAAACTAATTTTAGAAGAAATTTATTAATATTAATTTGAACAATCGTTTTTATTGCCTCTAAAATTACGTAGCTGCCATTTCTCTTTCATTTGATGCTAATTTATACATCTGTAAACCAGATTTTATTAATAAGAACTTATTTTTTTTATTAAAAAAATTATAATTAATATAAATGAAAATTGTCTTTTCAAATTAAATATCATAAGCATATCGACTGGAATTATCATATAAGACAGAAATTATTATAAATATTTATTGTTCTAATATAGCAATAACTCAAATAATCTGGTTTCCATCAGTCCGGGCACAGAGTAGACCTGTTTAAAAATTTCATAATAAACTAATTTTAGAAGAAATTTATTAATATTCATTTGAACAATCGTATTTATTGCCTCTAAAATTACGTAGCTGACATTTCTGTTTCATTTGATGCTAATTTATACATCTGTAAACCAGATTTTTTAATAAGAAACCTATTTTTTTTATAAAAAAATTGTAATTAATACAAATGAAAATTGTCTTTTCAAATTAAATATGATAAGTATATCGACTGGAATTATCATATAAGTCGCAAATTATTATAAATATTTATTTTTCTAATATAGCAACAACTCAAATAGTCCGGCTTCCATCAGTCCGGGCACATTGTAGACCTGTTTAAAAATTTCATAATAAACTAATTTTAGAAAAAAAATATTAATATACATTTAAACAATCGTATTTATTGCCGGTAAAATTACGTAGCTGACATTTCTGTTTCATTTGACGCTAATTTATACATCTGTAAACCAGATTTTTTAATAAGAAACCTATTTTTTTTATAAAAAAATTGTAATTAATACAAATGAAAATTGTCTTTTCAAATTAAATATGATAAGTATATCGACTGGAATTATCATATAAGTCGCAAATTATTATAAATATTTATTTTTCTAATATAGCAACAACTCAAATAGTCCGGCTTCCATCAGTCCGGGCACATTGTAGACCTGTTTAAAAATTTCATAATAAACTAATTTTAGAAAAAAAATATTAATATACATTTAAACAATCGTATTTATTGCCGGTAAAATTACGTAGCTGACATTTCTGTTTCATTTGACGCTAATTTATACATCTGTAAACCATTTTGTAAAAATAAATTATAGTTAATATAAATAAGAATTATCTTTTCGAATTAAAAATGATCAGTATATATTTTTCTAATAACTGAAATAGTCCGTATTCCATAAATCCGGGCACATTGTAGACCTGTTTAAAAATTTCATAATAAACTAATTTTAGAAAAAAAATATTAATATACATTTAAACAATCGTATTTATTGCCGGTAAAATTACGTAGCTGACATTTCTGTTTCATTTGACGCTAATTTATACATCTGTAAACCATTTTGTAAAAATAAATTATAGTTAATATAAATAAGAATTATCTTTTCGAATTAAAAATGATCAGTATATCGACTGGAATTATCATATAAGACAGAAATTATTATAAATATTTATTTTTCTAATAACTGAAATAGTCCGTATTCCATAAATCCGGGCACATTGTAGACCTGTTTAAAAATTTCATAATAAACTAATTTTAGAAAAAAAATATTAATATACATTTAAACAATCGTATTTATTGCCGGTAAAATTACGTAGCTGACATTTCTGTTTCATTTGACGCTAATTTATACATCTGTAAACCATTTTGTAAAAATAAATTATAGTTAATATAAATAAGAATTATCTTTTCGAATTAAAAATGATCAGTATATATTTTTCTAATAACTGAAATAGTCCGTATTCCATAAATCCGGGCACATTGTAGACCTGTTTAAAAATGTCATAATAAACTAATTTTAGAACAAAATTATTGATAAACATTTGAACAATCGTATTTATTGCCTCTAAAATAACGTAGCTGACATTTCTGTTTCATTTGTTGCTAATTTATACATCTGTATACCATTTTGTAAAAATAAATTATAGTTAATATAAATAAGAATTACCTTTTCGAATTAAAAATGATCAGTACATCGACTGGAATTATCATATAAGACAGAAATTATTATAAATATTTATTTTTCTAATAACTGAAATAGTCCGTATTCCATAAATCCGGGCACATTGTAGACCTGTTTAAAAATTACATAATAAACTAATTTTAGAAGAAAATTATTAATGTACATTTGAACAATCGTATTTATTGCCGCTAATATTACGTACCTGACATTTCAAGTTTTCTGTTTCATTATTTCTGTTTCATTAATTAGCATCAAAATTTATACCTATGTAAACTAGATATTTTTTAGTAAGAAACCTATTTTTTTTATAAAAAAAATATAATTAATATAAATAAAAATTGTCTTTTCAAATTAAAAATGATAAGTATATCGACTGGAATTATCATATAAGACCCAAATTATTATAAATATTTATTTTTCTAATATAGCAACAACTCAAATAATCTGGCTTCCATCAGTCCGGACACAGAGTAGACCTGTTTACAAATTTCATAATAAACTAATTTTAGAAGAAATTTATTAATATTCTTTTTTTTTTTTTGGTTTTTAAATATTTATTAAAAAGAAAATTACACAATTATAATGCTAAAATTAATTCATTTTTTTTATTGCCTCTGCAGCAGTTCTGTGGCATCCCAGGAACTGGTGTTGAGAGGTCAGCTATTTACTGTTTCTTGGCTGTTTGGGTAAAGTATTGTTTTACTCCTAGTTTAAACTGTTCTGCTCTTGTTTCTGTCTTCAGTTCGTGCGGTAGGCTATTGTATGTTTGTATCCCCTTTGTTGTCAAGTTGTTGTTTAGGGCCTCAGTCCTACTTTTGCTCGTTCTTTTTTTTTTTTTATTTCTTCAATCGTGCTCGTGTTTCTCCCCGGTTATGCTTAGACATATGTTTGTCTTTATTTGTTTTTTGATAATTTTATGTATAACACAGCACGATTGAATTTTAATTTCCACATCCAGGTCTGGGAGAGACCCATCATCTCGACCACCAAACAATATTCTTTTCAGTTTTGTCTGTTGTCTCTGAATTTTCTGTAGGTTTCCCTTAGTTGTGTATCCCCACACAACCAGCGCGTAACTCACCCTGGCCGTAAAAAGTGAGTGATACAACGGCACCCTACTCTCAACCGGCAGATATCTTACTGCTTTGCGCACCGCTCCAATCACAGCTGCCATCTTTTTTGTTAATTTATCTACATGAGTGTCCCAGTTCATCCTCTCATTTATCGACAAACCTAAGTAATTGCATTGTTCAGTTCTCTCTATGATTTTATTTGAACAATCGTATTTATTGCCTCTAAAATTACGTAGCTGACATTTCTGTTTCATTTGATGCTAATTTATACATCTGTAAACCAGATTTTTTTAATAAGAAACCTATTTTTTTATAAAAAAATTATAATTAATATAAATGAAAATTGTCTTTTCAAATTAAATATGATAAGTATATCGACTGGAATTATCATATAAGACGCAAATTATTATAAATATTTATTTTTCTAATATAGCAACAACTCAAATAGTCCGGCTTCCATCAGTCGGGGCACATTGTAGACCTGTTTAAAAATGTCATAATAAACTAATTTTAGAAGAAAATTATTAATATTCATTTTAACAATTGTGTTTATTGCCGCTAAAATTACGCTGACATTTCAAGTTTTCTGTTTCGTTTGATGCTAATTTATAAACCTGTAAACCAGATTTTTTAATAAGAAACCTATTTTTTGTATAAAAAAAAATAAATAATAGTTAATATTAATGAGAATTGAATTTTCAAATTAAAAAAGATAAGTATATCGATTGGAATTATCATATAAGACCCAAATTATTATAAACATTTATTTTTCTAATATAACAATAACTGAAATAGTTCGTATTCCATAAATCCAGGCACATTGCAGACCTGCTTAAAAATTTCATAATAAACTACTTTTAGAAGAAAATTATTAATATACATTTGAACAATCGTATTTATTGCCGGTAAAATTACGTTCTTGAACTGTTTTTCATTTAGTACTTCTTTTTTTAGGTTTTTGTTTTATTAAAAAGTTTTTTTATCTATTATTTAACATATAGGGGACCAATGTGGGCTTTTGCTTCTTGAAGAAAGGAGGATTTCAAGGATACGTTTGACGGAACGGTTGAAGTAAAAGTAGATGCTGAGATGTGAGGCGGTTTTAGATTCAGATTCGGAGATGATAGAGTTACAAATGGAGATTGTGGAGGAATGAGGCATTCGGAATTTGGTGTCTGGTAATATGAATTGGATGAATTTGAAGAATTGAGAATGTTTAGGAAAAAGCTAATGAATAAAATTGGATAGTTTCTATCGTATCGAATTTTGACTAGTTTATCCTATTTTCTACGAAATACAAACTATAGATACATTAGAACAACTTGGGAAGCACAACTTTTTTCCCAAAAACAAATCATTTCGCGGAACATCTCTCACATTTTCGATGAGCAGCAGTTGAATCATCATATTTTTGATATGTGGAATACAATATTTTTTCGCATATATTATTTCAATATTGATTTCTTCATATTTATGAAGAGTTTATTAAAGTAACATTATAATTAACAATATTAGTTTATCTGAAAATTATTATATTTATGATCGAAGGTTTTTCAGAAGAGGTGAAAATAAACAAACGTCTTCATATTAATCCTCAATCAAAATATAAGATTATAAGAAATAATAAATTACATAATTAACATTTCGATAATAAACAGAACAAAATTACAAATACAACAATTAACCAATTAGTTTGCACAGTACTTATAAATAGGAAAGTATAAAATCATTGTCAATTATAATTGCTGCCTCCTACGTAAATTGTTTAATTATTTCTAAGGACGATCTAATCGTGTATATGTGTTTCTTCTTTTATTTATTGAACCTCGCGCGCATTTGGATGGCATTGTAATATTTTTTATATGCACACATGATTACACTATGCATTATTTATAATAAATTGAATTTGTACGGTTGCCATTCGGCATTATCATTGATGCGACACACCTCCAACAGTATTTTCCATACTCGTCGCATGATATTTTTTTTCAATGACAAATTCTGCATTTCCTCTCGCATATACTCATTAAGAGTATTCAACCAGTAATAATATTTATTAAGCAATAACTGCTTATGCATACTTTATTTAACTATATTTGCAAATTTTGCTACAAGAATTAATATTATTATGTATATTTTTTACTCGACTTATTATTAATTTTAATATAATCATGAAAGAAATTGTGTTTATTACTATTATTAATTTATTTACTTACTGAAAATCATTGTAAACTATATACATTTTTAAAGAATTAATTTCAATTATAATATGATAATTATTTTTTTATTACTATCGCTAAAATTAAAATAGTTTAAATAATTAATTACTTTTTTCATAATTTATTTTACTGTTCTACATTTTTCGTATTATTAAATTTATTATTTATTATCACCACATTCTGGAAATGAGTAAATAGTTTTGACATAACAATAAAGAAAAGAAAAACACAATGAGAGGAATAAATTCCTATGCGATACTTTCTATAAAATAAGAAAAATAATTGTTAGTTTTATAATAAGTAAAAAAAAAAAACAACTAAAATGTTATTCTATTTACAATCAAAATAATAAGTCTAGGACAGTAATTCTAAACCATTGTACCGCGGCACTTTTGTGTGCCGCCACATTCTTATGAAATGTAAATTTTAGAAATGTAAATATTGTAAAAATTGTAATGATTTTTTTTATTAGGAGTAAAGTTTAGACATATAGGATATATTAGTTACCCATTGTTTTTTTTTGCATAGAGAAGCACTTGTTACAAAATATTTGCCAACAGAATTTAAAATTGTTTTGGAATAATGTGTTAAAATGGTTAATCATATAAATCATTAAAAAGTCGTTTATTTAGTAATTTATGCCAAACTATGGAAGCTAAGTGCAAATACTTGTTACTGCATACGGAAGTAGGGTTGTCTAGAGGAAAAGTTTTATTGCGTGTGGAATGTTGAATTAAAGACGAAATAAAAATGTTTTTTGAACAAAATAAAAATTTTGATTTTCTTCATTTGTTGGAAGATAAAGTATGGTGTGCTAAACCAGCTTTCTAAGCAGATTTTTTTGTTATCATTAATAACATAAATTCAAATATGCAAGGGCCTAAATAAAGTATATTAAACTCAACAGATAAACTGGAGGGATTCAAAAAACAAATAACTTTATGTAAGAATAAAGATCAGGAAGGCAATTTGGAAAAGTTTGAGTCAGTCCCAAAAGATTTTAATAATACTATTCATAAAATTTTTATTAACCATTTGACAACATTAGATTAAAGAATTATTAATTATTTTCCAAATTTAGATATAAAAAAAAATTATTGGGTTCGTAATATATTTGTGATAACAAATACTTCTGTATTTGAATTAACTTTGAATGAAGATGAAGAACTAATTTTGCTTTCTAATAATCGAGATTTAATTTTAAAATATTCGGAAGAATCTATTTATTCATTTTGGATTAACTTTAGATGCGATTATTCTATGATAGCCAAAAAAGTTTTAAAAATATTATTGCAATTTTCTACATCTTATATGTGTGAATTCGGATTTTCAGTATTTTCCAACATAAAAACGATAAAAATCATCGAGACTGTTAAATGTAGAAGATGAAATTATCAAAAAACATGAAACTCAAATTTCTCATTAAAAATATTCTTATTATTAACTTGTAATGAATCCCTTAATAAACGTGTTTTTGTAGTACAAATTATTTTATTTAACATTCAAAATTATTATCATAAACTATTTTACACAGTGTATTATAGGTAAGTAAACAACTTTTAAACATATCTTTTTCTTTGTGTGTCGTCAAATTTTAAATTCATTAAAAGTGTGCCGCGACGAAAAAAGGTTGAGAATCACTGATCTAGGATATTAAACTTCTCTAATCTTTGAAATGGTCAAGTATGTTTATAGCCAAAATATTAGGATGATTTTTTGTCTGTTCCTCAAAGTTGAAAGTCGTACACAAGATTCAACTTTAATTCAATAAAAAAAATGAAAATTTAATGCTCAGTTATTTACAATTCAGTTATTTTTAAGTTCTGCAGTTACAATCGGATCTATATTAGATAATAAAATGACGGTAGCATTAGCATAACTGTACTTTGTGTAGTTGTTGGTCAGACGTATAAATTGTGTGTAGAATAAATCCCAAAATATTTCCCAAAATAATTCTCTATACAATACTTTATCAAATTCTTGAGTAATATCCAAAAAAGCTGCCATGCAATAGATTTTTCTCTTCAAGAAGTTTCCTGATTTTACTCATATGGTTACTCTATGAATTTGTTCAATAGTGACATTATTTTTACGAAAACAAACTGGGAATATGTGAAAATCCTTTGAAGCAACAGAACAACATAAAATAAAGAAAGACTAGTACTAGTAGTAGTCCGCAGTATTTCCAAATTTTTAGAATTTTGCCTCTCTTTTTACACAGCTGTAAATTTCTGACCTAAATAAATTGATATTTAATCTATCGATCCGTCGTTAATGCTGAAATATATATGGTATATAATTTCAAATGTAAATAAACCTTTCGAGTTACCAATAATATTCAATATCCTTATAGTAATCCATGAAATTTTAAATATTTAAAGAATCAAAGGAAAAATATGACTAATTCCACATGCTAATTTATCATAAACAATATCTTATCATAATTTAGCTGTTTATTACGACTATCTTTTTATATTCTAAAATAACTGATGTTCATATTTAAAAATTGCTAACTCTGATTTTATTCATATAATTTCAATATGAATTTATTCAATAATGGTATTATTTTTACAAAAACCAAACTGGTATTATGTATTTCTCGGACAAAATCCTTCGAAGCAACAGTTTTTGAAATAATTTTGACAAATTATTCTTACATAAAATAATTCAATTATAGAAAGAGTAGTAGTAGTCCGCAGTATTTCCGAATTTTAAAAATTTTACTTCTCTTTTTACGCAGCTGTAAATTTAGTAAAATGAATCGAAATTAATAAGTGTGAGTTCCGACCTAAATAAATTGATATTTAATCTATCGGTCCGTCGTTAATGCTGAAATATACATGGTATATAATTTCAAATGTAAATAAACCTTTTGAGTTACCAATAATATTCAATATCCTTATAGTTATCCATGAAATTTTAAATATTTAAAGAATCAATGGAAAATTATGATTAATTCCACATGCTAATTTATCATAAACAATAACTTATCATAATTTAGCTGTTTATCACGACTATCTTTTTATATTCTAAAACAACTGATATTCATATTTAAATATTGCTAAAATTGCAAACTTAAAGTACTAATAGTTATCTTAGAAGCATATTTACAATAATATTATACTAATACGAGGAACGGAACTTTTAGTTTAATGTAATATGTAATATGTGTATATTTTAGATGTATAAAATGCGTTAAATTAATAAATAATTATATTTTATTTTTATCTAATATATTTTATTAACAATCTATTCATATTGAACATTAAGTAAATCTGATGGAGATTGACATTTTTTTTTAAGTTAATAAACTTTCTCGATGATGTAAGTTTTACCACTTTTTATGTGTTTTTCTTTTTATACAACTATTATTTTTTTAATTTTTTTTTTACAAATTATTTCAAATTGTTGGTTGGCTGTCGTTTATGTTTGCTAATAGTCATTCGTATAATGATGCGTTTCGATTCCATTATTCTCTTTCTTTGTGTATCTGTTGGTGAAGTGGACAACAATTTTAAGAAACTTGCATATATTTATAATAATAATTTATTAGCTAAAAAATATAACATTTTAATTTTATTAAATAAATATGTCGGTCAAAGGGCTATCATCCTTGTATCATGCTGTAGAATAATTTAAATATTATTATTTTTTTAATTCTTATATAAAAATATTATTTTTTATTCGCGAAACACTTTCGACGTGATTCCACCTTGAACTAATGAATTTATTTTTTTGCTTTTCCATTTTATGTTATGTTATTTTGGCGAATAAATTATTATTATTATTATAAAATTGCATGTTTTCAGTTATTTTAATTTACATTTTATAACCATTGATCATTTTATATAATATATTTTGTTCAGATTATTATAATTAGTAGTATTATCTCTGAATAAATCAAATTTTATTATTTCATATTGAAACTTATACAAACCTATGTTTTGATGTGTTTATTGACGAATTATAGATTTTTTTTCTGTGGTTTTCGAAATTGCACAGTAACAAAATATAAAGATAAATATATTTCATTTCAAATGAAATATTAGATAACTTGAATTGAATTTTTTTATCTATTTCATTAATTATGTCAATTTTTAATAATATAGCCACTATTTCTAATTATTTCTGTATTGAAAATGAATCAAATTGTTTTAATTCAGATTATTTTAGTTATTTTTCAAATTATAATTTATTTTGATCTTAGTTTAACTTTGAGAGTCCTGTTAAAAAATATAAATACATTATTGCATAAGATATAGTATTATAAAAAAAATGTAACATTTTTATAATTAAAACATGAAAATTATAAAACGAGTTCCCGCTTCGAGCGTCCTGATATTTACAATTTCTAGAAGGTTTTATTCTAATGCTCTATCTAATACTTTAGCTGTATGTATTTTTATAATTTTCATGAAATAATGCTATGTAAAATAATATGAAGATAGATACTGTTAAGTTCCTCAACTACACAATTGCGGTACAAATAAATTTACTTAATGTTCTTTATTTTAAAGGTTTCTTTTAAATTTTGTAAATGGCAAATCTAATATTAATCGTGCCATAAAGTACTTTTTTTTATTTTACTAAGAGAAATATATATGTAGATTTAGTATGTGTTAACTTGTCATGTGAAATGCCAACATTGCCGTACATTTTACAAAGAATATTGCAATATTGCAGGTCGGATGGATTTAGAATTGCTAATCCCTCACGCGGATTTCAGTGCAGAGAAGTGCGGAATCGCATAGAATGCAGAATGGAGTAAATAGCATTGATGGCAAGGTTAGATTTAAGTGCTTTTCATATAAAAGGTGGAACAGAAACAATGCAATTATTATCTCCTCCTATTGACTTGGAGACTTCATTTGAATATAAAAAAACCTTTCCATTTCGTTACCTTTCCGTTTTAATTAGCCTCGATTTTCTCCCACACGAGAAGCTAATGAATTAATATTTCGTCGTCTCATTAGGTAGCTAAGCCTTATTGTTATTAAAATGAACAATCATATTTCAAGTGTGTTTTGCTTTAATGCATTTTGCTCACGTTATCCCGTCCCACGCGCTCTCCAGCCATGACCTCTTGACCAATCGGAAGATTTCATTGCTCATTACATAGCAATTACGCGTTCACTAATCAGGGATTATGGAATCGAATCCACTTAATTGCCTGGAACGTTTCGATCATGTACACTTTTTGTGTCGATAATAATTGCATAATAGAAATTGGAGTCACGTAAATAGGAAATAGCGTTTACTTGGAATAAAGAAATTAGACATGCCCGAAGTGTTGTTATATAAATAAACAACGTCAACGGGAGGTTTCTTTCACAAAGCAATTTGTAATTCCTGCGTGGAAACGAATTCATTTGCGTAACGCAAAGAAAGAGGCACCCATCCATCCTGGATCTCTTTTTAGAGTTTGTGCTGGTGCGGTGCGTAGACTGTACGCGGATTTACCATCATAATCTTCGATTTTGGTTGCGCCGAACAACTCGATCTCCGGTGGATGGCTGCGCCAAGGTAGCATTAAGTGTTTTCAAGAGGACGAAAGAGGTGAGATGATGATTTCACCAACATCTGTTGCGGTAACTTAAAACCGGCGAGCGAGAAAAAGCCCATGGATTTCACTCGATTATTGTTTTTTATGGAAAGAAAATCAATTTATAGCAAATAAAGAATCACTTTCCCAGGAATATTTATAATATTTTTTTTTTAATACAAACATTCCATATTTCTGATTTCTCAAATTAATTTTATTTATCATAAACATTACTAACGTAAATTGATTATTTATAGATAATTATTTCATATACAATGATAAAATGTAATAAACAATTAAAATATTATCTAATATAAGCGAGAAAAAATAGAAAATCGTAGAAAGATAATATTTGTGAGGAATCGCAAAAAAAAATATTTTAAAAGTAAATATGTGTAAATTATAAAATTACATAAATTGTATTGAAATATATAATAAAATAAGTTATACATTCAGCCACCATAGAGAGTTATAAATTAATTTCCTTATATTTTTTTCAGTCAAAGTCAAAAATATAAAATTAATACAGAAATTCTTCTAATTGATTAGATTAGATACATTTATAAATCTATGATAGAAACATGATAGAAACGAAAATATGTGACATATATTAAATACAATATTAAAATTAAGTTATACAAATTTTATTTTGTTTTAAGTAGATTTGCGATGTGAAATAAATGATTAGAATTATGAATTATTATAAGCTATACAATTTTTTATTTTATTATAGTAGATTTTAGAAAAGCAGTTAGAATTACATTCAATCACAAATTCCTAACAATATTTATTTACATTCAGTGAGAAAAATACTACTACTTAAAATACTAGTCTTTTTTCATCTTTGATAATTTTAAGACAATTGATAAAATAATAATAATATTTATTGCAATAATAAATTAAAAAAATAAACCAATAATAATAAAATAAAATTCAAGTGCTGTAAAGCTAAAATTTTATTATTACATTCAAATATAAAGATGTATCTACTACTATTTTTGGTTCAAATGCTTCTTATATTTTTACTAATTTTAAGCCATGAAACATCAATTATCATTTTCAAGTTTTTTTGGTGCTCTGTATAAATAATTTCGATACAAATTGATTCTATTATTATAGAATTTTCTTATTTTAAACATCTATATTTTCTATAAACATATTATATAATTATTGTAGATTATCTTTGAAATTATATATTTTTTTTTATGTGACAAGCATGAAAGTCAAAGACACTTAATATATTCTTTAATATTAAAGATTAATTTTAATCTTAATACAAATAACATATATAGTAATATCTTATAAAGGTCGAAAACAACCCTTTAAAAAAGTTAATTATTTTTTCTTTAATTATAATTATAAAATTACATTTATTAACGCTATTGACCGCGGTATTTCCACCCTTTATAATTATTACTTTTTATTAGGAAATTATTAATTATAAGTTTATTAGGCACTATTATTAACATTTATTAAGATATATAGTTTAAATGATTTTTTTTTTTTTAATCATTCTTAAAAAAAATATTTTGTTTGTTAGTTAAGAAACCATCAAAGACACATTAAATAAATAATTATTAATCGAGTGAAAGTAACTATTTTTAATAATTTATGTTTTTGTTATGATTTAAATTATATAAACTTATTTATTTTATAACTGTTGTAATAATCGTAATTATTATTATGTTTATCAAAGTTGTTATGTCCAAAGTACTTTATTTAAAGGTTTGGATATTTGACGTTGATGAGAATATTAGAAATTCGTACGATACTGAAAAGAAGATGTAATATTTATTAATTTGCTTAAAGGAAATAATGATTATAGTCATCTTTTATTGCTTTTAAAATCTTTGATATTTCCGGTTTCAAACAGTACGCATCCAAACATCGCATCTATTATAAGATGTATTTTTGTGTCTTGAATAATTTTTTTAAATTTTTTATTACAAAATATTTATTAACATAATATTTATTGCAACAATAAATTACAATAATAAAATAAAATTCAAGTGCTGTAAAGCTAAAATATTACTATTACAATCAAATATAATGATACATCTACTACTATTTTTGGTTCAAATGCTTCTTATATTCTTACTAATTGACAGTTCTTGTACATTCTTTGTTTTAAGCCATGAAACATCAATTATCATTTTCAAGTTTTTTTGGTGGTCTGTATAAATAATTTAGATACAAATTGATTATATTATTATAGAAATTATTTATTTTAGACATCTACATATTCAATAAGCATATAATATATTTATATATTTATTATGTTTGAAATTATATATTTTTTTATGTGACAAGCTTGTAAGTCTAAGACAATTAATATATTCTTTAATATCAAATATTATCTTTAATCTTAATACAAATAACATATTTAGTAATATCTTATTATTAAGGTGGGAAAGACCTATAATGAACAGCCCTTTAGAACAGTTCATTATTTTTTCGTTTTTTTTTGTTAATCATTCTTAAAAAAAAACATATGTTTGTTTGTTAGTTAACAAACATACATCAGAAACATATTAAATAAATATTGTTCGAGTGAAAGATGTATTAACTATTTGTAATAATTTGTAATAGTTTTTGTTATAATTTAAATTATATAAACTTATTTATTTTATAACTGTTGTAATAATCGTAATTATTATTGTATTTATCAAAGTTATTATGTCCAAAGTACTTTATTTAAAGGTTTGGATATTTGACGTTGATGAGAATATTAGAAATTCGTACGATACTGAAAAGAAGGTGTAATATTTATTAATTTGATTAAAGGAAATAATGATGTGTTTATTTTTGGTAATAGGTATATTGTTATACTGGTTTATAGTCATTTTTATGCGCTTTTAAAATCTTTGATTACTGCGATTTTAAAGAGTACGCATCCAAACATCGCATCTATTATAAGATGTATGTTATTCCGTATTTTTGTGTCTTGAAGTATTTTTTTAAAATTTTTATAATAAAATATATTCTAATACCGTAACATTTTTAAAATAGCTCAATTTTATCAATTACGTATGTAGATTAGGAAAATGTAATGAAAATTGTAATAAATAATTCACATTGAACGCAATCCTTTAAATGTTGTTCAATATGCAAAGATTGAGTAAAATAAGTGGTTTCGAAGTGGGCAATTTTTCTTTATAATTTTCTTCACGAAACGATCGAGATGATGCGACTATGAATTACAAATCGCGTCGATTTCGAAAAGTGTAATTACAGCGCATAATGATATTAACGAGGTCCAGCCGGGCTAATAACGTTTACATCATCCATCGTCTCTCCGCTTCGATCGAGTAGGAGAATCCCCCTTGTCTTCGCGTCTGCAATATGTCAGAGTGAATAAGTTTCTAAGGTAATTAATGCCGCCTCGTTAGAAACTTTTACCTCTGCTAGCAGGATCCGAGGAACTCAATAACAACAGTATAATGGAATTAGAGAACAGCTGTTTCCTTCATCCCATGAAACGGAATTAGCGTTGATCAATTATGAGATTAGAAATTGGCGTCGAGTGAGAAATCGTACCTGTTTACCTATTCGCCATTTATTGGGATGAGTCAGGGTTTTGGATGCAATTTTAATTTTATCTAAATTTGGTGTGAATAATTCAAATAATCTAAGGTCAATTTCGATTCTTCGGTAAGCGAATGTGTTTCGAACGATTGCGCAATGGCGAGCATACTTCTGCAATTAGCGAATTATGTCAGGTGTTGCGTAAGCGTCGCCTCGATTATAAAACGTATTGTAACAACGAGTGTAGAACCTGTAACTACTGTTTGCCCGACTTATCTTCCAGTTTTCAACTTCGACTCTGTTATTGTTATTGTTTCCATGGTAGCCATTGTCGATGGTAGATCATCGCGAACTTGACACACTTTCCCACACGCACGCTTATATAGTGTATACGTAGTACGTAGTCGGTGTTTAGGGATATCGCGTGTTCATAATATATTATATTCCAATTTTATATCAATACACAACATATTGACAGCTCGTTACACTTAATAGTTTGTTTTATTAGTGCTTGACGCATGGCTGGGCGTCCTTAATATTTCGAACCAAAGGACGACGGCAGGAAAAAGCCCTTGGAACAAATTCCATCAACGGCTCTTAAATCCGCAAAATGTCACACGAATAAATCAAGCTTTGCCGAAAACATAACGCACGCTACAAGAAAAAAAAAACTATAAATTATTAACGCGTCTACGCAAAACATGCTAATCCTTGAATTAGAATTGCAGATTCTCCCGGCATAGATAAATTATTGTATATTGATTGATTATAAATTCCTCACTCTCTTTAAATCACTTTATCGAATATTGATAAATGAAAAAGAAACGAAACTCATTGTTTCACCTAATCCCAATGTAATCCTATCCGTAATCCAATGTAAAACTTATTCGTTTGATTGTCAACAATAAGTGATTAATATCAAATATTTGTCAGTGTATTTATATTTTAATAAATTATAAAAATAATAATTAAATCGAGATATTTAAAATTATCAGTAGTTAAAATTTACTGAATATTTTCAAACACTTGTATATATTTCTAAGATAATTTTCGAAAAATATTCTTTATTATAATAAAACTGTATTGATTTGTTAATAATTGAATTAAAGATTTGTTTTAAAATATTTTTATTCTTAAAATTAGCTGAATGAAATATGATGTAAATTTGTAATCTTATAACTTGATAAAATGTATAATTTTTCTTTTGCAATATGTTATTTGTGTACATAGTGGGATGATGTGCACATTGCCCGAAAATGATATAGATTTGCTTACAAATTAAATAAAAGTAGATTGTAAATTGATATTTAAATATAAATTTCATCCACATTAACCGGAAAATGTATACCGAAACTTCACTGCTTTGAAGAATCTCGAATAAATGGGGGAAATGAATAAGATTGGATTGGAATCTACCCATACTAATTACTAAAGTGAAAAATGGTAACTAAACATTTATTTTTATTATATATTAATTATTTGAATGTACATTTGCCAAATCATATGATAAAAATATACATTTGTTTGAAAATGTATACTTTATTCCTGATATGCACTTATATCTTCTTAACATATATAATGGTGATATGTGTTACTTTTCTATTATTATATCAAAACTTGTTTCTATAGAAAGAAAGAAATAATTTATAACCAGAAAAAAGGACATTTTTTATTTCGTAGTAATTTATACTATTTTCTGTAGTATAGATTTGTTATTTTGTCAACACTTCTTTCAATAGATATAAATAACAAGATAAATGTACTATTTTATAACAAAATTGGTAAAATTGGTAAAACTATTATAAAACTATTTTTATTATTAAATATTCCAAATTACACAAGTAATTATTAATAATTAATTATTATCTACATTTACCATAAAATAGGGTTTATGTAGAATAGTTTTACCAATATTTTTTTCGTCAAAACTTCTTCGTGTAAAAAATAAAAAAATAATTTATAATCACGTTCATAATTTAGTATGAATTTGTTCATAAACAATAGAAAATATAACAAAATAATTTTATTATTAAATATTCCAAATTACACAAGTAATTATTAATAATTAATTATTATCTACATTTACCATAAAATAAGATTTATGTAGAATTATTTTACCAATATTTTTTTTATCAAAACTTCTTCGTGTAAAAAATAAAGAAATAATTTATAATCAAGTTAAAAAATTTGTATCAATTTGTTCATAAATAATAGAAAATATTACAAAACAATCTTATTTTTAAATATTCCAAGCTACACAAGTAATTATTAATAAATAAGAAATAAGATTTAAATAAAATAAGATTTATGTAGAATAGTTTTACCAATATTTTTTTTATCAAAATTTCTTCGTGTAAAAAATAAAGAAATAATTTATAATCAAGTTCATAATTTACAATAAATTTGTTCATAAGCAATAGAAAATATTACAAAATACTCTTATTATTAAATATTCCAAGATTACACAAGTAATTATTAATAATTATTTATTATCTACATTTACCAAAACAAGCGGAAGTTATTTATAATAGCCGGATTTTTTATGATAAAATAAATTTTACTCTACTAAAATTGAATTATTTTTTTATAATCGAAAGTAATTTATTTTTATTTAAAATATTTAATTATGCAAAACTTACGACTTCCAAGTAGATTCAAAATATCAGTCCATAAATGAATAATTTAATTAGAATTGCAAAATTTAAAAAACAAATTACTTTTAATGTATGTTCGGGAGGCCAACGACCAATAATTTAATGCTTGTTTATAATAAACATAAACATAATGTCTGATATATAAATTCCATCTAGTAAATTAATGTAAAATTATTCGTATTAAACAATCAAATATTAATTCCACAATAAATAATGTAAATAAAAATTATTAGAAAGTCGTACAAGTGAGAAAAGTAAACAATAAAAAAAGAAATTGAGCGTATCCTAATATTGATATTTAATTTCAGATATTTACTTACACACCTGTTACAAATTAGTTATGGAGCCGAAACGTATATAAAAAGTTTTTTTAAGTAAGTAAACTTATAAAGTTATATTATTTTCTGAATATGCAAATATACTAGTTATAGATTAATAATGTAAACGCATTAAATACGATAAATATATTTTTCTTTGATTTCAAGTTTAAGAATCTTTTAATATTTTACTATAGCGAAAAATAAAACGCAATTATCAATTTTGGAATATATAACATTTTTTTTGTATTAATCGCATTACTAAAAAATAAACTTTTATTTATTTGAAATTATTTGGTTTATTACAATCTAAAATACATTTTTTTTTCAGTATTGAATGATGCAAAAAATAATAATATTTCAAAACAACTGATTGTAATCAATGAAAAAGTCGGCAAAGAAACAATCAAGATTATAGCAAAAATAATAAAAAATAATTGGAATTTCGCAATTGATCCTTAATGAACCATTGAATGAACGTACATATTAAATGACTTTTGCTATTGCATAAATCGTATAAAGTATTCAAAAAAAGTCAGTGTTAACTATCGTCGATCGATGAATGCACCGGAATAAACGATGACTCACCTGAATCAATTCAATGAAATTAAAATGTTAAATGTCCTTTATGTACGACGACTCTATTGCAACCAGTTGCTTTCCTAGATTATCACCTTGAAATTTCGGCAGATGTTATTTATACACAAATGTATACTCGTGTCAGGTGTAATAATGTTTCATTTTAACGATTTTAATTTCGACACACAAAAATATATGTAGAAATCATGTCAATTTTAGCGTTAATATTATTAATTTTTTAATTAAAAAGACTATAAAATTATAGTTTTTGTTTGCTTAATTTCAAGGATTTAATACAATTACATTAGTAAACCAAACAACTGTTATGATAAAACTCAATAGACTTGATGATACATTATAATGTAATTAAAAAATAAATGATTAATTAGTAAATATGCAATTAAAAACAGATACAGGAAAGTTAAAAAAAATAATTGCTGTTACATAATGAAAATGTTATTAATCATTGATTAAATAATTATAATTAATTACGTTCTTTAATTGACGTTGTGAGCAAACTTGGCGACGCCAGTAATTGACACATACCAGGCAAATATGATGCAACAAGAAATTAATGTGCGGATTGGAATATCTGGATATATATGTTTACATTTACATTGAGATTTATATTATTATATAAGTATAATATTAAGAACGTTATTGTTGAAACATTTTTTATTGACAAACAAAAGGAAAAAGAAATTGAGCGTTCCTACTATTTATATCTTAATTCTAATATTTATTTACACAACAATTGTAAATTAGTTATGTAAGCAAATTATTCAATTTTAACTCAAATTTAATCATATATGGAATAATTTAATATTTATTTAAAAAATAAATATTTTTCAATCAATTAAAGCAACTAGTTTCCCAGAATGGACCGGTGCTAAATATTAATTCTCTTAAGTATTTTTTGGGTATTAACAAACTATGTTGACTCAAGTAAGACATTTTATGAACTATTATGAAATAATATTTGTTTCTGTTAAAAAAATATAAAAATCACAGAAGTAAAGAACATTATTTGATCAAATTTTAATAAAAATTACTTTCCTTTTCTTCTAGTTGGATCGCTCCAATTTCAACAACTTAAATACGTTTCTGCCAATATAGATTATAGTTAATTGAACGTGCAAAGATGCAAGACATATATTTAGAGTCTAAAGTTAGATTAACTAACGGATATCAATCTTATAAAAAAATAATTAAATATTAACTACCGGGAGATAATAACTGTTCACTCTAGAGTCTAGAGGTTCCCAATCTTTTTCGGTTTGCGGATAATAGTATAATAGTATTTTTTTCTGAGGCGCCCTTTTTTTCTAAATTTTTGGCTTTCTTGAAAACTTTCCGCAGCGCACACTTTGGGAATCACTGGTCTAGACCAAGCATGACAAACTCGATAATTAACACGGGCCAAATAAAGCAGTTTATGTAAAAAAGCATGCATTTTCATAGAAACGTAAATTTATTTCGAGAAGAGTAATGATAAAATTTATGTTTTTTCTGGTTCGATTTCACACAAGTTTCTCACCCTTGCTCTATAGTCGAGATTCTAGAGTATAGGTTCCAAAAACATACCTTTTATAACAGTTTTGGCGTTTTACTATTTCAGCGCAAATAGTAACTAATAATATATAACTGCTTATTCTGTGAAATTATAGAAAAAATAGTGGCCAAATGTAGTGCATCATTTTGAACACAGTTATTGCTATACCAATTTTGGTGACACGTAACCCATATGTAAAGATTATAAAGTTATTATTTCATACAATGGTTTAAATATAAAAATTTTGAAGCAGATTGTATTGCATTATTAAAAATCTTACAGTAATAATAAAAACACCATAAATTCCATTAAAAAATTGTTTATTTCAAACTTACTAAGAAAAAATAACAAATTAATTTAAAGAATGAGGCATATGGCATTTTTTAAAGTTTGTTAATATCCGATTAAAATTTCCCTTTTCGTAGATAGTAAATTCGCTATGAGTTTAGTTCAGCTAAATTAGAAAATTAAAATGCAATTAAAAATGTTCGCACTATTTTTCATAATCCAGGATTCAGTATTAGTATTAATTTATGAAGCCAGAACTCTTAGTATCCACTTTTAAATTATATTTAGAAATGTATATAAGATAGGATTTAGAACCAAAATTGTAGATTAATGTTCAATTGCTCTTTGAAATCAATATGGAGAAACTCCAAATGTCACATACTGTCAGTAAATCCTTTTTGAGAGACACTTAGATAAATTTGAAAAGTGTCTATAATCCACCCGGTCTAGATTCCACTTGAACATAATAAGATTCCCCAAAAAAACGGCAATAAAGTTTTTTTTGTTTTAATTAAATTCCGTCACCTATTAATTATAGATGGTCATTTCTGGATGCAATCAGAATAACGCCTCTCTGTTTTCTGAACTTTTGTACTATAAATCAAATAAAAAAAATAGATTTAACGATCAAGATTTATCAAAACATGTTTGTCTGCTTTGATAAATGTTGATAGTTTTCACTACAAAGTTGTCGATTATTTAGACTGTCACTCCATAAATAACGCAATGTAGCGATATGTACAGATGTTGACTTAAATTCTTAGCAACCAAATATTGACAATAAAAACACATTATATAGCGTACATTTGGTACGCCAGTCATTGCTGGAGTACCATCAATCGCAGCAGACTAAATATTTCGAATATGAATGTCTTTCTCTTAAAAAAAAAGTTATTCATGGCATTAAATATAGATTCTCCCATTGTATCCGCTTCCAAATTCTTTTTCTTTCTCTTATAGGTGTAAAGTCTTGACCAAGTTCCGGGGTTGCCTTCGGCTATTTGCGATAGTTAAACAATCCATTGCATGTAATAATAATTAGCAAATTGTACATGTGGCGTCTCCCTAATTTTATTTTATGATTTCCTATACATGTACGATAATAATCCGACAGTTAAAATTAAACTAACTTTATTATAGTAATTCAGCAATACTAATTTGAAGTATCATTATATAAAATATCACTAGAATTTGATATTTAAAATTTATTATTGTTTAAGCACATATCAGTTGATATTTGTAAGCAGTAGAAGACATTATTTAGTATACAACTGAAAACCAAATGGACAGGTAATTTATGATAGTGAAAGCGACTAATTACCAAATTACAAAAATAAAAACAGCGGATATGTTTCAATACCTGGTGGCCATGCATCGAGAATAATAAGTGCTTCATGATTATTTTTTTTTGTGTTTATCGGAACAATAATCTTGTGGTAAACAACAGCGGCAAGGCCTCTCTTGAGTGACCAATCTGTGCGCGCATGATGTAGTGGTGCAAAGATTCGGGCGAAGGTCTGCATACATTATTGCAGAATCATAAGGGCTCCGTTCGAATCGTCATCTTTTATTCATCAGCCCCATTCCGTGGGAAGTTTTGAAAGACACCTTCGAGTTTTGCAAGCCAAAAGCACACAAAACAAAATGCAGTTATTTAGCATTTAGTACTTTCTATTATTGAGTTCAGATATATTAGAAAGTCCTGTGCAACAATAAGAGAGCGCGAAGCTGTGCAGGGAGTAACAATGAGAAAGGTCACGAATTCGTTGGTTTTTCAACAATTTTGGTAGATCGACGTGCAAGCAGTCGCATAGAACAACAACAACAATAAAATGAGTAGTCGTGTTTGAGGCAGCGTCTATATAATGAAATAATTGCACGTTCCAAAGCTTTTTATTTTTATCTTGACCTTACCCATCTAAATAAATACACGTCGGCGAAGGTTAAAAAGCCACTTTACTTTCTGCTTGGGATACTGCTGCTCGATGAATGTATGCTGCTCCTTCCTCTCTTTTATTACCATTTTTTACACTTCTCGTGATTCTCTCTCTCTACTTCTTTATTTATACCTTCATTTGCGGCAAAGTTCTATTATATTTGCAGGAAAATGAAAGTCCTCTGTTAAAAGGCCGGTGTCCGTCTCAAAATGCACTATCTCTATCCGCACCGTAACAATCACGAATATGAAATTTACTTCCTGCATTTCATTTCGAAATTCTAATTCGCTCTCTGACATTTAGCTGTGGCCAATCCGGCGAGAGAACGAGCAATTCGACTGGAAATCAATTCGACACGCGGTTCTGGTCCGATCCGCCAATGATCATTCTTTTTGATTGGATTTGCAAACGGCCTCTCTATGCTGGACAGGAAGCTTTAGCAATATTGCTCCAGATCAGTGAACACTTCTGTATATACATTTATTTCAGATTGAAAGTAATTACGTTTTAATAGCTTTTCTTCATTAAACACTAAATCGAAAATAGGTCATTACAATATTATTAATTTATAGCGTAATTAAACAAAAAAATATATAATTATCTACTTAACACCTCACTCAATAAGTTCGTAGGATGACTAATAAAACAACAACTTTTGGGTAATATTCGATTTTATTCATCTACATTCATTTATCAAAATACCCTTCAGTTTCGGTAATCATTACTTCAGTGGAGCCAAATCTCTTTCCCTTGAGCATTCTTTTTAGATCTGCAAACAGGTTGAGGAAGCAAGTCAAAGTGCAATTCGTGCATTTTTACCATCGTTTTGATTAACTTTTGACACGATGCATTGTCTTGCTGAAAAAGCACTTTTTTCATCTCCATTTGTGGTCGTTTTTTCGCAATTTCTTTCTTCAAACGCACCAATAACGCCATATAATATTCTATATTGATGATTTTTCTATCTCAAAGTAATCAATGAATAAAAATCTGTGCACATCCCAAAATACGGAGGCCAAAATTTTACCAGCTGACATTTGCATTTTTGGCTACTTTGGACAGTTTTCGTCATTTGCTGTCCACTCTGCTGACAACCGATTTAACTCTAGAGTGTAGTGGTGGATCCAGGTTTTTTCCATTATTACATACCGCATAAAAAATCCTTTTTATTTCGCTTGAACAGCTCCAAACAGCGCTCTGAACCATCATCATCGTTATAGTTTTTGGTCCACTGTGAGCAAACGCGGTACCCATTTCGAACAGAGCTTTCTCATGGTCAAATGTTCACGCAACTTCATTTTACGGTTGGCTAAAACCATTTTGTGGACTTTTTTATGTTTTCTGCAACAATTGAAGATTTTGGGCAACCAGAGCGTTCAGCATCATTTGTGTCTGTTCGACCATGTTTAAAATCAGCAAACCACTTCTCTACCGCTAGTTTTTCCCATCAAAAAGCAATATTTTGTCATCAATTTTCATTTGGTCATCCAAAATAATCAATTCATAGATTGTGTTACTGCTACTAGTCAACTTAAGTTTATAATCAAGAAACTATGTTATAAAAGTATTATTTTCAACAAATTGTAACTGACATTAGTATCGTCTATTAGCTTTTATTTTGACAATATAGAAATAATATAAGAAGAAGATACACAATAATGTGAGGGTAAAATCTTTGCAAAAAGTTTACAAGTTGTGTTCATAACAACAATAATTATTAGAATCATTTATAATTTATCATTAACATTAACATTAGTAATTCAGATGTCTCGCAAAATTTATAAAGAGAACTTAATCATATTGAACAATGGCTTAAAAAATGGTTAAAAATTAAAGCCAACGAAATGAAATCGATTCATGTCACTTTATGATGAGAAAAGAAAACATGTCCACAAGTCACTTTAAATAAAGAAGTACTACCGCAGGAGGATCATGTAAAATATCTTGGCATGGATTTGGACAAACGACTCGTCTGGAAGAAGCAAACTATCACAAGACAACAAACTATTAATATATAAATCCATACATAAACCCGTGTCGTCATATGGAATAGAGTTATGGGGTTCAGCAAGTATCTCTAACGTCGAAGTACTACAGCGATTACAATCAAAAACATTGCTTACAATTACTGACGCACCCCGGTATGTCCCCAATCGTGTTTTACACAGTGACTTACAACAGTTAAAAGTGTACTTACAATCTTTAGCGAAAGATACCAAGGAAAACTACAATCGCATCCAAATAAATTAGCGAAAAATCTGCTAGTAAATCAACCCCAAACATATAGACTTAAAAGGTCCTACATACTAGACCTACGAAATAGATTTAATTAAATTTAATAACAAAAATAATACTATATAAAACAATATAAAGATGGATTCTATTAACTTCCTCATCAACATGACAGTTGTACCGCCAACAATACTTAATATTCTTACTGTAAATAAAAATAAATGTTATATAAAAAAAACAAAGTATATGTATAGGAAAATTATTTTATGTACTAATTTTTGAGAATTTATTTTTACTTAATCAAAATTTACTTTATTTTGAACTTTTCAAACCGGATAGTGAATCCGGACTGACCAAAGCCGTACTATATGACGTTAGGCGGATTATCCACTAATTCAATAAGGCAAACCAAGACATTTTAAAATATAATTATATGGGCCTAGCCCTAGCCCATCCTTAAACCGCCAATCGATAGATTTTGATAGTTGATTTTTTATAAAATTGCTATAACTTCCATAGTATAAAATTCGATATTTTATTAATAACAAATTTTACAAATATTCGAACTTCAATAAGAAAAAAAGTATCTAACAATGAGTCAAGAACAAAGTACAAAAAAACTAGTTCAAAAATTAAAACGCATTCGAGATCGGGCCTTGGATTTACATTTGACATTTCTGTTAATTGTTGATTTCGTGTTTTTTTATTATGATTATTCTTGTTGTTGTCGCAATTCAATAATGTCCTTTATTTTATTTTTTTGCTTCGGCAATTGCACAGTATTTATTCGGTTCGTTATGCAGGAAATTTCAAGACCGCCGCTCGCTTAAATCAGTTTTTATTGGATTTCCAATAAACGTTCATATATGTGTTATTACAATCTGATTTCCATATTAGTCCGTTTCCATATATCCGAGACTTTATGCTCGCGCAAAATGAGGCTGAAGTCGTAAGTATCGACGCGAATCAAACAAAGCGCATACCATTATTACGGATAAAGTATTGGCTATGCAATGTTAGGATACTTCGGTCTTGTCAAATACTACAGTCTGGATTGTTGCCAATTAAATTAACGTCCGTTTCCATCCACTTTTCGTATAGTTTTGTTGCAATTTAATTTTGCACGTTGCACTCCCTTTGAGCAATAATTGCTAATTGCGACTTTAATTAATGAGATATTTCATAAATTCAATTCGCAAGCATGCATTCATTATTACACAAAACAGCGAACGGCATGCCTTCATATTCAAATTCAGACTCGCATATTTCTGTACCCCGACAAGTCGGCATTCACGTAGAAGAGAGATGATCTAGTGCGTGCAATGTCTTCGGAGCTCTTGCAGTTGCAACGAAGTAATCAATTTGAATTTATTCGCAGTGAAAATTCAGGACAAAATGAATACGCTCGATAATTAATTTTCTAAATTACTCAATCGCTCTCCGGGCATACACATTTTAACACGCCTGACTAATTCGATCTGATCCAGGTGATTCGATCCCAGAGATTGTATCAGGTCGACCGGCAAATAATTTCTCACCGGAAAAAAAAAATATATTGCAAAACACGCATTAATTGTTATTGGGCATTACATAATTTGACCAAATTATATAATTTAAATTATTAAATCAAATCCCTAGCATTTATAAAGTTTAATTTTATTATTGTTACATAAAATTATAATATAAATTTTTATTTTTTCAATAGTAATCATTTCTACGATTTTTAATAATTAGTTTCTAAATATGAGAGAAATATCTGAAATATTGAAGTAAAAAATATAACTTTAAATGTGTAACAATTCTTACAAAGATCACTTACGTTAATTACAATTTAAAATATCCTCTATTATGGTAGTATTATACTTTTTTCCAATATTAATTTAATAGAGACCGATGTGGGCTTACGCCTCTTGCGGTCTTGAGATATTATGAATGTAAATGTTAATGTTAAAAATTAGGTTAAATAAAAATATAATAGGACTTTGTGTCTAGCTGAAAAAAAGACAAAAGATAGTTATTGTTATTAGGGAGGACGAAGGCTTTATAATTTGGAGTAATTCGGTGAGGAAAGAATCATTGGATTCGGTATTACGAGCCAGGACAGCTGGGGGATGGGGTTTTGTGTTTTGGAACTTTTGAGAGGGATGCCCCAGAAGGGAGTTTGAAGGGAGGAGGGATATTCGGGATACGAAGCGGCCTTGGAGTTTTTTGATATGGTCATGGATGGTTGGGAAGGATACAAGATTGTATAGGGTGCCAGAAGGATATCTGTAGTAAAGGTGGATGATTTCTTTTTGAATTGAAGGATTCTTTTATATTGGTTAGGAGAAGAGATGGTGTACTGTATGATTGGGTAGGTTATCAGCGGGCAGATGAAGACTTTGTAGGTGTTAAGGAGGGTTTTGTTTCAGCAGCCTCCTCTTTTGTAACGAAGACAGGACAGGAGGTTGAGGTGAAGGTTGGCTTTTTTGAGTAAGGGGTTAATGGTGTGGATGGGGTTGAGAATGTTGTAGAAGAGTTGGATGCCAAGGTAGGTCGTGGATTGCGATTCAGGGATGGTGGAGTTCCAAAGGGTAATCGAGCGAGGTTGCAAGGTTTTGCGATGGTGGAACTCAAGGACATCCAGGACTCAAAGTTAAGGCAGGAGATTTGGAGAGATATGGCTGCTTTGGTTGGAGAATAGTCGGAGCACCAGATGACTGAGTCATCGTCATATTGCTGGATATGGGAATTAGGAAGGATGGGGACAGGGATGTCGATGACAGGGATGAGCAGTATATGTTGAAGAGAATGGGATAGAGGATTGTACTTTGAGGGAAACCAGATTTGATTATGAATGGGGTTGAGCAGGAGTTACCGATTTTGATGGTGATGGATCTGTTAAGGGGGTAGTCTTGTAGGAAGTTAACTAAGTAGTCAGGGAAATTAAATAAAAGGAGTTTACGGATCAAGTCGTTATGACACACGGTATCAAATGCTCTTTGGATGTCAAGGAATAAGGTGGGGGTGTGGTGGCGACACTTACGTTAACAGAATATATTCCAAACTAATAAAAATAACTTCTTTAACAGAATATTAATTATAATATTCTTACTTATATTAAATAGTTTTTCATGATACTACTTGCTTATTATTGTTAAAGATATTTATTTCTAATATTTTTTGGTAAAAATTGTTACTTAAACTTGTTTTTTTTTCTAACAAATTCTTTTAAAAAAAGTTTAACCATCAAAGAAAATTATCAGATTATTCCAGAAATGAAAAATATCCTATAGAAACAAAAATTATATTTCTAAGAGTTAAACAAATTTGAGACAGTCTCAGCAATAAATGGATGAAGTGTATCAGATCAGATCAATTATTGACAAAAAAAAACTAAAGAAAGTAAATAGTATTTTTGTTTTCGGTTTTGCGTTTAGAAAGAAAACAATGATAGACTCGAAAGTTGCTAAATATATAATTGTTGGTGCAAAAATTTGAGACCATTAGACCATTATTAATGTGAAATAAAGACAATCCTATTTATTGTTTTATAACTGTTATATCTATTTTTCTTTTCCTCTATAAAATTGCATTTTCAATCATATAATTTACAGTCAAAACCAATTACGTCTGTTTTAACTTTTTGTTTGTGTTCTCTAAATACATAATTTCAAGATCAGTGTCTAAAGTATTTTATTTTTCTTGGTATTTATATATAATTTGTCAATAATAACCAGCTTTACTATGTTAATGTAAGTACATACATAATATGAAAAAATATAAACATGAATTTTAAATTACAATATATGGATATTAAATGTAGGATTTTCCGCATAAAAAAAATAATCACGAGAAACCTTTTTATGTTTTGCTATATTGGCCATGAGAAATCTAAATAGCACAAATCCAATAAAACTAATTGCAAGTCGGTGTTTTCCATTCCTTAAAATCATGTATACGTTATGAATAAAAAAAAACTCATTTACATTACCTGACTTCCATAATTAATGTATGTGTATATATAAGCTAATGACTATATCATGAGCGAATGAATGAAATTTATTGTTATTCAAATGTGTACAATGGTAAATGAGACATGGCTTTGGAAGTTCCGGAACTTGACCGAAGAGAGTGTTTCGTTGGAAAAGCATCTCGTCCAGTTCGTCCAAGACGTTTTCGATTTGTACCGAAGTCTGAGAACGATACTCTTCATCTCGTACACCGGTAATTTACTGGACAAAATGCACTTAACGAACGTCGAAATCTATACTGGTGAACACATACATGAACATTCATACCAAGAGCTAATAATGATCATCGTGGAGACATTGGAGGATTTAGAAAAATATATGAGATCCATGTACAATAAATACGGATTCCACTCCACGGATAAACACTTTATCATCTACCTGGGATATTTCCAAGTGGGCAATGTGTTCGAAGTGCTTTGGAGGTACTTTTTAACCAATGTAGTTGTAGTGGATAGATTCAATGATGTGTATACGTATAGACCTATAATAGACGGATGTAGCGCTATTAAACCTACCTTCCTGTTCAATACTGAACACTCGAATTTGAGCGTAATCTTCGATTATAAGTTGGATCACTTTCACGGTTGCGAAATCAGAGCGATGGCCATCAAGTATCCACCGTACGTGATTGACGTCCAAGCCGTGGATAATCCGGGAACGGAAATTACGTTGCTCAGGGCCGCAGCCGTAGTCCTCAATTTCACACTCAGCTTCGTCCAACATAATAACACGTTCATCGGCGAGAGATTGGGCGATAATCGGTTTACTGGTGGCTTAAAGGATCTGTACGAAAACAAAACGGATATTCTCTGTGGAATGTTCATTGGAGAACCTCTGATGAGAGAAATGGACATGAGCATCTTCACCTACAGCGGTTTCTTAACCGTTTTCGCTCCCGGTGCAAGGATGATTCCCGCTTGGAAAATTGTAACAGTTATGTTCGAACCCACCAGCTGGGCCTGCTTGTTGTCAATACTCATAGTATTAAATATCTTTATACACTTCTCGAAAAAAATAATCCCAGAAAAGGTAGACGTTCTACAGCCCTTAGGCGTAATGCTGAACCAAGCGATTAAGCAGCCAAAATCCATTACTTTCAAGATGATATTCTTGCACTGGACTTTCTTCTCCCACATAATAACTAGCATTTACATCACGATCTTAATAATGTTCCTCACTACTCCGATTTACGAGAAAGAAGTACAGACTTTCGATGAGATCAAAAGCAACAATTGGGTTTTAGGCTTGAAGCGGCAACTCGAAAAGTACGTATATTTAAGCGATCTAAACTTCTCACAAATTATCGAATGCCCGATGGACATAGTATGCTTAAATCGAACAGCTGTTGATAAAGACATGTTCGTGATCGATTCCAAAGATGTTGGAACGCACTATGCTAAACATTTGACAAATGACATGGGTCAATTGAACCTGTTCCAAACGAACTGGAAAATCCTTTACTTCTATCTCAGATATGTTATCAGGAAAGGACATCCGATTAAGAACATGCTGGATAACGTGAAATCCAGATTCTCGGAAAACGGCCTAGTCATTGTGTGGCGATCCAGAGTATCGACGGTGTCAAAGATAACCGGAAAATATGATTCTGTTAAAGCAATTGATTTAGATTATTTTACATTAAATTTTTTAATATTCTTTGCCGGTATCTCTATTGCTACAATAATATTCATTTTTGAACTTAAATCTTAAATACAACAAAAAATTATTTCCTTATAATTTTTTTTTTCTTTAATTTAAAATTTGATTTAGTTAAGACTTTTGTTAACTATATATTTGGTTTTAAGTATTATGATATCATTTTATAAACGTCCAATGTTTGATAAATAAATAAGCAATGGTGAGTAATGTTGAAACAATTAAAGTATTTATAAAAAATATCTAATATTACAATTGCAATTTAAGTAATTGCTGTTTTAGATTTATTAAAATCGTTTATTGATAAAAATTCACTCACATTATTTGACTTTCATAATTAATGTAGATATGACTTAACGAGCTTTTTTTACAATATTATTTCTCATATAAATTGAGAGTTTTGATATAATATAGTAGGAGATATAAAGTAACGTGCTCCCTGCAACATCAAATATTTATCTGAAATTATCACTAAACATATATGGGGTGAAGTTTCCCCATTATCCTAAAGTAATGAAAGTACCATTAGTAGAATTATATTAAGTCTACTTCAATAGCAATAAAACCATCTTCACATGCACAATGGATAAGATGTTGGTGCACAGTGAAACGTTTGAAATCAACTGGCAGTTTGTTAAGAGCATTATGAAAGTGTATACCGATATAGTAATATTCGTGGCTCAGAATGGTTCTTTCGTTGATAAACTCTTGGATGAAGGGGTAAAAGATGTAGAGCTTTATAATCCCTATTCGAATTTCGAGTATATGATTAAGTACAAGCATTTCATCATACTTATAATCAACAGTTACAATGATTTTCTAATATATTTCAATCGGATATTTCACGAGGTAGGATACAAATCAAATTTGATGTACTTTGTTATCAACATGGGAGCATTTGGAGCCTACGAATTTGCGAATATCGCTGGTGGAATGTATCTGGTCAATACTATTATAATGGACAAATTAAATGATGTATACACTTTCAAATTAACACAGGGCTGCACGACCATTGCTCCTTTGTACTTGTTCAATGCAAACAAACCAAATATAAGTCGATTCCAATCGTATATGAAATACGAATACTCACAATTCCACGGATGCGAAATCACTGCGATAGCTGTTAAATATCCGCCTTACGTGATCGATATCGAGGATCCCCATTATCCAGGATTGGAAGTCGACTTACTGAGGGACGCTTCGAAGTTGTTGAATTTTAAAATCAATTTCATCGACCATAATTATACGAGCGTAGGCCAAAAACTAGGCGAAAAGAACTTCACTTATGTTTTAGATGAATTATTTAAGAACAGAGTGGATATGGCCTTTGGTATGTTCGTAGATAACCCAATGCATGAGTTAGATATAACGCAATATGCTTTCGGGGAATATTTATTGGCTTTGGCACCGCAGGCGAGGAAAATACATATTTGGAAAAACATCTTCCGCGTTATGAACGATGATGTTTGGTTTTACATCTCAATATCGATTATTGCTTTGCAAATACTGTTCTTTGTATTCCATAAAGTATTGGATTTGGGTAACTTTAATTATACTCTGGTTTTATCTATTTTTTTTCGGAATGCAGTACCGATCCCAGTAAGACCGAGCTTAAAGATGCTCGTTGCTATATGGATTTCGTCTAGTTATTTAATCACCAGCAGCTATGAGAGCTCAATTATGTCCTTCATAGCTACATCCGTATACGAAAAGAAATTCAGTAGCATGAATGATGTTGGCAACATGACTATAGGCATTAAGAGTCATCTTCACAAGCTCGTCTCGGATGACTACCCAACCGTTTACTACTGCCCTTTAGATGATTCCTGTTATAAAAGGATAGTCGAAGAGCGTGACATGGTTATGATTGATACGAAACGCTCATGTCACTATTACAAAATACCAAGCGAGGATCAAGTGTATATAAGCAATTTGAGATTTCTCTTCCTGTATGCTAGATTTGTACTTAGGAAGGGTCATCCCGTTAAGAGGTTACTGGATAAAATCATATGGCGTTATATGCAGAGTGGCTTCTTGATACGATGGGGCAGGAAGTACGCAGATTTAACAGCTTCTAGAGCAACAAAATACAGCTCATACGTGTCGATTACCATTCAACATCTTCGATTGCCCTTCTGCATTTACTGGATTGGCCTCGGGCTGGGTTCATTGGCGTTCCTTTGGGAGAACAGGCATCGACTCTGGTTGCGCAACAATTAAGCCCATTGTGCAACAGAATTTCTTCTGGAAGTCCGTATACGTGCAGCAAGTCACCTCTAAGCTATTGACCCGTAGCATCAGCCTTCGCTGCTGCTAACCAATTCCGTTGTTGTTCTTTTCGGCAGAAATACAAATTTAAATATTGGGCTCCAACCAATTTCTGTTTCGTTGAGGCGACGGCCTTCGCTTCAATGATCGCTTGTTTTCCGTTCTTGTGAAAGACCTTCCGCGGTAACCTTTATATTATACAAAACTCATATATCTGTCCGTTATATTTCATATATACGCGTTTCTATAATTATAACATTAAATTTATTTGTACACAATAAATCTTCTAAAAGCAAAGATGTGATTATCCTATGGAACTTTACAATAATCTCGCACCTATTACCTAGTTTGTAACTATTGCTCTTTAGAAATTGTACTGCACCACATGTTTTAAATCTTATCCATACCGAATATGTATATGTAATTTATCAAGCTTTTGTAATTTCGATTACTGACTCATCCGATGAGCAATTACAACATCCTTCAAGTTCGTATTATAATTATAATTATAATTACGTGAACAATTTAGCAATAAATGAACCTATTAATAACAGTTATTTTTAAAACCATCATAAAATACTTCCTTAATATACGTTTTTATATATTTTTGTTATGAAATCTATCAGTCTATATATAAATATGAATATACGAATAAGGTTATTAACATATCTTATTCCGTGTTTGTTATTCTTATTTAAACTTATTACTTTGTTTTTTAGTTCATCTACCTAAAAAGCTTAATTTCAGCATATTTACATATATCCGACAGTACTTTTAAACAAATTTATTATTTGTTTTCGGCATAAAATAACATATACTTATGTTTATTTATATTTGTAAGATTATTAACCTTTCTTATTATTTGTTTGTTTTTCTTATTTAAAGTTATTACTTTGTTATTTCAAGCATTACATCAATAGTTTCAAAAACTGCAATAATAATATTATATACTTTTTTGTTTCTTAATTATTACATAAAAGTAGACTTAATTTTAATTAAAATACTAAACTTTATACATATTTTAGACCAAATATTATATAATTTATTAGTATTTTTAAATTAAATAACATTCTATAAATTGACTTATTAATTTTCAAGAATGTTTTGCAAAAATTATAAATATTTCAAAATCATTTTTTTGTTATTTATATTTATTGAACCGATTTTTCTTAATAAATCACATTATTTTCTTTCTGTTGTTTTACATTTATTTCCAAAGAACTCAATACCAGTTCTCTCACAATTCTGTATTCCTCGAAACACTAAAAACCCTAATAGCCATTTAAAACTCAATAATTCTTTGAATTTAATTTGATTAGTAAGGAACTTTTATTTATGCAATTAATGTGACTTTGTTTTTATTAGACTTATTTCATGAACATAAAATAGTTAATCTTTTAATTATTACAATTTTTAATTGAGCAGAAATCTTCGGCCCTTTAGTCAACAGAAAATAAAAACAATTTTAGTTTGTATTTGTATCATTTATTATAAATTTAATCATAAAAATGTAGTTTTTATTTATTTGATTATTTATTAATTACATTTTTTTAGTTTTATAGTTTTAAATTTGACAACTGTTGTAAATCGGGCATTGATTTACAACAGTTGTCAAATTTAAAACTATATTACTCCCTGAAAAAAGTTTATCATAAACAATAATGATTATCTCTTATCAAATAAAGCATCCAGACTGGTGGAGTTCTGCATGTACAAAATTAAAATAATTGGATAATAAAAATCCTCCAATAAGAACAAATTGTACAAAAACTTAATATTTAATATAAATAAATAAAAAATCAATAAAAAATATTTTTTCTAGGTATTACATGCGCTTATATTAATTTTCAATGAATTAACCCAACCCAATTGCATAGTAAAGAAGCAATTATTTTTTTGAAGTAATATCCCGTGCCCCAATGAATAGCTGGGAGTGTCCTCTGGGAAAATATCTCGAATAGTTCGCTTATTGAAATTCCAATCGAATCGATGAATTCAAAACAAATTGGTAAGGTAATTGGTGCAAAGGATATTCGGAGTGTACACGACCTTGTTGGCCTTTGTTTTTACCCGCTTCTTTTCCCGAATTCGATGCTAATTGATATTCGACAAGGCGACTGTGAGCAAGTGTCAATAGCCTATAGGTCGAATTGGTAATGGCGAGGAAAAGAAGCGAAGAAGAAATGGAGAACGTGCAGATCGGTCGGGTCAACCTTAAGGCGAATTTCCGATTACGCGCGAAACCGGATGCCAGGGATTCTCTCCACCAGCGATGAATCAGCGAACGCAAGGCCAGCTGCGGTGATACGTGATCTAAAATTGCTGCACACGGCTCTTCCGGTTTCGCTAACGGATGGTTGATGGGGCAATCGGTATCATTGCTGCACTTCTTCGAGCACGATGAATCGGCCGTGGAAGAACGGGAGATACAATATTGAAGAAAGAATAGAAAAAAAAACATGGATTAAGTGCGCGCAAGGTGTTTCCAGGGATTAGTTAGAGTGATGGATTGGAATGAATTAATCGAGTAAAGAGCGAGTGATTCCGCATCAGCAGCCATGGAAGTAAGGTCATTGCGGAAAGTGGCCGTGCACAACCTTGCCGCAGGCTTTTCGCTCCCTTCCTCCCATAATCCTTCCTTCCTGCCTCTGACTCCTTTTCACGGTGGCGCGAAGCCGTGTAAACTTTATATAATACGGTGCGTTCGTTCGCATATTCATGGTCGCCACACGATCGCAGACCAGACGCACATCTATAATACCTTATTGCCATCGCCTTACATCATCACACGGTTCCGACCCGCGGAATGCAACAAAGCTCTTCCATCGCGTAAACCAAAAATAAACCCAGTATTCGTCTTCGTTACCTTCCTGTGTGCACCGAAGTTAATCAACTAAGATTAGTGAAACAGTGCGACCTAAGTTTTCACTCTATATTGGATTACCAGTTTCTCAACCGTTCGGGTATGTTCTGCAATCATAAACAACACATCACACGTATACACGCAAATCATAACAATACCAAGAAGAGAACGAGAGAGCGAAAACGAATTCTCGCCTTGCCTTTTCAACAAACCAACAGCGAATTGCTCAGAAGCGCGGAGAGAAAAGACCATTGTGCAATTCTGGAAATGAAAATCCAATTATGCAACCTTTCGTTTTTCTTAATTAAAACCCGAATAGGAAACGAAACAGACTAATTAGAAGAGAGAGAACATGTTTTATTTTAATTAATTGGATTACGCTGACTTTCACTAAAATGCATTTAAACGACTCAATTTGTATTAAATTTCTAAAAATAATAACCGAACCATTCAATAATATTATTCCATTTCTATTCCACCAAGAAACACAAATTTCAATTATTAATATTATTTCACTCATTATGTCTTTAATTAGATATACAATTGTAAAGTTATTGCAACAAATATTATTACTTGCTTTCTACAGGTAATTAAATAATTTAATGTTATTAATGTTTGTAAAATTCCACGCGTTTAAAAAAGTGAATATTTCAATTCTATTAACTAGAGGAATTTCATAAAAGGTAAAATAAATCAATAAATCTTATATTTGTTTACCGGTTAAACATTTCAAATTTTAGAAATAAAAACATTTGAGAGTTCAACACTCATTTACATATTAATTTATTATTTCAAAAAAATCTCGACTATCACTAATAATATTCAAGGGTAATTTTGCAATAACATACGATAAACTATATTGAATCACTGATGTAGCAGATGTATTTATTGAGAATACTTTTATTTTACAATTATTTTTAATAAACAAATGCACGTGTGTAAAGTTGCTAAATACTAATAGGTAAATGAATCACTCGTCGCTTTTGCAATGCGCGGCATATAATAATAATAATACCAAGAGGAAGCGTTAAATCAAAACTTTATTACCTCGAACGAATAAAAACAATCCTTGAGCAAAGAAACCATGATCTAATCGTCGTGTTATTAATTACAATTACAAAATGAAATAAATTTGTGATACGTTAATTTACAAGTCGTTTTAAATGTGAAAAGTTGTTTCTTGTGTTTCCGCTCTAGTAGTTCAAACGGACTCTCAGAATTTCAAGCATTTAAATATTTCTCACCGACTCACATTTGCTCTCGCATTTATTTATTTATTTAAATTGCTATCTATCTATCTACCTATCTATATATATACATAATAATAATTGCAATGCTGCAATTCTGCATACGAAGTGGTATGTTTTGCAGCACATGACACAGTTGGGGCAATCTAAAATTAGTGACTATTTAGATACAAATTACCATCGAAATCGCATGGAAATAGGAAAAAGGAAAACATGGGCGGTCGGAATTCCGCGCGATTTCCAATTATCCGCGCGCGCTTTTTTTTTAATATATATTCCAAAAGGAAAAGCACAATTTTCCGTGGCGAAATCTCCGAGGGTAATAATTTACGAGCTCCATTGCGCAACCCGAATTTAAACACTTCTTATATTTCTAATGCAAAATTATTATGTATAATTTAGTTATTATTCGTTATATAGATTAATTCTACAAAATTAACGTTACATTATTATTAAAGTTTATTTTATTTTTATTATATAACACTGAAATTAATTGACTAAACGAACTTTGTACAATGGTTGTGATCCTTAATTCTATTTTTAATACTTCTAACTTTTCTATTAACGAAATATACCAACATATATACATTATTAATAAAAAAATAGTACACTACAACTTCAAATTAAATCCTTAATACATTCTCCAATAAAATTTATAAACTTTTTTCACGAATTTTTTCATCTTGAGAATATTATATTCTGATTTAATTATTTTACTTTTCTCAAGAAATTCTATTAACAAAATAGAAAATACCTTGTGACACTTTCAAAACTATTCAAACTACCCTCGTATTATATGAATTAATTTACATTTAATTTCATATTATATTTCTTATATAGGAAAACGTTATTTATATAATATTGTTATTAAAATTGTAACGATTGTTATTTTTATATGAAAACAGTAGAAATATTTATTATTAAACTTTTTATTATAATCAATACAAAAAAAACATCAAGCTTTTATAATATATCAGCTACTATTTCTAGATTATAAAGCAGATTTTACTATTAATGAGTAGAAGTAGTATACATAAATATTAATTGATGACTATTGAAAAAAAAATAAAATAAAATTATGAAGTATATTTATTATTATAATCAATACAAAAATAACATCAAACTTTTATAATATATCAGCTTCTATTTCTAGATTATAAAGCAGATTTCTCTATTAATGAATAGAAGTAATATACATAAATATTAATTGATGACTATTGAAAAAAAATAGAATAAAATTATGAAGTATATTTATTATTAAAATTTTTATTATAATCAATACAAAAATAATATCAAACTTTTATAACATATCAGTTTCTATTTCTAGACCATAAAGCAGATTTCACTATTAATGAATAGAAGTAATATACATAAATATTAATTGATGACTATTGAAAAAAAAAATAGAATAAAATTATGAAGTATATTTATTATTAAACTTTTTATTATAATCAATACAAAAATAACATCAAACTTCTATAACATATCAGTTTCTATTTCTAGATTATAAAGCAGATTTCACTATTAATGAATAAAAGTAATATACATAAATATTAATTGATGACTATTGTAAAAAAATAGAACAAAATTGTGAAGTTTAAAAAATATATCAAATTGTTTTTTGTTTTCTAAATATTAAAGAAACTTCATTATAAAAAAATACTTATGCAGCTTTCTTTATTTGTAATTGAAAATGTTTAAAAGGCTTATTTAATGGAAATGGTATTAAATAAGAGATTGCAAAAAAAAATGCGGATTTTATCGAGAGTTTCTTTAGCAAAGTGAACCAACTAACCTTGAAACAGAATCTAAACACACATATATACACTCCTTATTACCAAGAGCAATGCGGATGTATGCCATGAAGAAAATATCTCTTTGAAATTGGTCACCACGTAATATTTATAGAAACGGATTCTTACACGTGGAAGTTTATAATTAAAAAAAAATACAATGCAAACCGTGACGTATTAAAGAATTGAATTAAATTGGAATAATGATCTTTAGTTATGCAGTAGCGAACAATTTATTTAATTTATATGTTTAGATTTCCTTATTACAATGATAGAAATGATGTAAATAATGAGAATGTGGTTTTCAATTAAAAATCGAGTTTTATTATTTTATTCTGTAATTTTTAATGTATAATAATTTGAGTGTTTTTATTACATTTATTTGTTTAGTAATTGTCAGGTGTGTAATTGGATTTGCCAATAACTCAAAGTGTTTGAAACCGGACAGATCGAGGAAATAAATAAAATCTTACATTATATAGTTCCAAAATATTTTTATGGAAGTATAGAAAAACGTAAGTGAATAGAACTTATGTGTGCACAAAATATTTGGAAATTCGTTTGTATATATGATTTTTTTTTTCAAAAAATAAATAACTAATATTTTTTTATTTTCTGTGGCGTCAAAACGTTTTTTTATAATATTTAAAAAAATATTCTTTTTGGGGCCCCGCATATTATTTGCCGGGAGGATCCAATTATGATTAATCTGCCACTTATTATGTTACATATTAAAATGTATTCGTAATTAATAATAAATATTTTTAAAAGGAACTCGTCTGGATTTCATTTAGGCTAATTTCTTTCGTAGTTTGTAAATATGAAATGACTCGTTTTTAATTGAAATAATTTAAAAACCATTCATGTTAAATTATGTTTGAAAATTATTTTTAATTTAGAAATTTGATAACTGAAACAGTTACAATAACTATAAATGTAATCAGTGCAATAAGGAAAAGGTTCTTGAAAGTTGTGATTATAAATTTCCTTCTAAACGGACTATGATCTACTAATATCATTCATTTCTTGAGATAACAATTTCAGCGATATTTCAAGTTGTTCCTGCAAAAAATATATATTTTCTTTTTACCTTAATGCTGCTTTTCCTTAATAATTTATTTTTTCTTTTAGTTCATTGTCCATCAAACGATTGCAAAGTTCTATTCAAATTTGTTTAAAATATATTTCTTAAATTTGTTATTCAAATAAATTATTTGTTTAAGTTTAAAAATACTAACTGCTTTTTAAATATGAGCGTAGTGTAGAACATATGCAGAAATATTGTTTAATAATTCAGACCAATTATGACCATTTCTAAAATATTATTAAATAATGACTTTTGCTATTTTCATAAATGTAGAAATTGTAAACAATTTAAAAACTGATCATTTATTTATAAAAAAAATATGTAATACCTCAATCAAATTTTTTAAACCGTACAAATATTGGATTTGAAAAAAAATCATAAACAAAGTTTCTTAAATTTATATTTATTAACTAAAAGTCTTTAATAATATATATGAATAGACAGAATTACATAATTGTAACTACAAAAAAAAAAGGAAAATTTTAGAGCATACTTTCAAATAGTGAAACAGTACAATTGTAGACCTTCAAAAATTGCAATAGTACATAAATGTTATGTAAAATGCATTTATTACCTCAATGAATTAAATATATAAACTGGATAATAAATTGACTAATATGTTTATTTTTTATATATTTAAAATAAACTAACTTACATTTATTTCCTTAAAATTTATAAATATGTTTATATTATATAAAAACTACAAAAAATCGGCAATATCAAACCAAAGTTAAAAGCAATAAACTTTCAATTTAAAATTACTGAATAATGTTGATAAATTAATTTATTAGACTACTATTTTCAATATAATAAAAAAATAAACCTATAGTTAATAGCCTATGATTTTCAATTATAAATATAACATAGACAAACCTCGGTTAACTTTACTTCTGATAGCGAAGCTTCAATTTAACGAAGTCCACTATTTTCCGAAAAAAAAAAACATTAAGAAATAATTAAAGCAATTTGGCGCAAAATATGGTAAGAAGTTGTAATCCAAAAACATTATAAATTAAATAATCCGTAGGTTTCAAAATTATCGGTTACCTTTACAAAGTTTTAATTTAACGAAGTCCACAATTTTCCGAAAAAAATAAATCATTTAGAAATATTTAAAGCGATTTTGGAGCAAAATTTTCAAAATATGTTTTAAAAATATCGATGAAGAGGTTGCTAGAAATGTATTGAAAACCTTATTACCAATTAAAACAAAGAAAATGAAAACGAAATTAAAGAAGTTCCCGTCGATAATATGTTAACAACCAAAAAAAATACAAAGAACATTAAAATAATTGAAAATTGTCCGGATTTAAGAAGTATTATCGTTCAGCGAATAATGTTAAATGAAATAATTCTGTATAGACAATAGTTAAATCAAAGAGAAAAAGTGTAAATAATTAACAAGGTGTACTTGCTATAAACGTTATTATTTAATGAATAAAACGAGTATAAAAATCTTAATTGTTTATTTAAAACGTGACATAATGTTAATTACGATGACGATTTGTAAATCGTTTTTATTTGCTGCATAACATTATTAATTTAATTCAAATTGCATGCATAGTAATTTTCAATAATAATGAGGGCAAATGATTAATGTTGTACAATGCGCAGATGATATTCACGTAAATAATGATAATATGCTTCGAGCATGCATAATCGAATACTTTCTATCTGTATAATGGGAAAATAAATGTTAAAGACACATCCATTTATTAGAAAATTATCTTGCCTCTAGCAGATAATAATGATCAATTAAATTTAAACATCTAACTTAGGTTACAACTTAATATAAAATTATAAGAAAGACAAATAAAATAAATGTAGCAAACATTCTGCTCTGACCACCATTATTTTTGCAAGCTTTGGTACTATTGAATATTTCGCTAATCCAAAAAATCAACACAAATGTATACATATTAATTATTTAAATATGAATATTGTTGTTGTATTAAATAAACACGGTCATAAAGTTGCCTATCTGGTTATAGATAGCCATCATGCTATACCTTTTACACGAAAATTGTAGGTAATGTAAGCCATAAGGTTTGAGTTATTTTTTCGTACATTGTTCGCGTCTTTCGCTTGGCCTTCAGAGAAGAGAAGAATATCTAAAATTATAAAAAAAAACAGCATAACAGACCATTAGCCAGGTCAGGCTTGGATGTAATATATCATTTTAAATGCCAAGAAGTGCATATGTTTGCGCCGCAATTGTTGATGAGATATGTGATTCGTTCGGATACGTGCAATGCGCAATGAATTGAAGTTGTCTCTGTTTTCGGTTCGTTACGGTTCTCGGTTCCCATGATTACGGTCACGACGTTGCTCAATTCTTTAATTAATTAATTAAAATATATTTTAATAGAGAGACGGAGATTGTATTGGCGTATGTAATAGGTTTCGCTTCTCTCTTTTTTCACTTATTCAGCTCGGAATATGTAAATCGGTTTTAGTATGTGCGTTACAACACATTGTTTAATGCCATTAAGGCATAATTAAACGGGGCATTTGTTAGCATGTGGATACGTACATATATATTTCCAATGGCTTCGCGCAGCTTCCACACGTGACCATATATGTATAATTATATAAGTATTAGTTGGCCATTAATTGAAGTGACTTAAGTAGGTACATAGCATGTAAATGTAATGACGATAAATGCGTATAATCGTGCACTACATATAATATAAATTTAGTTAATCATATCTAGATCCTACGCTACAATTTTAATTATCTTCGTATAGTAACATTTATTCTTCGCTAAACATTACTACTCTTATCTTACGTCATAGCATACATTAAAAACTAAAAATCTATTAATAGAAGTAGTCTTATTACCTTACTTTTAATGAAATACTTTACAATGATCAATATATATTATTTTTATTCTTATTTTTGTATAATTATATAAAATATATATTAATAATTTTAGTTATTCATGAATATGTAGACCAATTCATTCAAAACTGTACTAAATTTTGTTTCCTTTCTATGACATCGGAATATCAGACAAAAAATCTGGGACCTTTTTGTTTACTTGAGTTTTTTACTAATTTACTAATGTGAATTAATCATTTTTTGCTTATATTTTAAATACATACGGTATAATATCAATTATAATAAAAAATATTTATATCTCATTCATTTATTGATCATTAATTATCTATTATTGACACGTGCTGTTTAACCATTCAAAAAACGAGACTAGTATATTCGCCCTATGGCGTATTCTCTCATTGATGAGAAAGTAGTATTATCAAAACTAAATCTGATCTAAAAGATTTATAAGGTTATTGACCGAAACCTTTCCGCTCATGTCATTCGATTTAATAACATGTGCATATTTTTTCCATATCTATTTTTTAATAAATAAAAAACTATAATTGCTACATTTTTATGTCCAAAAAAAAACAACATCATTCCAAGTATGTTTATGACTAACCTACTTTAGTTACTTATATCATTCATGTAGATTTTGATTTAAACTGTGTAATCCTGTGATAATCTCATTCCTGACATTGTGCATGTTTACTACTTTCATATATACTCGTTTATAGCCATTGAATTACTTGTATAAAAATATAAAATTTTAACAACAAACAAAAAAACATCAATTTTGGTTTACCAAATGAACAGGATATTTCTTAAAATATAAACTTGAATAAAATTGACAGATTTAGGAATTCTTTAGCAGTCTTTAATTTGTTAACTATTTCTTATTTGCTCTAATTTTAGTCATCGACCTAGACTTCAATCTTTGTCTTGTCCGAAAAAAAATATTCATAAAATTAAAGAACACATTAAAAAAATGATGACAAGGAGTGGAATATCCGTTTTTGGATTTTGACATTAAGAAATTTAAGGGCTTAAACATTAGTTAGAAAGTCAAATTTGAATTTGGACCAATAACTTCGAGCCACTGAAGCTTTTTTTGTTAAATCTAAATTAATATATTTTTCTACATTAAATTAAATCTTTTTATATAACATGCAACAAAAAACAAATTCAAAAATAATCGAAAATTGGATAAAATATTAACTATTTCTTATTTGTTCTAATTTTAGTCATAGATCCAGACTTCAATCTTTGTCTTGTCCGAAAAATATTATTCATAAAATTAAAGAACCCATTAAAAAAATGATGACTAGGAGTGGAATATCCGTTTTTGGATTTTGACATTAAGAAAGTTAAGGGCTTAAACATTAGTTAGAAAGTCAAATTTGAATTTGGACCAATAACTTCGAGCCACTGAAGCTTTTTTTATTAAATCTAAATTATTATATTTTTCTACATTAAATTAAATCTTTTTATATGACACAAAAAAAAAGTCAAAAATGATCGAAAATTGGATAAAATAATAACTATTTCTTATTTGTTCTAATTTTAGTCATCGACCCAGACTTCAATCTTTGTCTTGTCCGCAAAATATTATTCATAAAATTAAAAAACCCACTAAAAAAATGATAACGGGGGTGGAATATCCGTTTTTGGATTTTGACATTAAAAAAGTTAAGGGCCCTAGACATTAGTTAGGAAATCAAATTTGCAATTGGACCAATAACTTAAGCTTTTTTTGTTAAATCTAAATTAATATATTCTTCTACATTAAATTAAATCTTTTTATATAACATGCAACAAAAATAAATAATGATCGAAAATTGGATAAAATAAATTAATATTAATTTTGTTTAAAAAGTAATTCTGCTAAAATATTTAATTTACACAATAAAAAAATATTTTAAAATTTCACATTATTTATATTATGTTGTGATTTACTTACGCTTTTAAGCAAACATAATTTTCTAACCAAAAATTGTTCAATAATTAAAATATTATATAAAAAGTATATATAATTAATATAAATTTTAAATGAACATCAGCGAAAACTGAAAAAAATCTAATGGAATTTTATAATTTAATTATTCTGATAATTGATTAATTAATATGTGATAGTATAGTTGTAATTCTGAATCAATCAATTGATATAGGAATGTATGCAATATAATTAACCGACTTAATAATTGTGCGTTGTATGTTTGCGTTGTGCTTGTCCCATTATTTCCCTTGGGAAGTTGCCTTGAATGCAAACTCTTGCTTAATATCATTCATTCATTTTTTTTTCCAGTTTCTTTGCCGAAGCATTGTTGAAGAATTTTTTATTCATCTCGTGCATTGTTCTTCAAGATTCTGAAATTACGCTAACCCATTTTTAATTGCTTCAACGATTTCGGACACCCGAAAACTGTAACATCAACGTTTCGGCCTACTTAAGCAACACGGAATATTTATATTTTATTATTTAGATCGCGCGGCGCATTCCACGAGCCGCAACTAGCCTATTTCCAAGATTTCTGCATAATCGGTGCGTTTCCTTTTTTATAATATATAGTATTAAATTAAGTTATTTTGTTGTATGGCTATAAGTTGTATCGCATCTATACATATTTTATTTCATTATTGACACAGGTCAGGGCTTCGTTAACATATTATGGATTTTCCTTGGTAATAAATTCAGTAAATAAATATTGCTCAATCGGAATCGCACGGCGAACAGAAGCAGTGTGAGTGCATTTAATGGATAGATCTGTTTTCTCGAACGAGAAAAAAAAACATTTAGTGCTATTTGCATGTTTGTAAAAAAAAAGAGAGAATAAATAAAAATTGATATTGAATTGATTTTGAAATTTCTGAAATTCAGTTTCGCTTTTGAAGTGTGTGTAGTTGCACAAAATGTAAGTAAGATCGCAGTAATTGCAAACGCAGAGTAATAACAATAATAGTATTATGTTTTATTGATAATCTCGATATGCACTTTCACTATTTCACATGTGCCTGGGTTCGAGCGGAGACGTGCCTTGTAATTGCAGGCCTTTTTCTGTCGGCGCATCCTCGCCATTTTCGTTGTTGTTGTTGTATTCCAATCGGCGGTTGCGTAAGGATAGAAGAACGGGCGTGATAAAATTCCCAAAGACACACTACTGACTGATCCACGTTCTTAACCGGATATCGCGCAGCGAAGGTGCTTTTACTAAGCGTTTAAAAATAGATTATCGCACTTACCGATCACAATAATATTGGGGAAAACTCGTTCCGGCTGCAGTATTCTCACGGTCGGCATACTAAATGCACTTTTGTTATTTCATACAACGTAGACAAGATGTAAGTCACTAACATATTTCATAAAAATTTGGAACCAGAAAACACCTCAAGCTTAATCATAAACAAGGTGCGATGTTTCCTTGAGTATATTGCAATTCTAAATTTAGCAATGCAATATTAAACTTAATACGCTGTGAAAGTTAACAAAAAAAAATGCACTTAGAACGCTTTATTTCGTACACAAAATACTTATTTAAAAACAAATATGACTCATATCACTTATATTTCTAAATCTACGCGAAGTAAACAATTCCACATTTCACACTAACAATTCAGAGTGTTAGTAAATATTATTGTTACATATTGAACTTTGCTACAACATGATTGAAGCCTAAAAATATTTTTTCTATTATTTTAGTGATTCGTATTATAGCGATATTAATATCAGATAAACCTTAGGTTATTTTAGTATTATAGTTTTAGTTTCGTGTTTTTCTTTAATTATTATTTTATGTTATTGCGTACTTTTCATAAAATGAAAGAAATTCAAATAATTCTAAATTAAGATACTTTTTATGATTATATAATTAAATCTAGCTTAATATTTACTAGAAGAAAACGGCTATAGATCTTTGTCCTAGGTGAGTTTGCAGACACCTCGCCTTTCCAATTAATATTAATTACCCGATCGGTTTTAATTGTTTCTAAATGGCAGCACAGCGTAAATGTGCCATTGACGCAATGCACAATTTTTGTTTGTTATATAATTAGAATACAAAACGTATACATAAAATACCAGCAACTAGTATCTCAATAAACTAGATTTTTATGCAATCAATTTTATTTGCACTCTATAACCTTGCGTTCGATTAACAATTCCATTTTTTTTTGTAATTAATTTATTTTGATAGTTTTTTTTAGTTTTGATACTAAATTCTAAATTCTTTAGAAAAGAAAAACGTTTTATTCGAATATCACATTTGCTATTATATTTCAGTTGTGAGATGTAATGAGATAATTTAAAATTCAACAATCCGACCACGTGTTTGTATTTGTCCCGTTAAATATCGCAAACTAAGAAAATATAATAGGTACAAAACCGATATAACAACTTTAGAACAGGTGGCGAAAGTAGGAAAACGACATTATACCCACAGATATGTATACAACTGGAGAGGATATGAAATAAATAAAAAATACCAGTTTAACCACTAGTTTTGCAAAATACTATTCTATTTATTTAAAACAAGTCAAAATAGATTTAGTTGAAAGTGATACAATTCGAAAACTAAAGTGAAAATATGAATAAAATTAATCTTCCAACATTTATTTTGTATAATATATTCTATAAATGAAATTAATATTCTATAAATTAAAGATTGAAACCAGAAATTAGGGCCAATAAAAAATAAATAAATAGAAACTGAAAATTATTTCGTGACAATTTATAAATCATTCAATTTTTAATTATTATTTTATCCAAATATATATTTCTCCGAAAACTTTTCAATCGAGATGGAATTGAAATTTCTTCAAATTAATTTTGATAATATTAAAATAAGTTTTTCAATAGGGCAGAACATCAATAGTATAATCCGATAAACTCATACCTTTCAGAGTACATGCATATAATTATTACATTTATTAAATAAAACCTTTTATTAATATTCACTACTAAATGGGAAAATTTCATAATTTATTTCTACTGAATTCCAAACCATAAATAGTGACGTAAATGGTTGATTTTGAAATAACGGGACATATTTCAAAGATTTTCGGTTCTCTGTTTTATTTTTGTATAATTTTGAATATATTTTATTCTTAATAATCTGGGGCTTAAAACATGAATCCCTGGCTAATTTCTAGGGATTTACGAAGTATCAGAAATTACATATTTTGTAATTTAATACATTAATTTTATTAGTAAATTGTGTATGAATTTATTAATAAAATATGTGACAAAGATTAAAAATAATCAATTGATTCTGCGGCTTGTTACTAATATAATATAATGTTGAAGTTTCTTGCAAATATGATGAGATGATTTCCAAAAATATACATATGTTATCCGCTCATAACATTCAACATTTTAAATATTATTATTATTTTAACTTTGAATGAATTATATTTGTGGAAAATAACATCAAGAAAAAGTAATATTTTATAATAACACAATTATTTAAATATTTTGAGTAATTATTTCAACCTGTACCATATTTTTCTTTCAATAATGGATTTATTGAAAAATAAATGTAATGTATTTGCTTTTAATAATTATTATTCTATAAATAGATTAAAAGAGAACAAAAAGACCTTTTGCCAATAGCCCTTTGTAACATTTATACATATATTTTCAGTTTTAAATTTATGTTTATTATTAAATTAATTAATAAATTAATTAATTATGTGACTGTTTCAATAAATATAATTATTATCTAACTTAATAGTTCATTCTTTAAATAAAGGGTGTAAAGGTTTTTTTTTTAAATAGATTATGTTGATAAAGGTAAAATAACTAACTAAAATATTAAAAGCCTTTGTTGTCTTTACTTATTTTACCTTTTCCTTCAATACGTTTCAAACTTCTTTCTATATTATATGCATTTCTATATTAATTTTTATTTTTTATTTCAGGACTAAAAGTGCCATGAAGGGTTGGTTCGATGCGTTCAGATACGATGGCGGTCCGACTCTCTACAGCTTCAACAACAGAACTGCTGTCACCGGAGATGTCACCCTCATCACGTTCCTCATAATATTCTGCACACTATACGTCGCATTCCTAATCATCTTTCCAGGAATCAGAAAAGAAGTGAGTCAGTGTACAACAAAAAAAAATCATTGCATAATCATAATTAATCAATTTGCAACATGCAAAATGAGTCATTAATTTTACTTGACAATAACATTTTATAATAGAATAACATACAAATTCAATCAATTTAAAGTTGGTTCAATCATTAAAAAAATGATTTCGTAATTAATTTAAACCATATAGAATTATTTTTTTATATTAATAGTATGTTTAACCTTTATAACAATCTAAATTAACTTATTTTAAATACACATAAATATAATTTCCGGACACTTTGGTATTTTTCCAAATATTTGTCATACGCGAAGGTTAAAAAATACCTTCATTTCTGGTCTGGTTTCTTAAAAGCAATTATATATATAATTCTGTGCTCTTTTTCGCAATCGTCGATGGAATATCATCGAAATTCCAATGAAAAAAAAAGTTTCCAATCATTGGAATCTCTTTGGACGAAGAACAAGCCTTGAGGTCATAACACGTGAACCAGACCTTGAATAATAAAGCATATTAGGCGAGCGGTGACAAATCTCGCGCGTTACGCAACCGAAACGCACGTCGACGGACATTCTTTTAACATTTCGGAAAGAAGACAACCAACGAGAACGTATGCTTCAACGAGGAAATAAAAGTTTTCCACATTTTTTAGTTTCGATCCGCACAAAGAATAAAAACAGCGTTGAACGCAACGTTCCGAGGTATTTTCGTTGGCGCATCAATGCAATTGTTCGTACGTGCTGAATGCATACTTAATTTTACGAATATTGAAAGTGTCCAATGCAGTTCGAATTTTATTGTACTTTCGAAGTATGTCTCATAAATACATAATCGAATTATAAATTATTAATTTATTTCTCTTATAAAACACATTTCACAGCATAAATTTAATTGAATTATCATCTTAATATTTGACAAATATGATTCAAAATTAATATCAAATTAGGGGGACACTAATTTACAATTTATTTTTATATGGATTTTATTACATATTTACCCAATGACTTATTGAAAATACAAATAACGTATATACAATAATTGGACACTAATAAAAATGTTAAATTGAACTATATAGTAATCATTTAAACATATTTGCTGGGTGATCGCAGATAAAGTATAAATTAAATTAATTTGTTGTATTTGTTTTATTAATCTGATTTGATTTTTATTTTGGTAAAATATAACAATTTTGTGGCGTGATTATATAAAAAAAGCAATTTTGACACATTAATCATTAAAAATGTAAATGCAATTTTTAAAATGATTTAAATTCTCAGTAAATAAGACAAATTATGGGTATAATAAGGGTTTTGAATTTAAGAATAAATTTTCGATATTAAGAAAGGTTAGTCAACTTTTCTGAATAAAATTGTTTGCAAATATCTTTAAAAAAAATAATGCAACAGAAAAATATAAAAATGTATATTAAAATAAGTTTAATAATACAAAAAAGTAATAATACAGTAATACAAAAAAAAGAAGAAAGAAAAAGAAATATTACTCTGGAAAAAAAACATAAATGAATTTGAAAATAATTTAAATAAAAAAAGTCCTATATAATATAACAGAAAATACATTCTAAATTAAATAAAAATATACCTTCCCAGATATCATATTGCCGTAAACTCAATAATCTTCTGCGTTTACACAAAAAATGGTTGATCGAATAGATAAAACAATTTATTTTCTTTAATTTTATAATATTCGAAATCGAAAAGCATTTAAACATTCTAAAGGGTCATTGACAAAGACAGAAAAAACTGATGCAAATTTTAGTTGCAAAAGTGCATAATAATAACGGCTATTGACCGTCGTAGTTTTTCCTCACATAATATTATATAAATAAAAAATTTAAAAAAATACAAAAATAAAATAAAGAATATAGAGATTATTGTGGTGATTGGAGATATTTAAAATTAATTAAAACCAGTAACGTCACCATTCCGCGATTATCTACCATGGAATTACAGAGAAGGTGTAACGAGTCGCGGTTAGAATCTTTGGTGCAAAATTTTTTGGACAAGGTGGATATACGACCTAGAATTTCTGAATTGGTGAAAATTCCAAATCTTCTAATGGAAGTGGAGACTCCTACCCTAAATTATTCTTATATGAAGATCCCATAGTTCATTTTTAAATGGAACCATATAAAAATACAAATGTTATTAAAAATATAATTAAAAAAAACTCATCTAAGAAAATAGAGACAAACACTATACATATTTAAATCGAATTTAAATTATCAACTTTATAAAATATTTTTATTGAAAGAAATTCAGTTATTACTTTGTCAGCAAAATATTTATTTTCCTATTTTAAGAATAGACTAGATTTTGCAATAATTTTATGCCATTTAAACTTAGATATCTCAATAATACAGCATTTTTTTGAGTTTATTCACATAAAATGTTGGTTATTTCATCAACATACAAATGTAATTATCTTTTTATTAACGATAATAATTTGAAAAGTTATTAATGCGATACAAGGTTATGGCATCAGTTTTTTTGGGATAGTAAATGGATTATCTTGAAAAAGGTGAAATAATTAACTTGGAATATTATTCAGGCCCATCAATTAGATGGAATAACAAGTCGCGGTTAGAATCTTTGGTGCAAAATTTATTGGACAAGGTGAATATACGACCTAGAATTGCTGAAAATTGGTGAAAAATTTGTTTAAGATTAAATATGACACCTATACATTTAATATTCCAAATCTGTTAATGGAAGTGGAGACTCCTACCCGGTGAAATGTAGCATAGAACCTAGACTTTGATGGGTTGACACAAAAATTCCAGATCGGGAGAGAAGGGAGCTAAGTGAGGATTATTGTTATAACGACTGAGACACTAAGACTGTACATCGGTCTATTGAAAACATAAAAGTCGCGATCGAAAACATACAGATAAATATTATATAAGTCGTGGTAGAAAACATTGAATAATAATGGCGAAAGTTGGAAAATGTATCAGAAATTCTAACGGGGAGAGAGAGAAATTATTGGGGAACTTATTGGTAATTTTAATGGGCCCTATGCATATGCAAGAATATGGAATAAGAAACAAGTCTACAAGTCTGAAGTGACAAGTCTACAAGTCTGAAGTGACAAGTCTACAAGTTTGAAGTGAGCACATCAAACGAATGAGAAGACTATAACTAATTTATTTATATTTCTACATTTAACTTTATAAAAAATATCTGAAACTAAATTAATACAAAGGAAAGTAGTAGAAACTTAAATAAGATTAAAATTAATAACGTAATTAAAAATAATACTGTTTAAAATCAATTACAAATTAATATATGACCACAATAATGAATTTATATTTTTCAATTTGTTGCAGAGATTCACAACATTCTTCACAGTGACGTTAAGTTTATTCGTAGGAGCGACAAATTTAGGTAAAGCTTCCCGCAATAATTAATACTATATTATCATGATTATTTCCTTCATCATTTAATTGCAGTTTCAATATTCGGATCTGGGTGGCACGTCGGAAATGCGTCCATAAGTAGTAGCTACAGGGCCTTCTCCAAAGAAAAGATTGACGCAAACATTGGTGTCTACGTTGGTTTGCAGCATGTCAATATCACATTGCAAGGTGAGCACATATTTTTCAACATTATTTAACACTTCATTATTTGATTCATAGAATAATATTGAATTAACCTTAAGATTAACTAAGTATTTAAATCCCATTTTCTAAAATTAAACTATTTATTTTTCTATCTATGAAACTTGATATATTAACTATTAGTTAATATTATTCATTAGTTAGACAGACCTATGGTCAATAGCCCTTTGCATAAGTGGAATTTCATTTTATTTTTTTGATATTAGTATATCTTTTGTAATTTATTGCTGCAATAAATATTTTTATTATTCAATTTTTTATGTCATTAAAATATCACTCTTTGATAGTATTTTATCAAAATATTTTTTTTAATTAAATTAAATTAAAATCAGTAGAAATAAAATTATACAATAGTAAATTCAGATATATAAAATCCTCATAGTTTAATAATGGATGATTACCATCTAAAAATACAGATGTTATTACAAATATAATAAGAAAAATTTATTTATAAATATTTTCGATATATACTGTTAAATGATCAAGATTTGAAATATTTTTATTCACTTATATAAAAATCCCCATAGTTTAAAGAAAACTTATCAATAAATTCTTTCGATATATATTGTCGATATTTATTACTATTTGAAACAATTATAAGTTAATTACCATAAAATGAATATAAAAATTAAATATAGTAGAGATAAGCTGTAAACAAATTGAAATCGATGAAATTATCAAATTTATAAAATATTTTTATTGAAAAAATAGCTCAATTACTTTGATAGCTATTATCAGTAAATATTTCTATTTCAACAATAGACTAAATTTTTAATTGTATACCGTTTAAACTTAGATATCTCTATGATACAGCATTTTCTTGAGTTAATTCACATAAAATGTTGGTTATTTCATCAACATACCTTTTCTAAATGTAATTATCTTTTTATTGCCGAGAATAGTTTGAAAAGTTATTAAAGCGACACAAGGTTATAGCATCAGTTTTTTTTGGGATAGTAAACGGATTATCATGAAAAAGGTGAAATAATTAACTTGGAATATTATACAAGCCCATCAATTAAATAGAAAAAATCGTGAAAAAAAAGGCGCTTTTCAAACTACCTTCGTATTAATTATTTTATTTTATTATTACATTTTATGTTAGTTTATAAAAAAGTTCAATTTCTGGTCACGATAAAAAGTTACATTTGTGTTTGAAACAGTTTAATCGCAAATACGTGAATGTTTAGAAACGCGTTGGTTTCGTCATCGAGATGTGCCAGAAAAACCATTTAACTGCGAAAATGTGGGCTCTTTGTCTGCAGCAACCATAATAGCCTAAATCGACGGCTAAATCGTTTTGCAAATGAATTTCCAATTCGTACGACTCTAGCTTTATTTCACCTGCAATCCACTTTTCGCTATAAAGTAATAACATTATTAGCATTCCAATTAATATCGCGCTGGATGGAGGCGTTTTAATTTCACTCTAATAATAGTTATAAATAGTTTAGGATTTGCATACGGAGCTCGTTAATTACTTTATTTGCATGTACGAGTGCGCGGAGGATGCAATTCACGAAACCATTTCATATTTTGTTACTTTTGTGATCTCTTTGTTTGCAGCAATTTCGAACGAGAACACGACAACGGACATCGACTACAATGAGAGATTCTACTGGCTGACGTCCGACCAGATGGGGAACAGTTTCAAAGAGGCTTTGACGAGGGGCCTGCCCTATCCTATCCTCACTGTGGCCGAATACTTTAGCATTGGTCAGGAAGGCTTATCCTGGGGTGGACAATACAGGGCTGCGGGTTATTTCGCCATCATCATGCTATGGTGAGTTGGTTACATACTAAGGGATCGGCTCTTATATAAGCGCGTCGCATTCCTTACGATCGCTGTTATTGTTTCTACTTACATATTACGAGAATCACTCATGCGGAATACACGTATTTATTGCGCCGTCCGCGGCGTATACACGTCGTTATTAATTTTAAATTATTGCTGTTTGCGCAAACCACGAATTCCAAATTGAAACTGAATACCTGGATCCGATTGAATGGAAGAAAACAATCACTGTTGCTTAATATTACATCTACTTGGATTGTGCAGAATTCTATACAAAATAATATTTAATATCCTTTTAGAATAACCCATTATTTATTACGCAATAGATTTTACATAATATATGAATATATAAATTAATTATCGATTAAGAATAGATTTTATCCAGAAAAAATACTAATCTCTATTCAAAATCATTTATTATTATAAATATATATTTTCAATATATTTCAATTATATTTTTCAGTATCAGTATGATATAATACATTCTCACAGAATATCAACTAAAACTTGTGTGGTTCTCTATGATTTCAATTAAATTCTGTTCGAAGATTTTTCTATTCAAACCAAACTCACGAAAGTGAGTTACCGAAAATATTACTTGATTTTCTCCATACTAACGATGTCGCAAAATACAAAATACTGAATATAATGTAAATACCTTCTGTTAACGATATTTACAAGCAGACTACAAAATTATTCAACACTACAGATAAAAAGTGTTATTGATCTCAATCATCAAACTATTATTATTAACGATTTATAAAGCATTCATCTCTGTATTTTGTCTGAGCTGATTTTGATTAATTTGATTTAACAGGTTCTTTTTTCAAATTAGGAGATTTTTATGTTTTATGCATCGATTTTATTTTTTATTAATTTTAACTTTTATTGTTGCGTTTAAGTATTGACATTGAATTTTACATTGTTTTTATTAAAATTATCAAGTTTGCTTCTTTTCAATGTCCCATCATGAAGTGGATGAACCACTTGTATGATTTTTCATTCACAGAAAAAATCAATTTAAAAATGTCAGATAGTTTCAGAAAGAAATAAACATAAAAACTGACTATTGGCAACAGATCTGTAAATAATATATACCAGGTATGTAAATATGAAACCGGAATTTGCCAATAGATATTGTTCCCTACCAGTGAATGTATCGATTTACTCTCAAACCTCGTCGCCATTTCCTTGTTGACTGCATACGAAGATTTTCAACTCACAGCAATACAATACAATACAAGTTTCATACAATAGCTAGTAATTTGTAATAGCGTTGAACAATAATAATAATAATTTATTTCAATACTTACATAAATACAATATAATTATAATCAATAATTTTTGTGGAGACCGATGTGGGCTTAAGCCTCTTGCGGTCTTGAGATAGGAAGGAGTAAAAATATGTTGTTGATGTCTTGAAGGAGTTGGGTTAATGTGGGGTTGTTGGAGTCGGCGTTGTACGCCAGCACACCTGGGGGATATGGTAGCGTTGAACATGTCGAATGTTGTGTATGGAAACTACGATTTGCGGACAGCATTGATTTTCTGTTACCATTTGATAAAAACGGCTGCAGAATCGCATCGAATGCTTGTCGAAACTTACGGTGAACATGCTCTTGGTAAATCACAGTACTTTGAGTGGTTTAAAAAAATCAAAAGTGGAGATTTTGACGTGAGAAACGAAGAACGTGGAAGACCACCGAAGAAGTTTGAAGACAGCGATTTGTAAGCATTGCTAGATGAGGATGACGCTCAAAAGTAACAACTGACGGATCAATTAAATGTGGCACGAGAAGCCATCTCTATGCGTCTGAAAGATCCAGAAGATGGGAAAATAAGTTCCACATGAACTGAATGAAAGACAACAGGAAAACCGAAAAACCATTTGCGAAATGCTACACTTATTGAGACTGGTGATGAATGGATATATTTTGAAAATCCTAAGCGTAAAAGATCACTCCAGGCGAACCATCAATATCAACAGCAAGTCCAAATTGCTATGGACAAAACTTGGACGCACTTGCTGAGCAGAGATTCACTTCTTACAAAAATGGCTTGATAACTGGTTTGTATCAAAAGAGCAACAATTTTTTTTGGTATGTCATCTACAAATTGTCAGACAGGTGGGAAAAATGTATAGCTAGAGATAGGCGATACTTCAAATAAAATATTTTCAGCAATTTTAATACAATAAACGTGTATTTTCTATACAAAAATTCCGGTTTCATATTTACATACCTGATATATACAAAATAGAATAGAACAAAAAAATTCAATTGTATTTCATGTGCTGGTCATTGAATGTACAAAATAAGTTAAAAAAAAATCAAATATAAAACGAATAAAGAAATAATTATTTCATGGGGTCCAAGCAAATTTGGAGAATAAGACAAATGTTGCATTACAGTTCCACTACTGAATATATTTGTATTCTACAACTATATAGTACAACTCACCAGAACTAATACATCAGCGTCCAATTTTCTTTCGATGATAGCCCTCAATGAAGTTATCTGTAGTCGATTCTTCATAGATGAAAAATTGTGCAAGAATTGCTTTATTCGTCCTCGTCAGACACCGATCAAAATACTGTCAATTTTTACACTTTACCGAAATTTGGACAAATAAACTTTCAACTGTTATTCACAAATCGTACCAACTGAACTAATTCCATATGTAGAACAATGAATGATGTATTTCCAATAAGGAAATATAATGAAAATATCTGCATCGCTGAATGAAATAGGATGTTTATTTAAACGAAGTGATTGTTTCTTAAAGATTTTTTTTGTTACAAACCTATTTTTAACGGAATTTATACAAAACAATATTAATTGCGGTCATCATTATAGGCAACTTTAGATGCATATGTTTAATTATTAATATCTAAGTGATTATATAGGGTTGGCAACTAAGTGATTTAAATCAAATTTAATTCAGTTTTTAGCTGGCAAAAATCAGAAGTTTTGTGAACATGGAATTATGACACCGTCTGAAATATGGCGAATGACAATACCTAATTGAATAAAGTTAAATTTTTAAGCAAAAAATTTGAATTTTCCTTCTTATTTAAAATACGCAATCATTTAGTTGCCAACCCCATAGTAAACAAATCAATGTAGTTCATAGGTCCATATCAATTGAAAAGTTCAATGTTTGAATCTCAAATTTAAAAGTAAGAATCGTATTTGTTTCAGTTGAGGGATGAAATATTGCCAAATTACTAATTATATTTAAAGTTAATAAAATAATATTTTTTTAGGACATCTTTCGCAGTCTGGTTATTAATGAACCTAATGCTAATAGTAGTCCCGCGATACGGGGCAGTTTTAATGACCGCTTGCGGCATCTGCCTTTTGGGCACAGTCTGTGGATACTTGGTGATGCTCCCTGAAAAACCTTTAACGATCCATCTGGAGGGCCAAACTCTACACTTCCATTTGGGCTGGTGCTTCTGGCTCGTCTTCATAGCAGGTATTTAACAAATTTAACAAACACGCTGAAGCACCAATAAGCACATTTTTGTTTTCCGTTTCAGGCTGCATCTGTTTGCTGAGCGGAGTGATTATTACGACAGTTGAGATTCTGTTCCCTCACAGTTTCTCAACAATTTTAGAAGTTGACTACGACACGCCTTACGACAGGCACATTATCATAGAGGACAGCCATGGAAAACGGTTCCAGAAAAAACGATCGAGCAGCGGGAAATTGGAAGAAGCATCTGGCGTAGGTCTGGGAACAAGGATTTTGAGGTATTAGCTAAAATCAAATGCAAACTACGAGTCTAATGAATATGTTACTTAGACGATTATCTTCGAAAACGCCGGATAAAATTTTGGAAAAACAGGGAGTCGACAATCAAGGCTTCGAATTGGAGGCAACCAAACCATCATGGCAATACCCCTTCAAGCAGAGACATTCACTTCCCGAGAAGAAATTGACGAGGACGGCTTCGCAGGACTCTGTCTCCACTAGCGTTTCAAAAGATGTTCCTACGATACACAAAGAGTTCTCTAGGTGCGCCACAGCAGTCCCAGCCTCTCATCCACCAGACTCTGATTCATTCATTTCTCATTTGCAGATTAAGAAGCCAACCCGACAAAATACATGAGGTTTCCATGTGGTAATTGACTAATACTTAGTGCAATTTATTATAGGATAACGTAAATATAACGAAAAAAATAATAATGAAAACTTTGAGTGATCTTATATATGTGATATTTGATACTTTTTAATAATGTTAATAATTGTTTATCGAATCGAATAATTTGCCATAATGCGAGAAACGAAAGCAAAGCAGGTCGAAAAACAAATCCGAGCAATAATTGATTTATTGACACTATTCTTATGACTTGTTTTATTTTTAATTTTCTGAAATGCCTTTGTTAAGTTAGTAAGAGGGAAAAAAATATGTAATTCCAGACAGTTCTTTGTCGTCAATTAACATGTAATTCTTACACTTTTCGATTTAGTTTAATAATTTTATTCGTGGTTTTAATAAATTTATTTATTGTGTACAACTTGTCGTCTTTCCATTTCACAATACAAAAAACTCTTAATATAATATATAATTTTATTAATATTTACACACAGGATAACAGGTCACATGTGTGACAGCAAGATATATTTTTTTTGGACAATTTCCGTGAGGTAAAGTCGTACCCGTCGTTCATTTCTCTCCTAAGCCAGCGTTTCCCAAACTATATTGCTACCTAAGTCGTATTCGATGTGTACGGTGGATTTATGTGAGTGTTTTTAAGCCGTAAGATTTAACTAAAAATCAGAAGAAAACGTGTTTGGGAAACGGCCGCACTACACTAGACTAATAATAAAGATTTCCAAAGCTCTAGCAGAAACCACAGCCGAAATAAACAAACAAATCTCCAAAATGAATAAGTTTTAGAAAATATGATATAACATTTGTTTGATTTTCGTTTGCTTTTCGTGTCTTATCTGACTAATAAAATATATATTCGATCCGCGTATTGTCATTCCATTCATTTAAAGAATTTCATCGATTCCCATTATATCCGTTCCATACGTCCGTCCCTATATATATATACACACTCGAAATATTACATATCTTCATCCAAGTCGAGTATCAAGTATTCCTCGTCCAGTTCCTGTCATCTGGGTATCAAAATCGTGTCTACTTCGATGTACTTCGAGGCTCTGCTATTGGATGGATCCACTATTGAGCATTCGGTTTTCGAGCTGATACGAATGGGCTCCTTATCCTCATCAAAACAGCTGCAACAACTGCATCGCGAATACAGCAGTAGGCCTAAAAGAAAAAAAAGAATTACCATCAAGGCTTGCTACTTCTGAAAAGTTTTGAAAGCGAAAGTGAAAAGAATACGTCTTCTTTCACGATTTTTTAAATACAATTGATTTAAGACGTTTAATTATTTTTCCTTCCTCAAAATAATCTATTAACAAAATTCTAAAACTGATGCCATAATCTTGTATCGCTTTCAAAATTATTAAAACTATTATTTGAAATACCTGATATTATCCAGAGTAAAATAGCTGGCCAGATTTCAATTAAAAGTGTAGTGCCCAAGAGAACATTTATTATTATCGCGACGAAGCAGAACCATGGAAACCAGATAGGGGATTTTATAGCTTCTTCCTTGTTTGTTGCATTTTGAGGCATCACGCAGATTCCCAATAAGCACAAGGTCGACACTGTGTAAAGCAAACAGACAAAATAAGTAAATCAATAGAATAGCTGAAGTGTTGTAATAGTATATACCTATGATATTCGACCAAGATAGATACAACGAATTTATAGTAATACCCAACGATAATAAGACGGAGCTGATATAAAGAACGATAATTAGGCAAAGAACAACTCTGCTTGTTAATAGAGTCGGACGCCTCTTTTCGTTAAAATTATTAACTGTAGCTACCTGCAAGAAATGAACTCATTAGATTCAATGATCAGAGAAGGGTGTTATTCATTACTTGAATTCTGTCTTTGTACTCTTGGACTACGGCATCGATGTCGGTTGAACTGCTAGATTCCTCGCCGTCGCTGCAATTAGGTGTCATCTCGTTCACGTCGCTGTCTGAGCAGGTATCTGTGGCAAGATGATCCAACGAGGATGTGCTGTAGTGGTCCAGCAATAAATACTCCTTATCTCCTGACGGGCCTGCAAATAGAAGCGAACCAGTATAAATCCAAGTTTCGAGACGGTAAACGATTCGTACTCTTTCTGCTCCTTTTACTTCTCAACTCGGACGCGGAAACGGTCGCCTTGTTTTTTCGCAAATAAGCTGGAAGCATGTCGCAGAAAGTTCTGGACCTTCGGATCTTCTGATGCTGATGCTGGTGTTGCAACTTTCTCGTCGGCTTCAGCATACTGTACTGTATATTGCTCGATACAACTATAAAACAAACAATACAAAATCAAAATCCCCGCTTTAGAAGTTTAAAGTCTACACTTAAAAGAAAATGATTTCACCTACGCTACAAAAGTTAATCTATACTTTGAATCATATTTTTTAAACAAACTATTTCTTACTTTCATATAATCAATAATCTTAAAGATTACTGAAATTTAAAAAGATATTTTAATAGTAATTGATATACTTCATTCTTTAAATTTTTTGAAACTATATTGATATTGTATATAAAACATTTTATATATCTATCTTTACTTTTAATAAGTGTTTTTTTCCAATTATAAATCGAATTTTTACTGATGAATTGTATTATATTCAATGAAATTCGATGATTTTGCTAAATCATGATGTTTTTTTTAACACATCAGATAATTTTCATGTAAGAAAAATACATCCCATCTATTCAGGCACTAATTATATTATTTTTGTTTTTTTGTCTTATATTTTTATTTACAATCTGTTCGTGTAGAACATTTAGTAAATTTAGTAAATCTGGTGTGACATTTAATCTGTTGACATTTTTATTTATTTTTTAGATAAACTTTCCCAATGGAAATTTTACCTATTTGGCTTGGCTGGGAATCAAACCCGTACTCACAAGATCGTGAGGGGGCGACTCTAACCATTCGGCCTATTATATTAATCATAAGTCTAATTAACTTTTAATAAAACTGTTGAATATAATAAAATAATGATTATGTTTTAATCATTTCAATGTTTATTTTTTTGTTGAGATGTTTGCGCATTATTTATAAGAATTTTAGAAGTCGATTAAGAACGAAGACCAGGTTCTGAATTTGGCCCCTCGGGTAATTGAGAAATCAATAAATTTCTATTTCTTGCATGCACGTAGATCAATAATAGAGGTATTTCTAATGAGTTAGTAATGTGTGAATATATCCACCGCGAAACCAAAGTATCGATCCGCGCTTTGTCACGTGTAATTAGTTTACCTGGTATTTCCAGATTATTGTTTTCCGGTTTATAGCGGCCGTAAAGCGCCGTGCTGGATTTTAATGCACATTTGAACAAACAGGCCACGTTCACGAGTCGCACCAAGTAGGAAAGGGGACAGGCGAACGCCAGGATCGACGCCAAACTACCTGAAACAATCCAAAGCGATGTTAATTAAAGCGAAATGCGGCAGTCTCCATAATAATAATATTCATTCAAAAGCAAAGTTGATGTATATTTTAATTATGTATTTACAGTACACCGAACATATATTTCCACCGAGTAGAGTTAAAGTAATTAAAAACTTTTACAAAAATAATAAATAATAAATATATAGTTTGTAAATAGTGTACAAATTTTAAAATAAATGAAAGCAGTTTGGAAAACGGGTCTTTTTACATGATTCATTTTAATCCAATGATAACAGACTTATATTAACAAAATTCCATTTGTATCTCAAAAACCTGATGCCATAATCATTCCTGCTGATTGAACAGTCTTCTAATTTTTTCTTAACTGTTGTGTAGTAGTGAATTCAAGTTATAAATCGACGAACAAAATCAATTTTATTCTTATTAAAATAATCCAACGAGAAATTCACATTTTTCATCTTTAATTCTACTTGCAAAATATGGAATTTGTTAAAATGCCTGTGACTTCAGCTATTTCACGTACTTTCATTGGTTGAGCATCTATTACCATGAATATTTTCTGATGACGTTTTTGGACGCCCATTACGTGGATCATCTTCAACAGTATTGACAGTTGGAAATGAAGAAGGAAATAGCTTTAATACATTTACCATCTTAGTATACATTCCTGTTACCCATAAACCTTCAAAAACAAAGAATTTTATCACATAACAATACTTTCATCTTAGATACTTGACAGACACGACTTCTTTAAATATCTGGTAAACAACAACTGACAGAACGGTACTTTCAACTGACAGATCACGTACTTTCACTAGTTGATCATCTAATACCATGATTATTTTCTGATGACGTTTTTGGGCGCCCATTACGTGGATCATTAAGAAGTTAAGAAGTAAATAGCTTTAATACATTTACCACCTTAGTATAGATTTTTGTGGCCAATAATCCTTCCACAACAAAGAATTTTATCACATAATAATACTTTTATTTTAGATACTTGACAGACACGTCTTCTTTAAATAGCTGGTAAACAACAAGTGAAAAAACAAATTAAAATAAAATTGATACTATGAGTTTAAAACAGATAATTTATTTAAATAGTGAAGAAATTTTCATGGATTATATTTGTCGTTTTATAAACTTTTCAAATTGTCACCGAACATATTGAAATTAAATTGATGAAAATTAATTGTATGTAATATCTGTAAAGTTTAGCAATCAGAAGCTTGCACACATAACAGAAAGATCGATACAGTCGCTTTTTTGTTTGTTTTTCTGGTTGTTATGGAGAATAATGTAGCCGGTGAATAAACGGAACTGGGTCCAGTGGGCGACAAGCGACAATAAATTGAACGCATTGAACCATCCTTCCTATTTATTCCAATTTTGTATTTTCACAATAGAGTTGTTGACCGGCGGACAGAGTTATTTACTTCTATACAAATTAATGATAAATATAAAATAATGATATATTGTATTCTGTCTGTCCGCCCTACATTTAATAAATTACTTCTAGCATATGTAAATCATTAATCATAGAATCATAATAGACGGAAATATTATGTATCCTACGATCTATAACTCGTTTCATTAATTAATATATAATATTTTTATTTTACACTTTTACGTAATTAATTTATGATATTGTACAATTAACATAATTTATGTTATGTTTACTCATATTTCTTTAAGAAATTAACAAACTTTTAACATAAAATAAAGACAAGAAATAACACCATCATTTCACGGCATATTGGCGAAACTATTGACCATAAACTGAATTTTAAGATCCACCCAATAACACTTAAAACTTTAATTAAAACACGAGCCAGACGCTTTCGTTCATTCACTTTTAAGACTAATTAAATCAGAAATTTACTTTTGCACTAAGATATTCAAATTTCAATATTTTTTATAAATTTCGCAATAATTATATTTAATCTTATTAAATATAGTGAATAACATCTATCTGAGTTAATGATTGCCAAAAACCGTAAATTGAACTAAAAAATAATACAATGTCATAAATAAACCAAAAAATATTTTCTAAAAATAAGCAATAATAGAATTTGAGAAATGTTTATGTAAAACTTAAGATTTGGATAAACATTAAATTATTGTATGTGTGTTTTTTTATGATTTTTGTGTGAAATACTTCTAGTGAGCAATTAATTGAAAAGCAAGTTTCACTTCTTATTACTTTCGTGTTTATGAGTTCTTTAGGAAATTACTGTTTCGTGTTGGTTTTCGCAGACCGTTTCCGAAGTTTCAGATTGAATCTAAGAAAACCGGTCGCTAAACCAAAAAGTTTTCGGATTGATTTTATGGCATGACAGACAGGCACGACGACACATTTTTCCTTATGCGGGAAATATCATTTATCAGAGATGTAGTCTTACCTGCGGTGAAAATGGCGAGAACCGGAGCTCCGGTGAGTGAATTCCTGTATAAAATTGGCGAGACGAGGAGCCTCCAATCGCGACCAGCTAATCGGACTAATAGGCTGTAGAGAGACGGCATAATTTCAGTTAGCGCTAGGCATACCACGCAAATGGTGCAGACTGCCATCACAGGACGGGCCCAATCCACGTCCCTCACTTCGAAGACCCGCACCAGAGGAATAGCGATCCCAGCCAATTCCCTGAAACCGGAATTACGAGAACAATATCATCCCATTTCCCTTTCCCATCAAGCGAAAAGAAACTTAAAGCACAAGGGCTTCCTATTAGTAATCCCTTCGTCGCCTCCGTTATTGATCCCGGCGACAAATTGATTCTTACCAAAACAATAAAACTTTGGAAGCTACTTCAATCATCGAACACTCACCTATAATGTGACATCAGTGTGAAAACTAACGCAATTACGGAATAACAGATCAACGGGATTATCACGAACGCCGCTATCTTCATTGGCTTCACCATCAAGGCACTCGGAAAGGAATTGGCGAAGCCGAACGAGCACATCGCAGCCGTCGTTAATATCTGCAAATCAACAATACCAATAAAACCCAAAACCTGAAAGAGAAGACTCTTTCAATTTAATCGAAGGACTTACACAACCCCAGGATCGCTTCCTGAAGTCCTCGCTCCAATTCCAAAAGATAATATCCGTGTGATAACCGCCCACGCTTACGAAGAATGTGAAACTGGTAAATATGCCGAAGAATAACAGTATGCAGAACGATGAGGATTTCTACAAGAGGAATTGCGGTTAGTTATAGTGCGTTCAAAAGAGAGCGTTGTATTCAGCGTACTTCTAATCCGAGCATGAAGAGGGTGGTCACAATAGCCACGATGCTAATTCCTAGAACATCCGGCCAAGGTTCACCTAGGGAGTGCGTCTCTAAGCCGAAGAGCCATTGCCTTAATCGACCTTGACTCATGTAATCAACCGTGGCGCTAGCGACACGAGCGCACGTTGCCGCCGACATTAAATGCTCCAGAATGTTCAACCACACTTCCAGAAAGTCTATGAATTCGCTGCAGTGCTTCTTCCTCGATAGGTTCTTCTCTCCATTAGTATATCCGCAAAGCGCTGAAGACATTCCACAGAAATTTTTATTGAAATAACTTAATCCAGTTTACTCTATTAGATGATGAACATATATCAAGATATTTACTATAATCATTATGGAATAATTATATTTTGACTTTCTTTTCATTAAAAATCGCGAATATCATTTGCAAATATTCGAAGGTTTTAAAATTGTTATGAGGAATAATTCTTCATATTTCTATTTGGGCGAAGGTAAACTGGACGATAATAAAATACAATTTTAAAATATTCGCTTATAATTATAAAAATAATTTATTGTCTAAATAATAAAACATAATATAAATTGGAAAATAAATACAAAAAAACGTAATGATTTTATCATATTTGAGTTAAAATGTGCCGTGAAATTGAAAAAAAGTGTAAAATATTTATATCTTTTGAATGATTTTGCTTGGTTCAAGAAATAATAATTAAAAATAATAAAATTTCTTGATTAAAAATCAAATATTTTCTTCACGTGATTTTAAAAATAATCTAACTTCAATATATAACTTACTAGATGCTCAGAATTAATATGAATGCTCGTTTTTTAAAGTCGGATTAGTAGAACTGTAGTTACAGCACCGAAATATGTTTGCAAATTGTGTTTATTTAGAGCTGAAACGTTCGTTTTGAAAAGAAATTAATTTATCGTTCTCTTTGTTCAGAAATTAATTTTATCTTTTAAATGCGTGAAGCGATTTCGATGAAACTTTAAATGGATACTTTTAGGAGTAATCCAAGCATTATGGCGAAGAAAGAATTTTTTTATCTCGCTTGGTTCAAGAAATAATTAATAAAAATAACAAATAATTCTTGATTAAAATTTAATTATTATCTTCACAAGGAATCATCCTAAAAATTATCTGAGTTCACCATGTAGCTTTATAGAAGCTAAGCGTTAATATGAATGTTCATTTTTTAAAATCGGATCAGTAGAACTGTAGTTACAGCGCAGACATTTGCGTGCAAAATGCGTTTATTTTTGGCTGAAACGTTCATATCCGGAGACTTTGAATTTATTGCTCAAAAATTAATTTTATCTTTTGAATGCGTGGAGCGATTTCGATGAAACTTTAACTGGATACTTCTAGGAGTAATCCAAGCATTATGGCGAAGAAAGAATTTTTTTATCTCGCTTGGTTCAAGAAATAATTAATAAAAATAACAATAACAATAATAACTTTGCAGAACGTAAATGGTATGTACACTTAAATTGGCAATTACTTGAGTGATAATCTTATAGATTATGTTAATATTGTAAATTTATTATTCATTCCTTCTTTTATTCTTTTTTCAAGTATAATAAAACTAAGACAGTTAGAATGTATATTACATTTTCCTTTTTTAAAATTGTTATTTTATTTTGATTGTTAATTTTTTTTTTTTATTTCTTTGTTCTATATTGTATGTATTTTCTGGCCAATAAATGTTATTTATTGTTATTACAAAAACTAAGGTAATCTAAATACACATATAAAATAAATAAAAATAACAAGTCTAGAAATAAAATTTAACATTACGTTATATATCCTATAGTTAGTTATTCAAATCTTCTATCCAAGCAGACATACAGTTAACATTTAGCAACAGCAGACAGAATATCACCATAACGTTCAAAGGTATGAACTACATTTTGAAAATTAATTTGTTACTTTAATTTAATTTTATAAATAGTTTCATTGTTTTATTCAACTGCTTCGTTTATATTTGGTAATTATGTATTATTTTTTATAATAATATCTGATAGTAAGACAAATTCATACAAATTTCCCGAATAAGGAAACTGTTAATAAAATACATTAGATATAAGGCCGTCAACCTCTCCTCTTTACTTATAAATTGAAATTAAATTTTAGTCCATATTTCATTTATTAATTGTGTTTATTTCTAGCAATTTTGTGATTACTATTATTATTATGCAATTTTAAAGAATAAATTATATAATTTTACATTTAATATTTATTATACTGGACGACAGACATCTCATTTTTTTTTGTCAGATGATTAAACTTGACATACTATAAAATAGTTTAAATCAGCATTTAATAATATTTCTAAAATAATTATTGAAATAACTTAATCCAGTTTACTCTATTAGATGATGAACATATATCAAGATATTTACTATAATCATTATGAATGCTATACTTATGGAATAATTATATTTTGACTTCAAAGTTTTCTTTCTTTTCATTAAAAATCGCCAATATCATTTGCAAATATTCGAATTTTAAAATTGTTATGAGGAATAATTCTTCATATTTCTATTTGGGCGAAGGTAAACTGGACGATAATAAAATACAATTTTAAAATATTCGCTTAATTATAAAAATAATTTATTAACTAAATAATAAAACATAATATAAATTGGAAAATAAATACAAAAAAACGTAATGATTTTATCATATTTGAGATAATATTTGCCATGAAATTGAAAAAAAGTGTAAAATATTTATATCTTTTGAATGATCTAGCTTGGTTCAAGAAATATTAATTAAAAATAATAAAATTTCTTGATTAAAAATCAAATATTTTCTTCACGTGATTTTAAAAATAATCTAACTTTTATATATAACTTTCTAGATGCTCAGAATTAATATAAATGTTCGTTTTTTAAAGTCGGATTAGTAGAACTGTAGTTACAGCACCGAAATATGTTTGCAAATTGTGTTTATTTAGAGCTGAAACGTTCGTTTTGAAACGAAATTAATTTATCGTTCTCTTTGTTCAGAAATTAATTTTATCTTTTAAATGCGTGAAGCGATTTCGATGAAACTTTAAATGGATACTTCTAGGAGTAATCCAAGCATTATAGCGAAGAAAGAATTTTTTTTATCTCGCTTGGTTCAAGAAATAATTAATAAAAATAACAAATAATTCTTGATTAAAATTTAATTATTTTCTTTACAAGGGATGATCCTAAAAATTATCTGAGTTCACCATGTAGCTTTATAGATGCTAAGCATTAATATGAATGTTCATTTTTTAATATCGGATCAGTAGAACTGTAGTTACAGCGCAGAAATTTGCGTGCAAAATGCGTTTATTTTTGGCTGAAACGTTCATATCTGGAGTGTTTAAATTTATTGCTCAAAAAATAATTTTATCTTTTGAATGCGTGGAGCGATTTCGATGAAACTTTAAATGGATACTTCTATGAGCAAAACTATCATAATGGTCAAAGTTGATTTTTATTATCTCGTTTGGTTCAAAAAATAATATATTTTTTTTGGTGAAAAAAAATCTTCATATAACATAACATAATTTAAAATTATTTATGTGTAAAATTGCTTTCTAGGAAAGTCTAATTAATATAAATACTTGTTCATTTAATTCGGTTGAGTTTAAAAATCTTTATTTAATTTATTGTATTATGATATTTGATAACAGTATATTGTTTACAATTATATAAGTTTAAAAAAAATAAAATTACTATTATCATTCTTCTATATAAACTCTTCTAACTATTTTGGTATAAATGGTATGTATACTTAAATTGGCAATTACTTGAGTGATAATTTTATAGATTATGTTATTATTGTAAATTTATTATTCATTCCTTCTTTTATTCTTTTTTCAAGTATAATAAAACTAAGACAGTTAGAATGTATATTACATTTTCCTTTTTTAAAATTGTTATTTTATTTTGATTGTTATTTTTTTTTTGTATTTCTTTGTTCCATATTGTATGTATTTTCTGGCTAATAAATGTTATTTATTGTTATTACTAAAACTAAGGTAATCTAAATACACATATAATATAAATAAAAATAACAAGTCTAGAAATAAAATTTAACATTACGTTATATATCTTATAGTTATTCAAATCTTCTATCCAAGCAAACATACAGTTAACATTTAGCAACAACAGACAGAATATCACCATAACGTTCAAAGGTATGAACTACATTTTGAAAATTAATTTGTTACTTTAATTTAATTTTATAAATAGTTTCATTGTTTTATTCAACTGCTTCCTTTATATTTGGTAATTATGTATTATTTTTTATAATAATATCTGATAGTAAGACAAATTCATACAAATTTCCCGAATAAGGAAACTGTTAATAAAATACATTAGATATAAGGCCGTCAACCTCTCCTCTTTACTTATAAATTGAAATTAAATTTTAGTCCATATTTCATTTATTAATTGTGTTTATTTCTAGCAATTTTGTGATTACTATTATTATTATGCAATTTTAAAGAATAAATTATATAATTTTACATTTAATATTTATTATACTGGACGACAGACATATCATTTTTTTACTCAGATGATTAAACTTGAGATACTATAAAATAGTTTAAATCAGCATTTAATAATAATATTTCTAAAATAATTATTTTTTCATTACTTTTGTTGAAATTAATATTTATATTATATTTTAGTTATTTAGAAAGGAAATTATTCCTGTCACTATTGTTTTTCTTTCTTATTATTTCAAAACTATTTAATCAATACCAATATGTGGCAAATTATAAATAATAAATTTAATATTTATATTATGTTAAATTAATTAAAACAGCAGACAAAAATTGATTATAATATCCGACATAGATTTTTTTTTTTATATTGTAAAAATGTTTTATATTTGAATGGCCCATGTCTATATAACAACTTGCAATATGAGGGAGTTTAAGGACCCTAGAACTTGTTGAAACTGGGCATCTCCACTTGTGTCTGTTAGACCGTGAGTCAATGGTGAAGACGTCCGACAAATCCGTAGGCGGTGGTCAGTTTGAGCTACAAGATACTAAATGTCATCCACTAAACCTAAGCTATTTGAACACCACTTTATAGAAAACCGCTAAACACACTACACAATAGTTCAACAACTCTTCAGCATTCCACAAACAACTATATATTTCTAAAAAAAATAGAAATAAATTGTATTCACTATTTATAAAGTTGAAAATAGTATTGAATAATTCAATTTTTATAATATTTAACACATTTTGTCGGGTCCGATATTTTCTAAGAATATTACGAACTATTTGAAATGTTTTATTACATATGAAACCGACCGATCAGTATCAAATTCCATGCGTCGGTCTTATTCATCACACGCAACTCAATAACAATCTCCTTTTCTACATTTATTCAAAATAATTTATTTTTCTTATTCGTCTATGAAGACTCATATTTGTCGGTTATATAATATAAATAACTTTTCTACATGCTTCGTCCTTCCGCGCGACAAATAATTTATTGACGTTCCGCTTTATTATTTGAAAGACTTTAAATTCATAACATATATTTTGTTTGGTACATTTGGCACATATTCTATATATTAAATATGTATTACTATAACATTCAAGTGGTTTAAGTTCTAGAGTTGGTTAATTGCTGTACTTTAAATACATATATAAATATTAAATTCTATTATATATACTACATAATTTAAAAATACATAGGAAATATTTACATATTCACTCCAGGTGTAAAATTGTCCATGTTTGGTTTGGTTGTATATTAAAAATACTGCTAAACAATTTCCAAAACTATGTATTTTTATATTATTTCTAGAGCATTACGTTCTTCAAGTTTGTTTTATGTTATATTTTATAAAATATATATTTAAAACATATGACAAAAATATATTTGTAAATATTTATTACCAAATTTAGTTCTTCAGAAATATGTATTTCTATGTACACTCAAGTCGGGAAGTTTGGTTGTACTTTAAATATGAGATTATTAATAGATTATCTTAGGAAAGGTAAAATAAATAACTCTGATATTATACAAGTTTGTTGGATCAATTGGATGGAAAAATCGTGAACAAAGACTTGTTTTTTTTTTCAAACTGCCCTCGTTTATAGGAATTTAATAAAGAATATGAAGAAATATATATTTTTAGAGATATTTAAGTGAATTCGGTTTAAATTGAATTGAATATGATCTAAGATTTGGTGATATTTACTATTTTTGGAAAACAGATTTATATACGTACATAGAAATATAATAAGAAATAATAATAAATATTTATTAATAAGAAAGAATATTAATAAATATGTATTTTTTATATACATTTAAGTGAATTATTTTTTGTAGGGGCACTAAGATTTATAGTGTTTTTAAATAAAATAGCAGTATATGTTTGAAAGCGTATGGAGACGTAATATATGTTTTTTAATTTAAATATTTATTTTGGCAGCATTGTTATTTCAAGTTACATTTGGTAATTATTTATTAAATTTGGTAATAATACAAATATTTATATACATTTAAATGATTTTTTTTTGTAGAGGCACTAAGATTTATAGTATTATTTAAATAAAATAACAGTATATGTTTAGAAACGTTTGGAGACGTAACAATATATATTTTTAATTTAAATATTTATTTTGGCAGCATTGTTATTTTAAGTTACATTTGGTAATTATTTATTAAATTTGGTAATAATAGAAATATTTATATTTATATACATTTAAATGAATTATTTTTTGTAGAGGCACTAAGATTTATAGTATTTTTAAATAAAATAACAGTATATGTTTGGAAACGTATGGAGACGTAATAATAGTTTCTTTAATTTAATTATTTATTTTGGCAGCATTGTTATTTCAAGTTACATTTGGTAATTATTTATTAAATTTGGTAATAATACAAATATGTATATTTATATACATTTAAGTGAATTATTTTTTGGAGAGGCAATAAGATTTCTAGTATTTTTAAATAAAATAACAGTATATTTTTGGATACGTTTGGAGACGTAACAATAGTTTTTTTTTTAAATTTAAATATTTATTTGGCAGCATTGTTATGTGAAGTTACATTTGATGATTATTTATTAAATTTGGTAATAATACAAATATGTATAATTATATATAATTAAGTGAATTATTTTTTGTAAAGGCATTAAGATTTATAGTGTTTTTAAATAAAATAACACTAATATGTTTGGAAGCGTATGGATACGTAATAATATTTTTTTAATTTTTTTATGTGAAGTTTCATTTGGTAATTATTTATTACATTTCGTAATCATATAAATATGTATATATGTATATTTATATACATTTAAGTGAATTATTTTTTGTAGAGGCAATAAGATTTCTAGTGTTTTAAAATAAAACAGCTATATATGTTTGTATATAGTTGTATATGTTTAAATATTTATTTTAGCAGCTTTGTTATTTCATGTTACATTAGATAAAAAAATATTAAATTTGGTAATAAATTCAATAATGTTCACCTATTCGAAATACTCTTGCCTAACTTATTTATGTTTATAATAACTTGATTTTGACATTATTGGAATAATCCACCCAAAGTTATATTAAAAGACTTTTGCACCGAATTATCGTTTGCACCGTTTGTATCGAATTAATAAATTTAAAAGGTAGGTAATTTAGATTACGAATAAAAAATATTTAGAAAAGTAAATACTGAAAAAACAAATTATAGTTATTTTAGAAAAAATCGTCGAAAATAATAACAATATCATGGAGAAATTGTAAATTAATAGTCTAAATTGTATTAACATATTTTTTACATTATATTTTTCATTTAACGTTTCAATATAAATTTGTTATATTATTTTTTTTTCTCTCATAGTTTTTTTTTTAATTTACAGACTTCCTTATTTTATTTAACTTTGCCATTAAAAGTTTTTCTAATATATATTTTTATAAATTATTTCAGTTAGTTGGTTTGCATTCCACTATTCTCTTTCTATTTGTATCTGCTGCTACTCTCAACTTCTGCTATTACAACCATCTACTTAGTTAACCCAAAGGGCTTAGCAGGTTTCTAACCGGTGCTCACAAATCGTGAGAAGGGTTAATAGTTATTCGGCTATAAGTTATTCTTCTATTTAAAATTATGTTGTGAAAATATTATACAGTTCAAGTTTTGAATTTTTAAATATACTTTTTTATGTTTTCTATAGATATCATGCATTATATTATTTAGTTTTTAGAATTGTTCAAGATTCTATCGACCGACGTATTTCTAAAAAAATTTTTTTTTAAATTGAATGAAAATTTTATCAGATTAAAAAAAATATTTTATTATAAAAAAAAACTATATTTTACATAAACTATAATATTAGCAATCCTTTTTCAATACTATTTGAAATAAAGATTAAATGTTTTACTGTGTAAACATGTACATTATTACAATGTTATTGAACTAAATTATATAATCATGATTTATTAAGATAAATAATTATAATAATTTCCACGAGACAACATTTCTGTTTTACATTAATTCAACTTCAAATTAAAATGAAAAAAAAAATCAATTGAGTCAACTTTAATCGTGTAAAATTTGGACGACGCTAATTACAAGTGAATTATTCAGATTTCCGCGCATGCCACATGACCAAAATTAGAATAATGATGTAATTAATGAATCACGAAATTTGAAAAAGGACTCGATTCATTTTTCAGGCGGTCCCGGCGCCGCCGCCACTAATTGTTATGAGGGTTTAAGCGGAGGCCATAAAGGGCATTCAGGCCTAATTAACATTCACTTCACATTAAATTAACTGCGACTTGTTAATTGAAACACACGCATACACCATCCAACCAACCATCCCCGCATTTATTTTTTTTGCACACCAACCCAACTTTGCCGCTGTCACATTCATTGCCACATTTTAAGGGTTGATTATTAATTGCTTAGCACACCAAGCCGCAACTTAATATTGATTATGGTAAACAATGTGATGCAATTTTTTTTTCAATTGCATTCTTTCAATTTATTTCTGAAATTACATTTTCGCCTTGTCGACTTTTCCTTCTTGACATTTCTCGTCCATTATGTGTTGCATAATAAAATATCCGCGAAGAACAAAAGGTTGCCCCATTTTAAATGTCAATCAATACGAATCCTATTTTCTCATTGGATTTATCGCGAAATATTCAAATAAACCGTACATAAATTTCTGAAGCATAAACGTTTAAATGTTTCCCATTTACACCTTGCTAACCTTTATTAATATAGATAACGCTATCTGTTTATCCATAATAATAATAAACTCAATCTATATTTGTTGTGAACCCAAAGATAACATAAAACTTTTTTTCTCTTAATAGATAAACTGTTGTAATGTGAAGGGAAACGGTAATAACTGGATTGCAAAATGGCGATTTTACTGCGCGAATTTCCCTCGAGTGAGGAAATTTAATTTTCATAATTATCTTTTACGGGAAACTATAAAGCAAACTATATGTATTTTTCTGTGCCGCTAAATTTAGCCATAGCGAACAGCACCGGCGAGGATATGAATTAAAATATGAACATTATACAAGCGTATGTTCAATTGAATTGCTGTGCAGCCTGCGAAGTTAGCAATAAATTTCCGGCAATAAAACACGCCAAACTCTATGACTAATTAGTGCTTAAACTTTAGCAAATTATAATTACACAAGCACGCAGTACATTGATTTTATGGTCTAAATGTATCGAAAACTGTAGTACAAGATTTCTAATTAATTACAGTATCAAGCAATATTTGGTAGATTAAATATATAATTAGTAGCAAAGTGTAAAATATTTGTTGAATAATGATGTCAGAACATCAAAAATTTATATTATAGACTACATTAAAAACCAATGAAGAGCTATTATTCTACGCTAATCCTAACAAAAAAATTGTATTTTTTATTTAGATAAATTATATATTTATTACATGTTTACATCAATGTTACAAAGAAGTTTTAGAATGAATATATTGAATTATTCTAAAAATAAAAAAATATCTTTAATTTCTCCATTTATTATTATTTTTTAATCACAAAAAATAATTATTATTTTTTTAACCAAGCGAGATTTTAAAATTCTGCTGAGGCCATTATGTTAGTTTTCCTCTAGAAAGTAACCATTTAAAATTTCATCGAAATCGATACACCTATTCAAAAGATAGAAACATTTTTTGCACAAAACGTTTCAGCTCGGAATAAACGCAATTTGCTCAAAGATTTTGATACTGTAACTTCTGTTCCTCCACATCAATTTTAAAAATTGAGTATTTATATTAATTAGGAATTCCTAGTAAACGATTTAACGCACTCAGATTTTTAATAAAATCATCCCCTGGGAGAGAAAATATTTTTTTTAATCAAGAAAATTAATTATTATTTTTTTAACCAAACGAGATTTTAAAATTCTGCTTCAGCCATTATGTTAGTTTTACTTTAGGAAATAACCTTTTAAAATTTCATCGAAATCGCTACACGTATTCAAAAAATATAAATATTTTTTGCACAAAACGTTTCAGCTCAGAATAAACGCAATTTGCTCAAAGATTTTGATACTGTAACTTCTGTTCCTCTAAACCGATTTTAAAAATTGAGTATTCATATTAATTTGGAATTTCTGGAAAACGATTTAACATACTCAAATTTTTAATAAAATCATCCCCTGTGAGAGAAAATATTTTTTTTAATCAAGGAAATTAATTATTATTTTTTGAACCAAGCGAGATTCTAAAATTGCAATTTGTTGAAAGATTTTAATACTATAACTTCTGCTCTTCTAAACCGATTTTAAAAATTGAGTATTCATATTAATTAGGAATTTCTGGAAAATGATTTAACGCACTTAGATTTTTAATAAAATCATCCCCTGAGAGAGAAAATATTTTTTTTAATCAAGAAAATTAATTATTATTTTTTGAACTAAGCAAGATTTTAAAATTCTGCTTCAGCCATTATGTTAGTTTTAATTCAGGAAGTAACCATATAAAATTTCAACAAAATGGCAAGACGTATTCAAAATATAATAATATTTTTTCAAAAATAGTTTCAGCTCGGAATAAACGCAATTTGCTCAAAGATTTTAATACTGTAACTTCTGTTCCTCCACACCAATTTTAAAAATTGAGTATTCATATTAATTAGGAATTTCTGGAAAATGATTTAACGCACTCAGATTTTTAATATAGTCATCCCCTGAGAGAGAATTTTTTTTTTAATCAAGAAAATTAATTTTTTTTTTTGAACCAAGCTAGATGTTAAAATTCTGCTTCGGCCATTATATTAATTTTCATCTAGAAAGTAACCATTTAAAATTTAGGAATTTCTGGAAAATGATTTAATGCAATCAGTTTTTTAATAAAATCATCCCCTGAGAGAGAAAATATTTTTTTTTTAAATTAATTATTATTTTTTTAACCAAGCGCGATTTTAAAATTTTGCTTCAACCATTATGTTAGTTTTACTTTAGGAAGTATCCATATAAAGTTTCATCGAAATCGCTTCACGCATTCAAAAGATAGAAGTAATTTTTACACTAAGCTAACAATAAATGTGCATTTCGTCTAAAAATATTTTATTTATATTTATTCTCAGATAATTGATTTTATTAGGCGATATACTCATAAATTATTCAAATCAAAGTAATTTGAGAAAAAAGATTTAGTTTAATAAATACTTTTTTAAAACTTTAAATTTCATACTTAACAATACCATTCCTAAATTTGTGTAACACTCTTTCTGAAAATGTATTTTTATTGTAAATTTTATAATTTGTACATGAAATTAATTTAAATATGTTTTAATTAAATTTATTCTAGTACAATTGTATTTTTTTAAATTATTATTTACAATAGTTGTATTTTTCTTTATTTAAGCCGAATTCTTCCACCCTTAAAATATGTATTTATTTTGTATAATATCTATTTTTATTTATAATCTATTACCAAAAAGGCATTAAGTATACATATGTATATTATTTAACATAATATGATTGAACTAAATTTATGTGATTGGTATAGTATATTGCACTTTTTAAGTTTATATGTTTGAGTTTGCTTTACTAGAAGATTTTACGCTGGCTTATGATTATGATATGATTGCAGTTTTTTTTTGTACCTTTTGCTAAAGTTTATAATTACACTTTTAACTGTTCCAATACTAAAATATTTCTTGATATAATAATTGGCACTTGCTATATCCATATTATCAAAATACCTCTTCATAATCCTTGCAGACAATTCATCTTCCTCTTTAAACACCAATTTTAATTGCATCTCCACGAGCTTCCTGGTTGCATTTAGGTCAAGATGCGTATTTCCGGGGAACTTTTTGAAAACTTCTGAGACATTTTCCCACTGAATCAAACTTTCGGGTTGGAAATGCGTTGATGTTTGGCTGGTATCTTCAGTTTCCAAATGGATTATTTCTTCATTATTCATTTATAATTACTTCTTCATTATTAATATTTGAAGATTCATCTATGGCAACATCTTCCTGCGTTTTAATTTCTAGATTATTATCCAAATAAATTTCGGATACTTCATGTATCGTTTCTAAAGTGATTATCCTCTTATATTGTAAACGTTTTTCAAATTCTTCTTCATATTCATCTTGTTCTTCACATACGTAATCCGATTCAAAACTTTCTTCCTGTATCGTTTCCAAAAATCTCCTCTGCGTATCATATTCTTCTTGTCTGAATCGTTCTTCATTTAATTGAAATTCAATCAATTCATCGTTCTCTAATGCTTCTTCCAAATCAAAATCTGTATATTTATTCAATCTTTCTAAATTCCTATCATTTTCAGTATTATCTTCAAGAATTCTTGTCTCTTGTAGATCAATGCACGAAAAACTAGAGATTTCACTTATATCAGAAGGTTCGTATAAATTATTTTATTAAGTATTGTGAAAACCTATGTAGAAATAAGGTAAAACATAGGTCCGAATGCTCTTCATTGCGTAAGCCCAGAATGAAGCTATTCATCAGATAAGATTTTTTTAAGCTTCGAAAAAGCAGTGTCTTTACATTTTTGCTTATATCTCGAAAAGTACGCAAGATAAATTAATTATTGAGCTACCAAATTAAAGCCGAATGTTCATTCTTTGAAACGTATACATTGGTATAATTGTAGCAGTTACTGTTTTCGCGAAATTCGCTGTCAAAGTTGAATAAACTTTTTTTAAGCTTCGAAAAAGCAGTGTCTTTACATTTTTGCTTATATCTCGAAAAGTACGCGAGATAAATTAATTATTGTGCTACCAAATTAAAGCCGCATGTTCATTCTTTGAAACGTATACATTGGTATAATTGTAGCAGTTACTGTTTTCGCGAAATTCGCTGTCAAAGTTGAATAAACTTTTTTTAAGCTTCGAAAAAGCAGTGTCTTTACATTTTTGCTTATATCTCGAAAAGTACGCGAGATAAATTAATTGATGAGCTACCAAATTAAAGCCGAAAATTCTTAATTTTATTTAAATTCCATACTTTATCGAAAGCCAAAACTGCAGCAGAGCAATATTATTTTTCATCAAAAGCAGTGGTGATAACTTTAGCTACCCGGTGTATTTGCTCCACGGTGGAATGCCCTTTACGGACTCCAAACTAGCGTTTAGGGAATATGTTTTTTGAAAATTTTGAATATAATTACTATGAGACTGATTGCTCTGCATGATATTACTTCTTCTTGTGGTTTTCCGGAAATTACTAAGAGTTGAACATATGCCTAGGCTCAATATTGCGTTGAATATAGAGATGGGCAGCTTCAAAAATATGAAAATGAATTTCAATACTATTGTCTAGTTTACGTTCTTAAGCATAAAGAATATATATGAAATACTTATCATATAAAAATAAATTCAAATCAACGTATTTTAAAATATACAGTTTATATCAGAGATAGACGTAATGAATCAATTTATTCTTTTCAAAAAATATATATTATATGGATGAACTCTAATCTGATCTTTATATTTCGCTATAAAAAAGTGTGACCGTAATAAAGCACAACCCTCGGAAAGGTCGAATTATTAACCATTTTAAAAATATCATCTAAATCTAGCAGATTTCAACAAAAAAAAATACAAAATTATTAAAATGATAAATATTTAATTTTATTGCCATTTTCAAATTGTAGTAAATTTACTGTTGTATTTCTTTATGAAGGTTGAAACATTGTCAAGTTGGAAGTTATTTTATAAAACGATAGGACAGACTATTGAAATAGACTATTACATAAATTGGATTAGGAGCAAGAAGCGTGATGGAGTTTCATATTACATGCGGTTGTCATAAAAAAAATAATATATAATAGGGCGAGACATGAAAACATATTTGATGTAAATTCGGTTAGAAACAGCGGTTGCAAATAATGTGATTTGTCATACATGCACTAATATAAATTACAAATAGTTTGTTTCCAACTTGATAAAAATATAAAATAGAAATGTATCTTTTCTTCAAATCAATCTACGCATTAATATTTAATGTTAATTTTACGTTGCTGCAGAAAATCGTTATATAAGTCAAAATAAAATGTATACTAAAACTTAATTAACTTAACGAAATATTATTTTTTTACCGTGATTTAATGTACGCCATTTAGTCTTATCAGCTTGAAAGTGCTTAATGCATCGATCGAAGTACTGGCTATATTGCCAGAACTATCAAACGTTCAAATATTCATATGTAGAACGAAATGTAGAAATGCATTAAATACAGATTTTGATCATATTATAGTATTTTACTATTGAAAATAGAAGTAAGGTATTTTAGTTAATAATACCAATATCACTTATTAATGCATTAGTTATCTTGTTGGATATTTATACTTTTCTGATAACAATAATATCAAATTTTATAATTTTTATTATTTAATTAATTCATATTTTCAGTCAGTTTTATTTTATTTATTTACACTTTATTACTAGTATGAAATATATCATTAATTGTATAATAGAATTATTATCGATTGAAAGATTTAATTGAATTTATTTACTATTATCGTTATTATGAGTTTGAATTATAAACTTTTTTCTTCCGATTCGTTAAATTCGTTACTTTGGTTCGATTTTTCGCTCGAAATGTTGTTTGTAAACACGCTTCGACGGTTGAAAACGCGGAACAGCCAAGTCACTTAATCCTATTAGAAAAGTTACAGGAATATAATGCAATAAACTTCTGAACACCCTTTTCATCAGACGTTCCTTATTCACGCTGATACCCGTAAATTAATAAAGAATAAAACTGTCGTCCTTCATTAATGCTCTCATTTCTTAATTATTTTTTTTTAATCTTTCAAATTTAAAAAAAAAATCGAAAATAAAGATAAATCTCTTGAAAAATAATACCTAGAGTATTTTAATGTAAGCATTATTTAGTTGAATTATTTACCTGAGTTGAAATTTAGAAATCAGACATAATCTGATAATTATTATTATTTCACATTTTTAGTGCTCACAATTATAATTATGATTAAAAATATGTAATAGTAAATAATAAAGTTAGATTTATTTAACTTATTTCAAAATTTAATTATATTTGAAATGTGCGACGTAAAGTCTTCATTTATCATACTTTTTCTTTCAAAAATACAAACAGTTGTGTTATTTAGAGAAAATATCTGAAAACAACTGGCTGTTTTTTTGAGAAAATTTTTACTTTTAACCAACAATTTTTTTAATACTTTAAGCAAATTTTATGAAGCAAATAATTAATAGCTAAATTTTCTGCTGTAAATGTAATTTTTAATTGATTGAACAAAATAAAAATATTATTACATTATTTTTCCAATTTTATTCTCTTTAAATAGATAAACCTTTCTAGAATATTCTAGATTTAAATCTAATGGATAATACTTTTTTTTATCGAAAAATAAAAATAAAGTTATGATTTACTTCAATGTATATATATTCTATAAATAACATGAAAATGGGCTACGACTATACTACAATATTTAAAGTTGACGAAAATTCAATAACTAAATCATAGCATTTCCACACAAAAATGAGCTCTCAACTATACGACAGATGTTATATTATTAAGAATAATTTTTTATATAAACAAAATAACGCTAAAACTTTTTACAAGAAATAATAATTTCACCAAGCTATAGAATTATTATTTTTGTGATTATATAAATACGTTTTGTAATATATGCAATTTATTATGTTCTTTGTTTTGTATGGTTATATTTTAGTAGATATTTATTAAAGTTGTGTTTATATTTGTGTCAGTAATTAGCTGACGTAGAAAGCATTTTTTGTACTTTTTTTGTATATATTTGGTAGTTTTAATGTATATGATGTTTTGTAATTAATATTGTTCTTTCCGGATGGAAAGAGGCTCATTTGTAATTAATTGTAATATATAAACACAATTAATTATTTAATACAAGCCCATTAGGAAATATAGATACAATTATTTATAATAGATAAAACTGGTATTACATAATTAATTAAATTAATCATAATCAAATAAATATATTAAAACTATGTGTGATTATGATAACTTTTATCTTAGTATAATTCATTTAATGCATGCAATTTAATTAAAATTATGTAGATCACAGTAATTTCAAGCATTACATTACAAATACTGGAATATTATATATTAATAAAAATAAGTATTTTGACCGAAGATCTTTCTATATTATTAAAGTAGTCTCTTTGTTTATAAACCAGTTTAAATGCAAATTAAATCCATTTTCGATAATGATTAAAATCACCGATATAAGCAATATTGTTACACCATAATACATCTTGCGTTATGTCAGAAAATATAAAATTATATTGGAATTTTTTTATGAGAAAATTTTCAAAAGTTTCTTTAAATCTGCAGCATGGTGTTGAAATATCACCAGAATTTATATTAAGGTTAATCTTCAAGACAATGACTAAATTACGCAAATTAAAAAAACTTTATACTATATTACCAAGCAATTTGATTAATTTTATAAAATTTAAATAGAAAAAGTGTATAAACTCTGCTTTTAGACAATTATTTTAAAGTCTGAATTTATGTCCTACAAAATGCAACGTAAATCTATATTCAATAATGTAATTGAAATTACCAATATAAGCAATATTGTTACACCATAATACATCTTGTGCTATGTCAGAAAATATAATATTATATTGGATTTTTATTATGAGAAAAGTTTCAAAAGTTTCTTCAAATCTGCAGGATGGTGTTGAAATCTAATTTATCTATTTTTAATGAAATATCACCTGAATTTATATTAAGGTTAATCTTCAAGATAATGACTAAATTACGCAACTAAAAAAAAAATTATACTATTTTACCAAACAATTTAATTAATTTTATAAAATTTAAATAGAAAAAATGTATAAACTCTGCTTTTACACAATTATTTTAAAGTCTGAATTTTAATTGTCTTACCAGATGCAACGTAAATCCATATTCAATAATATTATTAAAATCGCCAACATAAGCAATATTGTTACACCATAATACATCTTATGTCAGAAAACATAATATTATATTGGAAGTTTTTTCATCCATGGCCAAAAAATTTATGAGAAAAGTTACAAAAGTTTCTTCAAATCTGTAAGATGGTGTTGAAATTTAATTTGTCTATTTTTATGAAATATCGCAAGAATTAAGTGGAGAACAATCTTCAAGACATTGAGTAAATTATGTAGATAAAAAAAACTTTATCCTATATTTCCACGCAATTTATTTAGTTTTATAAAAAAAAATATTTTTAATTATTTAAAAATATTTTTTTTATAAATAAATGCATTCATCGCTTATTGCTTTTTATGTATATATTATTCCTAAAAGTGTATATATTATACAGCAATACCTCGCATAATGCGGTTTTCATCAATCAAACAAGCTAAATTTTAATTGAGAAAAAATAAATATAAATTTTAAAAAATAATTTACAAAATTATTATTTTTTACCTCTTTTGTGCAGTATATTTTTTGGAGATTTTAATGTTCTCAATTAGTACGGATTCAAACAGTTGCTGTAGTTCTCTTGGGAAATCATTCTAAAATATCTTTCACCTGCTTAGAAATGTATATTTTTCATTGTTAAATAAGTAAACCTTTTATTTATTTTAAAACATTATAGAATTATTAAGTGAAATAAATGTATATTTTTACAAAAAAGTTTTGGATATAATAACTATAATATAATTTGTAGCTTTTTTCTTTAGAGAAATAATTTACGTAATTTTGTCAAAAAATATGATTTTATTTTTAAAGTACAAACTTTTATTATTTTATTTATACTTAACTTATTTTCAAAAACACTATTTTACCCTCAAAAATAAGTTAATTTACTGCAGTAACGTTTTGTACTGAATAAGAAATATAAAACTACAATTTTTCTTATAGAAATATTGTAAAAAAAACATTTCATGTTGTTTAAAAAAAAATGCAACAAAATTTTTGAAAAATAATTTCTTTTTATTCGAATATAAAATGTGTATTGGAAAAGTAATTTTCTTTTAATTATTCATTGAAAGGCTTTTAAGCGAAGGGAGTTTTATAACAAGTTTACTTCTGTAATAAACTGTAAAGTGCCGTAATTCTGTTTTAGTGCACAGTCAGCTTAAATTTTCTTAAAACGTGATGCCGAACAGTTGCTAATACCATAGAATTTGCATAGGATGGTAGGGTGAGTGACGTTGTAAATATTTACCTGCGAAGGAAATTCCGACGGCAGAAATTGGCAGCGCGACCAGAATTCCTGCACCCGAATACTCGGAGGCGGCGAGCGCCACCAGAACCAAGCCCCCGAGGGCCCAGTGCGTTCCCGCGAAACCATACTGCTCGATTCCTATCCTCATCGTTAAAAAATAAGCCCCGAAATAACTGAAATAAATAAAGCACAAAAAAAACATTAATTGTTTGCGTAATAGATTTAATTACATCAAAAAAAAATGATTTCTAATAATCCAAATAATTTACGTAAATTTAATTAATAAAACTAATTAATTCGAAAACTCACCTGCAACAATATCAATCCATAACCGCATAGATATAACGTAACTATTATATATTTTTTTAATTGTTTTGAATTTCGACAGAAAACGAAAACTATCGTCGATGTTTTATTTTCTTTTCGTGAAATCGGTGCTTCTTCTGAGGGAGTGAAACGTGTGTGCGTTCCGGAGGAGTTTTCCAGCACGTGTACTTGGCCTGCAATGCCGCAGTAAAATAGTCGATATTTCCATGAACGCAGGCGCCATTCCGTCTCTATCCCTATTACAGGCTACATCTATACTTAAAAGTAGATATTCCGTCCAAGTTGTTTTCCTAAGGTCGAGTTACCTTAAGGAGTAAGAAAAGGAAGAAAAAGGGAAAAAACAATCTATTATTTTCATCATCCGCAAGTGCAATTACAAATGCTCCTCCAATCGGATGTTTTCATTAGGAAATCTCGAGTTTCTTCGTTCGAGGCGCACACGAGACTCGCAACATACGATTTTATTTTTTGTATATTTTGTTACGCTGCGTTGCGTACATTATATGGACAAATATTTAAATTATGCAAAGTCGTACATCTCATAACAATATTATCAATGGAAACAAGCGCAGTTTTATTACTTAATAACATAAGCTGAGCACTTTTTACAATATTTTTAATTACGCATACAGCAATATTCGGTGACCTACATTCGCGCAGTGTTTATAAATTATAAATTTAAAAGTAAAGTTAATTCATTAATCAAAGAAACGTTTTAATTCAATCATTTAATCATAATTAAATTTCATCGCTTAATTATTAATACTTTTTTTTATTAAAATTAAAAGATTTTTTAGAGAAATTATTTATTAAACATATTGTACCCTCAATTATACTTATTACGTTATATTTAGAAGTATTTATAAAAGTAAATAGTTGAAATCTTAATAAGATCTAATGGTTTGAATCATTTTAATTATTTTTTTTTGCTTCTAGTAAATAATAAACTGATGACGTTTTTCGCGAATCAAACCTAACTTTAATATTAATGATTGAATCTTCAATAAATTTAAAGTTATTCATGTGCTTGTATGGTTTCAAATTCGACTTTTGATATTTTGAAAAATAAAGAAATCTAATAAATCATAGTGCGGAATTTAATTGTTTATTTATACTTTTTTAAATGAGTAAAAAATAATTAAATGCATTTATAAATATTAAGGAAACGAATGTTAGATATTTTATGTCAAATATAAATTTATAAAACTAAAACATATAATTAGTAATAATAACATACAAGTAATTAAAAATGTAATTATAATAAGATCTAATGGTTTCAATATAAGTTTTACGTGTTCTTCAAAAGTTTGGATTAAAATCTCCATATTTTGTAAATGTTAAAATACATGTTCTGTTAGCTACAATTGAAAATCAATAACATATAATTAATCTGTATAAATAAGATAATAATTAATAACATTAATTTTCAATCCAAAATTTATGTGTCGATATAAACTCCTTCTCGCATATTATTGATTATCGTATAATTATTTAAATTCTTCTTAATTATTATTACTCTTCAATAATTAAGAAGAATTTAAATAATTATTAAAAAATATAAATATATAATTAAAATATATACATAAATCCTGCATAATTTTCTTTACATAAATTTATTTGTAATATTCAAAGATTATTAATCGTTTTAAATTGCAACACGTAGATTTAATATAGATTGTTCTGTAAAACAACCTAAAGGCATTTTCTGCGTACGCAGATGACGTGGCGGTAGTAGTTGCCGAAAATGAACACTAAATGAATACAACTAAATAGACCACATCCAGAACTTGATAGTAAAAAACAGGTTTGAGTATGGTTTACTGGAAGAAGAAAATTTAGACCAGCAACATTCAGAGTGTTAGTTATATATCATATTAAAATATCAGATTAAATAACTGGGAGTCTTCATAGATAGCAGACTGACCTTCGCACATTAGAGCAGTGACTATGAGAGAAGCAAAGACTAGAGATTGCTTGGACTAGGGAACAGTCTATAAAGCTATGAAGATGAAAATCTACAGGAAAGCGTGGAAAACTATCCAGACAAAATGATAAGAATTTGCAGCGCATAGAGGACTAAATCTCGAGATGCAGTCCAAATAATAGCTTGAGCGCAAATAATAGAACTGCATGATATGGAGAAAAATAAAAGGTTTGAATGCTTCCACCTGCGCAATTTCAAGCCATGGGTGTTTTGTAAAGTACCTGCACTTCATCGGGAAAAAGAAAGATGAAAAGCCCATACCGCAGTTTATTCATATGCTCTAGAATCTAGATAAATAAAGAGGAAACACGAGGCAGAGGAGATCTTAGAAAAATTCTGGAATCAGTGAAATGTTGAAGAATTTAGACAGATAAGATATTGTTTCAAGGTATAAGCAAAGGTCGACGAAGACCTGTGAAGCTCCAGTTCTTCTGACTTATGTTGATGAACAAAAAGTACAGCTAACGGCAAAGCTAATCAACATCCCAGTGCAGTACACCCATACCTCGCTATACGTCCGATCTTTATACGGCATTTCGCTATAACGGCCCACTTCAATTAAGGCACGTTTTCTATTTACGGCCTAAAATGTTTCGCTCTAACGGCAAAAAAAACTTTTTTTCGATGTCGATATATCTACATGTTGCCAATCTACTAATTTACCCGAACTATCTGAAGATGTCATGATTAAACCTTCCAAAAAATACAACAGATCTGATCCAACCAATGGATCACGAGCCATTTTTAAGGCATAAACCGATGGTAAATCTTCATTTAAAACATTTTGGAAGGAATTAACAACAATGAACCATGTTTGAAAAAAAATATGGCCAGAATGTGTACATGTGTACTGATGCAGAAGTTAATTTTCTTCCTGAAATTAGGCAAAACATTTTGGATCTACCACATGATCTCGGCTTTTATAGGTTTGAACGATCGTGATGTGCTTGATCTACTTGAAGCTGATAAGGAACCCCTTTCATATGAGAAACTCATTCAGTTGCAATCAGAACCGGCATTTGATGAAGAGACAGAGCCTGTTGTATCCAAACAGCTAACATCAAAAAAATTGTCGAAAGCTTTTTCCTATTTTGAACAATGAATAAACATCCTCTTTGAAAACGATCCTGACGTCGAACGTAGCGCTAAAGTTTCTCGAGGAATCAACTCAACCATTAACTGTTAAAAATCACTAAAGAACGAAATAGACAAGAAGGCAAGACAAACAACGTTGGATAATTTTTTTAAGCCAGGCCCATCCTTACCAGGGAAAAATGATGACGACAGTGATCCACAGGTTACCATTCAGATTAAAGCCATTAAAAAAAATGCATTTTGAATGATAAACCATGTTACATATTTAACAAATTTGGAACCGATACCATTGAATTTGTATGAATTTGTATTAGAATAATTGATTCCTTATAAGGCTTTTCGCTTTGCGGCAAAGTTTCGTGGAACGTAACTAGGCCGTAAAGCGAGGTATGGGTGTACAATACAAATCGGAACTGAATAATGCTTGAAAAAGACAAGAGGTTTTAACGGGTAAGAATCTAATAGTACCACTCTACTACTCGTGGTCCCTTTGCAAAATTCTTATTTACAAAAAAAGTATATTGGATTTTGATAAATGAAAAGGATTGTGAAAATGTAGGATAGAAAAAATATACAATAATCTCATTTAAAGTAATAATTGTTATATGTGGAATATATGGATAATGCCTTTTTTTGTCGATTTATTTATAATCTGCTACATTCTGGCAAAAACAAATATTTGTGAAAAATAAAATAAAAAATGGATAATGGCCAAGTTTTTATAATATATCAAATTATTCATATTTCTTTTATAATCTTATTATTTTACTGAATAAAATGTTACATTTTTATTAACACATTTACTATTATTTACACTATTATTTTTACTGAAAATAACATATTGAAACTGTGTAGAAAGTTTTTTTTTATATATTTTGTTTCAAAATGATAACAATAAATAAAGGATTATCTTGGTTCCGATTCAGACTTAAATACAACTTGCTCTAGTCGTTCAAATGCGAAATAACGAAACAATTGTAATTGGATTGTGTTTGTCCATGTACATAAAGTTTTATATTTTATAGGATATTGTTTTCCCACAGTGAAAATAGACCCCATAATGTGCCAAGCAAATAACAAGTAAAATCAATAAAGTATACATTGATTTTATCTACATGTTTCATGCTTTACATCAATACATTAATATTTTAACATTTACAAAATCATTTATTTTGTTTATTAAACTAATAATAACTTTATTTGTTAATTAATAGTGTAATTATTTTTAATGTATTGTAAATTTAAATGACATATTTATATTTTTTTTATTACATAATTAGTTTTTTTATTTAGATTAGCATTTTCTTTGCTAACAATTTTATATTATTATTTAATTAATATTGTTTAGCTACAAAAATATAAAAAGAAAGTTACGTGTTAAGTCTAATAATTAAACTATAGGCTTTATCTATCTATTCAAATATTCATATGAATGTGCTTCATCAACCGTAAATAGTTATAATCATTGTAATTCGTAGATTGATACTGTGATTTATCTTTTTTATTATATTTGTATAACATACAACCCGGCAGTTCTACCATTTTTTTTTATTTAATACATTTTTAAGCATTTACAAAAACAAATTTACAAAAACTCCAATTAATTCTGTACTTGTAATATGTATTATATTATTTAGCGACAAAAAACTTTTTACTATTATTTAATTAATAATTAACCTCTAGGATTACATTCGGCTATGAATCGCTCCTTGTATTTAATTTAAAAAATAAATAGTTCAAATAATTCCCAATGAATAAGTATTAGAAATACAGCGGTACCTCGACATATTAGTTTAATGCGCGGGGTGGCGTATGCTCAAATCTCGAGACTCGTATATTAGGGCAATCGTATATCGAGGTACCACTGTAATTAAAAAAAATATTATTTAACGTAGTTTTAGTCATTTCAGTTACCATCTAATCTAAACAATCTAATTAATTAAATATTTGTAAAAAAAAATAATATTTGTTATATTAATATTATTTATCGACCAAAATTTTCTACCATTATTTAATTTAAACTTTTAATATTACTTTTTAATTTATTAATTAAGTAATTTAATAAAAGAAAAATTAGTTTTAATTATTTTAATTAAACATAACATAATTAAACATATTTTAAAACTTCAATAAAATTTTTAATATATTTTATAAATATTATCCAAATATCAGCAAACTTTAATATTCAGTAATAAAACAAACTTTATGAAATCTATTATCTGCGTTGGCAGCATTGTCAAGTGAAGAATGTTGTATTTTTTTGTCTTAATAGGTAATTCTGGTCCTGATATTGATGATCATTCATTATTTTTTATGAACAATTATGAATTTAGGTATTTTTTTATGGTAATTTAATATTAAATTTGGTATATTTAATTTAATGTAAATTATTGTAACTATAATCGTACATAACCTTTATATGTAGTAGAAAACATAGTAACAAATATCATACTAATATGTCCAATTAATGTAATTTTAATTTAATGTTCAACACTGAACTTGAATATGAATTTACCTGATCTTCATCTTAAAAATATTATAATAGAAATAACAATTAGAAAGAATAAATTATTTGTAATTAAGAAACTAATTAAAGATAGGATGGATGGTCAATTACGTTTATGTCATATAATAATATTTATTCATGATTTGTAATTTGGTTTAACTACTTTTATTTCTAAAGTAAATCTATTCAAAAATTCCAAAAATATTAGGTTGAGGGCTGTAGCATACTTCATCCATCTCGTCATCGTCAATATTTTCAAAGTTGTAAGAATATTGAGATTTATCCATCTCTAACAGTTCGGGTCTGTTAGGACTGTAGCATATCTCATTCCTCTCAGGACTGTACACTGTTTCTTTATAGTCTTTTTCTTCTAAAACACTTTCCTGGTCGTCTTCGTAGTCCTCATTCGTTCCCATATGAGCATCATTCGGATGTGCTATGTATTCACGCTTCCTCTCATACAGTTCGGTGAGCATCATATCGAATCGCTCAGGAGTGTAGCGTATCACATTCCCCTCAGGACTGTACATTCCCTCCACTATTTCTTTATCGCCTTCGAAGTCCTCATTCATCTTCATATACAAATCATCATCCATTTCCATTTCCATATCTTCTAGAAAATAGCATACTTCGGGCAACCTGTATTCCTTTACAAATACCACATCATCATCATCTTCGTTCATCTCGTTGTACTGATCTTCTCCAATATTTTTTGCAAAACTCATTTTGTAAACTTCAATGTATATGCTTCTTCAAACGCTGAATGCAAGTAACTGATATTTGCTGAATGCTGTTTACCTTATATATTCAATATTTTTTAAGTTTCTTTTTCTTACCTGAATTAAATATGTCATAAAATGTATTGGTACTGAATTTTCCAATTATAGAGGAATATTTTTAATAATATTGCAGAATTACTTGCAATAAAGTAATTTTTATTACATAGTTTTTTCCCTGTAAATTCATCGATTTAATAATTCCGAGAAAAATATTGTACACAACAATAACTTGAACTCAATTTTATGGAATAAGATTGTAGTCGTGTTTAAACTATTGTGGTACAATAGTACCGGTAAATATCATAAATTATATATATTGAATATTTTATGATTTGAAAATTTCTATTATCGTTTCGAAGTTATTGCTCACATTTTTTTTAATGGTCATTATTGTATATTAATGAGCGTTAGGAAACTCAACTGATTATATTTTGAAAAAAAATTTCATTTAAAATTTCGTTAATATTTTGAAAAATTCATTTAATATTTACTGAAAATATATAAAATATTCATTTGAAACTTAAAGAAAATAATTTAAAAGGATGCATCATTTCAAATTTAATGAAAATTATTAGAAAAAATCATCATTTGGAATTTATCGAAAATAATTAGTATATTCTATTGAAATTTACTGACAATAATTTGAAAAATTCATTTCAAATTTCTTAAATACATCGAAAAATTCATCATTTAAAATTTACTGAAAATAAATTTAAAAAATCATTTGAAATTTACCAAAAATAATTAGAAAAATTCATGATTTGAAAGTTATCGAAATTCATTTAGAAAATATTTTTCATCCGCTAATTGTTGTTTCTGACAGAAATATTATTTCATTCGTACAATATTATTTCTCCCATAATATTTTAGAATTGAATGATAATATTAATAATTTCATTTTCAAAATACAAAAAAGAAAACGGTACGTTTATTGAAACATTTTTTATTTATTACTTCTTAAATATATACAATCATTAATATTTTTTATCAATAAATAATCAAATTTTAATAAAAATTTCACGAATTTACCTGATATTCGCTTTAAAATTATTATTATTATAGAAATAACAATTAAAGGAATCAATTATTTTCAATTAAGAAAATAGTAAATACTTTTATTTCCAAAGTTAATCTTCATCCATCTCCTCATCATCAATATCTTCAAAGTTGTCAGAATTTTGAGATTTCTCCATCTCTAACAGTTCGGGTCTGTCAGGACTGTAGCATATCTCATTCCTCTCAGGACTGCACATTTCCTCCGCTGTTTCTTTATAGTCCTCTTTTTCTAAAACACTTTCCTGGTCGTCTTCGTTGTCCTCATTCGTCCCCATATGCGCATCATTCGGATGTGCTATGTATTCACGCTTCCTCTCATACAGTTCGGTGAGCATCATGTCGAATCGCTCAGGACTGTAGCGTATCACATTCCCCTCAGGACTGTACATTCCCTCCACTATTTCTTTATCGTCTTCGAAGTTCTCATTCATCTTCATATACAAATCATCATCCATTTCCATTTCCATATCTTCTAGAAAATAGCATACTTCGGGCAACCTGTATTCCTTAACAAATACCACATCATCATCATCATCTTCGTTCATCTCGTTGTACTTATCTTCTCCAATATTTTTTGCAAAACTCATTTTGTAAACTTCAATGTATATGCTTCTTCAAACGCTGAATGCAAGTAACTGATATTTGCTGAATGCCGATTACCTTATATATTCAATATTTTGCAGGTATCCTTTTCCCAACCTTATTAGGGACAATAAATGTCATCTATTTTAGACTATATTAAGTTTTTTTTATTACCTGAATTAGATATGTCATAAAATGTATAGGTTCTGAATTTTCCAATTATTGAGGAATAGTTTTCATAATATTGCAGAATTATTGCAAGGTAATAAAATTAATTTCTTATATTTTATAGACTAACTGAAACTACGTGCAATAAAGTAATTTTTATTACATAATTTTTTTCCTTGTAAATTCATCGATTTTTCAAACGCAACAATTCCTTAAACTATCCAAAAATATATTTGAAATTATTTTTTTTTGTCTTATATTTTTATTTACAATCTATTCTAGTTGAACATTAAGCAAATCTGGTGGCGGTTGACATTTTTATTTTTTAGGTAAACTTTCTCAATGGAAGTTTTACCATTTTTGATGATATATATATTTTTTTTGTACAAATTATTTCAATTTGTTGGTTTGAAAACACAAAATAACTGACCAAAGGGCTATCGACCGTAGTTTTTCCGCCGCCATATTAAATATTTTATGATTAGAAAATTTCTATTATCGTTTCGAAGTTATGGCTCTCAATTTTTTTTAATATTCATTATTAATGAGCGTTAGAATACTCAACTATATTGAAAGAAAATTTAATTTAAAATTTCGTTAATATTTTGAAAAATTTAGGAAAATAATTATAAAAATTCATAATTTGAAATTTACCGATAATAATTAGAAACAACTTGATTTGAAATTTACTGAAAATAATTTTAAAAATTCAACATTTGAAATTTATCGAAAGTAATTATAAAAATTTATTTGAAATTTCGTAACTATTTTGAAAAATTCATTTAAAATTTACTACATATAAATAAAAAAATCATTTGACATTTACTAAAAATAACTTGGAAAAATTCATGATTTGACATTTACCGAAAATAATTTGAAATATCGTAACTATTTTGAAAAATTCATTTGAAATTTACCGAAAATAATTAGAAAAAGTGATGATTTGAAATTTATCGAAAATAATTAGATAAATTCTATTGAAATTTATAGACAATAATTTGAAAAATTAATTTGAAATTTCGTATATATTTAGTGAAAATAAATTAAAAAATCATTAGAAATTTACGGAAAATAACTTGGAGGAGGGTTGTCCTCCACCGTGATATGGTTTAAGAAATGGCGCCTAAAAATAAACCCATCCAAAACAAAACTCCTTGCTCCTTTCCATCGCATATCTCCATCGTCTCCCCATGTCACATTAGAAAATCTTCCTATAAATCCATCGCCTCTTGTCAAATACCTAGGAATCCTACTCGATCCCAAACTGAACCTCAATTCCCATTCCAAGCAACTCAAAGCCAAAATAAAATCCAGAGCCCGCCATTTTCGTTCCCTGACCTTCCGCAATTCTGAAATATCCATTAAATGTCAAACATCCATCTACAAATCCATTTGCCGTCCAATCCTTGAATACGGTTTCCCTCTTCTCTCCCAATGCCGAAATCCCGTCCTAAAAAGCCTTTCCGTATCCGAGCGTTCTGCCGTTCGTATCCTCACCAAAATCCGACATCCAAACAACCCACTCCACAACCCTCCAAATGATCTTCTCTACATAAAAACCCAAATTGTTCCCCTCCTCGACAGATATCAATCCCTATCCCTTAGATTAGTTTCTAAAGAATCAAATCTGTCTTCTCTCTCAAAATTCTGCATCCCTAGACACTCGACTATCCTCCCCAAATTTAAATATCCTGTACAAACCCTTTTCGAATTTCTTCTATCCTTATAAGATCCTTTCTTTTATATCCAACTGGCTGCTGTTCTTTTTTTTTTTTTTTTTCGTTCTAAGAATGTATTTTGAGTTAATTATGTTAGTTATTTTGGTATATATATATGATATTTTCTATTGTAATATTCACGGGCGGAAAGACTACGGTCGATAGCCCTTTGGTCAGATATTTTGTGTTTTCTTTTTATTTTTCCTAATTATTATTATTGTAGCAATTTTGTTTTGTATATCTGGCCAATAAAAATTATTACTATTATTATTAAATATTTTCCATTCGTTTATTGCAGTTTCTGACAGAAATATTAAATTATTTCATTCGTGCAATATTGATTCTCCCATAATATTTTAAAATTGAATGATAATATTAATAATTTTATTTTTCAAATACAAAGGCGATACACAAGAAAGAAAACGGTATATTTGTTGAAACATTTTTTATTTATTACTTCTTAAATATATACAATCATTAATATTTATTGTCTATAAATAATCAAATAATAATAAAAATTACACTGAAGTTATAAGAATTTACCTATTTACTTTAAAAATATTATTATAGGAATAACAATTAAAAGGAATCAATTATTTTCAATTAAGAAAATAATTAAAGATTGGACCTAATATGAATAGCGTTTATGTCATATAAATAATATTTATTCATGATTTGTGATTTGGTTCAACTACATTTATTTCTAAAGTAAATCTATTCAAAAATTCCAAAAATATTAGGTTGAGGGCTGTAGCATTCTTCATCCATCTCCTCATCGTCAATATTTTCAAAGCTGTCAGAATATTGAGATTTCTCCATCTCTAACAGTTCGAGTCTGTCAGGACTGTACGTTCTCTCCGGTGTTTCTTTATAGTCCTCTTCTTCTAAAACACTTTCTTGCTCGCCGTCGTAGTCCTCATTCGTCCCCATATGAGCATCATTTGGATGTGCTATGTATTCACGCTTCCTCTCATACAGTTCGGTGAGCATCATATCGAATCGCTCAGGAGTGTAGCGTATCACATTCCCATCAGGACTGTACATTCCCTCCACTATTTCTTTATCGTCTTCGAAGTCCTCATTCATTTTCATATACAAATCATCATCCATTTCCATTTCCATATCTTCTATAAAATAGCATACTTCCGGCAACCGGTATTCCTTTACAAATACCACATCATCATCATCTTCGATCATCTCGTTGTACTGATCTTCTCCAATATTTTTTGCAAAACTCATTTTGTAAACTTCAATGTATATGCTTCGTCAAACGCTGAATGCAAGTAACTGATATTTGGTGAATGCTGTTTACTTTATATATTCAATATTTTGCAGGTATCCTTTTCCCTAACCTTATTAGGGACAATAAATGTCATCTATTTTAGACTATATTAAGTTTTTTTTATTACCTGAATTAAATATGCCATAAAATGTATTGGTTCTGAATTTTCCAATTATTGAGGAATAGTTTTCATAATATTGCAGAATTATTGCAAGGTAATAAAATTAAATTCTGAAACTACGTGCTATAAAGTAATTGTTATTACATTATTTTTTTTTTTTAATAACAATGGTAAGAATTTCCAGGAAAAATATTGAACACAACAATAACTTGAATTAAATATTATGTAATAAAATTGTAGTCATGTTTAAACTGTTGTGGTACAATAGTACCGGTAACTATCGTAAATTATATATATTGAATATTTTATGATTTGAAAATTTCTATTATCGTTTCGAAGTTATGGCTCTCAATTTTTTTTTAATGTTCATTATTGTGTATTAATGAGCGTTAGAAAACTCAACTAATTATATTTTGAAAGAAAATTTCATTTAAAATTTCGTTAATATTTTGAGAAATTCATTTAATTTTTACTGAAAATATATAAAATATTCATTTGAAACTTAAAGAAAATAATTGAAAAGAATGCATCATTTCAAATTTCTAAATATATTGAAAAATTCACCATTTCAAATTTACTGAATATAAATTTAAAAATTCATTTGAAATTTCGTACCTATTTCGAAAAATTCATTTGAAATTTACAGAAAATAAATTAAAAAAATAATTATTTAAAATTTAAAGAAAATAATTAGAAAAACATGATTTAAAATTTATTGAATATAATTATAAAAATTCATTTGAAATATTGTAAATATTTTAAAAAATTAATCAATTTTCTATCCGCTAATTATTCTGACTGAAATATTATTTCATTCGTGCAATATTGTTTCTCCCATAATATTTTAGAATTAAATGATAATATTAATAATTTAATTTTCAAAATACAAAGGCGACACACAAGAAAGAAAACGGTATATTTGTTGAAACATTTTTTATTTATTACTTCTTAAATATATACAATTTTAATAAAAATTACATTGAAGATATACGAATTTACCTTATATTCACTTTAAAAATATTATTATAGAAATAACATTTAAAAGGAACCAATTATTTACAATTTAGAAAATAAATACTTTTATTTCTAAAGTTAATCTATTCAAAAATTTCAAAAATATTAGGTTGAGGGCTGTAGCATACTACATCCATCTCCTCATCGTCAATATTTTCAAAGTTTTCAGAATTTTGAGATTTCTCCATCTCTAACAGTTCGAGTCTGTCAGGACTGTACATTCTCTCCGCTGTTTCTTTGTAGTCCTCTTCTTCTAAAACAGTTTCTTGCTCGCCTTCGTAGTCCTCATTCGTCCCCATATGAGCATCATTCGGATGTGCTATGTATTCACGCTTCCTCTCATACAGTTCGGTGAGCATCATATCAAATCGCTCAGGAGTGTAGCGTATCACATTCCCCTCAGGACTGTACATTCCCTCCACTATTTCTTTATCGCCATCGAAGTCCTCATTCATCTTCATATACAAATCATCATCCATTTCCATTTCCATATCCTCTAGAAAATAGCATACTTCGGGTAACCGGTATTCCTTTACAAATACCACATCATCATCATCTTCGTTCATCTCGTTGTACTTATCTTCTCCAATATTTTTTGCAAAACTCATTTTGTAAACTTCAATGTATATGCTTCGTCAAACGCTGAATGCAAGTAACTGATATTTGGTGAATGCTGTTTACCTTATATATTCAATATTTTGCAGGTATCCTTTTCCCTAACCTTATTAGGGACAATAAATGTCATCTATTTTAGACTATATTAAGTTTTATTTATTACCTGAATTAAATATGCCATAAAATGTATTGGTTCTGAATTTTCCAATTATTGAGGAATAGTTTTCATAATATTGCAGAATTATTGTAATAAAATTAAATTCTTCATATTTTATAGACTAACTGAAACTACGTGCAATAAAGTAATTGTTATTACATTAATTTTTTTTAATAACAATGGTAAGAATTTCCAGGAAAAATATTGAACACAACAATAACTTGAATTAAATATTATGTAATAAAATTGTAGTCATGTTTAAACTGTTGTGGTACAATAGTACCGGTAACTATCGTAAATTATATATATATTGAATATTTTATGATTTGAAAATTTCTATTACGTTTCGAAGTTATGGCTTTCAATGTTCATTATTGTGTATTAATGAGCGTTAGGAAACTCAACTGATTATATTTTGAAAGAAAATTTCATTTAAAATTTCGTTAATATTTTGAGAAATTCATTTAATTTTTACTGAAAATATATAAAATATTCATTTGAAACTTAAAGAAAATAATTGAAAAGAATGCATCATTTCAAATTTCTAAATATATTGAAAAATTCATCATTTCAAATTTACTGAATATAAATTTAAAAATTCATTTGAAATTTCGTACCTATTTCGAAAAATTAATTTGAAATTTACAGAAAATAAATTAAAAAAATAATTATTTAAAATTTAAAGAAAATAATTAGAAAAACATGATTTAAAATTTATTGAATATAATTATAAAAATTCATTTGAAATATTGTAAATATTTTAAAAAATTAATCAATTTTCTATCCGCTAATTATTGTTTCTGACTGAAATATTATTTCATTCGTGCAATATTGTTTCTCCCATAATATTTTAGAATTAAATGATAATATTAATAATTTAATTTTCAAAATACAAAGGCGACACACAAGAAAGAAAACGGTATATTTGTTGAAACATTTTTTATTTATTACTTCTTAAATATATACAATCATTAATATTTTTATCTATAAATAATTAAATTTTAATAATAATTTCACTGAAGTTATACGAATTTACCTGATATTCGCTTTAAAATTATTATTATTATGGAAATAACAATTAAAGGAATCAATTATTATCAATTAAGAAAATAATAAATACTTTTATTTCCAAAGTTAATCTTCATCCATCTCCTCATCATCAATATCTTCAAAGTTGTCAGAATTTTGGGATTTCTCCATCTCTAACAGTTCGGGTCTGTCAAGACTGTAGCATATCTCATTCCTCTCAAGACTGTACTTACTCTCCGCTGTTTCTTTATAGTCCTCTTCTTCTAAAACACTTTCCTGGTTGTCTTCGTAGTCCTCATTCGTCCCCATATGAGCATCATTCGGATGTGCTATGTATTCACGCTTCCTCTCATACAGTTCGGTGAGCATCATATCGAATCGCTCAGGAGTGTAGCGTATCACATTCCCCTCAGGACTGTACATTCCCTCCACTATTTCTTTATCGTCTTCGAAGTCCTCATTCATCTTTATATACAAGTCATCATCCATTTCCATTTCCATATCTTCTAGAATATAGCATACTTCCGGCAATCGGTATTCCTTTACAAATACCACATCATCATCATCTTCTTTCATCTCGTTGTACTGATCTTCTCCAATATTTTTTGCAAAACTCATTTTGTAAACTTCAATGTATATGCTTCTTCAAACGCTGAATGCAAGTAACTGATATTTGCTGAAGACTGTTTACCTTATATATTCAATATTTTACAGGTATCCTTTTCCTAACCTGTTTAGGGACAATAAATATCATATTTTTAGACTACTTAAAGTTTTTTTTTTATTACCTGAATTAGATATGTCATAAAATGTATAGATTCTGAATTTTCCAATTATTGAGGAATAGTTTTCATAATATTGCAGAATTATTGCAAGGTAATATAATTAAATTCTGAAACTACGTGCAATAAAGTAATTGTTATTACATTAATTTTTTTTTTTAATAACAATGGTAAGAATTTCCAGGAAAAATATTGAACACAACAATAACTTGAATTAAATATTATGTAATAAAATTGAAGTCATGTTTAAATTGTTGTGGTACAATAGTACCGGTAACTATCGTAAATTATATATATTGAATATTTTATGATTTGAAAATTTCTATTACGTTTCGAAGTTATGGCTTTCAATGTTCATTATTGTGTATTAATGAGCGTTAGAAAACTCAACTAATTATATTTTGAAAGAAAATTTCATTTAAAATTTCGTTAATATTTTGAGAAATTCATTTAATTTTTAATGAATATATAAAATATTCATTTGAAACTTAAAGAAAATAATTGAAAAGAATGCATCATTTCAAATTTCTAAATATATTGAAAAATTCATCATTTCAAATTTACTGAATATAAATTTAAAAATTCATTTGAAATTTCGTACCTATTTCGAAAAATTAATTTGAAATTTACAGAAAATAAATTAAAAAAATAATTATTTAAAATTTAAAGAAAATAATTAGAAAAACATGATTTAAAATTTATTGAATATAATTATAAAAATTCATTTGAAATATTGTAAATATTTAAAAAAATTAATCAATTTTCTATCCGCTAATTATTGTTTCTGACTGAAATATTATTTCATTCGTGCAATATTGTTTCTCCCATAATATTTTAGAATTAAATGATAATATTAATAATTTAATTTTCAAAATACAAAGGCGACACACAAGAAAGAAAATGGTATATTTGTTGAAACATTTTTTATTTATTACTTCTTAAATATATACAATTTTAATAAAAATTACATTGAAGATATACGAATTTACCTTATATTCACTTTAAAAATATTATTATAGAAATAACAATTAAAAGGAACCAATTATTTACAATTTAGAAAATAAATACTTTTATTTCTAAAGTTAATCTATTCAAAAATTTCAAAAATATTAGGTTGAGGGCTGTAGCATACTACATCCATCTCCTCATCGTCAATATTTTCAAAGTTGTCAGAATTTTGGGATTTCTCCATCTCTAACAGTTCGGGTCTGTCAAGACTGTAGCATATCTCATTCCTCTCAAGACTGTACTTACTCTCCGCTGTTTCTTTGTAGTCCTCTTCTTCTAAAACAGTTTCTTGGTCGCCTTCGTAGTCCTCATTCGTCCCCATATGAGCATCATTGGGATATGCTATGTATTCACGCTTCCTCTCATACAGTTCGGAGAGCATCATATCGAATCGCTCAGGAGTGTAGCGTATCACATTCCCCTCAGGACTGTACATTCCCTCCACTATTTCTTTATCGTCTTCGAAGTCCTCATTCATCTTTATATACAAGTCATCATCCATTTCCATTTCCATATCTTCTAGAAAATAGCATACTTCGGGCAACCTGTATTCCTGAACAAATACCACATCATCATCATCTTCTTTCATCTCGTTGTACTGATCTTCTCCAATATTTTTTGCAAAACTCATTTTGTAAACTTCAATGTATATGCTTCTTCAAACGCTGAATGCAAGTAACTGATATTTGCTGAATGCCGTTTACCTTATATATTCAGTATTTTGCAGGTATCCTTTTCCCAACCTTATTAGGGACAATAAATGTCATCTATTTTAGACTATATTAAGTTTTTTTTATTACCTGAATTAGATATGTCATAAAATGTATAGGTTCTGAATTTTCCAATTATTGAGGAATAGTTTTCATAATATTGCAGAATTATTGCAAGGTAATAAAATTATATTCTTATATTTTATAGACTAACTGAAACTACGTGCAATAAAGTAATTTTTATTACATAGTTTTTTCCTTGTAAATTCATCGATTTTTCAAACGCAACAATTCCTTAAACTATCCAAAAAAATATTTGAAATTAAATTTTTTATTATGGTAATAATTTCCAGGACAAATATTGTACACAAAAATAACTTGAATTCAATTTTATGTAATAAGATTGTAGTTGTGTTTAAACTGTTGTGGTATAATTGGGACGTATTACCGGTACGGTAAATATCGTAAATTATATATATTGAATATTTTATGATTAGAAAATTTCTATTATCGTTTCGAAGTTATGGCTCTGAATTTTTTTTAATGTTCATTATTAATAAGCGTTAGAATACTCAACTATATTGACAGAAAATTTAATTTAAAATTTCGTTAATATTTTGAAAAATTCATTTAAATTTACAGAATGTAAATAAAAAAATCATTTGACATTTACTAAAAACAACTTGGAAAAATTCATGATTTGACATTTATCGAAAATAATTTGAAATATCGTAACTATTTTGAAAATTCATTTGAAATTTACAGAAAGTAATTTGAAAAATTGATGATTTAAAATTTATCGAAAATAATTAGTTAAATTCTATTGAAATTTACCGACAATAATTTGAAAAATTCATTTGAAATTTCGTAAATATTTTGAAAAATTCATCATTTATAATTTAGTGAAAATAAATTAAAAAATCATTAGAAATTTACGGAAAATAACTTGAAAAAAATCATGTTTTAAAATTTATCGAAAATAATTAGAAAAATTTATCGAAATTAATTAGGAAAATATTTTCCATTCGTTAATTGTCGTTTCTGACAGATATATTATATTATTTCATTCATGCAATATTGTTTATCCCATAATATTTTAGATTTGAATGATAATATTAATAACTTCATTTTCTAAATACAAAGGCGACACACAAAAAAGAAAACGGTATATTTATTGAAACATTTTTTATTTATTACTTCTTAAATACATACAATCATTAATATTTTTTATCTATAAATAATCAAATTTTATTAAAAAATACACTGAAGTTATACGAATTTACCTGATATTCGCTTTAAAATTATTATTATTATTATTATAGAAATAGCAATTAAAAGAAATCAATTATTTTCAACTAAGAAATTAATAAATACTATTATTTCCAAAGTTAATCTATTCAAAAATTTCAAAAATATTAGGTTGAGGGCTGTAGGATATTTCATCCATCTCCTCATCATCAATATTTTCAAAGTTGTCAGAATTTTTAGATTTCTCCATCTCTAACAGTTCGGGTCTGTTAGGACTGTAGCATATCTCATTCCTCTCAGGACTGTACATTTTTACCGCTTTTTCTTCACAGTACTCTTCTTCTAAAACACTTTCCTGGTTGTCTTCGTAGTCCTCATTCGTCCCCATATGCGCATCATTCGGATGTGCTATGTATTCACGCTTCCTCTCATACAGTTCGGTGAGCATCATATCGAATCGCTCAGGAGTGTAGCGTATCACATTCCCCTCAGGACTGTACATTCCCTCCACTATTTCTTTATCGCCTTCGATGTCCTCATTCATCTTCATATACAAATCATCATCCATTTCCATTTCCATATCTTCTAGAAAATAGCATACTTCGGGCAACCTGTATTCCTTAACAAATACCACATCATCATCTTCGTTCATCTCGTTGTACTTATTTTCTCCAATATTTTTTGTAAAACTCATTTTGTAAACTTCAGTGTATATGCTTCTTCAAACGCTGAATGCAAGTAACTGATATTTGCTGAAGTATGTTTACCTTATATATTCAATATTTTGCAGGTATCCTTTTCCTAACATTATTAGGGACAATAAATGTCATCTATTTTAGACTATATTAAGTTTTTTTTATTACCTGAATTAGATATGTCATAAAATGTATAGGTTCTGAATTTTCCAATAATTAAGGAATAGTTTTCATAATATTGCAGAATTATTGCAAGGTAATAAAATTAAATTCTTTATATTTCATAGACTCGTTGACACTACTTGCAATAAAGTAATTTTGATTACATAGTTTTTTTTCCCTGTAAATTCATCGATTTAATAGTTCCGAGAAACATATTGTACACAAAAATAAATTGAATTGAATTTTATGTAATAAGATTGTAGTCGTGTTTAAACTGTTGTGGTACAATTGTACCTGTAAATATCGTAAATTATATATATTGAATAGTTTATGTTTTGAAAATTTCTATTATTTTTTCGAAGTTATGGCTCTCATTATTTTTTAATGTTCATTATTATGTTTTAATGAGCGTTAGTTGAGTTTTCACTAATTATATTTTGAAAGAAAATTTCATTTAAAATTCTGTAAATATTTTGAAAAATTCATTAAAAATTTACTGAAAATAAATTAAGAAATGCATTTGAAATTCCAAGAAAATAATTTAAAAAATTCATCATTTCAAATTTAACGAAAATAATTAGAAAAATTCATGATTTAAAATTTACTGAAAATAATTTGAAAAATTCAACATTTAAAATTTATAGAAAGTAATTATAAAAATTCATATGAAACTATTTTGAAAAATTAATTTGAAATTTACTGAAAATAAATAAAAAAATTAATTTGAAATTTACCAAAAAAAGTAAAATTTTATTGAAATTTACCGACAATAATTTGAAAAATTCATTTAAAATTTCGTTAATATTTTGAAAAATTCATCATTTGAAATTACGGGAAGTAATTTGAAAAATTAATTATTTTAAATTTACCGAAAATAATTTGGAAAATTCAACTTTTGAAATTATAGCCTACTTGTAGCATCTTAATAAACACATTATATTATAAATTAAAAACTTTCGTTTCTTATAATACTTACTTTCTCCTTATTGTCTGAATTGATATAAAAAGGTTAAGTTACAATTGTTAGATTTAATGCGGAATGATCCGATAGAGAAGATTAAAAAATAACCTAATATGATAATGCCCTGATTTTATACCAAATTTTCATAAAATTTGCCTGAGAATCTAATGTGTTGTCGAAAACTCAACAATTCATCAATAATTTAATTACAGTCTAATTTACAACACAGCATTCACACCACAGACATGAATATAGTTGATATGTGAAAACCCACAAAGCAATTATTAAAACGATTAGTTCCAAAATCAATTTTAATAACTGTTTAAAGTTCGAAAGTGGTAAAATATTTATAATAGAATACTCTTATATAATAAATTATTAACAAATCGAAAAGTTCATATTAATTTTAAGTTCAGAATATTATAATCAGAAATAAATATATTTTTATTTTAAATTATCAGTGGATATATATTAATTACATTTTGCTCAATAAGTTAAATGGATAAAATCATTAATCTTCCGGTGCGCGTTTCATTTGCATTAAAAGAAACGTTATTTCTTCATCCAAATTGGTTTCCTCAGCAATTTTTGTTTCGATTGAAATAATACGGCACACGATTGCAGAGAGAAGGAAATAATTCACGGGTCGTGGAGCCATTAGCTTAATGGCCGTAATTAAATCGTCTTTCATCGAAAATCGATTTTAGATTATAAAACCATTAACTGCTGCGATATTTACTTTTGGACGTTCTGCGATGTTAACTTTTATTGTTCGGAAATTTTTAATTTACGAGACGAACGCATTTACAGAAAATCATCTGGCAGAAAAAAATTGCAACATTTTCAAATAGAAAAAAGAAAATTCCTCGATCAAAATCGATCACCGTCGACGTAGTGATTAAGTATGTAGCACGTGATCAATTTACTTTGATTACGATAATGCAAAGATAACCGGACGTTATTACGAAAGGCACGCTCCTCGCGTAACGCAAGTGATTAATTTATGTTTGAAAAATGCAAATTCAATTTATATTTTATTAAAATATTATCATATATGTTACAAAATTATTTACAAGTTTTTATTATTATTATATGTACACACAACATGTTGCTTCTTCTTCGTTTAAAGTTCTTCGAAAAGAAGTAATTGAAACAACTATACTATTGCTGTTGCGGCAGGAATCCGGCGTGTTTCAAAACTAAGAATATTTCCCTCCTGCTTATCTTTTCGGCTTCCCTGTCGAAGACGACATTCTCTCCGGGTCCGAACCACGAGCTTCTCGCTAGAGCTTGGCGGATCCTAGGATCTTTATAGAAGGGATTTAGCAGGTTGGGCGGCAGCTGCGCCTCGTGCGATGCCGCCTGTAGCACAGCCCTGTGCCTGAAATTGTCCGGGTCCAACTGTGCCAGGGCCAAGGAAAGGACGCAGCCGAACAGAAACGATACAATTGTCCACCTCATTGCGTTTCGTCGGAAGATCTGAAATCAACATAAAAATAGGTGAAAGTGATCTGAACGCGCATCTTTCGATCAAACTATGTAAATGTAAATTCTTCCACGCATGCGATGTACATAAATCATGTGTTAAAGTGGAAGAAGATTAGCATCGTTTCTGTGGTACATCTTTTCGTTAGTAACGGAGAAAGTAAACATTTCACTTTTCTACCCAACTAATTGATTATACCTTCCTCGATTCCGTTCGTTCATGCAACGGATAAAATACATTTAAATTGCTTAAATATCCAATTTGAAATTAATTTGCTATTCCATTTAAAGAAATCGAATTTACTACAAAAAAAAAATAATAATAAACAGTTCTTACGCAATTAAAAAAATATTTATAAAAACGCGCGATTATCCGTTGCATAACTGACCAGCTCGCATGGGTCGTCTCATCTTTCCGTTTCCTGCATTTCATTCCATCAACATAGAAGATGCGGAGAAAGTTCGAGATGCAAATTTAATATTTAGTTCCGAATATAGCGCGAAAAAAAAAACGCACGCACCGAATCTGGGCTCGGCATTTGAATAATTATTTCTTAACGAATAATTCTGCTTCAATGAAAAAAAAAAAAGCAGAAAAGAAAACGATTGTAATTAATTCTCGGCTTTCCCGTAAAACTATCCGCTTTTTTCGCGTAATTATTTTCAGGTCAATACAACACATCGAATGAAGGCGAAGAAAGTACTCATTCGCATACAATCAGAATGCAATGTAAATCATAATTATTTTAAACTCAAACTGTTTGTTCTTAAGATGTATTGATATAAAATATGGTTGAATAAATGTATGTTTAAAAAAAACGAAATTATTATTTTTTTAAATGCACGAAAAAAATGATTGTTTATGTTATTATCATTGGGATTATAATACTTACTCTGTTTATTGCTATTTTTGATTTGAATCACTGAAACGTTCACTTTCGATCAACTGGACGCGATGAACCGTTGCCTATCGAAATTATTGAATGAACTGAAAGTTATTTTCGCCACTCATCAAATATACCGGGGATCCTCCTTGACACTTCTTTTAGTGGGGTGATACATTGCTCTTGACCACTCGCCTTGTCCGACGCGCATTGTTTTCTTCTTCTCCACTATTTCTGTACCTTTTAATCCTACGGTACATTTCACAATGCGAGTCCGCTTGCATTTGCATAATATCAAACGGACTGTTCGCGCGGTGCATTTCAATTAGTTCATATTTACCTACACTAGACCTTGCACACTTACCATTTAGCCACTTTATTCGCCCGCCCATTATCTTAATTGCGTAACGAAATCAATGAATTATTAATTATTAATATTTCGTTTCAATGACTTTTTAACATAATGCGCACATTGCGTAAGAAAAAAATATCAACAACCTATAATACTGTATAATGACTATATAAATCTTAATTAAAGAAGTCGTCATACTATTGATTTACTTAACATTCTTCAAAATTTTTATTTTTTATTCACTTCTTACAATAAGTCAACAAATATTTTACATAACTCAACAAATATTATTTAACCTTTGCAGTTTACATTCATTTACCTTAGACCAGTGGCAGAACAACAATGGCCTAAAGCTATTAAATCAAGCGAGTCCCAAATCTTAAAAAGTCTTCGTACAGTTTGAATAGTTTTAAAAGCGAAAGTGAAAAAATCTTATTTTTTATCACGAATTTTTTCTTCCATTTGACTCAACAAATATTCTGAATTAATATTTATTTAAAATAAAACTTTTCAAACTACCCTTCATCAACTGGTTTGTAGGACTCAACATATTTTGAAACCAAACTTTTGAAAACAAAAGTTATCATTACTAATTTTATGTATTTCAAATTCGAAAGAAATTTTAATGAGTATTTTGCGCAAGGCATGCAAATTTGTAGTTGTATTATTCTACAAAATACTTTAAAAAAAATATTACATTACAATATTAGAAAGAGACAATTAACCCAAGTTGTTTAAATAATAAGTTATCATTAGTTAGAATTTATTTAATTTTGTTTAGATATTTTTTTTTTTAAATTAGTTTCAAAATATTTAATATATAAATTAATTAATATTATAAACATTGATTCAATTATAATTTTGAAAGTTAATTTTACTTTGGGAGAAGCAATAAACCTTGGTGGTCAAGGAGACCACTCGCCGTTAATGAAGACGATAAGGTTTTGCTGGTGATATGCGGGGCTAATTGATATTCTGTGGGGGTAATCGGTGTAAAGCGACGAGGTCTCGTTAATTTGTGGAAATCGAGTTAGTTCGTACTTGATTTCTCGCCAACAATTTTCCCATTAATATGATCGTCGATTTCGCAAAAAAAGATTACTAAGTAATCAATGCCCATGAAATGTTGAATCATTTATGGATGCGTTAGGAAATCGCCAAAATCTCCATCCAAATCGAGAGAAGTGAAACCTTGATTTGCAAGCATGTTTATGATCATTTGACAATCGACATTTACTCATATTGCAAGACTTTGGTCATTTATCAAGTAAAATTAATTAAAAAATGTTTGTTTTGAAAAGGTTCCTGAAATCCAATGTATTTGCTAAAGAAAAATATAACTAAATTTATTATTTATGCTTACTTCAATTGTAAAAACTTCACTTTTAAACGTATATACTGGATACTCACAAATTAAAACTGCACGAAAATAATATTAACGTTCTCAACACTGTCTACACTCTCATCCAACTATCACTTAATTTGTTGTTATTATTCTACTTTCTCGTCAGCAAAATTTATTTAATAATTCCATATTATTTTTTTATATAGTTTACCAAGTTTTTTTTTTAATATTACATAATTTTTAAATAAATAAAAATACTTGTTACAATCAATTTATTTGTTGCATGATTTTTTATCTATTATTTTGACAATTATATGTACGCATAAAATATTTCAACAATTTGAAAATTTCAAGATGAAATAATTCAAAATATAATACATTAATATTATTTGATTATTAATTGTTTTTTTTAGTAAATGGAACTATATTATATATAATAAATTGATTCATTTGGTTTTATATAAATATGAAATAACGAACAAATATTTTTTACAAAATATACACCAAATTTGAATCATTTTGATATTATATTTTTGGATTATTTTAAATAAAACTATTAGTCATCAGAGAAGGTTTGGATTAGTACGATTTTAAAACTTTCTGAAAGTGTAACTTTCACATTGATTGGTTTATTTATCTCCATGTTCTTCCTCATCTTCAATCGCAATTGTTGTCTACGTAACACCAACATGGTTGAATATTTTCAACAAATTCTTTATCCGTTCACTTTCCCGCGTGTTTCAAAATACGCTATCAGTATAAATATTTAACAATTATTATCATATGCAATCACATGTTTAATACTTTAGATCAGGGGTGAGCAACCTTTTTAATCAACGGGCCAATTTAAATTTTAATTTTTTTTGGCGGGCCGCACATAAAGTAACATTTATTAATAATTTACAAAACTTTATTTATAATAAACATTAGAATAAAAAAAATAAAATTAAAAAAAAGTAAAGATTTCATATGCAAAATAAAAACAAACAAGAAAAGAACAGAAAAACGAATTTACAATATATTGATGGGAGAAAGTCAATAAAATAAATTAAATTTTATAAATGCTTGGCGGGCCGCAAGCGGCCCGCGGGCCGCGTGTTGCTCAACCCTGCTTTAGATGATGATTTATTAAAATGAATAGTTTTTTTTGGGCTGAAAGACCTAAGTCGATAATCCTTCAGGCAGGTATAATTATTATATAGAATGAATTTTTGGTTGTATTATATATAGTTTTTTTTTACTTTTATTGCAATTATTGTTTAATTGATTTATTTCTTAATTATTTTTGTTTTTCCGAGTTATATTGGCCAAGTTTTTTTTCTTCAATCGATTAAGATAGTTTTAGTATAGATATTAACTGAAAATAAATAAATTTAGTGAGACACATCTTAATCGTTGATGAAGGTATGACTGGAGTATGTTTTTTATAAATTATTTTGCATCATGATCGTATAAGTAATTTGAACATAAAACACACTTTTCATTCTCATTTCTCTTGTTAAATTAAACCAACTATTTAACATTTTTGCTATTTCTTCATTATTATAAAATATATGCAATTGAACATTTTCTCATTTTCTGATAAGAAATACAGTTATTTTTAGTAAATTAAAATAATGTAAAAAATGATGCAAACATTAAAATTAAATTAAAGCTATTATTATTATTATTAATTATTAGATTAGTAGTTATTGTAGTTTACATTATTAATTAACTTTATACAAGATGCGATGACATCTTATTTTCTTTTTGGCGGAGGTCTATTTGGCAAAGTTATTCAAGCTGGAACAACTCTTGAATATAGTGCATTCAAGTATGATTACAACCAAATAAAACAGGTTTCAAACTCATAATAGCATTATATTTTTTGCTTATTTTATAATTACGTAAATTTTACAGTCAGAGTCAAAGAAGTTTGGTAACCCTTGATATAGACAAAATAGTATAATCTAAATACACATATTCTTAATATATCATAACGTTATTTTATGAATTCTTTGGAAATATTAGGTGAAGTAAAAAGGTTTGTGCGTTTTTTCGTGAGATTGCTTTAGTGAGCCATATCTCATGCACGCTAGTGTGTTACAAAAACGCTTTAACGCTTTAACGCTAGTGTGTTACAGCGTTCCAAAATGGAGGTAAAAAAAGAGAAAATTCGATACATTCTTCAGTACCATTACTACAAAGGGAAAAAGCGGAGCAGGCGGCCAAAAAAATGTGTGCTGTTTATGGACCCAAAAGCGTTATTTCTAACGCTTCCGTTCTGGTAATATGGACGTCGAAGATGAGACACACCAATCGTCGAAAATGTTGATAAAATCATGGAAATCGTCGAGTCAGACCGGTATGCAAGCACTTATTCCATTGCCCATGAACTGAAGATTAGCCAGAAACCCGTTTGGAACCATTTGGTCTCAAAAAGTAGCTCGATGTATGGGTGCCACACAACTTGACGTAAAAGAACCTTTTGGAGCGAATTGATTCTTTGCTGAATCATAACGTAATCGACCCATTTTTGAAGGAATGGTGTCTGGCGATGAAAAATGGGTCGCGTACGAGAAGAACAGGCGAAAAAGATCGTTGTCCAAGCGCGGTGAGCCCGGATTAACGACCAAGGTTTTACTGTGTTTGGTAGAATTGGAAGAGAATCCTCCATTATCAACTGCTCCCATAGGGTCAATCATGGTAAAATACTGGCTTCAAAAGAGGCTTGTAAAAATGAGCTGGTCAAGTTTTTTACCAATAGGGACGAAGACTTTTTCAATCGCGGAAATATTTTATCTAAATCCGATAATTCTAACTTAGTTAATTTCATTGTCGAAATAAAGAGAAAAAACGCTCAGAACTTTTTACTTCACCTAATATATAAAAGTTAACTGTTAAACTTAATACAATAATTATAAAATAAAATTCAACTGCTGCAAATTGATCTATTGATAATAGATCTTCAAGTTCTACAATCTTTTTACATCAGAAAACCGGTTAAAGTATGATTAATATTTCGCGGGACGATTAAAATAATGACCTAAAATTAAATTTTTCAAAAATGTTGACTTAATTCATATTGTCGTAAACCTGTAGAAAATTTCTGCGGATCATCACCTGTCCACGCACCACAGGTTGAAGAACACTGGTTATAGCAATAAAATAAAATTGTAATTATAAAATATAAAAATGTAAAACTATTTTTTTATAATAATTATTAGAGTTGTAATTTTTGGGTTGAGAAAAACTGGAATAAATATAATATAGGTAGTATAACAAAATATATTTTATTCTTAAATAAAAAAAAACTATTCTATTTAATAAGCCTAGTCAAGTTCAACCTTTATTGAAGTTGCTCAACCTTAAGATTGTTCTTTATATATTGCAATATTTGATGCAAAACATCTTTGTTGGCCAATCCATCATCCCAGATTAATTCTACATGTAATCCATTAACATCTTTCCTAATAATAATGGAAGCTTTCAGGAAAACAGCGCAAACATCAATAGTGTTCTCATCCTCCAGCTTGACGCGTTTACAATTGTAATAACCATCATCATCTTCGAATTCACGCTTCGAAGGACTTCGCACCTGCAAATCCGATATCATATTCGTGGCAGAATCTATGCACGGTGGACTCTTCGGACTTGCCTCCAAAGCAGCTTGCCCGTCAACAGACTCGTGACCGGAATCGTTACTCCTATTCATTCGCTGTTGTTCCCTGCGTTTGCGTCTTTGATTGGACCACGTATTTGAATGTGCTACTATATCGTACGCAATCACATTTTTGCTCTTCTTCACCAATTTTTGATCAATCTAAAAAACAATAACAATTAAACTCTTGAAACCTATTAGACTTTCGCACAATCACCATAAGCTCGTTGAACATATTCACAATATGAGTAGAGACTGATTCTACTGAAATATCTGTATCGCCTATTGGAATTGTATACTGGTATGGATGTTTTATTTTCTGCTTCTTCAGCGCTACGAGTGTGGCATGCGGAATTTTCCTTAAATCTATATCACAATACGTCCAGGCCAAGCCCCATCTCGTAGTGTTACCCTGGCAAAATTCAGTTTGCTTAAAGCTAAGTACGTCCACTTCCCTGAGCAATTTCTTTATAGGTTGTAAACTAACTTTGTGTCCAACCATTGTTGTGTAAATCCTTAAATAGAAACAATCACATCTCTTCTTACAACAAAATAATTAAAAACATTACTTTACTTTCTGCTGCAACTCTCTACTTTCGTTCACCAATTTAGTGATGAACTCAACTTCACCTCCCTTAACAACCACTTCGCCTTTCGCTGCACAGAACGCATTTTTCGGTCTCGGTCTAGTTTGCTTTCTCGATTTAAATTCAAATATAGTCTCTTGTTGCGAAGAGAAAAACGGAGGATTACACATGCAGAAGTCATATTCATCATCACCAACAGCTTCTTTAAGCAAACTCTCACCCACTATACCCTTTACTAAAATGTAAAATAAAATGTAATTACAAAATGCAATATTCAAAAACAACTTTACCTTTAATTTTTGAATCTAAATTGTTTCTCTGAACATTACTAGTAGCACAAGCAATACTCTCTGAATCAATTTCTGTAGCCAGCATGGACCATCCCAATTTCTTGCTAGCTATTAATGGATAGACACATGAAGCCCCAGTCCCTATATCAATGCCATTTATATTTTCAGTTCGTTTTGAAATCTCCAACAAATCTTCAATCCATAAAATATAATTCAATCTTAGAGGGATTGTTGGAATCAATTTATTCAAGGGGATCTCCACATCCAAGTCAAAATCCTTTTTCAATAATGTTTGGCTCAGTGCTCGGACAGCTTCTACATCTTTGAAATCTAATGACACCTTTCCTGTCAGCTCCTATTAACAATTAATTTATATAACATTTTGACATCAACAATTAAATGCATCCTACCTGTTTCACATGCTTCCTAAATTCTGGATATTCGATTGCCAAAGCTTTAAAATTTGGTGGTGTCTTATAAATGTTTCTAGGGTGCATATATTTACTCATAGACATGTTTTCAGCAAAAAAGGAAATCTAAAAATAAATTTCAAATAAGTTACTTAATGTTTTTACACAATTAAACACTAAGTTATACTCACCAGTTAATATTCAAAAATTAATGTACATTTATTACAATAATGTTTTCAATCAAACGGATTTCAGCATAATACAAATCACGGTATTTTTAATCTTAGTTTTTTTTGTATCAAATATCTTAGGTTATAAATATAAATGACAAACTTATAACCAATGGTAGCGCTTTAAAAACAGAAATAATTATAAACTTTTTAACAACAAATGTTTAAAATGTACCATAAATAACCAGTAAAATGAAAAGATTTATGATATAATAGCATAAATTTGAACGTACCGGTAATGTGAATACCGCCAAAAAACCTTAAGAATAATAAACCAACAGATGCGATACCAACATTTCTTAGATTGAATATCCGCAACCCATGATACATATCAATTTTTATATATCAAATGCGTAATTTCATTTAAACTATAAGGATATCAATTGGATTTACTTTTTAAAATTGGATTTACATGGTTTTAAAACATATTCTTGATGGATCCATATTTGAGGATAAGTTCGAGACTTCAAACTACAACTAATGGTACTTATGTATTTTTGGAAGGATGGGATTCATGTGGATTGAATCATAAAATAAAGGGTCTTCAACATGTGTTACTCCATGCTTCGAATTTTCTCTGACAAATTTATATTTCACACAAATTTAATTATCAAATAAATAATATAATAAATAAGAAAAAAACAGTTTATATTTCTTAAAATTGCTTTATTTGAATTAATAGGAAAATTGCCATATATAAATTATTGAATTATAAAATATATTGTCTTATATATTTCTAAATTAAAATATATAATTAACAATAATTACATTAATGTTTACACCAAAATGTATTAAAATGAACAAAAAAATGCATCACACCACTTTCTACTCCTTCTTTCCATTGTTACCATTCTACAAAGAGAGAACAAAGAGATAATATTTTGATATTTAGGCGAGCGGATGGATGAACGAATGAAGAAGAGAATGAGCAGAATGTGTTTCGTCAAGCGTTAGTTGTAGTGACCATAGCTTAATGATAGATATTTTGTGGAATGATTACTCACCTCCCTGACTTTCCTAGAAATTGTCTCGCTGATATATTTCAGTATAGAATATTCCACCTTCATTTTTTCCCACTTCTTGCTTGGAATAACCATCAGTGTTGTCGTGGTATTTCCAATGAATAAAACCAAAAACATTACACTTAATACTGATACCTACAATCAAAAAAAACAATGTCATCAAGTATGTAAATTCCGGAGTTGCGTTATGTCCACTTACGTGCCAAGTAGCCGTCGGGTGATAACTGAGCTGCATTAAAACGTAAGCATTGTAAAGTTGGAACAAATAACCACCAAAGAGGAATGGAATTAAGAAACTCAATCCACGCCACATCCACGAATGGAATCCTTCGATAGTTATGTCCATGTTGTGTCTTTCACCCAAGGCCTTCAACCTGTATAATACTCCCATCTGGTATCTGAATTGCAAATACTGAACGACACCTAAAACATTGATAAAACAATGAGATTATCGAAATTTATGTGTGCTGTATAACATACTTATATAGCAATTGAACATCATGAACTGATTGCGGAATTGCTCCCATGTATCCACATCTGGCCAAATTAAAAGAATGCCTGCTACTACAGTTGATAGGAAGTGATGGAATCTCCACCATCCCTTGATACGCGAACCATTTACTTTTAATATACTTTCTCTTATAGTTAAAGTACAATAATACCATACTAATAAGAAAATGTAACTTAACTCTAATGGTCTAAAAAAGTAGTTAGTATTTTAAATAAAATTAAGTCATAAATCGCTACTATTTATAGACATTTCATTATGACGATAAATATGATTTAACTATAAGTCATAAAATCGTCTACGCTGCTTACCTGAAAATAACGATTTGATTTAATACGGAAAGTACGAAACCAATCATACTCAATATCAATTTAAACTTTTCATATTCATCCTTGTATTTGAACCTGAAAAACAAATACATAAGATACAGTCCAAAGTGAAATGAAATGCATCATTTTTGATAAAGTTCATCAGATAAGATTTGAATTAGACAATGGCTTAGCCAAAAATATTAAATTGATAAAACAATGGGTCAGCAAACATTGATCTTTGAAAAAAGTTCAATGGGCTATACTATAAAACTGAAACTTACTTCTCCTCCTTGTTCAATATTGAAACATTGACATTGCCCAATATAATCTTCAAATACATTCCATTCTGTTTAGGTAAGGTTTGCTCAATATCTTGCAATTTTGCCTTACGTTCAATTATCCTACCCTCCAGTTCCTGGATTTTCTCCTTATCACCTCCCTTCTTTGTCAACCTTGTAATAGAATTGAGACATTATTAAAGAATATTATCTCAATTAAATACAATCCCACTCACTCTGTTATACTCTTTGATATAATGCCCATACGGTAATTCTGATGTTTTATGCCTTCCATGCATTTCTTCTGTAAACTTGCCAATTCAGACAACTTCTCCTGGTAAATTTTATTGGAATTCTATAATAAAAAAATGATATCTAATTACATAATGTTTCAGATAAAGTGGTTTGTTTTGTTTTATTATATAATTTATTTAAATTGCAATTTTCTTTTTAGATAATACGACCTTGTCAACATGAAAAAGTATTCAATTCTTGAAATGACTTTGAAAACAACTTTAATTATAATTGACCAAAATACGTATATATATCAAGGTTTACTGGGTGAAAATATCAAGAGAATAAATTATTTTTCAATCTGAATATAATTCCATTTATTATTCAAACTCATGCATTTAATATCATACGAATTTATTACTTTATTGAGGATATAATTAAATCAAAATATGTTAATCAAACATTGACAGATTAGATTGTCAGAGAAGTTGAGTACTTATTGATTAATTGATACTGAATTCTAGAGATTTGTTGGACTCATTTGAATCAAAACCTACCTCTAGCACTTTGTAATCAGTGGCCAGGCCTTCCCATTCCTCGAATATGCTTGTGTCGCTCATCTTTGCAGCTCAGGGGGGCTCACACAAATTTAGATCGCAAATTTATAACGAATATCATGCAACATATGCATACACCACACACGAACACAAATGCCAAGCTTCTAATAAATTAGTTTCATACTTTACACTCTGTATGTATTTGTGATCGCCCGATACGAGCCAACTTTTTTATTTCTCTGATAACGACCAATATCTGTGCGAGCAATATGATGATGATCGTTCAGTACATAACCTTGAACCTTGGGAATATTTTTATTTCCTTCAACACAATTAAAGGAAATATGTGCAAGTATATATATTTATTCGACAAAATGTCGTTAACACATCAACATGGAATGGATTATTTCCACTATATACCTGCCGATTTATACATTTTTGCGGGGTATGTTTTGTGGATGGCAGACAGCCAAACATACACTACAATATTAAAATTTGCCTACTGATTTCATACATGTTTATAGTACAAGCTATAAACTGATATATTTAATAACTATTTATAATAATTTCTGTTTTCTATGATAATAATAGACTACTTCCATCTTTTTCTTTTAGTATAATTCTTTACAACGTTGGTTGCATATAATAAATGATTTACGATTAACTTAAAATTATATAAATGATGCAGAACTATATGTGATTTATAGGGCTCTGAGGATAGCGGAGATGAAGACCTGGAGAAGAATAGTCATCTTCTCGGACTCGTGCGATAGACGCGATACAATCTTGTAATACACGAGCTAGGATAATTACTATATCTACAGAATCAAAATTAAGTTAAGTAAAATACATGATGTAGGTATGGAGATCTCATTCTGTTGGATAACGGGTCATGCAAGCAACGAAAGAACAGGCTAGCCAGAGAAGCACTTCAATCAAATATTGGAAATCAGCCCATAACATATAGCAATTTATATCACACTATTAGAACAGAAGAAAAACAAAAATAGCAAATATCACAAGAAAACGTATCAAAAGAAAAAGGAAGGAGAATGACCATCACCAAGAAAGCAGATATAACTTCTTTTTTTGTAGAGGAGTGGAAATCTTCTAAAGGGACCACGACTGGAACGGAGTCGTGGTACTGTGTGATTCTTACAGATATGCAGAACCAGGAGTTTACCTACAACTGCTGGCCTTTTGTCGTACTGTCGATCCGCACTTGCTTAGCTGTTTTGACAAAATTTACTCTGCTGACTCGCTATACTGCCTTTTGTCCTTTTCCTTTGTGGACATGATTTGTTCCACATATCCACTATGTCTTTGGCTTTCCAGCATGACTTATACCATTAAGCAGATATATCTGCTTTGAGTAGACTGTGCACAGGGTATGATAGGTCTGCAGCTTAGCAATTCCGCATGAATATAGTAGAATCCGCAAATTGGAGCTTTGGTATGACAGCCACCGCAAACAACATATCTTTTGAATGCCCCAACAATTTACTTTGCACTAATCACCTAATGAGAAAATTGGCTGAACTCAATGTCCATCTACCAAACTCACTAGAGGTACTACTCAGAATGGAGAACGTGAGTGTCTATTTATCTATTTATTATTTTATTATCTACTTTATATATCTTGCTGTAAACTTTTATTTATTTAAGCAGATGATGACTATTTATTTATATTATCTAACAACTTGTTTATAAGGGATATACCTATGCGAGACCTTTCACACTGGGCCGTTGGGTTCCGACTCGTAAAAAGTGGATTTATACTTGTATTATTATATTTTTTATTTTGCTTGTTAATGGATATATTTTTTTATGTACCTTATTTAATAATTTATTATTTTAAGTTGCGACTTCAATAGTTTTATTATAAATTTATTGATATATTATTAGTCTGTTTATATATTTGCTGTTATTTGTTATTTTGATTATTGTTATATCATGATATTAGTGTAATAATATGTATTTACTCGTATGTATTTCTGTTATATGTTTATTTATATTAATTATTTAATGAGGCATAGATTGGCCACATATTCCGCTAAGTTACATACTTTTGCTCCCCTTAGAGTTACAAGATACAGAAGAAGATATAAATGAATTCACTAGAATGAAAAATATGAATTAATACGCATCAATTAATTTAAATCATTTTTAAGTTTCTAGAAGAAATCTTTCTTAATTTATAAGTACATATGTGGGTGATTCAAGAACATTAATCTGTTTTGTCTTCAACTGCTTCATATCTGATGATTCTTTTATCACTTATTAAACTAATATCATGATACAAGTATATTATAGAGAGGCGGCTGTATCAGACGACACCTTAAGGATAATATTCAATTTGAACCATTCAATAATTAAAAATCTTTATGAAACGTTTTTCTTTTTTGGTCTATGTTATGTATACGATTTATAATTTATCGCACGCCTCTGCTTAAGCGCTTTTGGTACCCTTTGATTTCGATTTCTGGTGCATCGTTGATAAGTTTTTGTCAACTGAGATGCAGAAACTTTAAAGCAAAATAGAGCAATTAAAAATTACAAATTTATATGTAAATTCTATTTTAGTAACTATACCTTTATCAGATTGTGTAATAATGTTATCAGAAACCATTCAAAAATGAACAGTTATAGACAATCTGGATATAATCAGATGAAAACTGTTAATGAGATTGCAGGGAATCTTGAATGTAGTACAGAATTTACTCGAAAATGAAGTACCAGAAGAAAAAAGCGTCAATTAGACTATGAATTAACAGAGGAGAATAAATTTAAGATAAACCTTTTCAATTATATATTGATAATTCTCTGAATGAACGATTACCGCTTCTGGAAACCCATATCAAACATTTTCAGCCAAGGATGTAGATGATAAAACATTCTCCAGTCAATACTTTCGGTCGAAAATAAATCATATTTAAATGCTAATAATCTTCAAGAAGAATTACGTGATGTATCCCATCATATCTTATGAATCTTTTGGTTGTATTAAATTATTTATGTCAAAATAATTTAAGTTACAAAGTAAACCAAATAGTGTTTCATATCTGAACATTTTATGAATTTCTGAAGAAGTTTTTCTATTTTGATTTCTATTGAATCTACATATCGAATTTACTAAAGTTAAATTTAGAAGGGTAAAACTGTAGATTGTTGTAGTTGATATCATTATTTTGAAATAATTTATATTTTTTTATATAAAAATCATAATTGAAGGTGATTTAATAAAAATCATTTAAGGGCCATTTCGTAGATTTAAATTGCAAGAAAATATGGTATACGGCACTGCGCATATCTTTTATAATTGTACTATAGTTATTACCGAAAGTCAAGATACATAATTATTATTTATGATAAATTATAATAATCTTAAGTGGAATTTTGCTTATTAGCTCTTATTCCTACTGAAATAGGAATGACTAATAATGAATAGTGTTTATTTGATTCGAGAAACCACAAAATTTAAAACAATCCCGTTGATAAATGCTATTACATCATTATATAGAAAATGATTACGAATAAAGAGCAAGAACTGGTTTGCAAAAGTTGCTATAATCAATACAAACGAAACACGGAATTTGTTTCTGCAATCAAAAACACAAAAATTAATAAATCCATAAAAAATGTGTATCAATAATTAATTAAAATGTTCGAATCGATTAAGTATTGAATAAGTTAAGGTATTCAATATGACCAGAAATATTTTTTTTTTAATTAGATATTATTTCTAATATTATTATTAGATTTTCAAAATGTCTTTGATATTTAAATATTAGTTTAATTTATAAATTATATTCCATAACTAAAAGTAAAGTAAAAAAATCTGCAATTAATTAAGACAGTGATTTTCAACAAATATGCTACATTTTTTTTGAAGTGTTTTAAAAAATATTGTAAAACATTGTGTAGTTAAAATTAATTATACAATTAGTTCTGTAGAACATGAGACTTGAATAAATTAATAATGCTGCTATTCAATTTGTTTCTTTGTAATAATTAATTATTTCTTATATACATCCAAACATTTATACAATATTTCTGCCTCTTTAATAAAATTACGATGCTCTTGTTGTGATAAACTTAAATGCTGTTATCAACTTCAAAACAAAACATGTAACAATTATTATTTACGACTATATAAAATACGTCGTAAATATACGTTTATAACAGATTACGAGAAGTTAACGAACAAACTGAATTCAAACTGATTATATCTATGTGGGAGGTCGTTATGTGTTTGAACCTTTTAAATATTGGCGGAATGTTTAGAAGCAATTCTAACATTTCTTTTAATTTACATTTACGCTCAGTCGTATTTATTTACAAATGATCTTTTAATGTGTTACTCATTAAAATCGTTAACGTTTCTTATATGTACATTATAACGAAAAGGTTAAAAGGATTGATATTTTGGTTTAATTCAAAATATCTTAATCACTTCTTAGAGTAATTTATGTATTTGATATCTAATGAGACAAGTTTACTGTCTAATTTAATTTTATTGTCCTTTATAAGAAAATTGAGCGTTCGGGAGTTTACCGCAACCAATACTGCATCCGTAACTTAATATTACGTAATATAATGCACTATTTCTGGGCGATACAACATCGATTCAAATATTACTGGCGCAAGTGTTTTTGCCTATAAAAATGTGAATTGTTGAGAATACAAAGAGAAACACAATTATGTAATTAATTTAGTCATGAGTGAATGTAATTAACAGTAAATAAAATTAAAAAAATAGTGCTATCATCCCACGTCGGCGAAGGAAATCTTTATTTAGCGAAAATAGCTTTCCAAACGCATACATAATGAAGTAATTTTAATTGCAATGCAAGTCACATAGGTGCGAGTGCGGAAAATACTTGACTTGTACGCGTTTACATCTAGTTTTGTTGAGATGATAGTGTGTGAGATATAGGTGTGGACTAGGCGGCATTATTTTCATGCGGCTATGAGCGTGATCTAATTATAATCATTAATCACGGTTCGTGATAAGCGCTGAAACGCATAAACGACGGTTTATCTTTTCGACGTGAAGTTGTTTCGAACTTGGCTGCATCGCATCCTGCGCTGCGTTTGGATTTGGGTGTACTGACTGGGGGGATGGACGTGAACTGTCATTCATCAGTCGCGTCAAATTGCAAATAGATTAAAGTTTTTATGGGTGTTTACACTGTTTACATGGTTCCGCAATAAATACGAACAAGTGCACATACGATGGTCATTGTCTTCGACGAATAAATAAGTGAAAATGAGTGTGTTTGGTGATTTTCAGCAAGTCTGGTCGCAACGGTTCCCGGAGAGTGCGTTGCCCAGTGCTTGGGAGGAAGATATCAGAGCGAATCTTGAGAAGCACAAACACAAAGTGAGACTGCTGAGGGAGGAACTGGACAAGGAGATCATTTATGTGGAGTATCTGGAGAGGCTCCTCTCTGACATTGAGGAGAAGAAGGTGGAAAAAAAGACTGATTTTGAGGAAAATCCTACTGCCCAGATAGATACTGACTCTTTATCTAATGTAAATAATTACAGTAACAACTAATCTAATCTATGAAATCTTTTTTTTTCATTTAATTTATTTATATTATCTTTACCTTTTTCCACCCAGCAGAAACCGGAGGAGAATATAGTACCGACAGCACCACCCTGTGAGTCACCAGACACAGAGACTTCAGTGAACAAGTGCATTAGCGAATTGACATCATTCAAATCAGCATCACTGCAGAGGAAAACAAGTGAACCCACCAAAAGTGACACTTCGAATAATGATCCCAGCAGCTTTGTCACTGTAATCGAAGTGAATGGGATCAAAAACACTACAGTTTCATCATCACCAAGCAAGCATCCACCAATGTAAGCCTAGACAACACCTCCATCAACAAACATCTATATTATGTTATTTTCAGACCACCACTTAAGCCCAAGTTCAGAGCTAACTCATTGAGAGATGAGGGCCCATCCAGGAGTGCTAGTGCAGAATCCATCCGCTCTTCCAGTGAGCAATTATCGCCAGCTGATGAACCTTATTATGATGTTGTGGCCACAGACACTGATGAAGCTCTCATCAAAAGTAAGCTTACCTTCACCAACACCAAATATAAATTATAATGATATTCTGCCTAGGTATTGGTTCGAGCACTGAAAATGTCTTCTCGAATTCGAGTACTCTACCATTGCACGCAAAACACGCATCGCTGCAAAGCGTTGGGCCTGAGCCCCAATCCCCGGAACCACAATCCAATTACGTGAATATCGAATATTTTATTCAGTAAGTCTTTTGCATTGCGTACTCTACATTATATATAATTACGAACGATTTTCAGCAAGAGCAACATGAGCCACGACAGTGACGAGGACGAGCAAATGTATCAAGAAGATATTCCTTTGAGAAGGAATAATGACAACGGTTCTTACGCAAGCTCCAGCTCCTTAGAGTCGTCCACGCCAGCGACTAGGAGGAAGTTTAGCCAAATCAGTTTTACGGTAAGTCGCTAAAATATTTTTTAAATAATGATGCGGGTTTGTGGCATATCCTTTATGGAAAACCGCATGATTCGTATAATTTTTCAATAATTTTTGACGTCATTTTATAGAAAAGTAAATATTACTTACATTAATGTTTTTATAAAATAAGTGCACCACAAAGTACACAAATAAATATATTAATTTCTAAAAGAAATAACTTTTATATGTACTTACGACACTAGTTAAAGTTTTCACATTTCATTAAACAAACTAAATATTTTTTATTAGGATTCCGAGAGGGGCGATGGAAAATCATCAATGTATAAAAGTCTTTTGATGAATATTATAGACAGTGAATCTACATATGTCGAATGGCTTTTTGTTTTTATTACGGTAATTATAATAATTATTTACTTAATTGTTTTACATATTAAAATATTTTTATGATCAGTATATGAAAGCAATCAAAGGAACATTGAATACATCACAACCAGTAATATCTTTGGATGAGTTTAACACAATTTTTTACAAAATTCCTGACCTGCACGAGTTGCATACCAATTTTCTTGAGAGCCTGAAAAGACATTCTAACAAATGGGATACCAGAGTAGGGGATAGTTTTAAATTCATGGTAAATATTGTGTTTTTATTATTGATTATTCGGACGCTCATGATTTTTAAATTTTATTTTAGGCTCAGAATTTAGAGTTGTACGGTGCTTTTCTCAGTAACTACGGCAGAGCCGTCGATACTGCTAAAAAGTGCAGCAGCGCAAACACCCGTTTCGCCGATATTTCGAAGAACATAACGTGCAAGAACCTATCCGGTCAGCCCATTTCGCTGGAGGATCTTCTGCATAAACCGGTGGCAAGGGTGCAGAAAAACGCGATGGTACTTCACGATCTGCTGAAGTACACACCTGACTCCTCACCCGATTACAATTCGTTCTGCGAGGCCCTCGAGATTACGCAGAAGTTTTTGGACCAGTTCAACATGATCCAAACCAAATCCATGTTCCCTGTAAGTTTTTAATATGATTTTTATTTAAACCTCTTATCCAGACTCAAGTATAAATGTACTAGAAAAAAATGATTTATTTATAGAATGCTCGTACGTTTTCATTCATCGTGTTTACTCCAATGACGTAGTAAGTCATTGTTTTAATTTATTGTTTTGTTTTTATAATTTTGACTTCCGATCAGTATATTATCAGATTGCCGTGACTTCGTATTGTGCGTAAAAGTTATTTGTTGTCTGGTATTTATATCGTAAATGTAAATAAGAGGTATTCATTCAATTGATTTCACGCATTTGCACTGCCTCATCGATTGTAGTGCTGCTTTTCTTTGTTGGAGATTTGCCAATAAAAGGATACAGAGAAAAGTGTACGTGGTTGAATGCCAATTAACGTTGACCGTCCATTAATTAGTCGGTATTATGAGTAGCCCCAAACGCTTAATTTATTTTGTCGAGCATAGGATGTACGCGCGGGGAATATTAATTGATTAATTTGGATTCAGTTTAAAAAAATGTGCGCGCGGTTTAGTTCACATATATGACCCACTTGGAAAGTGTTATTTTTTTCCTCTCTTCTTTGTTTTTACCAACGTTAAACACAGCAAGTGGTGCTTTATTATTTGTATTAGTTATTAATTGTCAACAGTTTTCGCGCGCGGCTTCATCATGAGCCTATCGGTGTTCTCTTCATGTTTTCGCGTTAAAAAGGATAAGGCCTTCATTTACGAGAACATTGTCTGCGATTGCTCCTTCTTCTACTTGAAAGTATCTGCACCAGAAATTTTCCAAATAATCAACTTTTCTCTAATTATTCTAGGCCAACGACAGGGCACAACGTCGTCTAGTCAAAAATTCGTTCATCGTCGAATTCGTCGAGAACTCGCGCAAATTGAGACACCTATTCCTGTTTAATGATGTCATAGCCTGCGCTAAATATAAGGTAATTAATTACAATTTTATCTTTATTTTAATTTAGCCTTTTTGTTACTTGCTTATTATTTTATTAATATTTCTTTAGTAGATTTTTATTTTGAGTTTAATTTTTTACTTATTTGGTTCCCTGTTGTTTCATGAATAGGTTTTATTTCAGTCATCGGGTAGAAACGAAAAATACACATTTGAGTTGAAATGGTTTATACCCGTTGAAGAAATTTTAATCCTCGAAGAATCTACTGCCAATCCTCACGAAGTTACCACCACCGAGTTGGTCAGTTTAAAATCACAAGCATCGAATACTCGTGATAATTTGAGGCAAGATGAGAAGGTTGGAGAAGACAAGGTATTTTACTTCTTCGTAATAATTTTATTGTATCTAATTATTAATTATTGTATGTGCAGAAAAGTCGCTTGGGTCGTGGCAGTACTGATAAACTGCGTAAGCGCCTCCTGGAACTGGAGAGCCAATTGGTTCTGGTTTCACCAAATTTGATATTCAGAATTAAGCATCGCAATCAGCCCAAGCAGTACACGTTTTTCCTGTCATCAGAGTTTGAGCGAACGCAGTGGGTGGAAACCATAAAGACTTTACAGAAGACCAGCAGACCGCCGGCTCCCAGTGCAAACTTCAGTATGCTAGATCTGCAAGGGTGGATAACGGCCTGCAGGACGTACTTGAAGACGAACATGGGTTCGTACTTATTGCGCAGCGGCCACGATGAAAGTCTGCTCGTCGGCGATCTGCACATCACTGTCTTCGACTTGCAAGGCTTGGAGTACGCAGCAGACGTGTACATATGTATCGAGGTCGACTTCTATGGCCACTTCTTCCGCAAGGCCAAAACCAAAATGGCATGCAAGTCGATTTCACCACAATGGAATGAAAATTTTATTATCGATCTAGAAGGTTGCGAAAATCTGCGGATATTAGTCTATAGAGACACCGGAACGCAATCTACATTATTTGGGAAGCACACTCAACAACTGAGCAGGCAGTGGCTGCATCAGAGTACGACTGAAAAAAAACTAAAGATCAACGGTTGCGAGTTGAGGATTGGTCTCAAGTACATCCCTTATGAGGTGTCGCCGAATAGACGTGTCCCTAGCAAAGCTGGCCCACTTTTTGGCGAGAAAATTTCACAGATTTGCAAGTAATATTAGATCGTATTTGAATATATACATTATGCTTCTATTAATCTATATTAATTTTAGGCGACAAAAGCGGGACATCCCATTTATTGTTTCATCTTGCGTTAGAGAAGCAGAGAGACGTGGTATGTCCGAAGTGGGTATCTACAGAGTGTCTGGTTCCGCATCGGACTTGGGTAAATTAAGGAAGTCCTTTGAAACAAGTAAGTTACTTCTTTACTTTTATAATGTCGTTAATTTATTTACATTTTATTATTTACAGATCCATACGAAGCAGAACAGTTGCTAAAGGAAGTAGATATACATTCGGTGACCGGTATTCTGAGGACTTATCTTCGTGAGCTACCGGAGGCCCTGTATACGGACACATTATATCCTGCACTTTTGGAGGCTTTCAATAGCAATGAGAACTTAAGTAAACGGAGTGATCTTCTAAGAGATATTTCCAAGAAATTGCCAAAGGAAAACAAAGCTACTATAGATTTCATCCTGGAGCATCTTATACGGTGAGTTTAATAATAATGAAAACTGTTCGTTTTACTTAAATATGCATTCATGTTACTAGAGTTTACCAACACGAGAATGAGAACAAAATGTCGTTACATAATTTGGCTACCGTTTTCGGGCCAACTTTGTTACGATCCAGCGGTAAATTGGACAACAAGCAGAAAAATCATTTGGCATCAGAAACTGTGGACGTGATGGCACAGGCAGGAATTCTGTACTGCTTCCTGCAAGATTTGAATTCCAACTTCAGGAAGGACTGTTGACACTAGTTGCCTTCAAACAATTATTTTACCAATCGTACTACTGCTACATAAAATAGAACTGATAATTGCAGTTATTATTAACTATATGTAATACTTTATACCTTCCATATTAATGCATTTTTTTAAAATAGCTTGTAGGTAAGTTTATAAAGAAATGAGAAGAGGAGTGGATAAAAAAACAAAAAATACAAAACGTATTATTATATGATTAAAATTACGTAATTGACTTTTTGTGTAATGATTGTATGTATCTTTTTGTTTCATTTGTTTATATATTTGTTTTGAATCAGAAAGAAGAATATGAAAGTATTTGTGTACCTATTTAGTTTTTAATTATTTTGATTGATTTTGCATCTAAATTATTATCTTTTTTTCATCAGAAGAAAGTCAATTTTGAATGTATGTATGTGTTTTTTGTATATATAAATATTTATAAAATATATTGAAATAATATATATATGTATATATTCAATTTTCATCCATCCTGTCATATTACACAACAATCATATCAATTAAGTACAAACAAGAAATTTTCAACTAGATAATTACAAACATCAACAACTTTCTCCTCGTCGTTCTTCCTTCCCGCATTAAACACTCGAGAACAACAATACAAAGATAATTATAATTGATGTGTTATGTATATACATAAACATTAATTTCATAATGAGGACATTTCCGATTTCCAAAATAGTTATTCAATATGTTTAAAAAAAATGTTAAAACGGCTGCAATTAATGAAATTCACCTTTTCAAATGTACTATACAAGAATTATTTTAAATTTATTACCCTGCAACAGTTATATTTTATATAGAGGTGTAAATAAATGACAGTGAAAATAAATGCAACACCATTAATATATATTAATATAATAAGGTTTAAAATTTGTACAATTTAATGTAGTAAAAAAGATCATCCTCGATATTCATCGATAATTAATCGACAGAATAGGAAATTAAACATATTGCATGACGTTCGCTTATCAACTTTTCAGTTCAGGTCTCTATCTTCTAAGTACTTATATTCGAATGTAAAGCCTTCCTTCTTTCGTTGACCCCATTTTTCGTAGTCGAAATAAATATACGTCCCCTGCAAAAATGCAAATCGTATATATTAATATGGTTGATACGCGTAATAATACTATGTAGTACGCACCTGCTCGTAGTCTTCATTGATAGTTTTAGGTTCCTCGTGTCTCTGGAACCACATCATGTACTTTGTATGGAACCGCCAGCTTTGTTTTTTAAGAGCTTTAGCTGCCAAGAACTGTGCTTTCGTGCCTTCCATATAATAAAAGACAAAGAATAAGGTTTCCGTTCCTAACCGTTGGTAAAATTCCAAAGTGTCCGACTGCGGCAATGGCTGTTGGATATAATACACGGGCGTCGAACATTGGTTCCTGGGCAAATATGTTCGTAGTCGCTCAGAATCCGATGGTTGCGGCATATGGTAAAAGGCTGATTCCATCATCTGGAATTGAGACTGGTGTTCTTTCTGTAATGGTACCGCCCCAAGAGGTGCCACGCCCAGTAAAGGCGGTATACACGCTTCCGATTTGGCAGAAGTTTGCGTTTTGTTCGTATCCAACATCACCTGATTGCTGTCCAAACCAGCTCGATCTATTACTTGCTGCGCAATAGACTTCAACGACATATCGGATATCTAGACAAATCAATTTATATTACAACAGAACAATGCAAATCACATTAGCACTTTTAATTACTTTGTTATCGAAAGATGGTCCATTCATTGTAGGTTGCTGCTGCTGCTGTTGCAGCAATTGTTGCTGCTGTTGTTGATGTTGAAGTACTGGCATAATTTGTGATCCAGTTGTTGAATCAGGGATAGGTATTGGAGATGTTCTACTACTAACACTGGATACCGGACTTGAGCAGTTATTCTGAGTATGTACTTCATTGAAGCTGGCAGGTTTTTGAACTATATTCGTTAAACTATTCTGTTGGTTCAACTGCAATTATAAATTAATAAAGAAAACATTCTGAATAAACAATTCAATATACCTGTAGGGTGGTTTGCGTTGTAGGCGGATGATGTACATTGCTGCTACTATTATTGTTGTTGATATTGGTGTTTTGTATGCTTGGAGCAAGAATCTGTGTCACTGTCTGATTATTATTTGTCAATATCACAGACGACGAAACACTTTCAGAACTCGTAGCTGTAAAAGATAAAATACGATATAGCATACATACTACTGCTGTTTTCAAGCCACTTACAAGTGTTCACTTTGGAAGTGGGATTATTCGCCGCAACTGCAGCAAAGTTACCTGGGTGAACCTGAACCACGGGCGATCCGTTTGTATCTCTTGCCGGTTTACTCGGCGTACTGCTTATCAACACGGGTTTATTGTTTGGTGTTGTCGAAGTCGTACTATTTCCACTTGTATTCAAAATGGAATTCGTACTACTGTTCATAGTTGTACTTGAGGCTCTCACGGCCTGAGGTTTGATTGGCTGTAAAAAAAAACAGATAAATAACATAACATTTTTGATATTTGCTTATTTTGTCCTACTTTCAATTTCCATTTTTTATACATATTGCTAACAAATAAATTTAAAGTAATTTAAAGACAAAATCTCAATATAAATGTATTATATCTTTATAATAAATAAATATATTAAATTAAAATATCAGTAGCTACACTTTGTCAAATAACATCATTAAATTGAACACTGGACAATACACAAAATGATACTGTTAGAAATAAATCAAGCACTGTTAACATTTTTGTGAAAAAAATTATCTTACTTGAATTTATATTTTATTTAAAAAGTATATACCAGTTTTTATATTATCAGCAAGTGTAAAAACCAAGCAACATAAAAAAAAAAATTCGCCTTACCTTGGGTATATCCTTATATGTGGCATTCTTCTTGTCTTCATTGGAACTATCACTGGAATGATTATAAGGAGGTGCTACCGGTAAGGGTGAAGCTAATGGTGATGACGATATGATAGACGTTGGTGTTCCTCCTGTTTCGTTACTGTCCGTTGTTGCAGATGACGGCAATCCAACGCCTGACAATTCCACTTCATCTAGACCAATAATATCATCATAAATGTACTCATTCTCTTCAAAATCAGGATCCTGGTTAGACTCAATGTAAAACTCTACATCATCCTTAATGTCCTTGATCTAAAACAGAAAATGAGTATACAATTTAATTTGACACATCTGAATTGATCAACAAGTCCCCCCCTCACACCTCTTATTTAGGTTATGTTACAGTGTTTTCTAGGTTAGATGAAAATAAAAAAGAAAGGGTACCTGTGAAACTTCCACTGACATATTATCCAACATTCTCAACAATGTTTCCAATTTCCTTATATGAAATCTATGTCGTTCAAGCCTCAGCTTACACTCATCCACCCTCTCCTGCTTATCCTTATCCAACTTTTTCTTCTTATTCACTGTTAGAGACTCAATTTCACTCTCAAATGCATCATACTAAAATGAATTAAATTAATTTAACTCATGCTCACAATGATATCAAATGAAAATGATCCTCACCTGTATGTTTAAACTATCGATAGAATTGACCAGCCAATTCTGAATCTCTTCCCTTTCCTTTTGTGCTGGGTCCAGCTTTTGTGCAGCACCCAATCCCTCCTTAGAATATGCCTTTGTTTTAGTCTCTCTCTCTACAACCTTAAACCTTTCCATTTGCTAAAATGCAATAATATAGATATGCACTGTAATAATATATTCTGCTTATGTGTACAAAACTTACAGTTTCTATTAATTTTCTATTATCCATGAGGACACTTTTGTCTTTGATTTCTCCAGAGGCAATCCAACTTTTGATTTGATCTCGTAGCCTCTGCAGTTTCTTGATTTCCTTCTTGAGGTCGGCCTCATACTTTTCTTTTTGATTGCTATTTGTAGCATTGTGAACTTTTTGCCAAATGTCTTCAAAAGTCTCAACACCTTCTGTTACTTTCTTTAGACATCGATCAATTTCACCTAAAACAAATTGGCTCAGTTTAATAAGCTGCATAAATCCTCATACAGTACAAACATATCAATTTGTCTGGAATATTTACATATACATTTGTTTATTGCAACTAGAAAATGTCAATTAATGATAAAATTTAATCTTGACAAGTTGGTATAAATGGGCTATTTCAGTGGTCTTAAAAAAAAGATGCTTCAGTATGGACATAAGGCATAATAATAATAACTGTAATAGGAAGGCCAAATTCAAAAATGATCAGAGTACTTAATGCTTTGCAATTGAGTTATATGTTTCTCACCTTGTAATTTTCTGGATGCAGCCATTACTGTGAAATATTTTTTTGTCAATATAACCACATAATATGTCTTTGCGACCACATTCACAAAGTGAAGCCCTGGGATCACATGCAAACGAGTTAATATCAGCACAGCACCGGTTTTCGTCAGCGCGTTCAGATTTTACCTTCAGTTTTGTCTTAATAATATAAAATTTGCAAAACAACAGAACTCTAAACTTATCCGTCTATGTTCTAATGTACGTTAATACCAACTTTCAAAAAATACGTTTCTTTATGTTACCCTTTTCGGCATTCACTTGTGTGATTCATACCAACTGCACTTTCTCTTGAAAACAAAAAGATCAATGCATATCTTCATCTGATTTGATCAATTCGACAAATCACACTCGAAACTAAAATACAATACAGCTCGAGCACTCCAACAAAACCATACATAATTAAGGCATTTTATTTAATATTATTAATGATATTATTTTTGTTTACTAATATTTATCAAATATTGTTAGCTACAACTATTATTAAAATATGTAATCTTACATAATCAAAATATATTTAAAATTAATATTTATCACGCAGGATAATTATTATGTAAACAAAAGATTTGGCAACAAATATGACTAATGCAACTAATCGTAACCAAACTAGGGCTATAACGATAATTATGTAGTAATCTCTTTATATTAAAAGAGGATTTGGAAATGAAAATGCTATCGAATTTATGCTCGGTTTCAGTTGGCTACTCCTAAAATATTTGTTATCTTGTGATCTCTGCTGTGTCTTTACATTTGGCTTGATTTGGCTCGCTATAGATTTGGCGGGAAATTTACCCGAGTTTGACAAATTTGATATATTATGTGTTATCTGTTATGAGTTAATTTGTTTGCAACAGCAGTTATATTTTATAAATATGTCACAAAGGAGCATAACGTGAGTGTTTATATTGATTGTGTATTCTTGTATTGTTACTAACGGAATATATTGGAGAAATAAAAGATAAGTTAAGGTTATGTTAATGCTATTTAATATTTGTAGGTCCTTCTTTTCTAAAGTCACACCAAAGGATTCAACAACAAGTAAAGGGTATGTAATTGAGTCACTGTAAAAATTGATATGTTCCTGAGAAGAGTCTGTATCAAAATTTTAAACCCCATCTTTCCTTTATACCACACTAGAGCTTCTATTGCTAAAGTATCTTCAGACCAATTAAAGAGATCTCGAGGATCCAGCAGTGCAGATGACAATGAGGAAAAAACGTTAGTATTCAAATATTCCTTATATTATCAATTATTAATGTTTTTAATTATTTTAGGCCTAATAAGAATACCAAAAAACAATCAACAAATAAAAAGAATTGTAAGTTATATTGTAATGTAGGAATATCTAATAATATATATATTATTTGTTTAGCAGCTAAAAGACAAAAAACTGTGAAAGTGTTGTCTGATTCAGTTAAAAATATTATGAAAACTAGTGAGAAGGATGTAGATAATAACAGTAGTGACAGCAATTCCCCTGTTAAAAATGCGCCACTTAGTTCTGAAAAGAAGAAAAACAAGCAGCGTTTCATTGACTCTGATACTAGTGAAGATGAAGTTGTTAAAAAAGAAAGTCCTAAAAAGGAAAAGAAATTGGAAGCTTTATTTAAGAAAGAAGCTGAAAGTTTAAAAGCAAAAAAGAAGAAGCAACATGTAATTGAATCAGAATCCAGTGCAGATGAAGTTGAGAGTCCTATAAAGCAAGAGAAAAAGGAAGTTGTTGTTAAGAAAGAACCTGAAGAAAAGAAATCTATGCTTAATTTTTTTAGTAAGTTTTCTTTTTGCATTTTAAATAATCTTTAATTTTGACAAAAGTTTTACTAATTAATTATTATTTTTTTAAGAGGGAAATTCTAAAACGAAAACTGATACTAATGTTAATGGAGTTGATTATAATCCAACATTGGGAAAATATGATCCCATTGAATGTGCTTCATGGCAACATGGACAAAAGTAAGTTTTTTTTACAATTTTATATATTATCCATAAATTACTTTTTATATTTTAATCTTACACTATTAAAAAAAGCTTTCCAATTAATATCCATAATTTTTAGAGTACCTTATATGGCGTTAGCTAGAACCCTGGAAGAGATAGAAAATGTGTCAGCTCGATTGAAAATGATCGAGATTTTAAGTAATTTCTTCCGATCTGTTCTGGTTTTGACCCCCGATGACCTATTGCCAAGTGTCTACCTGTGCTTAAACAAATTAGCCCCAGCATACGAAGGAATTGAATTGGGAATAGCCGAAACATCACTGATGAAAGCAATTGCTCAGAGCACAGGAAGAACTGTAGCACAAATAAAAGCGGACGCCCAAGAAGTCGGCGATCTTGGAATCGTGGCCGAACAGTCTAAAAGTAATCAGCGTATGATATTTCAACCGGCTCCGCTGTACGTTCGTGGCGTCTTCGACAAACTTAAAGATATAGCGAAAATGACCGGACATTCTGTAAGTTTTTTTAAAATCTTGACTTTTGATCAAATTAATAACATTTAGGACATAAATATTGCGGTTTTATACAATAGTTTTTTAAATGTTATTACAGTCGCAAACTAAAAAAGTCGAGAAAATCCAATCGATGTTCGTCGCATGCAAACATTCTGAAGCACGGTTTTTGATCCGATCCTTGGCGGGAAAACTTAGGATAGGTTTAGCAGAACAATCGGTGCTGCAAGCGTTGGCTCTCGCCTGCACCCTAACGCCACCAAATCAATCATATCCACCGAAAACATTGAATGTTTCCAAAGGAATGTCGGCAGAATCTTTCAAAAATTTACAAGAGGAAATGGCACTGATAATAAAAACAACATATTGGTATATATTTTAATTATTTAATTAAAATTGTATATATTGTTTAACATTTTACAGCGAATGTCCCAATTACAATCTAATGATACCTGTACTTCTCAAAGAAGGTATTGAAAAGCTTCCCGAATATTGTAAGCTCACTCCGGGTATTCCACTGAAACCTATGTTAGCACATCCGACGAAGGGCGTACACGAAGTCCTTCAGAGATTCGACGGTCTCAGATTCACTTGCGAATGGAAATATGACGGAGAAAGAGCGCAGGTAAATCATTATTTTTATTATTATCACGGTACTATTTCTGACTTCTTTATGGTGTTTATCAATCAACTATCACTTTTTTTAGACTAAACTCATAAAGTCACATCCATTAAAATTAATATATTTTATGATCATCAAATATACATTGATAAATTATTAGATTATTTGGTAATTCATAAAATAAAAATATTACTTTTCTATGTAATCTTTATCTTTCATCTTAAGTATATTTTTGTCAAAGATGATAACTGTTATGCTTCTGTTTTATTTCAGATTCACATACACGATAACGGTGATGTTAGCATTTACAGTAGGAATCAAGAGAACAATACTTCAAAGTACCCTGACATAATTTCCCGTTTGGTGAACTGTAAAACTGATAATGTTAAGTCTTGTATTTTGGATTGCGAAGCTGTCGCGTGGGATAAGGAGAAAAAACAAATATTACCATTTCAAATATTGAGCACGCGGAAACGGAAGGTAAAGGAAGAAACTTTATAAAGATGTGGGCTTATAAATTGGTTATAGGATGCGAATGAAGAGGATATAAAAGTGCAAGTTTGCGTATTCATGTTTGATTTGCTATATCTAAACGGAGAACGATTAGTTACGAAACCATTCTCGTATAGGCGCGAATTGCTGAAAGAGAATTTTAAAGAGTATGAGGGTGAATGGCGCTTCGCCACCAGTATGGATACCAAAACGATGGAAGAGGTTCAAGAGTTCTTGGATGAGAGCGTCAAAGGCAATTGTGAAGGTTTGATGGTAAAGACGCTGGACGAGGATGCCACATATGAAATTGCCAAGAGGTCGCGGAATTGGTTAAAGTTGAAGAAAGATTACCTGGAGGGTGTTGGAGATACTCTAGACGTAGTCGTCATTGGTGGATATATTGGTAAAGGAAAACGGACTGGAACTTACGGCGGTTTTCTATTGGCTTGCTACGACGCCGATAACGAAGAATACCAAAGCATTTGCAAGGTGAGTCATCTTTATATATTAACCGTAGCGAAAAATGTGTAAAAAATGTTTGTTGTAGATCGGAACCGGTTTTACTGATGAATATCTTCAAACGCATACTGATTTCTTGAAGAATCATATAATTTCTGAACCGAAATCCTACTATCGTTTCGATTCATCGCACGAGCCTGACCATTGGTTCGACGCTGTTCAAGTGTGGGAGATAAAATGCGCAGATCTTTCCCTCTCGCCAGTCCACCGAGCAGCAATGGGCATAGTCGATCCCGAGAAGGGTATTTCTCTTAGATTTCCTCGCTTCGTCAGGATTCGAGACGATAAGAACGTGGAAGACGCCACCTCGGCTCAGCAAGTGGCTGACATGTACTCCAACCAGGACCAAATTAAAAATCAGCAAGGCGGCGGGAAATCTGTGGAAGAAGACTTTTATTAGTTTTTTTTTATTAATTATGTAATTATTAATAATTGTGAATAAATACATAATACATGTTATCGCAGGAAGTGATACATGTTGAATATTATTTTAGTACATCCTGTGTGCATTTTTGTAATTGCATGTATATAAAAGGTCGTTCTCACCTACAAGCGAAAATATAAAGATAATGTCCATCAAATTGAATTTCATCTGCGCTGCAATCCTGCAATTGTTGCTGCGAGATATTCTTGCCTTACGAACGTTTCCAATAGTCAGAAATATCTCGGATTGCGAGGGCTTCGAAAACAAGTTCCAAGTGGAGGCGAATATAATTGAAGGAGAGGATGGAGTTACAAAATTAAAAGCATCCGTGGATTTACCATTCGACATAGATCATTCGATTCGTGTTAGAAAGAATTTATTTGTGATCGGCACACTTTAATGTCTCAATTTTAGTATACAGCCGTGATTTCTAAATGGATTGAGCATCAGCGTGCATGGAGACAATTTCTAAATTTAAAGGGGAACGTATGCGATAGCGTTCATAAGATAATTCCGAAATTGTGGAAAAAAATTGCCGAAGCGGCAAATGCCGATTACGATTGTCCAATTAAGAAGGTATGTATAAATATATTAATTTGTATGGGCTACATCGACTTTTGTAGGGTCATTATCAATTGGATAGCTTCGTTGCTTCGAAGGAAGACATACATTTACCGATCATTCTCCTTGGAAAATTTTCCATTCAAAGTAATGTTATTCGTAATAACGAAACCGTGCTTTGCAAGGTTGTTTATTTGGATATAACTCATTAATTAGTGTTAATTAAAAATCCACAGATTATTGTTACATTAAATACATAGTTAAGCACAAAAGCTTTGTTTTTATTTATACATTTTTTCGAATATTTGCAATATTAAATTACAATTTGTTTTTTAAGTACTTTTGTAGCCACCGAGAGATTTTAAAATATTCGTATCAATTTAATTAATTTATTATTTACTATTTTTTATTAAAATGCACCTCCAGTTTTATTGACCTTAATTTAAGTCACACAGCTGACGTCCTAAGTATGTTAACCTGATTTTCATATAATTCTACAATAATGGAATATCTTGACACGATATCTCGTAGTTTTGTTGTGGTGGAATCTTAGCAGTATTTATAGAAATTGAATACAAAAGTTTTAATTATCTTTATTATACTTTTATTGAGAAACGAACTGGACAAGTGTTGAACTTATGGATTATCAACTAAGAGTTACATCTTAATTTAATAATTAGGACATATGTTCTTCCCTCAATTGACTAAGACTAAATTCTATTAAACAAAATTTAATCCATTTCAAAAAGAGGAAAGAAAATGAGTGAAAAATCACCCGCCTTAAAGCTATCGGTCGTAAATCTAACGGTTTCTAGAACATTTTTTTTCGGAAAAAATGGTTGGGGTAATTATACAAATATTTAACCGTGTTAGATTTAATACACTTTAGAATAGTGTTGATAAACAGGGGCTGGCTACAAAACAAGTATCCGTTTATATATTTAATGAATACATAACATATACACTTTAATAATTAAGAAAGAAGTTGTGCATATTAATTAATAATAGATGACAATTAAAAAGACGGCTACAAATAGTATTTCCAATTAAGTTTAAATTAAATTAGGTTTTTGTCGGTGTAATTTAATTATTTTGCCGAAACTCATACTGACACTGAAGAATATTGTCGATGTGAAGTCGCGTGAGTTAATAAATATAATCCTTTCAGTTAAAATATTTTGTACTCTCTATGTTTTCACTAAGAATTTAACGATTCTTCTGAGACTAATTATAAAATCTTATTCTACTTAAGAAATAAACAATGATTATTATGGGGTGGTAGTTGTAATTTTTATTTATAATTTGTTAAAGTTTCCCACGGGAATTAAATTGTTAATCTTATTTCGAGTATTGTCGATGAGATTTGTCCACTCTGCGTCTTGTACTAACATTTCGTATTCAGAAGTCCCTGATTTGTTACATGACAATAGAATTCGTTCTACTTGTTTATATGAACTTAAATTATATAATAGTTGGACACAACAATATTAATTTTACTTTCTAAACTTTCTGACTTTAGTTGATGAAACACTCATTATAATCATTTTTTAACCAAATACTTGTTCTTCATATTAAATATTGAATATCATAACGTAAATTAGTTAATTCAATCAATTTTATAATATACTAATTCTGAAAATCTAATGATGTTTTATTTCACGGACGAAATGACCGTTAAATACATTTAACGGTCATTTCTACATTCTTATTAGTTTCCCAACATTCTTATTTTGTTAAATCCAAAAATGAAAAAATTATTAATATCATATGCTTATTTTTCTGTATTGATTAATGTAATTTTATGGTTATTCTAATAAATGTTGTAATTATATAATATAAATTCATTCACCCAGGAAAAAAAACATTTATATTTTACGGTGAGGAATGAATTTGTATTCTAAAACCATATATTAATTTAGATTGACGTTTATAATAGGTTTATGTTATATATTCAATGATTTCAATGCAAATTGGAAAGTTTATGTATATTTAGATTTAAGTTTGGAATTATCGCGAGGATGTTCCATGTTATCGAATGCATTACTACCTGTGGTGTATGTTGTCTGATAAAGCAAGCATACTATAAAAAGGAATACCGCCAAAAGTGTAGTAACAATCAGTAAACAAAATGTTCAGCATTAAGTATTACCTTGTTTTATTAACAGTCGTTATTCTTGCAAGTAAGTTAGCTTGAGTTAAATTAAAAATCTCTATTTTTATATCTTAAAACAGCAGCAAATGCGGAACATCGCATCGTCGGCGGATTCGATGCGGAAGAAGGAGCGTTTCCATATCAGGTCTCGTTACGAAGAGGAAACTTTCATTTTTGCGGCGGTTCAATACTGAACGAAAACTGGGTTTTATCTGCTGCCCATTGCGTCGTTGGGTAACATTTAGATACTTGACGCTTTATGGTATATTTACGAAATATTTTCTTGCAGAAAATCTCCTGAAAATATGTCAGTTGTGGTTGGGACGAATTCCTTGAGTGAAGGAGGCGATTGGTACGACATAGAGCAATTCATTCCACATTCGATGTATTCCCCATACTCGGTTAAAAATGATATAGCCCTTGTTCGATTGAAAGATCCAATTGAGTTTTCCGACAAGGTGAAACCGATAAATTTACCAAAAGAAGACACTGACGAAGAGGATTTGATTCTGAGCGGCTGGGGAACCACCACAGTATGTTTATCTTATTTGCAGAGTTTACTTAAAAATAGTTAAAATATTGATTGATTATAGTATCCGGGAAAAAGTCCCGATAAATTGCAAACGATCAATTTGCGATCCATTAGCAACGGCAAATGCGCCATCGAGCATGCTAAAAATGATGTTTTCGATACGAATATTTGCACGCTGACTAAGAAAGGAGAAGGTGCATGTCACGTAAGTGTTGCGTAACAAACATCTTCGTTTTGATGGAAGACAAGAGATTTTGTTTTTATAGGGAGATTCCGGAGGTCCTTTGGTCCACGAAGATTATCAAGTCGGTGTCGTTTCTTGGGGCATCCCATGCGCCAAAGGTAAACCTGATGTATTCACCAGAGTCTACGGGTATTTGGATTGGATAAAAGAAGAAATGGATTATTAATGTTAAAATATTTTTTTATAATAATATATAAATAATTTAAATATGAACAGAAATAAAATGTACAATATATATTTACCTTTTTAAAATAAAATATAACACCTGTATAAAATAATCAAGTGAATAAATTTTAATGGGGATGGACATGTGGGGATTCTAACTCGGGGTCGTCCAAATCGACCATCAACCCGTAAACATGATTGCCAGAAAAGTATATATGCGTATCGATTCTGAAATTGTCGGTAAAACTTTTCTTCAACCGCTGCAAAAGTGCTGTCCTATATGTATTCTTCGGTGAGTTTTTTTTATGTAGGTATTTATGATGTAGCCATGCACGGTCATTACCTTGTGTATTTATTAAATTATTTAATTTTTGTATTGATGTCTGAAGTTGGTTTCGAAGGCCTTTTCAGACATTTACTACCAAAATTATTATCGTAGATAGATGATCGTTTTTTCACTATATACCAGGGATTCAAGAACTTTTTTAGCCATTACCCCAAAATATCATTTACAACGTATTTGCCTTGATGATGGATTGATGGTTGATGTGATGATTAAGAATTCAGTATTACTTTCGAAGATCTTTATTTCGGTATACATAATACAGTCAACACGGAGAAGATTGCTTTGTTGATGGATTGATGTCTAATGTGATGAGCGAAGGAGATTATGATTTTTTCACTTTTAAGAATTCAGTATTACTTTCGAAGATCTTTATTTCGGTATACATAATACAGTCAACACGGAGAAGAATATTCCCGATGTCCAGGAGATAAGTCGCTGCTGGACAGTTGCACGGTTACGATCACTTGGAGAAGATAGTTGACGTCCGGACGATTCACCGCTGCTGGATAGTCATGTCAGCGATTATGGGCATATTAAGACTTCTAGAGATTTTGTTGTATCGCGTAATAATTGTAGGAGTTGTAGGTGATAATAGTGACGCAGAGCGGTTACCGATGGTCTTATAGATGTTGAGTCGAAGGTTTGTGTATTACCACGATGATGTCGAATGCGGGGAAGTTGAGATGATATATGAAAATAGAGGAAATAGAATAAGGAAAGGAAGAGAAAGGACGAACGACATCGGGTCGTAGAAGATACTGGAAAGACGGAGACTAGGAAAGAGGAAGATGCAGTCTTTACCTACGCTTTTATGGTGGTGTAATTACTACTCCTACTTGTCAGGGTTCCAGGAAGGGAAGAGATTATCTATACTCTTTATTGGGGCGTTTATGACCGGATGTCGTTCGAAGGAAAGATCCATTGAGTATTGCGAGCTTCATATAATCAATTCATTTATTGTGCTATTTGTTTTTATGCGGTTTTAACGATTAGTCAGGTTTCAAATAGTGCGGGCTATTGTTGCAAATGATTAGCCACACGATGCATGATATTGCTGCATATTATTTTTAAAGACTATTGAAAATATCGTTGTTTCAGTTATAAATAAATTGAAGTGCGATTAAAACTATTGTATAATCTATTCATATCAACAATTTAAATTTAAAATAATTAATATTCACATACTTGATAATTTCTAATAATAATAATAAAATTTAATTGTAAAATTAAATTCAGTATACTTCAATTTTTCAGAAACTTGAACATATAATCTTTTATAGGAAGTTTCCCGAGATTTTCAAAAATATTTGTAATTGTTGTTCATAAATACATTTTTTTTGCAGTTGTAGCCAATAAAATTGTTTAAATTAATTATATTATCTATTATATTATTAGTAATTGAGTCCTAACTTTGTGAAAAAATAAGTTTCGTTTAAATTAAAAATACTTTCTTGAAAATATCGTTACAAAATATATGCTTTTAAAAGCTAGTTAAATTTATCTTAAATTTAAATTTGGTAGCATCTTTTCGTTCAAATAAGAAATATGACTATATTTATTTAAATTATTTCTGCATATTAGCAAGGTATTAAATATTTTTATTTATTTATTATCTCACGTGCAACTGAATTAATGAAATTATCGGGAAAACTAAAGAAATGGGATTTTTTATGTGGAATTTATTTATATGATATGGAGATTAGCCTACATAATTCGTTTTGGAGCATAAAAACGAAATTGGTAACAATGAACAATTGTTTTCATGATTTACCGTGTAAAACAATAAACAAAAATTATGCACATATAAAAATAAAGAATTGCGTAGAACAATCTTCAGTGAATGCGAGAATGCTTTGGCATATGTTTTGGGTGGTATGTGCTCTTGCGGCATCTGCTCAAATAGAACGTAAGATGTTTTAACAAATTATTTTTATAAATAATCAATCACCGTCCTTATTTTGTAGCTAATAGAAGGATCATCGGTGGAATCGAAGCCGAAGTAAACAAATTCTCTTATCAAGTGTCCCTTCGACTGGAAAGTTTTCACTTTTGCGGAGGAGCGATTCTGAACAACAAATGGATCTTAACTGCTGCCCATTGCTTAGCCAAGTAATAATACACGATGGACGAGTATAGATTCATTAATATTAGATTTATGTTGATTTTTTTAGCAATAATGTATCGCATATAACAGTTGCAGTTGGATCGAATAGGTTGTCGCTCCAGGGTCAAATTTATAAGGCCAAGAAAATCGTAATACACGAATATTATTCGGAGTTGAAAATATCCAATGACATTGGTTTGATTATGGTGGAGACACCGATAAGATTTTCCTCGAGCGTGAAACCCATACAGTTACCTTTAAGTGATACAATAACGGGGAGATTATTGACGGTCAGCGGATGGGGACTCACGGAGGTTAATATTAATTAGATTTTAGATTTTTATTCTGATGATTTAATTCCAGTATCCTTTGACTACAGTACCGGATGATCTGAAAACGGTCCAGCTGAGAGCGATCAGCACACGATTATGCAAAATAATGTACGCTACTTATGTCGTGATACCCAGAGAAACGAATTTGTGCACTCTGAGCAGCGAAGGACGAGGAGTCTGCAAGGTTCTTTATCATCAATTCAATTTCTGTCGTTTTTTTTTAAATCTAATTCTTGCAGGGTGATTCCGGCGGTCCTCTCGTCGACGAAAATTACGTGGTCGGCGTAGTTTCCTGGGCGGCTCCGTGCGCTTTAGGCAAACCGGATGTCTTTACGCGCGTTTACAAATACGTCGACTGGATACGTTCTCACATTAAATAAATGTTATGTATTATAAAATAAACTGATAGTCCGATACGTTGCAATTTCCCCTCTAATTAACATTCGCTTTGCATACGAAACCACGAACAAATCAAGAACAAAAAAAATCTAATTCGTTTCAACTTTAACATTATTCACATTGTTCTAAATTGATTAGATTATTTTTATTCGGCAACGCATATAAATAAACTTCCAAGTACATTTAGTTGAAGTTCAAAATTAGTGTGAAGATGATTCGTTCGCTGTTGTTGCTTGTAACATTCGCTGTGTCGTCAGGTGAGTTAAATTGTGCTTAATTTAATTAATTAAATGATAATTATTAGTTTTCTTCAGTTCTTTGCGGCGAAAGAATAGTGGGTGGAATGGTGGCAGAAGATGGTAAATATCCTTACCAGGTCTCCATACGCATGTGGAACGTTTACCATTTCTGCGGAGGTTCGATTCTGAACGATCGCTGGATTCTAACAGCTGCCCATTGCGTTTATAAGTAATCATTAATTAATCATTTATTAATAAAAACTTAATGATTATGTGTTTTCAGCCAAAAGTTCGACAATATGACAGTCGTCGTTGGCACGAATTCCCTCTCCAATGGTGGCGTAGAGTATGAGATAGAAAGCATTGTCGCGCATCCGTTTTACGTGCCCTTCTTGATCACCAACGATATAGCATTGATTAAAGTTAAGGAACCGATTGTTTTCAATCCGAAGATAAAGCCTATCCAATTACCCACGCAATACAGCGAGAGTGACCCGAATGTTACCTTAACGGGCTGGGGAATGACCCATGTAATTATCTAAAGCAAATTACACAACGCTTTTCATTATTGCTTATATTTTTAGTATCCGGAAACCAACGTTAGTTCTATTCCCGATCAGCTGCAGGTTTTAGAGCTCAAGTCTATAAGTACCTTGAAATGTCGGGCGATGCATTTCACAATCCCAGCTCCAATCTTCGTTAACAACATATGCACTTTAACTAAGGAAGGCGAAGGCGCTTGCCCGGTATTATAATCGCATTTAAGCATAGCTTATTACAAACCTTCGTATAATTGTCTTTATTTTTCAGGGAGATTCTGGTGGACCGTTAGTGCACGATGACCATCAAGTCGGAATCGTGTCTTGGGGTATTCCCTGTGGCAAAGGTAAACCGGATGTCTTCACCAGGGTCTACATTTACCTAAGTTGGATCAATGGTTACATAAATAATTGATACGCATACGTCCCATAATACATATATTTATATAAATATGCACCTCTAAAAATAAAGTGGAATTGATGCTTTGTACTGTGTAATACAATGTTAATTCTTAATATAATGCATCCGAGCTAAACAATAAACGAGCATACTAAAATCTAAGCCGAATGAGATGATCTTTACCAAAATTACTTGATGAGTGCCAGCAGCGCTTTCTTGTAGTCCCCGGAAGTTTCGCCCTGCTAAAAGAATTCAATAAATAAACAGAAGTGTTACTAAATATCTAAACTCATTTGGTAATTCAAACTATGTTTACGGTGCGGTACCATTGACAGATACATATGTAACATTCGAATTGCAAACACATATACAATGGTAAATTAATAGCAATCTTCCTATCCTAGATGTTTTAATAAAATATCGTAAACAAATAATGCTGAATCAATATGATATAATTTTTATTTATACCAACGTATTTTAAAGATTAAATTTCAAATAATAATAGATAAATAGTACTTGTATTTTCGTATAAATTTGTCTTCAAATAAAAGAAATAGAATATTATTTTAAAGTGGAATTTGGAATATTATCGAAGTTGCTATAATATTATTATATAAATACTTTAAATTTAAAAACATATCCGATTAGCAAATTAGCCGACATTTGAAGTTCCTGCTTTAACAATTACTGACTTTGTTTTTCAATTATTAAAAAATTATATTAATTAAAACTAACTAATTTATTCAACTAATGAGTGGATTGATATAAGTAACATTAGGTTTAAAAAACCTATAATTATGTAAATTCGCAAATGTATGAACTTATGTTTTCATTTGAACCTTCTTAAACCTTTTTGGAACACAGCCATTTTAAAGATATTGCATGTAGAAAGTATGTAGTTTTACTATCGCTATTTTTACTGAAATTAATTTTCCAAGATAGCAACTGTTGTGAGACCTGGAAGCCGCAATTTCTCATCAAAGTAAATTAAATAAATAGATAATATACTATTGAAAATATAATATGGTGGTCTTATCCATTGGTATAGGTTTCTTGGAGTTATAATAGCGGGAGTGCCACCTATAGAGCTACTTGCCACAGAGAGAAAAGAGCGACTTACGGGCCTCAGCAAAACCGACGCAAGAAAAAGACTGATGCAAAGGTGGCAGGAGAAATGGCAAAATTCTGAGAAGCGAGCCTGGACCAGAAGATTCATTCCAGAGATTGAGCCCTGGATAAATAGGAAGCATGGGGAAACAACTTTCCATCTGACCCAAGCGCTTTCCGGGCACGGATGTTTCAGCAAATATCTGCACTTCATCGCGAAGAAGGAGGATGAAGGGTGCTGGTATTGCGAGAAGAATGACAGCCCTGAGCATACCTTATTCAGTTGCTGCAGGTGGGCTGCAAAGAGGCAGGTAACTGAAGCAAGTCTCGGTGCTGCACTGGTCCCGCAGAATTTTGTCAGCGAACTACTGAAAAGCAGCGATAACTGGCAACTAATCTCCGGGTACGTAACAGACGTACTCTCTACCAAAGAAGAAGATGAGCGGAGAATGGAGAGAGCGCAAGAAGAAAATGGCAGTGGAAGCCAATGAGCGATAGAATAATTAGACATTCAACATTGCAGAGAAATACTAACATGTAGAACCTGGATGTTGATGAAGAAGAGGAGAGGTTTTTAGTGGGTAAGAATCTCACAGTACCACGATTCCACCGTGGTCCCTATGCAAGGTTTTCCTCTCCAAAGGTTTCTTGGAGTCTAAATTGAATTATAATTTAAGAATACCTTTTTCGTTGTGAAATCGTCTATTTAACTGGTGCCTATAGCACACGACAAGCTTGGCTACTATAAGAATATACAGAAAGATAATATAACTATTCGGTATTAATTAAATATACGCAACTTTTGGTAACTTCTGCTTGTATTAGTATTATTGCAAAATCTAATTGTTCTTTATTTTTTGCTTGCTAAAGAATATTAATATTTTTTCTCTATGTTAGAGAAATCAATAGATTTGTTAGAAATTATTTTTATTTACTCGAACGGAATACGGAATTTACAGATTTTCAGTATTCGTAATATTTATTTATATTTGTTTCAATTCAGACGTTCTCTTTTCATTTACTTAATGATAAAAATAACTTTGTTGGCTCGCATCCTCAGCATTACAAAAAAAAAAATAACTTTCAAAGTTACCGCACCAATAATAATCAGAAATGATTTGAAATACCAATAAGATTTTTATACAAATCTTACCAGCATTGATTCCTATTTTTGCATTGCAAAAGAAATTTGACAATTTACAAAATAGCGATTAAAGAAAGTAATAAAAAAAAGTGTACTGACCTTGACGTAGCTTTCCAGTGTCTTATCGTAAATGCGCTCGAATTCGGTCTTAATAGCACCCAAATCAATTTCGGAGCGACTCACAATGATTCTGATGAGAGTGTCATCATCGGTGCCAGCACCATGGACAGATTTGTACAATCTCTTGGCGAAAAACGCAGGTGGACTTTGGACGCATTCAACTGAAACGTACGATCGTTATTTTCATTCAACCGTATAATAAAAATATAGTTGAAGTCACCTATAGCGAGCATGGCCTCCAATAGATCCCCATCTAATTCGGCGCGAAGTGCCTGCTCGATTGTATTGCCAGACACTTCTTTGTACTCTTCGAAGATCTGACGCAGTTGATTGAAGTTCTCCTTGCCAAGAATCTTCGTGAAGACACTCTCGTCGGTCCCGAATTTGTCTTCTCCAGCTTCGAAGAGTTGTTGTGCCTGCTCAAGAGCCAACGCTGAATCAACTTTGTTGCTGGTATCTCGGGTGCCGGTAACGATGAAGGTCAAGAGGCGACGCAATTCACCGGAGGTTTCACCGCAGAGGTGTTCAGCCAAGGGTCTATCGTATACTAGAATTCAGAATATACACATTGCACTACAATGACCAGCAAAGTATTTCAAACATTACTCTCTTCGTAGGCTTGTACGAGTTCATTGATCTCTTTAGAATCCTTAGAGCAAATAATTTCAACCAAAGTATCCTCGTTCGTTCCCATTCCCTCCATGGCTTTCTTAAGCTGCTTGCATAAATATTCGGTCGGTGGACGGACCATAGCCACAATCACATCCTCGAAATGACCTCCAAGTTCGCTCTTCAAGTCATCGATCAAATCCTAACAGAAGAAAATACAGTAATTATTTTATTTATATCATCAAAGTTTTGTTAAAAATATTTCAGTTTTAGAGAATCTATATATTTACTTTTCAAAATGAACATTTTTAATGACATTATTTCATAAACAAACAAATACAAACGAGTATAAATCATATTTAGGCTATGAGGAAAATTCGAAAAGTTTTGAAACAAAAAAAAATATTTAAACCGTATAATTAGATAATATGTTCAAGTATTTTTTTTAATGAGATGTGCGATACACTAAATTACTCTATTAAACTCATATTATATCTTGCATTATTAAAATAATATAATTATATCTTCATATAATTAAATTGTTTGTTACTGTGTGGATATTTTTTGTGTAATAGTAATCATTGAAGTGGAATACTTCTTATATAGGATTGAATCACATTGCGATTGCTTTAGAATAACAACAAACAATTACATAAAATTAATCTCATTATGACTATTAAAGTATTGATATCACACAATAATTTACAATTCATTACTCATTCAATACACGTGATTTCTAAGTTATTTGTAAACAGATTACACTTAGAATAGTAGTTTTTTTTTAAACTTATATTTCTGTTTTATATATTTATGGTAGCATTGCTATAAAATAAAGTATTAAATATAAATGATATTGTATGTCAATAAAGAATTTTATGTATTAAAGGTGTTAACTTAATTTATCTCTAAGGTCTAATATGACAAATAACGGATCATATTGCTCAAATTGTTATTTACCAAAGACCGTTAACCAATGGCCTTCAGTAACAATTGAAGCAAAAATATTTTGATAATTTATGAACTATATTAATAATTACTAATTTACAAGGCTGAAAGGTCAATAGCCCTTTGTAGCAGTGGAATAATTTATTGTGTTGAGATTAATTAAACATTAAAATGTAAAAATGTGCCTATTCTTTTAAAAAAAAAAAAATATATATAAATAGTTTAAAAAACACTATGACAATTCTTTGATAGTGATTGGCTAGAATTGTATTTTAATATCTTGACTAATGATAATAGCAAAACTAAACACTAAATATCTAAAAACAAATATTTTTGGTCACGCGTCCAAAAGATTGAGAAACGCTGTACCAAATCCTCCTAGGATTCACTTAATATAAAACATGAATTGATCATGAATAAAATAAGACAGGCTGCAATCAATACAAGTGTGTAAGGCAAAAATAAGGCAATAATAATTTTAAATTCAATATTGACTCAATTTTTACATATATTTATAAATTCAAACTAGACTGAAAGTGTAGTTAGATTTAGTATCCTATTTTTAAATGTCAAAAATTTGGTTATTATTGTTTCTTTTGCATAGTAGAATAATGATTATCCGTCAAATACAAATTTATTTACTAATGTGATGTGAGGCGCCTCAGTGTCTGGACGAGCCTTAAAATGGCATGTTTTTATAGCAGGGTGAAAATCAATAGGGAGCGACCTATAAGAAAATTACTAGCAATTCCCATACCCTGTTTAAGTCGTTGGTAAAATAGTCTGCGATCTTTTGGCGCTGAGCGTTTGATCTGTTGGCGAGGATCTCAATGATGGTATCTTCATCGGTACCAAAGCCCTTCATCGCCGACCTTAGGGCTATCCCATCCTCCTCCGCGTTGAAACTGTCATAGGGGAAGACAGTAGGTTCTTTCTGCAACGTTAAAATATCATTCATATCAGTAGTACAATAATGTAGTGGGAAATTATTTCAATTGAGTCATGCAAATAAAAATATTGAGCATTATTAATAGCGATTCAAATTCCTTCTAGTAGAGATTCTATTAAAATTACTTTGAAGGTTATATTAGAGGATGAGTCATAGAACGGAGTATATTATTTAAAATAATAAACAGCAGCAATCCACGAATAAAATATCGGTTTTAAAGCGAATTTAAAAAATTATAACAGAATAAAGTGGACTTACTGTGTAAACCATTATTAGAAGATTTAGTTTTCGGTTGAATCGGAAACTCTGATTGTTTATACAAACTACTACGTTGACCTCTCAGTGAAAACTGGCTCCGCTCAGCTCCGCTCGGGTCGATTTCAACCGGAGAATGCGGTCGCGGCGAATCTCCCAAGTGCAACAATTATGACGCGAACGTTAGTCATTCGACTTTCGAAATAACAGGAAGAGATTTAAGAATTACTAGAACCGTGACGACGTCTCCATAAACAAGAATGAAACAATTTCGTAGCCATGGTGAGAGAATGAGTAAAGTTCGAGAAAAGTAAATTATGCATTTATTTATTTTGTGATTAACAATAGCCATTTAAATTAAAATCCTATTGAAATAATAAGATCCTCGTCAGGCTGCTAACAACGGAACCTATCTGCTTCATCTTGTCGAAGTTACGATTGGATGGAACGTTGCTCTGGAACTCGATTGCCATCCGACGATTAACGAAGGTCAAAATCGTCATTAGATCGTTAACTTCAGATCTCTTCTGCAACTCGGCGCAAAGGCACTGGATCATCCACGATCCCTTAATTGGGCTCCTGAAGGAGAAATGACCTGAAAATAAATATCAATTCCATTAGCACGCTTCTAACGAATCCAAAAACTATTAACTTCTTTACTTCTACTTTACAGTCGTTTTTTTAATAGGAAAAAAGAAGCAATATATAAATATACAAAATATTAAAGAGGAACCGAGCATAAAGTTCTTCGGTTAAAAAGTTTTCTCCATTATTATTATTGCATGGATATATTTTTAGTTTATTATCTGTTACAATAAATATAATAATTGTTAATAACGAAAAAGATGCCATATAATTATTATAAAATAATAAAATCGTATCTCGATAATAGTATGAATCAGGTAAATATAAGGAAACTGTTTTAAGACCTCTGCTTTATCTTCTATTGACAGCAGTGATTCCTAAAACTAGAAATACTACGATTGCAACATGCGCTGATGATACAACAATTTTGGCACCGGATGGCAATCCTGCAGGAAAATTTAGGAATTACTAACAATAAGACTTAATGAACAGGGCAGAAGATTTTCTTTGGATTTAAAGTTTAGAAAATAGTAGTGGTTATTATTGCAAAGTCGTAATTATTAGTGGAGAATAAATTATATATATATATACCTTTGCTATCCAATTGTGGGATGCAGCAAATCGAAAATAAGAGGGCAGTTTGAAAAGTTTTGAAACAGAAAAAGTTTTTTTTCCTGATTTCTTTTTCATGCAATTGATACAACAGGTTTATATAATAATCTGAGTTAATTCTTTTACTTTTCTCAATATAATTTATTATCAAAATTCCCTTTGCATCTCATGTGTCACTTGTGTCACTTTCAAACCAAAGGTTTCAATCAAATTATAGAAATATTATCAAAGACTGTGGTTCATCACGAATAGAAAAATATATCAAAATTTCCATATCGATCTAGTTGAGGATTCAATATCAATGTGAGAGTGGTTTCCAAACTTTATGTAACTATAGTCCCTTAAAATATAAATCTTTACCAGGTACCTAGTTACCGTCAAAGCATGTCGCCATTTCCTTGTTGACATCATACAAAGATTTTCAAATCACAGAAATACAAGTTTCATACAACAGCTGGCAGTTTGTATTAGCGTTGAACATGTAGAATTTTGTACCTGGAAACTACTAAACGCTTGAAGATTTTCGTGACAAACGATCTGAATGTCATAAAAAGCAACACAAAGTGATTTGGCTACATGATACTGCACCAGCAGTACTACTACTACATTACTACTTATTTTCATCGATGGCATCGATGATTATTTTGGCATGGCATCCACAAATTGCGATAAGTGTGAAAAATATTTAGATAGCGATTCCAATAAAATATTTTTATCATTTTTCATACAATAAACATACCTGGTATATTCCTATTTTTATAGATATATAGATAATGCGAGGAGTGAATTCCAATATTTTTATAATATAAATATTTTAAAGATGAAATGCTCCATAATCTTGCAATTATTCATTTGCATCTTTTGCGCTAATGCAATGTAATTATCAATATTTACAATAAAAAGTCACTATTTCTACTTATCTTATTCATAATAAATTTTGTATATATAATCTTTTCGTTTTTTGAACATTAAGTAATCTGATGGCGGTTTACATCTTCAAAAACTTTTATAATGGAAATTTTACCACGTTATAGATGTATATATTTTTTTAATTTTTACAATTTTTTTTAATTCGTTGGTTAGTTATTGAATATGTTGTTAATAATCATTAGTATATTGATGCGCTGCGATTGTACTATTATACTTTATACTTTCTGTATCTACTAGATAACTAACACTGCTATTGCAATCTTCGACTTCGTTAGCCCAAAGGGCCTTGCTTAGCAAGTTTTGAACCCGTACTCAAAAATTGTGAGAGGGGTGACTCTAAACATTCGGCTTTGAGTCATATTAGTACACCAATACCTCGTTATACGGCCGCTCTTTATAGGTATTTCGCTACAACGGCACTCTTCAATTAAGATTTCGATTTACGACCTAAAATGTTTCGCTCTAACGGCAAAAAAACTTTTTTCCATGTCGATATATCTATATGTTGCGCAATAATTGATTCCATATACGGCTTTTCGCTTTGCGGCCAAGTTTCGTGGAACGTATCTAGGCCGTAAAGCTAGGTATGGGTGTATATATAGCATTAAATACTTCTTCAAGCATAAATTGCAAATGGCTTTAACATTAAACCTATAGCGAATAGCGGCTGCAGCTGTCACATCTACTATGGTGGTTACGTTGGAAAATTGATTTCACAATTAAAAATGGCGATAGTAAAACTACATACAGATTCCTAAACTTTTTTTAGGAAAATTTAAAAAAAAATTGCCATATTTTGCTTGAAATGTAAAGAGATGGTGTTCTTCTAGGTTTGTACCCAAACTGTCCAAGTATCAGTAGTTTTATCTTTTACATCAACCTTTTTGCCGCACGGCTCAACATAATCGATTGTAGTAGTACTGCCACTCAATTACTGTTTCCTCACATTGACGTAAGGTGATATTATTATATATTAATACATTTGATCAAAACCGATAAGTTTAGAAACGCTTTTACTTTTGGAATTCAAAATCTAAAAACGAGTTCAATACGATTTAAGTTGATAGTTTTAGAACAATAAATCAAAAAGACCTTTCGCATTAGGAACACTATTTGTAGCAATACTAAATACTCAGCTAATAATAATAATAATTCTTAGCACGTACCTTCAGTGGTTGAATACATAATAAGGAAATCGGCCATAGCTGGTAATTTATAAGTTGACTGAACTAAATCCGTAGCCGTAACAGCAAAAACGGAAACACCGGCGTCCAATTCCTCGCCCCGACAAGCCTACCACAACATCATAAAAGAAAATCCGTTCACAATATTAAATTTAATTACTTGAATGAAGATCAATTTCGGTTTCCCGGCAAGAGAAGGACATTTATCCCCGGAAAAGGGTAACCACAATTGGTCTGGGGTGTATTCAATGTCCCTCGCGTGGATTACACCCTTATTACCGTGAGACATCACAACGATCATTAGGCAATCGGCATCTGAATGATCTTCTCTGGCCACTAAAACATGAAATCTTAAACACAAAATCCAGCGAATTAACTGCTCCAATCTTACATTTATGAATCATATCATATATTTGCCCGTAGGTATAATCCTGACACACGGTGATTTCAAAGTTCAACTTGGTTAAAGTCTTAGTGATATTTTCGCAGTCCGCGTTCGTTCCTTCCCTTTTAGGCAAGTTGGAATCATTGAATTGGTAATGGTTGAAGATCAAAGCTTTTCCTCTTCGGGCATGGGACATATCGTAAAAATCGCTATCCGCTGCCACCACTGTTGGGATCACTTGACACGGAATTTTTGCCGTCGCAGTGCCACTCGCATCCTTTTCATCCTCTTTATTCCTAAAAAGAAATGAAAACATTGTATTTTTTTTGTTATATCTCTTTTAACTGGCCATATCAATGTTAAATGTACTATATTAATTAATTTGATGCTATAACTTTAATATTATTACTTACAAAAAAAAATTCTTTATCAGTTTATTTACATTACAAAGTGAAAGGTTTCCTATTTATTAAACTGATAATATTTTTGTGATATTGATATTTTGGTTATCATTGCCAAAAATATAATAATTCTACTCTTCATAATTTTTTTATTTCATGAAAATTTAAATAGTTCAATAACATATAATGAAAATTATAAAAAAATATAATACAAAGGAACTAGATTTTGTCAGTAAACTATTTCGATATGCGATATGCTCGAATTTAACACATTTATCTTACTTTTTATAAAAAGGGAATTTCCAGTGAAATCCATCTACGTCTGTTTTCTCCATGCTAACAATTATGAACCTATCTGACGCGTTTTTATTGTTGAACTAAACTAATGTTTCCAACCATTTGAATTGATCACCTTATCTAAGCCATGATAACAAGGAACATTTTTTTATAATAAGTAATATCCAAAACAGATAACATAATCTATAATTCTGCAGTACACGTTTTTTCAATTACTATACATAAAGTTCTTCCTGCATGATTTTTTATCCTACGATTATATTTCGAATCCATCATGTTTACGTGCAAACGTAATAATACAGCCTCTTTTTTTATAAAAGAAAAACATTTTTTTCAGTTAAAATTATATTGATTTTGAAAAAAAATGTAATTGTAATAAATCTGTATAATTATTAATCAAAAGAAAACAAATAGTATTTTGAAAAATTATTTTATTTGAAAAATTTTGAAAAAGGCAGATCTTTTTCATTATTTTTTCTATTCAATTGATTGATTCTAAGTTAATTATTTTACCTTTCTCAAGGTAATCTGTTAACAAAATTGACTTTGCGTTCTAAAATAATATCTCTGGTGTCTAATGGTGAATGCAAGTTTTATTCATAGTTTTAAATCGACGAACAAAATCAGTTTTATTCTTGTTAAAACGATCCAAAGAAAATCCTTGAGAAATTCGCAAATGTTAGCAACCAAACTTTTTCATCTTTAATTCTACATGCGAAATACTAATAATAATAATATGTATCATTTTCTTTTCATTTTAATAAAGAAATTTCATGACAGATAGCTTTTTCGTTAATCAAAGTATGACTGCCTCATATTGTACCATATAGCAATAAACATAAATAAATTAGCATTGCCAATGTTTACATTAAAAACATAAAGAAATTTCAGAAATATTAAAAAAAACAGCGTATATTGAAGTATTAATGTATTATTGTGAAAAATGATATCACATAAGATTAAATCAACAAAAACAAGTCTCGTACAAGGTAAATATTTATTTTTTTAAATGCGAGTATTAGAACAACATACGTAGTAAACAATATTTATTAATAAAATAATTAAACTGTTTAATCCTATATGAATTAACAAATCTATTCAAAATATTATCTTTCGAAAGATATAACCAACTTTCGAAATAACAGGAAGAGATTTAGAGAATTACTAGAACCGTGACGACGTCTCCATAAACAAGAATGAAACAATTTCGTAGCCATGGTGAGAGAATGAGTAAAGTTCGAGAAAAGTAAATTATGCATTTATTTATTTTGTGATTAACAATAGCCATTTAAATTAAAATCCTATTGAAATAATAAGATCCTCGTCAGGCTGCTGACAACGGAACCTATCTGCTTCATCTTGTCGAAGTTACGATTGGATGGAACGTTGCTCTGGAACTCGATTGCCATCCGACGATTAACGAAGGTCAAAATAGTCATTAGATCGTTAACTTCAGATCTCTTCTGCAACTCGGCGCAAAGGCACTGGATCATCCACGATCCCTTAATTGGGCTCCTGAAGGAGAAATGACCTGAAAATAAATATCAATTCCATTAGCACGCTTCTAACGAATCCAAAAACTATTAACTTCTTTACTTCTACTTTACAGTCGTTTTTTTAATAGGAAAAAAGAAGCAATATATAAATATACAAAATATTAAAGGGGAACCGAGCATAAAGTTCTTCGGTTAAAAAGTTTTCTCCATTATTATTGTTGCATGGATATATTTATAGTTTGTTTGTTATCTGTTACAATAAATATAATAATTGTTAATAACGAAAAAGATAATCTCGATAATAGAATGATTCAGGTAAATAAAAGGAAACTGTATTCCTTAAACTAGAAATACTACGATTGCAACATGCGCTGATGATACAACAATTTTGGCACCGGATGACAATCCTGCAGTAACATTTGCAGGAAAATTTAGGAATTACTAACAATAAGACTTAATGAAAAGGCAGAAGATTTTCTTTGGATTTAAAGTTTAGAAAATAGTATTGGTTATTATTGCAAAAAGTCGGAATTATTAGTGGAGAATAAATTATATATATATACGTTTGATATCCAATTGTGGGATGCAGCAAATCGAAAATAAAAGGGCAAATTGAAAAGTTTTGAAACAGAAAAAGTTTTTTTCCTGATTTCTTTTTCATGCAATTGATACAACAGGTTTATATAATAATCTGAGTTAATTCTTTTACTTTTCTCAATATAATTTATTATCAAAATTCCTTTTGCATCTCATGATGCCACAACCTTGTGTCACAATCAAATTATAGAAATATTATCAAAGACTGTGGTTCATCACGAATATAAAAATATATCAAAATTTCCATATCGATTTAGTTGAGGATTCAATATCAATGTGACAGTGGTTTCCAAACTTTATGTAACTATAGTCCCTTAAAAAAATACAATCTTTACCAGGTATGTAACTATGAAACCGGAATTTGCACGTAGATGTTGCTGTCAATGTACCTTGTTACCGTCAAAGCATGTCGCCATTTCCTTGTTGACATCATACAAAGATTTTCAAATCACAAGTTTCATACAACAGCTGGCAGTTTGTACCTGGAAACTACTATTTGCTAAAACCTGGCTAAACCGTTAATACTAAACGCTTGAAGATTTTCGTGACAAACGATCTGAATGTCAAAACAGGCAACACAAAGTGATTTGGCTACATGATACTGCACCAGCAGTACTACTACATTACTACTTATTTTCATCGATGGCCTCTAAGCAGCAACATTTTTTTTGGCATGGCATCCACAAATTGCGATAGGTGTGAAAAATATATAGATAGCGATTCCAATAAAATATTTTTATCATTTTTCATATAATAAACATACCTGGTATATTCCTATTTTTATAGATATATAGATATTGCGGGGAGGAGTGTATTCCAATATTTTTATAACATAAATATTTTAAAGATGAAATGCTCCATGATCTTGCAATTATTCATTTGCATCTTTTGCTCTAATGCAATCTAATTATCAATATTTACAATAAAAAGTCATTATTTCTACTCATGTTATTCATAATAAGTTTTGTATATACAATCTATTCGTTTTTTGAACATTAAGTAATCTGATGGCGGTTTACATCTTGAAAAACTTTTACAATGGAAATTTTACCACGTTTTAGATGTATATATTTTTTTAATTTTTACAAATTATTTTAATTTGTTCGTTAGTTATTGAATATGTTGTTAATAATCATTAGTATATTGATGCGCTGCAATTGCACTATTATACTTTCTGTATCTACTAGATAACTAACACTGCTATTGCAATCTTCGACTTCGTTAGCCCAAAGGGCCTTGCTTAGCAAGTTTTGAACTCGTATTCAAAAATTGTGAGAGGGGTGACTCTAAACATGCGGCTTTGAGTCATATTAGTACACCAATACCTCGTTATACGGCCGCTCTTTATAGGTATTTCCCTACAACGGCCCTCTTCAATTAAGGCACGTTTTCGATTTACGACCTAAAATGTTTCGCTATAACGGCAAAAAAACTTTTTTTCCATGTCAATATATCTATATGTTGCCAATCTTACGCAAGCGCAATAATTGATTCCATATACGGCTTTTTGGTGTATATACAACATTAAATACTTCTTCAAGCATAAATTGCAAATGGTTTTAACATTAAACCTATATGGTGGTTACGTTGGAAAATTGATTTCACAATTAAAAATGGCGATAGTAGTAAAACTACATACAGATTCCTAAACTTTTTTTAGGAAAATTTAAAAAAAAATTGCCATATTTTGCTTGAAATGTAAAGAGATGGTGTTCTTCCAGGTTTGTACCCAAACTGTCCAAGTATCAGTAGTTTTATCTTTTACATCAACCTTTTTGCCGCACGGCTCAACATAATCGATTGTAGTAGTACTGCCACTCAATTACTGTTTCCTCACATTGACGTAAGGTGATATTATTATATATTAATACATTTGATCAAAACCGATAAGTTTAGAAACGCTTTTACTTTTGGAATTCAAAATCTAAAAACGAGCTCAATACGATTTAAGTTGATAGTTTTAGAACAGTAAATCAAAAAGACCTTTCGCATTAGGTAGATAAGTTACGAACACTATTTGTAGCAATACTAAATACTCAGCTAATAATAATTATAATTCTTAGCACGTACCTTCAGTGGTTGAATACATAATAAGGAAATCGGCCATAGCTGGTAATTTATAAGTTGACTGAACTGTATCCGTAGCCGTAATAGATTTAGCAAAAACGGAAACGCCGGCGTCCAATTCCTCGCCCCGACAAGCCTACCACAAAAAAAAAACATCATAAAAGAAAATCCGTTCACAATATTAAATTTAATTACTTGAATGAAGATCAATTTCGGTTTCCCGGCAAGAGAAGGACATTTATCCCCGGAAAAGGGTAACCACAATTGGTCTGGGGTGTATTCAATGTCCCTCGCGTGGATTACACCCTTATCACCGTGAGACATCACAACGATCATTAGGCAATCGGCATCTGAATGATCTTCTCTGGCCACTAAAACATGAAATCTTAAACACAAAATCCAGCGAATTAACTGCTCCAATCTTACATTTATGAATCATATCATATATTTGCCCGTAGGTATAATCCTGACACACGGTGATTTCAAAGTTCAACTTGGTTAAAGTCTTAGTGATATTTTCGCAGTCCGCGTTCGTTCCTTCCCTTTTAGGCAAGTTGGAATCATTGAATTGGTAATGGTTGAAGATCAAAGCTTTTCCTCTTCGGGCATGGGACATATCGTAAAAATCGCTATCCGCTGCCACCACTGTTGGGATCACTTGACACGGAATTTTTGCCGTCGCAGTGCCACTCGCATCCTTTTCATCCTCTTTATTCCTAAAAAGAAATGAAAACATTGTATTTTTTTTGTTATATCTCTTTTAACTGGCCATATCAATGTTAAATGTACTATATTAATTAATTTGATGCTATAACTTTAATATTATTACTTACAAAAAAAAATTCTTTATCAGTTTATTTACATTACAAAGTGAAAGGTTTCCTATTTATTAAACTGATAATATTTTTGTGATATTGATATTTTGGTTATCATTGCCAAAAATATAATAATTCTACTCTTCATAATTTTTTTATTTCATGAAAATTTAAATAGTTCAATAACATATAATGAAAATTATAAAAAAATATAATACAAAGGAACTAGATTTTGTCAGTAAACTATTTCGATATGCGATATGCTCGAATTTAACACATTTATCTTACTTTTTATAAAAAGGGAATTTCCAGTGAAATCCATCTACGTCTGTTTTCTCCATGCTAACAATTATGAACCTATCTGACGCGTTGTTATTGTTGAACTAAACTAATGTTTCCAACCATTTGAATTGATCACCTTATCTAAGCCATGATAACAAGGAACATTTTTTTATAATAAGTAATATCCAAAATAGATAACATAATCTATAATTCTGCAGTACACGTTTTTTCAATTACTATACATAAAGTTCTTCCTGCATGATTTTTTATCCTACGATTATATTTCGAATCCATCATGTGCAAATGTAATAATACAGCCTCTTTTTTTTATAAAAGAAAAACATTTTTTTCAGTTAAAATTATATCGATTTTGAAAAAAATGTAAGCGAATTGTAATAAATCTGTATAATTATTAAACAAAAGAAAACAAATAATATTTTCATTATTTTTTCTATCTAATTGATTGATTCTAAGTTAATTATTTTACCTTTCTCAAGGTAATCTGTTAACAAAATTCACTTTGCGTTCTAAAATAATATCTGGTGTCTAATGGTGAATGCAAGTTTTATCCATAGTTTTAAATCGACGAACAAAATCAGTTTTATTCTTGTTAAAACGATCCAAAGAAAATCCTTCAGAAATTCACAAATGTTAGCAACCATACTTTTTCATCTTTAATTCTAGATGTGAAATACTAATAATAATTATATGTATCATTTTCTTTTCATTTTAATAAAGAAATTTCATGAAAGATAGCTTTTTCGTTAATCAAATATTTTAAAAAACAGCGGATAATGAAGTATTAATGTATTATTGTGAAAAATGATATCACACAAGATTAAATCAACAAAAACAAGTCTCGTACAAGGTAAATATTTATTTTTTAAGTGCGAGTATTAGAACAACATACGTAGTAAACAATATTTGTTAATAAAATAATTAAACTGGTTAATCCTGTATGAATTAACAAATCTATTCAAAATATTATCTTTCGAAAGATATAACCAATATCATGAATATTAAATCCGATAAGCCGCTCAAATAAACAATTTAAATTTGGATGAGTGTATTTAGCTTTATAGTTTACTTAAAGTGACCAGTTTTTAATTATATTTTTTGATATTTCCCCAAATTTGTAGTGTCAAAAGTTACATTATTTTATTTGGGATATCCATAAATTTAATTTTGATATCAATGCGTTTATACTTTCTATTAACTTAATAATAGTCTTTTCTTCCAGATTTATCATTTTGGTTGTTTATCATGAAGAAAGGCTAAATCAGATAACCAGCTAACAGGTATGTAAATATGAAACCGGAATTTGCCTATATATATGTTGCGCTAGCTGTCAATGTACCTAGTTACCGTCAAGATTAACTCACAGCAATACAAGTTTCATTTTGTGCCCGGAAACTACAATTTGCAGACAACATTGATTTTCTGTTACCATTAGAATTTAGTAAACCACAGTGCTTTGAGTGGTTTAAATAATTCAAAAGTTGAGATTTTGACGTGAGAAACGAAGAACGTGAAATGCTACCGAAAAAGTTTGAAGACAGCGATTTGCAAGCTTTACTGGATGAGGTTGACGTTCAGACGCAACAACTTGCGGATCAATTAAATGTGACACGAGAAGCCGTCTCCATACATTTGAAAGCCATGGGTAAGATCCAGGAGATGTGAAAATGGCTTCCATATGAACTGAATGAAAGACAGCAGGAAAACTGAAATCCATTGTTACTGGCGATGAAAATATATTTTAAGAATCCTAAGCGTAAAATATCATGGGTAACTCTAGGCGAACATCCGACATCCACTAGGCCAAATCGCCATGGATGGAAGACAATGTTCTGTGTTTGGTAAGATCAGAAGGGTGTGATGTATTATGAACTACTAAAACCTGGCGAAACCGTTAAAACTAAATGCTACCGACAAGAAATAATAGATTTGAATCAAGCTTTGCGTGAAAACGACCAAAATTTACTTCAAAAGAGCAACAGTTTTTTTGATTGCCAACTAATTGTCAGACAGGTGGGAAGCATGGATAACTAGCGATGGGCAATACCATTTATATAACATTTTTAAACTGGTGCCCAGTTTCCACTATACTATATTTGAATTAGAATTAAAGAATATATATGTCGCCATTCCCGACATACCAAAATGCACAAGGAAATTAACAAGGAAACATATAAATACGACAGTTAAAGAATGACTAGAGTACATAACTAAATATTTATTCTTGAATCCTAATTAATATATTTTTATTCTTGGATATGTTAACTCCTGCAAAAGTAGGTTTTTAGGGATGTACTTAAAATAGTTATTTATTAAACACTTAGATATACGAGTTCCTGATCAAGCTTCCAGAGGCTACTACTTCAAAGTATCACTTGGACTAGGACTCGGATTGGGACTGTCTGGGAATGGGACTAACTTGAAATATAAAATTGTTGCCTTATAAGTCAGAAGACGGATTGAATATAGAAGAATGTTCCGGGGTAGGGGTTGATTGATTACATTCTTCAGAAGGGGTAGTGGAAAAATCCCACAGCTTAAAACTAGCGTTTCGAGAGGTCGTAAATGCAACACTGATAATATTTCTTAGAAGGGGTGGTAATAAATACACACCGGATATGTCTTATCACATAACTTAAGATTGTAAATGCGTAAAGGTTCTAAGGGCGCCGACAAATGTATTGTACACGTCTAAACATTAACAAATATAATCGGTGTAATAACTAAATAACTGTTGATAAATAGGTGGGTCACGAAACGTGCACTATCAACATTTTCAACATAGGGCTGGGCAGAATACTATAATTAAAAATAATTTAAATAATACATTAAGCATAAATATTCAATTTGTTTCCTATTACAATAATTAACGAAGTTTTACACAAAATATATTTTAAACAAATTTTAGACAGTATGGGTTCCACGATATTTATTTGTTAAGTGAAACTTTGTTCTAAATTATAAAATTACAATGGCTAGAATGGGATACGTTTCTTCGTAATAAAAATCTTTCTTTCAAAGAATAAAGTTTTAGTAAATATTGATGATATAAATATGGGTATAATAAAAATGTATAGTCCTAGCCATTTTTACCATGCTATTTGCTAGAAATTACTGTCTTTATAACATTGAGCTATGGTAAACAGTGTTAGAGTATAATCTTTTACTTGGATGAAACTATATTTTACTTTATTAACTAAGGTAGAACTGCTGAATCGACAGAAAAAGCTTTATTGCTCTGTAATCTTAATAGCGAAATAATTGTATTCAATTTTTCGACTTTTTCGATTTTTGATTTGAAATTAGAATAAATATATTTTAAGATTATTTAGATTACTGAAGATAGATTCCCATTTCATACGATTTTTGGTTGAAATGTTTTGATAAATTTCCTTAAAATAACTGAATTTTTATATTAAAAATTAACAATAGTTACATTAAAATTTTCTGGGCACAGACAATGGTTTTTTAAAATATTTTTTGTAATTTATTGCTGCAAATTAAAATATCCCGGTTGTTTATCTTGAATATAAAATGCATTCAAACGTTAATTAAAAGAAATATCATTAAACTAATTTAACATTAGACACTATTAACTATTATAGTAAAATTTAAAAAATTAAAGAATTATTAAAAAGTATTAAGAGTAGATATATTAAATTATTTATTTAACATTACAAGCTTTGTTGTCACACTCAAAAATTAAAATGTTCCATTTACTTAATTTTGAATCACTCAAAATAAAACGGTCACAGCGACCAATCGTAAAATATATTAAATTGATGTTTGAAATATCAAACAATTATTTTTCAAACATGGAAAAAAAATGTACATACATGTTTGCAGAAATAAAAGTATATCACAGAATATATAAAATAATGAAATATATTAGTGATAATAATTAACGAATAAAAGTTTTCTTTGATGTCAATACGGACACATCTTGAGTAGCATCCATGATACTCGATTGTGAACTGTTTATGGTCAAATTATTATCCAGCAACCTCTTTTGTACATTTATAGGTTTACTGGTGAACTTCTTCTCGTGTCTAATAACCTCTGGCTTCGCGGATATTAGCTTCTCGATCTTTCCTCCAAACTTGATTTCCTTTTCCTTCGTTAAACATTTTTTACTGGCCGGCCTGTAGACTACCTCCGGCAAAGCGCAGAATTTTTGTTTGGTCGAAGGGCTATTCGTGACAACCTTCTTTGGTAATTGGTCCATCATACGAAGATTAACATTTTTCTGCAGGGGGGTTGTACTGCTCTTGATGTAAACAGCAACCGGACTGACAATTTCCCTGAAGTTCAACGCGTTCCGTTGATGCATCGGCGTAGCACTTCTCATAGGTCGCATGGGTTGCTTGAAATCTGGAGTCTGCTCCATTTGTGGTTTCGCAGTCTTCAAAATATTGTAATCATTTGGTGGCTTAAGTTTTGACTCATAGCTGACTTTCTTAGTACTGCTCTTTTCAGAAACTGGTGATTTGAATTCCTCACTGGGGGAGTCATAATCGAGTCCTTCTTTTAATGCTCTATTAATTTCTTCAAGAGTATCATCAAACACATATTCTGATTTATCATTTTCTTTGTTTTCTTCATACATATTTTCACTATCACTTATTGATATATCTTCATTGTTTGCAGTATTGTAATCAGATCTTTCAGACTTATTTTCATCTTCAATACTATACACATCATTACGAGTATTTTTCATACATTTATATTCAAAACTAGCTTCAGAATCATTATTACTGACGTCGAAAACATCAGCTTTATTATTAATTTTGTGCAGATCCATATCATCCACACAAGATATATCTTCATATTGAGATTGAGTACCTTGAAACCTTAATATTTCATTATTTTTCTCCAAATGAGACATCTCAGATTCCATCTTTTCTTCAATTGATAACTCATCAACATCATATATTACATGATTATCAAAATTCTCCTCAATTTCTGTCATAAGCTTTCTATTTGAATTATTTAATTCATAATCTTGTTCATTTTCACCTGATATATTCTGACAATCCGAATCTGCAAATGTCCGTGCTATTTCATGATCGTCTATTGACTCATCATCAGATATCTCAATTACCTCTGACAATTTGATTGGTTGAAATGCTGAATCAACAAAATTTTCTTGTTTTATGCATAAATCATCTTCATAAGCACTATTATCATCACTCAATTTCTGGATAATATTATCAATATTATTGGTGATCTCTTTGTGTTCATCATCTTCATCAGATGATTCAATAGGTGCTAGAGTCATATCAATGTTATCAATTAAATCAGTTCCTTGTACTCGGTTGCCCATCATTGTAATATTAGAGCCAACTTTAAAGTTCTTCTTTGTGAGCATTATGGAATCGAGGGTGCATTTCAATTTATCTATAATTGCAATACTTTGTGGCAGCAGACTTTCAGTGGACAAATCAGTAGCAGCTGTGACATATGTTGTAGGTTCAGTATCATCCAAAATCTTAGACATTTGTTCACAAAATCTTGAAGTATTTGGAGCTTCCACATCTTCACAAAATTTTGAAGTGCTTGCTGCCTCAACTTTTTCTGGATGCATAGTTTCATTTGGAGTATAATATGTAGATTTAATGGAGAGTTTAGACACATCTTCAATTATCTCTTTGATATGATCTGGCTCTGGTGTATGCTCATTGCTTTCATGTTTTAAAGGTGAATTATAACTAAAAAAAATATTTAAAATGATTATATTATTTAAATCAGTTATTAAAGGATTCGAACTTACCCAATTGTTCGTCTGCGATTTATATGTTCTCTATCAATCGGTCGTTTTAAGGCCCTTTTTACTTCGCGCAACGTAGGTGGTCCCCAGCAAACATCATCATCACTCGAGTAATATTCCTCCATATTAACACTGTTTTCGATGCAAACACAACCACAAAGATTCAAACAATAATTGTTTTGAGCGTTACTTGACTGACGACGACTTGAAGCTATTGCAACCAAATTGCAACGAAATTTAACGGCTTTTTTTGTAAGTTTAAATTTTTGTTAATCTAGCGGATGAAACATGAACTAAATATGTCAAACGGGTTGCCAGCTATATAGCCATTAGTGTATAAATAGTTGTATTTTTGTGTTGACTTGTTGACATAAGATTTTTTTTGTTTTCACGAAAATTGAAGAATTTGTTAAAGATGAGCGGAGATAAATCATTAATAGAGAAGAGAACGATTCATGCCGGTACCCAGGCCGCAACTTTTAATAACGGCACAAAGGTTACTGATAAATTATCCTAAAATTGAGGTTATCTTATTATTAACCATCTTAGGTGAAATTCCATTTCCAAACGAGGAAAAATGATGAAAAGAAAACTCTTATTGATGACTCCAAAACCATGGGCGCTGGTAAGCCTATGGAATTGGTTCTGGGAAAAAAGTTTAAATTGGAGGCTTGGGAGGTCATCGTTCAGAAGCTGGCTTTAAGGGAAGTAGCTGCTTTTGTAGTTGACAAATCTGTATGGTCATTCAATTAAAACATAATGAAACATAGCTAAACTAGATACATTTCAGTTGGTTTCTCAATATCCGTTTGTTTCTAAAACATTAAGGGATTTGGATAAAAAGGAGGTAGGTCATATGTGTGCCATGACAATTCAAACAGAAGGTCTCGGTTATGAAGACCTCAATGATCTAATGAAAAATCCATGTGATTTGGAATTTACCTTAGGTGATGAGTTACAGAGTTATATTAGATAAGCTTTAATTATTATTTAATTTATTTTTCTTGCAGAGTTGCTGGAAGTTTCACAGCCAGGAGACTATGAAAAAGAGACTTGGCAGATGTCAGAAGGTGAAAGGATTGATATGGTTCCAATGCTGAAGGAAAAAGGAAACAATGAGTTTAAATTGAAGAACTACCAAGCAGCAGCCGAATATTATACAAAAGCAATTGCCATTTTGGAACAACTCATGACAATGTAAATGAACTTATCTATTACTAACTGAATTATATAGATCAGACGTGGCCAAAGCGTCGATCGACAGGTTGATTTTGTAGAGAATTTTCAATCGCGAATAGTTAAAAAAAACTGATTATTTCGAATGTGAAATGAGACTAAAAAACTTAATTTTAATACTTTATGGATTACGTAGAAGAGTTGATCAAACTTTAAAATATTGTGAGCCCCTTTTTAGAAACTCAATCAATTATTATAGGAAGAGTTTTAACTGTTTTAGTTAGAAGATTTTTCTTCTAATTGGCATCTTTAAATAATATTTATAATTATACTTCTTTAACATTGTTTCTGATTCGAAAATACTGTTGAGTGTTTCAAGTAATGAAATATGAACAGTATTATTTTGGTGTAACACAATCGATATAACGATTATCGTTTTTTAGAGAGAAACCCAGAGACGTGGAATGGAACAAAATAAACGAGAAGAAACTTCCAATTCTGCTGAATTACTCATTGTGCAAATTGTTCGAGGGAGACTTTTATACGGTTATCGAGCATTGCACGACCGTGTTAGAATCCGAACCAGGTCTATATTACAATTTGATGCGTAAGAAATATTAATAAGATAACACATTTTTCAGATAATGTAAAAGCGCTGTACAGAAGAGCCAAAGCTCACGTCGGTGCTTGGAATCCTGATTTAGCCAGACGGGACTTTAATAGGGTCATTGAACTGGATACCAAATTGTTTTCGACTGTGAAAAAGGAATTGAGTCTACTGGACGAAATGATCAAGACGAAGAATTCGGAGGATAAAAATAAATTGAAAAAATTGTTTTCTTAAAGCGAAGATTTCTTAAAGCGAGTGGACTGATTACCAATAATTTTAGTTATATCTGTATTTATTAGGAAGTTTTCTTACTGACAGGCCATAGATCAGGATATTCTTCAGTCTTGTACATTAATTTATATATTTATAATTTATGTTTGATGCGTACTAAGATGTTTTGTTTTAACTTTGATAAACCAGATACATGTTGCATTTAAATTATCTTGGCACTTGAAATATTTAAACTGGGGAGATAAGTTATGTTTGAAAAACAATTGTATCTAATCTTAGGATACTGAAAAAAAGAGCACGACAGATTCAATCTTTGATGCAGGTGGCGACGGTAGCGGCAAAATGATGTGGCGGTTTTTTGTAATCTCGGTTCTCTTCTTTATGTCGGGTAATTAACTTTTTTCTATATGTAACTGCTGAATGTCTCATGTTTGTCTTTATTTTTGCAGTTGAATCAAAGTTTAGTTGGAAAATAATTGGCGGTAACGATGTGAATGAAGGTGTCTTCCCGTTTCATGTTTCTGTAAAGTTGAAAGGATCCCATTTGTGCGGCGGGTCGATTGTTACCGCGAAGTGGATCATCACTGCTGCATCTTGCATACAGGATGTCGATATTTCCGACCTCAGTGTAGTCGCCGGATCAATTAAAGTAAACTCTGGCGGTTTTACTTACAAGGCCGAGAAAGCCATATATCACGAGTACTACGATCCTTATCTAAATGACTTTGATATTGCCGTCATCAAGTTGAAAGAACCAATTGAATTCGGGGACTTCGTTCAACCCATAGAACTAACTGATCGTCCTGTACCCAGTGAAGAAAATACTATTTTGATCGGCTGGGGTTCCAAGTCGGAATACCTTTCGGAAGATCTGCAGTACATCGTTGCTAAAACGATTAGCCGGAAGGAATGCGAAATCATGCATTCGTCTAGCTTAATTTCGGACTCTCACATCTGCACATACACGGAATTGGGAGGCACTTGTCTCGGGGACAATGGCGGACCTTTGATGGACATTTCCGAAGGTAAATTAATCGGGATAATCTCCTGGATGCGGCCTTGTGTACTTGGAAGTCCCGACGTTTATACGAGTATCTACCATTTCCGAACGTGGATCTTGCAACAAATCACCAAGTGATTCACACACATATATATAAATGTATATAATAATGTAATTGTACTTAATATCCAATATTAAAATCTTTATTTTAAAATATGAACATAACTAGGAATCATTTACTATTTAGAACAGGGTTTCTCAATCTTTTGATACCCTAGAGTACATTCTACTTTTAAGCTGAAGTTATGATTAACGCGGACAAAGATTCTATTGTTGTAAAAGAAAAACCATACAATAATTATTCGATAGTTTATATATAGTTTCTCAACATTTTTGCCATTCGATCTAACATATTTTGAACCGTATCGTTTATAAAATATAGTTTTAAAAAAATGTGTTAAACAGCATGATAGTGAGTCTACCCGGATCAACTTGATAATACATTTGATTTGAACTAATTTTAAACGTATTCACAACTTTTTACATATTAAAAATTTCTGATAATTGCTGAAGAAGTGTTTTCATTTTAAATAAAATACAATTTATGGGTGCATATGATTAGCCTTTAATATATCGGTATGCTTTATCCTTTACTTTCTGTAAACAATAATTATATTTGTTGTAACAGATTATAAACACATCAAAACATATTTATATTACAATAATATTAATGAAACAAAGTTATTTCGAATCGGTTTTTGAACTTATTTTTCGTAATAACCAAATTTTATGTTTTTTTTTTACTCTTACATATTTTTCTTCAATATGTATCAAACTTTTAGGTAAATTATTTGAAATTTTATTTTACCGGTAAATATTTTTAGAAAAAAAATACCGGTTAATAAATTTTTATAAATTAAAAATTTCATATAACAGTATTATTACATTAAGAAAACAATTATAAATTCTTACTGTATATTTTACTTTTATATCCAGTTATTTCTGAAAATAAAAATATGCACGCAATTTTTTTTTTTTTTTTAAATTTATATATATATACAATTATTTACAATTTTCAGTATTTTTTAAATAATATTATTACATTTAGCCCTCCTCATCTTCAGTTCTCCAGGCAATCCTTGTAACTGGTATTGTGAGAGAGGTTATTTGATATTGTCAATGAAACAGTGATACTATGACTTTTTGTTTTTTTCTTTGTAGTGATCCTTGAGTTTTTTTTTAAATTTTATAATTTCCTTTTCTTTCCTGATGTTATCTGGAACTTTATTGTATTCTACAATGCCAGACACCAATAAACTTCTGTTCATAATATTTGTTTCATTTTTTTCTGTTCTTAAATCATCCTTTTTTCTTGTGTTGTAATTGTGTGTGTCTTTGTTATATACCAGATCCTGCCGCGTCTTTATTTTTTTATGGACTAGTTTGTGTACAAATATATTTGTTTGTATTTCCACTAAGGTTCTAACGTCAGGCACGGACCCGGCATGCTCCCCACCAAACATAATTTTTTCCAATTTCGTTTGTTGCCTTTGTAATGATTCTATATTGGATTTTGTTGTATTACCCCACACTTCAACACCATAGCACATTCTAGAGGTCCATATACTATGGTATACCGACCTCCTGCACCTTACCGGGATGTATTTACCAGCTCTCCACATAGATCCTATTGTTGATGAATTTTTTTTCTTAACGATGTCCAAGTGAGCATCCCAATTCAGCCGGTCGTTCAGCGTGACTCCCAAGTACTTTTCCCGCTCCACTTGCTCAATACACATGTTGTTAATCTCTATTTTGAGATTAATTTTTTTTGAATTTTTTTTGTTTAATTATCATGTAGTGTGTTTTGGTTTCATTGATTGTTAAAAAATTCACATCACACCATCTCTGAAACCTGTCCATATCTTTGTTAATGATTTCTTGTAGTAACACTTGATCCCCATGCCCGTAGACGATACAAGTGTCATCCGCGTACATATACACACTCCCCTGCATCCCAATGTCCACCACATCACCAGTGTACAAGTCGTACAGGACAGGCGCCAGAACTCCACCCTGTGGGACACCAAATCTGCTGTACATTTCAGAACTCTGCACACCCATGACTCTCACGCGCTGAGGCCTGTCCGCGAGGTACGACCCAAACAGCGCCTCCAAACCACACACCCCCAGCCTATTCATTTTGTTCAGTAATCTTCCTCTATGCACCGTGTCAAACGCTTTTCTTAAATCTATAAATACCGCCACAGCATATCTGTGGCTGTCCAAGATTCTTCTTATTTCGGTAGTCACATCCACCAATACCGCGGAAGTGCTCGACCCAGCCTGAAACCCGTACTGCTGATGATTTCCAATTTTGTTTTTGTTTATAAAGTCGGTTAGCCTTCTGTGAATCACCCTATCGAGCACCCTGGCAAAGACTGAGGTAATCGAGATCGGCCTGTAGTTCTCCGCCTGGTCCGCTTCGCCATTTTTATATATTGGTGTTATTGTTGTTTTTTTTAGTATATAAGGGTAAGAGCCAGAACGCAACACCTGGTTAGTTAGCTCGACTAATTTTTCAGCTACAATATTTTTCACATTTTTTATTATGGAGTTGTGTATCCCATCGCTGCCCGATGGGATACACAAAAATGTGAATTGCAGAAGAAAAGGCTCTTTCTACCTTAACACTACCGGATATTTGTAAGCTACTGTTAAATATAACACTGGATTTAAACTGTTAAATATAACACTATGATTTTCATCTTATACATTTTTTTGTTAAATTTGCGGTATTAGTTATTACTTGTGCACAGGAAATTTTATTTGCTTTTTTTCTCATTTTTCTGCTTAAATCTGTAATCTCTTTTTCATTGCATTGAATATATGATAGCTATACAATCTTTAGACAAATAATTTCACACATTTAGCACAATAATCTCGCGCACATCATGTCCCATGTTTAATTATTCAATGAAAAGCATAATGATTTTAATAATGACAGATTTATTGAAAAGTTTTGAAATCATCTACTTGATGCATATTCCTAAATTCTTGGGAATTCTGCAAAAATTAGACAATATTTGTATAATATACAAAATAAATTCAGATTTTAATTCTCTGCGAAGTAGTATTATACACAGAAAATTCGTCGATCATATATTTATGGATAACATCGTCATTAAGTAATGTACAATCATCTGCATATAAAATAATTACAGATTTTTTTTAATGGAGATATTAACATGTTAATAAAATTAATTTCATGTGCTGAAAACATAATTTCGATATTTAAATTAGTTACACTTTTTCTTTTTTTTTAATCGGCATTTTTTACCAAAATGCACGCGCAATTTTTACGAATAAAAAAACTAAGTGTTAATAAAAACAATTTATTTAATTGAAATATTTATTACCTTTTCTTTTAAGTATTAAGATTTCTTAATTACTACTATTCTTAACAACTAGGAAAGTTATCCAGTAAATCTTTACGCTTCTTTCAGAATTTTATTAATTTAATTTATTCTTAATATTATTAAAAATCATTAAGATAAATCCACTATTTGTTTTTCCATTTGTTTACAATAATACGTATTGAATTCTTGTTATACTTGAAACACAGGATATTAATAGATTTGAAACTGCATTCTCAATAGTATCTAATCTTTTAAAGTTTTAATAGTTTTTCACTCTCATTAAATTTGCGTTATATAAAGTTGTAGCTTGATGTGAATGTATCAACAAATACCATGATCAAGTTCGTGTTTTTGATTGCTACTCTGGGCTGCGCCTTGGGTAAGTTGAATTAATTTCCATAAGTATTTTTTTTATCGATAAATAATACTACAAACAGCCGCTTCCGCCGATTTGGATTGGAGGATCGTCGGTGGTGCGAAAGCCGAAGATGGTGCTTTCCCATACCAGATCTCCTTGAGGAGTTATGGAAGTCACTCTTGCGGTGGATCGATCCTCAACGAGAACTGGGTGTTGACTGCTGCTCACTGTGTGCAAGGAGCCTCTGCTTCCTCCATGTCTGTCGTCGTCGGATCCAACAAGTTGAGCGCCGGTGGTGAATCTTACAAAGTCGCCAAGGCCATCTACCATGAGAACTACGATCAATTCCAGATCAAGAACGACGTCGCCGTTTTGAAACTGGCCAGTCCCATCAAATTCAACGAGAAGGTTCAACCCATCGATTTGGCTGATGATAGCATCGGTGGCGGCGAAGACTGCGTTTTGAGCGGCTGGGGCAGAACCTCCTACCCAGGAAGCGCACCCAACGACTTGCAATTCATCAACTTGAAGACTGTTTCCGTCGACGAATGCAAGGAACGTCAACGTCCAAACCCAGTGTATGATTCTCAAGTGTGCACCTTCACCAAGAGGGGAGAGGGCGCTTGCCACGGTGACTCCGGCGGTCCATTGGTCTCTGGCGGCAAGCAAATTGGTATCGTCTCTTGGGGTCGTCCGTGCGCTGTCGGTTACCCAGATGTCTTTACCAGGGTCTACTCCTTCTTGGACTGGATCAACAAAAACATCTCCAACTAAATGAAATTACCCTAATAAATATATTTTTAACTGCATTATTTTTGTTGTAGTAGCCAAATTTAAACCAATTTGTCAATGTGAATTTTATTAGTCAAGAGTTATTTTTACCATGTAATTCAACTTTTTCTATTGAGATCATAAATAAGTTTCTAGTTTATATGGGAATAAAGAAATCCTTATTATTATTTATTGTCATTTTATCAAAAAATCTAATCGTTCATCGCTTCAAAAATGATAGCTGACGATGGCTAACGAATTTACTAAATGATTTTCTTAAAAAAATATATTGTAAATAAAAACAAATATAAAGATACAAGATATCTAAGTTGTATTTGAAGAATATATGACAGCAAGTTCACGAATCCTACTTAATCATGGAAAAAGTGTTGATGGAGTTATTTTTCATAAAATTTCATATTTCTTATACTTCACCTGAGTAGTTGAACATAATTAAATCATAAAGAACTTTCTAAATATTTTATATTCTGTACATTCGTATTAATTAATAAAATAGATAAAATCTACAACAACAAATAAATCATAGAGACTTTAATAAGTAAAAAATAAATAACATATATGTAATATCTAATCTTTTGTGTTTTTTTAGTTTCATTAAATTGTCTTTATCTATGTATATATATATATAAAGCAGTAACATTATGTGAATTTAGTAAATAAGCAATATGATCAGGTTTGTGTTTTTACTCGCCACTCTGGGTTTTGTCTTTGGTAAGAACATGTATATATATATATATATATATATATATATATATATTCTCGATTTATTATAAATGATGAGTTAAAAAACAAATACAACAAATAGCTGACCCGATTGATTCGGATTGGAGGATCATCGGTGGCGAGGAAGCTGACGAAGGCGCATTCCCCTACATAATTTCTTTGAGGTATAAGAATATCCATGCATGTGCTGGTTCTATTATCAACGAGAATTGGATATTGACGGCTGCTCACTGCGTTCGAAATGCCAATATTTCGGCCATGGTCATCGTCGCCGGATCCAACAAATTGAGTATTGGAGGTGATAGCTACCAAGTTTCTAAGACGATATACAACGAGAATTTTAAACCAATAATTGGAAACGACATTGGTCTTATAAAATTGGCAAGTCCCATTAAATTCAACGAGAAAGTTCAACCCATCCAATTGGCGCATGATAACATCGATGGCGGTGAAGATTGCGTTTTGAGCGGTTGGGGTATGACATCTTTTCCAGGAAACATCAGCGAAAACTTGCGCTATATCCACTTGAAGACGATTTCAGTCAATGAGTGCAGACGACGTCTATTCCCAATTCCATTTATCGACAGCGAAGTGTGCACCTTCACCAAGAGAGGCGAAGGCGCCTGCAAGACCGACTCTGGCGGTCCATTGGTTGCAAACGGCAAGCAAATCGGTATCGTCTCTTGGTCACCACCATGTGCTATTGGCTTTCCAGATGTCAACACCAGAGTATTTTCCTTCTTGGACTGGATCAACGAAAACATAGCTAACTAAAAAGATAGTAATCTTCTGGCTATTAATCTGTTCAACACTATAAGCTATAGCTTACAGTTAGATTATTTAATAAAAACACAAGTTAATCAAAATAAACACAACTAATCCAAACTTTGATTAATTTCATTAGTACAAAATAGACTTAGCCCAGGGTCCACACCAGGTAATAATTCAAAGCTCTCGAAGCGTTAATGGTTTTTACTCTACTTTAATTATTTTTTAATTTAAAATAATTGATTTCTTTTCGTATAAATCTTGCAACTTTTCTATATTTTCTATGAATTTATGCATATTCTGCCTTTTACCTATATTGTTTCACTCATTTTTCAAAATAGTATTTTTATAAAATTTTCTTTGACCTAATTTGGGCAATCTGACTAGCGTTCGAGAGATATGATAAACTTTAAGCAAAATATATACTTGAAACAGTCGCCAAATACTTGGATAAAACATATTTAATGAATATTACTCTTTATGTCGGTATTTTATAATGCCAACAAAAATAGTCTAAAAAATGTGACAGCTTAATCAAATCAAACAGTGGATGGCGAAATGGTACATGTTGGAGAAGAAGAAAATCAAAGAAAATTGTTTTCTTAAACTTGTATGCATTTTTATAAAAACTTCAAAGTGCGAGATAAATTGCATATCTTTACTCTTTCAGCTAGTATAGGGGACTGACAAGTAATTAGCGAAGCAGAATCGTTACAAAGGATGTGATCACAGATAAAAAAGCAATCCAATTGGTGAAAAAAATAGGAACAAAATCATTTATAAAATGGAAAGTATGTAAAATTCTTCTTCCTCCAATCCCTTCAAATAAAATTCGCTGTCAGTTCTAATGTCAAATAAATTTTCTCCCGTATTTGCACATGCGTGAAAGTTTCCCGCCAATTGTAAGAGACAAATATCAGTGGCACTGAAACTGTACTTATTAACTGCAGTTTTATTATTAAAATTCCATATTATTATTATAATAAATATTAGACACATTAAAACTAACATCTGTTTAAATATGTAAATTGTTTTGATAATGATAAAATATCTTATTTTGTTAAATGGAACAACCTCAACATTTTGAGGACGATTGGTTATACTGGAGAACTATAAATTTGGCGCGATTTGTACGAGTTTGTTGCCTTTGTTGCTCTTGGCGTCACTAGATGTTTGCTTTTTAGTTTGTTCACACATTACATCATTTTACATATATAAGATAGAACGAGCTATAATGGCCAATTCTCCAGCTTCGAAGAAACTCTTCGTTATTAAAAGAGGTAAATATATTTAAAAACATTACTTATTTTCTTTATTATTCATGTATTATATTCATATTAAGATGGACGCCAAGAAGAAGTTTATTTGGATAAAATTACGTCCAGGCTAGTTAAGCTGTGCTATGGATTAAATACAGAATTTGTTGATCCTTTAACAATTACGTTAAATGTAGTTAAAGGCTTATATGCTGGTGTTACAACAATCGAACTTGATACACTTGCTGCAGAGACTGCAGCATGGTTGTCCCCTATACATCCTGATTATGCTATTTTGGCTGCTCGCATTGCAGTTTCAAATTTGCATAAAGAAACAAAGAAACAATTTAGTGGTATGTAGAATTATTGATTTACTATTTACATGTTATTTTCTAACTGTTATTGATATTAATTTGCAGATGTCACAAATGATTTGTTTCATGCTTTTGATATAGAAACAGACAGATCAACACCATTGGTATCTAAATTGCATTATGATATTGTAATGAAGAATGCAGATACTTTGAATTCATGTATCATATATGATCGTGATTTTTCATACAATTACTTTGGTTTCAAGACTTTGGAGAAGTCATATTTATTGAAAATCAATAATAAGATTGTTGAGAGGCCTCAGCATATGCTGATGAGAGTTGCTGTGGGTATACATGGAGAGGACATCAAGTCTGCAATTGAAACATACCATTACTTGTCTGAGAAGTATTTTACTCATGCTAGTCCTACATTATTTGCTGCAGGCACTCCTAAGCCTCAGTTGAGCTCATGTTTCTTACTGATGATGCCTGAAGATTCACTTGCTGGGATTTATAAATGCATTTCTGATTGTGCAATGATTTCAAAGTCTGCTGGTGGCATTGGAATTAACATTCACAATATAAGAGCAGCAGGAACACCAATTATTGGTACAGGCGGTAAATCGGATGGAATTGTGCCTATGCTGAAAGTGTTCAACAGTACGGCCAAGTACGTGAACCAAGGTGGTAGACGACCTGGCGCTGTAGCAGTGTATTTAGAGCCTTGGCATGCTGACATTATGGAATTTCTGAATCTAAAAAGGAATACAGGAGAAGAAGAGAAAAGAGCCAGAGATTTGTTTTATGCCTTGTGGATACCTGATTTATTTATGAAACGTGTAGATGCTGATAGCGTCTGGTCATTGATGTGCCCTCATAAGTGTCCAGGATTATCGGAATGTTATGGTGAAGAGTTCGAAAAGCTCTATGAAAAATACGAAGCTGAAGGTAAATATAATAGACAGATTCCGGCTAGAGAGGTTTGGCGCGCAATTGTTATCTCACAGATTGAGATTGGTCTTCCTTATATGCTGTACAAGGATGCCTGCAACTCGAAGAATAACCAACAGAATTTAGGCACAATTAAGAGTTCGAACCTGTGCACAGAAATTATGGAATATACTGCTCCCGACGAAATTGCCGTTTGCAATTTGGCGTCCATTGCCGTCAATATGTTTGTAAACTCAGATAAATCATTCGATTTCGTCAAACTGAAGGAACTTGCCAAACTGGTTACTAGAAATCTGAACAAGATCATCGACATCAACTACTACCCTGTACCTGAAGCTAGAAATTCAAATATGAGACATCGTCCAATTGGCATTGGTGTACAGGGATTGGCTGATGCTTTTATTTTAATGAGGATTCCGTTCGAAAGTGAAGAAGCTCAAAAAGTTAATATACAGATATTCGAGACTCTTTACTATGGAGCTCTTGAGGCCAGCTGTGAAATTGCTGAAAGAGATGGACCATACTCAACATATGAAGGATCTCCAGCCAGTAAAGGAATTCTCCAATACGATATGTGGAATGTAACACCAACAGATCTATGGGACTGGGCTGCCTTAAAGGAGAAAATCGCCAAGCACGGAATCAGGAATTCTCTGCTTCTAGCTCCAATGCCAACAGCTAGCACAGCCCAAATTTTAGGAAACAACGAGTCCATCGAACCGTACACAAATAATATTTACACTCGTAGAGTGCAAGCTGGAGAATTCCCAGTTATCAATCATCATTTATTGAAAGATCTGGTAGACCTAGGCCTGTGGGACGATGTGATGAAGAACCAACTTATCGCTAACTATGGTTCCATCCAAAACATCCCCAGCATTCCAGATAATCTCAAGAAACTCTATAAAACTGTGTGGGAAATCTCACAGAGGACTATAATCAACATGGCCGCAGATCGTGGCGCCTTTATCGATCAGAGCCAGAGCCTGAACATTCACATCGCTAAACCATCGTACGCTGTTTTGACTTCGGTGCACTTCCATGGATGGAGGAAAGGATTGAAAACTGGTCTTTACTACTTACGCACGAAACCTGCCGCCATGTCCAACCAAATCTCGGTGGATAAATCAAAATTAATAACCACAATGGACTCATCCAATAATGTAAAGAAAGATATTGAAGACAACAACGAAGCTGCTTTACTTTGTTCCCTGCAAAATCCGGGCGCATGTGATATGTGTAGTGGTTGAACACACTTATATTTATATAATATTTATCAATTATTTTAATTTTGTAATAGTTTTTATATGTTATTTTTTACAATAAGACTTACAGTTATAGTATTGACCATAACTATCATAATAAAACCAAGTGCAGTACGACATTAATAAATTAGTTTGTTTTTAAAATAATTATTTTCATTTTTGACACTTGTCTTCCTAATTGACAAAACTCAATTTTATTTAAGTATTGCTTCTAAAATTCTATATAAATTTGTTTAACATTATTAAAAATTATGAATATTTAATTGTAAAATTAAGACTTTTTTCAATAATAAGTTGAATTAATTTTAATCAAAAAAAGATGCGTCTTATTACACCATTAAGTCATATAAATTAAGTTTATTTATATAAATTTGAATATAAACTAAAGTTTTTTTGATAGATTTTTCTGACGAGAAAATGTCTGTAATTATGAATAATTAATTATAAAATTAAGTCTTCAATAATAAGTTGAATTAATATTAATAAAACAAAGATGCGTCTTAAGACACGAATAAGTCATATAAATTAAGTCTATATAAATTTGATTATAAACTAGTTTCTTTTTTGATAGATTTTTCTGACGAGAAAATATGATAACGAATGTAAAAACGTTGCTAATTGAAAATGAAAATTGATGAGTTGTAATATGGAGAGGATTTAGGTTTCAGCCATTTGCGTATTATATATATGATTACGTCCAGTTAATTAATTAATTTACTAATTATATATAATATTATTTTTGTATTTATTTGATTCGTTAGAGCTACTATCGATTTGATGCATAAACGAGATACAACAAGTATAATTCAGTTTGCTTTTTATAAAATCAACAAGTTAATAAACTAACAGTTAAACTGCATGCTCGTCGTGAGACTTATTACAAGGACAAACTGATTATTTTAACTGTGTTTAATCAGTTTATTTTAGCAAACAAGTATTTTATTAAGCCAATTGAAGTTTGAGTTTTTGTTGAATAATATTTTATTAATTATTATAGAACAGCGTTTCTCAAAAGTCATAAATCTTACTTCATAGAAAATTCATAATAATTAATGTATAATAAAAATCTAACGTCTATAAATAATTATACACTGCAATTTGTTTTTATAGTTAAGATAATCTTATAATATTTATAGATTTCCTAGTACTATATTCAATAGTATCTAATCTGTACTCTCTTAAAATTTTATATATATATATAAAGCTGGAGCATTTTGAAGTTGTATCAACAAATATGATTAAATTAGTTTATATTGTTTCAACTCTTAGCTGCATCTTCGGTAAGAATATCTATTTTTTACAATTTTCTTTTTAATTCCTGGTGTTTTATACTTAAACAGCCGCCAGAATCGACTGGAGGATTGTCGGTGGCGAGAAAGCTGAAGATGGTGCTTTCCCATATCAGGTCTCATTGAGAAGTCATGGAATTCACTATTGCGGTGGTTCGATTATCAACGAAAACTGGATATTGACGGCTGCCCACTGTGTCGACGATGGCTCAACATCGTTCCTTACTGTCGTCGTCGGATCGAATAAATTGAGCGACGGAGGAGACACATATAATGTCTCCAAAGTCATCTACCACGAGAACTACGATGAACACCAGATCAAGAACGACATCGCCGTTTTGAAATTGGCGAGTCCTATCGTATTCAACGAGAAAGTCCAGCCCATCGCTTTAGCAAACGACAACATCGGTGCCGGTGAAGATTGCGTGTTAAGCGGTTGGGGTTTGACTTCGAACCCAGGGAACAGTCCAAACGACATGCAGTTCATTCATTTAAAAACAGTTTCCGTCGACGATTGCAATGAACGTCACCATCCATATCCAGTAATTGATACAGAGTTGTGCACTTTCACCAAAATGGGCGAGGGCGCTTGTCACAGCGACTCCGGCGGTCCGTTAGTCTCTGGAGGCAAGCAAATCGGTATCGTATCATGGGGACGACCATGTGGTATTGGTTATCCAGATGTTTACGCTAGAGTGTACTCATTCTTGGACTGGATCAACAAGAACATTTCTAAATAAATAATATTTTACTAAAATTATTTTTTCATTAAAATTCCCATGCTACTTAAATCCCGTATAATGTTACTAGCCAATTTAGCAAAATCTTTCTGTTTCCTGGAAATAAATCGTTACAAAATGGAAATATACGTAGATATGTAACGTATTTTATTATGAAAAGCAATAAAATAATATTATTTTGCAAATTATTTACTATTGCAATGTACAAAGGACCTTTTCGACCGGAGTTTTTATTACATATTTTTCACATATATAAAAGTAAATTAACTTTCGCTATTCGAATAAATTAAATACTTTATGTCAATTTTAATTTATGTTAATAAAAATCTACTAATTATTTTTCATTGAATAAAAAAGTTTTATATAAGGTTTGCTCATAAACCGGAAGTGAATGAGATCATCACGAACTGATGGAACTGCGTTATAGAGGAAATCGACGTCCCTGTCTTCAAATCTAATCTTATAAAATTGTTCGATTTTTTCGAACTTTAAAATATATCGTTGCGCCCACTTTTTTTAATGAACTATGGGACAAATTTTTTTCTCAAAATTATTATTTTTACGTATAAATTTAACTCCGAGAATCCCATTTTTTTTAAATAAATTTTCGCGGAAACGGCACGAGTTAAGAAGTCACCAATATAGAGGTCTTTGGAGACTCCTACCAGCTGTTGTAAATACAAAACACAACTACTTTTTATACATGTGTGAGCTTAATTTGAGAAAAAAAATTAACTGTTAAGAAATTGAGATTTATCAATGTAAGACATCATATGGACTTATTTTATTAAATTGAAGTAATTTGTATATAGTAAATATTTAATAATTTTATTTTGTAAAAAAAAAATAATAAACATAGTTTTATGGGGTTAAATTAAAAAAATAAACTAAGCAGTACGTAAAAGAGTACTTAGCTGAAATTCCAAAATTAATAAACTTTTGAAAACAAATGTAACAAAACCGAACAGTCAACAAAGAAAAATAACGGTGATCATCATTATTGTGAAGATTTATACAAAAATATATATATTTATAAGTATCTATATTTCAACGGACAATGTAGATTTTCAAAATAAAATAATAACAATCGCAAAATAATTGGAAGTTTTCGGCAGAATTTTATAAAACTTTCTGTAAAAGCGCCCAAGATCTCAAATAGTCAACAAACTCACGTCCTGCCAGTCGTTGAAGATTGTATACGGCGTGTTATAATATCTTGTAGCACGTTTAATCAATGTAATGCACCTATTTATTTAATTATTCCGTATACCACGTATGATATAACGAAGACTAACGTCGATAGCCCTTAGGTCAAATTAATTATTTATGAAAAATTGTTTTTTTTAATATATTTTTTACGTTTGGACAATAAATTATAATTATAAAGTAATACTCGGAGTTCCGCGGTTCTTGCACGTTTTCTAAACCTTGAAAAAAATGTGGTTTAATCGAAGTAAATCTGATTCTGCTGCACCTAGTATCCAAAGTTGTAGCCCTACTTACGTGAAATCGATTTAAACAATTTTCAATGGACCCACTTGTAGCGTAACTTCAGAATTTTTAATAAAAATATCTCAATAAAAAGTGTTTTCTTTCTTTTGTAGTATGGAGGACAAATCCAAAATTCTGCCACTGCAATTCTATAGGTGAATAATAATTGCCAATTAATTAAATAAAATACAGAAAGAAATATTTTGAATATACTTTATTTTCAAAATGTTCATAATAAATAGGTTTTATTTAAGTTTTCATTAAACTAATTTATTTTTTTATGAGATTAATTGTGTAAGTTTTGAAATTTAAAAATATTGGGTGAAGTAAAAAGTTCTGAGCGTTTTTCGCTTTATTTCGACTAAGTTAGAATTATTGGATTTAGATCAAATATACGCCTTTTTGTTCGATAAATTTTGTCCTTTTTGAAGGCAATTTCATAATAACGCGATTGAAGAAGTCCTCGTCCCTATTAGACGGTTCATTTTTACAAGCCTCTTTTGAGGCCAGTTTTTTACTATTAAGAAAATTTTGCAAATGCTTGAAAAAGTGATAATCATTTGGTGTCAGGTCTGGCTATACGGTGGGTGCGATATAACCTCCCATCCAAGGTCTCAGAGCTTCTGGCGCATCGTTAAAAATGTGTGCGGCCTGGCGCTGTGTTGATGGAACACAACACAGGAAGGGTTTCTGGAGAAAGGAATTCTGGACGTTTTTCGTCTATCGCCTGCTTCAATCTGGTCAGTTTTTGACCGTATAGGTCCGAATTGAGTGATTGGCGCAGCTGATAATGGAGAATTCCCTTCTAATTCCACCAAACACAGTAAAACCTTCTTGGTTGTTAATCCGGGCCTACCGCGCTTGGACCACGATCTTTTTCGCCTGTTGTTTTCATATGTGACCCATTTTTCATCACCAATCACCATTCATTCAAAAATAGGTCGATTACGTTATGCTTCAGCAAAGAATCGCAGGCATCAATTCGCTCCAAAATGTTCTTTTGCGTCAAGTCGTGTGGCACCCATACATCGAGCTTCTTCTTGAGACCAGCCTTAGGCAAATGGTTCCAAACGGTTTTCTGGCTAATCTTCAATTCATTGGCAATGGAATAAGTGCTTGCAAGCCGGTCCGACTCGACGATTTCCATGATTTTATTAATATGACGATTGGCGTGTCTCATCTTCAACATCCATATTACCAGAACGGAAGAGTTCGAAATTGGGTCCATAAACAGCACACATTTTGTTGGCCGCCTGCTCCGCTTCGTCCCTTTGCAGTAATAGTACTGAAGAATGTATCGCATTTTTTTCTTTTTTTTACCTCCATTTTGGAACGCTGTAACACACTACTGGATTCACTAAACATAAAATTGTCAAAGAACTTTTTTTAAAGCGTTATGTCGTCTTTAATTTGCACTATAGAATGTCAAGATGCAACATATACATCGTGAGATAGGCTTACTAAAGCAATCTAACGAAAAACGCTCAAAACTTTTTACTTCATCCAATATTATGAGGACATAAATTGGAATTATATAATTTTTAAACATAAATAGATGCGAATAAACCTTTTAAAACATTTTTTGTAACGTTTACAAATATTGCTTCCTATAATTACTATTAAGAACAAAACGTGCAAACATCACCTAAAAATGGAATAATTTGTTGGATCATTAAAGTAGTATTTTAATTTGTGTTTAAATATACTTACGTGTTATACATCTGATATCTACAATAGTTTGCTTATACATTGCAGCATACAAAGGGCAATTTCTCGTCAAATCTACAGGGTTTTGGAAATATTCCTTTTCGTATACCTAAAAGAGCTTCTGGACATTCATTTATGTCGATGCAGTGCAGATTACCATATGTACTATCGCACGGAGCTTCCTCTTCTGTTGATGTTAATTTATATTTATGGGAGAATTAAATGCAGCTATGATTATATTTTACCATTGAAGTGGATTTGCGATTTGCACAACGCAAAGAGCAGCACAAGTAAACCTAACGTTCTGCACAAAGACATTTTCGAGAATGAATACTTGTGTAAATAAAAATGCACCTGGGAACCAGTTTTGCAAATTGCTGAAACCATTAGGACCATACCCTTTCCTTTTTTCTCTCTTTGTTTTACAAGTTATTAAAAGCTATTTTTACTAAACTCATTTGCATCCGAAGAAATGTCTTCGCACGTTTCCCTTGAATTAACGATACTTTTACTGTATATCTTACATATATATATATGTGTAAAGATTAGTATGGTCTAAGCAAATTATTGATTAGATTAGAAGAAATTCAATTTCAATTAGTAATTCAAAATTAACTTGTAATCTAACAAAAGTCAGCAATCTAGTTTATAATAATAAATATACATTGTCATAAAAATATATTAATTATAAACTAATTAATCTGATATATTAATCTAAATAATATTAATAAAAACTAGTTAAAAATGTTGGATAATTTGTTAGAAAGTTTTTTTTATAATTCTTCATATTACTATTTGTTTAATAATAATTGTGACAATAAGTTTTCTTGTAATCTGATACGAAAGTTGAGTTGATTCGAATCTGATCAACAATATAAACTATTGTGGACTATAATGATAGCAAAAATTCTTAAATGATTTGTTTTTTCTTGGAAAATAAATAGTTATTAGTAATAATTTATGTAATTTCGATGGAGTCTGGTTTTGTTATCTGGTCTAACATCTAAAAGTAACAACAATATTATGAAAATAAAACCTTATTCTACTTTTATGTTCACAAAACCTAAAGAATGTTATTAAGTTTCATAATATTTAAGAAAGACTAACTTTTACTGCTTACCAATTTTATTAAATATTTTTTAATATTAAATTACTACCAAGAATATTAAATGTGAACAAGACCAGATTAATCTCATAAATATAAAAAAATATCATAGTGAAATGCTTAAATATTTATATTTAAAAAAAAAACTATTATATACGCTACTATATGAATGCAGCTATTCTAGTTTAAAACATCATAATCTTAGAGCCGCCAGAAATTTTAATTTTAGTTTTTATACAATAAATTTATTATTAATAGTTTAATACGAGTTTACAATTACAATAATATTGACTTTTAGAACATTGATTGATTGAAAACCTTATCAAATCTTAAAAATTTCCTTTTTTATATTCGTTGTATAAAGGTGATGGTAATTTATCAGTCCTGAATGTTTCAATATTATAATTAATTGAAAACCACATGAGAACAATTAGTAAAATAGAATATATTAAATTTACTTTCTTTTCTAAATTATCTATAATTGTTCATTATTCTTTTTATAAAATAGGCAATATTTTTAAATTCTTCTAAGAGCGATTAACAAATTAGAAACTTTCCATGAATTTTCTAAGTTAAACAACATTTTCAGAGTAAAAAAATAAAATGCGTGTTTTTAATAAAGAAAAACCGAAACCCGAACTGAAATCACATTTTTAAATATGAGTCTAAATTTGATTACTTATACTTTATCTCTTTTACATATAATTATTGTCTATACGGATTTATAGCCTTAAACAATACCAATTCTTATCGCGATTTAACCGTTAAATATTTATGGGCAGAAAAACATCTGTTAATATTGTGTATAAATAAATAAATTATATGAATATGTTCTAAATAAATATAAAATAAACCAAAAATAACTTGAAAAACTATTATAAAAGGTGAGAATAATTGTATGCTCATTTCGAACAATGAAAGTTCATGTTAAAATACAATTTTTATTTTTTGTTACATGCTTTAAAAAATATAGACGCGAGAAAAGCATTTGATTCAATATCAATAAAAGACTAACAAAAAATGAATGCCAATATCCCGGATTGTTTGAAACTGGACTATTCAGAGATTTTTAAACTTCATACAAATTAACTTCAGGGATTCCCAAAATGGTCTATATCCATTAATTCATTTTTTAAATTTAGTTTTAATATGTATAAATATAATACAGTTATTCATAGGACGTTGTAAGCTACGCATATATCTATAAATAATTTTCTTCATCATACGGAAGTTTGTTTATTGTCTAATGGTAATTATTCACAACTTTTTATTGATATTATTTCAAGAAAATCTTTAATTTTGTGAAAGAGTTCCTTTTGGAAATTGATAAACCTATGGCAACACATTTTCTACCTTAATAATATACAAATAATTACAAGGAAAAATTTGAATCTCCATCAGGTATATTTTATCTCTAAATATTTTGAAAAGTTAAAGTAATTATCTGTTGTTCAAAAAATATAATATTTTCGATGATGATATTCAGCACTGCACGAATTACTGAAAACAATAAAAAGAAGATAACAATATTCGTTACTAAGCTTTACAAAATTTGGCCGCCTTTTATTATAAAACCATTTGAAATACAGCCTATATTGATTTCCCGTTGCAAGAAGAATTGATTGAATTAAAGAAGAATTAACAAGTGGATTTTGGAGTAGTAAATACATTCATAAAAAATACGTCCGATTAACAAATATCGAATATTTTTCGATTTTCCTAGTTCTTACAGACAAAGACAAAATTTTATCACGTTAATAATTTAGTACGAAAAATTTACGTGATTTAATGTTATATTACTGGATTATACATACCAACGGCAAATAGATAATAGATTTTGAATCTCTATATAGAAAAATAACAATCATTTATATGTAAAAAAATATTTTGTGAACTAATTTTTTAAAACTTATTTATATTTTTCAGGATGTGAGGTATTACTGTATAATTTTAATAATATGAATATGCATTATATAACTTTGTCTTAGAATACAAAGAGAATTATTTATAATCTATGAGATCATTCCTTGTTTAGTTGACTTCTCAATAAAACACTGATATGTACAATAAAGTTACTTAAGAATATTATTTTTTAACTTCTCTAAAACTAAACAATAAAGTAACTACGAGATAATCCACTGTGTTCAGAGATTTGTAATCCCGACACACGACATTCTATTTCAATTATTTGATTGCATTATAACCTAATTGGATACGCCTTTTGTTATTTTAATATACAATAAGTTTTCTTTTTCTATTAGCAACTAATTCAATTTTTGTATGTTTGATATTAATATTTTTTAAATGTTTTTATCATTCTATTTTGTAAGATTATTTTCATTAGTAAATCATTAATAAGTAGTTATGATAAACCTTTATTTATCATCAGTTTTTTTATTTAATGTTCGGTGATATTTATTTATTTATTTATATATGTATCATAGAAGATCGATATGTAACAAAATTTTTAAAATATTAATGATTTCGTAATATTTTCATATTAATCTAAAAAAAAAAAGATCTACTATAACTAATATTTTTTTTCAAAATCATCAAAACTTTTAGAAATTAAGAAACACAAATTAAGTGTGGTAATATTCATATTTTTCAATTTTGTATTTGTTAAATCCTTTTAATGAAGCCCGTTGTGAAGCTAAGGTCTAAATCTATACGTAATAAATAAATAAACTTATAAACAGATACATATGTGTACGTGTATAATCTATTTTCATTTCAATAGTTAAGATAAATTTTTTTTTTTCTTTGATTCTCCATTCATTATGCTTGCTTACAAAATATTGTTTTCTTGTAACCCTTGAAATACTCTATTATTAGATTTCCAAGCTGTGTTCTCAATAGTATCTAATCTGTACTATTTTTTACTCTCACTAAATTTTCAGTATATAAAGCAGTTGTGTGATGTGAATGTATCAACAAATACCATGATCAAGTTCGTGTTTTTGATTGCTACTCTGGGCTGTGCCTTGGGTAAGTAGACTTAATTTCGTTGAATATTTTTTTTATTGATAAATAATACTACAAACAGCCGCTTCCGCCGATTTGGATTGGAGGATCGTCGGTGGTGCGAAAGCCGAAGATGGTGCTTTCCCATACCAGATCTCCTTGAGGAGTTATGGAAGCCACTCTTGCGGTGGATCCATCCTCAACGAGAACTGGGTGTTGACTGCTGCTCACTGTGTGCAAGGAGCCTCTGCTTCCTCCATGTCTGTCGTCGTCGGATCCAACAAGTTGAGCGCCGGTGGTGAATCTTACAAAGTCGCCAAGGCCATCTACCATGAGAACTACGATCAATTCCAGATCAAGAACGACGTCGCCGTTTTGAAACTGGCCAGTCCCATCAAATTCAACGAGAAGGTTCAACCCATCGATTTGGCTGATGATAGCATCGGTGGCGGCGAAGATTGCGTTTTGAGCGGCTGGGGCAGAACCTCCTACCCAGGAAGCGCCCCCAACGACTTGCAATTCATCAACTTGAAGACTGTTTCCGTCGACGAATGCATGGAACGTCAACGTCCAAACCCAGTGTATGATTCTCAAGTGTGCACCTTCACCAAGAGGGGAGAGGGCGCTTGCCACGGTGACTCCGGCGGTCCATTGGTCTCTGGCGGCAAGCAAATTGGTATCGTCTCTTGGGGACGTCCGTGCGCTGTCGGTTATCCTGATGTCTTTACCAGGGTCTACTCCTTCTTGGATTGGATCAACAAAAATATCTCTAACTAAATGAAATTAATCAATAAATCATAATTTCTTTCTGCATTTCTGCCTCTCATTCTTAACACATTTTCTGTATTTTTATTTTACTTAATACTTCTACAACAGAAGGTCGAGATTTGAACATCTCTAACTTCTGTCATAGTAGTATGTACATTATAGTAATTGCTATATGGATTAGAAATATTGGAAACTGAAACGAAAATAATAAAAATATACTACAAAATGAAGGAAAAACAATTAATCAAGTTATTAAATTATCTGTAACATTAATATACAGTAAAAGTATAATTGTGATAAAACAGCATATAAGTTTAAACAATTGGATTATTGAATTATCTATTTTTGAATCATTTAATTCTCACTGTAAACAATATCATTTAGAAAATATATCTGTAAACAATATATCATTATTATTTTGTCTAGGTTGTCCATTTGATAATACAAAATTATAAATATATTGTAGAAAGACAAAATAATAAAATAAAAGTCAAAATTATATAACAATTTTTAAAATAGTTTAAAAATTGTTACAAACTTTCTAAATATATTTTAAAACCATACACAAGATAAAACAAAATTTCATACTTAATAGTACAAAAAGAACCGGTTTTGTAATAAAAACTTACCGAATGCCTTTATTGTCCATTTAGTAATACAAAATTATAAATATATTGTAAAAACACAGAATAATAAAATAAAAGTCAAAATTATATAATAATTGTTTGAAATTTTTTACAAACTTTATAAATAAATTTTACAACCATAGAGAGCATAAAACGTAAATTCATACATACTTAATACTACAAAAATAACCGATTTTATAATAAAGAAAACTTACCTAATGCCTATATTGTTCATTTGGTAATACAAAATTATAAAAATATTGTGAGAACACAGAATATAAAAGTCAAAATTTTATAACAATTTTAATAATTGTTTGAAATTTTTTGACAAACTTTATTAATAAATTTTACAACCATAGAGAGCATAAAACGTAAATTCATACATACTTAATACTACAAAAATAACCAATTTTATATTAAAAAAAACTTACCAAATGCCTTTATTGTTCATTTGGTAAATTATAAAAATATTGTGAAAACACAGAATAATAAAATTAAAGTCAAAATTAAGAATTTTAAGAATAGTTTGAAAATTTTTACAAACTTTATAAATAAATTTTTCAACCATAAAGAGCATAAAACGTAAATTCATACATACTTAATACTACAAAAATAACCGGTTTTATAATAAAAAAAACTTACCAAATGCCTTTATTGTTCATTTGGTAATACAAAATTATAAAAATATTGTGAAAACACAGAATAATAAAATAAAAGTCAAAATTATATAACAATTTTAAGAATAGTTTGAAAATTTTTACAAACTTTATAAATAAATTTTACAACCATAGACAGCATAAAACGTAAATTCATACATACTTAATACTACAAAAATAACCGGTTTTATAATAAAGAAAACTTACCTAATGCCTTTATTGTTCATTTGGTAATACAAAATTATAAAAATATTGTGAAAACAGAATAATAAAATTAATATCAAAATTATATAACAATTTTAAGAATAGTTTGAAATTTTTTACAAACTTTATAAATAAATTTTACAACCATAGAGAGCATATAACGTAAATTCATACATACTTAATAATACAAAAATAACCGGTTTTATAATAAAAAAAATTACCAAATGCCTTTATTGTTCATTTGGTAATACAAAATTATAAAAATATTGTGAAAACAGAATAATAAAATAAAACTCAAAATTATATAACAATTTTAAGAATAGTTTGAAAATTTTTACAAACTTTATAAATAAATTTTTTAACCATAGAGAGCATAAAACGTAAATTCATACATACTTAATACTACAAAAATAAACGGTTTTATAATAAAAAAAAACTTATCAAATGCCTTTAATGTTCATTTAGTAATACAAATTTATAAAAATATTGTGAAAACAGAAAAATAAAATAAAAATCAAAATTATATAACAATTTTAAGAATAGTTTGACAAATTTTACAAACCATATCAATATATTTTTTTATAAAGTGGTTCACACGGAAATTGAAATTCATACATACTTTAAAATAGTAGAATGAAAACCGGTTTTATAAAAAAAAATTAACAAATGCTCAGAATAATAAAATAAAATTATATAACATTTTTAAGAATAGTTTGAAAATTTTTACAAACTTTGTAAATATGTTTTTCAGCTATACAGGGTATAAAACGGAAATTCATACATAATTGAAATAGTACAAATTTTATAACCGGTTATGTGAACATTTATGAAAATTTACGAAATGCACAATTTGGGCATATTGAAACCAAATACCTTTACGTCAATAATCTTATTTGTTTTTATAAAAATATACACAATTTCAAGTATGTCTGTTCAAATTACAGATCGATCAAGATTGATTTGTATATATCTTTACAATGTTATTATTATTATGAGAATGCGCTTTTATTTATAGACTAAATATAATAAACACGGAAAATAGTCTGATACAGATGATTTTTTTTATCTAATCAAATAAATCAAATTTATTTTGAGCATTTTTTTGCGTATATAAGGAAGTTAGTCCAGAGGTATTGGTACAGAAACCAAAATGTTCAAATTTTTAGTTTTGGTAGCAGCAGCATCGTGCGTCTTCGGTAAGAATTTTCTTGTAAATTTTTTATTAATTACTAAATATTGAGTTATATCTGCTTAGCCGCTCCATCCTCTGACTTGAGTTGGAGAATTGTTGGTGGAAACAAAGCTCCGGATGGCAGCTTCCCATATCAAATTTCCCTGCGTGGTCTCTTCGATAGCCACAGCTGCGGCGGTTCCATCATCAACGAAAACTGGATCCTCACAGCCGCTCACTGCGTCGAAGGTTCCTTGGCTGCCACCCTCACCGTTGTTGTTGGTAGCAACAAACTGAACTCTGGTGGAGTTAAACACAAGGTATCGAAGGCAATCTACCACGAAAACTATGACGGCTATTTGATCAAGAACGACGTTGCTGTTCTTAAATTAGCCAAACCCCTTGAGTTCAACAGCGACGTCCAACCAATCCCATTGGCCGACAGCGACATCGGAGGAGATGCCGACTGCGTTCTGAGCGGCTGGGGAACCACCTCTTACCCAGGAAGCGTACCGAACGATCTGCAATACATCAATCTGAAAACATTAACCGTCGAAGACTGCCAACAACGTCAAGCACCCAACGAAGTTTTCGATTCTCAAGTATGCACTTTGACTCAAAAGGGTGAAGGCGCTTGCCACGGTGACTCCGGTGGTCCATTGGTCTCTGGAGGCAAACAAATTGGTATTGTGTCTTGGGGACGACCATGCGGCATTGGTTACCCAGATGTCTTCACCAGAGTTTCTTCCTTCCGTGAATGGATCAACAAGAATATTAACGAATAATTATTATTAATTACAATGTCATGACCAATAAAATTCGTAATAGCAAATGAAAATATTTCTTAATTTTCTTTCTTCATTCTATATTCATCACTATATATATATATACTCCAAGATTTAAATGGCAAAAAAATTGCTATCGCAAGTTTTCTCCGACTCTGGAGACAATGAATATGTTCTCGAGAGTCGGAAAAAACTTTTGCGGAGCAGTGTTAAAAAATTGTGAACGTCTTATTAAAAAAAATATATTAAATATATAGACACATTGGCCACCTGATATTGAGTATAATAAAATATTAGACAAACAAGCTGCGTACACGCTAAGGTTTAATTTCTTTGAAATGTGTTACATCTAACACGCAATTAGGGCATATTTAATTAAAAGTCGCACAATATATTCTAATATAAGGTAAAACCGTCTTATCCATTAAGATAGTGCCCATCCTTCCATTGGGCACAGTGCTTATAAGAATTCTGTGAGTCCACAATATTTATTGAGACCCACAGAAAATAATCGAATGAAATTTCAAGAATATATCTCCCCGTTGTCATCAACTTAACTAGTGTCAATAACCTTAACGCGGCCCATAATCAAAAAATAATGAATAAGGATTTTCTAACACTATGGTTCTTAAAAAAATTTCCGCGCGACCCAATATTGGTAATTATTGCTTATAACATTCGCAATCCATTAAAAATATAAATTAAATCTATAGGTTAAAAAGGGATGCTCTATCAGATACATATAGTAAAAAAATTAAAGAAATTTGATTTCAATATATATTTAAAGGTACTAAAATTGTGAAATATTTTTAAAGAACTTAAAAAGTTTTGTAATTTTGTAGTACAAAGAACTATGTTTATGATTATTGAAATAAACCATTGCATGATACAATCTGCTACATAAAGTAGAAAAGGAATTACAAATAATTAAAAGAAGTTTTATAACTAACAGAATAATTATTTTATTACTACTTAAATATGCCATATTTAAATTTGCTCTATTAACTTGAAATTTTGGTGTTGTTTTTCTGGTAGAACATTGAAATATTTTTTATAGAATTCAGTTCCCATTCGATGTCCATGACATCTCTCCACCCAAGTATGAGACCATTTTGGATTAGCCTTCTCACAAGTTACAACTACTTTACCTGGTACCATGGCAAACAAAGTTCCGTTTCTTCCCATTCCCACCTAAAATATATGAAATATTCATAGATGAAATATATTTTTATTTACATTTTTTATTGATTTATTTACATTGAGTCCAGGATGAAAACGAAGTGTTCTTTGCAATACTAGAATGGTACCTTCAGTTACTTTATGTCCATCTTGCCTCTTCCAACCCCTGTGCTTTGGCCTAGATTTAGTGCTAGTGTTTTTGGTACTTCCACCAGTTTTTTTGCTAGCATTACGATAAACATCTGTAAAATGGGTATAATTATGTTATTGCTTCAATACACTTCATACTTTCATACACTACTTACTTTCCAATATTTTTTGAGGACTTAATATTTGTTTTATACTGGAAAAAATGGAATTCATGATTAAAATGTTATTATTCAATAAATATTTGTTGGTTATAAAAGAGGTTATGCAGAACTGCGCATGACTTTTTAAATATAACCGAAAGATGGCGCAACAGTAAGTTGAAGAGAATTGTATAAATAATAATAAGTGTTATTAAGTTTAGATTTTCATTGAAATAATGTTTAAAAATTATAAATAGTTTTAATATTTCACTAAACGTGTAAATATTTATTATATTAATAAATTGATTCGCTTTCATTGGCGTTCGTTAATGTTCGCTGCAATTCGTAAATTACGAACAAACTGTATGACATTTGATGGTTAGTCACCGAAGTGGTGTATGTTGCTTATGTTTCTTATTTATGAAGTAATAGAATGGTTTACGCACAGTTTCGTTAGTGCAGTGTATTCACGTATGAAAACTTTACATTATTAAGGCAAATTTAATTATAAAATAAAAGATATAATCGCACTGGTTTGAGTTTTTCTAGGTAAGTGAATGCTGGTCGATTTAGTAACGATTTGGTAGCCATTTTGTGTTTTATACATATAGGTATTGAGAGAAATGGATGAGAAATCCGCTGAGGCGATTTCATCTGCAGCAAACACGATGCCTACAATAAATTCCGGTCCTCCCCAAGCGGTCGCGGCGGCTGCCCAACAGCAGTGGTTATACAACTATCAGTCTATGTATTATCCGGGCTTGTATCCCTATGGGCAATACCAGTATCCATATTCCATGATGGGGTATTCACAGTACCAGCAGCCTTTTAAAATCAATGGACAGAATGATAGTGCCATGAAAAAGCTAGAAGATGCTGCAGAAAACAAACCCAATCCACCACTTCCTCCAGGTCCACCACCTCCAACACCAGCACCGCCACCTTTATTACAGACGCCAGGATTTTTTGGTCAGCAGCAAAAATTTGGAAATATTAGATTTAGCTTGAATGCAAGACCAACTGCACCACCAATACCTCAGAATAATTCTCTGACCAGCGGCGCAGCAAAAAAGAAGCGGAAACGCAACAAGAATAATCAACAGATCAAGATGCAAAACAATTTCAATAACTCAACAATGTTTTTCAATAGCCCGCCACTGCCGCCTCCGGAACAAAAACCGGCACCTCCACCTGAAATAATGCCCCCATTACCGCCGTTACCACCACCCCCAGACACATCGAAACCACCTCCTCCATCTGTCGTCAATAATAATGCAGTCAATATACCCAAGCCACCTATAAAGATCCCGAATCCTTATAACAATCCCACAGATGAATGGCCTGATGATTTGAAGGATTATATAGAGAGATGCTATGCCAAGTGCAAAACCAAACTGGATAAAGATCAGGTTGATATTGTACTTAAAGGTAAAATTACCTCGGCCACGGCAGCTGGCGAGCTGAACATTAGGGATTGGAAAAATGAACCATTGCCTAGTATACAAAGCGAACGGAACAATTTAGTGCCCAAGATGGTACCGGGTCAATTGGCCCAATTTCAGAATCCCCCCAAAAAAGGACTATCGGCAGCAATGGGAGCAAGATTGGGTGCTCGCGCGTCAACCCTCCGAGGTGGCAGTCGTTCTTCTTCTAGGTCTAGATCTAGGTCCCCTTATCATAGAAAATCGCTGAGCAAGAGCCCGCGTCGTAGGAGATCTTCCAGGTGAGATATACTAAGAATTCTAATACGACGATTATATTACAATGCAATATTTTTATTTCAGTTCAACTAGTAACAGCAGTGAAAGTTACATTCCAATCACCAAGAGTGCAAAGAAGAACAAGCCAAAACTATCTGAAAGATTAGGCAAGAATAAATTTGCAGGCAACAACAGCAAGCAACAGACTAAGAAGCAAAAACAAAAAGACAAGAAGTCTAATTTCTACTCAGAATTCGGCGTTATCGAGGAAAATAGTCAGCTTTTGCAGCAGCGCGCCGCTCGATTCAATAATACCTCAAAATCTGCATCGAATGTTGCCGATACAGCGATTTCTAGCCCATTGAGAAAACAGAGGGGTTCTTTCAAGTACGAGGACGCGAACGGCGACTTTGACTGGACAGAATTTCACATTGTCGGTACGTGTCGGGATTTGGAAAAGTCCTTCTTGCGTTTGACCAAAGCTCCAGAGGCGTGTGAAGTTCGTCCAGTCGAAGTCCTTGAGTGCTCGTTGCAAAATGTTAAAACGAAATGGATCCAAAAACGTGATTACTTTTACACGTGTGATCAACTCAAGTCCATACGACAAGACCTAACGGTAATAATAATTTTGAATACTTAAGTAAATGGTAAATATGTGATGTGCTTTTAGGTTCAAGGAGTGCGCAATGAATTCACGGTTGAAGTCTACGAAACACACGCCAGAATAGCTTTAGAGAAGGGTGATCATGAGGAATTCAACCAATGTCAGACCCAACTGAAGATGTTATATTCAGAAGTTGGTGGAAGAAATTGCAACGAATTCATGGGCTACCGCATGCTCTATTACATATTCACAAAAAATACCCTTGGTATTTATTTTTTTATTTTTCTTCGAACATTATTTTAACAAATTTATTTATTGTTTGAAGATATTATGACTGTGATGAAATCTCTGACGTCCTCCGAGAAAAAGGATGAATGCATTTCATTCGCGATGAAACTGCGCTCCGCTTGGGGTGGCGGAAACTTTCACAGATTCTTTAAACTATATCTTGTGGCTCCTAAAATGTCCGGCTTTCTCGTTGACTGGTTTATCGAACGAGAGAGGAAAGAATATTTGAAGTGCATTATAAAATGGTGAGTATATATAAATTGGGGCCCGAGGAGGCGCGGAAAACTTTCCTTTTCAGCTTATCACCTAAGTGGGTATCAAAAACTCTTTAATTAGTGTCTCCGTTTTTTTTTGTTTTTTATTATTATTTTTTTTATTTACATTATTGGTATACGCTTTAATATTTAGAGAAAACTTGTTCTTAGTACAAGCTAATGAATCTAGTACCGTCAACTAAAAGTCAATTATTTATATTATTTCTATGATCATTGTAACAAGTTTTCTACTAGATTTGAGTCGTTTATTAAAATCTTATTTTACTGTTTAGCTATCGGCAAAACATTTCGCTGAAATTTGTTTCGGATGAGTTGGCTTACAATTCCCAGGATGAGTGTTTATCGTTCCTTGAACCTTTCGGAATTCAATTCGCGGACAGTGCCAGGACGAACATTGACTGCAAGGCCAGCATGGTTGCATTGGCAAATTTCTGAGTGATACTTATTCAAATCCAGGCACTCTTTTCGATAATTTGCTGAAGCATTTTAATTTCATACAACACATGTCTTGTTGACTATGAACGTATTTATTGGAACTCGGGAGGACGATACCCGAAATCAAACCGTTTCGAGGGCCACTATTTATATTATATGTAAATATTACATACATACAGGCAGTTTTGTACATAGATATGAGTTCTGATTGAGATATTCCTATGGAAACAACGAACGAGCTTGACCTATGTGCTTAACCAACCACATTTCACATTATTTCCTATCTCTTTGTTTCTGTCGTCTCCATGTCTAAATCAAAAACTATGAAATAATCGTAGTGCGGAGGAGGTCGTGAGTCATCTATTCACAAAATCGTCTACTGCTACTAATAAGTGTCTTCATCACTAGGGACTATATAGTGATCAGTGCCCGGGAAAATTGTTGATGATTGTTGTTGGTTTTTAAACATATATTTTTTATTTCTCAAATGAAGTCGTTTCATTTTCACATTGTAAATAGTGATTATTTTTTCAAAGAAATAAATATTTAAAATACTTCAATATATTATTTTTATTTATTTATATTTTCAGGGCTGGTTTAAACGTAATTACATGTCAGATTTTGTAGAATTCCGTGCTTGCGACGGAAATAATTAAAATTTCATAATCATAAAATTTATAACAAATTTTAACATTATCTGTACTGAGTGAGGTAGTTGGTGAAGAGGATATTTCACGCTTGCTCTTACCCGTACCTGGTTGTTGGTTTTCCTGTTCGGAAACCAGGGGGTTTTCGTCATGGTTTATAGTTATGAAAGCGAGTGGAGCACATAAAAAACTAAAGTGTTTCTTGTAAGACTTTACAATAAAAAACATTTTTTCAACATGTACGAAATGTTTCGATGCAGGAGTTTGTGAAACTCTGGCATAGACTACAATGCGTAAATCAGTATTATAAAAATAGATGTAAAAGATGGTAGGTTTGGATCTCACCAACAATAAAATACATTATGTGGTGGATAAGCTCTGGTCACAAAATAATCAATAGTTCAATGAGCATGAATTTAAATTTATATGCATTACTAATTATTTTTTATTTGCATCTATGTTATGTAAAGATTATTTACATCTTGAAAGGTGAAAAATTTATTGGATTATTAACTTTTATTTTTAATTATATAAAATCAATGTTAAGCAATTGCTTATAATAATAAGCATTGTTTATTGAGTACAAAAATAATGATAATAATAAAAGAAATAAATAAACAGTATAAGATAAATACATAGGAAATAAAAATTAAATAAAAAAATTCAATATAAACGAAACAAAAATATATTAAAAAATAAATATAAATGTACCTAGGTCTTTCTGCCCCAATTGATTCTAAATATCTGAAAATTGTCCTTAAATAAAAATATTTTTACTGTTTTAATACTAATTACTATTGTACGCATTTTCTTGGACGCTTTTATGCGTAGTTAATAGAATCGGTCTTGGTGAACTTCAATATTCTAAGGACTGATTGGGAAAAAAACTTCTTTTTATTAAATTAAATTAAACTTAGATTTTTCTTTCAAATTTTAAATTATTTGCCGTTAGTTACTAGTGGCGCTTTCTTAAGAGTGGCTAAACAATTTTTTCATTAGCCTTAGGTCACCCTGAGTCATGTAGATATGTAACCATCATAACTGCAGATTATTCTTCTTTCGCGCATCCAACTTCCTCACTTGGTTTGTGCACACTGTAGATTCACGGAAGTATTTATAAACTAAATTAAATATGTAGTTTTTTTATATGAATTGATTCATTAAACAAATTTAAATATTGAATAATGCATACATTACTTATTAACTACAGTTTTACCAAAAAAACAAATAGTTAATATATATAAATAATATAAAAATAATTATTGCTGCAATAGGCTATTGACCATAGGTATTTCTGCCTATTGATTATATGCATATAATTATTATATATTATATTATAATGATGTTACACGGGTTTTTGGTAACTGAAAATTTATAAACAATTGGATTAAAAGTTTTAACAATTATACGTTAGTTTGCATGTATGTATGGTTGCATATTCGCTTTTAAAATATATTGACGAGGTTAGGTGATGCGCAACGGTTTTTGTCCTTCATCATCATTCGTGTGCTTCATGGTTTTTCTTCAAGTGTGTACCGGTTAATTTAAAATATTCTTCCGTTATATAAGTTGTTATCGTCCATTGAATTCTGTAAGTGTGATAAATAGTGTGTTCGGAAAATGTTTAATACGAAATTGGAAGTGGACCGGCACGTCGAAAATTGCCTACGGAAGATAAACACTGAGTTGGAGGTAAGATCACGCCTGCTTCTTCGCCATTGATATCCGATATATATTTTTTCTTTTCACCTAACCTAGCATAGATTTTTCTATACATGCTCATAATAGTAATTTATCAATTATATTGCATTCTAGTTGAATTACGTGGATTTGCGTAGTTACTTATTTTTAGTACTATTGCTAAGGTCCAAAATATATCAAGCCGCCGTTTGGCGGGAATTCTATTTATAAATTATACTTGTATTGGCTTTTCACAATCATGTTTTTGTTTACAGAGAAACCTAAGATGCTTTGCTTTTGCCAAGCTTTATTACAAGGTGGGCGATTACAACAGTGCTCACCGATACATAAGCAGTTACCTAAATGTGAAAAGCTCTTCTTCAGAAGGGCAACAATTATTGGGAAAAATATATGAAAAGCTTGGTAAGAAGGCTGAAGCCCTTAATGCATACAAGACAAGTTTAGATATTGACCCAAAGCAGAATAGTTTAGTACTTAAAGGTAATAATCTTATATTTATGATAGCTAATTCATTTAAAATATTATTCCCTTAAATTTCATTCTAGTTTGTGAATTGATGGCCAGTGATGACGTTAATTTGGATCAGACTGGTGCAAAATACTTCTGTGAATTAGCGCAGAGTTTTGACCCATATAACCCAGTATTGTTTCAATTAAAAGCCAGATTAGTGGCTCTGGAGAGTAAAGATCCTAATGAAGTTACACAGTTGCTATTAAAGGAGCTAGAGGCACGTCCCTTAGATGTTGACATTAGAGTGAGGCTGCTCAGGCATCTGTTACAACATAAGCAAATCAAAGAAGCTTACAATCATGCCTATGATATAGAGAAAAAATATCTATCAATATTCCTGAACAGCTTGAATTGGTATGAAACATTAGCTGAAGTCCTGGTATGTTACCAGAGGGAAAACTCTATTGGTAACACATTAACTTGGGAATACTGGATGCTCTTGATCTCCGTCCTCGATAAATTGGTATCTCTTAGTTTAGACGAACGTTCAATATCCATAAAGAATAACACAGAATACGTGACAGCCGTCTTAAATTTTGACCAGAACCTTCGAATAGCCGTCGATAAAATCAAGACTTGTCCGGAGAAACAGTTAATTGCCGAGTTCATAAACCACTACAGCGGTCAGTTATGCTTACATTTTATAACTTTGTTATTCAAATACGCCCGAAAGGATTTAATCAAATACAAGGAGGCTATCCAAATCAGTATGCCCTTGTTATTTGCTGCTTACAGCTTTAAGCCTTCAGACTTGGAGAGCATTTGGTTCCAACATGCGAGTGAAGGTTATAAGCAACAAGTACAGAGGTGGCACAAAGAAGCAGCTTTTCGATGCTCCCAGGTTGGTCACATGATTATGTCCAGTGACAGAAGGAATTCTGTTTTGGAGCGAGCAAAACAAGGTGCGACGGGATTATGGCGCGAGCACGCTTTCAAAAAGATTTTTGTCACAAGAGATCACCAGTTAAAACTAAAAACAAGTTTTTTTACGTGCTCTGAACAGTTTGTGGACTTTTCGATACAGCTTCCAGATACCACTGAGCTGGTGAAGTACGATAATGTTGCACAGCTGGTATTTCCTGGCTCGCTGCACCACTACATCTGGATTGGATTGAACCAAGAGCTGACCCAGTTCAATTGTTCTGCTTTTAATGGTTTGAACTACTCTATTAAGAATTTGAACAATTGCGCGGCGGAATCGTTGAATGTTTTGGATATACAATCATTCATATACTGCTCTGTTCTTTGCGCACAGGCACAGATCGAAGAAAATAAGCATACGATTTATTACAATATGGAGAAGCCCAGTGTGTTACCGGTATCAGTAATGAGTATGCTTGGGACTGCCAATCAAGACAAATGGCTGAAGTGCGCTTACAAGATGTTCTCTTCCAATCAGTATAATTCAGACTTGGGAGATGTTCGATTGACATTGATTCGAGGAATAGAAGTTGTTCGGTGTATTGGGAATCACGGATTGGACGTGAAACTATTGATTTGCTTGGCAAAAATTTTCGAAGAACGAGCCAATAAGTTGACCAAACAATCTGAAATAGAGTTTAACGATGCTCGTGCAGAATTGTATTGGAAGGCTGCCTTGCCGCTCTTAGAGAAATTGAAGCGGAATCAAGCGGTATCATATTCTACCAACAGACTATTCGAATACAAAATCAAGGAATTGACTCAAACTGAAATACCATTGAATATTGAAGCTGCCAAACTATTCATGGCATCTCAACTGATGAAGCGCAAAGAATATGAGAAAGCGCTGCAAATATTTGAAACATTAAAAGACCCGTACGCTAGTTTCCATCAGAGTCAAATTTATAAGTCGTTGGCCGAGAAGGAAACGAATCTTAACAAGGAAAACGTTACTTCCGAGATGCGCAGCCAACAAATTATTTTGCTAACGAAAGCTCGCGATTATTTGTATCTGACTTTGGATAGATTACGTAATCCGAACATAAATAAAAAGCATCCACTCAATAGTAAATTGGGAACAGAGATCGAGAAGATTGAACGGCTTCTCTCTCGAATTGATCCAGATACTTGTCTTAATAGAAACGACGAGTGCGATGAAATGTCCGATGAGAACGTGTCATCGTACGGCAGTGAACAACATTACAATCATAGCTATACTAACGGAATGTTCATTCCTCGTCACGAGAACACCAACATGCACTCTACTCCGTTTAGGGATAATACCAGAAGGGAAGCACGTCCCAGTCCTGAACGCCTTGACGCCCAGCTACGACAGCTAGCCGCATCCAAAGATGCTGCTATAAATCACATACTGGATCAGAATAAGATCATGGTCGAATCGCACAAGAATCTAGTCGATGAGCTAAAATCATTCCGTGAAGCAGTCTCTGCCTTGACTATTACCGTAAACGACTTGAAACATATTAGAAGCAGCGTCGACGACATCAAACAGATAAAAGTGTCTGTCGATGAATTGAAGGTATCTGTCGATGAGTTGCAGAACTTCAAGAGTGTCACCGATTTAGTCTATGAGATGCGCAAGGAGATATCTGAACTGAAGAAGGATACGAATAAAATTAAGTCTAATCAGCTGAGCGACGAAGATCTGTATGTGCTAGACGAGGAGTACAGAACCGATTATGGTAGTACGAGCACGAATGCTTCGAGCCTTGCATCGTCAATTTATCCAAACTATGCAAGAATGGCTCCACAAAATCCTTCTTGTCCTAATCCGACAATGTCTTACAGTAATGCAGGTTATTATCCACCAATATACTCCATGTACCCTTGCGGCCTTCCTCAAGCCGGTAAGTGCAATTTTGAACTTTTTATATGAAGTGTATTAAAATTTTATTGATATTACAGGAGCTTTGCCATTCGGCGCTGAGTCGCAATTGCCTGACATTAGGGCGGTTGCCATGAATGCGGCCCAATCTGTAATGAACCCTGCTGTTGTGGCAGCCGCAGCCGCCGCTTATCAGCACGCACCCTTGCATCCGCAGGCTGCGGCTCCTCCAATAACATTCCCGCCATCGCCATTGCAGCAACTGCACAATCAAGTGCTGCCACAAATCTTCAAGGAAACGACTATTGCTCCACCTGCAGCACCACCTGTAATCAACACGAGTGCAGCGAACAAGGCAGCTCCGGTTAATGTCGTTATAACTTCTTCGGATCCTTTGCCTACTATCAAGACGTCAAGTCCTCAAATATTTTCGGTTACTATTCCACCGCATCATCTAAAAGGAAATCAGCAGAAGCCCCACAATTATCAAATTCAATTGCCCGCCTCGACGTCTACTATAGTCACAACGCCATCAATACTGAGTCAATCGCCTATGCCAGTTTCTACGCAATCGTTACTATCGAATGTGGCACCTCCAATCTTCTCTGCTCTACCAGATAAGTCACCCAATAGGAACGCAAGTCTCGGATTCCAAATTGAGAAGAGTTTGGCGCTCAGCTTCAACAAGTCTGCGAATGATACCATTCTAAATCGTAGCAACGTTTCTACCTCATCACAGGAAGAACACGACCCGTGTCCCGATTTCAAGCCCATAATTCCATTGCCAGACGAAGTACCAGTGAATACAGGCGAAGAGAATGAGGAAGTGCTATTCTGCGAACGTGCAAAACTCTTCAGATATGTAAACAAAGAATGGAAGGAGCGCGGAGTTGGCGAATTGAAGTTACTCAAAAATCCGGAATGCGGCAAGATCAGATTGTTGATGAGACGCGATCAAGTTCATAAAATCTGTGCCAATCATTATTTGACAGAAGACATGACTCTGAAGCAAATGAGCAAGAATGAGCAAGCCTACATTTGGGGAGCAAATGATTTCTCAGAAGGCGAATATATTATTGAGAAATTCTGTGTCCAATTTAAGACACCTGAATTGGCTAAAAACTTCTTCAAAGAATTTGAAAATGCTAAGAAGTTAATTACAAAAAAAGTAGAAAATAAACCAGCGGATTTGGGTGGATTTAAGTTCACTTCAAAGCCAGCATTCAAACCGAAGGAAGATAATCCTGTGGTGACAAGTACCGTTTCTCAAGCTGATGATAAGAAAACCGCGAGCCCCTTCGCGGCGTTTACTTTCACAAAAGACAAGCCAACAGATTCAATGAAGACTTTCAACTTTGAAACCAATAAAAATACATTTAGTTTCACTAAAGAAACACCAAGCAAGCAAGATAAGAGTGTTACAGATAGTCCGATATTTTCAGTACCATTGGTAAAGAACGTTCAGAATGAAACTAAATTAATTAAAGAAAACGCTAATGTGTCATCTATATTTGGTAACAGTTCAAGTACATTTACACCGGTTAAGCAAACGGAACAACAATCTACAGACAAGGATGAAGGCAGCGCAGAAGATTTTGTTCCAACTGTCGAATTCCAGCCGGTCATTCCACTACCCGATTTAGTCGAAGTAAAAACTGGTGAAGAAGATGCAGAAGTGTTGTTCGAATCGAAAGCAAAGTTACTCCGATTTGATACTAACACTAAAGAATGGAAAGAACGAGGTGTGGGACAAATGAAGATCTTAAAAGAAAAAAATATTCGTTTGGTGATGCGGCGCGAACAGGTGCACAAAGTATGTTGTAATCATCAATTGCTGAAGGACATGGAATTCAAAATGATGAAGGGAAGCACCAAGGCGGTTAACTGGTGCGCCAAAGATTACTCCGAGGGCGCCTTCAATACTGAAATGCTGGCAATACGTTTCAAAACTGAAGACATTACTGCTAAGTTCTTGGATGTATTGAAAGAAGCAAAGGAAATGTTGGACGACAGCAACGGAGTCAGGCTAACCGATGATGATAAAGCTGGTAAAGTAGCTAAGCAATCGGAAGAGAAAGTTAAGACTACAGGGTTCGGCGATAAGTTCAAACCCAAAACTGGTACTTGGGAATGCAAAAATTGCTACATTGTGAATGACCAGAAGGTCAATCATTGTATGGCATGCGAGACTCCCAAGAATGATACTGTACCTAAGAAACAAACCGATAGCAGTCAGTTCTGTTTTGGTGTTGGAGCTAAAACTACAGGTTTTGGCGACGCATTTAAACCGAAAACCGGCAGCTGGGAATGTAAATCTTGTTATACCAGGAACGACTCTACGAAAACAAAATGCGCTTCATGCGAAATACCAAAGGAAGGACCATCCGACTCCGCTAACACGGGCAGTACTTTCAAGTCTGCCGTCGATCTTAGTACGGGTGGATTAAGTTTCAGTTTTGGTATGCCAGCGGCCACTCAAAAGCAGACGGTGGTGGCAAAACCGGTGGTAACTAAAGGTTTCGGTGATGCATTTAAACCTAAGGCGGGTAGCTGGGAATGTAAGGAATGTTACACGATATCCGAAGGCAACTACTGTCTCTCATGTGAGTGCCCTAAAGACGACACAGTACCAGCTAAAGATAAAACCTCGAAGAGCGTAAATTTGGACACTGGCGGACTTAAATTCAAGTTTGGTATCCAACCAACAACTGTAGCAACACCAACGAGTACGACTACTGATACTGAAAACAAAGGATTCCAATTTAAACCATCTAATTCAAATACGAAACAGGCAGACACCACAGAAGAAATTGTATTTGGGTCACCGCACAAGACTGGATTCGATTTTACCCCACGATCGCCGCGTCGTCAAAGTTCCGGTCCTGGCCAAGAAGAAGAAGCAGAAAATAGTTACTACGAGGATGAAGAAGATAATATATACTTTAAACCGGTAATTCCCCTGCCTGATAAAGTTGAAGTTACCACGGGAGAGGAAGATGAAGACGTCTTGTATTGCCACAGGGCAAAATTGTTCAGACATGTTGACCATGAATGGAAAGAACGAGGCATTGGGGATTTAAAGATATTGTACAACACCAAGGCAAATAAGTTAAGGTAATTAGTGTTTTTAATCTATTATTTTCACAATATAGTATTCAAATCTAAAGCAACAACAATGACAACCTCATTTACTTGACATTGATCTACATTTTATTTTGATGTTGCTTTTATATTTTTTAATTGTGTCGATTTTTGTGCTCTCCGTTTTGATGAATTTCTTATTGTACATGAGTCTTATTTCAGAGTTTTGATGCGTCGTGAACAGATACATAAGATTTGCTTGAATCACATCCTGACTGACAGCATCGCATACACCTCGAAGGACGACAAAACATGGTTATTTAGTGCCAACGATTATTCAGAAGGCTCATATGAGTACCAGAATTTCTGTTTGCGTTTCAAGACCGCAGAAATCGCGAAGCAGTTCAAAGAAGCTGTGGACGAGGCTCTGAAGAAGTCGTCTCACGGTAAGATTTTGTTTAATGTTGATATGAATACGTTTGTGATAGGTGGTTGCATCGCGTTCGGTGCAATCGCCGCTATTGCTATTCTCTACCGTAGAAGTTAGTCTATAGATTAATGGTGAATAGAGAATAGTTGGGGGAGGAAAATAATTTCTATCTCGCAGTATTAATTTTCAATAAAATCGGTGTTAAGACAATATAGTTTCGTTTATTTTGCCCCCCACGCTTTTCTTTTACTTTATTTTTATTTTTCGTTTTATTTTATCTCTTCTAGGAGTTGAAGATGAAGATGATGATGAAGTTGAGTTTGTGTGCGAAACTTCGGTCACGGCTGAGGAAGAGGCGGAGGCACTAAAACTGGGGCTGCCGCCCAAATTCATGTCATACAGACAATTGGCAGACTGCGAATGCTCGCAATGTAAAGAAGATGACGATATTTTAGATAGTACCCCCAAGAAAAACAATACGACAGAATTCAGCACACCGAATTCAACCTACTTTGGAACCCCGTCTGGAGACAACAACAGCTTTACAACCATCGTCAAGCCAGAAAAGCAAGGAACAACTACTTTAAAAGAATTACTTTCCAAACCAACCATTTTTGGAAGCAGCCTGATTGCTGCTAAGAGCAATGTGACCACTTCAACTAGTTCCGGTATTTTTGGTGTTTCCGATGAGGATAACAAGTCGTCACCAGCTAAATTCTTTGGAGGATTTAGCATGAATACAACCACTGCACCGTCATCGACTGTTTTTGGAACAACCACTGAAAATATTTTCAGTTCGACTAAAACAGGACCCACAACTATTTTCAGCAATAGTCCAACTACAACATTAACGAATGTATTCGGCACTGGTTCTGATCACAAAACAACATCTTCTGTCTTCGGAGCAACTACTACCACGGGCAGTATTTTTGGAGGTAGCGCTATTTTTGGATCCTCTGCTCCGCCTCCAACATCGTTCACTAATGAAAAGGTCTTTGGTAATATTGCACAATCAACAACTGGAAAGAAAGTAATTGGAAATGGAACGGCTCCGACTAGCGGAATCACATTTGGAACGCCTACTACGTCGACGATGACAGGAAACTTATTTGGAACACCCTCCACGGTCACTGGGAGCATATTTGGTGGTAATAGCAATGTCTTCGGCGACAAAAATACAAGTACCCCGACTACGACGTCCACCGGAAGCATTTTTGGAGGATTTGGTTCGACATCAACCCCCCCAACTACGACAAATGTATTTGGTACTCCATCATCTACAGCAACTGGTTCAGTCTTTGGTAGCAGTGCAGTTTTTAATACGAGCTCATCCGTTTTTGGAACCCCTCCGCAGACGACTGCCTCTTTCAGTGGAAATATTTTCGAAACAAATACAGCATCCCCAGCTACTAAAAGTATCTTCGCCGGTGATAACAGTAGTAATCTAAGTTTTACATCGATCATCAAAGAAGCTGCAAACTCCTCTGCCCCAAAAACAGAGCTATTATTCTCTTCAATGATTGGCGACAAGCAAACAGCTGCTTTTGTTACATCTGGCAGTAAGCATAAATAGTATATATAATATTTAGCAGGAGATCTAATATATTGTTCTTTCAGATGTGGACAATCCTTTCGCAAGAATAGGCGCCGGAGCTCCAGTTTTTGCTTCGCAGAAGAAGCCGACTCAGAACAAGAATGTGCAGGATGAAACAAAGGATGACGAAGGCGCAGAGGGAGAAGAATATGATCCCTACTACGCGCCAATTGTACCGTTACCAGACGCAATCGTAGTTACCACAGGCGAAGAAAATGAAGAAGTTCTCTTTACACACAAAGGCAAATTATATCGGTTCGATAATAAGGAGTGGAAAGAGAGGGGAGTGGGTGATGTCAAAGTACTGCATAACCCAGAAACACGTAATAATTCATTTCTCCACAAAATTGTATTTTGCATTAATATTATTTATATTGTAGGTACTTATCGATTGTTGTTGAGGCGAGAAGTCGTTCACAAAATCGTTTTGAATCAGCGGATTACTTCCAACTTAGATATGCAGCCGTTTAGTAAATCTGCAAATACGTGGATGTGGGCCGGTTATAATTACTGCGATAACGAAACGCTATCAGAGAACCTGGCAGTTAGGTTTAAGGATGAAAAGACATACATGCGATTTTACGAGACCGTGCAAAAGGCTATAGAGGAGGTGAAAAAAGTCAAAAGCAGTGCATCCGATGTCCCAACCACCATCGAAAATATAAGCGAAGTAGACAATGACGAAGTGGATGAAGAAGAGGATGTGGAAGATGAAGAAGTGGATGAGGAAGAAGAAGAAGATGATGATGAGGAGGATGGCCGGTAAGCAAGTAGCATTGAAATGGCATTAGGTTGTTCTTTAAATATTATGTTGTTTATAATTTTGTTAGTTTGTATCATTTATTTTTCTAAATAAATTAAGTATACGTATTATAAGTATTTTTTCTCCGGGTCATATTTCTAGAAGAGTGTTGTTCGCAAAGGAGTGCGCTCTGAGTGAAAAACTTCCATCTGGAGAATGGGTCGAATTATCTTCTATGGTTCATTTACAAATAATTTATGACCCAGAAAGATGGATTTCCAGGATTATAGCTGTTGATAATACCGGATGCATTCACACAAATAGTGTTATTAAATATACTGAGAGCTCAATGCGAATGGAACCTGACGTAAGTATTATGTTATAGATACACGGCAGGATGATATGTAAATTTTGTTGTTTTTGTGCAGGAAAATGGTGTGATATGCAATTGGACGAGCCTGGATTCTGACGGCGAGAATATGATCAAGAGGAATCTGAGGGCCACCTTCGATTCAAATTATAACGCCACAGATTGTTATTGCGCTTTTGAGGAGACATTCTCTTATATTCACGAAAAATAGGTTTAATTTTAAATAATAACATTAAATATTCATTACAATTTATACGTAACATTCAAATTAACAAATGTCCATCGCTCAGCCTCGGTAGATAATTCCTACATAATACATGTAAAACAACCAATAAATGCTTGTTAGTATCTAGACAAGTATATATATACATATATTGAGGTTATTTGCATTTTATTCGTATTATAAATAAATAAGGTTATTCCAAAAAATAATTAATCTTCCACTCTGTTACTCACGAACTTTGCTAAACCGTAGATTCGTTTCTTGATGAAACGAATCTATTCGTTCTGTCTTTTCTTCTGCCGTTATTATTAAGGGTTATTTATGATGTACTTTATATGAATAGTCAACAAATCACAAAACTAGATTGGAAAAATCACATCCATCACTTTGTATGTAGTGACCAATCGTTTTTCAACAATTGAAACTATGTATTGTATTTATTATTCCTTATAAATTATTAATAGTAAATATATAGTTCTGATAAATCATTTTATTTATAAATACATGAAAGATTGATGTATAAAAGTATAATTAGCAAAATAAAACACTAGTACAATATTAATATGAAAAAATCTGATATTATTATTTAAAGTATCATATATATATATACACATAACTATTGAGGAAAATAGAGTGAATAGACTATAAGTTGTAGATAGTATATAGTTTTAATAATTAAAATAAGTTTGGTTGTTACATGTAAAAATAAAATAATAAAGAAAATTATTGATCATCAACTTCTTCTCTTTTTCGTTTCAAATCCATGTTGTTGCTGCTACTTGTAATACCATTACTACTTGCATTCTGCAGTGTCTGTGTAATCTGAATTTTTGGCTTGAGAACAGTTTTCTGAGGCTGCAAATTTGGATTGGATATCTTTGTCACTGGTTTGGGAATGGAGACAGTTTGTTTCTGGATTCCAAAATTGCTTGTACGTTTGATAATGTTTACAGTAGGTTTGCTATTAAAGGAGTTCTTTACAGGCTTCTTCTGCACTCCCTTCAAAACGTAATTTGCAGATGATAAGCAATGACGGTCTGGGGGTAATCGAAGACCACATGGTGGTTTGATCAATGGCAATGGATTATTGTTTTTATTCCTAGCACATTCTAGTAAAACCTCCCTTGGTGGTGGCATTGTAAAGGTACTTTCACCTTGCAATTGGAGGGCCAATCTAACATCATCCAAATCCAACAACCTCTTTTTTGAATTATTTGCAAATACCCTAGCTTCTTCCAATATTGTTGATCCATATCTGTATACAAATTCTGTGAGCTGAACTATTGTTTTTGGCTCATATTCAGTAACACCCATCTCCTTTAATATGGCAATTATTACTTGTCCATCCTTGGGCATATTTTTGGCCGGCGTGGGCTTTGGTTTCTCTTTCTCGGCCATATCCACTAAAATATTTAAGCAACAATAACTTACTAAAATTATAAACAATTAAATATTATAGATGACAGTTCCTAACCTTACACTTACAACACTTGTAAAACTTTAAAGCAAAATACCAAACAATGCTAATTCCAATACTACCAACATTATCATATAATGAAAATGTTATTTTGGATTCGTATATTATACTTTTTTTTTACATATAAAATAAAATACTTTGTATAGTTTATAAATAAATAGATTGTATTTAACAGGAAATATATAATATGAAACCACAGTGAAGTACTAAAGTACTTGTTATTACCAACAACTTTGACAGATATAAACAGATATAAAAAACCCTAATTCGGTCCTTTATCTTTGTTGACTTTTGTTCTGTATTTTCGTGTACATCAGTTTCAAGTTCTAATGTTTAAAATAAGAGTTATGTTTAATAATTGATTGCATATATTTTTAATTATTGATAATGTTATGATATACATTTCAATTTCTATGTTGCAATGGGTGGTTATGTGAGACTCAATAGGATTTTCAGTTCAATACTAAGTATAATGCTTAAGATATGGGCCTATTCAGGCTTAGCTTTATTTGCTTGTTTCCTGTTTTACTACATGTATGGAGGCTTTGTGGCTTTCCTACTGCTAATTTTTGCAGCTACTGGTATGTATTATATTGATCTGTATGTAACAGTATTTTGAAGTGAGTACTTTCAGGTATATTATATCATGCTGAGGATAATTTCCTCTTTTATCCAGAACTGCCTAGTCACTCTAGAGTGTTTATTCCTGTGCCGTCAATGTATAATTTACCTTATGAAGCAGTGCAGACTAAAAGTTCAGATGGAACTTTGTTACATATGTATTTTATTCATCAGCCTGCGGAGAGGCAGAGACACTCACCAACAATAGTATTTTTACATGGAAATGCTGGAAATATGGGACACAGATTGCAGAACTGCGTTGGCTTGTACCATAATTTACATTGCAATATATTGTTGGTTGAATATAGGGGTTATGGCTTGTCAGAGGGACAACCTAGTGAGGATGGATTGTATATGGATGCTAGAGCAAGCATTGATTATTTGTATTCTAGAAGTGATATAAACCATTCAGAAATTATTGTCTTTGGAAGGTCATTAGGTATATATTGACATTACATTTGTAATTAATATTTACTAATTCAGGTGTTTTTATTTGATAGGTGGAGCAGTTGCTATAGACTTGGCCAGCAGGGCTGAATATTCAGATAGAATCTGGTGTTTGGTTGTTGAAAATACTTTCACAAGCATACCTGACATGGCTAAGGTCCTTCTGCAGTGGAGACTTCTCAATTATCTGCCACTAATGTGTTACAAAAATAAGGTATGTCAGCAACAATTTGAAAATATATTTAAATTTATTTTTAACAATATTTCAGTTTCTCTCTCTGTATAAAGTGCTTCATCTGAGAGTGCCTACATTGTTCATATCAGGCTTAGCCGACACTTTAGTACCGCCTAAGATGATGTCAGATTTGCACAGTCGCTGTGGTAGCATTCGTAAGCAGTTGTTGCAGCTTCAAGCAGGCACTCACAATGAGACCTGGACCTTGCAAGGTTATTACCATTCACTGGCGGTATTCCTGCAAAACTGCAGATTACAAAAAATGGATAGAACGCAACTGCAAGGCAATGTTAACGGTATTCATTTCCAGTCGCCAGGCGGTTCATGGGGAAACATCCAAAATATATAATTTATTTTAGTTTTACTTTATAAGTGTATCGTTTTTGTATATATTTTTAGTGCCATTTTATATAATGGATACGTCCAATTGCATATAACGTGTTTAGTGAGATATCTCTAATTGATTGTGTAGTTTGAAAAACGTGTCGAGTATTTTTTAAATCCTCCAGTCAATACCAAAACCAAAGGTTACTTTGCACATACGTTGGTTTGTGAATGTATAAATGAATAATATTTTATTTTATTCCTAAAATCTACAGCCTGTAAATATATTTAATTTTCATAAATAAAATTATAAATTATATAAACATTCGTCATTTTTGAGCTGCTGTGAAATCGTCATCTAATCTTATCGTTTCAAAATTATATTTTTACTCGAATACATATTATAAATATATATGTACACATAGCACATTCTAATAATTATATATTGGTAAATCTTATGATACAAAAACGAATTTTGATTATTTCCATTTATATTTCATGAGCAAACTAGCAACTCTTATTTCGAAACTGAAATTGTTCAAATATTTTGGAGGTTTTTATATGTATCTTACACAAAATCTTAAGTTTATTTCTCATTTAATGTCATTTATTTGAAGAGAAATGTAAATAATAAACTTTGATTATATGCAACTGATATGACAAATACCTAAATCATATTTTATAATTTATATTATATGATAATAGCAAGCTTATACAAAAATCATATTTAATCACAACGAAAATATTTAGTAGGAAAAAGGTTTTTAACTTTTCATGCTTTCATCAATCCACCACGCTGAGAAGTGGCATGTGCAGATATATTTTCGTTGGTTAAGAGGTTAGGAAGGGAGAGTTGCTGGCACGTCATAGGTGATCGTCGAAGTAAAAGTGCTCAAATTGGATTCAATCAGATATTCAATTCATCCGGTGTCCTAAACTAGTTCGTGACGATGAGTGATGAAAATAATCAGGTTATGAACGGGACCGGTGAAGAAGGTCCACAGAAGACTGCAAAACAGCTGGAAAAGGAAGCAAAGAAACAGGCAAAGTTGGATAAATTAAAGCAAAAATTAGAAAAGAAGAATGCAGCCCCTGTCAAAGCCCCAGCAGAGGTAAGCTTGTTGAACCAACAACCATATGGTAACCATATAAACCTCATATCCATTTAGAAAAAAGAGAAGAAGAAGGAAGTGAAGGAAGCTGCTATCTATGAAGAAGATACCCCTGAAGGTGACAAGAAAATTGTCTCTAATTCCATGCCAGATGCTTACAGTCCAAAATATGTAGAAGCAGCTTGGTACAGCTGGTGGGAAAAGCAGGGTTTCTTTAAACCTGAATATGGAGTGAGTCATAATAATAATAATGTGATCCAATTTTTCAATAATATTGCATCATTTTTTTTTCTCTAAAACCTCAAATTCATTTATTTAGAGATCTTCCATTGTTGAGAAAAACCCTAAAGGCAATTTCACCATTATCATTCCACCACCAAATGTAACTGGTTCCTTGCATCTTGGACATGCTTTGACCAATGCCATTCAGGATTCCCTCATTCGGTGGAACCGTATGAAAGGCAAAACCACTCTTTGGAATCCAGGATGTGATCATGCTGGCATTGCCACTCAGGTAGTGGTTGAGAAGAAATTGTGGAGAGAAGAGAAGAAAACTAGACATGATGTTGGTAGGGAAAATTTTGTCAAGAAGATTTGGGAATGGAAAGAAGAGTATGTTGCTTCCAACAGAAAATATTATTTTATTTATTGTTTCAATTTTGTAGGAAGGGTGACAGGATTTATATGCAATTAAAAAAATTAGGGTCTTCTTATGATTGGACCAGGGCAGCATTTACAATGGACCCTAAATTATGCAGAACTGTGAATGAAGCTTTTGTTCGATTGCATGAAGAGGGTGTTATTTACAGGTTCAACAGGCTTGTGAATTGGTCATGCACTTTGAAATCTGCAATTTCTGATATTGAGGTAAATCTAAACTGTATTATTTTACTTTTTCTATTTATTTATTAATACTTGTAGGTTGATAAAATTGAAATTCCGGGACGAACTTTCCTTTCCATCCCTGGCTACGATGAGAAAGTTGAATTCGGTGTTCTGGTGTCGTTCGCTTACCAAGTGGCCGATTCGGATGAAAAGATTATTGTAGCCACTACTCGAGTGGAAACCATGTTAGGTGATACAGCTGTAGCTGTGCATCCCGATGATGAAAGATACAAGCATTTGCATGGCAAATTTGTTGTTCATCCGTTCTGTAATAGAAAGATTCCAATTGTGACTGATTCGTTTGTCGAGAGAGATTTTGGTACTGGCGCAGTAAAGATCACTCCTGCCCACGATCCCAATGATTACGAGGTGGGACAGAGAAACAATTTGCCATTCATCACTATGTTGGATGATAATGGCTTGGTCATCGGAGATTATGGAAAATTCACGGTATTAACTTTTATTATCCAAATACTTTAATCGTTATAACGGATTTAATTTTTTCTTACAGGGCATGAAACGTTTCCAAGCTAGAAAGGAAATATTGATCGCACTTAAAGAAAAGGGGCTATACATCGAAACTAAAAATAATCCCATGGTTGTTCCAATTTGCAGCAGAAGCAAAGACGTCGTAGAGCCAATGCTTAAACCACAATGGTATATCAAATGCGATGAAATGGCGCAAAAGGCTGTGGATGTCGTGCAGTCAGGAGAACTAAAGATAATTCCAGAAATGCATACCAAAACATGGTATCATTGGATGGATGGTATTAGAGATTGGTGTATCTCTAGACAGCTGTGGTGGGGTCACAGAATTCCTGCATATTATGTGACCATAAAAGGACAGACTCAGGAAGCTGTAAGTTATTTTAGCTAGCTTGGAAAATTAAATTACTAAATATATTTTAGGAATCTGATGAGTACTGGGTTTCCGGAAGAAGTTATGAAGAAGCTCTAGACAAGGCTTCCAAGAAATTTAACGTACCCGCTAGTGACTTAACTTTGAAACAGGATGAAGACGTTCTTGATACATGGTTTTCATCCGGCTTGTTTCCGTTTTCACTCTTCGGGTGGCCCGAAGATACTGATGACATGCAAGTGTTCTATCCATCTTCCGTTTTGGAAACGGGTCACGATATCTTGTTCTTCTGGGTGGCGAGGATGGTATTCTTCGGACAAAAATTATTGGGAAAATTGCCGTTCAAGGAAGTATACTTGCATCCGATTATTCGTGACGCTCATGGTAGAAAGATGAGCAAATCTTTAGGAAATGTTATCGATCCAATGGACGTAATAACTGGTATAAGTCTAGAGGATTTACATACTAGGTTGTATGACAGCAATTTGGACCCGAAGGAAATTGATAAAGCCAAAGCCGGTCAAAAACAAGATTATCCAGATGGTATTCCCGAATGCGGTACCGATGCTTTGAGATTCGCTCTCTGCGCCATGTGCTCAGGAAGGGACATTAATTTGGACATTTTGCGTGTGCAAGGTTACAGATTCTTCTGCAATAAGATTTGGAATGCAACTAAATTTGCATTGACATATTTTGCTAAGGATTTCAAAGCTCCAGAAGGCTACGAACTCACCGGTAAAGAATCTGAAATGGATTTATGGATGCTCAGCAAGCTGGCTTCGGCAATGTTCGATGCCAACGAGGGATTAAAAAGTTACGATTTTTCCTTAGCTACTAAATCCATTTACAATATCTGGCTGTACGATCTTTGTGATGTTTATTTGGTATGCATTGTAATATATGAATAGTTCAAACGTATTTACCAGTTGAATTTGCAGGAGTATTTGAAACCAGTTTTTGCCAGTGATAATTCGGATGCGATTTACACGGCCCAAGTCACTCTATACAGAGCATTGGATATCGGTTTAAGATTGCTTTCACCATTCATGCCTTTTATTACCGAAGAATTGTATCAAAGATTGCCGGGTGCTGCCGATAGAAGCATTCCAAGTATTTGCGTAGCGCCATATCCAGAACCTGATATGTGCAAATGGAAGAACAGCCAAATTGAGGAAGAAGTAGATTTCATTCAAAAGGTATCCAAGGCTATAAGATCAGCCAGAAGTGATTATAATATTCCCAATAAAACGAAAACTGAAGGTAATTTATAATTGTTAACATCAATACCAATCAATAATTATAATATTAACTTTTAGCTTACATCAAATGCTCTGACGCAAGCATCGAAACTATCGTCAAGAAATTTTCCAATGCTTTGCAAACTTTATCGTTTTGTTCGAAGAGCGATGTAAACTTGGATGCTCCAATCGGTTGTACAATTTTGACCATTTCAAATAAATGCGAGGTACACTTGCTGCTCAAAGGTTTGATCGATCCAGAAAAGGAAATAGCGAAAATGCAAAAGAAGTTGGATATGCTGAAGGGAACAGAGGATAAATTAAAGCAAGCTATGGGTGTAGCGGATTATGCTACCAAAGTTCCACAAGAGGTTCAAGAATCGAATACCGAGAAAAAATCCCAGACCATCGCAGAAATTCAACGGTTAGAAGTTGCGATGGAATCATTGAAGCTGATGAATTAAAGGCACGCATCTTTCTGTTTATTAGCAAATTGCATTTTTAATCAATAGTAATTAATTTATGCTAAATAAATATCCTGTTTTATTACATAGTAAATTGTGCACAGAACAAAAATAATAAATCAATAAAAATCAATACAAGTTGTTTTATCACAGCTAAAACTATAAAATATCTTTTGTTTTCATTTACGTTTTTTTTTTATCTTTCAAGTCTTTCAATTTCTTTGCGATTTTTTCTTTCATCCTCTTTTATAAATATATATACAAATTACTTACATATATATATATTTCAATCTCTAGCTTTTATTTACAATATGCCATAAAAATCTAACTGAAATTAATGAAAGAAAATAAAAATCTAGTTAATGATAAAAAATTATTAAATAGAATAATAAATAATTTAAGGAGTTACGTTTTACCATCTTTTCGTTTTTATATTTTCAATAATTTATATTTAATTCATTCGAAGGTCGCCCACTCTCCTTGAGTGTTTGCCTTCTGTGTGGTATTTCCAAATGAGTCGAACATATTAAAATCTATTCCATATTCTTCCAGGAGGTCCTTGTCTTTGCTATTGTATTTAGGTCGTTCGGCGGGAGTGCCGTTCTGTTTTATGCTGTGGTTCTCGTAGTTGTAGAGCGGGTTGGACACGCTCAGAGGGACGTGGCCGTCTTCTAGTGATTTACTGAGCAAATCACTGCTGTTCAAATAGGACGAGCTAGACAGTGAGCTATTCGACTTAAGTGGATCAAACTCGTAAATGTCCGAGGAGGAGTCTAAACGAATGAGATCTTGTGACTCGTCACTCTTCTAAAAGTAAACACATTTTTATTTTGAAGACACGATACTATAGAGGTGAATTATATGAAAAATATGGAAACGAATGATTGAAGCATGCAGGACATTTTAAAACTAAAATGAAAGAGATAAAACAAACACCATTACCTTTTTGCTAGGTGAATTTGATGGTGGTGACAATCTAACAACATCGATAGTATGCTGATTTGCAATAAGGAAAACGGGCTGTCCGTTTTCCCTACCACCCCCAACCACGAATGGCGCTGTGCCAAATAGATCGTGCGTTCTCGGCGGTACAGGTGGGGAAGAGAAGACGTCGTCAGGTGATTGCAATAGGTTTTGGGTGTCGGGAGCTCTTGATTTGAACAAGTGTGACTGGGGAGAGGCCATTGGTGCCCCTGTTCGTGATGGGAATATCCAGCGATCGGGGCTGGACGTCGGGGAGGAATGTTTGAAATTCTCTAAGCTGCGCACGGGCTTTAACTGCAAACGAGTGCCACATTTTGGTTACAAACGAAAAAACAAAACACGAATACACACAAAGCAAAGATGGAATTTAAAATCTGCATAATATTAGTAGTGAGTGCAGAAGGAATAAAAAAACAATCAAATTTAAGGTGGTTATTATCGAGTGCACTCACCGATCTATCCACGGGAGGCGTGTCCAATCTGAGTTGCAGAAGATCCTGCATCTCGTTCATTAAATCTAACTGTGGGATCATCAACGGTGGCGATCCACTTCTTGATCGATCCGGTGACATCGGCTGCGAACTGAGAGGGCTATATTGTCTGAAATTAGTATAATTTACTGTCAGCACAGTGGACAGTTTTTATTATCACCTTTCAAAGGCCATTTTCTTGGTTATCTGGGGTTCCTTTCTGTAACTGGCCACTGGGTTTCCGAATCCCATCGATCTTCTCTTACCAGTCGGAGAGTTCGGTGCTGACCGTGGCTTATCCAGCCCTTCCAGTCCGTTTCGCAGCTGCTGAGGACTCTGATTATCCTTCAGCTTCATCTTTAACTCCTTGTAGGCACTCCTCATCCCTTTCCCACCATCCTTTACCTAGAAAAAATATAATAAATGTAATTTCTAAACACATTTCCCACTGATGCATTCTGAACGGAAGCGAAACTTACAGTTTTAACAGCAGATTTCATAGCGGGGTTAGCCTATAACAATACGAGCACTTAAATCAAACCAATGCATTTAAATTAATCAAAAACTACCTTATCTTTTACACTCTTGAAGAAAGCAGAACCCTCTTTCTTCATAGATGACGTCCATTCCTTGTACTGCTGCTTCAGTTTGGAGCTGGACTTATCGGAGTATCGACATGCTTCTATTTCAAATTCATCTGAGAATCCTAAGCCGTTGTTGAGCATGTCCAATCGCTCCTCAATGAACTGAAAAAATACATGAATTATTAGATTTCAACGGTAAATATTATATTTTAAATTTATTGTCATTCACAATTTTAAAACCAAAACGCAAAGAGAAAATATTTCTATTTGTAAATATAATTATATGGTTAAGCAATTGTTTGTGTTAATAATGAATCTAAATCTTCCAAAAAATATAATTTGAACGTTGTATTGCACATTTTTTTTTAATAATCTAATAAAACCTTTTTTTGTATTAATTGTAACGATATAAAAAAGACAAGAATAAATTTAAGTTATTTTGATATAATTATTTTAATTAAGTTTACCTGTTGGAAAATTTGTAAATTTAACATCTCTCGAAGGAAGGGTTGTGAAGAGAGTGGACGCGTTTCGATGAACCGATCAGCGCCGAAAGTAACTTTTTCACCGGGTTGGAACTGCAAAGCATCTCGGTAACCGCCGATCAGCTGAACCAGGGCTCTGAGAAAGGCCCTGGACACGCCGTCACCCAACAAGGAACTCTTATTCTTCAATTGCTTTTTCAGAGACGTCACCTGCAGCAGGCATACATATGTAAATACATATCCTTCGTTGCATTGCAAAAAAAAAACACTTACAACATCGTTCGGTAAATTGTTAAGATCATCAAATGGGGTTTCGATTTTGTTTGTGTCTGCATCGAGGATGACGACGTCGCCGATCTCACAGCGATTTACTTTCTGCGAAGGAAGCAACACGCAAAAGAAAATCAGTTAAAGGATGTTGTTTAAAAAGAACTGAAAATAATGGAATTAACGAGGGCACACTTGGCATCCTCTAAACTGATTTACATCAATTGAATAAAGTGCCTGCCTGCATGGCATTCAAGTCGTGCGCGTCTCGTATCATACCATACCTTTAATACTTCATCTGGCACTCCGATGAGAAAGGGCATAGGGGCGAGTAGATAGTCTATTAATGCCATTGGAAGCACAGGGATGAATATGTGCTGCCAAATCATCGGATAGATTACATCGTTTGCCGATTGCACACAGGCGCTTAATCTTGTCAGTTTCTTGGAAGTGAAGATTATTCGACGTTCATACAACATCGACGCGAATATAACGATCATGTTGTTTGTATCGATTGCATTATAATATTCCGTTAAATTCCTCTAAAATACAAATATGTATTAGTTATTCCCAAAAACATAAAATAGTCACTTACATTTTCCGGAATACTTGGTAATTGAAATTGTTTGGGACATTCCACGTTGAATATCTATAAAAAAAAACATAGAATATAAAATTTATAGTCGATATCGATATATATTGTTATTATTATGTAACACACAAAATAATAAACTCATTTATATTTTTCAAACATAAATAATTTGGAGAAAAAGTTAAATTAAAATCATCATAAAATAATCATAAACTGTAAAACACATTTCTTATATAGTTTTAATTAGAAATTGTTTATTCACGGTTTGAAACAATATTACTGATAAATTTTGCAAAATAATTTTTGCCAGGAATTAAGGGCCAAACGGCGGCTGGAATTTGATTTTGGACGGCTATAAAAAATATGAATTAGGGCCCAGGAGATTTGGTTTAAGCTTTCTAAGGTCTCCCTCTGCACCATCATTTAATCAACCTCGTGTTAAAGTTTGAAATTTATTTATTTATTGATTGAATGATGATTTAAATGGAAACCTTTGCAGAATTTCGAGATTAATTCGTGTGGTTGGTTGAGGCTAAGAGATTGTAAATGGAGCAGTTTTTATTACGATGTAGTAAGATCTAGAGATTTTTGACTCTTCTTGATTGATTCGACATTCAGATTGTCTCCACCAAACTGAGGCGACTCATTATGACTATGTCACTCCTTAATGTTAAGTCCATCTTCTTCAACCACGGAGCTAGCTTTACCGTTATTTTGAAGGGCTGATGTCCTTAACTTGGCTGGTGGTTTTATAAATTCTACCAAACCAATTCTAGTCAAACCAATTTTACCGGCAATTCATGAGAATTTTTAGTAGATGGTTTTGTTTTATAACTAATTTTTTGCTCGTTTATCAAAAAAGTTGTCATAATCATGTAAAATGAATCAAAAAAATTATTACTCATTTTTTAATAGGAACGTAAAGATTACATATTTATTTTTTTTGTTAGTAATCGTTATGTTTTTTTTAAACGAGTAAATTAAATTTAATATTCGTATATTACTTCGATAAGATGCCATAATCATGTCCGTATTAACGAAAAAGATGTACGTTAACCGAGCGCTGACTGTAATTCTAAAGCTTATGTTAATTATGAAATTTGATTTAATAAGCGAACTATACCTTGACGAAAAGAAAATAGAATGGAAACTAAAACGCACAGAGCATAGATAAAACAAGTTTAGGCGGTAAAAAACAAAGAAAATAAAAACAAACAAACATACGATAAAACAAAAGTTTCAATGTTCTAATCTCATCGCAGCAACAACTGGTTTATATCTCTATTTTATATCACACATAAAGCCCCCCAACAGTTCATTATCTTTGCACACTGACGATCCCAAATACGGTTCAAGGATACATCCGACTGCATACAAACATTAACCAGAAGCAAAAAAAAATAGAATGGAGGAGTTTACACGGAACAATTCAATTATTTCTCATTATTCAATTACTTCTCTCTCCTCGACGCTAATTTCTATACGCAAATCATCTTCACTTAACTTATTAACGCGAATTAAAGTCAACTTTTTTTTTCTCAGACACGTTGCATATTTTATGAACACGGTCACGAGAATCCGCATGATAAATTGCACGCTTATAATAAGTAGTTAGAGACTAATTCTGTGAAAATTTACTTTAAAATAATAATAATACTCCGCTGTACCTATTTAAGCTTAACTTATTATAATTATATTGATATATTTAATAATTAAAATTGCAAGTAAAAATAATTCATAACTTATGAACATATTTATGAGACCAATAGCATTTTTGGCTGGCATTATTGGTGGGTCCATTGTGTTAATATCAAGTGCCTGTCAGATCTATAAGCCACGTTCAACTGAGTTACATTGCATTGTATTATGCATTTATTAAATTTTAAGTGGGAAGATTCATGGACGAGAGTAGACAACCACTTAATAATTTAAACATGTCTGAAGACCGACAGTTTTCAAGTGAAACATGAATACTAACAGTGATTATTATTATTTATTATCATTTTAATATTTACATAAATATAATTATAACCAATAATTTTTGTGGAGACCGATGTGGGCTTAAGCCTCTTGCGGTCACTAAAAGTGACAGTTCTTATCACGAAATTATATAAAATATCCTAATGAAAGAATAGTTAAACAATTAAATTTTCTTTGATTTGTGAAAATTCAAAATTTATTGTAAATATTTTTTAATAAACAAGAAGTTATTGCGTGTATGCACATAACAAAACGCTCTTGACCGCAGTCTTTCCGCACAAATAATATAAAATTATCATTATTGTAAACCTTACGACTGCATTATGTATTTAAAATTAAAATGAATCAAGAAATTCTGATGTTGTTGCAGTTTTTGGATGATCACTAAGTGGATTATCTTCAACGCTTGTACGTCCACATTTAAATTCTGAAGTCCATTTGTTGACAGTTGGAAATGAAGTAATACATTACTCTAATACATTAACCATATTGGTATGAATTTCTGTTACCGATAAACCTTCCGAAACAAAGAATTTTATCACAAAACTTGTGTTTTTCCATCTTAGAAACCTGCTCAGATAAGTCTACTATAACTGGTAAACATCGACAGATTAAAATTTAAAAATACTGTATTTCAGATAGGTGATATATTACAATGACAAAGACATTTTCGTTTTATTACTGGATTATATGTGTCGCTTTCAAAACTTTTCAAACTGACCTAGCAATTTATATTTTTGCTTTCATTTTCATTGAAAACAATTTATGATTTAATTTATTAATTAAATTTAAAATTATTATTTAATAAGTAAATTGCAAATATTATTTGTCGAGACCTTCGCGACTTCATATCTATTTATTTTTCTATTGTTATATTATGGAAGCAAACATTACTCTTAATTGAATGACGTAATTAGATATTGTTTACGTCGTATCAGATTTTCCAAGTACTTATATAAACAATATCAGAAATATAATAACCAACAAGTATGTAAATTTAAAATGCAAAATTAAATTAAAAGGCAAACGCGTATTTAGCCAGCAACAATAATTAAATTAGCTCATTAAAAGACACGAGAGAAGAGGAACAACTATTTAGAACATTAAACTTACGAATCAAGTAATAAAACTAAAATGTAAATCATGCGATTTTCAGAAAATAGATTATAAACAATTACTTGATATATCATTTAAAACTCTCAAAACTACAAAAGTTGTCAATAACGTTATTAAACCACATTACAGTTTCACCAGTTTTCGCATGTGTGCTTATTGTGCCGCGGAAGTTGATGCGAAATACAATTATAGATTTAAGTTTGGCTTGAGACAAAAAAGGTTGAAAACCTAAATACCAGTTAAAATAAGTCTTAAACATAATACATTTTTACTACGGTCTCCAACGGCATTGCGGGGATCTGACAGCGTAGTTCTGCCACTTATCGAATTATTAGTAAAAAACGTCAGTTCATCTCAGCAGTCACAAAAAACAACTTTATTTCAATGTATGTTTGGAAGAGATATTAACAGTTAATAATGAATAAGCAAATATAATAAATTATGTTCCATATGAGCAAAGAAAACAGAAAATATTAATGCATATTGGTGCGTAAGAGAAATTTTAAACAGTTGAGAAGTATTTGCTATAAACAACATTCTCGATGATACCCGATTACTTTGGTTAATGTTAATTAATAGCAAAGAGCCTCTTTTATATGACACAGCCAAGAATTGGCATCTATACAGCCTGAAATTCTATTCTCCTGATTAGTTACTTTTATTTCACCCGAAAATCCAAGAATGTACGTAATACAAAAAGGTTGCATATTTTTAATGCGATCCCCGTAAACCCCAGAGTTAAGCAATATAAGTGGTTTCCAAATACAGTGAAACCTTGTATTGAAATTGGTCTGCGAGTATTTTGCAAGACAAGGATTTTTTTTTATGAACTAGTATAGACAAAACCCGATTTGATGTCAGGTAGACATAAATACTGTATAAAAAATGCTTCCTTAAATAATGAAAAAATCGAAAGATACACTTATAAAATAATACGGTTGACAACCATTACCTAAATTTATTGGTTATTATATACATAACAACCAATAAAAAAGACAATCGTAACTATACCGAAGCTACTTTATTATATTGGTTGTTATGGCGATGGTGGGAACGTGACGAATGATCTATATAAGGTTAGGCGGTAAAACCGTTCCTGTCTGCGCATTACCAGCCGCAAATCCGCCCGAAACCAAGTTTATTTCAAAATGTAAAACACTTACGCTTTCGCCATTATTAAAATGCACGATGAAATTCTTGCCGGGATCGGCAATCCTCTGCCCGTAAACGGCCTGAAGAAAGTCCCTAAGATCGTTGGCCCTGGGACTGTGCATAAGCACTGATATGCTATCTAGGAATCTGCAATCAAACAAAGAAAAATAATTATTTAATTAATTTAAATTCTCCAAGAACGACGCGAATTTGGCGGCTGCAGCTGTTTAGAAAGTATCTCATTAGTTAGTCATCATCCAGCGCCTTTTCTCGGAACAGAGATGCAATAATGAAGTAAATGTCGCGAGATACAATAATATAATAATAATAATACGGAGTGCAGCACAATTTACAAATATCATATACAGGTGAAAATAGATTTTTTATTTTAAGATCGGCCGTTTCTAATTGCGGATACTATGTGAAAAGAAGGTCATTGCATCTGTAATTGCGTCCACCACATTTTTTTGTGTACAAAAACGTCGTATTTAAAAGCGTTTTCGTTATCTAAAAAATATAAATTGGATGTTAATTTAATATCATATTAATATCTATCAATCAAGATAATTCCAGCAATCTACCATTATAACAAAGGTAGATTTACAATAGAAATGAAAAGTATTTTTCCTTCAAATAATTCTTCGAAATAATCTGTGGTAAGAGGTGGTCAACAAGTAGACAGTTGTATATATAAAAAAATCTATCTTTCACTTATTATCGATTTTTATGTCATTATTTGAAATGTTAATAGTTTTACTAATAGATCACGATCACTTTTTAAGTAGAAAATTGAATTTCAAATACAATTTCGTTATACAATATTAATGCCTATTAATTTTCAGCATTCTAAAGAATTAACATTTATTTATATAATGCGTCCTATCAAAATATATTTTAATTATTTTATTATTTCCTACTTTCTTCTTCATTTGCGCCTCCACTATCCTCACTTGGATTGTTCATTGCAGTTTCACCAGTCTCCGCTTGTGTGAAAATAAAAGAATTCGAGGTTACAGATAACTTGAGTAGTTATAGTTATTATGGCTTCAATTATATATTAACTTTGTAGCTGAATACACATGTCGATCTTGCATTGCTATTAATAATGCTGTAGATTTTGGAATAATATTTTCATTTCAGCTAATTTCTTTATAAAGTGGTAGCTCCATAGTGTCTGACTGTAACTGAAGATTGTTTGGTCTATAGTACCAATCTCACCACAATCCAATTCAGCCCATCCCATCCTGTGGATATGAGATAGTTATGACTTCTTTCCTAGCGAGTCCTAATTTAATGAATCAAGTTTGAAAACTGTGTAATACTTTTTGCCCTTCTCCGTCCCTAAATTATCATGCCAAGACTGCCAATCGTCTAATTCCTTCTTCTTTACACTTGATTTCCCATTTTATAAGATACCAGTGGCGGAACTTCAAATTTTTGCCTCCGTTACCTCCTTAATTTGAAGGAAGTAATTCACTAGATATCATATTAAGATATAACTGAGAGCGGGGTAACTACAGTATACATTAACGAATCATTTCGCTATATCAATGTTTTGCATCAGCTGTAGTGACACTAATGCAAAAACCGTAATAATGTTGAATATATCAGTAAATTTCCTTACATAACAGTTAATTCTAATATCTATTCATATTTTGATAATTTATAGTAATTTTTATAATGTATACCATGTGGAAACGGTGTCTACTGAAATATTTAGGATCTATAATTAAATATTTAAAAAAAAATAGACGAATTACTAATTCAGAGTAATTCGTCTATTTTTTTAGGTATTTCCAGTTTTAAGTAAGTTTTAATGGCAATAAAAGAGTAATAAACACTATATATTTGAGCGCGGACAAATTGTCTGTACTACTTACATAATTTTCAATTCAATTATCTTTAACATAAAAATCCTAATCTTGAAACATATTAAAACTATTTATTTGAAAAATAATATTACTAGTTAAAATAATATTACATTTGTAATGTAAATTCCAATATTATAATTGATATTATTCATATAGGAATGAAATAATCGGATAGTCATTTAAATAAGATTGAACTTTGCAGCCCACGTGTTAAAAAGTATCCAAAACAATAGATCGACATGTCTTTAATAACCACCTACCAAATGACGCAATTACCGGATTTTATATTACAAAAATGTCGGTGCAGGTAATAATTCATTATTTATATGCAAATAAAAATAATTAAATTGCATAATACATCAATGCCAAAACTTAGTATATTTTTAGTTATGATTATATAAATATGAACTGTTTTTATTTTTTTTCAATCTATACAATTTTCTAATTTGTCAAATCCCTTATAAACATTTGTAAAATTGCGATATTGTTGAAATTACTTTGAGTAGAATAATCACTACACAGTATTATTTAGTGTTTTTGCCAAATACCTTCAAAAAATGCAGTAAATAAATAGGAAAGAACGTATATTGCCAGATATTATTTTAGTGGACTTGCACGTTACAATGAAAGTCGAATCTATTTCGCAAACAAATTGTGCCAAACCTTGCTAGCAAATAAATATAACAGCAATATAAACATTCAGTCAAACGTAAATTGTGACCAATAAATTTGCTTAATTAATATGTTATATTTAAATATATCACATTTATAAAATAAATACAAACAAATCAAAGTAATACGCAAAAAACTTATTGATGTTGCTGAAATCTGCAATAATTAAAATAAATGTAGCGTTTCATATTAGCTTATTACTAAGTATTGATAGTAATTTGAAATTCATTCAAAACATTAATTAATTTTACAAGTCATTGCTTTAACAATATACATAAATATTTCGTTATACCAGGGCAACCCGCAGCTCTTAAGCACTTTTGGTGAGAAATTGCAGATTCCAGCTCTACTGCGGTGACTAGGAAATTTCATTTCATTAGTAAAAATAACGATTGGAATGCTAAGTGGCTTTAATTCCAAATCCCAGTGAACAAAAAATATTTGAATATAAATATAACGATAATATTTGTTAATTACATTGATCAGCATGAATCATATAAGGGAGCTTTTCTAATTTTATAAATTTCCATGAACCAGATTATGTATTTCTTTTATGCATATTCAGAACGATTTACACGCAAAACCTACCAACATGTGAAGAGTAGAGAAAATAGAGACTTACATCATAGAAAAATATGATGCCAGAGAGATTTAAGGTTTGAATTATCAATTTGCACGTTTTATTCATTTCGATGTGGTTCACGTAACACCGTCAACTAGAAAGTAAATGTTTGGTTTTCTCACCACAAGCGTACATAGGATTCATCGTATTTTAGGAATTATTTTATATGTAGTATCGTAACAATCAAATACTTGATATATGAAAATAAACTAATGTTAAGTACAGATAGTATTTGAATGGGTGATCAAACTGTGCCGCGAAAGATTTTAAAATATAAGTAAAAATATTTGAGCATAGGGTTTAATTTATTTATTTTTTTGAGATTTATATCCGGTGTGCCGGTATTTCCTGCTACGGCACACTGAAATGAATAATAAATTATCTTATATAGCGATATTTAGGAGTGCTGCAGATGTTTAAGTTGCTGCACTAGAGAAAAAGACGATTTTTCAGAATAAACTATCCTATCCTATCAGTTTTAAATATGTGTTTTCTCTAATAATGATATAAAAAGTGGTAAATATTAACTTTAATTAAAAAGTAATTTTATTTAAACAATATAAATCATCAATGATCTCATTGGAGGAAGGCCAGATGAAAGCACTTTATGGTCGAATCAAAAAAAAAAGTATTCGTGATGTAATAATGCAAAATGATTGACACACAAGTTTCGAAGATATTCATTTAAGCATAACAAATTGAACAGATAAAGATATTTTCTTAAGCTTTTTAAAATTAAATTCTCTTTATATAGTTAAAGTCAAAAGTGTATTCGTTTATCTATAAAAAAAATGTCTAAAAGCTAATAAAATAAAATAGTAAATCTAAAAAAAAAAAAGACTTACATTTTCCAACTAAGAAAATAGTATATTAGAATATTATAAAAATCAACTTAACGTGTAATGACGTTAACAGATATATAATTTCGTTCTAAGAAGTTTTTAAATTGATTTTGGTAATTTAATATCCAATTATGTTAAATACATACATAATTAACTTTCACTGAAAAACTTATTCATAATAAGTATATAATTGTATAGTAATAATATTGGAAAATATTTGAATGCATGCAATTATTGCTTTTTTATATTTACCAATATTTACAGTTACAACATAGTAATTTAAAAAATAAAGGAAAAGTATTATAATTCATAATCATACTTTTAGTATAAAACAAAGAATTTCTTAACAAAATATTGGTAATTGAGCTCAATTTCATATTTGTTAATAACTAAATTTTAAATAACAATAAAATTCATGTTCTAAACACATAAAAAATGTTATTTAATTACGAGGTCTCATAATTTTAACAAGACAATATTTGTTTAATTGTCATTTTGTGTAAAATATTAATAAATATGTATTCTTCTCGGATTTAAAATTTATGAAAAGTAGAACCATTTATATATAAATTATATAATATAAATTATTTAATTTGTAATATCAGTATTTCTGAAATTACTCAATAATTTAGAAAAGAAAAGTCAAAAGATAGACTTTTCATTATATAGGAATTACCCAGAATGGATCTTACTTGTAAAGAGCCTGGTGCCATGGAAGGTGACTCAACACGACGAGAGCCGTCTGGGATTTGGGATCGTGTCTGCAGAAACCGAATGTCCATTTCGATTCAATATCCGTTAGGACAAAGGAATAATGCTGTATCACATTGCTGCAAATACAAAATAAACAAACTTACAGTTAATCAATTCGAGCACACATCAATTTATTATTTAATTCTACAAACCGCATTTACCGCAAATGCAGAATTAGTTAATCTTAACATCTGTTACATTACTTTAATATCGCTACTGTTAGAAAATCGGAAAGTAACACTAGATCAATTTGCTTTAGAAATGCGACCGGACGCGTGTATACGCCAGATAGGAAATGCAATTTATTTGAAATCTATTGATATATGACCTACATATGTACACTATAGACACGTTCAAGTATGAACGGTCCAAACAAATTTGTTATGTATTGCATCCTGACAGGAACCAAATTAAAACCAGAAATGATACGTTGCGTAATACGCAGTGAAAGCCCGTGCGAAAGCCAATTTTGCAATCGCTGTTGTACTCCGGTCCTATTGTTACTTTCATTTTGAACGTGCATGCAATGTTCAAAAAGAAACACACAAATCAGAATAATTTCTCTAATTATTATTACGATACCAACATCACGTAAAAACGGACTTATTACTGAAAATGATAAGATTGATAACAGTTTTTTTTATGCATATATATAAATAAATACAATGACCCCAAAATTGTGGTATAATTGGTAATAAATAACAACACAGAATTTCAATAACTACACTTTTTTAAGCAAAAATAAATATAGAAATCCCCGACTTAATCCAACACGAATATTAATTTAATTAATAATCCATTAATGCAAGTGCTTACTTTTCAAACGTATAGGGATATGCAAATTTGGGCACCGATTTGAGCACTTCCTCATCCTTGTAGTTTTCAGGAAACTGTTGTATAATCCACGCATCTTTATCGCTACTGGGCGGAACGATCTCGCAGAAACATTCAAAGAAATGACTGACATTGACTCTGTGAGCAATACAAAAAAAAACAGTTTTCAATAATGCAATTACACCTTCCCGCTGTATTTATGTATTCTGATGTAGACAGGAAATTCCGACAGATTCTTAACCGTACGGTACCTTAATCTGGAAAACATATTTAATCCAATGCGATTTAATTCATTTAACCATAGCGAACCAATGGATCGCGGAACAAGTAGTTGTTGCTAAAACACAAATATCGTCACAACGATGCACATATCTTAGTGAGTTTAGTATAGGATCATTCAGTGGTAAGCAGAGACCCGACGAACAGACGTACATACAACAAACACGAACTCGAGACTGACAGTCACTGACAGCAGGTGAAGCAGGTGAAGAAACACTGCACTGCAAAACGGTGATTAATATTGACAGCTGTCACACTGCTGTGGTAGATCACTGCATTATCAATGCTTCTGTTATTTTCTCGCTAGGTGGTGATTGATAAAACACAATTGAATTTATAAATAGGACCTTAATAACTATAAAAACTCTTTTAAAGTTGTCAATAATCTGTTTCTTCTCTTTTTCTTCAATCATCCGATGCTACCATCTAATGGCGGCGGCGCAACACTTTTTTTTTTATTAAAATAAAGGACACTTCCCTCCTGGAAGTGCCCAGCTACATTTGGCCCAACTCTTCATTTGACGCTTTTGCCAGTCACGTCCTGATTGATTATTTTTGTTGTTTCTTATTGTTGTGTGTTGATTTTCCTAGGTATTTCAATAGAATATCTGTTTTGATTTGATAGTTAACAGCCACATTACACTGATAAGCAATGTGGGTTGCTTATCTACTGCAACTATTTTGTGTTGGTCAACCTGGTCTTAGTTATTTGGTTATAAAACTACTGAACTGTGATTAGCTTTGATAAAATAAATGAAATAAACAAAGCGGTATTATATAGAAACCTAATAATTTCTAAGGACTTTGTATTACGGTGGAATTATGAGCAGTTATCATGATCTTGAGTTGTCGCAATCCAGCACTGAGAAAGAACATTACCATCCATCGTCATCAACATTGCTATCAGACACATCTGATGTTACCAGACGAAGAAGGTATTTCTTTTTTTATAATCCTGAATCATATATTTTCTATTCGACCAATTAATTTTTTAGTTCAAGTAGATCAATTAAGAGAAAGAAATTCGACGATGAGTTGGTTGAATACAATACTCCCAGTGTGTCTACAGGAAAAGTGACAGTAAGTGTACACAAAAGCAATATTATTTTGGTTATAATTATCTTATTTATAGACTAATCGCTCAAGAACAATATCATCACATAGTGATTTTTCAATTGGACCCCCATCAACAACTCCTCCAATTCCAGTGGTACCAGCTCCTTTGCCACCTGCTGAAGTAACCAAACGAAAGAGTCTGCCTAAACCACTGTCAAGCAGTTCACGTCGAAGCAAGAAAAACAAGCCACAGAATCAAATTGCCACAAAGGATTTAGGCAGGTGGAAGGCTACTGATGATTTGGCTTTGATTATTGGGGTGCAGCAAACTAATGACATTCGAACTATACATCTTGGCACAAAGTTTTCATGCCGTTTTACTGTGCAAGAATTGCAACAGCGTTGGTATGCTCTACTGTATGACCAAGCGGTGTCTCGGGTTGCTGTGGCAGCGATGCGCAATCTGCATCCGGATATGGTAGCTGCAGTACAAGATCGTGCACTATGGAGTACACAAGAAGAGCAAATGCTTTCTACTATTAAGTCTCAATCAAATCCAAATGTTAATACGTTCTCGGACATGTTAGGGCAGCACCCTGACGTGTTTTATTCAGGAAGGACGGCTATCTCGTTGCAAAGGCATTGGAATACCTTGAAAATGTACAATCTGCTGCCAGACCAAATTAGACAACCTATGCCTACACCGTATACAACGAGACCAGTTATGTTCTTTAGCGATACTGAGGAAATGATTCAAGATTCAGAACTGAATGAGGCCCCTGATGAAGGCTTGGACAGAGAATTACGTTTACAGCAGAGAAGAAATACTAGAGAAATTAGGCAATTGGAAAATGAAGTGGGAAGGTATTGTGTTATAAAAGCAAACAATAATTGTTAAAAATTATTATTCTTAATGAAATAATTACAGATGGAATGTTTTGGTGGATAGTGTCACTGGTTCATGCCCAGGCGAAATGGACTCGCAAACGTTGGCTGTACTAAGAGGACGGATGGTGAGGTATTTAATGCGAAGCAGGGAAATAACTATTGGCCGTATAGCTAAGGGACATTCAGTTGACATTGATTTATCACTAGAAGGTCCGGCGCACAAAATATCTCGACGCCAAGCAACTTTAAGGTTCGAAATTTTTAACATTAAAGTTATTATAATTATACTAAATATATTTATTTTCATTAGATTGAAGAATACTGGAGAATTCTATTTGTCCTCGGAAGGAAAGCGGCCTATATACGTAGACGGTCGTCCTATTACAACAGGGAATAAAGTTAGACTGTATGACAATGCAACAGTGGAAATAGCTTGTTTGCGCTTCATTTTCAGCATAAACCAGGATCTTATCAGGGTTATACACAACGAAGCAGTAAGATTTAATATGCCCTAATTGTATGGAAATAATTGATATAATCATTTAGAAAGCATCATATATGTAATATGTATATTTTTTTAAATAAAACGCTGAAGGTGATTGACTTAACTGAAAATGAATTTTATTAAAGACAATAGAATATAATTTAACCGAATAATAATAAACATCTTCATTAGTCTCCACTGTGACTAAAAATGCTTTCGACCAGACTCCGTCAATTTAACTGAATTTTAAGTAAAATAGAATAGAATAATAGAATAGAATACGTATCTTTCGACCCAAAAAGTACCTGCCATTGTATAGCTTATTTCTTTCTTCGAATCTACCTGGCGTAAGGTCTTTTGTAGTTGGAAATCTATGAAATTAGCTTAAAAAAAAATTGCTCATAAAATTCTGAAAATTTTCCAAAGCAGTTGTTACAATGATGTTAAGAGCGCGTAAGCAACAATTTGGCTTGAGAAAAGGCAAGGTGCATCTTTCAGTTTTGTCAAAAATGAAGGTGAGTTGAAATACTGGTAGTTTATTAGGAAACTTAATGGGCTTATTATTTTTATCTACTCAAGTAGAACTTTTTATGTATCAATATCATTTTTTATTATTTAAAAAATGTACCTCCCTCAGGGATGTACCTAAAATTATAAATATATATATAGAAATAATCATAAAAAGGCACATTAAAGAAAGTGTAGCTATAACTGATCCCTGGGCAAGGCCTCTGCAAAACCCTGAAAATTCCGAGAAACCCCGTCCATGAAAGTCGGCAAAATATTTAAAATGACCAGTTGGTAGAATTTTATAGAAAAAAATAATCAATAGTGTAGTTAGTGTTGGCAGGCTTGGTAAAATGACTTGGGGAATTTTGTCAAAGTTTGGCAACGGTGCCAACGACGTTTAAGTGCGCATGTGCGACGCTCAATGCTTCAGTTGTATCAAGTTGTATTCGGTTCATTATTTTTGTACATGTGTTGTGTCGAGTGCAGTGCGTTAACAATGAGTGTTAATAAATTAGGGTGATCGGAGTTAATGAAAGATTCGATGATGGTCCTTGACCATTTTCAATTTAGTTATTTCTCCATATTAATTAAGACTTTTTGGATAAAAGGCCCGTGGATACCTGAGAAAGCTTCAATCGCATTTGAAGCTTTCGAGGCCGTGTTCATGGAACTATGAACCTGGACTCGTTGTCTTTTACTTTGTCACAAATCAGTTATTTAGTTGCGTCTATTAACAAAAAGAACCAAAAGCAAGTCGTCGCCGATTTATATAAGGTGAGAATTACGGATCTGCGAAAATAAAAAACGACTTTTTTCTTCCATACGTGATGACAAATAACACTTGACACCGCCATATTGACCGTTTTCGCTATTCATTTCATACATTGTTGCCATCTCACGTTACCAAAACATTACTAAAGTGGTTTAAATTTTTTCCTCGATCGCTAATTATAAAACCCTTTCTATATTTATACTTTCAATAATCGCGAAATCATATTTTCACATTACTCTATCTAATAGCCCTCAACATTGCTAGCTTTTCCTGCAACATCTGGCAACTATTTGTTCTATTTTAGCAGCAAAAAATAACATAAAATCGTATCATTCTACCGGTAATCTACCTCAAAGTAATATATTTATAGTAATATTTTGCATCTGACAATGTTCATTTTTTATGCAATAACAATCATGTAATAAATTTGTTTATTTTTAATTTTTATCTATAGTTACTTTAAGGCAGTGATGGTTTCTGATAAAGTGCAATTCAGTTTTGAATACATATTAGCTTAGTAAATTACATATAAATAAAAAAAAGTTTGCTTAACATACATGTTTATTATTTGATTAGCATGTTTAATTTTTTAGATGTGATGATAATTATTAGGTTTTTCATCTGCAAATGATATGTGCTAAAGTTAGAGTTAGTTATCATTTTTGAGTAAATGTAATATTCATTAATAATTTTGCCTAAATAAAATGAATAATTGAATATTTATTTTGCCATTATTTTTCAGTCGTTATTTAAGTAAATTTCAATTTTCTTTAAATGCTTTTTTAATGCAAATTTCATGTAAGTGTGTGAATTGGGTTGTATAAGCGAGTATTTGGTTTTGGAACGGGGCGCTGCCGTCAGTGCTTCTATTTATAGAACAAAGGTGTTTTGATTCGCGTCGAGAGTTCTCCGTTCCGTTTTCTTTGCACAGTGTTTTGACGTTGCTGGCCGTTTTTGTTTTGTTTTTGTTTAGTTTTTTTCCCTTTGTGTCGCACGGTAAAGTGTATATTTCTATGGTCTTTTTTTTGCGGATATTAACGTCACGATGGCATTGAAATTGCAAAATCGCTTCGATGCTTTCGTGTACAATAAATATATCGAAACTTTTCTAACCGTGTATTCCTTGTAACAGTTGGTGGATCTGCATGGGCTAGAAGCCGACCGTCATTTGCTCCAATGCCTCTTTTCGTCGGTGGACTTCAGTGAAACGTCCAGCAAGATTAGTGCAGCAACTGCTCACAATCAGGTGTTATTAGACTATTCCTCAACTCTTCTAAATAAACCAGCTCTAATAACGTCTGTCTGTTACATTACAGATAATCCATTAAACAATCAAAAGGTAAGCAGTGTACTATTTCTGTGGAATATAGTTTTATAATTGTATTTAACCTCAAATATTTGTCAAAATAATTGTTACTTATATATATATCATGAAGAAAGCCATCTTGGTTTCACATCACTTTAAGTAGTTACTTCAAGTAATAATTTAAGTAAATCCTTACTGATGCTTTTATAAAGTATAATGTTAAATGCAAATATTGAATGAATTTATAATTTTAATGTTATTTGTTTTTATCTACTCATTATTTTTGAACATATTTTTTATATTTTTTTTGTTTATCCTTCTGATTGTTTTTGCAGAGCCTGAAAGTTGGACCTCATTTTTTTCAACAATTGTGTAAGTGCCTTCGACTCTCACCTGTCCAGGAAGTAGTGTTTGCACTTGCCTTACTCCATTCGTCCAACTTTGACGTGTCGAGTTTGGCGCAGTCACATTTACGTGGCTGCGTGCCCAGTCTCGTCCAATCGTACATCGATACCGAAGGTAGCGGTAACCAACAAGAGGGCGGTCTTCATGAGACCACGCCCGAGGTCTTACATCTGATCTTGTCCCTGATTGAACATTCGCCCAAGGAGGTTGGACTTTCTAGTGAAGTACACGCCGCCTTCCTCAAAGCGTTACAACGTGATTTTCCCAAGGACTTCGTACCAATCGTCTTCGCACCGTTAGTATATTCTCAGCAGTGTGAGCTTGCACCTGACATCATGGGTTCGGAAGGCCCCGGTTTATCCGGGGGTATGCTCGATACACCATTGTCCGACCTAGTATCAGAAATGGGCTATGGATTCACTTCATCATTGGAAGAATGCAGAAATAATCTTGTGAAGTTGAAACCTAGAGATATTACACCTGCTCACATCGCGAGGGTTGTATCTGTGATGTGCCAGACGTTAAGTGAATCACAGATGAAAGGAGGACCAGATGTAAGAAATACGTGGAATATCGAGGTGTTTGTACAGGCTCTCAAGGAAGTAGTGCCTAACTTGACGTGGAGCAATGTGATTCTAGAATTAGACTACCCGGACTTTATTATAAAAGACAGACAAAGTTTAATTTTTATTATCACCCTATTGCGGCTGGGTTTGCAAACATCTGGTTTCCACTCCGAAACCTTTCCAATTGATCATCTATACCGCCGCTGGTCAAACATTGAAGGACAACTCAGTTTGGTATCGAACATCCTGAAAAACCCAGATGTGTTTTGTTTTGCAGATTATCCTTGTAATCCGGTGATTGTAGATGTTCTAAAAACTCCCCCAGAGCTCGATAGCAAAGATCTTGCAAATTGGCGCTCGATGAATGTCATCGAGTTACTGCTAACCATTGCCGAATGTGGTTGGTACACACAAGTGCAAGAACTATTTAAATACCCTATGCAAGCTTGTCCCGATGTGCTCGTTCTTGCTCTGCTTCAAATAAATGGACCTATCACCATACTCAGGCAAGAGCTTTTGAAAGCATTAATACCTATATTCTTGGGAAATCATCCCAACTCTGCAATTATCCTTCACAGTGCTTGGCACACCCAGGCATTAAACATAAAAACAATCATTATGCACTCAATGGCTGAATGGTACGCCAGAGGAGACTGTGATCAAGCTAGACTGTCGCGTATTCTGGACGTAGCACAAGATCTCAAAGCGCTATCAATGCTGCTGAACGTGCAATCGTATCCATTCATCATTGATTTGGCGTGTCTTGCATCGCGCAGGGAATATTTGAAATTGGAGAAATGGCTGACAGATAAAGTACGAGAGCATGGAGACACTTTTGTGTCGGCTTGTATCAAGTTTTTGCATAGACGTTGTCCACAAATAACTGGAAAACTTGAGGAATTGAAATCGCAAATGGCTTTGCCAAACGAAACGCTCACCACCATGATTTTTTGCATACAGTCTTGCATGCATACATATAATATGAGTCAGGAATGCCAAGAAGCGATTTTGACAATGTACAACAATTGTACTCTTTTAATTAAGAATAGGCAAGCTCAACAACCATCAGCATCTATGTTGAGAACACACCGAGGAATGGACACCGGACCTTTCAATCCAACAAACATAGGTCAGTTGTACAACACCAATTCCGTTGATTCAATTGGCAACCTCGGAACCAATTTGGCTAATATGAGCCTAGGTGGTGTGACAAATTCGGCATTTAATTTTACGAGCGGTTTAGGACAATTGGTTCAATCTCCTGGTTCACCGTCGCGTATCTTGGGTACGAACAACAATTTCCCAATTATGCCATTGCAACATCAGGGACCTGTAGGAACCGGTGCTTCCCATGTACCAAATGCAATGAATGCTTTAAACAGAATAACGCCGAACCCCGGATTAGAAAAACCAAGAGTTCAACAAGAGAATAATTTATTCCCTGAGATTGCACCAAATGTTTCCAAGGACATTGAAGATGAAGCCAACAGTTATTTTCAAAGAATTTACAATCATCCACCCCATCCCACACTATCTATTGACGAAGTTCTTGAAATGCTGAAGAGATTCCAGGACTCCAATGTTAAACGAGAAAGAGAAGTAAGTAAACTTAGATATCCAAGTCTTATTAAATATTTTATTTATATATTTATTTTTTACTTTTAGGTTTTCAATTGCATGCTACGCAATTTATTCGAAGAATATCGCTTTTTTCCACAATATCCGGAGAAGGAGTTGCATATTACAGCTCAATTATTTGGTGGTATCATAGAAAGAGGTCTTGTCACTAGTTACATGACGTTAGGTTTGGCTCTTCGTTTCGTACTGGAGGCATTACGAAAACCGGAGGGTTCAAAAATGTACTTCTTTGGAATTGCAGCTCTGGACAGATTTAAAACCAGACTGAAAGATTACCACAAGTACTGCGAGCATGTAAGGGCGATACCTCATTTTACTGAATTTCCACCACACTTGCGAGAGTATGTTGAATATGGATTACAAAGCATGGAACCTCCGTCTGCTCCTCAAGGACCGGTATTGCCAGCGACTTTGGCTGCTATGCTTGGGCCTGCCTCCGCTCAAACATTCAAGAGCACTTCTGCAACACCTACCGTTCCTAAGGTGAGCACAGCTGCCGTTGCAAGTTTGGGTAGCCGACCGTCCATTGCAAATGCAACAAATATTGACACATTACTAGTTGCGACTGAGAAAGAAGAGAAAATCACTTCACCTCCAGAAAGCCTTCAGGATAAAATTGCGTTTATTTTCAACAATCTAAGTCAGATTAATTTACAGAAAAAATGTGACGAATTACGTGACATAGTTTCCGAAGAGTATTGGGCTTGGATTTCACAATATTTAGTAATGAAGCGCGCTTCTATCGAATTAAATTTTCATGCATTATATTCCAACTTTCTGGATGTGCTAAAAGTTCCCGATGTTAATCGAATGGTAACAAAGGAAACTTTTAGAAATATCAAAGTGCTTTTAAGATCAGATAAAGTTATCGCTAATTTCTCAGATAGGTCCTTGTTGAAAAATTTAGGCCATTGGCTTGGTATTATGACTTTAGCACGCAACAAACCTATTTTACAAATAGACATAGATCTGAAGAGTCTTTTAATCGAAGCGTATAACAGAGGTCAACAAGAACTTCTTTATATAGTTCCATTTATTGCTAAAATATTGGAGTCATGTGCAAAAAGCAAAGTGTTTAAACCACCGAATCCTTGGACAATTGCTATTATGAACGTGCTAGCTGAAATGCATCAAGAACCAGATTTAAAATTGAATCTAAAATTCGAAATTGAAGTACTGTGTAAGACTCTCGATATTGACATTAGTCAGCTTAAGCCGACGAATATTTTGAAAGATCCAGAATCGATGAGGAAAATAGAATATCAGCTTCAAACGCAAGCGGGTAAGAAGGAAGTAGTTCAAGTAACTTCGCAGATGGCTTTGCAAGCATCAAATTTGAACGAATCTGATATGTTATCCGGACAATCGACATCCACACCTCCAGTACCACAAAACAATAGTACAACACCCACATCGTCAGTTGCTGCACCAGAACCAAGATTTAGTTACATGGATATACAGTTGACTGGAACAACTGCTATACAGACACACGTGACTATCAGCCAAAACATTGTGTTATTCCAAAGTCATCCACAACTCAAATCTTTGGTCAAACCATCCATCGAAAGAGCCGTTCAAGAATGGATTAGCCCTGTTGCAGATAGATCCATTAAAATTGCGTTGCAAACGTGCGAACAGATTGTAAGAAAAGATTTTGCTCTTGATCCAGATGAAAATAGAATACGTACGGCTTCTCATTACATGGTAAGGAATTTGACTGCTGGAATGGCGATGATTACATGCCGCGATCAGTTATTGGCATCCATTAATTCACAAATGAAGATAGCCCTTCAAAGTGCACTTATTAGCGCAACTCCACAACAAAAAGAAATGATGGAACAAGCAGCTAATATTATTGCACAAGATAATATGGAATTGGCATGTGCTTTTATTCAAAAAACAGCAATTGAGAAGGCAATTCCAGAAATTGACAAACGTTTAATGAGTGAATTTGAGTTAAGGAAAATATCCCGGCAAGATGGAAGGCGTTACTGCGATCCAATAGCTTTAACATACCAAGCCGAAAGAATGCCAGAACCTATAAGGCTTAAAGTCGGTGGTATAACGAGCACTCAGATGACTGTTTACGAAGAATTCGCACGCAATATTCCAGGATTCCTGCCAATTTCAGATCGTGAAAATAACCTCTTTATTAACAAACCTGCCGTCAACTTGGAGGTTGCTGTACAACATCCATCAACGCCGTTCCAGGTAGCTCAAGCTTCTGATGAGATGGCGTCTCTTTGTGAAAAATTAGCACTTGAAGTCGACCAATTTATTCAAGCAACAAGTGGCCAATCCAATTATGCCGTCATGAATAATACTATGATGATGATTCGTGATTGTCTTATGTATACCATGCATAATAGGGAATTAGGATCATCGTTAGCAATTGTTCAAAAGGTAAACCATAAACAAAATTTACGATGTTTATATTTATGTTTCTATTTTTTAGTGTGTTGAAGGCTTGCAAGATACTGTGGTGCAACACAACGAACATGACGTAATTTTGAAATTCCGCGAAATTATAATCAGAATCTTGAAATCCTTGCAAGATCCAAGGGCATTCGGACAACAGTGGGTCATCAAGCAAGTGACTAGATATGTTGCCGAATTTCGAGATGATGTCCGAAATAACGAAGCTGCAATCGAGACACTAATCAGAGCCGGATTAGTTAATATGCAGCAATTTGATCTATCTTTAGCTCAATTTATGGAAAATGGACCGAATTACAGAGCATTAAATCTTGGTACTACTCTCGTGCAGAATTTGGTTATCGATGACCGTTCCAGCAACATCGGCGAATCCGATTTCTACAACACGATCGATATGATGATTAAAATTAATCAATTGATAAGACAACCGCCAGAGACATTGACGAACATTTTAGATATGTTAAAACAACATCACGACCAAGGCGTTTTTCTCGGAGATCGTACTACCGGTGGTCCAATAGTACACATTCATAATGGAATTTTACAAGTATGTTATACTTCATATTAATTTCTTATAATTGTATTAATAATAATTTCTTTGTTTAGGTTCGTTCTGCGCCAAATTACGAGGACCCACCTGGATTAGTAGAAAAGACTGATTTCCTAATACGCGATTGGATTTCGGTTTATAATTCTCAACCGACTGGTCGTGATTCAACTAAGGCATTCAGTTTGTTTGTACACCAAATGAATTGTCAAGGCATCCTTAAAACTGACGATCTGATTACGAGATTCTTCAGGTTGTCCACGCAATTGTGCGTCGAGTCTGTATACAGAAATATGAGTGACCAAAGTCTGACTGGAAATCACCTGCGAGTTAAGTGCTTTAATACCTTGGATGCCTTTGTGCGCCTAGTCGCACTCCTGGTGAAACATTCCGGGGACAGTACCAATAGTACAACAAAAATACATTTGCTCAATAAAGTGCTTGGCATAGTGGCTGGCTGCCTTCTCCAAGATCATGAGCAAAGAGGAACCGAATTCCAACAGTTTCCATATCACCGCATATTTATCATGCTCTTCTTGGAGTTGAATGTTCCAGAACCAGTGTTGGAAACTATTAATATGCATGTGCTGACTGCATATTGTCATACTTTGCACATTTTGAGACCATCGAAAGCTGCAGGATTCTGTTATGCTTGGTTGGAATTAGTATCTCATCGAGTATTCATGGGCAGGATGCTAGCATCGACGCCACAACAAAAGGGCTGGGCCATGTACGCTCAATTACTTATTGATCTATTCAAGTATTTAGCTCCATTCTTGCGCAACGCTGAGCTCGCTAAGCCAGTCACTATGCTGTACAAAGGAACTTTAAGGGTGCTACTAGTTTTATTACACGATTTCCCAGAGTTTTTGTGTGATTACCATTATGGTTTCTGCGATGTGATTCCACCGAATTGCATCCAAATGCGAAACCTGATATTGTCGGCGTTCCCAAGAAACATGAGGCTTCCCGATCCGTTCACTCCGAACCTTAAAGTTGATATTTTGCAAGAGATTGCTTTCGGTCCAAGAGTGTTGAACAACTTTTCATCTATGATTACTCCAATCACATTTAAAAAGGACTTGGATTCTTACTTGAAACTTAGGGCTCCGGTTACATTCTTATCTGAATTGAGAAGTAATTTACAAGTGTCGAATGAGCCTGGTATGAGATATAATATCCCTCTGATGAACGCGCTGGTTCTCTACGTCGGCACACAAGCGATCGGTTTCATCAGGGGTAAGACTCTTACTCCGAACATGCAAACCATTGCCCACAGTTCGCACATGGATATCTTCCAAAATCTTGCTGTCGACCTAGATACCGAAGGAAGGTATCTGTTCCTGAATTCGATTGCGAACCAACTGCGGTATCCCAACAGCCATACCCATTATTTCTCATGCACACTGCTTTACCTGTTCGCTGAAGCAAATACTGAAGCTATCCAAGAACAGATTACCAGGGTTCTCCTCGAAAGACTCATCGTCAATAGGCCGCATCCATGGGGACTTTTAATCACTTTTATTGAACTGATCAAGAATCCTAACTATAAATTCTGGAATCACGAGTTTGTCCATTGCGCTTCAGAAATCGAAAAGTACGTCACATAATAATCACTTGTAAGCAATACTACTATTTTCTAATTGTCGTTTTGTTTTAGATTATTTGAATCTGTGGCGAGATCCTGCTTCGTCCAGAAAACTGCGATCCAAGCTGAAGGAGAGCTGCAAGAGTGATAGCCGATAGTGATCTTTATTATTATTATGGAGGATGTATTAGTCGCGCATATTCGTTTTTCATTTTATTTTCTTTTTTTAATACCATTAATTATTTTCCGTTTTTCTACGATGAAAGTTCGATTCATTTTTTAATTATTTTTATTTAAACATTGCTGTTCCAGCTGGCAGATTATTTTTTCACTTCCAATATTTTTTTCCTTTCATATTTTGGGAATTTAGTATTTAAGTAGTGTAGATATAACATAGATTTACTAAATAAAGAAATGTAATATATTACATAGGTATTTTTAAGAAACTTTTCATGTAATTTGTAATTATATAAATATAACAAGTAGCTGTAATAAATGGTTTTCAATGTTTTAAGCAGACATTTATGTTTTTATTTTCAAATAAATTATAATCTTGTTATGTGTAAATTACATTGTGAGAATATTTTGATTCAAATTTTCGGTAAGAGGAAGAAAGAAAGTACAAAATATTGTTGTTAGATGTCGCTTAACTTTTAAGAGAACTTTGCAATAAAATTAAATATTTTATGATCGTATTTTTAGCTAATTTTTAAAATGTTTACTTGCTATAGTATTTTTTTGTAATGTTCCTAGTGTTTTGAAAAAAATATTAATATATAAACATTTGTGTACCTGCATATGTTGCCTTCAATTTATTTTCATAGTTGAAAGAACTAGCCAAATATTGCAAAATATATATTTTTACAATTACAAATGTCTGCACAAATTAAATAATTCTTGCAACACATCGAACAACCATTGATTCACTTTAAATATATTAATAACATTGATGCTACTTACTAGAAGATAATACGAAAGTTATAAATTCTATAATTTGGTTACATATTTATACAGCAACGTATACGTTTCTAAAACGACACAAACGAATAGTCATTTTGACTTTGTAGTCGCATTATTATCATCGAGTTTTAATGTACTAATAAAGTTTGTAGAATAATAAAAAAAATAAAGATATAATGAAATGTCGATTTATTTATTATGATTTTTTTTGCTTCTTGTTTTTCTTGCCGATTTCCATATCTGACAATTTATGTTTCGTCTCCATTTCATTGAGTGGAGCAATACTAAATCCTTCGATATGCGGCTTAACTAATTGTAGTATGAACTTCTCGTGTTGAATGTTCTTCGAGTCAAGGGTAAGCCTGACAATTACGGGATCAAAAGCATGTAATACAATATCACCAGCCGTTTGGGTTTGATGTTCTTCATCGTAGGTAAAGGGTGATTTCTTGCCCTCTTCAGAAATATATAATGTGCACTCAAGACCGTATTTCGGTATCAAAATTTGCAAGGCGTTCTTTTTCACATATAGCACGTAACCCTCTTCGTCTTGCAATTTACCTCTGAAAAATAACTGAAACAGAAATGATATATTACTTTAAAGGTACTTTTCTATTACATATATTATCAGGTTTAGTGAGAGAGATAAAATGTAATATAATACTCACGTGAGTGTTGAAGGCAACTGATGCTCTTCCAGCGTATTGAGCCATGCGATTTCTGTAATTTAAATTTTTACACAGATCAGTGGATTTGTGCTTATCTAGCAGATCCGGGTAAGTGCAATCCGCTCCGATAGCCACAGCTAATAAGCGATGCACAATAATATCCGCGTATCTCCTAATCGGAGATGTGAAATGCGTGTACAGTGGTACAGCCAGACCGTAATGGAAGTATTCGTCTTTCTGGTACATGCCACTGCTGAAATACACGGCTTGCATCATGCAACGAGTCGCCAGTATTCTCAGCATCGTATTCAAATATGGATTATCTTCTCTGATAGCTTCATCCAGAGATGCAGCCAAATTTTTACCTGAATCGATTTTAATGGTAAAACCCTGCAACATAAATTTAATGAAAACAAAATAAATTTGTAACATGTTAGATAGACTAATTACCAAATGATTTCCTGCCTTGACCAAAGGATCAAAATTATTTGGAGGAGGTGTAGGATGCCGTCTGAGTAAAGCGCATTCTGGAAACTCCTTCAATATCTTCTGAGCCACGCTTATATTAGCTAATAACATGAACTCTTCTACCATCGAGTTGGTCTCGAACAATTTCTTTGCCTCAACACTTATAGGGTCGTGCGTTTCAGAATCCATAAGAATCTTAACCTCAGGGGAAGCTAGAACCAGTGCACTAAAAAATATCAATAAAAATCATTGATTCAAATTATCATAAGCGTAAAGTACCCCTTATCCAAACGTCCTTTTTTTAGAATTTTCGCTAAACTGTTCAAGTTTCTCAAGGATTGCGCTATAGAGTGCACCTGGTGCTTGTCGTCTATGATCATTTGAGCTTCCTCGTAAGTCATCGCTTTTTTCGATTTGATTATACTCTTGTGAAATCTAGTTTCTAATATATTTGCATCTTTATCCATAATCCAAACGCATGAGAAAGCAAAGCGCTCTTCGCCGCCCCGCAGGGAGCATAGATTTGAGCTAAGCAATCCTGGGACCATGTCAATTCGGTTGTTAACAAGGTATACGGTTGTAGCCCTATTCGAAGCCTCTATGTCTAAGGCGTTTCCAGGGCGAATGAAGTGCGAGACATCAGCGATATGAACGCCTACTTCCAGTTTATCGTCTTCGATTTCGCGACAGTGCAGAGCGTCATCGATGTCAGTACAACCTGGAGGATCCACGGAGCAAATATCCAAATCTCTTAGATCAACTCTAGCAGTGATATCCTAAAATTAGATAATAAGTGATTCAAAATTAATATTACACAACAAAAACTAAATATGAATAAAAGTCTAGTTGGAGAAATTAATTATATAAATAGTATATACAATCAAATTATTACGTATATATTCACAAATTAATTATATGCAAACTCCAAAAATTACACTTACCTCATCTTTAATAGTCCAAGGTAACTTAGGCAAGAAGCTAAGAACTTCTTCAGAGAATTTACTATGTGGTACATCATGCTCTAATAAGACAACCTCGTTTTCTGTCGCTTGTTCTCCAATTTTACCCAAAGCTCTTACGAAATGACCCTTGAAAAATTGAAAATGTTAAATTTAAATCATATAGAAGATTTTAAATTATATTATACAGTCGGATATCTGGAATGCCTGGGCCAAGTATCGATTGCCACAATAATCTTCTGTGTTCGCAAGAACTCTGCCTGTCGAGTTTCTATTCTAACTTTTGGAATTTTCCTATCTGCCGGAACGAATAAATGGAATAAACCATCCATATTACTCGGCTGCAAAATTCCACAGTACTGGCGCCATTTCCTTCTAACAATGCCAACAACCATGCCGGTAGGTTGGGCATTTGCCTTTATTTGCGTTTTCTTCAAGACCTTCTCCTTTTCCAGCACCTCGTCCACGCCCTCGGTAACACTCTCATCTTCCAAAACGATATCGCTAGGGCTAATCCACTCATCTTTGCTTAATATTTTTATAGCAACAAAGTCGCCGTCAACAGCTCTGTTCAGTCCAGCCCGTCCCTGGACGATTACCTATAGATAATTATTATTAATATATATCTCATATACTAACACCTATCAAAAAATTACTGGTTCCTCGAATTCGTCAACATTAACAGAAGCCTCTAAGAAATTAGATGTGGATGCGCGAAAAGTGCCTTGATGTAAATTACCATCTTTAATGCCTTGAATTATATCAACGGTTGGTAAATGGGGTGGATAAAAATCATCAGAATCAACAACTGTATGAAAATCTTTCCTTGCCAATTTATCTTGCAAATGCTTAGAATTATCAAGATTCTTTACATAATCAGTAACTAAAACAATTTAATTGCATACTCCAATCGTTAAATTCAATTAAAATAACTCACTAGTGCATGTTTTGATTTTTTCATTCCTGGCAGTATTACGATTGCCTCTATCATCAGTTATAAGGACAAACTTCTCATTTGGCAAATGCTTCATATACCATGTACAAGCTTTCCTAATACATCTATCATTGAAATCATTAATCAATTCACCTTTCTCTTGGTTGATGTAAGTATCTCTAAAAAATGAAGTCTATATAACAAATCTCTATAATATTAATAACATAAACGTACTTGTGATGGTCATTGGTGAAAATATAAAAATGTCTTGTTGGGTTTTCAATGATACTCATCAAACGTTTGAAAACTGGTAGTGATCGATGTTTCACCTCTTTTAGGACAGTATGCAAAATAATTACATTACCAAACACATCCTCCTCCAAAATATCAATCTTAAAAATAACAATTAGATCTAGTAGTAGTACAATCAACCAACAATCTAACCTGATCCAAAATAATGTTAGTGTCCAAGATTATATAATGATTGAACTTGAAAAGATTGTTCTTATTATTAAAATTGCCTATGAGTGAAGTATCAAGCACTTCACAAGATTCACAGGATTCCAATCCACAGAAGATATCATCACGAATATAGTGTTCCCGAATATTCTGAAATGAAAGTAAACATTTGTATTATCAAACAAATTGTAGACAAACAACAACGTACTTTTAAGTAGTTTCCCACTTTGTTCTTTTTAATAAAAGCTCGTGTTGAAAACATTTTATAACAAAAAAAACAATCTACTAGGTTATGTTTATAACATGCAACATTTATAGGTTATGCGCAAGTTCACCAATCATATCAACACGTCGGTCTCTTCTTCTTCATCATAATAAAATTTAAATTTGAACTACTACATTTTAGGTGCGCGCAAAGAAGAACGAGAAGAACTACTATTAACAAAGAGTGAGAGAAATGATAGTTGAGATTTTATTTCGATTCTATTGATAGGAAAATGTTTACTTTTCAGACCATTTCATATGACCACTATACTAAATGTCCCAAAAATTTACCTCCTTATAGAAAAAATATCAACCATCTACCAGCAGAACCTCTACTCGTTTAGTTGGTTGATATGATAACTTCAAAAAGGCAAGAGAGAGGAAGAATTAATAACAAAAAATATTTATCTGCAGTCTAATCAAACATATTTAAGAAAAGTGGATGTTCAACTTATAACAGTAGGTGAGAAAGCAATTTGTATGTTTAAATTTTAGAGCGTCCGCATGCGCACATTATTGTGCGCATGTAGATATTTAGTTATTTATAAAATAAATAGTCTTCATGCGCACAGTAATGTTTAAAATATACTCAAACCAAACTCTCTGAACCTAAGATACTAGAGTGTATATGCAAATACATATTCGTGGAAATGTATTATAAGTATGTAACAAATAAAACAAAATTTCTTAAGCCTAAGACACTAAAGTGAATAAGTGAGAATTTAAAAATGTTTGCGCATTTATTTCTGCGCATTGTTATCAACCAAATGCCCCTTCGTAGATAAAGTCTTGTAATTGTCACTTATTGTGTTGGCAGCACTCGCCTTTAACACGTGAATTTCAAAGAAACTGAGTTCAGTTAAGACAAATTGAAATATCAACAAGTGGTTGTTTTGTTGTTTTTTTAAATTTTTCTTACGATGGCTTCGTCGAAGGGTTATGAGGATCGTTTGAGGGCCTTCGCCGTCGAATTATACAAGATCAACGCGGTGAAATTCGGCGAGTATAAGACCAAAGTCGGGCTTATGACCCCGGTATATTGCGATTTAAGGGTTATCGTCAGCTACCCTAAGCTCATGGTAAGTGGAAGGGACACTATATTATTTCACTATAATTATCTATAATTCAATTGTTTTTCTCATTTTTTGCAGGGTATTCTTGCTGACTTGATCATTGACTCAATGCCACATATGAAAGATTTTGATATTCTCTGTGGCGTTCCCTACACAGCCTTGCCCATTGCCACTACAGTCTCTTATAAAATAGATTTACCCATGGTCATGAGGAGAAAGGAGGCCAAGGATTATGGTACCAAGAAACTCATTGAGGGCTCATACAAAGAGAATGACAGATGCCTCATCATTGAAGATGTTGTAACTTCTGGAAGCAGCATATTAGGTAACATTAGATAGTTGATAATGGAAATATAATCTTTTATTATTGCTTGCTGATAAGTAAAACAAATTTACTTAATGCTTGAGTATACATATATTGTTTATTCAAATTGGATTAAGTTTCAAAATCATTTTTATTGAAAAGAATCAAAGTTCAATTTTTAAATGTATTGCCCAATGATAAGACTTAAAAAAACTTAATGATGATTATTTCTTATACCATCTTTCGGATCAGACCTAGAATGTGGTGACAATTCCAAAGAAACTGAACCAATGAGAATCCAAAAGAATTCTGATAATTTACTTAAACATGTATATTGATACAAATGTAATTTATAGAGACGGTCAAGGATTTGACGGCAGCCAATATTCAAACCACAGAAGCTGTCGTTTTGTTGAACCGCGAACAGGGTGGAGAAAAGCTGTTGAAGGATAACGGCATCAAAATGAATGCCCTCCTCACCATAACTCAACTAATGAAGTTCCTAAAAGAAGCCGACTGCGTTACTGCTGAAACCTGCCAGAAGGTTGCCGATTACTTGAAAGCTTCTCAAGTCGACGCCTCCGTTTTGAACAAAACTAAATTAGGTATTGAGTTAAAATATAATCTGTGCGTTTGTTTCATTTAATATTTTGTAGATCGTCTAAAGATGCCGTACGAGGAGAGGATTTCGCACGCGAGCAATCCCATCGCCAAGAGACTGTTCAAAATCATGTCGGAGAAAAAAACTAATTTGTGTATCGCCGCTGATTTAACCGATGCCGCGGAAATCTTGAATCTAGCCGATGCAGTCGGACCGCACGTATGTCTCTTCAAGACGCATATCGATATAGTGGCAGGATTCAGCGATGAATTCGTGAAGAATCTGAAGAATATTGCGGAGAAGCATAATTTCGTCTTGTTCGAGGATAGGAAATTTGCGGACATCGGAAAAACTTGCCAGCTGCAATATAGTAGAGGTGTGTACGGTATATCGTCATGGGCACCGTTGGTGACGGCGCATTCTTTGACCGGAAGCGGCGTCCTAGAAGCGCTCGAGCAGGCGGAAGGACTTGCAGAGAGGGGTGTATTCGTCTTGGCGGAGTGCAGCGCCAAAGGGAGTCTTATTGATGATAAATACGTCAAGGCGACGATGGCGATGGGCGTGGAGAAGAAGTCGCTCGTTACCGGATTCGTATGTCAGAGTAACTTATTTGTGGATCAACCTGGGTTCGTGCAGTTGACGCCCGGCGTTCAGTTGGGCTCCTCTGGGGATGGTTTGGGACAACAGTACAACACTCCGGAAACTGTGATGTTGGAGAGAGGTGCGGATGTTGCTGTCGTAGGCCGTGGCATTACTAAAGCTTCCAATCCATCTGCAGCAGCAGTCGAATATAAGAAGCAGCTATGGGATTTTTACTTGAAACGAATCAGTAATTAGCCAGCTAAGTTAAAACATACACTATTAACATTGTTAAGTTTTTTATATTAAAAACATTTTTATTACTCTTTAAATTCGTATAGTTTACAAATCTAATTACCTTTACACCCATACCTCGCTTTACGGCCTAGATACGTTCCACGAAACTTGGCCGCAAAGCGAAAAGCCGTATAATCAATCATTCTAATACAAATTCAATGGGATCGGTTCCAAATTTGTTAAATATATAACATGGTTTATCATTCAAAATGCATTTTATCTTTTTATTTCATTTAAATCAAAAATACATATATAACAAGTACATACATTTGTACATAAAATAATAACAGACTCCAAAAACCAACAATAATCTATAAACAAAAATGAAACAACTTTGTGTTACATAAAATATGTGTATGTATACATACATATTTTTTTAAAAATTGCTTTAATCTGAAGACGATGAAGAAATGTCATTATTTTTCGCTGGTAAGGATGGGCCTGGCTAAAAAATTCTCCAACGTTTGTCTTGCCTTCTTGTCTATTTCGTTCTTCAGTGACAGCTAATGGCTGAGTTAATTCCTTGAGAAACTTTAGCGCTACGTTCGACGTCAGGATCGTTTTCAAGGAGGATGTTTATTCCTTGTTCGAAATAGGAAAAAGCTTTCGACAATTTTTTTGATGTTAGCTGTTTGGATACAACAAGTTTTTTTTGCCGTTATAGCGAAACATTTTAGGCTGTAAATAGAAAACGTGCCTTCATTGAAGAGGGCCGTTATAGCGAAATGCCGTATAAAGAGAGGCCGTATAGCGAGGTATGGGTGTATTACATAACAAATTCTAAGTTTATTTAAACAATTTTATGAGGCAAAACTAATTTCATGAAAAATCGTAAATGAAATTTAAGTGAAACAAAAATCACTCTAAAGGGAATGGAAGAATCTAATCAATCTATGCCTTATTAAATTTACACTATATATAGAACATAAAATACCTTCAAATTCATGCAGGGAATCTTGAAAAAGCTAATATTCAACATATTTGATACAACTATTAGAAGAAGCAGCAATCTTGACATTGGAGGAAAGTATAAATATCTGCAGATAAATTACCAAACATGCTCAATAAAATAGGGAATATCATTTAATAAAATTAAATCTGTGCATATTATCTTTACACTAAAAAACACTTGCATAACAGTAACAATTCATGGCCTAAGTATGCCCAAATCAATGAAAGCCAAATATTTAGGCAATGGAATGTTTACCTTGAAAGAACGCATTTGCATTAATACGGAACAATTGGAAAGTTAAGAAAACATTACTAGTACTAATAACTAAGGTCTGAAATGGTCTGGAATTACCTAATAATGCCAAACAACTAATAGACTTAAGAGTTATAAAGTATTAGATTTATTAAATAGCTTTAAATAATTTAGTAATGCTCATAAATATAAAAACAAATTTATTAATTGAATATATTGTCCACAAAATTATTACGACATATTTTTTGTGTTGTAAATATTCAATTGCAAAAATTAAGTACTAATCCATATTAAAAATTTTACTTTTATTAGAGAAAATATGGTAGTGATGGAATTTAGATTGTTACAAAAAAATAATTTTCGCTATTCAAGATATCCAGTCCTTTCTAAATCAAATTTCTCATCATAACTGTAGCATGTCAATGGTCTAGATTAGTGGTCATCAACTCGGTCCGTGGCAACATTAAATTCTATACTTTGTACTATCTATATTGGTTTTTATTTCTATATTAATCGTCAACGGGACCGAAATATTTCTCCTATTTCTGCAGGTCCGTGAAAATAGGTTCATAAATGATACTATCGATTTGGTGCTATAAATGGAGATGTAACAAGCATAATCCAGTAGAAATAAATTATTGATTCTTCTAAAATTAGTCAACTAATAACAGTTTTTATCTGTTAAGATATGAGACATCTTACAGGAACGAACTTAAAAAATCTGTTATTAGATAAAAAAAAGATAACTTGAAGAGTATAAAATCTTTAAACAGTGTAGTATGTCATTCATGTATGAGGAATTTATATACCTACATATTTTTTTTGTCCTTTATTTCAACAATCTGTTTTTTTTAATGCAACAAAGAAGAAAAACAACACGCTGAAGTTATTACTAGACTAAAAACGTACGTACACGTTCCTCGTACAATACATATTATATGAGGATGGTGACTTGTATTAGTTCTGCAGCTAACATGTTGGGATGGATTTCCAGTCTCTAGTATCTTGTTGATTTGTATAATTTTCTCAGTCATAAAAACAACTTTAGAATCTCTGAGAATATCTTAATTTTTAATATATCAAGGAAGATTATTGTTTTGTCTTAAGGTTTTTGATAAAACTCAAATAGTATTATGGAGAGATGAATTAATTTGATTAAAAAAAGTATTTTATTAAGTCCATTGATGTTTTAATTGTAGAATATTTTAATGCGTGTTTATTAACTATAATAGAAAATGGTTTCTTCTATCATTTTCATAACTGATATATGATAAATCTCACTATATTCGTTTTAAGGTTAATTCTTGTTTCATAGAAATGCCTAAATAAATAAAAATATTGACTATATTATATACTGTAATTTGTTTTTATAGTTAAGATAAACTTATAATATACTCAATAGTATCTAATCTTTACTTTCTTTATTTATTTTATTCTCTCAGCTGCATCATAAGAAATATATTTTTTTAAAAATCATTTGCATATGAACAAATTTCTTATCTCGTTTCCCAGAAATTAACGATACTTTTATAGGGGGTTTAGGAATATTCTTTAAAAAATCAGTGTTTTATTGAGCAGTCAAATAGAAAAATTCTTATCTCATTACTAAGACTGAATTAAAAAATACCAAAAACCTATTCATTTCAAAAAGACATGAGAAAAGAAAATAAGTTTTGAGTCCTAATCGTTAATTTATCTAAATATTGTGTTATGGAACCATATTTAAGCCTTAATATACAAAAAGAAAATTGTATATTATTTAATTTAATATTAAAATAGTTTTGTTGTTTTTGAATATATTTTCTAATTTATATAGGTATATTTTTATCTCGAATGATACAGAATTCTGATAGAGAAAAGGTACTGGTAATTTTGGAAATTAATTTAAAGGAAAGTATCGGTCGTGGCGAGGAAGAATATAATTTACATATTTACTTTGAATTTAAGTTTATTTATATTTGTTTTATAAATTATTATTATATATAGATATTTTCAATAAAAATATCTATATCTAAAAAAAAATAATATATATTTTCTTAATGAATGAATATATTTATAGTTAGATACATATATGTACATGTTTGCGAGCATAATCTATTTTCATTTCAATAGTTAAGATAAATTCATTTTTTCTTCGATTTGCCATTTATTTTATTTGCTTACAAAATATTGTTTTCTTGTAACCCTTGAAATACTCTATTATTAGATTTCCAAGTTGTGCTCTCAATAGTATCTAATCTGTGCAATTTTTTACTCTCACTAAATTTTCGGTATATAAAAGCAGTTGTGTGATGTGGGTATATCAACAAATACCATGATCAAGTTCGTGTTTTTGATTGCTACTCTGGGCTGCGCCTTGGGTAAGTTGAATTAATTTCCTTGAGTATTTTTTTTATCGATAAATAATACTACAAACAGCCGCTTCCGCCGATTTGGATTGGAGGATCGTCGGTGGTGCGAAAGCCGAAGATGGTGCTTTCCCATACCAGATCTCCTTGAGGAGTTATGGAAGCCACTCTTGCGGTGGATCCATCCTCAACGAGAACTGGGTGTTGACTGCTGCTCACTGTGTGCAAGGAGCCTCTGCTTCCTCCATGTCTGTCGTCGTCGGATCCAACAAGTTGAGCGCCGGTGGTGAATCTTACAAAGTCGCCAAGGCCATCTACCATGAGAACTACGATCAATTCCAGATCAAGAACGACGTCGCCGTTTTGAAACTGGCCAGTCCCATCAAATTCAACGAGAAGGTTCAACCCATCGATTTGGCTGATGATAGCATCGGAGGCGGCGAAGATTGCGTTTTGAGCGGCTGGGGCAGAACCTCCTACCCAGGAAGCGCCCCCAACGACTTGCAATTCATCAACTTGAAGACTGTTTCAGTCGACGAATGCAAGGAACGTCAACGTCCAAACCCAGTGTATGATTCTCAAGTGTGCACCTTCACCAAGAGGGGAGAGGGCGCTTGCCACGGTGACTCCGGCGGTCCATTGGTCTCTGGCGGCAAGCAAATTGGTATCGTCTCTTGGGGACGTCCGTGCGCTGTCGGTTACCCTGATGTCTTTACCAGGGTCTACTCCTTCTTGGACTGGATCAACAAAAACATCTCCAACTAAATGAAATTACCCTAATAAATATATTTTTAACTGCATTATTTTTGTTTTTATTGAAATAGTAGCCAAATTTAAACCAATTTGTAAATGTGAATTTTATTAGTCAAGAATTAATTTTACTATGTAATTCAACTTTTTCTATTGAACCATTATTGAGATCATAAAAAAGTTTATATGGGAATAAAAAATCTTTATTATTAACATTTGTTGTCATTTTACCAGGGTCCATACCAGGTAATAATTCGAAGCTCTCGAATTTAAAATAATTGATTTCTTTTCGTATAAATCTTGCAACTTTTCTATATTTTCTATGAATTTATGCATATTCCGCCTTTTACCTATATTGTTTCACTCATTTTCAAACTAATATTTTTATAAAATTTTCATTGACCTAATTTGGGCAATCTGGCTAGCGTTCGAGAGATATATGATAAACTTTAAGAAATATATATACTTGAAACAGTCGCCAAATACTTGGATAAAACATATTTAATGAATATTACTCTTTATGTCGGTATTTTATAATGCCAACAAAAATAGTCTAAATACTTGCAAAATGACTGAAAGCTGAACAGCGTACAGTAAATATCAGTTACTTAGATTCACTGCTTGAATAATCATATACATTGCAATTAACCAAAATGAGTTTAGTAAAGAATCTTGGAGAAGATTCTAGAGATGCAAAAGACTGGAAGATGATGAAGTAGAATTCGTAAATTAATACCAGATGCACGAGGTGTTCTATTCTACAGAAGTATTTAATATGGAGATGAATTTTAAAGACGACCACAAAAGTTGATTGAATATAAACGACTACAAGGAAACGGTGAATCTATGCCCAGTTTTTATTCGTTATGATGATCTCTGAGAAAGAAAGAGGAATCTTAATATCATGTTGATAATATTTATGGTGAGGCGACGATGCATATCAGCGGTGTTCTGAGTGGCATGAAGTGTTATGTTCAGGACTCAATAAATCAGTAAAAGACGATCGAACTCTAAATAAGATAAGAACAAATAATAAAAATTACTCCTTGTTCTTAATTTTGTTGCACCAAACACTTCTTTTCTCCGGGACTCGCCGAAAGGTACTATTTATCAATAAAATTATTAAAACACCCAAACCTCGAGACTCTACACAGCAGATCACAACATTCCAGTGTCCATAATACCAATGACACAACAGAAATTATGAAATAAATCTATTAAATGTAACAAATAAGTAAATATTGAATGGACAAACTTTACCTGTGGATATTTCTATTATTATATTTATGAAAATTTCTTCAGAATGTATATTACATTTTTTTTATCTAATTTTAATTAATGAATATAATTTGTTGTCTACATGTTCATACACACTGTGGCGGATTTAGGTATAGTCTTTAAGGGCAACTCAACTAAGACAAACTTTATTTATACCAAAATCCCCAAACAATATTAGTCAAGAGTCACCAAGAGTCTTAGCTCAGAGCCCGTCAGATGTGTTGCCTTGTTCCAAAATCCACGAGTACAGATATAGTTATATTTTACTTGACAATTACACACCAATGTAATTCGTGAAATAGAATAGCCACCACCTTTCTACAAAAGAGAGCGCTAATCTATTACTAACATCTCCCTCACTTTATATGGAGAATTGGAAAGCTTTCATCCCATCCCACATTATTAGATGTAAAGGTATTAAGAATAAAGAAACGAACCTTACGGAAAATTAAATCAAAAGTAAAATGGAACGAGCAACGGAAGAAAACCATATGAAAAACTCTCACCTTCTTCACCTATTCTTCCGCCCCATCGTTGAAATCACAAGACGAACATATTTATCCTCAGAAAATTCCAAGAAAGAACCCGATATTAGAAGTTCTAAAGCTCATTCTAATGCCCCATTGGCATATTTCAAAAAAGGAAGTCAATGGTGAAATAGTCTGCAGACACTAATCAAACCGGATGAGAGAAGACTACCTGGCTAGATCATTCAAAGCTTAATCAAATCAAACAGTGGATGGCGAAATGGTACATTGGCACAGGCTAAATAAAGTTGGAGAAGAAGAAAATCAAAGAAAATTGTTTTCTTAAACTTGTATGCATTTTTATATAAACCTCAAAGTGCGAGATAAGTTACATATATTTACTCTTTCAGCTAGTGTAGGGGACTGACAAGTAATTAGAGAAGCAGAATCGTTACAAAGGATGTGATCACTGATAAAAAAGCAATCCAATTGGTGAAAAAAATAGGAACAAAATCATTTATAAAATGGAAAGTATGTAAAATTCTTCTTCCTCCAATCCCTTCAAATAAAATTCGTCAGTTCTAATCTCAAATAAATTTTCTCCCGTATTTGCACATGCGTGAAAGTTTCCCGCCAATTGTAAGAGACAAATATCAGTGGCACTGAAACTGTACTTATTAACTGCAGTTTTATTATTAAAATTCCATATTATTATTATAATAAATATTAGGCACATTAAAACTAACATCTGTTTAAATATGTAAATTGTTTTGATAATGATAAAATATCTTATTTTGTTAAATGGAACAACCTCAACATTTTGAGGACGATTGGTTATACTGGAGAACTATAAATTTGGCGCGATTTGTAGGAGTTTGTTGCTCTGGCGTCACTAGATGTTTGCTTTTTAGTTTGTTCACAGATTAATTCATTTTACAAATATAAGATAGAACGAGTTATAATGGCCAATTCTCCAGCTTCGAAGAAAATCTTCGTTATTAAAAGAGGTAAATATATTTAAAAACATTACTTATTTTCTTTATTATTCATGTATTATATTCATATTAAGATGGACGCGAAGAAGAAGTTTATTTGGATAAAATTACGTCCAGACTAGTTAAGCTGTGCTATGGATTAAATACAGAATTTGTTGATCCTGTAACAATTACGTTGAATGTAGTTAAAGGCTTATATGCTGGTGTTACAACAATCGAACTCGATACACTTGCTGCAGAGACTGCAGCATGGTTTTCCCCTATACATCCTGATTATGCTATTTTGGCTGCTCGCATTGCAGTTTCAAATTTACATAAAGAAACAAAGAAACAATTTAGTGGTATGTAGAATTATTGATTTACTATTTACATGTTATTTTCTAACTGTTATTGATATTAATTTGCAGATGTCACAAATGATTTGTTTCATGCTTTTGATATAGAAACAGATAGACCAACACCTTTGGTATCTAAACTGCATTATGATATTGTAATGAGGAATGCAGATACTTTGAATTCATGTATCATATATGATCGTGATTTTTCATACAATTACTTTGGTTTCAAGACTTTGGAGAAGTCATATTTATTGAAAATCAATAATAAGATTGTTGAGAGGCCTCAGCATATGCTGATGAGAGTTGCTGTGGGTATACATGGAGAGGACATCAAGTCTGCAATTGAAACATACCATTACTTGTCTGAGAAGTATTTTACTCATGCTAGTCCTACATTATTTGCTGCAGGCACTCCTAAGCCTCAGTTGAGCTCATGTTTCTTACTGATGATGCCTGAAGATTCACTTGCTGGGATTTATAAATGCATTTCTGATTGTGCAATGATTTCAAAGTCTGCTGGTGGCATTGGAATTAACATTCACAATATAAGAGCAGCAGGAACACCAATTATTGGTACAGGCGGTAAATCGGATGGAATTGTGCCTATGCTGAAAGTGTTCAACAGTACGGCCAAGTACGTGAACCAAGGTGGTAGACGACCTGGCGCTGTAGCAGTGTATTTAGAGCCTTGGCATGCTGACATTATGGAATTTCTGAATCTAAAAAGGAATACAGGAGAAGAAGAGAAAAGAGCCAGAGATTTGTTTTATGCCTTGTGGATACCTGATTTATTTATGAAACGTGTAGATGCTGATAGCGTCTGGTCATTGATGTGCCCTCATAAGTGTCCAGGATTATCGGAATGTTATGGTGAAGAGTTCGAAAAGCTCTATGAAAAATACGAAGCTGAAGGTAAATATAATAGACAGATTCCGGCTAGAGAGCTTTGGCGCGCAATTGTTATCTCACAGATTGAGATTGGTCTTCCTTATATGCTGTACAAGGATGCCTGCAACTCGAAGAATAACCAACAGAATTTAGGCACAATTAAGAGTTCGAACCTGTGCACCGAAATTATGGAATATACTGCTCCCGACGAAATTGCCGTTTGCAATTTGGCGTCCATTGCCGTCAATATGTTTGTAAACTCAGATAAATCATTCGATTTCGTCAAACTCAAGGAACTTGCCAAACTGGTTACTAGAAATCTGAACAAGATCATCGACATCAATTACTACCCTGTACCTGAAGCTAGAAACTCAAATATGAGACATCGTCCAATTGGCATTGGTGTACAGGGATTGGCTGATGCTTTTATTTTAATGAGGATTCCGTTCGAAAGTGAAGAAGCTCAAAAAGTTAATATACAGATATTCGAGACTCTTTACTATGGAGCTCTAGAGGCCAGCTGTGAAATTGCTGAAAGAGATGGACCATACTCAACATATGAAGGATCTCCAGCCAGTAAAGGAATTCTCCAATACGATATGTGGAATGTAACACCAACAGATCTATGGGACTGGGCTGCCTTAAAGGAAAAAATTGCCAAGCACGGAATCAGGAATTCTCTGCTTCTAGCTCCAATGCCAACAGCTAGCACGGCCCAAATTTTAGGAAACAACGAGTCCATCGAACCTTACACAAGTAATATTTACACTCGCAGAGTGCAAGCTGGAGAATTCCCAGTTATCAATCATCATTTATTGAAAGATCTGGTAGACCTAGGCCTGTGGGACGATGTGATGAAGAACCAACTTATCGCCAACTATGGTTCCATCCAAAACATCCCCAGCATTCCAGATAATCTCAAGAAACTCTATAAAACTGTGTGGGAAATCTCACAGAGGACTATAATCAACATGGCCGCAGATCGTGGCGCCTTTATCGATCAGAGCCAGAGCCTGAACATTCACATCGCTAAACCATCGTACGCTGTTTTGACTTCGGTGCACTTCCATGGATGGAGGAAAGGATTGAAAACTGGTCTTTACTACTTACGCACGAAACCTGCCGCCATGTCCAACCAAATCTCGGTGGATAAATCAAAATTAATAACCACAATGGACTCATCCAATAATGTAAAGAAAGATATTGAAGACAACAACGAAGCTGCTTTTCTTTGTTCCCTGCAAAATCCGGGCGCATGTGATATGTGTAGTGGTTGAACACACTTATATTTATATTATATTTATCAATTATTTTAATTTTGTAATAGTTTTTATATGTTATTTTTTACAATAAGACTTACAGTGATAGTATTGACCATAACTATCATAATAAAACCAAGTGCAGTACGACATTAATAAATTAATTTGTTTTTAAAATAATTATTTTATTATTTTATTTTAAGTATTTAAGTATTGCTTTTAATATTCTATATAAATTTGATTAACATTATTAAAAAAAGTGTATATGAACAATTCAATATTACGGTTGATTAATGTTTAATATAGACTATCTGCGACTTTATAGTGTCCAGTTAATGAATTAATTTACTTATTATTGACAACATTATTTTTGTATTTCTTAGATTCGTTAGAGTTACTATCGATGTGATGCATAAAAGAGATGCAACAAATATAATTCAGTTTAGACAATATATTGCTTTTATAAAATCAACAAGTTAATAAACTAACAGTTTATTAATAAACTAACAGTTAAACTACCTGTTAGTTGTGAGACTTATTACAAGAACAGACTTATTATTTTAACTGATTATTTCAAATAACAATTTGTACGTATCAGGTTCATAACATTGATAAAAAATAAAATTTAAACAAATCTTATTTCATATAAATGTATTTGCCTTAAATGTATAATAAAAATCTAACGTCTATAAATAATTATACACTGCAATTTGTTTTTATAGTTAAGATAAACTTATAATATTTATAGATTTCCTAGTATAGTACTACTCAATAGTATCTAATCTGAACTCTCTTAAAATTTTATATATATAAAGCTGGACATTTTGAAGTTGTATCAACAAATATGATTAAATTAGTTTTTATTGTTTCGACTCTTAGCTGCATCTTTGGTAAGAATATCTATTTTTCCTAATTTTCTTTTTAATTCCTGGTGTTTTATACTTAAACAGCCGCCAGAATCGACTGGAGGATCGTCGGTGGTGAGAAAGCAGAAGATGGTGCTTTCCCATACCAGATTTCCTTGAGGAGTTATGGAAGCCACTCTTGCGGTGGATCCATCCTCAACGAGAACTGGGTTTGACTGCTGCTCACTGTGTGCAAGGAGCCTCTGCTTCCTCCATGTCTGTCGTCGTCGGATCCAACAAATTGAGCGCCGGTGGTGAATCTTACAGTCGAAAAGACCATCTACCAGGAGAACTATGATCAATTCCAGATCAAGAATGACGTCGCCGTTTGGAACTGGCCAGTCCCATCAAATTCAACGAAAAGGTTCAACCCATCGATTTGGCTGATCGCATCGGTGGCGGCGAAGACTGCGTTTTGAGCGGGTGGGGCAGAACCTCCTACCCAGGAAGCGCCCCCAACGACTTGCAATTCATCAACTTGAAGACTGTCCGTCGACGTCGACGAATGCAAGGAACGTCAACGTCCAAACCTGGTGTACGACTCTCAAGTGTGCACCTTCACCAAGAGGGGAGAGGGCGCTTGCCACGGTGACTCCGGCGGTCCATTGGTCTCTGGCGGAAAGCAAATTGGTATCGACTCTTGGGATCGTCCGTGCGCTGTCGGCTACCCAGATGTCTTTACCAGGGTCTACTCATCTACTCCTTCTTGGACTGCATCAACAAAAATATCTCTAACTAAATGAAATTAATCAATAAATAATAATTTCTTTCTGCATTTTTATCTCTTTCTTTCTTAACACATTTTCAATATTTATAATCACACATTTTGCAATCTATCGCAACTTTACCTTATTAATAAGATTCTCGGACCGACCGTCGATAGTGAATGAAATCGATTCGCAACGCAAGTGCTGTGATATAAGAGTAAGGACGAGACTAAAAAACAGAATATTTCCGGAATACCTAAAGCAAGTTAAAATAAAGGAAATTGTGGTGCGCTACTATATGTCCTTCTTCATTGTGATTTTGATTCAGGCGTAGGAAAAAGTGTCTGTTTGTATGAGGTGTCTATGCTTGTTTTGTGTATCCGAGTTTTTTACCGTTTAGGTGACGGAGTCACCTTCGAGTGTGAGGCTCGATTTTCTCTGCACAAAGGCCTATTATAAATTTGAATTTCTGCGCTAAATTTAGTATTACTTTTTGCCGCTAGGCAGTTGGCTCAGAATTATAAGAAAGAGGAAAAAAGAATAATTCTGAGTATAATTAGTTTAAATTAGATTTGTTTTTGTATCTTATATTTGTTTATATAAAGTAAATATATTTTAAATTCAAAAAGAAGAATTAATAAGTTAAAATAATTTGGTTAGCGCCCTCTGACGGCAAGGTCGTAAGTTAAAATTAGTTCTAATGATGAACCATATTTTGAGTATTGTATATAAGGTTATGTTTTGGTAACAACGTCAATACAGTTCGTTTTGGTTAAGAAGCACGTGTTGATATATTAAAATGTAAGTACTGGAAAGTAGTGTTTTTAGAAGCAGATTTTAATCTGTTATATTTTAGATGGCTAAGAGTTTGAGGAGTAAATGGAAGCGCAAAGGTCGTGCCCTGAAAAGGGTGCGTTATGGCGAGAAGGAATTAGCCAGGTTGAAAAAGACGCTGGGAATTGACGAAAATAACAAAGAACCTAACATGGACCAAGTATCAGATATAGCAACAGTTGTAGATGGTAAAACAGTATGTGAACCTAAAGCTGATGGTGATCAAATGGATACTACTCGTGAACTAAAGGATATCTACGATCCAAAGACATACAAGGACAAGAATGGCCAATACCCAGTTTGGATGACGAACAAGCAGATCAAACAGTTGAAAACACAAACACAGAAGAAAAAGAAAATACAGAAGAAGAAACTATTGAATAGGAAAAAGTGAAGAATAGTATATTTATTAATTAATATTCAGTCTAAAATACATTGATTGTAATGTATTTACAAATTTTGTAATATAAATTAATTAAAAGAAAACTTATGATTGTACAAAAAAAAATAATGGCAGTGAATTGGTGTTTTGATGCTGCAATGTTATATGCAAATTTTATTGAATGAAGCACATTTTTTCATTCGCTCATATCTAGCGGCAAGCTCGTCGATTTTAATTGTTTTCTTCTCTATTAACATTAATTTGTTTCTGAATAAGCTGAATTCATTTTTATAAGTTTCCTACAAAAAAAAATAATAAAATAGTAAAATACATGCATTATAATTATATTATTTAAATATTACCACATCCTTTACTTTATTTTTGATGTTTGATAAATCTGTGTTGATAGTTTTAATATTACTTTCCATTTCCATTAACTGCTTATTCACGTTAACATTGTTCTTATTTCCTTCAAATATCTAAAATTAACAAAAAAAAATAATATTTAAATGATGATTATTTGGACTAAACGAAGTTATTAACTATTACAATACAAGCAATATTTCAAAAACTGCAATATAATAATTCATTTTATTTATAATTTTTTGAAAAATAAATAAGAGGCACTGTGAAAAGTTCTTCAAGATTGTGAATATATATAAATCCGATTCAAAATCGTCTCTTCTGAACTAAATTTCGATTTTGCTTGCGACAACAATTTCAGCTCTATTATCCTCCATTTTATTACAGCATTTAAAACTGTTGTAAAATGTAGAAAAAATGGTTAAAACATTATTTTAGAACATTTTTGCAAATACTGAGTTTTCGTGATAAATACTTTTCAAATTTATTTATTTCTATAACTAAAATTGTCTACCAATTTTACAATTTACTTCTTCTATCCAAAAAGATAAGGACGTAAAGCAGCATAGATATCTGTTATTGAATAGTATTATACAATTAGGACCAAATTTAATTTTTTGATTCCATCATTAATTAATTTTTCAGAATTCCATTCAAGGTTTCTTAAGTCATTTTTAATACAAATTTATCCACCTATTCTTGGGATGTTTAAAATCTCGCTTAGTTCACAAAATAATAATTTAAAAAAATAATTTTCTTGATTTAAAAAAATATTTCTACATGGAATGATTTTATTAAAAATTTGAGTCAAATTATTCACTACGAGCTTCGAATTATATTTTGAATGCGTGAAGCGATTTCGATGAAACTTTAAATGGTTACTTCCTAGAGCAAAACTAATATTATGTTCGAAGCAGAATTTTAAAATTCTACTTGGTTCAAAATATAATAATTAAAAATAATTTATTTTCTTGATAAAAAAAAAATTGCAATTGATGATTTTATTAAAAATCTGATTTCTTCAAATCACTTACTAGGAGATCAAAATTAATATGAAAGCTCAATTTATAAAATCGGTTCAGTGGAACTACAACTTCTGTAGTACCGAAATATTTGTGCAACTTGCGTTTATTTCGAGCTGAAACGTTCATTTTGAGATGAAATCAATTTATGTATTCTAAAAAATGAGTTTCTTTTATAACTTTTCTCATAAACATTGACAAAGGTGTGAATAAATAATATTCAATGGCTATTATTTCCAATTATTTCCTTACAACTTCCAAATTGTGTATTCTTTGATCCAAAGAATCAAATTCCATTTCTTTGGCTTCGATGCCTGGACCTTCATCTAAAAAATAAAACATATTAATTACAAGAAAAACAGATAAAATAAGTCTACTCTACTATGGCTAATACAAGATTGTCCATCCGAATGAAGCGTAAAATTTTCCCTGCACTCGCATCGGAAACTGCCGAAAGTGTTAATGCATCTCTGGTCGCAAGGTTTTTCCTCTTTGCATTCGTCCACGTCGAGTTCACACGCGCTACCGGAAAATCCTTTCTGGCAGACGCACGTTTCCGGCTTGCTGCAACTCCCGCCGTTCAAGCATCCCAGTGGACAAACCGCTGTTTACAAAATAAATATGGTACGTGATCAGGCGAAAACTAGGTCTCGATAAAAATCTGTATATGATAAGCATCTATATTTTATTTATAATTTCATTGTCCATTGGCGCAATTTATTAATTAAATTAATGAAATTATGCGAAAATCTATATTTTAATAATTAGATGTAAGAGATAGTAATAATTTACGAGGCTAAATTAAGATAAATAAGTTAAATGCGTAAAATATATCAAGATTTGATCAACAATTTCCTGTTTGTGACGCAATGGACAGACAATCTATATTTTTAATAAATCAATACTTTTGTAGATTGATCATATCGATAAAAGTAATTTACTTTACATAGATTACAGAGAAGTATAAAAATGTGAGTGAAATCTTTTTTAGTGTAGTAAAAAAAATCAAGATGAATTTCAAACTTCTGTTTGGCTTATGCGTTGCCATCTTCGTCCTTCAAGTAAGTAAAATATATTAACTAAATTAACATGTATTAACAGTTTTTTTTTATTAGGGTGTGAGTCATGCTCGCCCTCAAGATGATATTGAGAAGGGATTGGGTGACGATTTGAAGAAATTGCTTCAAAAGATTATGGATATTATTAAGGATGCTTTAGCTAACGCCGCTAATCAACTTGGTGAACTTATCGAAGAACTGAAGAGAAAAGCAGAAGAATTGGTTCAGTCTATTATCGATTCTATTAAAGGAAAGATCGGAGAAATCCTTAATGAAATCGAAGAAGCTATCGCTGAAGCTGAGCAAATGGGTGTCGATGTGACCGAATGCGTAAGGGATCAAAAGGAAGCCATTAAGAATATTCCCAATAAGGTCGTCGAAACTGGAAAGCAATGTATTAAATCCAATATTGATCACGCTAAAAGTATCGTCGATGAGACTATTAATATCATCAAGAACTACGGTTCCAACATCGACCAGTTGGGCGATGCTTGGGACGAATGCGATAGGAAAGTGTTGTGTAAGATCGGAGTAATCGCCGAAGCTACCAAGATCACCGTCGACTTACCGAAAGAGATCAAGGAGAAACTCACTGAAGCTATAGAATTCATTAAGAACATCGACGATGAATTGGTATTCTGTCTTAACGAGACTCTCACCTCTGCCATTACTCAAGCTGATCAGATCTCCAACGAAATCTACACTTGCATCCAGGGTAAAATTCCTCAACATTGAGGTGACACAATATGATTATGTTTTAATAATTTGAAAGATTAAAAATTTACGTTTATTGCATCCATGACTCCTGTTGTTTATTTGCTTCCATCCTGGACAACACATGTACGTCGGATATTTGCTTGTCTTCGATACTTCCGTGTACACAGTCTCGTAGACAACCCTAACAAAATCAAAAATTGTCTAAGAACAACTGTTATTTAAAGGTAGCATAAAATTACTCATGTAATCACTCTTGGTTATTTTTTTATTCATTAAAGTTATAATAATTATAGACTGAAAATATTGTATTTTAACATGGAAAACAATATGTTTAGTCTGGTCAAAATAGAACATTTAAAAAACTTAACAGGAAAAACAGATCAGTAAAAAGATATGTTCTGCTCTAACATTGGTACGTAATTAATTTCAAAATATTTTGTGCTGAACAAATTAATTTGTAATGTACCATTACTTGATATATGAATTTATATTTAAGTATTATTAATTGTTAAAGGAAATAATTCAATTGAGAATATTTGAAATAGGAAATTGATATGTTTTAAAAGTGATTACATATAGCAGATTTTAGATAATATCTTGTTAGATTTAATTTAATATCATATTTACTTTATGCCGTTGCACATTTGGTTATCGTTGCATCTCTGCTGATATTTCTTGTAGGTCGGTTTGCAGTAGCTCTGTTTTGTCTTCACCGGTTTCTTCGGGCTAACGCAGACGTGCCTCCTGCAATAAACAACACATTTATTATAAGTCGCACAATTGAAAGCAGTTTTTATTTCTATTAAATGTTCACATTAATAAAAAGACGGATCGTAAAAATTGGAGTGTCGTAAAACGCGGATTGCAACTGCGAAATGTCGGCCGGTGTGGGGGACTGTGATAACGGCCAGGGAAAAGATTGATAGAGTTGTAAATTCCTCCGGGGCTAAGTGATATTGCCCATTGTGTGCGCGTTTCAACTAAGATTTATGTCTTTAATTAGAAAGCATCTGCATACATGATGTCAGCTTATTTAAGATGTTACACACAAAAAAGAAATGGAAGAGCAGAGATCCGAGTGTCAACAGCATCCCTCGTAATACCCGCATTCTTCAACCACTTCGGCTCGCCAAAAAACGGTTAACAGTTCAAGAGATTAAGTTTAATCCTTTACGATTCTTGTAGACAGTGCTGTTAAAAATAACCGGTATCGAGAGATGAGGAAGGAGTATTAGGGAGGACAATAAAGAGGCATATAATTAAACGATTGCCCGCTGCGGTTCCAGGCGCAAATCCAATTTGCAAATTTGATTATTTCTGCACAGTCAGCCGAATTGAAAGACGCGGTCGCAAATAGCTTAAAGAGAGAAAGAGAGTGTTGTGTGTACTCGCGTGAGAGAGAGTGAGATAAAGAGAGAATAAAGGGAGGCGTAATTTGTGTTTAATCGCGATCGTATCGTTTTTATTCTTACCCCGAACAAATGCGCAGGATGAATGCGAATCGTAAAGAAAAAGCGCAATTATAGCTAGCGAAGGCGATCGTAAAAATTCAAACCGAAGAATGCCATAACAGAGAATCGGAGGAAAGAATTCACATAAATCTCTTTATTAAGAGTATTGAACTCGGCTGCGGTAACAATTAGAGACGAATCGGAATTTATCTCGTTCTTATGAGAAACGATAAATCATAGAGAATCGTATGTATGTATAGATTAGTTTATTAGTCTCTTACCGCGAATTGCACTAATAAATGTGAATGATTAATTAGAAATAACTTTCGCATAAGCAACTCTGGTACTATTGATAGACTATTAATTGTTTACATACTAAAACCAGTATTCTTATCTTAATGATACAATATTCTTCAATAACATAATTAAAAAACAGATTTTTTTTAAACTAATATCTTAAACGCAAAATAAGAAAATGTATACATAATGTAATCGTATTTGGTCCTTTCTTTTATGTAATAACAAAAAATACAATTATTTCAGACAGAAAAGGTTTGATAATACTTTGTTTTGGCATATAAGTGGTATTATTAAAAAGATAAGATATATATTTTATTATTTTAACAATTCCACTTGTATTTTATTTAGTGAAAATTTGAGCGCCATCAAACCATGATGTAAATTTTATAATTCTTATTATGATTAACATAAACCATATTGTTCTGTTTTTTATAATTCAAAATATTTTTAATTGTGATCATGTTTTTTATTAATTGATTGAACAAAATATTATCCTACTATGTTTATTAATTTTTCTTACTTTCAGTTTAGAAGTATTCAGGAATCTTTTAGAGCATCTTGAATAGTGGGATAGGTTAGTTATCGTTGCTGATTGTTCTGTATTTTATAATTTAAAATGTTTTTAATTGTGATCATGTTTTTTTATTAATTGATTGAACAACGTATTATTCCACTATGTTTATTAATTTTTCTTAAATTTCAGTTTAGAAGTATTCAGGAATCTTTTAGAGTATCTTGAATAGTGGGATAGGTTAGTTATCATTGCTGTTTGTGGCAAAGACGGAAGATGAGCAAATGCATCTACATAGAACATCTAAAACTAGATGCCTAAGAGAGATCTGAGAATTACGCCCAAAACTAGTCGGAAGAAGGCAGCTGAGACTAGCAACATTCAGAGTGTCAGGAAAACAAATCACAACATTTGCAGCACATACAAAACTGTTACTAGAGATGCAGTATAAATAATAGTTGATAATAGAACAAAGGCAAAGTGGTGAAAGAAAGAAACTGTTAGAGTCAGATAGTTTGAAAAATGGTAAAGCTTGGAGAAGGTCTCGACGACTGATCCCAGGAATTGAGCCTTGGATTAGAAAACATTCCACCTGAACCAGGCGCTTTCTGGCCATATGTGCTTAGGCAAGTACTTCCACTTCATTGGAAAAAAGGAAGATGAAAAGTGCTGGTACTTCGAAAAAAAAACGTTAGCCCAGAACACACTTTCTTCAGATTCTCCAGTTGGAGGAAGATGTTGTACGAGGCGGAGGCAAATTTCAGAATTATACAGGAACCGGAAGAAATATTGTTTCCAGGTATGTGTTGGGAGTTCTCTCCATCAAGGAATAAGACGAGCGGAAGTTAAAAAGGACCAGCGAAGAAAGCAGTAGAGGATACCAGTACTGACTCATGTTGGTGATCAACTGCTAGTGCAGCGGCAAAGCCAATTACCATCCCTGTGCAGTACCATACAAATCGGTCAAGTTGTTGAAAGATTACATTTTCTATATTTCTTGTATGAGTTGTTCAAATAGTATATAGTTGACGTGAATGCAATAGTAATATACAATTTCTTGCTTCTTTTCAACCTTTCTGTGAATCATTTGGAGCAGAGGCGGTCAACTTGAGTTGTTTATTCTTGTAATCGACTTTTCTCCTTAAAATGTGGTCTATTAGATCTATTGAATTTTATGCCTGGTTTTGCTAACGTCACATATAAAAATCAGTTTTTTTCAACAGTAAGTTCGCTTCATGATCTACAGGTGATTTAGAGAAATGCAAGAAAACTAATTACATTATTTGCATCAAGTTGATTGATAAACTTATGTACTAATTAATGTAATTTATTAAAACAAAGAATAAGATTAAATAATATATGTTATGTGTAAGTTGTAAATTATTTGAAAAATTAAATATACTATAAATCTCTTGAAGTTTTCCATCCACGGTTTTAAGTACAGATTTGATGGTTTAAGTGAAGTTCACGGCTGATGAAGATTGAAATCTAAAATTAAACAGATTTTATTCGTGTTTAAACATCTGAAATGTAAATACAGAGAGTGTACGGTTGGCGAGTGGAGTTGGCGGCTGTTTGTTTGAAGATCTCGGCAATCACACAGTGCGCTTCTTTCTCTCTATATATAAATTTAATTATCGTTTTCTCTTCTGCGGTTTTCCAAACGTTTTGGTGCAGGAAATAGTCTGAAGTGCGCGCGTACGAAATCAACGGGCCTGTGTATTTCGATGCACGACAGATTTACGGTCTCTCGTGCTCATCCACCTGCCGATACTTTGCGTTGTAGCACTTGAGAGGAGAAGTGTATTGCCGTTCAAGAAAATAAGATGATGCAGAAAAACACGAGTGCAAATAGGAAGAAAAATTAATTTGCGTTGGAGTAATTTGCACGGCTCGATAAATCAACGTCCGTCCAATCAGATATCTCGCATTCGAATTATCTGCATTCTAAAGACTATTAGTATTTATAGTGGCTCAGTGGAGGAAAGTTAGCGCACGCGAGACTAGCCTTAAAACGAAAGCATCATATTTATAGATTAGAAGTATATTTAGATGCGGTTAAGGTAATGCAAAGTGTCTATGGGCAATTATAATGACTGATGATAAAGAAAAACTGGTCGAGGATGAAGAAAAAAAATGAGTAAATAAAATGTGCGTACATGGCAATGGTAGAATCATTTGCATTCCGAGTTGCATGGAATTATATTTATTATTATTATGCGAGGGCCCCTGGGCGTGTGGGTCTCGGATTGCACAAAGGTACATACCTACATACATTCATATACAGCTTCAAGCCGAAGCACAATTATTTTTCATGCGTAAGACAGCGAACCGAAAGAAGTCAAGAACAACAAGCAGAACTTGTTTTGTTTCTTTCTAAGCACACTGGAAACATCTTTTAAATCTCTTATATGATTTATTCATTTGCTGCGGCGAAAACTGCAGCACGTATATCAGACTTGTTCGAGCTATATTTATTATGGATGAATGTTTAGTCGGCAAAACAAAACGAAAGACTTTGTAATACGAACATATGTCCTCATTTTAATACAACCATTCGATTTAAACTAATTATAAATATTATACATTTAATTGAAAAAAATACAACAAATAAAATTACAGATTTTTTAATTTATAGCAATTTGTAAATTGCAGCAAATTTTATTTAAAAGTAAAGAATTTTTAGTACTTCGAAAGTCAAAATAATAAATTTCGTAAATCTAACAAGGAAGAAACTGAATTTAATAAATGTTTACCGAATAAGTACAAAAAAAATATTTAAAACAAACTTCACATGAGACTAATACCAAAATACATTTTTAAATAAAAAAAAGAGTTATTATTAAATTCTGTTTCCATACGTTTCCGCACAAAATTTAACAATAGTAGATTAAAACATCATATGTTATAGTACCATCAAAACCAAAAATAGTAAATATTTCCAAAATTTTAGACCACACAAAAACCAACTATGCTAAACATTTACCAAAACTGTGACTGGCGTTTGGCGTAGACAGGACGTAGCTAAGTGTAGAGAGGTCAGAGAAGAAGCAATTTGTAAGGAAGAAGAAGAAAATAAAACTCAATCTTCACGAATCTAAACTAAAACCAATTTGGGTATAATTATAACGAATTAAATTTATCTAAATAATATTTTAAAAAGGAATTGTTGCATAAGACTAACACTATTGGGACGTTAATTATAATTATAATTATAACTAGTTAAATAATAATTTAATTTATTTTGGTTGTATTATCGCGTGTTATTTTATGCATTTGATAGGGCTGATTCATTAACTAGATAAAAATATGATAGATATTCTTACACTTACGACTGAGATATATAGATTTCTAGACATCGGTTGTAAGTCGAGTTAGACAAAAAAAAATCGTATTCCCTATATATAATAAAGAGTTGTTGATATTCCCTAAAGGTGGATGTATAGATTTTGAGCATGTATGAGGGAGACAAACACAAGTTTGTAAAAATACCGTTCAAGCAAAGCAATGGATTGATAAGTGTTCTCCGTCGAGAAAAATGGTAGAGAAGTGGTTTGCTACCCAAAATTGCAGAAAACATAAAAAAGTACACAAAATGGTTTTGGCCGATCGTAAATTGAAGTTGCGTGATATAGCTGATACTCTAATGATATCTGAAGGCAGTGTATTCACTATTTTGCATGAGCATTTGATGATGGGAAAGCTCTATTCGAAATGGGTACAGCGGTTGCTCACAGTGGATCAAAAAGAACAACGATTTGATTATTCCGAGCGATGTTTGGAGCTGTTCAAGCGAAATAATTTTTTCATACGGTATATAACAATGGATGAAATCTGGATTTATTACTACACTCCAGAGTCAAATCGGTCGTTCGCTGAGTGGACAGTAAAGGGTGAAAGAAGTCCAAAAATTAAAATGTTAGCTGGTAAAGTTTTGGTCTCCGTATTTTAGGATGCGCACAAAATTATATTCATTAATTATATTGAGAAAGGAAAAAACATCAATAGCGAATATTATATGGCATTATTAGGAAGGAAGATATATAGGAAGAAATTGCGAAAATCGACCATAAATGAAGAAGAAAAAAGTGCTCTTTCACCAAGACAATGTACCGTGTCACAAGTCAATTAAAACGATGACAAAATGCACGAATTGAACTTTGAATTGCTTCCCCATCCAACAAATTCTTCAGATCTGTCTCCCAGCGACTACTACCTGTTTGCAGACCTAAAAAGAATGCTCAAGGGAAAGAGATTCCAATAAAGAAGTGATTGCTGAAACTGAAGCGTATTTTGAGGCCAAAGATAAATCATTCTACAAGTAAAGAATGGAAATGTTAGAAAAGCATTGAGATGAATGAATCACTCTTGAACGAAACTATGTTGATGAATAAAGTAGAATATTGCCCAAAAGTTGTTGTTTTATTAGACATCCTACGAACTTATTGAGTGACGTGTTATAACAAGGTCTTTCTTTAAAAAAAAATCCATCCAATCAATGTTAGAGAAGCGTTGAGATGAATGAATCACTCTTGAAGGAAACTATGTTGATGAATAAAGTAGAATATTGCCCAAAAGTTGTTGTTTTATTAGACATCCTACGAACTTATTGAGTGAGGTGTTATAACAAGGTCTTTCTTTAAAAAAAAATCCATCCAATCAATTCAATAGGGTTGCATAAGCTGAGTCAATTCTTTTACCTTCTCAAAATAATCTATTAACAAAATTCACTTTGCATCTCAAAAAAACTGATACCATAACTTTTAAATTATTGTATGTAAATTATTTAAAAACTTTAATAATTTACTTAAATCTGTATACTCAATTTAATAATTTATAACGTATTGTATCCTTAACTAGATCCCTGTAGAGATCTTTATGTATTTATCTATTCGTGATGAACCACGGGGCTCTGATGATAATTCATTGAAATCTTTATATAATTTTTATGTCCGATTAGCAGACTGCACCCCACAGTTGGATAACTACGTCCTTTCTGCTTTCATAATTTTCTTATATATTAATAACTTATTATTAGTATCTACTGATAATTTCGATTTTTGTCCTAATTAACTTTTAGCCTGAAAATGATCTTTCCTGCAAATTTGACTTTCGTTGATTTGTGCAGGCCTTGGCTGTTAAGTCTTACGTTGGGCTGGTGTTTTTTTAGTGTATTTAGTGTTATTAACATTTTTGAATCCATTTTTGTAATTTATCATCAGCTGTCTTATATAGAAGGTAAAGGACATATTCTAAAACATATCCCTGTGACACTTATTTTTGTTAATTAATCAGAACATAATTTTAAGATGCTAAAATATTAATAATATATTTTTATTTTATAAAATAATATTTTTTTACAACTTATAACACGAAATAGTAATTAAACAGATTGTTGACAGAAGGGAAACATTAAATGTCAACACATATTTTAAAAAGAAATTTGGCATGTTTTTGTAGCCGTATGAGATAAATATAAACTGAAATTATTTTTGTCTTACTAAAAACCAAAGATTTGAGAAACTGCCATTAAAAATAAATCATCGCAAATTTCTATAAACCACATATTTCTGATATTTTCCAATAAAAATGATTGATTCTAAGATAAAAAGGAAACAAAAATTAAAGTTTCATACTTGCAACATTGTAATAAAATCATAAGACCCATAATTGTAATTATATTTAAATAAGATCTAAACTAAAATGATTATGAAATATGTAGTTTATGAAAAATGGAAAAAAATAAATATATTTAATTAATGTAACAAATCTTTGGCATTTAAATTAATTAATCTTAATTTTGCTCTTTTTATCATATAAATATGTATGTCATGTCGGTCCAGCATTCTAATTTATACAGTCCAGTGCTAATAAAACTACTTTATGTTATTACAAAATTGTTCAAATGCAATTTAATCCTTGAGGTAAATGGAAATGTATGAATATTCGTATGAATTGTAAACAAAATATTATAGTATTTGTATATTAGAAGGATTAGATTAATTTTGTACATTTTTATTGACCAAAATATGAAAAAAATATTTTACTCTTTAAATTATGTAGCAAAAATTAAATTGCCATTTAGGAAATACCTCGCATAATCCGGCTTCAATAAATCCGGTATGAAAATTGTAAAATAAAATCTTTTTTTTTTTTATATAGTCAAGTCTCTTTTCTTGTATAGTTTTATTTTTAAGAAGTTTTACAATCATAGATATTTCCTACAATTATTTTTAATGCAATGGTAAATAGGTCAAATAATCTTTATACCTAAATCAGGAAAAAATCATATAAGTCTATTTCCAAAAACTAAAAAAAAGATTAAAAATTGTCAGAAATAATAAGTAAATAGCAAATCATCAATTTTATACCATAGAATAAGTCAAGTTAAAGTTGGAAGTCTTTACCCTACAATTATATTCACGAGAAAGAGTGAAGGATTCTATTATGAAACAGTAGTATATTCAAACATATATTACGCAGATATTCCTCTTTATGCTGACAACTCTTCGCACCTTCAGCAGTAACTGATGATGCAATCATCTGGTTAATACATTGAAATCCTAACAGTAATATCGAGTTTCTGCACGAGTCCTGCCACCAGCTGAAGTCTTGGATGAGGAGATGGTGCATAAATCCAAACCTCAACAAGTCGCAATTGATTTGCTTTTTACATGTCTTCTACAACAGTAAATTCCGAGGTGTCAGTCACGGATCTACTTCTGGAAGAATTCATCTTCATCCCAAATATCTGGGCATTCACTTCCATTGAAACCTAAACCTAATACCACTCATTTTAAAATGCCAAATTCGAAAGCCACAAAAAATCTCACGCATCCAAGTTTCTTCAGATAATCTTACTTAATTACAACCTATGCCATAATGTATTATATATAAATTTGCTTTTTCATATATTTATATATTTAATACCAATAAATGTCTAATAAAATTCTGTTAAATAATTCTGCTAACTATTTTACTAAATGTTTTCTTATAAAATAAATGAAATGAGTGCTAAAAAATAATTATTTACAAAATCCGATGATAAAATGTCTGCTTCGTATTTCAGAATTTCAATAAAAATTCTTTAAAACAAAACGAAATTCTGATGCAAATTATAATAAAAAAAATTATTATAAATTTTTTTTTCTAATAAAAAGTTTAGAAAAAAAAGCAGAATTCCGAACTCCAACTATTCATAAGTAGAAAATTGTACAAAATAAATTATCTTTTAAATAATGAATTTTAAAAATATTTTTTTTTCGATTGCAATGATTCATTAATGTTAATTGTGTTTATACTTTATAACTTATGTTTATACTTTTCTTTTATTCCTAGAAAATGCATCATATATCATAAAAGTAATTAAGTGTCGCTCCATTTGTTATCTGAACTTCATCAATGAGTTATCGTTCTGTGACTTAATTTCTGTCTCATTTCGCATATTACCAGTATCATTAATTTCGCAGCAGGTTTTTGAAAGGTTCTCATTCACAAGTATTAATTTAAAATAAATAATACACTTTATACTGAATTTCGATCCCGTGTTTTATGAGTATTTTCGACTTTTATTATTTTTAATCTCACGGAAAAAAATGATATTTTTATTTATTCTAGTTTGAACGTTTTCACGTTACATCTAACGGCAAATTGTTTGCAATTTGCTTCAAATACTTCAGTTTGGTATGTGAGAGAGGTGATTGTATAGACCAGCAATAGATATTAACGACTGAAAATTCATCCTAATATGTTAGCTGAAAAAATAAGTAATACAAGTAACCATCGTTGCAGGTTAAAAATGTTTAAGCTACAAGCAGATCGGTTTGGAGTAATTTTACTGGTTACTAGACTAGCCCTTCAATATTGTAATTAATTTCTAGTTAAGAAATAACTTCAGCTTATTGATTTTTCTTCCTTGTTATATTTAAAAAATTACTAAAATTATTAATGGAATTAAATATAATTTAATAACTGTTCATCAAACTAATGTTAACTAATTGGTAAGCCTTGTGTTTATGATCAAACTGCTTCCAAAATAAATATGTAAGGTGTACAAAAATAATTGTATCTTAATTATTCTTCTTCACCTAACTTTATTGAACTAGCATAGTATTCTTTTAATTCCTCGTCCTCTTTTATGAATTGTTAAATATTTGTGACTATTGCACTTTTTTTAAACTATTATTTTTAAACTCGGAAAACTAAACCACCAGAAGAACTAATATCATATAAACTAATCAGTCTACTTCTAATTATATCAAAAGTTTTCAAATAGCTAATACTTAAACGTATGGACCCAATACTTCAATAAAAAACACCAATTCCAGAAAAACTTGCTAAATCTGATTGAAACATAGTTCAAAGAATGGAGCATTAAAGTCAACGAAATAAAGTCATCTTTACGGTGAGAAAAAAAAAACATATCCACCAGTAACTTTAAAGAATAAATAAAGTATTACCGCAGTCATACATTTGGTGCAGCGATGCACTTGAAAAAAACATAAATAAATAGATAAAGCGAAAACAAATATAAAATTCAAAAACTATGCTGGTTGTTTTGAAAAAAATCTGTGTTCTTAATATAAAAATCCATTCTCAAACCAGTGTGCTCATATGGAATACAGATGTTGGAAATTCAAATTCTAGGTCGGTTTTAATCAAAAACATCACAAACTTTAATTAAATTTACCAATAAAAATTATTATCACACCCAAAAAAATAACGGAACTTGAAATCCAAAGACACAGATTCAAAAAAGTTCAACTTATTAGTCTTAAACAAACAGATGGACACTGTTGAGTTCTGATCTACATGACTATTGTACCACTTACTATGTATGTCCTTTTTGTGATGGATTGTAAATAAAATTAAATGTTATATAATAAAAACTATATGATAGACAAAGAAAGCAATGATGGCATAGATTGTCTGATCCATACTTTAAATGAGCTTTAGGTTTTGCAGATCTGGGGCTGCGTATTCTATTACGGCTATATTTATTTAGGACTACAACTAGTATGCATCCTTTTGTGGAGATTGAATTAATGATACCAGTTAATAATTTACCAATATAATTCCCTTGAAACTGACGAAATGCGAGTGAAAAAAGGCCTTGCGGTTTTCTGTATGCAGGAGGGTGGAGATAAGAATGACTTTGTGATGTGTTTGTGTGAAACGTTTGTTCCTCTGTTAATTATATAAGTTATGTTTGATTTATTTATATTATATATTTATAAATATTATTAAATTTATTGCTATTACATAGTATTGATTTTATTCTTAGTATTAAAAATAAAGATATTTGTGACCGAGGCATCAAAATTTAAATGTACTCAAGTGCCTTAGGTTTTGTATGTGGTCTAACATTTAGTAATATTCACTACTTTTGGAAAACATATTAAATATGGTTTTTTATAGTTGCATTCCTGAAGAAACGTTTGGGTGCGAAACACAATTTTTTAAAATTTAAATTTTTATTTTGCATTGTTATGTGAAGTTAGTTTTATTCATATTTTTCGGTAATACCGGTTCTGACATTTAATGAATGATCACCAAGAGAATAATTGATAATTTACAATGATTATAAAAATGAAGTACTTAATTCGTATTTAATTTAGGTCCATATATGTCGTATTAATTAATGATATCGGATGGCAAGAATTGAAAATATTGAATGGTTGATGTTTCTTGTGTCGCCGGGGATTCAGCATTGAAACTTGCAATTTGCATTAATAAGAAGGGACCACCAACAAAAAAAACTCTTCAGCGATCTTCTTATTGTCCTGTCAGAAACGAAATTTATGTGAAAGGTAAATTTATGGTTTATAGTATTCTTCATGTTACTTTTTTTATTATTTTAAACTTTTATTTATTCCTTCCTCGTGCATTGGTGTGAATGCAGGCAAGGAAAGCAGCGGGGATCATCTTAAATTTCAGATATTATCAAAATTGAATTAGCAATATGCAAAATGCGACCATTAACATTTTTCATTCCAGTTCGTCCGTCTGCCAGCCTCTCACGGGTTAATGCGAGAGCGGACTGCGATGATACACATGCACGCATTTACATGCACATTTGCGCACGAGGAGATTTATTGCATTTGCATAATTTCAATATTCAAAAGCTGCATGTATCATCATATATTGGTGAAAGAGAGAGAAAGAGCGAGACATTTTGCGATCATAATGCAACGACAACCCCTTAATTACTTACAATTTCAACGTAATTTCATCAAAACCGTTCGTAACAGATGCGCAAAGACCAATTATTCATTTTATTATATAATTTATTCAAATGGTATCAAAAAGTTGTTTCTCATGAATATCATTTATTATATATTCGAGATGTAATGTTAATAGGAAAATATTTTAATGTTTTATTAAATTGTTACGAATTGTACATGTATAAAACTTTTCACTCAAAACATTACTCATTTTCAATATCAATCTACATTAATTTTGTTATGTCTAGGTTAAAGTGACCACATTTTCATTGTCACAAAACGGGACAAATGGGATGAAATGAGAATTATAATTTAGTTATGAAAGCAGACCAATAATTCCAAAAAATATATTTTTTTTGTATATATTCATATACTTGTCTATAAATATATAAAAATGTATTTATTAATAATTATTTCTGACATGAATTTGTCAAATTATATTTTACGCTTAATATAGATTTTAAAGTTTTTTAACTGCGTATTTTCAGTTGTCCATATTTTATTGATTCTAGAAAAAACACGTTCTGTTATAGCATTTGTTCCCCCTATTCTACAATTATCAAAATATTTTGTTAAGGAATATTATTCTGCTTAAAATGTTTTTTGTCTGTTTCCACATTTGCGACAACCAACATTTAATTTTTTCATCAGTAACGTATCTTTTTAGTAAATATTATATTTCGGAAAATGGATATTCAAAAGATTTTTCCACATATTCCCATGAAATCTCCTTTTTTAATGTCACCTAATGAAAATTTGTAATATCCTCGAAATGAACTATCCATTCTTCAAAATATTCTAAGCAGTTATTACAAAAATTTCTGACTTCTTTCAGAAAATCCTTGTTCTTCCAACCTAGTGATGTCCTTTCGAATAACTAAAGGAACGCAATTGAAATTTTGATCCCTTCAATAATTTTCAGAGAATTGTGAAATAATGTAGCTTGGTTGTGGATGAACTGAAGCCAAATTTGTGATTTGTCATTTTCAAAAAAGAGCTGCAATATTTTTGGACATTTATCTTGTGATGATTTTAATGGTTCGTATATTTTTAAAATATTTTCTACAGCTGGTAAAAGAGCTGACCATTTTTGGTTAAAATGTTAGTTAAGTTTCGTAAAAACTTCTAGCTTTTCCACCAAAATTTGCGTGAGTGATCCGCACAATAGGGAATAATTGTATTGTTCAAGTTATTCTTTTTTTAAATATTACTTATTGAATCAAAAATTATTTGTGATGTTTTACCCGGCAATTAAACAAAATCTAATATTCTAATTTTAATTCCTGTTTCTGTATCAAAAAATCTAACAATTGTGGGAAATAATTTTAAATCTTTGTGTTTGGAAGCATTAGATATTTTTTTATTGTCAGTTTTTATTTACAATCTATTCAGCTGAATATTTATTAAATCGGTTCGCTGTTGACATTCGGAAGTTGCTGTCCAGTGGCACCATTCCATAGTATAATATTGGTTTATTTATTTTTTACTTAAATCTAAATTGATCCAAGGGCTTGAAGCGCTTTAATCTCCTTGTTGTCGTGCCGTTGTCGAGAAGATCTGACCGCCAACGGGTTCGTATGCGAATCAAGTCTGTTCGTGTATTTTTTGGAGAAATCTTTGGCAACCTCTTCCACTGTTTTTATTCCAAAGTCCTGGTGCAGTCTTTTATTGGTGTTGTACCATGATGCACCCACGTGTCTTCTAATACATTTGGATTGGAAAACTTGGATTTTTTAATATTACTTGAGCTTGCTGTTCCTTATAATTGGATACCATATGTCAAGACTGGTTTTAATATGACTTTGTACTCTAGCAACTTGTTCTCCAAAGTCAACTGCGAGTTTGCGCGCAGCAGCCAATACATCTTTCTAAATTTTATTTCTAGTTGTTCACGTTTTGCCTGGATATGGTCCTTCCAAGTCAGTCTTGTGACCAGGTGCATTCCTAAGTATCTCACCCTAGTAGATGCTGGAACTACTTTGTTGTTGAGTTTGACTGGAGGACAGATGTCTCGTTTTAAGGTGAAAGTAACATGCACCGATTTCGACTGGTTTATACCAATTCGCCATCTCCTGAACCATATCTCGAGCGGGTTAAGCTCTTCTTGGAGGCGTTGAGATGCAATTATGGGACTTTTGTCTGATGCCATGATTGCTGTGTCAGCATTAGAATATATGGATATAAATGTGCATTTATCTAATTCTTTCTGCAATTGTGAAAACGAATATGGTGAAAAAAACATTACAAATAATTTGTTCGGTTATTGTCCTTGCACATGCAAATTTTTTGTCGTACAATGTTTTGATCATTTGCGACGTACAATCCATTGATCTGAAACTTTGATTGTGGAAAGCAAATAGCCCTTCAGGTAATGATAGCTGTTCCTCTGCGTTGCCAAAGCTAGCACTACAATAATTAATAAATAATAGCTATTTTTACAGTACATTTAAAATAAGAAATGAAGATATTTTCTAAATGCGGGACATTTTTAAAAATCGGCGGGACGCAGGATTATCCTCCAAAAAGCGGGTCTGTCCCGCCAAAATCGGGACGTATGGTCACTTTAGTATAGTGGTTTAGATGTCACCTTTTTTTTAAATTAAATAAGTCATCGATTTTTTCCAATTTTTAGTTTAATACGCGGTAAAAAAATAATTCTTTCGGGCAATATTTTAAAAGAAAGAAAAACGTAGATTTCAACATTATAATATAGGATTAGAGAGAAAGATTTATAAGAAAAAAAACGTAGATTTGGAGCAAAAATATGTAAATTATAATGTACATTTTATAAGGATTGATACTGAAATTTATCAATTCTGCTTGAAGTAAAATATAACATTTTATTTCGATTAAGTGTTGATTCTAAACATTCAATTTCAACATTGTAAAATAGGGAATTACATAGAGAGGCAAAGAATAACAACAATCAAGTTTTTTTTTATTCCAACACCTTTTTTCACTCTAAACATTTTGTAATATATCTATAAAATACAAAACTATTAGATTATCTATTAACAAATAAATCATCATTCGATATACCACCAATAATATCGTATTTTTGGAATATGAAATATGAAATAAAATAATATATTTATTTTAACAATAAAACTAGCAAACTAATGTACATAATGTACACCACTAAAGTTGTAAAAAAATAAATAATTCTAACTGTATATTTCTCAAGAGTAATTGACTTGATAAACGAGTAAACTCTAAATTTATTCAGAAATTATAGAAAAATATTATTGAGGAAGATTCAAAATAAAAATAATTTTTTGAAAACCCTGGTATCAACTTTGGTTTTAGTACGATAAGAGTGAAATTCTATTTTTCTATTTGCATCCTCACGTACGTACTGAATAATAACTTTTGAATTAGAGTTAAAGAAATGCAGTAATAAAATTAGTCTTTACTATTTTTTTCAGTTCTATAATAATGAAAACGCTGAATAAACTGTATGAAATCATAATAAAATATTTTGTAATGATCGATATTGCATCGTTTATTATATAGGAAGTATTTATGTTCTAAAAAAGTTCTAAAGATTTTCAAATGAATCCAAATTATTAATCAAATTATTTGCAGCCCATCCTGAATTTTTATTTTCTTTGCACCTCTGGTATTGAATAACGTTTTCCCTCATTCTTCTTTGCATCACAAGCACTTCATCTAATTTTTATCTCGCTGAGAAAGAGATTTATTTGTGCACTTTCATCGTTTCACTGATTATTATCAATTTTTAATGAGCTTTGTAGGTACTGCTGCTTTTTGAATATCTGCATTTCTTATTCACCTTTATGTCACTAAATCTATACTTCTTCTATTTTTGAGCATGTTCAGAAACAGGATTTTACATCTTGCTTTATTAAAGACACAACAACATTTCATTTTCTTTACACCGATGGTTTTTGAAGAACCGTTTCTCTCATCATCCTTTACATCACTAGAACTATACTTGAACTTCTTCTCATTTCTATCTCCCTAAGAGAATTTATATTCGTTCACTTTCATCATTTCTGTGATATTATTTTTAATGAGCTTTGCAGGTATAGATTTTTGTTTAACGCCACAGAAAACACGAAATATTATTTTAATGCTATTCACCTTAATTAAACGATCATTGATAATCAATGTATCAGCAAAGTTAATCCCTGCTTTACAACCAATTACCTAAACTTCCGAAATTTTGACTTTCCTAGCACTGCTGCTTTTTGAAGATTTATCATTCACGTTCTTGGCAATTTTTAGCATGTTCATAAAGAACATATTACATCTTGCTTTACTAAAGTTGCAACGAAATTTCATTTTCTTTACACCGCAAGTTTTTGAAGAATTGTTGCTCTCATTCTCATTTACATAACTAGTATAGTTGATCTTCTTCTCACTTCTATCTTCCTAAGAAAGAGATTCGTTCAATTTCATCATTTCTGTGATATTATTTATATTGTTCTTTGTAGATATAGATTTTTATTTAACGCCACAGTAGATACCAAATATTTGATATTTTAACTATCCTGGCACTGTTGCTTTTTGAAGATCTGCATTTCTAATTTCTTTTTCTATCACTGAACTAATTTTTTGAATGTTTAAAAAGAGAATTTTAATTATTTTACTACTATAATCCTTTCTATAAATATTATTTTTAAGCAGCTTCCAACTAAGTACTAATAACCTTATGAGTTATGGACTTCGCCTTAGTATTTGCCTATTTACTTTAGAAAAAGGATGATCAATTATCAGACCAAGAGCAAAGCTCATCCCTGATATACAATGAATACCAAAATATTTCTTTTCACTTTTGCTGCTTGTGCACTTGTCTACTATGTCACTGAAAATGCACTTATTAATGCATTTATTATCATCTGAAAATCTTTTATACTTCTTGCTACCATTTGTAATCGAAGTCAAGTTTGAAACAATATTTTTTTTGTCATTTTTTTATTTAACTAACAGCACTGTACTGATGTCTTCTGGAGAACTAATGATTTGATGTTTAATATTTAGACCCAATAATACACTTTGTATTGTATTATATAAGTACGAGTAGTTTATCGAAATATTATTTAATAAAACTACAGTGTATACGAGTTTAATAACAAAAGCAGAATATTGTAAAATACATATCTCGTTCAAAAATATGTTAATTATAAATAAAAACGTCATTATTTCTATAAAAACTATAATTAAAATTGTATTTACTAGATCACGTTTTGAATAGTTTTGCATTTGAAAACCGCGTTTTGAAAATTGTATATAAATATCTTTCTGCCACTAAAATAAAATATATTTAAATCCTAGAACAAAACCTTCCATATATAAATAATACTCGAATAAATAGAAGAATCTAAGTACATCATTTATGCATTTATGTAAACTTAAAGACATTCATTTTATGATATAATTTGAAAATTATACATGTTTTGAACACATCTTCATATATGCACATACATTATCGCAAGATTGATGTGTTATTTCCTAAATATTATTTATATTATTAAAATTAAAAATTATTGAAAATTGATATTATGTAATAAATTTAGGCGACTCATAGCCGAATGTTTAGAGTCGCCACCTCATGATTGTGAGTTTCGGGTTCAAATCCCAGCCAAGCCAAATGGTAAAACTTTATATTAAAAATAATACAAATGTCAACACAGATTAAAATGTCACACCAGATTTACTGAATGTCCACACGGACAGATTGTAAATAAAAATATAAGACAAAAAAAAATATTTCAAGAAATAAGTGCATATTTTTATACAATTTAGAAAACAATAATACTAATATTTTCTTATGGCACTGTCCAATTTCAATTTTTCAAACTTTAACTTCTTGAGTTATTCTCTATTTTCTGAGAAAAAGTTGTTCTTTTCAAATTAAATAATCCATACGAAATAAGCAGATTGAGAAAGCGCATTTAATGTACTAAATATTCTCATTGTTACAACTTTTAGTGAGCTGATAATTACAGTATTATAACTACAGGTGAGAGCAGCACATTATAACAGTGATATATTATTTCCATTATCTTATTATTGTATTTTATTGGTGGAAAGACCTTTGGTCAATAACCCTTTATCAATTTGTTTTTAGTTGTTATCTGATTGTGTTTTTTGTTGCAATAAATATAATTATAATTTAAATTTTGTCAAAATAATCAAAAGCAATCATATTAAAAAAATAAACGACATAAGCAAAAAGTGTTCTTAAAGCGATTAATAGGTACTTTTGAATCAGATTTGTATATAACCATACTATACTTGTCATGAATTTTATAACCATACTTGTCCTCAAACACGTATAATAAAAAAATATTTCAATAAACTTAAAGAATAAAAGAGAAGAAGATTGTTATTGACATCAGAGAGAACAACCTACGGGACCTGATCCAAAATTGCATCTGGTTTATTTTGTAATGTGTACAAATATGAAAGACAGTTAGCACAACATAGAACTAGTCTAATTATCTTTGAATATTAATTGGCAACAAATTTCAACGAAGATGAGAAACGCTGATAATCTCATCAAAACTGTTGCTGATTCAAGATTTATATTTGTTATCAGCGTAAATTAATTCATTTATGTTTGTATTTAATGCAAAAAACTTAATTAACTTGTAATTAAAATTTGAACTACACATAGATTCAAATCGAAAGTGTAAGTCAAAGATCATTAGTATTTCACAAACCAAATTACCATTCATAAGTTTTGAATTGATCTTTGTATAATATTTCGAGTTAATTCTTTTACATTTTTCAACTTAATCTATTAACAAAATTCACTTTGAATCTCAACAAATAGAGGTCATAACTTTTCCTGCTGATTTCTTTGTTTTATTTGGTGTACTTGAATCAGAAATTCGTATAATATTCAACTTGCACAAAGCTTTTTCATCTGCAATTTAATTCCAATTTAATTCTAAATGCACTTTCACTCGTATGAGTATATACATAACAATAATAATTATTGAAAGCATAAGGAATTTAGTCATTAGATTTTTTTTGTAAATATTAAAATAGTGAACAATAATGTTAATCTTCCCACAGTTTAGTGTTTTTAATACGTTTATATTTATGGGCATTTTGTAGATGATATCTACTCGTTTCTGTTACCATTAATTCAAATAATGCATTGACTTGTTATGACTGAATCTACTTTAACTACTACTATTTTAACTAAGTAATAGAAGAAAAGTTTTAAACGTAAAAAAATCTTATCCAACAATTAATAGAATTGGAGTGGAACAGCTGCGGTATGTAAATTACAATAAATATTGTCTACTACTACTAATAATAGAATTAATTTTATTGGATTATGAAAATTTATTTCGACTTGTTATTACTGAATCTACTTTAACTACTACTATTTCAACTAATAAATAGAAGAAAAGTTTTAAACGTAAAAAAATCTTATCCAACAATTAATAGAATTGGGGTGGAAAGATTGCGGTATGTAAATTACAATAAATATAGTTTACTACTACTAATAATAGAATTGATATTATTGGATTATGAAAATTTTGTGAATAAAAAAAAAAATATATTTCTCTGCAGGAATTTTTAAACATATATTATTTGTTATGATTTGATTTATAAATACGGTTATTGCAATATTATTTAGTCAATATTTGTGATTGAAAACGGAGTTTATTTCAAAATGATAATTCACTTTCTGCAAATACAAATAGGATACTTAACAGATTTATTACGTAACTTCGCTTGATACAAAAGACGGTAAAAAATAAATATTAACAAATTAACGCTATTACATTTGAAAACGTATGTATTCGCATGTCAACGACCTTTGCATAACTGTCGAAAAAGGTAAGTTTGCCAACATTCTGCACGAAATTTATTTATGAAATGCTAAGTAAATAATAAAATCAATGCAAACGGCGCTTTTCATCTTCACGGATTGGAAGACTTCCAGCTTTACGAAACGGTAATTGGAAGCCTGCGGATTATTTTCGTGTGACAAGTTTCTTGAGTAATAACCAATGTTGTATGTGAACCGTACGCGTCCATGCACGTATGTTTATCTTTAGATATTTTTATGTTTTCAACTCCTAGAATTTGTTTGTCATTCAGGCACGGTGTGGCTAGGCAAAGTTTACTACCTGATTGTAAACGTCGCGCGTTGAAACATATTTTAAGCATATTGTATTTTGTGCAGATTCTCTCGACTACATTGTATGTATTTCAAATGCAAACGGTGGCGCATATTTTACTACGTTTGTATCTATAATTAAATATTGTTGTCTCACTCACTGCATAAAATAATATTTCATTTGACTGAAGATTGCCGGACCAATATATTTTGTAATTATAATAAGAGATGAATGTCTTGACTAATTATAATAATAAGCAAGTTTTTTTTAACAACATAGACAAGAACATTTGTTGCTCAGCATTGAAGATAGTTTGGAAACCGCAGTACTAAGATCATTCGATTTGATGCCTTTAGACTTTCTTTGAGGTATTAAGATCTTAAGTACCAATAAGCCAGAAACAATCCACATTCTCAATTTTACCATTAAAGCTGTTATTATGAAAACAAGATCATAAATTTGCTTAAATGTTAGAAAAAAATCGATAAATTGAAAGAAAAGAAAGAAAATTCAAAGCGGTTATCTATAATCTACATGTTCCTAGTTCATATTCGGATAAAATATTCTTGATTGTACCAATTTATTTTTATTTTATTTATTATTAAAATAAAGCAGTCAATCACCTTTTAATGGTGTTCTTAGGTATTATTGTTGTACTCTTTGCAACTGCAGTTTCTTCTGAATTAATATTTTCATTTTCAATCCAGTCCATTGCAATTTGTTGCAAAAAAAAAAAAAAAATTATTGTCTTTGAAGTATTTTGTATTCTATAAATGAATTTAATAATGCACAATTTAATAAAAACTTTTTTTGTCCATTTGACCGATTTTCTTATAATTGGATGGTAGGAAAGATATTCATATATTCGTTGTAATCCAAAACACTTAATGGTTTTATTATAATTTCTCTAGTCTTTCTATTTATTGCACCAGTTTCAATCATTCGCGCCTGAAGTATTGTTATTATCATTCTTACTTTCCGTTTATCTTTACAGATGTGAATTAACACGTCTCCTTTTCTTCGAAAATCATGTTGTCTCTTTCTCAACTTTAATTTTCTTAATTCTTGAGGTAATCCACTATTTTCTCTTATGGTCCCACATATTCTATTTTTTTTAAAGTAAATAATCTGCCAAGTCTACGGTGTTATATTTTCACAGTTTATAGCCACACTATAGCCAAAGAATAAATTTGAATTAACGTCAGCATCACTCCAATTGTAATTATTGTTGTACTATTTTGCTCCTTTTCGAACTCAAGTTCTGAATCGCTACTGGCAAAATTCTCTTTTTTATATTACTTGGGAAAGTAATCAGTCAGATTTTGTTATTAATACATTGCAAGCCTTTGACGGCAAAATACTACAACAACTAATAAACTTTATGAATGTTACATAATAGTACATATAATTAAGTCTGTCAAATTGGTTAAAGAAGTCAGCGTGTACAGAGAAAATGTATAGAAATAATAAAACCTGTATGATTGTGGATGGATAGAATTATGTTGGCATTTTAAACAAGATCAACGAAAATCTAAAATTATTGAGTAAATATGCATTCATTTTTCAAAGTATTTATAAAAACATGCAAGTTATATATTATTATTATAAAAAATTGTTCTATGTATTCAAAAAAATATAATTTTTAAATAAAAAATATACAATGTTTCCGAATTCAAAAATGATGAATATATAATATATAAAAGATTTTTTTTTTTCAATATAAAAATAAGTGTAAAAATGTGTAAATAATAAAAATAAATAAAATATTTAAAAGAGGTAATGCGCGCCAGTTAATAGTAATGAGCTAACGTCGGACATGGGATGAATTGTGACATTTCTTGAATTAAAAATAATATTTAAAAATGTGATAATAGAATCTGTATTCACTTTTATATGATATTTATAATATTTAGCTGTAATTATACAACTTTATGAATAAATTCTAACTAATTATTCATAAAAAATATTTTATTTGTCAGTCAGATTACTTGAGAATAACCTATTACTTGCTAATAACCAAATAGTTAAGAGTTCCCTTCTCACGATTTGTGAGTACAGGTTCGAACTCTACCAAGCGAGGACTTTTGGGCTAACCAAGTCGAAGGGTGAAATATCATAGTTAAGGATAACAGCAGATACATATAAAAAAGAGTAATGGAATAACTTTTAACAACATGCACAACAATTGAAATAATTTGTAAAATTTAGAAAAAAAACCATTGAGAAAGTTTATCAACTTAAATAAAAATGTCAATTAGGTTTATTTAATGTTCAAAAACACGAATAGAATAAAAAATAATATATAATTTATTTTAAATTTTAAAGCTTTTATAGATTGTTGATAATAATTAGTACAATTTTAAATCACCTAATAAAATGTGAAAAGTAGGATTTATATTACCTGCAACTGGTTAACTTTTTTTATGGGACTAAATTATTTTGATAACAAAATTTGATAATTTCTTAAAATTATTTTATGATATTCTACAACAATTCTATAAAAAACATATTCTGTGGGATATTTAATGGAACCTTTTCTCACAGTGAATACCCACTAGTGTCGTGGCAAAAGAGGTTTTTCATGTGCATGGGCAATATCTATGAAAATTTAAACAAGTCTTAGTGAAAAGATATTAGATAGATTCATGCTCCTGCGATAACATATTAATTTTCATAAGGAACAGGATCTGAATATTAATTAAAAGAGTTTTTGTCTGTTGCATTGTTTTGTTAATTTACTATTGTTAATTATGTTCTGGAAATAATTTATTACAACTGAATGTATTTTTTAACTGTTATCTCTTTGAAATAAACTTCTATATTTCTTGTTAATTTATAAAAATGTTATTACTTAATAACTTATGTTAATTACTCCTTTGTGTATATTTAATATTACTTGCTAATAACTAGTAGTAATATCACATACATTGTTTAATTACAAAAAATTTAAAGTTTCTTTAAGTATTTACCATGGTAAGAGAAAATCTTGTAATTTTGGATACAAAATAATTGGTGATGGGCAAACTATTTATTATAAAAAAATGAATAAAAAAATAGTTTTAAACGGTTCGAAAAACTCGATCTCGATAAATTGTTACCAGGAAGGAACAATAGGAGACCAACAAACCAACATAGAGGAAATCCACAACCAATATAGGTAGTTTATATAATAAGTTAATTTTAGATAGTTTTAGATTGTACGCAAGTTAGGGCAAGACTGTATCTATTAATTAGTATAACTTTTAAGTACATAGTTAAAAGCCTAGTATTACTAAAATTAATCAATTTTATAGAGATTATTGTTTATAGATGAAATACTTAAATAACTAATTTCTATTATTTCACTATAATATGCTTGAGTTCTTTTTAGTGGTGTAATTTACATTTTATGATGATTAGTTGATTAGTTGATAATGTTCTTTAAAGGGTATTGAAAATAAAGTGGTAACTGTTTTGAATTTAATTGTCTTCAAAGAAGTTTCTATTTATTTATGAAGAATGAAACACTAAAAAGGAACATAAAAATATTGTTCAATCATAAGTATAATTAATTAAAATATATTTTTTTTAAAATAATTTTCCTTAATTACATTCAATTTTTAATAAACTTAAATTATACAAAAAAAATGCCTTCGAGTCTATATTAAATTGGTTCATAGCATATTTAAAACCAAAATCTTAAAAAAAAAAATATGTATATAAAAATAATTGTGTGTAATATTTATTTTATAATTTATTTATTTATTTGTTTTGCCCATTTTTTTTTTAAACTGGACTATAACAAATGTATTGAAAAAAAGAATTTACATCTAATCTAATAAAAGCCAAATAATTTATTAATAACAAATAATATTAAAATACCCTTATAAGATTACAAGTAAATTCGTTTTAATTAATACTTCTCGGTATAACATTAATAAAAAGAACAAACATTCAAAAAAAGTAATATTAAAAATGGACTAAATTAATAGTCATCTTCTACCTAATCTAATCTTAAGGTTTTCAGTGCATATTTATTTAAATAAAACCACGATCGTAAAATATATTTAGTAATTAAAAGCTATTCGAAACACGAAACCAATGTGGTGTTCACAACTGATTATTTGTTTACTCGTTGAGGAAGACCACATTTTTTGGCGTTTGAAAAACGTGGTTTCAATTAACAACTTTAATAGATACAGATTGTAAATGTAGTACTTGCATTAAGTTAAAATTTCCAGAAATAGTTTCAATATAGTTTATTTAATTGAATGAATGGATTTACTATCTTCGGTGCACTTTTTACTACTAAGGACACGTGTTTGTGATTATATTTATAGAGAAGCCGTAACAAATATATGAAGCGTCTCCAGAAACTGTATAAATTGCACCGCATAATCAAAAAAATATAAAGTCAATTTTTGCGCTCCTACTCTAGTTGCGCCCGTACTTGTCGCCCCTTTAACTACAATCTAGTTCTGGCATTGCATTTGGTTTGGAAATATTAATAATTTGAAGTAATAAACTATTTTTTAAATAATAATTTGTTTTACCGAACATCTTTTTGTAACTTACTAAAATTAGCTTCGAAACATTTTGTTAACAAAGCAAATATAATCTGGTGTTTTGATATTTAATGAAGAGTATGTGTTCTAAGAAAGCTTATCAATTAAGAACATATTAGTTGATAATATGAGCCACGTTGACACATTGTAACAAAGTATTCATGAATATACAGCGAAAGAACAAATGATTGAAGTGCAATAAACAATAGCTTATAAGTCTGAGTAACGGAATCCTTGAAATGTCGAAGTATCTAATCGATATATTATAATTTAACTAGACAACACTTAAAGCGTTTAATAGTATAGAAACACATTTGGAACGATAACGACGAAGAGCGGTTCGTTCTCAATTGCCGATGCGCCTCTAAAATTCGATTAATTCTTTATCTACCTTTTTTTTTGTTTGCTCACTTGTTGGCAGACGACAAATATTGTCGTCGCGTTCGTATCCGGCAGTAAAATTACGTTTAATGGCAACAAGATCAATTACCGCTTTATTTGGTCATTGTTTCACGCTCGGTTGGCGGGAGGATATCGTAAAGAAAATTATTAATATTTTCTCATTTCAATTATTTTTATTGCCACACACGCCATCGCTAAGTGTAGATAGGATATACAAATTTAGTCAACCGATACGTTATTTATTAATTCATTCATTATTTTGTTCTATTAAAATAATATGTAAATATGTTAATAAGATCGTGACATAGCTACCTCACTTAACGACGCTTCGATGTAACAAAGATTGTAATTTCGAAATCCATATTACCTTATAGAAATATTGCAATTTCATTATTAGTTTTTGGAAAAAAAAACTGTATCTTTAGGCTCACCGAAGCAATACATTATTTCTTGTGGAAGGCTACAAAAAATCTTAAAAAACCCCAGAAAATATTTTGGGAAAGTCCATGGAAATTTTTACACATTTATAAACCACATGCAGCGCAAGTCTTAGCAGAAGATGACAAGATGAAGAATATTTATCTTCTCTATTTTGAATGTCCATACCAATAAAATCAATATACCCAAAGGAAATTACTTCATTTATAAGTAATAAAGCCACTTAAGACATTAGGCTATGATTGATTAAGAGGAAAACTATGGAAAGAACTTCCATTGAAAGGATTTATATTGATTATCCAAATATTCAATATTATCCAGCATAGCGAAAAATTGCACAAATTATATTAATTTTTAAATCAGGAAAATCTACCGAAGAAATAAAATCATAGAGACCGATAAGGTTCTTCTCGATATTATCCATAATATATTTGAAAAATGTTCTTGCTAACTAATTGCAACTTATAATAGCATTAAATAAACTGATATCAAACTAAAAGTTTATTTGTCGTTGAATAGAACAAATAAATATAATAGTATACATCATTTAACAAGACTTACAATAGATTCGGCAAAGTATGGCACCTCTATCTAGTGTACAAAATTAAGAAGAATTATAATATCTTGAGAACAGAATTTTTTAGGTAAAAAATGAAGATGAATACACCGAATTACTTCCAATAGAATCATAGGTGACACACTTAAGTTTTGTAGCACCAATACATTATCTTACAAGGCAGATATTCCTAAAACTAGAGTACTACAGTTGCTGATGAAACAGCAATCTTGGCATAGGAATAAAATATGAAGAATATTAGATAACGAACTGAAATTTGTGCATATCACATTCACGCTAGAGAAAGAAACTTGTCAAATAGTAAGATGAAGGCTTATATGAAAAGATTAAATTTAGACTAAGAGCGAAGAATTGAAAATAAAGTTTAAAAAACTTTATTAAGTATTAATGAAACTAGAATGGACGTATGCAATCTATTTGTTATATTATCAGAGTTTTCTAGTTTATCACAAATAGACAAATACATGAAGATCTCCATATGGAAATTGCTGAGAATGCAATATCAATGTTTATTAGCAGATAGGAAAATAGGCGGAATCACATAATATTGTTCTGGCTATGAATCTGCATAATAACAGCAAATTAATAGATAGGCTTAAGCATTTTAAACCAATTGAGTAAGTATACAGATTTAGTAAATTATTAATGTTCATAAAGTTTCGAAAATGTTGTTGAAGATATTCGAAATTGATTTTCATTAAAAGATTTTATTTTTTAATGATCTTGATTTACGAAAAAGTAGTACAAGTAATTTATTAGTTATTTTTTCATTCATTATTTTGTTCTATCAAAATAATATGTAAATATATTAATAAGTTTATAGTTATTTAAAATCATGCCTCTTCCAAGGCAGTAATTTCATATCATATCATCCATATTACCTTAAACAAACATTGCAATTATTAGTTTTTGGAAAAAAACTGTATCTTTCGGTTCATCGAAGCAACATATTATTTCTTTATTTATTGTGGAATGCTATAAAAAATGTTAAACAACCGCGGAAAAAAAATGTCCATGGAAATTGGACAAGAACATGACGTGATAAATCAGCAATATTTGCAGATCATTTTAGAAACATTTTTAAACCGCATGCAGCGCAAATCTTATTAGAAGATGACAAGGAAATTGAAGCGTATTTATCGTATTTATTTATTTTAAATATTTATGCCAATAAAACCAATATACCCAAAGGGAATTACTTAATTTATAAGTAATAAAGCCATTGAAGACACTATGATTGAAAATTCGTTGTTACACCTTCACTAGCTTTTATTGATTGTTGATAATTATTGGTAACATTTGAAATTACTTAATAAAATGTGTTGACCTGTTTTATGAACCTAAATTATTTTGATAATTTATTAAAATTATTTAATGATATTCTGTAACAATTCTGTAAAAAATAAATATACCGTGGGATATTTAATGCTGATATTTAACAACCTTTTCTCACAGTGAATATTACTTCATTTATAAATAATAAAGCCACTGAAGACACTAGGCCAGTGATTTCCAAAGTGTGCGTCGTGGCGCCGCGGTGCCGTCATAAGGGCACCGCGTAATCGCTTTTAAAAAGGAAAATTTTCCAATTTTTCAAGAAAGTCAAAAATTAAAAAAAAATACATGTATTAAGGGCACCGCGGAAAAAAATCCGATTATTTTGGGAGCCGCAAACCGAAGAAGATTGGGAAGCTCTGCAATAGACTATGATTGAATAAATAGAAAACTATGGAAAGAACTTCCAGTGAAAGGAATTATATTGATTACCCAAATATTCAATATTATCCAGAGAAGTGAGAAATTGCAGAAATTATATTAATTTTTAAATTAGGAAAATCTAACAAAGAAATAAAATCATAGAGACCGATAAACCTCTTATCTATATTATTGAAAAATATTCTTGCTAACCGATTGCAACTTATAATAGCATTAAATAAACTGATATCAGACCAACAGTTTGTTTATCGTTGTAAACACGGCCTAGTCGAACAAATAAATATAATAGTATTCATCATTTAACAAGACATAGATTCTACAGAGTATGGTATACAAAATTAAGAAGAACTTTCCATTTAATTCCTATAAAATAATAAAATCATATCTTGAGAATAGATTTTTTCAGGCAAAAATGAAGACGAATACAATCCAATAGAATTAGGGTCTTAGAAGTCTTTTAGGACCAATAATTTATCTTACAAGGCAGACATTTCTAAAACTAGTAATACTACAATTGCAACATTAGCTTATTAGACAGCAATCTTGGCATTGGATTACAGGAATGGCTTAAGAAAAATAAATTTGTCGAATAGAAAGTTTAAGGCTTACATGAAAAGATTAAATTTAGGCTAAGAGAAAACAATTGTATATAATGTTTAGAAAACTTTATTAAGTAATAATGAAACAAGTATTGACGTATGAAATCCATTTGTTATATTATAAGAGTTCTGTGGTTCATCACGAATAGACAAATACATGAAGATCTCCATAAATTAAAATTATCCTCATTTTGGAGATAGTATTTTTATTTCGAAAATATCTTCATTTTGATTGATTAAATACTAAAAAATCACTATTTCTTATAGGATTTGATAATATTAATCGTTTATTATTAAATTTTATAATATGTATTATAAATGTTAATTATTAACTAAAAAGACATTACCAATTATATTAATTACTGTTATCTAAATACAACAAAATAAACCTCGACATAAAAATGATTACAAATTATAATTTTAAAATTATCTCTTTTGCCATATAAAAATTACAAAATAATTTTCTGAATCAATTCCTATTTAAATAATTAAAAAAAAAGTATTATAACTTAAGTTAGAGTTAATAATATATATTTCAACAATAAATTACAAAAAAAATCTTTCTGCCTATATAACTTATTATTTAACATTCAAGTGAATAATTAATAATATGTTAATAATTATTAGATTGTGATGAAATAAAGTTTTCTTGTTTTACTTTTATTGTATTATTCTAAAATATATTTATAAATATTTTTTTTATAAAATTACAGTATATATTGTTATATTACACTTTTCACTTTAAGTTTATTTAATTATTGATTAATTTATAACTGGAGGAGAGGTAACTGATGAATGACATGCAATGATTTGTATTTCTCTGGATCAGACAGAGTTTGCATCCGTCGAAAGAATTGTATTGTCATCGGTAAACGTTGACTTGAAATGGTCTGTCTACCAAATATGATTTTAATCTATAATCATTTGATGGGTGATTCTTTTTAATGCAGAGATCAGTTTTATATAAGAATCATCTATCATATAATAAAAGAATTGCTTAAAAATCCTCATAACTTATTTGATATATTTAAAAAAAAATTCTTTTCAAATTTTCCTTATAAAAAATATTAAATATTTAGAAGAAAGTTACGATAATGAATAATAATGTTGATTATATACAAATTAAGAAATAAAATATAGAGTTAGTTATTAGTTATTTTAATAGATTATCAAGAGTTTTTGAAGAGGAAATGGGCACTAAGGGATACCAATTAGATTTCTGCAGGAGGTACTTGCATTACTCTATGCGACAATTTAATTAAAGCATGAACCAACGTAGAAATCGACATAATAGAGAAATAATATATTAATTGGAAATAAAAAAGCGTAACTTATTTCTTCCTCTTATACATAGCATATATTAGTAATGAAATAATTATGTTATAATCATTATTTTTTTTATAAACTTGTTACATAATATTTTTCTATATTTATTAGAATCGTTTTTATGTAAATATATTATTTTACTTCCATATGCTAATATTTTTCTATAAAAAGGTAACACAATGTAAGTTTTATTAAAATAAATAATAAATAAGTATTATTTATTGAATTCAGGATTTGTTTTATTTAAACTCATTATTTGTTATATAATGATTAATTTGTAATTTATAAACCGGCAAAAGAGTGAAAAAATACCATACATATTCCGTACTTTTTAAAATTAATATCTTCACATTTTTGAATATATCTCAAAAAGTATGGACGACAAATTTATTAGCGACTATGCGAATTAAAGACATATGTTCAGTGTTTAAAATGAGTGTATTGATATTATTATATCATTTGCCATTTTCCTGCTATTCACTGTCAAACTTGAAGATATTTTATTGAAGCTTCGAAAATGTATGTAGTTTATTTCATTTTGGAATTTTAATATATTTCTTTTATATAAAGTAAATTTATGCCAATATATAAATTGTTATAATTATAAGCGAATATATTAAAATTGTATTTAGGAAAGAATTTGTATAAAATATTAATGTAAAAGTTATACCATTTATATAATATAATCTTTCAAAACCTTTCCGTATCCGAATTAAAATTAAACCTATTTATAATCCTCGCAATGATCTCCTTTACTCAAAAACCAAAATAATTCTACGACCGATTTCCCAGAAATTTAAATTCAAAGTATCCAATATCGCCACATTTCCAGATTCTGAATTCCTTGAAATTCAAATATCCACTCCAAATTTAAGTACACGTACCCTCTTTGAATATCTAATGTCCCTTTAATCTTTTCTTTTTTAAGGGTTTTTCTTTATTATTTTTGCTTTCGTTTTAACAATTATATTTAAAACTTTAATTTTTTATTTTTTTTATATCAAATAATGCTTTTCTTCCCATGCGGTAAAACTTAGGTTTATAATCCTACTTTCTTTATTAAATTTATATTATTTGTTTTCTGGATAATATTTAACATTTAGTTATTCTTATTTATATTCAGCGTTATATTTCATTTTCAATTTATTTTGTTTTTTTTTCTTGTTACATTATATAAATTATATAGAAATAAATGTACATCTATTTATATATTAATTTTAAAATCTATAAAAGCAAATAAAGTATGAAATTATTTTAGATGTCACAAAAAATAATTCAAGTTTTATTACAAATAAGAAGATATACGAGAATTTCAAACGCAAACTATAGTTAACGAAATGCAAGCACATTGCAACAAAAACGATTTTTATAAACTTTTAAAATAGTTTATTTATTTTTAGAATCAACATTCAAAAATTATATTTAATTAATAAATAATTAATTAAATGTTCCACATCGAATTTAAATACAATTATGTGCTCTAAATCATATTGATTATTATTTTTTGTAATACATTTATTTAATTTTATAACTGTGATAGTTTCTGCAATTACAAACAGATTGCGTTTTATTAAGACAATTATTAACATTTCATTTTCCATAATATTTTAATGTTAACAATTTTTCATAATTTAATTTACAATAATAATACAATTTAAATATTGAATTAAATGTAATGTTAGCAATAAGTAATTAGGGCTGGTGTAGACTAATAGAACTATATCAAATATATGAAGTTAACTTCACGCGTCAATGCAGCCAAAATAAATATTTAATTTGTTTTAAAAAAAATTTTTTAGCTAATACAATTATAATGCCTGTCCCAATAGGTTTTACACAACATATAATTTCTTGATCTCCCGCTTTATGCAAATATTATTTATTACAACAAATACACAACTAAAAAAATATTCATGTAATAACAATAATAGAAAAATATAAATGTTACAAAGATCTTTCTGCCCTAAAAAAAGTTGTATAAAAACAATTTTGTGAAAATTTATATTTTATGTGGACTAAAATTTGGTGATTTTTAACATTTTTTATGGTGGCACTAAGATTAAATATGATGTTTCAAACTGAAATGGCTACGGAAAAGTACGGAGTCGAAGCTTAATAATAGTTTTTTTTTATATTTAAAAATTTCAGTAGCATTTTCATCTAAAGTTTATTTTATAATTTTGTTGAATTATATGGTAACTTTGCATTGATATTTAGTTTAATAAAAAAATACAAAATTTATAAATAAAATAAATTTACAATATTCATTTTATAGTAATTGTTATAATTTGTAGCATAATGTTGTTAATAATTATTATTTTCACAAAAAATATTTTTTTGTAGAACTTATTTCAGTATACAATTTGTGTTTTGTGTTAATTTAAATAAAATTGTTAAAATTTGTGTAGTATAATTCTAGAAATAAATATTATTTTGTTAAACCTTTTTTATGTTAAAAAATAAAGAAATAATTTATAAGCACATTAAAATTGTAGTATAAATTTGTTTATATATAATACAAAATAAATGTACCAAGTTACACAAGTAATAATTAATTATTTACTAAAGGACTCAAATATTATTAATAATTATAGGTCATTATTATTAATATAATTATACTTTCTACACGACATATCATTTCTTGACCTCCCGCTTTATGCGAATACCAAATATTATTTAACACAAATACACAATTAAAAACATATTTTTGTAATAACACTAATAGAAAAAATATAAATATTACAAAGATCTTTCTGCCCTAAAAAAAGTATATAAACAATTTCGTGAAAATTTATATTTTATGTGGACTAAAATTTGGTAATTTTTTACATTTTTTTATGGTGGCACTAAGATTAAATATGACGTTTCAAACTGAAATGGCTACATTTGTAGGGAAAAGTAAGGAGTCGAAGCTTAATAATAGTTATTTAGGGCTGGTGTGAACTAATAGAACAACTATGTCAATTATATAAAATTAAATTCACGCGACAATGCAGCCAAAATAAATATTTAATTGTCATAAAAATATTTAGCTAATATAATTATAATCCCTGTCCCAATACGTTTCACACAACATATCATTTCTTGACCTCCCGCTTTATGCAAATATCAAATATTATTTATTATAACAAATACACAACTAAAAACATATTCATGTAATAACACTAATAGAAAAAATATAAATGTTACAAAAATCTTTCTGTCCTAAAAAAAGTTGTATAAAAACAATTTCGTGTTATATGGACTAAAATTTGGTGATTTTTCACAATTCTTTTGTTGTGGCACTAAGATTAATTATGTTTCAAACTAGTCGAGGTTTAATAATAGTTTGTTTTAAATTTAAATATGTGTTTCAGCAGCATTTTCATGTAAAGTTTATTTTATATATTTTGTTCAATTATATGGTAACGTTTCATTGATATTTAGTTTAAGTTTGGTAAAAAAAATATATTTTTGGTATGTATTTTTATTAAATTTAGAAAGCAAAATAAGAACCTAATATATCATTAAAATGAATCATACATCTTTTTTTTTATATAATCTTAAAGATTTTTAAAGAAAACTTTAAAATTTAAAAAGTTTTTGAATCAGGTCATTTGCCTTTAAGATAGCTGTTTTTAATGGTTTATGCAGTCAATATTTATTAGAATCCGATATAAATAGATCGGGTATACTAAAACGAATTAAAATTCATCCGCCTCCGAGAAACGTATTTTCACAGAAATAAATTGCAATAGTTATCATAATATTGAAGGAAGATGTCCGCTATATTCAACGGTTTTCAGTTACGTCTGTAGCTCTGTATCGCTATATGTTTGTGGGAACTAGAAGGCTTATGGCAAGAGAGTTCATTAGTAATTTGAATAAGTCAATTTGATGGTCGTGATACGGTTGGCAATTCCATTAATTATTTATACGTCGGAGGTGGATTGTAAATGGAAATAGCGACTTCTGTAACAGGAGAGAGGCGAACGGGAGATATGCACCCAGAGTATGTAAGAAAGATCACGACATAGCACCACACATCACTGTCTCTGGCCGCGATACACGATACACTAATATAAGCGGTAACAACAGCAACATCGACAACGGCAACAGACAACAACAACAACAGCAACAACAACAACGAGCGCGCATGCAACAATGTTGCATTATTCATACGCGGACGGGCGGAATTCTGCACGGCCAATTAAGACGCTCCAACAAACGAAATTGTCGCTGTTCGTCCGTTTTCGAGTTGAATCGATTCTAATTGATAACGTGGAAACTCCATAAAACGCAATTAGCGCAGATTTTATTGCGCGCACTTAAGCTGTACATCGTAAAACGTTAAATATTTTAATGGGACTTTTCGGTATTATGATTAATCCTGCGAAACGCGAGCGATTCCTGCCGTTAAATTAAATTAATTGGTCGGACAATCGATCACGTCCGAACCGTCCCTCCATCAATTGACTCTAACTACACTTAACATTATTATTGCATTCCCTTATTAAATTCCAATTGAAGCAAAGGAGAGAAGAGAATTGTTTAAAAAGGCAATAGCGAAATGTGACTGTTAAACGTATTTGCCGTGTTCACGGTTCAATAACACTCTCAAATGTTTCCTTTTGTCCCGAGACGCCTGGCAATTTCCAAGCTCTCCGCAGAACGCGAAGAGGGAAGAATTCCTGCCGCATTTCACATCCACCTTCTTTTTGATGCGTTTATAATTACAAGCTTTCAACCTTCGGCCATCCCATATTATTATTATAATTAAATATTCCTCTACTCGGTGGAAGCGAGAGAAAAAAAATGGTAAATTCTACGAAATTAGTACTTGCTTTTACCAAAACCAACAACATTCCTGCCATTTATTTCCTTTTTCTGGTCTCCTTTACTGTTTAACATTCCAGCTGTAAAGCCAATTTTATGTGTAGCATAAGATTAAGCTCACTTTATTTGGCGAGACGTCCAAATATATTGTATGTTCGATTTTGATCTGTTTCTTCTTTTAAAACCATAAATACTCATTTATTCACATTTTTTATTGACATTTACAGCAATAACAATAACTTTCTTACAACAACTGACATTCAAATTTCTTAAAATAAAATAATATAGCTTTTCTCATGTAGATATAATTATCACAATTTATGAAATATTGGCTTATACAAAAATCTTCTCTTGATAATATAAAATATTACTAATTTTGTAGTTTATTAAAATTATTGATTCTTGATCACTCTTAATATTTACGAGTGCAGTTTGAAAGCAAAAAGTTTTCTTTTCACGAATTTTTCCATCCAATTGATCCAATAGTCTTGTATAATATTCTGAGTTAATTCTCTTACCTTTCTCAAGATAATCTATTAACAAAATTATCTTTGTATCCCAAAAAACGAATGATATAATAATCAATTTATTAGCCAAACATTACAAGGTAAATTTATTCATTAAATTACTGATTTTTCCCCAGTCCCAACTAGTACACAAATGCTCAGCGAATAATATTAACATAATCTTACTCCGGTTACAAAAAAACAACATATATAAGTAAATACTATTCAGTTATGGTGCATTCAAAACTTTTTGTATATTTTAATTCTGTTAAAGAATAAAAACAATTTTCGTGAAGATATCTCAAACTTTTCCAAATAAAATAACTCCAGTAGTTCATTTTGGCGCAGTATAGATTTTTGTCATAAATTTTCTTTTTAATAGGCGATCGTTTTTTATGCTTCTTCATTGGAATCGATTTCGTTGGACTGCTGCCAATGAGATGACTCATTTCAATTCAACCTCTTCAGGTTTATCTAGTATAACTTCTTCATTATGGGATTCCAATATTTAAAGGACATTGTGTGACAATATGAAAGATCTTTTTATAGCATCAGATTCAATAAAAAAATTGAGTTTTAAAAGTTATTAATATATTCATACACAAAATATGTTTACATTCATTTTATTAACTTTATGCAATAAATATAAAAAATAATTTTTGCAATAGAAAGTAAACATAATAAATCAACTATTAATAATAATTATTAATCTTAATGCAGTAATTGGTCTTAGTATTTTAGATTCGGTTCTTTTTTTTTTGCTTTAACTAAAAACTTTAAAATATTCTTAAATAATGATTATTACCTGTATGTAAAAGTATCTATAAAATAAAATTAGAAAAATCTTTATAATTAATATAAGTATCTTTATTAAGTAATTCATGAATTATTGTGCTAGTTATACAAGTAAAGAACTGCTTGAGATAAAACAAACAGTATTTGAGAATTAATTTTTTTTAATGTATGTAAACTATTCACAAGTCTATAGCGACATCTAGAGATTTCACCAAAGATTGATGTGTTGCAAATTTATAACATTTTAATTTTACTTTTCATTTTATTATGTTGAATTAATTTTTTGTTTGAATAATTTAATTGTATTAAAAGTAAATCCTAAAAAAATATCCTTATGTATTTTTTTATTTTTGTATATTTTTTGATATTGTTTTTTTTTTTAATATTTATGTAAATTTACTGTATCATTAAATATTTAATAAATATTCGAATAACAGACATGTAATATTGTAATAAAATAATTTCTGTTTTAAAGTTTAATGATAATTATAACTATGAATTCGTTTCGTTACTTTAAATATGAACGTAATTATTAGAAAATGTATTTAAATTGTCTGATGGTTTTATAGCATATTGTTGCCTGTTGCAGAGTAGGTAGGTAGAATCGTACATATAAATATCTTACCCGTAATGATGTTTGTTGTAGGGATTGATTGATGTTGATGGCGAGATGTCCACGATGGGATGGGAATCGATCAATGTCAATTTATCGTCATCGATGCTCTGAGACTCAGGTGCGGTGTGCAGGTGATTGTGGTGTTGATGTTGTTGCTGCGGTTGGAGGTGGTGGTGGTGTCTGGCGAGGCCCGCGTGGACGAGCGACACGAAGATGAAGACGAGGAGGACCAAAGGTGGGCACCAGTCGTTGTGGGGCATCGTCATGTGTCGAAGCGATACGGGGCTCTACTGAAACTGAACTTAACTGGTCGCGCGTTAAGAACAAACATTTCATGCACTTTTGCTCCATTCGCAGAAGGAGCACTAAAACAACTAAAACCAGCTGAGATTAAAGCCGCGCACGCTTCGATTCTCCTCTCTCGCATACTTTTCCCTTTTATTTCTTCGAACATTCGTACACATACGTACACACACATACATCAAAACAATGTACTTATTTTCTTTATTTTATTATTTTATTTTTTTTGTAAAATTTGTAACTTTACTCCTTCGCAATCGTAAATCACGTTCCCGACGTCAACATCATCATCAGGTTCCCCGCAATATTCCCATGAGATTACAGAAACTAAAAACCCGCAGAGGAATCCCAGATGCTAATCTTCGAAACCCTTATAACGAAAGTCATTTGAATATCTGCAAATTTAACATAAACATCTTGCTTTTTATAATTTAATCCTACATCATACGAAAACATGCAGTTATAACGTACAGTTAAAATTCAATATAATTGTTACTTTATTTGGTCGTGTTTATTAAGAAATATATTTGTATTAATTTACCACAATTACAATTGCTTCCGCCAACATCCCGAACTGATTTAAATTAAATTTTCAGCAAAATTAAGAAGACAGATTGCTACTCTCAGGTCCGGATATTAGAATTTACATGTTTTAAATATTAATTTAAAACAAAATCCAATTATTAAAAACATAAGTCATGATCCACAAGGTAGACAAATTTCTACATTAAAAAAAACAAATATAAAAACAATGTATATAACTGAAATTTATTGAATATAAACTGCTGCTTTTACATGTTTCGAAGTTTTTTTTTCTGAAAAATCTTCTAAAAGACTATCAAAATCCAACTGACTTACTTCTTGACTTTCAATCGACATCATCGCTAAACTGTTTAATCTATCCTAAGACATTGTCGATCTTAGATAGTTTTTTATAAGTTTTAATCTAGTAAAAGACCTCTTTCCAGAAGCAACGGATGGAATTGATAAATATATTCGAAGGGCAATAAATAGGTTTGAAAATGCCGTACCACTATCCTTTTTAGAAAAAAATTCAAACATTTTAAATGGTTGTAGGAAATATTTTGATGAAATAATAGATTTTAGAGCTTCCATTTCTTCAACTAACATATTACCATATAAGACTCTGTCAGATCAATTTTTATAAACTTTCCCTAAAACCCAAATAAATCGTTATGTTTTTTTAATTGTTCAAAACGATCTTGTAATAATTTAGCTTGATTGTTTAGAAGTTTTTCAAATGAAGAAAGTGCTGTTGATATGTCTACTGAATTACTTTGAAGTTCCTTGCTTACAAAATTTACTTGCAAAAGTAAATCATACCAAAAAACCAAAGACACTAAAAATGTATAATCCTTCATTAAATTTCCAAGTGATTCTGCTTAATTTTTGATTTGTGGATCCTCGGAGATTTCTGAGATTTCGAAAAGTGCATCGTAAAATTACCTATTTGGTATCTTACTACCTTAACGCTTTGAATCCGACATTCCCACCTGGTTTCGCAATGTGACTTCACAGTAAGTTCTTTCACATATTTGAGAAGCACTAACCATCTTTTTGTAGATGCCGAAAACAAAACATACAGGCGTTAAAGAATATCAAAAAAGGTTAAAGCTTCTGGGAAAATTATTAACTATTCCCTTCATGTTAGAACCAGTGTCATAGCTTTGACTTCGGATGTTATTAATGTTCAAACCCAAAGATTCAATTCCTTGCTTCAGCACAGAAAATAGATTTTCACCTGATTTTCACTCTCTACATGTATAAATTTAATAAATTGTTCATATACACTAATGCTTGACCCTGGTAATGTACCATCTGAAACATATCTGAGGCTAAGAGACATTTGTTCTTGATTATATCAGTAATCAAGAACAAATGTCTGGAGTACAATCAAGAATATAGCATATTTTATTTGCTGTATAATTTTGTTTTGAATTTTACTGCCTATCAAATTCATAATCTCATTTTGGAATGTTTTACTTAGATAATATTTACGAATTTGTTTACTGGCGATTCGTTGGAGATGGTCCTGCATTATTGGATCAAATTTTGCGAGTAATTCAATAATACCTAGAACATTTCCATTTCGTGCATCACTTAGATTTTCAATGGATCATCGAAATGCTATATTGCGTTGAGCTAAGAACTGAACCACAGAAAATAATCTTTCAAATATTTTGTTCGATTGCAAAGAAGTTTCTCGAACTTTTTAAGAAAAAAAAAATTGTTGATATATTTTTAAAATTAATATACCTTGATATTTATTTTTGTAGCATGTACTATTTGCTCTTATCTCTTATAGAAGTGTAACCAATTGGAAAATTTCTAACAGACAATATCTTATGTTATAGAAGAAAATGAAACGAAAATAATTGTATGTACTAAATATTTAGTATTAAATTTTCAAACCGGACTGATGGAATTATTTATAATTTTAATATTGTTAATAATTATATAATGATAAATAATAATTCTTAACAATAAAAAAACTGTAAGTACAATATAGTAATTGTTTTTTTTTATTTGAAAAAGAAAATTGCGAATGCAAAATGTTGGAACTTCAAATTGTAAGCTTTTTTTTTCTAAATATATGTGCATGAAATTGAATATTAACGCCAGAAAAAAGAAATGTTGTGAAAATAAAAATTGTAATTGGAAAATTCTTCTGAGAATTGTGTCTGCTTTTTTTTTTGTAATAAAGCAAAAAAAAATGAGATCATTTGAAAATGCAGATGTCAGACAACATTATTTAGGTAGAAACTAATTATAACCCCACGATAGGTATAAAAATATCCTGTCGGTACAATAACAATAACAACACTGACACATCTTTTATGAAGATGAAACTAAAATAATATTTTTTATTAATGACCGTTACGTAATATTTATTGTGGTTTCTTTAATTACGTGTTTTTATTAATAAAGTATCTGTGTATGTTCTATATATGCATTATATTTACTGAAATGGCTTTTTTAGAAAATATTATCTAACTTTCTTTAATTTCGATTTTTTTTTATAAATTTTCTGATTACGTAATAGATTGAGAATATACAGACATACCTCGGTTAACATTATCTTTTGATAATAAAGTCCGCAATTTCACTCAAATTTTGACCAAAACTTGCTTTACTAGAACAATGCAGTTCAACCTATAACTATAAAAAAATACGAGCCACAATTATATATTGCATTTTCAATATTTTAATTATAAAAATATATAAAGTATAAACTATAAAAATATAAGGTGTAATATATTAAAGAAAATGTGTCATTATGTACTTTTTATATTACAATTTATTTAAAAATTGTAATTTTTTTATGAATTGCAAGGTTTTCTTGAAGATTTAGAAAACCTTGTTAGTAAACAAAGAAAATTAAATTAAAGAAGTTTCTGTTGAAATAAATATATATTTTTTTCAGTAAAAAGGTAGAAGTAGAAGTGTTAAATGTAATAATTACATTTAGACAAATTGTTGAATGAAAGAGAAAAAAAAAGCACAAACAATTAATTTTAGGCTGATATTTGCAATTTTACTTTGTATATAAGTTGTCTGTTTCTTTAGCAAAACTTTTCTTCGTTCGAAAATATTATCTTTACGAAGGAACGTTTTCTCATTAAAGCCATACTATATTTTGAACTGAAAACAATAATTCGTTTAACGAAGTAATTTCGCGCCGTATTCGTTAAGTAAGGTACGACTGTATTTTTTTTTGCTCTTGTTGAATTTTTATTTTAACTCCAATTTTATTAATAAACTATACTTTTCATATAACTATCTATTAGAAATTCTATAAGATAATTTTTTTTATTACTTTATTACTCTATATGGCTAATTTTTTTTATTACTTTATTACTCTATATGGCTATTTTTTTCTTATATATTTAGATATAACTCTACAAATTTGTAAAATACATTCCCTTATTTGGTATATTCACAAATTTCATTTTTTTGCCCAAAAATCAAAGATTTAGTTTATTCATTTTAGTTGTTATATTTGTAAGAAAGCAAATTTTTATTGAAAATTTAGAAAACATTGTTAGCAAACAAATATAATTAAATTAAAATAGTATCTGTCAAAAGAAAACGTTTTATTTTTTTTCAGTAGAAAGGTTTGGAAAAAAATATTATTGTAAATATAATAACTCCAATTAGACAAATATTCTCTGAATCATTCTCTGTATTAGAGAATGGATAAATAAAAAACGTTAATTCGTAGAATTCTTCAAATCTGGTATTAAATTCTTCAAATAAGAAATCACAATGTTTACCAAACTGATGGGTGGTAATTTTTATCGTAATAACATTACCATTACCATTTTTGAAATCATTAGAAATAAATACTCGTTATTGTTCTAAATATATAAAATTTATTATTTAAATATTTGAACAGTGGACATTAAAATTGTTTTGCGGGAATCCTGGAGTCATCAAAAAATATATACTTCTAAAAAATGGTAGAAGTACTTTGGGAAAATTTATTAACTTAAATAAAAATGTCAACTGCCATCACATATAATTAATGTTAAAAAACGATTAGATTGTAAATAAAAAAATATAGGAAATTGTTAGGCTGTTTGTTAATATTTTAAGTCGTTTCGTATTTTGTAATCGTAAATATTTTTATCAAACAATCAAACTTATTTTAAATTTGTAATAATCTATATTATTATTGATTATTTATAACAAAATAAATGTAGATAGACAAATATATACTAAAAAAATGTTTCGAAATAAATTAGGTTTTTAGATGTTCCTCTGGTGTACAAGTATACGAACTATATATAATATATCGTGGGTTGTGTGCTCTGTAGAAAGACAGTGTAGTCCTTAACAGCAGTGTTAAACAATGTGCATAATGTATTTTGTGACATAAAGAAGATATGTTTGGTAGTTCGTCCTACGTGTTGAGCTTTATATGTGGTACTTGGAACTGAAAAGTTTGTTGCGCATTTAGATAGCACATTAAATTGTACACAGAATGTGCAAACAATAAATAATTTACAGAAATGCAAAATTAATTTAAATGCATTTTCAAAATTGCTGCTTTCCTTACATATTACTATAAATAACTATATTTTTATTTATTATTACATAAATGGTAATTGCATTTATTTTGTTATATATAATTAATTTTAGTTATTATTCATTGCTGTTTTAATAATGTTCTTACATTTTTATGTAATATTTTAATAAAATAAACATAATAAACTTCTTTGTAATTGCTATACATCATTTATATTATTCATATAACCAGTAATTTTCGGCTTTTAAATAAAGTGAAAATATTTGAGTTATTAGATTATTAACATTAATAGTTAATTAATTTTACATCATTTTATATTTAATTTGAAAGAAAATACTTTAAAATATAAAACATTTATCTCATAATTGTTGCTACAATTTTTGATCCAAACCATTTCATTTGCTCGAAACAAAATAATTTCAGTTTACGCAACTATTCTTTTATAAATATGCAAAAAATTCAAAATATCAGAAAAACACTAGTTGATAGCATTTTGGCCTAATTTATAATTATTAAAAATTTGCAAATTAATAAATATTATAATTAATATATAAATAATAATTAAAATTCTTGCAGCCTGTAACCTTAAATTCATTTTTTTTTATATGAGTTAAATAAATAATTTGACGAGATCAATTACCAGGACTATCAGAGGACTATGTTATAATACTATATTTCGAAAGAAATTACTTTTTTTTACATGATTTTTTATTCAACAAATTCTAAAATATGAGAATATTTTTCTCATTATTTTTATGCTTTTTTAAAGTCTTCGATTAGTTAGGTTTCAAAGAGTCCTAGATATCGGTTAAACTCTGGATTTACATTAATGGTAAATATTTAACCGGTTTTGCTGTCCAATATGATTATCGATAAATTTTAACAATAAATACCGAAAATTTCTTACAAATCAGCTAAAAGAAGTTTTATTGATTTAATTATTGAAACAACTTTTCTTTTGTTTCCTTTTTTTCCACTATCCTCTTTAATTTAAAAATCTGTATCAAGAGGAAGATTATAAATTCTCTCGTGTTAATGAATGTGCCGTTACCAAAACCTATATTATAACTTATAGTATATTTCATTGAATGATTAAACATGAGACGTAATGAGCACGAAACTGAAGAGTTAAATGTTTCAAATAAATCATCTGATGATGGTAGAACTGTCATTGAAAAAGATAAATGATAATGAAAGAGTTTAGACTGTAGCTGGCGATATTGTGCTTGACACAAGCTAAATGAATGGAGATTGCAATTTGGTAATTAAGCAGAAACTAAAAATAGAAATACTAAATAGAATTTTTGTCGCACCACTTTCATCGCACATCAAATTTAATAAACCTTATGTGAGTGAAATCCAGGAGTATCAGCAAAAAGACAATTTTATTCTATTGTGGCAATATGTACGACAATATGAAAGAATTAATTTTGATTTATTTGTGAAGAACTAATGTACATGTTTATTATTTTCTTTGTTCATTTATTAAACTTTTATTAAAATGTATAAAACTCTACTTACTATAAAAATATTGCTAATATTTAGTAGTATTATCACATAAAAATTTAAATGAGAAAAAAATACTGGTTAAACAGTTTTTCCTTAAAATATTTACTGTTTACCGGAATAGAAAATTTTAGTAATTTTTGATGTTCTAGTTCAGTGCTTTCCAACATTTTTTTTACCTCAAAAATAATTACAATGTACTGACTTTCAAAAAGGCAAAGCAAATAATTGCATAGCATCCCCCTTAGTACTGTGCTTAGGACATACATCTAAATGTATTTTAAAAGATCAGCTGATATTTAGTACACTAAAATAAAATTTATTTACAAGGATTTAAAGAATATTTAATTCCTTACGATAACCAACACTGGTTTTTGACTTGACTGTTGACAGACTCATATGATTTCTGGATAGTACCAACCTTCAAACAATACGTGTCAAAATTTCATAACATTATTTGATAATTAGTTTACAGTGGTTTTAGTGACTCCAGTTTTGTAATTTAAAAAAATAGATAAAAAAAGAATTTCGTGTGTTAATTAAACATTGTTTTATAATGGGGAAAAATACTGTTGAAACCAATCAGTGAATTGATAAGCGTTATGGAAGCAAGTAAATCAACTATTATGCTGATTTTAAATGCGGTCGTACAAACACCGATGATGCTAAATGCTCTGGTCGTCCAAAATCGGCAGTTGTTCCGGAAAATATAAAAAAAAGTCCACTAAATAGTTTTGAAATACCGTAAAGTGAAGTTGCGTGAGATAATTGACACCTTAAAGATATCAGAAGAAGTGTATTTATAATTTTACACGAAAATTTAATCATGAGTTGGTCCAACGAGTCGACGATTTAGAGTTTGGAGCTGTTCAAGCGATATAAAAAGGATTTCTTGAGTTGGTATGTGACAATGGATGAAACATGGATCCTTTACTATACGCCTAAATCAAAAAGCTCAGAGGAAAGAAATTTGGCTCGAATGAAGAAATGATTGCTGAAACTGAGACATATTTTGAGAGCAAAGACAAATCGTTAAAGTTAAAGGAGCGTTGGAATGAACGTGTCAATCTTAGAGAACAGTATGTTGATGAATAAAGTCGATTTTGATATGTTAGTGACTTTTATAAGATATTCACTCGTGAATTCTTATTGAAAAGCACTGATCTAGTTGAACCGAATACCCGCATTATTCAAGATATTGTCGTATGTAAGAATTACATGGTTAATAGTCTTTTGTAGTAGTTATTAATTTATTATGATTACATAAACACCTTTAATTTTTTAATACGCGACTTTTCCAACAAATGTGACTATTTAAGTAATTTGTAGTAATATTATATAATATAATAGGGTTGTCATTCAATTTCATAAAATTTTATTATTTTTCATAATTTTGTATTCTTTGAAATTATAAAATAAAATCAATTAATAAAATGTATAAATTGTAAATTAAATAAGTTTTTCGGAAACTTAAATGAACAATAGTGTAAATAAGAGAGAAATCAAATCATGCGATCAATTTGAAAGAGAAGAAATAGTTTGGATATAAGCGAAAGTCTAAAAATTTATTGTTATTGAGTTCTCTCCACTGTTATCTCAAGGAATGTATCGGACCAGACATGTTTATTGCAATACGTCTTGCAGACATTCATTCTTGTTCACGAGAGAGTTCGATTTGCATTTCGCAATTAGTTTATTTTCTGTTTCTCCAGGGCGCGGGCTCGGGCTCGGGCGCGCGATATGTCTCTCGGCTGGAGGGATGCAGAATAAAACATAAAATAAGCATAAAGAAAATAAAATAAATGGAATAAGTTCAGAATTGATGGCACTGCATAAACAATTTGCAATCTATTTCACCGGCGGCTGGCGCTGATGTCGCTAGACAATAAATCATCGATGCATTTCCAGCTTTATGCACTTGTCGCCGACGATTATAGGGCCCACGATAAATCCGCATCCCATCAGTTTCATACATATCAATTTACCATCGCAGTCCGACCATAGCGTTGGTTGTTCATTTGCACCAATCAAAAACTCGTTACTGCAGTCTCTCGACTCCTTTTTTTCTTTCTTGCTTGGGTTAATACAGCTCCTATTCTAACTAGACGCTGCAGGAAGACGGTTGGCGCGACATGCATGCACAATAACAAACATACGACGGTCTGGTCTCATAAAAAACGTATATTATTATCACATTTGGTTTCCTCTGTGCTCGCATTGCTTGATATTATGATAAGCCTGCACACTAACAAACCAGATTTCTTAAAACTTTAAATATATACGCCACGAAAGCGATTGCGAGATAATATGCACGATTTAATGTTAGCTAATTGAGACTTACAATTCATTGTAAAGACAGAAGTGATTCACGCAGAAAAATAATATATTGGATTGGCAACTAAGTGATTGCGGATTTTGTCAACATATATTCTTTTCTTTTTGTTTGGACTTCCACCTTTAATTTAGTAAAAAGATTGTACCGATTAGTTATTTACTAATTGATTTGCCAAATTTGGTTCTGGTGATTTTTTACTGAAAAATGCTCAACGATCTGGTTCAGTTGAAGTTGATGAGACCCATATCAAAGTTATTATCGATTCAGATCGTCATGGTACAACACGTGAAATTGCAGAAGAGCTCAATTTTGCGATACAAATGAATTCAAAAAAATAATAAAATAGCTTTACTATGTCAAGAAACTCGATTTATGGTTAAGCTAGTGAGGAGCTTCAGGAAATTGATTTGATGCAACGAATTAGCAACTGCAATTCGCTTCTGGAACGCAACGAAATTGATCCATTTCTGAAACTACTGATTACTGGCGACGTGTACGTTTAACAATTCGCCAAACTAAGAGATGCAGTTCAAGAAAAGCGGCCAGTAAGGGTGTTATTTTTCAACATGATAATGCGAAGCCTCATACATCTTTGGTCACTCGCTAAAAAATATTGGAACTAGGTTGGCATGTGTTGTCACATCCACTATATAGTCCTAATCTTGCACTTTTAGATTACCATTTATTTCGTTGCATGCAAAACTCCTTAAATGGTAACATTTTAAATTATGTTGATTATGTAAAATCTCATTTAATTCAGTTTTTTTGCTGGCAAAACATGTGAAGTTTTATGAACATGGAATTATGAGACAAAAGGCAAAAGGTCATCGACTAAAACGGACAATACTTAATTGAATAAAGTAATAATTTTAAACAAAACATATGAATTTTCCTTCTTATTTAATTAATTAATAAGTATGGTGGCGTCACCGTTATTTGGTAAAAATTAAAAATGACCAAATATGCACGCAGTATAAAAAGTCTAGTAATTATGATTATAAATAAATTCTGTGGAAAAAACATGATACATTCATATGTAATACCTCAAGAAACCAAAAAAGCTTCTTCAGAACACACAACAGAAGTATTAATGCGATACATATAATCCAAAATAATAAAAACGAAACTTTCTCCGCTATTTTAATATATCGTCATAGTGCACGTGCCTGTGCAGGTTTCTAAGATGAAAAAATACGAATATTTTTCTGTAATAAAATGCTTTGTTTTGGAAGATTTACCGGCAACAGAAATTTATACCAGATTGGTAAATCTATTAAATCTATTTGCAACTTAATTTCCAACTATTCACAGATTGGTCTTAGAATTTAAACGTGGATGTACATGCGTTGAAGATGATCTACCTAGTAAGTATCCAAAAACTGCAACATCATCAGAGAAAATACAAAAAGTCTATGTTATGGTATTAGAGAATCGAAGCATTTCAACAGAATGAGTTTTCTATATTTTGCACGTAGAATTAGAGATTGAAAAGCTTTGTGCTAGATGCCGTATTTACTAACAATTGCGTATTTTTCAAGAATTTAACAAGAATAAAACTGATTTTGTACGTCGATTTATAACTATGGATAAATCTGTACAAGTGTACAAAAGAAGGTCAATACCGTCACATGAGCAGGAATGGTTATGGTATCAGTTTTTTGGGTTTAAATTACATTTGAAGTACTCGAGAAAGGTAAAATCATTAACTCAGAATATTATAAAATATGTGAAAAAAGACCTGGTTTACAGAAAAAGAAAACGAATTAATAATATAGAACTGTTAGAAAAACTTTGAACTAAATGTATTGAGCTACGAGGAGATTATTTAAAAAAATATTTTTTAAATTTTTGAACCATATAATTCGTTATTCTCTTTCGCTTGCAAAACTTTTCAAACTGCGCTCGTATTAATGGACAAAATGTTTTTTTTTTTAATTTTATGACCGATGTCTTTTTTACATTAAGCTGTGGAAAAACATCGGTGGAGTAATATTTGGATAAACAGCAAGGAATTAACTTCTGAAATTAAAGCTTAAGGTTGTAACGGGGTACATGTACAAATAGTAGAAGAAGTGGTAAGAATGGGAGAAGTGGAGGAAATAGTACGTGTGATAAATAGTGAGCTCGTGTAGCTCTTGTGCGAAGAGAAAAAAGTTATTTCCTCTCTGAAAAAGGAAGTGGGAGAAGTGAGAAGAGTTTTTTAGACTCAAAATAAAGGAAGTGACGTCCAGGATATCAGAATAAAAAGGGAGTACAGAACATAGCCGATACCCCTGGTATAGATAATGTAAAAAAACATATATGAACTAATAGAGAAAATTGTTATTGTAAAAGCTGTTTATTTGGTAAATTAGTCGACATTTTGAAAAATATAAGTTGGAAGAAAAATAGATTTCAAAGAAATGAACATTTCATTGCCCAGTTATGAAGAAAATTTTCAATAATTAATAACATATGGTCTGAAAAAGAGGTAGAATGGCTGAATCAATACTAAAAGCTTTATTACACTGTTAAATTAATAGTGAACTAAAGCAGTCAATTTTTCGAAACGTTTAAATAACAATAAAAGTTTGGTTTGAATCAAATGATTTGCAAAGAGTAATTTCGTCTCTGAAAATGAAAGTGGCAAAAGTGGAAGAGTTCTTCCAATTCATATAAAAAGGAAGTGGCGCTCAGAAATCTAAGTACATCTTGTTCTCAGAATAAAAAGAGAGTATAGAGCACGGCCGATACTCCTGGCGTGTTGTAAGGTGAATAAATATTAAACTCTTGCAAAAAATGCAATAAACATGGGTGGACTTTTTCACGAAATGGTGATTGCCAAAGACTTTTAGTTGGTAAACTATGACATTTTGAAAAATACAAGTTTCCAAGAAAGAAATTTGAAGAAATGTACATTTCATTGTCTAGTTTTAAAGAATTAATAAAATTTTTGGCAATCTGGCACTTAAAAATTCATTAAAACTACGATTATTTGTTGTTCAAATATCTATAATTTTGAATTTAGATATTTGAAAAGTAATTAATTTAAAATTAGACTTCTTTCTCTTTAATATGTCATAAATATATTCATTCATAGTTTTTTTTTCAAACAAAATATAAAAAAAGTGTTAAAAAATTAGGCAACAAATCGTAAATTATGATTAAAGAAGACTAATTTAAAAGGATATCATTACATATTTTGCTACTAATTTTAGGACAGCCTAAGGACATTCAATCTTATACTAAAGTGTATAAATTCCAATTGCCCGAAGACAATAACTGCTTAGTAATTGCATTCACGAGGCGGTCTATCATACAAGTTTTTGCATTACTTAAATTACGTTTAGGCAAATCATGTTGCTGGAAATATAATTAATTTATATTAAATATGAGTAATTTATTAAATATTAAATTGTATTAAAAAATATGAGAATCTTATCCTAAACTTTTTATTAATTTTCTTAAGAACCAAAACATAATGAACGATAAATACTGAAAGAATGGTAATATTAAAAAGTATATTTTTTAGATGATAAAAGGAAAATTAAGATGGATTTGTAAATGATATTGTTATAATATAATTTATATTCTATATAACTATTGTAAATTTGATTTTTAACATTTTTTTATTCTATTTCTATTATTTCCGAATGGCAATCTTAAACAAAAAGTTTTTTTTTTAGAATATATATTCATGTATCCATGAGAAATAACAAAAAGTATTCATAAACTTTTATTTCATCCCCAGTTGACCCACATCCGCGCTGAACTTTTGTTTCTTGCGAAGGCTCTTTCCTTGTTGCTTCGCTAATTTGAAACGCAAATGTTGGCATGGCGCATAGCACTAAATGGGACAGATAATGCCGAATCACGTTAAGTACACCAAATTTGCATTCTCACCATTAATGCCTGAGCAAGTAGCGAATGTGTATATGTTCAGTTTCGAACGGTTCTTATTTATTCTTCATCTCGCAATTCTTCTTTGTCACCAATAAATATAAGAAGTTCTTCAAATATTCTGTGAAAAACACTTTTGATTGTTATAATTGCAACAGCTGTTTTTCTCAAAATCTATTCAATATTTAATTTATACAAAATTAAATGTTTTATGTCTTTTTATATCATACTTTTTCTTATTTGTTTGTTACAATAATATTGCAATATTTCAAAGCATCTATTTTAAGTTCAAATTAATTAACAAAATTTTAAAATATCTTCTAAAAGAAATATATTTTTTATTTCAATAATGTTGTTTAAAGTCTGTCTGCTGCATGGATTACAATAGTATTTTAGTCTTTATTCGTGGATTTCGATTGTATAAATAGGTAAACTTCATACAGAATGGTGTCTTACAACAGGATTCCGCTATTACACTATGCGAAAACCAGAGCACAGCAAGGGTCTGCAATGCGGAAGGGTCAACGAAAGTCGGGGGCCTTAGTGTTGGAAATTCAACAACACCTTAATTATTTATCCACGAAATTGGAAAAAATATTTGAATTAGAATTCCCGATATTTTTAGCTACGCTTCTGCCTTTGTAATTATTTATATATTATACAGGAGGACTGAAATAATGAAAATGATTTGAAGAGTGATTCCTTAAGTTTGTTTGAACGAGGAGTGCTTGTAATAAATGTATACTTATATTTAAACACGTGTGTGCTTTCGGCTGCCTATAGCAATTACATTTTAATTTTGGTTTGGGTGTTTGTCGTTGTGTATTCTCAATAGGTCCAAGCAAATGAATAAACAAGTATAAAGTCGGGTAAATGTAATTGCTTGAAATAGAACCACGACGGGATAGTAAAGTTCGAAATCCGGACATGCTGCAATATAAATTGAGCTACAAGTGGCCCAACTGGGATTCGGCAACGAGGGTAGCTTTGTTGCACGGCAAATTTGTTCTCAGGTCACCACATCAAATAGCAATGTGTTCGTTGGAGGAGCGAAAACCGAAGATAATTTGAAATAGTGTATATCAGGTTTTAGGATCATCCGAGCTGGATGAAAAAAATGAGAACGAAAGACTGATGGCTAAAAAAGGAACAATGCAGCGAAGGGGTGGCGAAAAGGAAAATGAGAATGCGTTATGAATGTGCATCTAAAAATAGAATTGCAGGTTGAGACCGTCGTGTGCTAAATGCAAATTCGTCCGCGTTTTCTGAATGAACGGACTCGTGCCCCGGCCTTGGCCTACATTCCTGCAGGATTTACTACCCCAAAAAAAGGACCTGGAGTTTAACAGTTCCCGGCAGCAGGTGGCACCCTCTGCACACCCTGTATCGATCCGTAATCCCGGAATCCCGGACCGCACAAATTTCGTTACCTTAAATCTATAGAGTAAACATCGCATGGTGGTAGTTTTTCCTTTCTTTTATTTATTATTTAAAATTTGTATAAAACGCATTACAAAAGATCTGTACAAAATGTATTTTAATACTCTTCAGCCGGATTCATTTCGCTGTGGATGAGATTTGCGTGAGATACGGATTTGCTTGCCATATTTGGCATATTTCTGAGTTTCATTTCCAATCTGAACAGCAAGACAAATACGAGGATGTTCATAATTACAATGAACGGGTACACGATGTAGGACGTGGCGAACGATTCACTGCTCTCTTCTTCGTCTGCGTAGACTTCTTCGGGCACTGGTTGTTCGTCCTTGCTGGGAATGCAACTATCGTTTCTCAGGAAGCCATCTACAGATAATTTGATGTTATCTTCGAGGAAGTAGATGTCTAAATCATTAATCAAATCGCATGTGAAGAAGTTTCCAACCAAGTTCATGTACGAGATGCGGGGCATATGATAATACATGATTTTGTAGTCAAATTCAGTCAAATTATTGTATCCTAAATCGATGGTATGCAAACTGTGCAAGGCCATGATGCCAGTCCGTTTCGCGAAAACGATTTCATTGTGCGAGAGATTCAAGTATCGCATTTCGGGCATTCCGCCGAAAAGTCCCGTTTTGAAGAATTGAAGTTTGTTTAAAGCCAACGTCAAATCCCTTAACTGGGTCAATCCCAGGAAAGAGCCTTTGTTAATATGCTTTAACTTGTTTCCATCTAAATTCAAAACTTCTAATTTATTTAAGCCATCGAAAGCCGTTGGCTCGATGTTTTCGATGTTATTTTTTGAGAGATCCAATGTTTCCAAGTTGTGCAACGTAATCAAAGACTTAGCCTCCAACGTTTTAATCATATTATTTGCCAAATTCAACTGAACGAGGGTCGAAATGTTGGCAAAATCTAGAGATTTAATCGACTCGATTTCGTTATTTTCAAGATTGACTTTAAGTATCTTAGGTAAATGGTTGAAAACGTCTTTGATTTCTTTAATATTATTATGTCCTAAATTAAGATCGGTAAGCGAGTATAAACCTTCGAATGCTTTACTGCCGATAGTTTTAATGTCATTATATTCTAAGTTCAGAACGGTCAGATTGAGGAGTTCCTTAAATCCGGACGCGACGAGCACCGAAATCGAATTGTTGGACATTTGCAGGTTCCTAATTTTCTTGGTTCCCTTGAAGACGCCGGGATAAACCGCCGAAATCTTATTGTTCTGCAAGAAGAGATTCCTGAGGAAGACGAGTCCGACGAAGGCGGAGTCCTTCAACGTGGTGATCCTGCTGTTCTGCAAGTCCAGTGTCTGGATCTCGTTTCCAGAAAGATCGAAAGCATTGGACTCGATGGTTTCTAAATTGCAGTTGATGCATCTGACCGTCTCGTCGAGGCTGTCAAATCTGTAGCTGGTGGCTCGGAAGAAGCTGGACGTCGCATTGATGCAAGTTGCTGTCAGGGAGCCCCTCTCGCCGTAAGTGCATTTCATCAGTTGTCCATGGCTACTGCTGCAGCACAGAAGCAGCGTGACCAAAAATAACGTCTGAAAACCGAAGACAAAATTAATATGTTGTAATAATAACAATCTGTAGATGCAGTGACCTGAGTCGATAAACCATATAATCTTATCAGAATTAACTAAATAATGCACACAAATATAGAGATTATCGATAAGTCGAGATGAAAGAAATGAAAACATATGTCAGCGCTGTTTGCATAACACCTAGACTAAAGACTACAAAAAAAAATGTAATGCGTTTTTTTTTCCACCGGTGGAATCTTGAAAACGTCGCATGCGGAGGAAGTGGTAAATTTGGGAGCGAGGACAAGAGTGCAATTATAAATTACTCCAATTTTCGTCTCTTCAGACTGAAATAGTATCACAAGCAAACAAAGGAAGCGCAAACTAAAACAAAGCGTGTCCGTTGTTTACGCTTGCTAAAAAAACAGACGCAGACAACGAATAGTACACGCAGCAAAAAAAATGCATCAACACGAAAGACAAAGAATTTAAAAAAAGAAAACGTAATTCAAAATATTGCTTACTTGAACACGCAGCATCCCGTTCGTTTATGAATTCTCGTTTACAAATTAAATTCCTAAATGTGCCGAAGGATCACATCAACTTCCTTTTTGTGCACCTCGAACAAAACCAAAAACGCAACTGAACTCTGCGGCTACTCAATATAATATGTGAAACTTTCCGTGTATGTGGATGCTTGTGTGCTGTGTGAATGTGTCAGTGTTGCTATGACTGTTAATTTTCTAAAACAGATTTCAAGAATGAATGATAATCACGAAATACGCTTCAATAATAATAAACGCTTCGCGTGTTATCAACACGACTTAACCAAATAGAATTTCTGTCTTTGGCGATAAGCCACAACCGAACTATAATGCCTGCAAACTTTTTATCAATTACGAAATTCGAAAAGTCGAAGAAAATTATGCAATTTTCTATTTATAAATTAGTTTTAAATAAATTTTAATAAAAAAATATTCAACACTATTCCTTCTTGTAAACTACTATTTAGTAGAGATTATTTAATAAAGATAGTAATTCCTCTAATAATGATACTATATACATAAGATAAAATAATAAATAATGCGTGAACACAGTAGAAACAGATTTATTTTTAGTATTTATATCGTGACAAAGAAATTTACAGCAGATTAAATTTAAAAAAAAAGTTATAACATTCCCCAATGTTAATTACATAAAAGTAAATGCATTTCCAAATTCTAAAATGTCTAACAACAAGATGTAAAAAAACAATTATTTTTATGTTTTTTTAACATTAAATATTAATAATTACAATAAAACATATTACTTTTAACATGCAGTTAAAAATAATATTATTCTGTGAAAAAAATATGTACTTAATATTAATTATTTATTAAAGTTATTTTATCAATAACATAACTTTTAAAGCTTTTAGGAATTGAAAAATGGATGATACATTTCTAAGATTTGGTTAACAGAAAACTAGGTACTGGAGTTAAACTAAATATTTAAATAATTACAGTGTGAGTTAACATACTTTATAATTTGTAGACATAACAGTTGACAAAAATAATATATTATCTGCGGATGGATGGTTACTGCAGATGAAATATCGGTGATGCTCGGCTTCGGGTTTTTCCTTAATCTACAGAGCAGATGTCTCGAGCTCGAATATACACGATCGAGTTGAAATCCACTGCATTTTTAATTCTACGTAAGTTTTAAAGTCATACAATAAAAATATTTAATATTATTTTCAATAGATAATTATTCATAAATAATATTATAGTTATTTGATTGTCAGTTAATTTTTTAATATTGGGTTAGCAAAAAAGTAATTTCATTTTTTAGTATGAAATAAAACTTAATAACTTCAAGAATGAATTGTTAATAAATTATTGAATTAATCTTTTTAGCAACTTTGTGACACCGCGCTTTTAGAATTTCTGGTGTTTTTCAGTAAAAAATGACCAGAATGTTGGTCACATTGAATGAAAAATCACCAAAACGGTTATAAACTAATTTTGACACGTCCATTCCGTTACGGAATAAATTTCATATATCTCTTTTGGAGCCTCAGAAACTTTCTTGCTTTTACTGAAATAATTGTTACTAAAAAAATATGTTGAAAATGTTCGTTTTTGGATAATAGAGTACCCCAAAAATAATAGCTGAAAAGACTGAAATATAGGAATAAAATCTTAGAATTGACAGAAGACATTCAAAATAAATATGACGCTATCTATTTGTGAAAACAGAAATTATCCAAATCAATAGTTATTAGTTATTTTTAATATAGAAATTAAGGAAACAGTTTGTCGATACATAAAAATATTGATTTATATTGATAAGAATGTTTGTGCTAAAAAATAATGTCTAATAAAGTCAATATTTAAATTTAATGATTTATAATTAAAGTTGACTTATTAAGAATATTTTTCATGGACGTTGCAAAGAAACCTCCACCTCTTGAGAAAAAAATAAATAAATGATTAAAATATATATTATAAATAATAATTCAAACGAAGTTTAAGTAGTTTTTTTAGTTGCTAAGGGAATTTTGTTAATTGATTTTACTAAAAGAATTAACTACTCATTTTCTTTAAAAAAAATAAAACTGCCCTTGTACTTATTAAATAAAGTTTATATTAACATAGTTGGATAAAAGTATCGGAAATGTGATTTCGTAATACATTAATTTGTTATAATGCAAAGTTGCAAATGTGAAAATAAGAAATGTTATTGATAATATGCAAATATTCCAGTTAATTAGATAATTATTTTTTATTACTTGCTTGAAGATTGAACTAGAAGCCACCGATTTAATTTATCTCTAGCGCAAGAAAGCAAACACTTTTCTTAGTATAACATAATAAACATAAAAACTTTCCAAATCATTATCTATGTCTAATCGATCCACTCAAAAATTAAGCCGCTATCAGCTGTATTTTAATACTGTGTACAAGCGAATATGAAAATAACACTTATAGATGTTTTATAATAAATGCCCGAAATAATGAATATATTTTGATGAATATTATATTAACAAGTAAATTAGAAAACGAATATATAAAATAATAATGCAACTTGTATTTTTTATTATTAAATTTATATAAATGAATTAAAAATATAATACAGATTTAATTAATTGATATATTTCGTGAAAATATAGTCATATAATGTAGATATAGTTGAACAGAATAAACAAGTTGAGGAAGAGGTGAGCCATCCGCAAAGTAGTCGTGATAATTATACCCGAGTCAAGGTTATCGTTATCATAAAACTGTTTTTTTTGTTCATCATAAAACCCCTGGTCATAAGTTCATCGATGTCTTATGTGGATGCTATTTTCGAGACAACTAATTTAGAAATCCGTTTTCAATATCTTAAGTTTCATATTTTCTCAAGAATGAAAATTGTCATTTTTAGTAAGTCTATTATTATTAATCATTAAAAGTATTTACAAAATTATATTTGATTAAGAGTTGTTAATATTTTAATTAAAATTTATAATTAAGGTGAACAGATTTTAATTTTGAATTCTATATCTTTTGTAAATTTATTATTTTTCCATTAATTAGATGAAGCCAACTTTTTGAGTTATAAAATTAATTATTTTGTAGTGTATTCTTTAATATCCTGTTGCAATATATATTTAAAATTTAATAGTTTTCGGTTAATTAACTGAAACATTAATTAAAGCACATAGAAAGGGCATTTTGAAAGAAATATCTGTAAATATATCAACTTTAAAATTAAATTAACAATATTTAAAATGTAAACAAAAATATTTTTAAGGTTTATTTTCGCATTTAAATGTATTTCATTAATTTAAATGTTTTCACAAGATTAAAAAAATATATTTCATGTATTATATAATATTATATAAAATTTCTTGTTATAATTAATAAAACGTATCTAAATCCTTCCTCAAATAAATATGATAATCTACTGTGATATTTGATAGTTTGACGTATTTTTTATAAATAATTTTGCAATTCCAAAATTAGATGAATCTATATGTTAAAAAAATATTTTAGATTCAACATTCATAAAAAATTCAGTTGTAAGAAGAATTTTCTACCAAAAATCATTTTCAGCTTTTACAAGATTGTATAATCCAAAACGGAACATCTTAATTTTGTAAAATTTTCTAACAAACATTTAGACATCTTATTTTAATTATTTCAGTTGCATTACATTTTCAAAATAACGAAAATCGTTTCATTAATTTTTTCACAAGAATTTTCAAAATTATATTTAAAAATAAATGAGACTGTTATATTTTTGTTACTATAAACTAGCATTTTTTTTTTCAAAATGCGTGTCTTTTTATAACATTAAAGGTACAATGCATGTTTAAAAATAACTTACATTTTCCTGTTATTCTATTTCCTTTCATAATATTACCTTAAACTTTACAAAATTATTAAGAATTTACTGATCAGCTGTAGTCTTCCACTCAGAACTTGCACTTGGAACTAAATAAAACTCTCGTTTTCTACAAACTCATATCTTCTTCATTATTCATGTATGCGAAAACATATTTGTCGGTTTCATAAAATACATTTTCATCCTGTTAGGAGCACATTACATCAATGTTATTTATTTTTCTAATAATTTTGATTTTGATTGTTTTGACATTAATGGATTGTATTTCTTGCATAAAAATACAAAGGAAAGTAATTTCGTTTTATAGTATGAAATAAAACTTAATAACTTCAAGACTGAACTTGAATTAATTGTTGATTTAATATTTCTCGTAATTTCATTACTTTGCGCTCTTAGAGTCAAAAATCTCCAAAAGGATATGTTTTAAACATTTGTTTTCGTTAAGCAAAATCAATATTAATTAGTTATTAATTACTTACAGAAATATGTATATTTCAAATTTTATCGGTTGTACAAAAATCTGTTTTATAATGCACTATACGTTAATATTATTTTTTTTTTCTAATAACTTTGATTTTAATGGTTTTGACATAATTGAATTGCATTTCTTGCAAAAAAAAAAATACAAAGGAAAGTAATTTCGTTTTGTAGTATGAAATAAAACTTAATAACTTTAAGAATGAACTTTAATCAATTGTTGAATTAATCTTCCTGGTAATTTTATGACTTCACGCTTTTAGAACTTCTGATGCTTTTCAGTAAAAAAAAAGACCAGAATGTTGGTCACTTTTAATCAAAAATCTCCAAAAGGAAATGTTTTAAACATTTTTTTTCCGTTAAGCAATAAACTTCGCATATCTTTTTTGGAGCCTCAGCAGGTTTCTTGCTTTTATAACAATAAATTTTATTGCAAAATATGTCGAAAATGATTGTTTTTAGGTAATGCAGTGCCTTTTTACCAAACCAATAGTTATTAATTATTAATTACGTACAGAAATAAGTATATTTAACATTTTGTACATTTTCATCGTATTAGGAGCACTTTACATCAATGTTATTTATTTTTCTAATAACTTTGATTTTGATTGTTTCGACATTAATGGAATATATTTCTTGCAAAAAAAATACAAAGGAAATACTAAAAGTTACAATAATGGTGTAAATACTTGTCATAAATCTCTGTTTTCAATCATACATAAATATGCTCAATATTATTTAAAGAATAAATATTGGTTTAGCAAGAAAGTAATTTCGTTTTGTAGTATAAAATAAAAGTTGATAACTTTAAGAATAAACTTTAATCAATTGTTGAATTAATCTTTTTAGTAATTTCATGACTTTGCGCTCTTAGAACTTCTGGTGCTTTTCAGTAAAATAAAGTCCAGAATGTTTAAATAAATTTTTAGACGTACATTCTGTTAAGCAATAAACATCAGATATTTTTTTTTGGAGACTCAGTAACTTCCTTGCTTTTACAGTAATACATTTAATTGAAAAATCTGTCGAAATATTCTATTTTAGGTAATAGAGTGCCTTTTTGCCAAATCAATAATTATTTTTTATTAATTACGTACAGAAATATTTATATTTCACATTTTGTCGGTTGTAAATAATCTGTTTAATAAAGCACTTTACGTCAATATTATTATTTTATAATCACTTTGATTTTGATTGTTTTGACAAAATTGGATTGTATTTCTTGCAAAAAAAAATACAAAGAAAAGTAATTTTGTTTTGTAGTATAAAATAAAACTTAATAACTTTAAGAACAAACTTTAATCAATTGTTGAATTAATCTTTCTGGTAATTTCATGACTTCGCACTAACTTCTGGTGCTTTTCAGTAAAAAAAGACAGTATGTTGGTCACATTGAATCAAAAATCTTCAAAAAGGAATGTTTTAAACATTTTTTTTCCGTTAAGCAATAAATTTCACATATCTTTTTTTGGAGACTCAGCAGCTTTCTTGAGTTTACAACAATAAATTTTACTGAAAAATATGTCAAAAATGTTAGTTTTTAGGTAATCAAGTGCCTTTTTACCAAATCAATAATTATTAGTAATTAATTACGTACATAAATATTTATATTTCATATTTTGTCGGTTATATAAAAAACTATGTTTGATAAAGTATCTTTTCATAATATTAGGAACAATTTACGTCAATGTTATTTATTTTTCTAGTAACTTCTTGCAAAAAAAATACAAAGGAAATACTAAAAAATATAATAATATGTTTTCATTCATAATATGCTTATTTTGCATGGATTGTACAATTTTTGAAGAATAAATATTGATAAAATAATTATATATTTTTTTTAGAAAAAGTTATAAAAGATAATAGCGATGAAATAATTTTATATTTGAGAAATAGTACATGCATGTTCTTCAAAATTGTCCCCCTCATTAAATTTAGTATTAAAAATCCGAAATAATTAATAGTAGTTACTAACAACAATAGTATCAAAGTGTAAAAGAAAATACATTTACTTTATTATAATTGTTACAGCAATAACTGTACATATTTTGTCATTATAATATACAGTTTAAGATACAAAATTTAATTCCATTTAATAATTGAAAAATGTCGATAAATGTTATTTATATTTTTACAAAATTTCAATAGTTTCACAAATTGAGACTGACTACATTTTTACTTATTTCTCTGTGATTTTATAATATGCGTATATGAATTTTCTAGATAAATACACATACATTTATCTTATAAATTTCCCATTTTATTATTACTGTGGCCTATTTTTACATTTTGATAACTGACTATCACTTTATTTTCAACATCCTCATTTCTGTCTCTGGAAAACTTAATACTTTCTTTAAATATAAAAATATACAGCAAAACCTCCTCGAAAACGAAATTAAAAATATAAATGTAAAACTATTTTTTTTATTTTCTTGAATTCAACTTTAGTTCGTTTTGAAAATTTTAAACCGAATTATAGTGGATGGATATATAAAATTAGATAAAAAAAAATCAGTTCGTTATTTCCTGTGAGATTGCTAGTTGAGGAAATGATAATTAAGTCGAAGCCCCACTATTCACTTATCAAATAATTCTCTCCACTATCACACTGAAATTGTTTTTCATATGGGAAAGATGCCACATTGCGCCGTATGTAAATAAATAAGATAACAAACCGAGAGTGCACTTATTGAAAATATATATTTTTTATATAAATATAGATGGAATAAGCTTATGCAATAGCGATTTCTTAATCGATCGTAATCTGGATTCAACTGCATTGCAGGTGTATATAATAAGCACGTAATCCACTTTAGATCATTTTTATAGGATACCTGTAAACATGAGAACGGTTTTGATATTGTTAGTGCTAATTTACTGGACTGCTGGTAAACCGCTCGAGGCGGACAGCGGTAGCGGAAAAAAATGTGGATATCAAGTAAGTTTCCATTTGGTTTACTAATTTATAAAAAGCCACTAATTATAACAACAATCAATGATACACCGACAAATAAATTTGTTGTTTTTGTTAACTTTTTCTTTCACTTAGTTGATGACTTGTCTTAACCTCAGGCAATGTTGTTTGGATTAAAATGGTCTAACAGCAATTCGCAAAGTCTTGATTAGTTTATCGTTATGTTTAATTAACCCGCATTAATCTTTGCGAAACATTTAATTTACGCATTTCTTGCAGCCTAAAATGAAGATTGTTTTATAACGGACAAAAAATTGGTACATATTTAAGTGAATTGTAATTGAGCACATTATTGTGTAAGTGCATCTAAATAATGTATGGATTGCTTGATAACATTAAAATAACGTAACCTTTGGACCGCATCCGGCATATAAGTTCTATAGTTGCTACTGTTTAGGATTAGAGATGATAATTGCTCTTCATTTTACGCTGCTAGACTATTTTATTTGCTGAAAACTAAATTAATTAATATTCAACTATATCTACTAGGTCAGATGTATTATTTCGAAATCTTAATTTTCGTGGGAGTTTTAAATTTCTATTTATATGATTTTTTACTTCTTAATTATTAAAGCAATTTTTAGTTTATAAAAAAAGAAATAAACAACAACATTATAAATTATTTAATGAATCAATTTTAGTTCATGATTAAGAAATTTGTTTTGACGAATTCAGACGACGCAGCCAAAGATCAGAAATATTGTTTTTTTTTACAATTATATTTATCAATTCCAATGAGTGTGAACTTTGTTATGTATCGATCGAATTCATTTTGCATGTAATATTTACAAAGCTGATCAATTAATTTCGAAATATTTTCTATAATGTTGTTGGCTGATATTTTTAAAATTATGAGCCAAATATATACAAAAATACATTTTTTTAGAAGTTAATTATTTAATATTCAGCAGTTAAATTCCACAATATTTTTTCCACTTAAACATGAAAAAAAAGTTTTTAATCGACCATTATTTTTTTTTTGCATGTTGAGACAGATTTTTCATTAAATAATTTTATAACTTTATTTGACTAAAATATTATAATTATATAATAATTAATTAAAAATAACATAAATAATAATCTATAATATATATTTTTTTAAATATTAATGGATGTTTCTTAGTTATATTACTTATATCAGGTGTAAAAATAGTTAGTAATGTATCAATTTCTTGTTTTATTTAATGAAATGTGTCTAAATCAAGCCTGCAATTGGTATGAAGTAGGAAAATCTAAAAATTAAGGCGAATTTTGGCAATTTCAAAATTTGGTAAAACTACTTCATTAAAAAATGATTTTAGATTCAAAATTCTCTAATAGTTCAATTAATTAATCTTTTAATAAAAAAATCATTATAGACTTTTTTGCTTTTTGCTCAATTTTCTAAATTTTTGAATTAAAATTTTTGAACATTTACATCTTATTTTAATTGTTTGAGTTGCATTTCAAAATTTGGTAAATCTACATGATTAAAAAAATGATTTTAGATTCAAAATTCTCTAATAGATCATTCAATTGATCTTTTAATGACAAATAATTATAGACTTTTGTGGTTTCATAAGATTTTATAATACAAGACGAAACATCTCAATTTTTTAAAATATTATTTGAAAGTTTTGAACATTTACATCTGATTTTAATAGTTTTATTTGGATTACATTTTCAAATTTTCGAAAATTATTTTGGCAACGAGATTCACGTATTTCGTATTCATTTTGTTAGCTATGTTATAAGCTATAAAACGGAAATAAATTACATAATTGATGATTTTAATAAAACGCAGTAAACAATTATATTTTTATAATCAAAAAACTTCAGTAAGAAAACAATAGTAATTATCATTATTTCATCATTATTTTGCATATTTGAGGGGAAAATGGATATCATCATTTTGAAGCTATTATTATCATCTCTGTGAAAGGTGATTACGAAAATTAAGCAAATTCACATTTTACCAATGCGGATAGAAAATGGTACGTTTGCTAGTAACAATGAAGTTAAGTTCTAAACATTTTCCGAACATCTCGAGAATGTGTTTCAAACATATATAACAGTAAGGACTCCAGAAAATCCTTACTGTTATAGAAATAGAAATATTTGTAACTTTTCTATTCCAGATGTATTTTCTTATTATACATTTATTAATAGCGACATAAAACCAAAAAGATTCCTGGATACAATCTAATCAGATAGAAAATCTTGAAAGAACTCAATGGGAAATAGCTCAAATAATTTTAATCGACAAGTCAGGAAATGCATCCGAAGATATAAAATCATACAGAATTATAAGTCTACTTCCAATAATATCAATGGTGTTTGTAAAGTTATTAATGAATTGGCTGAAAATTGTCATAAATAATAATGAACTAATATTAAATCATTAATTTGGATTTTGTTGTCAATAAAGTACTATAGAGCAAGTCAATAGAATGGTTTAAAAAATAAATTAGGACCTAGAAAAAAGGGTTACTTCTAAGGTGCATTGTATCGCAAAGGATTGTATTAAAAAAACATCTCAATTTTCTAAATCTTTGTGATATACATTTATATCAGATTTTAATTGTTTTAGTTGCATTACAATTTCAAATTTTCCAAAATCATTTTGGCAACGAGTATTTTCTATTGATTTTGTAAGCTTATAACATTAAATAAAAACATATATTTTTTTGTTGAATCAATTTTATTGTCATAAATTTATCAATATCCAAACGGAAATATATTACAGAATTGATGATTTTAATAAAAAAAAACTTCAGTAAGAAGACAACAATAATTATATTTTTCATCATTACTTTTGCATATTCGAAGCTATTATTATCATCTCTGTGGAAGGTATTTGCAAAAAATTAAGAAAATTTGCATTTCACCAAAGCGGAAAGAAAATGGTACGTTTGAGAATGTCTTTCAAACATATCCATCAGAAATGACTCGAGAAAATGGTGATATGAAAATAGAAATATTTGTAACTTTTCTATTCCAGATGTATTTTCTACATTTACTAATAGCGAAATGAAACCAAAAAAACTCACAATCTAATCAGATATAAAATATTAAAAGAACTTTGTAATATAAAAGTTTGTAACATGATCCCTATGTTACAAAATAAATGAAAAATATCTCAAATAATTTTAAAACACAAGTCAGGAAATGCATCCGAAGATATACAATCACATAGATTTATAAATTTACTTCCAACAATGTCAAAGGTGTGCATTGTAACGCATGATTGTATTAAAAGAATAACAAATTTGTATCCAATTATGCTAGGTACACATAAGGGAAGCGTGTTAGGATACATTCTGTATATGTCATATACCGCAGATATGCCCTAAACAGAAAAAAAAACATAGTTGCAAACCATCTTCAAAATTATGTGGACCTAATACAAAAATGGTAATAAAATGGAGAATGAAGGTGAATGAATCGAAATCAATGTATGTCACCTTCGCCATAAGAAATAACTCGTGTCAATCAGTGATAACAAAGTTAAATATATGGGTATGCATCTAGATAGAAAATTAATTTGGAATGACTACATTCTAGCAAAAAGAGAACACTTTAGAAAGAAATTATGTTGCTAATACCAGGTATATAAATATGAAACCGGAATTTTCCCATAGATGTTGCCTGTACCTAGTTACCATCAAACCGCGTCTCCAATTCCTCCGTCTCCATCATATAAAGATTCACTTCAATACAAGTTTCATACAACAGCTAGTAGTTTGTAATAGAAGACCACTGAAGAAGGGTGTGATGTATTAAGAGCTTTAAAACCTGGCAAAACCGTTAATACCAAACTCTACCGACAACAAATTATCGACACAGCAAAAGGCGTTTAGTTGGGAAATACTCTTGCATATGGCTTACTTACCTGACTTGGCTCCGTTAGATTATTACCTAATGCATCGATGGGACACGCACTTTACTTCTTACGAAAATGTCTTGATTATTGGTTTGCCTTAAAAAGCAACATTTTGTTTGGAATAGCATGCACAAATTATCAGACGGGCAATACTTCGAATAAAACATTTTCATCATTTTTCATAAAATAAACAAATTTTCTATACAAAAATTCCTGTTTCATATTTACATATCTGTTATATAAGGTAATTTTAAAACCTACGACAAATGTTAAGACTTACAAAATACAGTTATGGGAAATTAGTAGCAAGTCTAACATTGCTATCTTACAAAGATTCTAGTCGAATAGTCTAAGGATGATCATTACTGCTCCATGGTACATTACGAACATATTTTGAAAAACAGTTTGAGTTTGACATCCTTTATTCCAGGTCGAAAACAAGTTCTTTTCCCTATGGTAGTCTGGGAACATGTTGGTGATGTCTGGTTCGAATATTTATTCAGGCTATGGAGTTTATTGAGTCTTAAGACTCAGCCCAAGAAAGGCACGTGAGGTGAGGCCAGAAGATCAGCAACGTTAGTCTGCTACTGCCATCTTTGGTCTTTTGTGGCGGTGCCTTACATCTTTGTTGTAGTTCCTGCGTTCCTGAGCGGAGGATTCGTATGTTGCGAAGCAGAGGCGAAGACTTTTTTTGCAACTTTTTTCATGGCTTCGGTGATGGTTGGAATGTTGGCCTCTCGATGAAGCTGCCTGTTCTTGAAAAACAGTGGTCGATACTAAAATAGACTAGAATAACATCCAAACATATTAGCTTTCAATCTTCTTGAATAATTTAACAACAAAGCGACAGGATTTATTATTGAGATTTAAGAATAAACAACTAAAGAAAAATTACCAATAGGCGATGTTAAATATAATATAATTATGTCAACCATTGAATAATTTACATTTTTTAAATTACATGTATTTTTTTATATATTATTATCCAATTATTACATATGCATTATTTGATTTAAAAATATAATTCCAAATTTAAAAACTTTGGGAACACCCAGTTTAAAATATTTTCTTATTAATGTAATGACTTTGTTTACTATAATTAAATATAATATTTTGATATACGATTTAGATTTAGTTAAGTTTTTATAACATAAAAAATCAAGAAAAATAATTTGGCCTATATATTATAGATAAAATTTTCTAATTCTATGTTATTAAAAATTATACTATTAAAACCTAATTACATATAAATTGATAATATAATAGTTGAGAAATTGGTTATTGTGCCTAAATTTATTCCATAAAACAGTTTTGTTATGAGTTTCTTATTACTATTATTTTATATTCGAAAAGTAATATAATTTAGATTATCTGCCTCACGCAATAAATATCAGAATTACACTGTTTCTTATATTGCGTGTCAAGTTATTATATTTAGTCTTGTAGACTCAACGAAAAAATATTATATATTTATTTAAAAGTAAAATCCATCTAATAAACTACATTTTTAGGATGTGTATTATATCTAAACAACAATTATATATTTCATAAATTCATAGTTTTTGATATTATAAAGGAATTAATGTAATTTTAATTCTTTAATAAAACTAATAAATATAATCCTTAATGTTTGATTTCTGTTATTATTATTAAACTGTTAAAATATATAAATTTTTAATGTATTTTATGGATTTTGCAGTGGAAATCTATTTAGAATATGGTGAGAAATTATGAAAACCGGTATTATTAATAAGAAATTTATGGTTAAGTATTACAAATTAACACTAATTTTATTGACGTATTATTTGATAAAGAAAATACAATGCATAAAAGCAAATTAAACATAAGGAAGAAAATGAACCGAAAACCACTAACTATAAGATAACAATGATAAGAATATATCAAAAGATAAATATTTTTTGGAAAAAAATAATGAAAATAGTAATAGTTGCAGCGAAAGAAGTTGTATGAATATTAACAACAAAAATTAATTAAAAAATGTATTTATTCTGCTGAAATGAAACATCTCAAGTAATAACATTATAATATGGAAATTTTAATTAAATTGTAGATAACAGCTTCATGACTAAATATTATTGTCATATGTATACTATCAATGCCATTTCCGTGCTCTTATTGATAATACATTAACCACATTAAGTTCTATCAATTGCAACTTTAAGGCTAGCTACTAGAAATTTATATTTAAAAAATCTTTAATTTAGAAAGTTTTATTTCGTTTTTCATTAACGTTGATATTTTTCAAAATTTTACTCTTATTTCCTTAATAAAAAAATAAAACTCAATAATGCATTTGCTGCTCTGGATTTTAAAAATAAAGTAATAATTTTGGAAAATCCAATTATGGGATTAAAGATAGATTTTTAAAAGAAGTTAGAATTTTTATAAATTTATTTTCAATATATGACAGTTTATTTTTATATTTTGAAAACGACACAAGATTTTAGCATCAGCTTTTAAAGAGAAAGATTGAAGAAGTAAATTTCAAATGATGAATTTTTTATGAATTTTTCAAAATATTTACGAAATTTTAAATGAATTTTTCAAATTATTGTCGATAAATTTCAATTGAAGTTTTCTAATTATTTTCAATAAATTTCAAATTATGAATTTTTCAAATTATTTTCGGTAAATTTCAAATGATTTTTTAAAAATTTATTTCAGTAAATTTTAAATGATGAATTTTTCTAATTATTTTATTATACAAAAGCACAAAAAGGAAAATAACAATTGAAATCTGTGTAATATTTGTTGCAGCAATAAAAGGAGATGTATTCTTGCAAATTCTGAAATGAATTCACAATAAACACATTTTGTTCAGATAATTTTAACTTTGTAGTGTAAAATAAAACTTATCTTTTTGAACTTTAAAATGAACTTTATATATTATTTTATCTCCATGACCTTTTGCCAACTTTCTTGGCAACTTTAACAAAAGTAAACATTGATTATTTGGTTTCTTGGAAGCAACTGACAATTCCTTTAAAATTTCAACAATTTAAAAGATGGTCCAATATTATTTCTTATTTATGTTACTTTAGAAGATCCATTCTTAAAAAGAGGGATGATTCAATTTTCGTTATAAGAAATATTGATTCGTTGTATTACGTGAATCTCTTTCAATTCATGCGGAGCTCAAATATAAATATTATTAAAAAGTGGATTTTAATTTGATCTGTGAGATGCACTTCGCATTCTCTCATAAGGTTTTATATAGGTTGACCAGAATTTTCATAAAATAGATTTTTTTAAAGATTTAATTACTGAATCACAACTATTAGTTTTTCTTTATTTTGTTTACCAATGGAACAAAAAAAACCCTGATAGTTTCATATTTACATAAATAAAGTTCGGACACAAACTTATAAAGTTTTTCCATTTACACATTATGACTAAAGTGAAAACAGACAAATTTTCTTGGAATTCTACTTGTAATAAAAATATCTAAATCATTTTTAATAAAATTATTCTATTTTTATGCCTTTTTAATCTTTGGGGATTTCCTTACTGTCCAGTAAGTTTATGGCCAAAACAGTGGTAAGATGTTCTAATCTGTTTTGGTATCGGGCACCAAATACGGAGATTTCACTTTTTACTGTGTTCATTTCATATAACTGTATAAATGCCATTTAGTACATACCAGGGAGGTACACAAATACCTGTGAATTTGTTTAATAGTGGCATGTTTTTACCAAAACCAAACTGATGATCTGTGTTTATGTTTTCTTCGGTCAAGATTGGTCAACACCTTGTCAAATAATTTTGACATCACTGGTACAAGTATGACTGCTTGCTCGGTAATTTCATGGTTTAATTTTGGGATGACTACGATTTGTGCGATCTCCAAGTGAAAGATGAAAAATATTCTGATCTTAAACTAGAATTCAAAATATAATTGCTTTTCTTTTCTTCTATATTATTCTTCCCGTTATTAAATCAACACTTTTTCAAATAATTTTAACATCAGTGGTAACAACAAATCGGAATTTTGGGATGACTACGATTTGTGCGAACTCCCAGTGAGATGGAAAATATTTCGATCTTAAACTAGCTTTTCTTATTTTTCTTTTCTCTTATATTATTCTACCTGCTATTAAGTCATAATCAGGAACCTTGTTAGTATTTTATGTTTTTTTTATAAAAGATTCTATCACAACTAGACGAACAGGTTTTAATGAGAAAGATATCTAGAAAAACAAATCTATCTCGTCCATCTCTTCGAAACTGCACTCATTCGATAAGGGTTTAATTTAAAGTGACCACACGTCCCGATTTTGGCGGGACTGTCCCGCTTTTTGGAGGACAGGATTTGCTTTCCACACCATAAACCACAATCAAAGTTTCAGATCAATGAATTGTACATCGTAAATGATTAAAACATTGTACGACAAAAAATTTGCTTGTACAAGGACGAAAACCGAAGCAATTATTTGTAATGTTTTTTCACCATATTCGTTTTCACAATTGCAGAAAGAATTAGATAACTGTACATATATATGGATATATATTCTGATGCTTCCAATTACAAATATTTAAAATTATTTCATAATTGTTAAATTTTTTGATCCAGAAATAGGAATGAACTTCACAAATAGGGTGAAACTTCACAAATAATTTTTGATTCAATAAGTACTATATTAAAAAAAAGTATAATTTGAACAATAAAATTATTGCCTATTGTGTGCTCTTTTACCAGCTGTTGAAAATATTTTAAAAATATACGAACCATTAAAATCATACTTCTTATCACAAGATAAATGTCCAAGAATATTGAAACTCTTTTTAAATAATGACACATCACAAATTTGGCTTCAGTTCATCCACAACCAAGCTACATTATTTCGCAATGTTGTGAAAATTATTGAAGGGGACAAAATTTCAATTACGTTCCTGTAGTTATTCGAAAAGACATCACTAGGTTGGAAGAACAAGGTGTCATTATACGACCGGATTTTCTGAAAGAAGTCAGAAATTTTTACAATAACTGCTTGGAATATCTTGAAGAATGGACAGTTCAATTTGAGGATATTACAAATTTTCATTATGTGACATATTAGTAACCATTTTCCAAAAAATAATATTTGGGAAAATGATCTTTTTAATGAGGTGTCTTTGGTAAAAAGATACGTTACTGATGAAAAAAATGAAATGTTGGTTGTCTGCAAATGTGGAAACAGACAAAAAAAATGGACGGAGTTATTCCTTCATTTTAAAAACAATAATATTCGTTATCAAAATATTTTGAAAATTGTAGAATACAAATATTATTATAGAATACATTTTTTTATATATATTTTTATATAAATATATACAATAAAATATATTTTTTTGAATAATTGGTTTAAGTTTGAGGCTGCTTCATGGTCTTTGTCGGTTTCATAGTGGTATTCCGTAATTAATGTTTATTTCTTAAATAGTTTCAAACTTCTGATTTTTAAAATTAGTCAACATTTCTTTCAACTTTCTTCTTGTCCAATTGAGGTATTCTACTGTTTTGCCAATTTCAGTTTCTTTTTTAGCAATTAATTTTTTAATACGTATTGGCCAGATTAATAACAATTCAATTTTATTTATTTCGGGTGTTAATGTCCAAACTGATTTAAATTAAAAACAAATTATTACATGAAATATATAAAATTGATGTTTAAATAGAAAACAAAATTAGTTGTATCTTCATTGAAGCTATTTGCAATTTATTAAAAAAATAATTTAATTAATTTATGAAACAGCTTTTTTATTTTATATAGATAAATGATGATTTTAATTTAATTTATCGATTTGCAATCTAAAACTGTGTATTATTTCAGTCGTGTCACAAAATAGATCGCACCAAATTGAATGTACATTTGGTGCCCCATTCGCACGACGATGTGGGCTGGCTGAAAACCGTTGATCAATATTTCTTCGGAAGTAAGTAACACGAGTAGAAAATCGAACAGAAGTAATAGAATAGTATTTCGTTTTCACATAAATTTCAGGTAGAACAAATATCCAAATGGCCGGCATACAGTACATAATTGGCTCTTCAATAGACGCTCTCCGCTCGAATCCAGACAGAAGGTAAATAGATTTACGCAGTATTTATCGGTATCAACAAGAAACCCGATTAAAACATTTCGCAAATATATTTAATAAAGAGAACTGTAGATTCCCGCTGACCTTTACAGCTTTATCGCCGAATAAAAGAAAAACAAAAAAATAAATAAATATGTACATGCTTGCGGTAATGCGCAAACTGGAAATGAATAACAACAGATAAACATAGTATTTATATATACTATGTGTAAACAGCGAAATGAAGAAAATGTAGATATCAATAAATAATAATAATACGTTCTGGAATGTTCTGATTTTGTTGTTGATTGTTTTTCTTTTTCCATCGTCTGCTTTCCAGATTTATCCAGGTGGAAACTGCATTTTTCTGGAAATGGTGGAAGCAACAATCGGAACAAGTGAGGGATGATGTGAGGTATCTCGTGAACAATGGAAGATTAGAAATCATCAATGGGGCTTGGAGTATGAATGACGAGGCGGCGACGCATTATCATTCAATCATCGACCAGTTTACGCTTGGCTTAAGGTATTATCAATCATACAAAGAACACAGTGCAATAATCGTTCCGTGCAAAGGTCGCGACCATTACATTTGATTATAATTGTGGCTGTTTATGCTGAACGTCTATATATGAATGCATTTATATTTAGCAAGCTATAACAATTAACATTTGCAGCCCAAGTTGTTGTCTAAGCAAGTGTCTATTATTAATTGAAACAACATTGATTATTAATTAAATAAATATTAATATGTTAACAATAATAGATATATTAAATTAGGACAACGTATAAAATATTAATTTTATAATGTAAAATAATATATTTTTTTAAATTAATAAAGTCAATAACACTTTGAAATAAATATCAAAAGAAACAAATAGATAATTGAAACATATTTCTTTATTAAAAATTATATTTCGTTTTATTTATTAACAATAATAATTTATTGACCAGATAGAAATGAATATTAAGTCAAATTGTAAAATACAAAAATTAATACTAAATTTAATAAATGATATTTAATATTAATTTACTAACAAATATATTAAATAATCACAAAAAAATAGGACCAAGAAAGTAAAAATATAATGAAACAAACTTCACATTACATTGATGCCAAAATAAATATTTAAAATAAATACACTATTGTTATACCCTGCCCTACACGTAAATGTTATTTTAGTTCGAAAAAAATATTGAAAAATATATGATTAAAACTCACCAAATTAACCTAAAAAGAAAGTAATGTACTTGTAGATTTAAATACATATTTTTACAAATTGTTTATTATATTTATACACGCATTTAAAGTACAACTACAACCAATATCTCCGATTGGTAGAGACAGGTTTTTTAATACTAAATAAAGGATAATTTCACGCAAAATTATTATTTTTACATTTTAAATATTTATTTTGGCAGCATTTACGCATGAATTTTGTTTTATATATTTTTATAAGATTTACCAATTAACTAACTTTAGTTCTAATATTTGGTAATAAATTATTGAAATTCATGAAAAGTCATCAAATTAACCTAAAAAACTAAGGCACTTATAAATAGGTATTTCTATAATTTGTTTATTATATTTATACATACATTTAAAGTACAACTGCAACCAATATCTCCGATTGGTAGAGATAGGGGTTTTAATACTAAATAAATGATAATTTCACAAAAAATTATATTATATTATTTTTACCACTTAAATATTTATTTGGCAGCATTTTTGCATGAAGTTTATTTTATATATTTTGTAAGACATACCAATTAGCTAACGTTAGTTTTAATATTTAGTGATAAGTTATTCAAATTCATGAAAAGTCACCAAAAATACATATTTCTACAAATTGTTTATTATATTTATATATAATTAAAGTTTAATACTATATAAATAATAATATTATTAAAAAAAAAACGTGCTAGAAAGTTAGTTTGATTAACAAAACTACAATAAATATAATATTTTTATTACATAAGGTATTATTAAATGAACAATCCTTTTTTTTAATTTTAAATAATAAATGTATTTTTTTTGCCTGTAAAATATTTTAATTAATTACGGTAAAAAGACTTTGGTTCAAATTAGTAAATATAAAATTAATAAATAAATAATAGATAATTAATTTATAATTATTATCGTTTAGACCAGTTAATTCCTATTAAAAATTACTGCATATTAATAATGATCTAATAATAATTTTATAAATATATATATTATTAAAAAAAACGTGCTGGAAAGTTAGTTTGATTAACAAAACTATATAATATTTTTTTAATACCTTTTTTAATGAAAAATTAAAAGCATTTTTTGGCATGGAAAATATTTTAATTAATTATGGTAAAAATACTTTGGTTCAAATTAGTGACAATATAAAATTAGTAAATAAATAATAGATAATTATTTATTATCTTTTGGACCAATTAATTATATATTAAAAATTTCATTTTGTTTGAATGATACTTATGCATGTTATTAATAAATAATAATCATTCTATACATATTTATATGTATATAAAAATTATAACAAAAATACGTGCTGGAAAATCAGTTTCATTATCAAAAATACAAGAATTATAATATTTTTATTATATAAGGAATTCTTAAGGATATGAAATATATTTTTATTTATTTTAGGGCGTTCGATTTTGCGATCATCACGATAATGTCGGAAATGTCATCGTGATTATCTCTTCCATGTCAGTCTTTTCAGTTTCCTCTACAAAATGTTTTGATATGATTATTATAAGTTCGTCTAGTGTAAATTCTTCATTACAGTAGTAAATAAAGAAAACTTATGTTGACATAATTAAATAAGTACTGATATTACATAATTATCTGAAAGATTCAAATATAACTACAATGTAAATATATTTATAATACCGTATAACATTGATTTTATGACGCATATTTTAGAAGTTAGAAATACAAAATATTTACCAAAGACGCCATCAAATATAAGACGCATTTTGAATACGAAAAATGCGGATTATAATCGTTATAATTACAAAAAAAAGTATGTATGTGCAAATTATTATAAAATAGAAATATTTAAACTTTAATCAAATAATAATAACAATAGATCGAGTAGAAAGACGAAAAAGTTAAATGTTATTTTTTAGGGTCTGTTTTTGCTATATATTAGCTTATTAATATTATTAACCCTTCGACACACAAATATATAAAATTTTCATATTATTACGCATTAAGAATAAAGAATAATTATAGTTTTGAGACACATTTTCTAAAGATCAAAATAATATTAGCGGTTTAATTTCTTTAAGCGAAAATTCTAAAGTTAAATAAAAAAATGATTTATTAGCAATTATAGAAGAATTGACGAAATTATAAGGAAAATATTCGAAACATTTTTTTTAATATTTTTATTTACAATCTCTCCATGTGGACATTCAGTAAATCTGGTGTGACATTTTAATCTGTGTTGACATTTGTATTATTTTTAGATAAACTTCCCATTAGAAGTTTTACCTATTTGGCTTGGCTGGGTTTTGAACCCGAAATTCACAATCGTGAGGTGGCGACTTTGACCATTCGGCTATGAGTCGCCTATTCTAAACATAAAACTATTTATTATCAATCCTGGTTTCAGCGATTTGGTTTTCAGAAAATTAGAATACAAACATTTTTTTTTTCACTAGGTAGATATTTAGCAAAAGAAAAAAGTCTACAGTTAGTTACTTATACAGAAAGACTAAGATGTTTTTGTCGATATTAAGATAAATACAAATTAGTAAATAAATAAAGAGATATACAAATTTAAAAAAATATTTATATCTTTATGAATTATTGCAATTCTAATGAGACATATAAAAATTAAAATAGTTAAAAACATAACATTTTATACTATTTAAATTGTAATTGTTAGAAATATATGTTTTTTTTTTAATTTACATCAAATTAATTATCAGTTTTCATGAACTGAAAATATGTATGCAACCAATATAACAAAATTAAAAATTTATTAGGACGATAAACGAGACTTTGGGTGAATGCGGTCAGCCGAAAGTCGGATGGCAGATAGACCCGTTCGGCCATAGCAGGGAGATGGCTTCAATCTTTTCCCAATTGGGATTCGAGGGTCAATTTTTCGCGCGCCTGGACTACAGGGACAGTAAACTACGGCACAACAGGTCCGAGCTGGAAATGGTTTGGCAGGGAAGTCCGTCTTTGGGTAAAGATTTAGACATTACTCGATACGTAATTGTAACTGAATCGTGAACATCCGTTAGGGAAGAGCTCCAATTTATTTACCGGCGTTCTGTACGATTTCTACACGACTCCCGCTTATTTCTGCTGGGACGTTCTGTGCTCCGACGTTCCCATAAACAATGACGAGGAGAGTCCGGATTACAACGAGCAGGACATCGTATATAATTGAAAAAAGGCTCCTGAAATACATGTCTTAATTGAATGTAATTATTACAGGTGAATCGATTCGCGGATTACGTCCTGAAGGGCTCGAAATATTTTAATACCAATAATTTGCTGGTGACAATGGGCGGTGATTTTACGTATCAGGCGGCCGAAATGTTCTTCAACAACATGGATAAACTTATTCAGTAATATAATGATGGAAAATTATAATTCACAAACTTTTAAATCAATTCATATTTCTCTCTGCGTTTCAGAGGTTTCAGAAAGTTCAGACCAGATATTAATATTATTTACTCAACACCGTCATGCTATTTGAAAGCCGTTAACGAAATCTCCAAAGATAATGGAATCAAATATAAAGTTAAAACTGATGACTTTTTCCCATACGCCTCGAAGACTTATTCCTATTGGACCGGCTACTTTACATCCAGACCAAATTCCAAACGATTCGAAAGACAAGGAAATAACATTTTGCAGGTATTTTTTGCTAATAAAAATTAAGTATACGAACGGACCGTTAACTTTGAGGACCCTTGGCTAATACAGTTGGAGGCTTTGGACTAAAAGTAATAGTCTCATCCAATTAAACTAAGCTTGGGTTATTTCTGTGTATATTTGCGCTACGCCAAATTATGTTTAATTGCTTTCAATAAACTAATTTATATATTTTTTTAAATTTATATAATATTCATATTCTCTTAGGACAGTTTTCCATATTGTAACCCATTTTTCAATTCAAATTAAAAAAAGTACGGGTCTGGAATTAAAAAATCCACGAATGTTATGTTTATTTGCTTTGTGTTATTTTAGATAATCCATTTACAAAATAGTGTAAAAAAAGATTCATTTCAGTAACTTGTCAGCAAAGAAATGCAAATAATTTTTCTCTGCTCCTTATTATAAGCTGACAATTCTTGTGGTATCCAGGAAAATTAAGTTTTTTTCTGATATTTCGTCAATCATTAATATTGGATCATTTTCGACCAATGACTTCCAAATGTGGTCATCATAATTCGATAGTTTTTCGGATCTTGGAGTATCCTGTAGGTTTTTATCGCCAGTTTTAAATTTTCGAAATCACCACATTTGTTTCCCATTAAGACATTACTGTAAAGATTAACGATTCACTTCGTTGCTTTGGTGGCATTCATATCCTAATCGAAAAAAGGAGTATACAATATGCACTTTGTCAACAACGGACTTCAACATTTCAATTAGAGTTTTGCCCTTAAATATAAAATTGATGAACACTAAAACAGAAAGAAAGAGGTCTTTACACTACAACGTGGATTATCCCAACATGCAAATATAAAAAATAATGGATTTCTGTCCACTTCTCTTATCATGTAATTTGTATTCAGCAGAACCTCAGTTTCTTAAAAATAATTTGAAAAGCAAATCAGTTTCTCTGTATATACTCTGGTTTTATGTATTTGCAAAATCCTGTATTTGTAAATATATTTCTTTTTTAGTTTCTTTTTAATATAATTAATTTTTCATTTTTCAAAAAATATTTTTACCGTTTGAATGCGTGCAACAATTTTGATGAAACTTTAAATAATTACTTTCTAAATCAAAACTAACATAATGTATGAAGCAGATTTTTAAACTCTTGCTTATTTTAAAAAATATTAATTAAAAATAATTAATTTTGTTGATTTAAACAATAAATATTTTCTTCATAAGGAATGATTTTATTAAAAATCTGAGTGCGTCAAATCACTTAATAGGTGCGGCAAATTAATATGAATGCACGTTTTTTTAAAATCGGATCAGTAGAACTGTAGTTACAGCGCAGAAATTTGCGTGCAAAATGAGTTTATTTTTGGCTGAAACGATCATATCCGGAGACTTTGAATTTATTGCTCAAAAAATAATTTTATCTTTTGCATGCGTGGAGCGATTTCGATGAAACTTTAACTGGATACTTCTAGGAGTAATCCAAGCATTATGGCGAAGAAAGAATTTTTTTATCTCGCTTGGTTCAAGAAATAATTAATAAAAATAATGATTATAAATCAATTATTTTCTTCACATAAGATGATTTTTAAAATATTCTGAGTTCAGCATATAACTTACTAGACGCTCAGAATTAATATGAATGCTTGTTTTTTTTTAAATCGGATCAGTAGAACAGTAGTTACAGGGCAGAAATATGTGCGCAAATTGCGTTTATTTAAAGCTGAAATGTGAAGCGATTTCGATAAAACTTTAAATAAATATTTTCATGAGCAAAAGTCATTTATTAATTAATAACTTTACGTCATTACCATTTCATTTTCTTTTAACTATACATTAATTAAATTATTAAATTATTACTATTTATTTTACCTAATATATATTATAATAAAAATAATTTCTTAACTCTATAAAAAATGTTTTTTTTTTCGATTACAAAGAAAATTCCATTTTTGCTCTTTTTCGAGACCAATACAACATAGAACAATTTTCAATATTAAAAACGTATTTATCTTATAAAAAAATATTATATTTATTCTAAGAGATAATATACTAATAGCATCAATTTATTTTATGAAGGTTTAATAAATTTAAAACTTATAAAATTCTGAAATTCTGTTCAAAAACCGTTACATTTTGGTTTTAAGTATTTAAATATAAATATAGATTGTTTGGAGGGCCGCCTTCCTCAATCCACTTAGCTTGTGTCGTAATCAAAATGATCAAATTATTAATGGAAAAGAGTAAAAGTATCTTTAATTTCTTCATAGGTAACAAAGCAATTGGTGACATTCGAGAAGAATTTGAACGGGAAGGACTTTTCGAAAAATTTAACACTGCTGAAAGAGGCGATGGGCATAATGCAGCATCACGATGCAATCACGGGCACCGAGAAGCAGCACGTCGTCGGCGATTATGTTCGTCTGCTGGAGAAGGGAATAAAAGCGGCAGAAACAAACGTTGACTCGATTATTCAGTGAGTAATGGAATGGAAAAATAGAAAGGGCGATGGGAAGTATTGAATTTGCGGTTTTCAGTGATCTGCTGAGCAAGGATGGGACGAGCGGGGACTTGAAAATTAAATTGGAATCGTGCCTACTATCAAACGTCAGCTATTGCCATCCATCCAAAGCCGATCAGTTCACAGTCGCCGTTTATAACCCATTGAGCAGAAACGCGTCCCATTATGTCCGCTTGCCGGTGTATAAAACACGCTTTCAAATAACCGGATCGAATGGTAAGAGATAAGCAGAAAATCCGGTGATCATACATAATTCTCTAATTTAAGGTGACGATATCCCGTACACGATAATGCCAGCTATAGCGAACTTCACGGACTTCGCCGATTCATCGCCTTATGACTTGGTCTTCATAGCAGAGGACATTCCTCCGTTAGGTTTGAAATATTTTCATTTGAAGGTTCACCCCACGAAAGATGATCCCAAAATAAAACAGGTTGTTCAACATAGATTCGGCGATGAAGTAAATATTTAATTTATTAAATTTAGTTTAAATTTACAACTTGAAATTTGCAGGTTTCTGGATTCACCATCGACGATGTTACTGGACTGTTGCAGAGTGTAACTTTAAATGGAGTCACATTAAAGATGAAGCAGGAGTTTATGTATTATCACGGAGCGAATGGTTCGAACTTGGGCGAGGAGAATCAGGCTTCCGGTGCTTACATCTTCAGACCAGCGGATTCCACTCGCACGGCTGTCCCCTTTACGGACAAAGTGGACTTTACGGTTCACTCGGGTGAGTTTGTTGATGAGGTCCACCAGACGGTCAATTCTTGGATAAAGCAAGTCATCCGTCTGTATAAACAAGAAAATTATATAGAATTTGATTGGGTTGTGGGACCCATCGATATCAGGTATGTTCTTGCCGTTTTCGCCTCGTAACTAGAACCGATTATTTAGTGTTCATCTTTTTGCTTTTGTATTAAAGCGCTAATTTAGGTACGGAAGTAATATCGCGTTTCACGGCCGATGTGAATACGAACGGGACGTTTTACACGGACTCGAACGGTCGTCAAATGCTGAGGCGTGTACGTGACTACAGGGAAACTTATGATTACACCGATGAGGAACCCGTGTCTGGCAACTACTACCCAATTACGTCAAGAATTACTCTAAGGGACCATAGCAGGAATTTGGAAATAGCGGTCCTAAATGATCGGGCGCAAGGCGGATCCAGCTTAGGCGACGGCCAAATGGAGCTCATGGTAATTAAATGCAAAACGATTGACGACCGACACGAAATTATTCCTCTAATAGGTGCACAGGAGGCTACTTTGCGATGATGACTTTGGGGTACAGGAGGCGTTAAACGAAGTGGAATTTGATAAAGGCGTCGTCGCCAGGGGCCAGCACTTCCTCACCTTCGGACCCATTAAATCTGACGGTATTCATTCATTTATTCCATATTTAATCCATTAAAATTTACATATTAAAAAGCAGCAGTTAAAGCTTCTTTCCAGTAAACACCTTCAATTTCAGTTTAATATCGATACATATCATTATGTTTCTAGACAAAGGAAACTGATCAAGTGTTCAAAATTAATTGGAACAAAAAAATGAAACAGAAAACATACAATTTTTGGGAACTTCATTTATAAAAAAAACTTATTTTATAAAAAAAATAATGGATTTAGATTCTTTAAATCTTTTTGCAGATTTGGACATTGTTCAATATTAATTTAAACAAAAATATCTAAATTCTAAATCCTTTTTTTTAAACACATTGAAATCAAAAAAATATTCACCGTAAAATTTAATTAATTGCTTAATTTATCCATAATTAAGGTAATTTTTCAATCTTTCGATAACATAATGTTAGAATGAATTATAACAAAAATATGTAAATTCTAAAATGATTTTTTGTTTTCTAAAAAAAACCGTGAAAAGTGAAATACAAAATTTTAGTGCCCGTTACCAGAAAAGACTGGAAAATCACTCCAACAATTTAGCTTTATGTTTGCTAGAAAACAGTGTTACCCACCACAGACTAAAAAGACACAACGCCCTTGATCTCCCCTATAGGAATTAAAATTGTTTTTTTTTTGTATTAATATTTCATGTGCTGTAAAAATTATTTTGTTATAATTGGATATATTTTAATTTGGAAGATTGCCGATGGGAAATCTTTCCGCTCAGGTTTAATTTTCTCATACATATTTGTTTATTGCCAGAGTGTGGCAGATTACAAATAAATCAATAATTTAAAAAAAAAAACTAAAAATATATAAGCAATAATTTGCCCGAGCGAATATATTAATAGCTTCAATTTATTTTAAAAATGTTATTCAAGAATTTCAAGACATTATTCACAATTTATTGAAACAAAAAAATCTAAAAATTCTAAAATGATTTCTTTTCCTAGAAAAAGAAAAAAAATGCATGAAAAATTGTTTTCCAAGAGAATTATAATACACAATTTTATGAGGATTTACACAAAACGGATTTACGTAAAACAAATAATTAATTTAGATTCTGGAAATTTTTCTTCACATTTTTAATAATTAATCGAGAGAATTGATTAATAGTTTCATTTATACATAATTCGTCGAGTTTTATGAAAATTTCTCAATTTACAAATATTCAATTTTTTTGCACATAAAATTAATAATAATTTAAAAAAATATATATAATAAATCAAATTTCATTTTCTTAAAAATGATTTGCTCAAAAAAAAAACTAAAAATTAATAAAAAATAGTATATTTAGATACTTTTTTTTGCAGATTTGGAAAAATTAATGTATAGAAAAATATCTACATTCTAAATACATTTTTGAAACAAAATTAAAATATAGAATGTTTCAATCAACAATTTTGAATGTTTCAATCTTCTGACAGCATAATATTAAAATTAATTATAATACAACAATTGTAAATTCTAAAATGATTTTTGCTTCCTAAAAATGTATAAACAATCTTTCTCTTGGGCGAATATTTAATGATGTTTATTTTATAAAGGTTTAATCGATTTAAGATTTATCATTATTTCAATTAATTGAAGAATTTAGAGACGTCATTCAAAATTAATTGAAATAAAAAAATCAAAATTCTAAAATGATTTATATTCCTAGAAAAAGAAAGATAAAACATGGAAAATCTTAATCTAAGAAAATTATAATATTATAATTCTGCTAAGATTTAATAAAAAAATAATTAATTTAGATTCTGGAAATCTTTCATTTATGCATCATATAATACGTTGTTTTATGAAAATTTCTCAATTTAAAAAATGTAAATTTTAAATAAAAAAAAGTTTAGTTTTAGACGATATATCAAATTTCATTTTCTTGAGAATGATTTGCTAAAAAAAACTAAAAATAAGATTTATTTGATTTCTAATTTTTCAAACTTTCTGCAAACTAGGATATTCCAAATTATAATTCATTATAAAAATTAAAACATAGAAAATGATTTACTAAAAGAATTAATTAAATATGTGATGTTGTGATGTTGATGATATAGTCTATTTTGAATTATTCATTTTTTGGAAATAACACATTGTTAAAATTAATTAAAATTAAAAATATTATTTCTAAAAATTTTTCTGTTTTCTACAAAAATAAACTGAAAATATATTGATATTCATTCTCCCCGGCAAATAGACTAATAAATTTCAGTATACACAGTGCATTTTATTTTATGAAGGTTTAATGGATTTAAGATTTATCATAATTTCAATAAATTCAGGAACAGAATTTCAAGATATTATTCAAAATTCATTGGAACAAAACATGAAAATGATTAATAGCTTCATTTCTACATAATACGTTATATGAAAATTAATCCATTTACATTTTTCAGTCATTCTGTAGATAAAGTTAAAAATAATTTAAACTAAAAAATGTACATTCTAAATAAAAAAGTTTAGTTTAAATATAGATCTATTAGCAATATTTACAAATTCGAGAATAATTTGTTAAATAAACTGAAATATTAAAAAAAAATGTAACAAATAAAAATAAAATTGAAAAAAAAAAATTTACATAATAGATTGAAATTTGTGAAGAATTAATCAATTTAAACATTTTAATTCTGTCGATAAATTCAAAATTAATGAAAACATTTAGAAATGCATTTCTTGATAGCTTCATTTATAAACTGAAATTTTTGAAACTTTAGTACAGATTTTTTTAATCTTTCGAGAAATTTTTAACTAGATTGATTTTTATACTAAAAAAACTGAAATCATTTCTTAAAAAAATATTAATAATTTGATTTATTCACAATATGTTCGTACAGATTTTACAGTTGTTTAGAATTAATTGAAACAAAAAATGTAAATTGCAAAATGATAATTATATTAATTATATTTAAACATATATAAAATTATTCTCCAAGAGAACTGAAACCTTTGAAGATTTTTTAGAATTTTTTGATAGATTAAGACAAAATTTTTATTGAAATTATTATATTCAGAAAAACGCAGAATTCAGTTGACATCTCACAAAAGTTATGAAGCACTGATAAGATACAATATAAATAAAATAATTTTTAAATCATCTGTAAACAGGAATAATCAGGAACTTCCGTATTTTAGATCATTAAATAAATTTACTTAGAAATTTCATATAAAAATTGCTGCTTTGTATATTACTAAATGACAACTTTAATGATAAACAACTAATAATAAGTCATTATTTACTCAGATACTATTTAGTTTGCACACAACTTATCTTGTTTATTTTCCTTATTTGTGATATTTCCATTATAAAATGATGATAAGTTAATCTTATCTTGCTTTCAATCATTTTTGATTCTTTGTATAATTAAGATAATCAATTACCAAAATTTAATTTAATTTAATTATATATTTTTATTGGTATTAAGTATTAAAGTTGCTGCTGTTTATATAACAATTAAGTCCTGAAATGTATTACTAATTTATTTTATATCTATAATTTATGATATAGATTCAAAGACAGCATCAGCTTTGCAAAGAGATTTAGCGCAAAAGAAGATACTAAATGCATGGGTATTTGTTGGAAACGCGACCGGAGAAAAGTTTTCTTACGAAAATTTGAAAGAAAAAATCAATTTCCAAGTATGTAAACATAAAATAATATAAACATAGAAATGCTTTCAATTAAATACATTTTTTTTAAAGTTTTCTGGTTTGAGACGAAGCTTACCGCCGAACGTACAGATTTTAACGTTGGAACCCGCGGATGATAGATCGATGATATTGAGATTGGAACACGTTTTCGAAGAGGGCGAGGACGAGGACCTGTCGAAGCCGGTTGCAGTTGATTTAGCGGTGAGAATATCTTATATGCTTTATAGTGATTGAATTTTCTATTTTCTACTTTGCAGGATTTGTTTACACTTTTCAATATCAAAAATATTCGTGAGACTACGCTCGGCGCCAATCAGTGGCTAGATGACAATGAGAAACTCGAGTGGGATCTACATGAATATTCAGATGGAAAGGCATCTGTTAATTATACTGAAGAGACTCGCCTCGGCTCAACGTTGGATGACTTTATTGTTACACTCACTCCGATGAAAATAAGAACATTTATTATATATGTTTAGAAAATAATAGCAAAATAAACTTAAAAATATTGTTTTTTTTCATTCAAATTTAATTTTAAAAATAAGATTAATTATTTGGCAATACCTGCTTTACACTGATGTATAATATTTCTTATATAATTGAGCGACAAATACCTAAAAATATAATTTTATTTCTAAACATACATAAAAACGTGTTCAAGACCTTTCATTTATAATTTATGTTAAAGTAATAATTATTAAAAATTTAAATATATAAACTTATATATACAAAATAAAATAATAATTCTAATATTATTAGTTGTAACTAATTTCATAACAATAGAATGGCCAGTATTTTAAGAAACTTCTGAAGCAGTGATAAATTAAATTCATAAAAAATTATGGAAGAATTGAATTGAGGAGATCCCAAAGTAAAACCATTTACTGACAATTGATTAGAGTCAAATTCTACTATTCCTGTGTGCGCTATAAAATAAGTACTGGATGATTACTTTTTTGAAATGATAATAAAAAAATAATAAATAAGCAGCAAATAAAATACTTACAAAAAATTGAATAATATTAAATATGTAAATGTTCTATTTAATTTTTTAGTTACATTTTTTTATTTATTATAAATTAAATTAACGTTCATTAATTTTATATTATTATTTACATAAGTTTAGAATAATAAAATTTCAAATTTAATTTAAAATTGAATACACTAACATTGGTTTAATTATAACTTTTTTATTATTTCATAATTATAACTTTTTTTCATGGCATTTTATACACTCTGATAAATACTTATATATTATATGCTTTAACCATCGATAAAATATTATTTTTCATAAAAATATACACCATTTTAGTCTCAATAAGTATGTAAATTGAATTGCAAATTCTTAAAACTAAAAAAGTAGTTGATTTCAATTTTTTCAATCTTTTTGCAAAGTAGAACATTATTCAAAATAATTTATTATAAAAAATGAAAACATTAATTAATTCATTACTTCATTTATCCATATCTACCTAGTGAATATGATGAAGATATAGTCGATTTTGAATTATTTAATTATTGGACATAACACATTGATGAAATGAATTAAAACTAAAAATGTAAATCCTAAAATTCTTGTTTTTTTTTAAATAAGTATATGAAAATATATAGACAATAATTCTCTTCGACGAATAGACTAATAGATTCAAGTATAGACATTTATTTTATGAAGGTTTAATGGATTTAAGATTTATCATTATTTCAATAAATTCAAGAATTTCAAGTCATTATTTAAAATTCATTGAAACAAAAAAAATTAAATTAATCCATTTACAACTTTTCAATTTTTCTGTAAATTAAGGTAAAGTTAAAAATAATTTAAACAAATAAAATATAAATTATAAATAAAAAAGTTTAGTTAAAAAATCATTTTTCGATATATCAGTAATATTTAAAAATTCGAGAATTGAATTGGGAAGATTTCAAAGTAAAACCATTCACTGACCATTGATTAGCGTCAAATTCTATTATTTCTGTGTGAGTCATAAAATTAACAAAAAAAATAAATAGATATGCAGCAAATCAAATACTTACAAAAAGTAGAATAATAATATTAAATTTATAAATGATTTATTTGATTTTTTTAGTTAAAGTTTGTTATTTATTATAAACTTAATTAAGGTTCATTAATCTATTTCGATTATATAATTATTTATATAAGATTAGAATAATAAATTTAAAATTGATATATTACTATGCACAAATATTGGTTTAATTATAACTTTTTTCATGGCATTTGCTTTAACCATAGATAAAATATTATTTTCCATATAAATGTACATTATTTTAATCTCAATAAGTATGTATGTATGTAAATTTAATTGGAAATTCTTAAAAATAAAAATTCAGCGAGTGTATATGATAGATTTATTTTAGATCTTAATAATTGTATTTAAATTAAAATCTATTGAATGTGAACAATAAATGCATAAACTTTCCTGGTGGATGTTTACAATTATTATATTTATGAATAGTAATCAATCCTATTCAATATGCTGTATTATATGCAAATGTGGTAATCGTAGTATTATTAGTTTTAGGAATCTTTGTCTTCAAACACTTTCCTGTGGTAATGTTCAATTTTTACCTGAAACATTCTATTCTAGATACTATTGTATTATTTTATAGTAATTATAAGTGATTCTAAATTTTATATAATAGACCGAGTTGCCACACTTTGTCGAATGCTTGCGATATATCCAGTAGTATCCAGTAGTAATTTTTTTACTAGGGCTTAGTAGATAATGTTTACTTTTCTATTTATTTGCTCTATTGTGCTGTATTTACAACAAAAATCGAGCTGATGGTCTAATATTAGTTTATTTAATTTGCAATCGATCGGAGCCATTTTGGTTTGTATTATTTGATTTCTTCGGCAGGTTTATCTGGTTTAGGTATAAAAAAATGGTGTAACTTTGCATTAAGCTAACAAGTAATATGTTTGTAGTGTATTATTGGATATTTGGGTAATCAATACAATTCCTTTAATGTCTTACTAGATTAAATTATAAACTATTTTCTCAAGAAATAATAAAAATATAATTCTGTCTAGTTTGTATTATTATTTATTAAACAGCATTAATCACTAAGAATTGAATTGAATAGAGAAAAAGCAGCTATAAACAAAACATGAAATATCCAATAATACAAGAATAATACAATTCATGTTCATTTACACGTTGAAAAAAGGAAAAATCATAATTATCAAAAGAAAATCAATTTTTTCTTTTCTTAATTTTGTCTATTGTGTAAACAATTTTTAACATATTGACTATAATTATCATTACACCATATCACATTTATGAAGTTATTCATCATGATATTCTTCTTGAGCAAATTAAAGAAGCCATACAAAATAACAATTCATTCAAATTTGCTGAGAAGCGAACTAAATGTATGCCATAATAATGAATTTCATAGAATGTAATGTCAGCTTTCAATTTTATATTATTTTATTGAAAACTGATAATGATATGTGGCATTATATATTTCATCCTAAATTATCACTTTATTTTCACTATGCTTGTAAAAGCTCGAAAAATATATTTTTTTTCTTATTTCAGTTTGGAATCCAGCAGCAACATCTATATATTTTCAGTACAATTTAAAATAAACACTGCAGGAATTACTTAATTAATCGTAATTATTGGGTCGTCGATTTGGAGGACTTGAGACTTCAAGCAATATCAAGGGTATAAGTGAATTTCGTAGATTGAAACGTCTCCTTCCAATTTTACAATATTTTATTGAAAACTGAAAAATATAATTATTGTTACCAGGAAAAGTAAAGATCGTGATCTGTGGCTTTCATCCTAAATTATCGATTTCATTTCACTATGCTAGCAAAAGCTTGAAAAATATATAATTTTTCTCTTATTTCAGTTTAAAATAAACACGGTAGGATTTACTTAAAATTGTAATTATTGGGGACGTTAATAATTCGTCGATTTAGAGGACTTGAGACTTGTGAGAATTCTACAAGCAATATCAAGCCCATTTCCTGGTATTTCTACGTCCATATTGTCTCATTTGTATTATCTGTATAAATATAAGTTTATTTGAGTACCGCAATTGTAGACTACTTAATTTTCTTCGGATAGAGAGGAACACCTCTATCCGAAGAAAATTAATTTTAGAATATTGGAAACACATAAAACCTGTTATAAAATACAAAAAAAAAATTGTATACAATCTTATTCTAACAAAAATATCAATACATACCCCTTAGTCCGTAGATATAAAAAAATATTAGGTAAAAATTAAGTTTATAAAATGCGACATTAAAACCTATTTTTATTATTGTTTATAATAAAAATTAACAGATAAAAGATAATTTATCCATTGTTTTGTGTAAACGATAATATTAATAGGACAAAAAATTAATGTTACCCCAAACTATGCATTTAATACATATAATTTTACCAGAAACCTAGAGCCCAAAAATGTTTGTGAAACACGAAGTCTCCGAGTGAAAACCCATTTTATAGTTTTAGAAAATTATTATTATATTAAAATTACAATTATATGAATATTATGTTTGAATTTTTTTCAATTATTGATGTAATATCATTTTTGTTCAGAATATAAATATATACTAGGAATTGTTGTAAATTTAATAAAAAAGTGATCCTTACAAATATTTCTTGGTATTAATATATTCTTTTTCCGTTAATAGATGAGGTCTTACAGTATGATTTTTTATTGGAAGTAATTCTATCTCTCATACTTATAACTGAGCATATCCATAATATGACCAATATTATGGGTAATATTTTAAGGCTAACGAACAGGGATAGCATTTGATTCAATAGTATTAATCATGACTTATTGCTAGCTTATCTGAGATGTTTGGTCTCGGTCCATCTGCTTCAAGGACATTAAACCTTATTTTTGAAGGAAGGACCCAAATGGTATGCTCTGGTAATTTAGTGGGTGTGGAATCCGGTATGCCTCAAGGATCGATTTTTATCACTTCAAAAATGCCTAAGATTTTATTGTAACGTTGACCATTCAGAGCGCTGGTTCATTCTGTTCAAGCGAGATAAAAAGGATTGAAATACAATGGTTGAAACATGGATAAATTAATAAACACCTAAATCAAAGAGATGTTAATGTCCACTTAAAGAAATTTGACTCAATTGAAGGAGTGTTTGCCGAGGCCTATGTTAAGAGCAAAGACAAAAAAAGAACCGAAAAGTTCAAGGAGCGTTGGAACAAATGTATCACTCTTGAAGGAGATCATTGATTAATAAAGTCGAATTTCTAAAAAATAAGTTTTTCTTACTTAGGCCGGTGACTCATTGAGTAATGTATTACTATAAGTGGCACTTCTACGCAAATGACACAGAGCCCTTCCTCTTATGTAAGTCTAGGAATATGAGGAAAGTTGAATCCAGGATCAACTATGACTTGCTTGCAATTCATGAGTTTTGTAGTCCTATGGCGATGGACAGAATTTTTATTGATGATTGAGTTTGATTTAAGGTTGAGGTGGTGTACTGATTACTGATAAAGCAAACTCTTTCGGACCTCAGGTTATTTTAGATGAACTGAGCAGGAAGGCAAGGTTTTTTGGGGACGTGATACACGTCTTGTCTGATGATTGTCGTATCTAAAGAATTCTTATTTAGATCTGAATATAAAATAGCATGCAACATGGTACTACCTCAATATACTTGCATAAATTAAATGTGAGGAGTTGTGGTCTCCTATCTACACCTTCCCACAATCTGTAGTAGTTTAAAAGTTATTTTACAAACAGTGTCGTTGTGCAATTTAAGCAATTCCAATATAGAAATTATGTCTAAGAAATATATTGACGATATGTACAATTTGAGATCAGCAAAACAGACTTGCCATTTAGATTTAAGTAAATAATTATTTATGGTCATATTTATAATACTGGTTAAATCCATTTAAAACCATCCACTATATGTTTTACTTATTGTTCATGCTGAATAGATTTTTAATAAAGAAATTACGACAAAAAAAATGTTTTATCTAAATTTATGGGAATTGCAACAAGCTTTTACCTTGTCCTTGACGACTTAACGCCCATTACGTGGCAATGCTAAATTGTGAAAGTTTAGCAGTCAATTTCCTCACGCAACTGCTTCCGGTTGTGTCGGAAAATTTAACGCGTCACGTTAATTATCCACACGGCGATCCACTACAAAACATTGTTAGGATTGCGTGCGAAAAGGCGTTCCTATCTCGGTAGCGGCTGGAAGTGTTATCGACTTCCGGTTTGGGTGCTTTGCAAAACAGTTTTACGAGTCATTTGCAGTTTCGAAAGAACAGTAATTGAAAAACATTATATTTCCAATAACAAACAAAGTCAAATACAGACGTTGCAGAGAAAACGGTTTAGGGAAATGTATTCTTAAAATAGATTTCTGATTGTATTGATATAAATATAATATATTGTTACGGAAACGTTATAAAAATATCGGTTGGTAACGAGTTTCAGACATGAAAACAGTATCTAAATTGAGTCAATCGGTAGAGTTTAGATAAAAGATTTTACTCGTTAATTACGATTTATGTTAACCATATTATTTATCAGTGTTTCCATCGCAGTATATATAATTCAATGCATGTTATTTATGTATGTATATGCACCATTCTGAAATACTAAATAATGTTTGTAAATTGATATAGACTAAACTGTTAATTTTTGTATCGTATAACATCTATTTTTTTAAATAATAATTATATTTATTGCAACAAACTAAAAACATACTCATATAAGAATTATTATTGTAAAACTAAATAGGACAATTGTTACCGAAGATCTTTCTGCCCACATCTGTTTTTATTTATAAACTATCACATAAAGTACATTAAGTAAATTTTTTGCCTGTTTAATTATCATGTAGATGAGGATCTCAACAGTATCCATCTTTACTGTTGAGTTTCCCTTCTGACACCTCAATCAATAAGTTTGTATGATGACATACAGATAATGCCTCTATCGACAAATCCATATATTTTTTAGGAAATACGTACCTTCAGACGACGCCTGTCAAAATTTTATTGCAATCTGACGTTTAGTTCACAAGTTACAGTGGTTTTAGTGACGATACTTTTGTAATTTTCATTATAATGGTAAAATCTGAAATTCAATTGTTGATAAAACATTGCTTTTTCATGGGAAAAATACCGTTCGAGCAAAGCAATTGTTTCATAAGTGTTATGGGGACTTTTCACCGTCGAGACAAATGATAGAGAAATGATTTGCTGATTTTAAATGTGGTCGCACAAATTGTTGCTGAACGTTCTGGTCACCCAAAATCGGCAATTGTTGCAGAAAACATAAAAAAGTCCACAAAATGGTTTTGGCCGATCGTAAATTGAATTTGCGTGAGATAGCTGACACTCTGAAAATATTATTTTGCATGAACATTTGATCGTGAGGAAGCTCTGTTAGAAATGGGTACCATATTTGCTCACAATGGACCAAAAACAACAACGATTCCGAGCACTGTGTGGAGCTGTTCAAACGAAATAAAAAGGATTTTTCATGCGGTATGTAACAATGCAAGAAATCTGGATCCACCACTACACTCCAGAATCAAATTGGTCGTCAGCTGAGTGGATAAAAAAGGGTAAAAGCCGCCCAAAGCAACCAAAAACGCTGACTTTAGCGGTAAGTAGTAAGGTTTTGGCCTCCGTATTTTGGGATTCGCACGGATTTTTATTCATTGATTACCTTGAAAAAGGAAAACCCATCAATATCGAATACTATATGGCGTTATTGGTGCGTTAGAAGGAAAGAAAATTGCGAAAAATAACCACAAATGAAGAAGAATAAAGTGCTGTTTCACCAAGACAATGCACCGTGTCACAAGTCGATCAAAATGCACGAATTGCACTTGGAATTGCTTCCCCATTCACTTTATTTACCAGATCTGACTCCCAGTGACTACTATCTTTTTTCAGACCTAAAAAGAATGCTTAAGGAAAACAGATTTGGCTCCAATGAAGAAGTGATTACGCTTCAGCGTGTTTTAAGGCCGAAAATAAATCGTTCTACAAGAAAAGAATTGAAATATTAGAGAAGCATTGATGGAGACTATGTTGATGAATAAAGTCGAATATTGCCCAAAAGTTGTTATTTTATTAAACATCCTACGAACTTATTGAGTGAGGTGTTATATGACAATAGTAATAAAGTAATACATGAAAATGAATTACAATTTAAATCGTAACAAATAAGATTGATAGAATATTATGATAATATAGAATATATTTTTTGAAATAATTGAAACTTAAATTAAATATAATTATTCCGACTAGGTTCCTCTGATTCTTCGTACGCCAGGTCAACTTCTTCTTGGTTTACTCTCAAGAACGTACAACCATCTTAGTACGTAGTCTAATTAGTAATTTATTAATTATAAAAAAAATACATATATTGGTACTTGAAAGTTATACTAATTAATAATTAATGGCTAAAATAATAGATACAGTCCTGGTAAGAATTTATCGTGATATAGTTTTTGGAGCCGTTTAGCTTTTGGCGGTGGTTGAAGGATTCTTTATTTAATTATAGAGTACCTTACTAGGAACAAGCCCGAGGCAAATGAGCTAAGTGAATGAGCGATGTAAGTGATGTACAAGCGAGGAATAAGAGAGAGAATATACCTGGGCTCGTCCCTTATATACTCTAGAGAAGATATATATGGAATATTCCAGCAAAGGAATTGTTTTATGGAATTTTATGGCCCCACAAGCTTAACAGTCTTAGACTACCAACTGCCTACTGTTCATCTCTCGCTTTCTCGTACCAACGTCTCCTTATCACATTCTCAATCAAAATTTGCTGTACAATTTCTAAGAGTTAACATTTTCACATTGTCATTAATATTTACTCTTATAAAGTATGCATAAAATAATTTTTCAACTATTTGCTACTTTCGAGAAAAATATGCTACATTGTGGTCAAATTGACAGCTGCCTCTCCTATGGTCAGCACATAGTAAACGTATAGAATATAATAAAATCCCAAAAAAGATTAGGAAAGAAAAGGAAACTATAAAATTTAAAAAAAACTTGTGGAACACTATAAAGAGCAAAAGAAAACATGGTAACCTCTCTCACAATACCAGTTCCATGGATTGCCTGAAGAACTGAAGATGAGGAAGGCTAAATGAATCAATAAAATGTATCATATTGAATATTGTAAATAATTTTAAAAAAAGATAAAGCTACTGCTGCAATAAGCTAATATCAAATATGAGTCGGCAAAAATTCAGAAAAATAAGGCTGCTAGGAATAGTTGTATGTTGTAGATTGGACAAGTGTGGGAAGAGGTAATGCACGTGACAAATCACAGAGCAGCATTGTTTAGAATGCAGAGAAAGTAAATAGCGCGTACTCAAAAATATCCCGAGGCGCGGGCCCTGTTATCTAAGTAATTCATCCAATCGAACTGTTGCCAAAGGAATGACTGGTACTGTACGGGGGGCAGAAATGGCAACGATGAATACAGTACAAAGAGAGCACGAGAGAACATAACAGCAAAGTGACAGTTAAAGTGTCAAAACTCAATGAAGGTAGTTTGGATCCAAAAGTGAGACCTTCCACATGACTCAGGCACTATCGATGCTCGGGTGCTTTAGGAAGTATTTCCACTTCATCAAGAAGAAAAACTACCCATAGGAGTACAATATATTTAGTTGCTATCGGTAGACGGCATGGAAGCACCATGCTAGAAAGTCAGAAAAAAATGGAACGTCATAGTTGGAAATGTCAAAACAAAAATGACTACAAAAGAGAAAGACGAGAGAGAACTGAGTGAGCAAGAATTTGATGTTGCAGTGCTCGTGAGTGCGGCTGAAAATAGTAGTGTAAGTGTGGAACGAGTGCGCGAAGATAAACTGGCATAATCAGAATGGCAGCAGAAAACACCGGATCCTGCATGCTTTGCTGAAAGAGGAGTAGTTTTAGTGAATAAAAGTTTCAAATTTACCATTTACCAAAGGTAAGAACACCAAATTTTAAAAATTCTGTAAAAATTCGTTTCATTTGATGTTATAAGACAGTAAAAATCAAACACTTATGCGATGAGCACGTACTTTATGAAACAGATTTTTTATACAACCGCCAAATATGAGTGATGCAGAAGACCAACGCATTGTTACTACCGCTAATCGGTCAGTTTCGAATGAAATAAAAGTAATTTTCAAAACAGAAGTATTCTACAGCGTATACTAAGTGACATAGGATGAAACGGAATGAAAAATATAACTTGCTTTTTTTTACTCCCGTTTCAGTGTGATTATTTAATTATATATGTAAAGTACTACATTTAGTGTTAATCACAAATACATAATATAATTACAAAATAGATTTAGTAACAAATTGTAGCAGATTTGAACCAAAGCTAAAAATAATACATTTCATGAAGAATATAATAAAAAAAATAATAATACATAAAAATAATCCAAATATTAAGAAATTTTATAGTAAATATTAAGTAAATTTCAATAACTGTGCAAGTTTTACAAATTATATTTTAATATTTCGATTTAACAAACACGTGCATTTTACACATATTTTGTCAATGGCGATGTTATTTTCTGTTTATTTTCCGCGATGGCGTGGGTGGCAAAGCCAAAAATAAGGTCAACGTTCGATTCTAAATATAACAATTCGAAATGCTACTAAAAACAGTGAATATATGAACTATATCCGATAACAATAGTATTACAATATACACATTTTAAGAAATCATGAAAATGCTACAAAATTTTCTTAGATTTACATAAATGTTTAATAATTATACTTTTTTTTTGTTTCACTATTAATATTATTTTTGTAATTTTAGTTTCTATGTGTTTGTTAGCTAATATTATTATTGAAATGTACTAATTTACTTTCTTAATATTTTTGTATTTGCTTTTTTTAAATATGTTGGCTCTCAATTCACAATTTTGGGTAATATCTGAGACTATAACGTACATTTGCTTATAATGAATAAAATACATGTAATAACCAATGGGTAAGAATATATTATTTTTTATTATAAAAAATTAATTCACAAATTTTAAACTTTTTATTATAAAATTTTTATTTACTGAACTTTTAAATTGAGTAAGATTTAGTTTTGGTAAATTGGTTTAAATTACGTTTAGTTTTGTTTTTTGTTCTTTATAAATCAATAGTAGATAATTAAAAGGCTTATATTTTCTAATATATTATAAGTGATTACTAAATTGAATATTAAACTACAATCAAAATAATAAAAAATAAAGAAATAACAGAACGTCAAGTATAAACGAACTTTATATAACAACACTTTTTAATGTACAAATTCAATATTCTTATTATTTATTATATTTCTATATATTTCAATTACAACCATAACCAATCTTCCTAAAACCCGAGGGACTAGAGTTAATGTGGAAATATAAATTTCTGCAAATTTTAGGAGTATTTTAAAAATACAACCAAACCAAACTCCACAAACCTAAAGCGAATATGAAAATAGATATTTGTATGTATTTTTAATACACAAACAAACCAAACTCTCTGAACCTAAGGCAATATATGGAAATAGATATTTGTGCCAATTATTTGTATGTATTTTTAAAATACTACCTATCCAAACTTAACCACTAGAGTGAATATAAAGTCATGTAAATGATTTATATTTTATATACATTTATTATTTATTATAATATTAATAATTATATGTCGATGTTGCGTTTTGTTCACTGATCTGTTTTGTCGCTGTTTTTTTCGGTTCTGCTTTTCTTGTTCTAAATCATGTTTTATTTTATCCAAATAATGTACCAAATTAAATATAGGTTAATGTTGACAGGTCGTGCTAAATGTATGTTACAAGGAGAAGTTTCTTTTATTTTAAATAAAAAATATAGTTGTGTTGATAGAAAACACATGAATATAACGTGTTTAAAACTTACATAGTTTTGAAATTATTTAATAAAAACTGTATAACTATTTTAAAATTCGCTCAAAGCGGGAGTTAAAAAATTATGTGTAGGATAGGCGAAGATATTTATAAAATGTACATGATAATTTAACATGAAAAAACCTTAAATATTTATTTTGACAGCTATATGGTATGAAGTTAATCAATTAGCTAATTGCGGTCCTGATGATGTATTAAATTTGGGAATTATTTATTAAATTTGGAGACAATTATATGTAATCCCATTAAAAACAATACCATTAAATATTAAATCAATATTCAATTTATATAATTTTTATATAATGATATTAAATAAATTAATTCAGAAATTTCAACATGCCAGGATTTCAATAAATATAATATTTATATTTAGTTATTTTGTATAATTTTTAATGTTTTTGCTTTTATATGATTTCTTGAAATTGAATAATATTTATATTGAAATTACTTTTTATTATTATATAATTTAGTAGCAAATTCTTCATTGATAACACTGAATTACGCTTTTTAAGATTACTAATTCTAAACAAACTTATTTCTTGAATTTAACAATTTGACATTGTTTTTATGGTGGCGTGGTTGACTAATAAATGGAACAACTGATTAACAAAGTAATGTATTTAACTAAAAGTACGATATGAACAATGTGACTCGGTGATGAACAGATCTTAGACTTCTTCTATTTTGTAATATAATACTGTATTACCGACTTATGCTTGATGAGATGTGTGGCGGGTAGAATTAAATCTTCACAGACATAAATTTTGAATAACTGAAATAAATCAGAATGAAAAATGTGATAAATGTTATACCCCCGATGCCAAATCATTGATTTCTCTCTTCTTTCCCAATGCTGAAATCCAGTCCTAAATACATCTTCATATCCGAACGATCTGCTCGTCGTATCTGCACTAAAATTTGACATCCTAATTTATACTATACTTTATATTAAAACCAAATTGATTCCTTTCCTCGATAGATACCTCTCCCTTCCGTTTAAATTTATTTCAAAATATCTCTACCCTCACCAAGTTCAGTAATGAATTTTCACGAACGGAAAAACTTAGATCGATAGCCCTTTTATGATTGTTATTAAATTTTCCTTTTTCTTTTAAATTTTTATTCTGGCTAATAAATGATATTTATTATTATTCAATAATTAATAATTATTATTTGGCCATATGTATTTAGTTAATTATATAGAATTGTTGTTTGAATATTTGTTATCTTGCAATTCATATTTATTTTGAAATTAAGTTAATTTTTATCTGAACCATAAATTATTGTTAGAAACATTTATTTTATAGACTACATTTATTTTAATTTATAATTGTAACAATTATTTGAAAAAAGATGTTAAAAATGTCAGAAACAACTATAAATCAGTTGTAATAACAATTCCAAAAAGCAAAATAACAAATTTTAAATAATAAAAACATAAATAATTATTACATAAATTTGTATTTTATGTGAATGAAATGAAAGATTCTTTTTCTTTCATTTTACTGGATGTAACTTCCATCCTAAATTATTTGTGTCTAAAATCTATGATTCATTAAATTATTGTATTTAAATTAAAATTTAATTAGAAAAAAAAAAATATTTTTTGAGTTTAAACTTGTTGATAAATTTGGAAGTAATACTAGAACAGGTTGAGGTGTAATAAATATAATTTAAGAAATATTTCAAGAAAATCTTAAAATAAAAATAATAGTATCAACATTGAGATGACCTACATTCCATAATTAGTACAAGGCCGAACGCTGAAGATTTCCGGAATTAAGATTAAAGTGGAACTAATGGTTGTAATAATTGCAAGTGATGTTTTGTGCTTAAACTTTGCCAGATGATACTGTTAGAGCAAACGGTATTTGCTGGTGATTATGTGAGAGGTAATATAGTTTTTTGTTGTAAGATCTAATATTTATTTTTAATTAGGTAAGTTGATAACTAGGCGATGATGCAATTAGAATCGATTTCTATGTGAAACGGTGTACGCTCCAGTTCGCAATCGCGATCCAGACTGGGATTTTGGCGGATGACGTCGTTCTCTCCGTTGGCTCTTCTGTTTGTGTATACGCGAAATGGGGGGTGCGGGACGGGCGGACGGTCGGTAGTCACGGTCTGGAAGTGACGTAACGGGAGTATCTGAAAGCGAGGGCCGATGGAGATGGGGAGTTTGCCGGCGGTCGTGGATGGTGGTGATGGTGGGGTGTACACAATGGGGGGTTGAAACGCGTACGGGCCGCGGCGTTCTTCGACGGCGACGCCGACGCCTGCGTCGATGGGCTGAAACATTCACGGCCGAAGCGATCGACTCGGCGCCAGGCTGAACCCCGGCGCATGCATCAGTACGCCGTGTACCGTGCCGTGTGATCTCGCCAGAGCCGTTGCCGCTGCCGCCACCCACCAATCTCCGGTCCACCGAACGACCGAAACGTATCGCAAGTAAATAGAATCACGCAAATATAAATAGCGAAAAGCGATAGACTGAAAGAAGTTAAACGGCATCCATTCACGTCGAACCGGACACCTGACATTTGCCGCCCTGCCTGCCGCTTGTTTAATGCAACACGTATGATCTTATGCAACCGATGGATGATGATGCCAACTGCCGGACATCGGATCTAGGTTGGTGCCAACACTTTCACAGAATATAAGGGCAAAATAAACTCGGCTGTGCGTGTATGCGTCTGTGTATGAACACACGCATACACGCACACGCCCACCAAAAACCGAACTTGAGACCTGATCCTACCCTAAACCTCCCGAACACATCTCGCTCGTTCATGGCTGACACAACAAAAACACCGAGGACTGGAGCAGTTATCCTGTTAATAATTATGCAATGCTTTCATCTCTGCGTATTCTGAACGGAAATCGACGTTGACATCACGCTTTCCGATAGCAAAATCATCGATTTGTGATGAGTAAATTCCATGCACGTTAATATTTCAAGAACTCCACTCACTTATGTTACTAAAAGAACATATTAATCATCCCTTCCGAACAAAAGAGCATTGAAAACAAAACAATAAGAAACAACACAATACAAATAACAATAACATTAAAATCAATACATTTTGATATATATCTTCTAGAAATGTTTATTTTGAATAAATAAATAAAATTTATTAAAGAAATGTTAAATATATTAATTATTAGTGGTTAATAATTTGATTCTAAGAAGATGTTCATTAAGTTATAATCAATACAAATAACATAATGCACCCATACAATCAATAACGAAAAAGTGTGAGAGTATTGAAACCTGGCATTAATAAATGTACAACAAGTCTAAGAACTCTTTGTACAATAAATCTGCATAAAATAAACGAAATTTTGACATATTATTCTAAATTTTAACAATAAAACAATTTTTTTAATCTGCTCTTTGTTATATTTTTATTTTAAAATAATATATTTATAATTCTCCCAATTTTTTTGCGCTAAGCCTTTCTAAAATACTTATGCACTCCCTACCCTAACATATACATTTCAAATAATATTATTAGATTATTTTATTGTAGGATGAAATCAGTAGAAAATTATTAAGTGAACACAGTTAGCAAATTTTCAAAACATATAATACAGAACTGAAATTCAAGTACAAAATAATTTGAATGAAAAATTTTTCTATATTATTTTATGCTGATAATTTAGTCTCAACTATCCTAGTTTTGTTATATCCTGCCACTGTATAGAAACACTGTTCTAGTGAGAAATAAGATTTTTTTTCTATTAAAAGACAATTTATTTGTACTTATACAATATTTCTTGTTTATTATTGAAAGTCTTTAAGGAAATCTATTTTATTAACAAAAATGTATAATAATTTTGCTTTTAATAAATAGAATAGTAATCTAAACCATATTACTTTCATAAATAATTTAATATATTTGTTCATACCTCAAGAATTCCTTTTTTGTACGAGCTTTTTTCATATTATTGTGGAAATGAGATTACGTCAATATGGATGAAACTTCAATAACTGTATTTGATCTGATTTGAGTGATTCTGCATTGTTAATTGTATTATTTTTTATATTTTTAAATTAGTCGATGTTGTATAACATAATTCTTCCATACAATCAATACCGAAAAGTGAGAATATTGGAACCTGGCGTTACTGACAAAACATACAATTGAACCTGATTTTTTTATATTTTTTAACAAGAAGTAAATTCAATACTAAACTATTAAACTAAATATGCACAAAATATTTTTATATAGAATTTTGACAATTATTTTTTAAACTACACTTTATTATCTTTTTATGTTAAAATATTGTTTCATTAATAATTCTAGAGAAATAAGAGTTTTTTTTTCTATTAAATGACAATTTATTTGTTTATTATTGAAACTCTATAAGAAAATCTATTTTATTAACGAATATTCTATAAAAGTTTTGCTTTTAATATTATTGTATGGAATTTATTCCATACAATAATATTAATTTAAACCACATTATTTTCATTGAAAATAATTTATTATTTTTTACAAGCAGCGTTTAATCTCAAAATGTATATTTTATTTTTTCTTCTCATTTCTCGATAATTCAATATTATTTTACGAGGAATGAATTTTTTTATATTACTGTAGAAATAAATAACGTTTAAATAACTACTGAAAGTCTGATTTCAGTGATTCTACATTGTTAATTAGACAATGTTGTATAACAACATTCAACCAGATGAAAGTATCGAAACTTGTCCTTGCTGACAAATATCATACAATTTAACATTAATTTTATATATTACAAAACAAGGAGTATAAGAACGTTTTGTTCGATAAATATGCACAAACAAAGCGTAATATTAACAATAAAACTTGTATTAAATAATTTTTTTTAATCTACTCTGTTTTATTTTTATGTTAAAGTAATATATTTATTGTTTCATTCATAATTCTGGAGAAATAAATTTACAATTTTTTTGTATATTATTGACACTTTTTAATGAAATCTATTTTATTAACGAATATTATATAAAACTTTTACTTTTAATGAATTCTAAAATATATTTATTGTTTCATTAATAATTATATAAAAATAAGAGTTTTTTTCTATTAAATGACAATATTCTATATAAGTTTTGCTTTTAATTAATTTAATATAATTTTATTAATTCAAACCATATCACTTTCATTAAAAATAATTTAATATATTTTAAAACTAGCGTTTAATCTCAAAATGTATATTATATTTGTTGTGTTCATTTCTTGAGAATTTAATATTTTTTTACGAGGAGTAAGATTTTTCATATTATTGTAGAAATAAGATTGCGCGAATATGAATGAAACTGCATTAACTGTATTAGAATAAGTTTCAATAACCGTTGAAAGACTGATTTGAGTGATTCTGCTTTGTTAATTGTATTATTTTTAGTATTTCTAAATTAATCAATGTTGTATAACATAATTCGTTACCGACAAAATATACAATTCAACCTGAATTTTATATATGTCATAACAAGACGTGCACGAATGGCTTGTTTAATAAATACGTATAAAATAAGCACAATTTTACTAATAAATAATAACATTTTTAAATTTGAATAAAAAAACGTGTAGTATACATTTTTATTTCAAACTGTTCTTTTATTATTATGTTAAAATAATAAATTTCTTGTTTCATTAATAATACTAGAGAAATAAGATTTTATTTTTGTATTAAATGACAATTTATTTGTAGGTATACTATATTTATTGTTTAAAAGAAATCTATTTTATTAGCGAATATTCTATAAAAGTTTTGCTTTTAATTAATTCAATACTAACAAATTAATCTAAATACGCACAAAATAAGCGAAATTTTACTGAAGGTGATTTTTTCTATAGAATTTTGATATATTATTTTAAAATTAAACAATAAAACGTGGAATAAATAGTTGTTTTTAATTTGCTCTTTGTTATATTTTTATGTTAAAATAATATATTTATTGTTTCATTAATAATTCTAGAGAAATAAGAGTTTTTTTTTATATTAAATGACAATTTATTTGTTTATTATTGAAAATCTGTAAGGATATCTATTTACTTAACGAATATTGTATAAAAGTTTTTCTTTTAAAAAATTCCATACAATAATATTAAAACAATGTCATTAAAAATAATATCAAATATTTTAAAATCAGCGATTAATCTCGAAATGTATATTTTATTTTTTCTTCTCAGTTTCGAAAATTCAATGCTTTTCTTTAGGAATAATATTTTGCATATTATTGTTAAAATAAGATTACGATGTATGAAAGTGTGTATTGAGTACGTTTGAATAACCATTGAAAGTCTTATTTGAGTAATTCTGCAGTATTATTTTTATATGGATTTTTTTAAATTTCAAATTTTGATAATCTTGAAATAATCTATGTTAAAAAATTCGTACTAAGTTTTTTCTTCTATAAAATGACATTTTATTTGTTTATTATTAAAACTCTGTAAGAAAATCTATTTTATTAACGAATATTTTATAAAAGCTTTGCTTTTAATAAATTAAATATAATAGTATTAATCTAAACCACATTATTTTCATTAAAAATAATTTAATATATTTTAAAAGCAGCGTTTAATCTTGAAATGTATATGATATTTGTTTTTCTCATTTCTTGAGATTTTTTTTAAGTAGTAAAAATTTTCATATTATTGAGATTAAATTAACAAATTTGTTAAATAATTATTGACTACTGAATAGTTTGATATTAATAAAGACGATTTTAATAAATTTATAATCAATAGAAATAATATTATTCATTCATATAATCAATAGCAAAAAGTGTGAGAGTATTAAAATCTGGCGTTTCGGATAAATATCATACAATTCAACATGAATTTAATATAATCTAAAACAAGGAGTAAATGATTTGTTCAATAAATCTGCAAAAAATAAACGTAATTATTTAGGTTTTCTATTGAAATATTATTTTAACAATAATTTTTATATGTAATTCTGGAGAAATAATTTGTTAAATGACAATTTATTTATAGGTATACAACAATATTTGTATGAAAATTTATTTTATTAAAAATGTAATAATATTGCGTGAATATGGATGAAACTGCATTACAGTCCGTTTGAATAACCATTGAGAATCAGATTTGAGAGATTCTACATTGTTAATTGCAGATGGAGATTTTTTAAATTTCTAATTTAGACAATTTTGAAATAATCTACATTAAGACAATCGTATTTTTATATATATAATTTTGAAGAAATAATATAATATATTTAAATAACAATTTATTTGTGGGTATACATTCTCTATGAAAATTTATTTTATTAACAAATATTCTATAAAAGTTTTGCTTTCAATGAATTAAATATAATAATATTAATTTAAACAACATTATTTTTATTAAAATAAATTTAATTTTTAAAATTCACTGCTACTTGTCGAATATCGAAATGTATATTTTGTTTGTTATTCTCAAAAAATGTATTTTTTTTTTATACTAGAAATCAAATTTTTTATATTATTGTAGAAATAAGATTGGATGAAACTGCATTAACTGTTTTAAAGTACGTTTAAATAAGTATTAAGAATTTCTATTTTAACATATTTAAAAAAAATAATTCCGACAAATCTAATTTATATTTTTTTTTCAAAAAATATTAAATAGATTAATTGCTAGTTGTCAATAGTTTAATACTGAGAAAGTAATGTTGATACAGTTATAATCTATAGAAATAATATGCAATCAATAAAGAAAAGTGTTTGAAACCTGGCGTTACCTGACAAATAACACATTATTAAACATGAATGTCATATAACATATTTCAACACATAAAGTATAACAATAACATATTTATAACTACTAAGAGCCTTGCCTTGCCTTGTTTAATGCATCCCGTATTTTTTGTTCTATTTATTATTTCTAATAATATTTTTTATCCGCACACAAGGAAATTAAAGTAAAGTTAATTTAAATAGTATTTTAAATTTTAATATTAAAACGTGTATGAAACATTAAATTTAATTTTGAAAAGAATGTTTTTTTGCACTTTGATTTTTATTATGTTAAAATAAATGATTTTTTAAAATTTCGTAATTGACAATGTTATAAATGACCCAATTATATAGATTCGTATTTTAATTATAAAATCAATAATTAAAACAGGGAATAAATAACATGAAGTATTATTGTAAATTTAACAATAAAATCTGTGTTAATATATAAAAGTGTAACATTAAATTTGGTGCTGCAAATTTATTTTTATCTGCTCTTTGTTATTTTTTATTTTTTAAATTATTCAATTATATGTTAGTTTTCAATAGTTTGATATTAACAAAGATGATTTTAATAAATTTATAATTATTAGAATTAACATAATACACCTATACAATCAATAACAAAAAGTATTTGAATGTTGAAACGTGACTGACAAATATCATACATTTCTGAATACATTAAATTCATATATTTTTTAAAACATGTAGTGTAAAAACACTTTGTTCAATAAATCTGCACAAACTGAATGCAAATTTACTAAAGGTAATTGAATTATTATTTCAACAATAAAATGTGTAATAAAATGAAGTTTGGTTTTGCAAATATTTTTGATCTAATCTTTTAATATTAACATTATTTATTTTTTGTTGTATAGTTAATTTTGGAGAAATAAGTTATTATTAACCCAAACAATATTATTTTTATTATAATATGTATTAAAAACAGCGTTTAATCTCGAAATGTAAATGTTTTTTCTTATTATTCTAGAATATTGTGAATATTGAAAAATAAAATTGTATTTCAGAGATTCTTAACCTAATTGTGATTTTTCTTATTTTAATTATCAAATAAATAATTAAAATAAGAAATAAATAACATAATTAGAATTATTTTTCAAAATGTATGTCAAAAATGAAATTTGTTCAATGAATCCGCAGATAACAGACGAAACTTTTCTAAAGTTAATTGAAAGATTATGTTCAATAAAAATTGTTTTAAAGATTAATTTTACAAATATTTTTATCTGCACTTTGAATGTTATTTATGCTAAAAATATATATTCATTGTTTTACATTTTCTGGAGAAAATAATAATAAACTGCAAAAAATATATATTCTGTATAAAAGATTTGCTTGAAAAATAAGATGATATATTATTAACTATATTAGAGTACGTTTGAAAAAATTTTAAATGACTGATCCGAGAGATTCTATATTATTTGTACATATAAAAAAAATGTATTTCTAAATTAGACAAAGTTAAATAAAATAAGTAAAATAATAATTAAATTACATAATATATTTATATTTTTAGATTTAGATTATTTTAAAATATAAAAATACTATATAAATTTTATATTAAAATAATATTTATAGGCGGAAAGACATAGGTCGATAGCCCTTTGGTTACATTTAATGTGTGATCAATAAATATTGTTATTATTATTATTATTATTAATATTTATAAAACATTTAATTCAGTATGAAAGAAAAATATTTTATTACTTCATATCATTACTTTTATTTCAATGAGAATTATATAATAATTATATTTTATATATTTAAAAAAAAATGTAGAATAAGTAATCAATACAAGAACCTGACATGTCTCCTTGAAATGTCCTCGAGTAGTTCGTGGAGAAGGGCTGCTTCGGAAAGTGGTAATAAATCGGCGCTGCTTGATGTTTTTTGGGCAATAAAAAATAAATTACGTAACACAAACTACTTCTATTATCGAATAAAATACACAATTATTGTAAGTATCTGGAGCATACAGGATTCAATATGAAATCGAATCTAATAAAATTTACCATTTTTTTCTATGTATATTACAAGATTTACAAGTTATGATTGTGTGGTAAAGTAATACATGAAAATACGTATCTTTAAACCATTTTTATATTGGAAATATCATTTTTAATAATAAATATTAAGTGATTTGAAATAAATTCACATTTGTTGATTAATTTCTTGAAATGTTTAGCTATAGTTTTAAATTTAAATGAAATAAATATAAAAAATCTTCCCCATTTGAAAAATATAATCCACGTTATAAAATGTATGATGTATGCTAACGTATTTTTTGTTTTATTTATAATTGTGTTAATTGCTAGGTGAAACGCGAGAAATTTGCTAGAAATTACATTTCATTTATAAAAAAGGAAAATGTAATTAAAATACAGTGATGAATTTTCAATATACAATTTATAATTATATTATTTTAATTATATATGTATTTATTTAATAAATACAAATTACGAATAATAATAAACAAAATTTATTGTCCAGATAATACTTAACAAAATGGAATAAAGAAATACAAAAAATAAAAATCTAAATACAAAAATAAATAGTTAATGAGAATTAAAAAAAAACTAACAATCAAAATCAAAATAAAATAACAATTTTAGAAAAGGAAAAAATACGCCCATCTAATTACGATTTTATTGAAAAACCTAACAAAAAATAAAAATAATTCTAAATAATATTTAGAGGGTTATTAATTTTTATTTCATAAATACATAATTACTATATATTTCTTTATTATATAAAAAAATATAATTGAAAATAGGGAAAAGTTTATTTAAAAACATTATTTTATTATAAAATAAATTCATTCGTAAATTTTTGTATTAATTGCAATAATAATAAAATATTTATTGAAATTATCTCGTAACTATCATAAATAGTAAAATGTATAATCGATACTTAAAATTAGATTAATTGATTTAAAAAGCTATAGTTATTTAATAAAATGTAGTTAATTCTATTTTTTATATAATTTTAATTACTATCTATTTAATGTAAACGATAAGTAAGTTTAATTGTGGATAATATTGAATGATAAACTTTCCCAATGGATTTTTATCGTTATAATATACTATATCTAATGGTTTATAATACTTAAGTTTATTTTTTGTTAGTTTTTTCATCAAGTATTTCTTCAAATCTGCTATTAAATATTGATGTTGTATCCTCAACGAGATTGATATGTCCATTCTTGATGAACCACGAAGATCTTATATTTCTTGTGATATTTATTGAAACCTTTGGATAATTTGTATATTCGATTTGCTGGCTGCACCTCACAATTATACCAGATTCTTATGTGATGACAAGTTTGTTGTATTTTTTCGAATGTTGCACTCGAAGTATTACTAGTTTTTGAAATGTCTGCCGAATATACAAAGTAAAGCAGTTATTTGTGCAATTTTCTAATTATTTCTAATTTTTTTTATTACTAAATGTACAAGGAATTAAATTAATATATAAAAAAAATCTGTAACCGGGACCGGTCAATTATATTGGTTGAAAATTTGCTTATATTCTTTTAAAAATATAGATTGATGATTTACAAAATAAAGTGGCACAATTATATATGTGCAAAGATATATGACAAATGTTTACACTGTTATTATAACTTTCAGTTTATAGATTATACAGGTACGGTATTAAAAGTGAGAACAAAAAATTCTATAGTTTTTCCTTTGCATTCAATATTATTTACAGAAATAAATGTTTCCCGTATTAAAAAGCATAGAGGAAAAGTATTTCTTATAAGGCGTACAAATACTTTAGGTGTGTATCGAAGAAATTATTTTAAATATTTTAAACAATGAGATTATTTTTGAATTTGTAGGATAATTTGTTTTCAAGTATATTTTCTTATAACTTTCTTAAATATTTATCATATTCCATGGATTTAAACACGAAATGTTAGAGTGTTCGACTGTAATGCATTAATATTTTATTTGTTCTATTTACATTTATTCCCAATAATTCATTAATTCGATTTACTTTTTTTTCTCATAAAATAAGAATTTATAATATTAGAACTCATTAAACATTATTTTCTTATTGAAGTTAATAAACGACGCAAAAATTATACATGAAAGCAAACGTATATCTATAACTGGTATAATTATGATCCTCTTTCATCTTCATCCTCTTACAGAGTTCGTTAAAAATTATACTGCAATTCAGGTTTAAGAGTCCAACTCGCCTCCAATAACATTTTCTTTATAATATTTCATGTAGAAGATGAAAGCATCTTTTAAATATTTAATATTTTACTCAATTATGTAATCTAGTGCATTACAAAATTCAATTTAAATTTAATTATAATTTACCATTATTTCTAAGGCAATACCTCACATAGTCCGGATTAAATATAACACTGTTTGTAAATAAATCCATATTTAAGTTTCTTTTCGTACCGTTTACTTTAATGCGGTTTTAAAATCCTCGATTAGTCCGGCTTCAAAAAACCGAGATATTAGTTAATATTTAAAAGTTTTAAAACCTTTTTGTAGCGAATATTTGTTTAAAAATAAAAGTTGTAACGAAACAAACATGATAAACCTATTCTAACCATTTATCAAAGATTTGTATAAAACGCGGCGGTTGTTCATTCTTTTCAAAGATTCAAATTGAAAGCCTGTTTCAATTCCGGTGTTCAGAGATTCGAAACCGGTTTTATGCGCTAAATCGCCGTCGGGTATAAAAATAATCCCGCAAAAATTTCTGATCCGGAAGTTTATCTGAAAAATGAAACCATAAATGGGGCGAATAATACTGGGTAAATCCATGAATCCATTTTCTCTCTCTCTCTATCTCTCGTGGAAACTGGAACACATTGTGTTTTTTGTGTGCGCGTTATCAGATTTTATTTTTTATTTGGAAGATATTTATAGAAAATAACTATTATTTTTTTTATCATAAATATAAAAAACCTATGGTCAATAGCCCTTTACTGCAGTTGAATTTTATTTTTATTGTATTAAGTTTTTTTAAAATTATTTTTGAACTTTATTGCTAAAATTGAATGGAAAGTAATTAAGGTTTTCACCAGTAAATGCGTTCAATTTATTTTCTAGGATTTCTATCTATTTTATGATTTTTTCCTTTTTACATTTTATAGATGTAACTTTCAGTTTTCTTTTGAAGCAAATTTCACGTATTATTATTTACTGCTATTATTTTAGGACAATTTTAACATGGAGTGAGTGAAAAAGTAAAGATTTTCGACATATTTCCTTATTTTATTTCCATAAATATATATTTATATCAATCAAGTCTTGATTGCTTAAATAACAGAATATACGTGTCTGAATTGGTTTAAAATTGAGGTTTTTTTTTATTATAATATGACCAAAATTCTGGTCAGTTTTATGCTGATAAGGACTAGTTGTTCAATGAGCTCGAAATCATAAAGATGGGAAAAGGTCGACGGATAAAATGTAAAATATTGAATTGATTAAAATTGTAATAATAAGTGTCTTTGTAATAAAACATTATTTAAGAAATTATTATAAACATTTTTATTTGTCTTATAAGATGTATTGTAATTATGTTCAGAATATTGTCAATATTTTTAAATTAAATGAAAAAAAATTAACACTCGGTGATTGTATTTCGTCTGACAACATTCTAAGTTGGGAAATCAATAGTGAGTGACATTTTGAATGGTATATAGAGAATTTTACTTCCACAAAATATTCTTTCCAAAATGATGGAATTCGAATTAACCTTTCATAAAAAAGTTATATTTAGCTTTATTAATAGCGAGAAGGCAAATGTATTTGCGGAATATTTTGTAAATATGTTCAAACCATTCTCTAATGAGTGCAGTTTGGGGGAGATGGAAGAGATAGATCAGTTTTTGATGTTGATGTTCTTTCCCGTTCATCCAGTTGAGGTAGTATCTTTTATAAAACAATACTTAAATCGAATAAGGTTCGTGATATTTAATATTATTTAATAAATGGTAGAATATATTGAAAAATCTATTATAATAATTACTAATATGTTTAATGCAAGTTTAAGATCAGGATATTTTCCATCTCACTAGATGGTTGCGAAAAACGTAATCATCCCTGGTAAAATTCCAGAGAAAGCAAGTTTATAAAGACCGATTAGCTTGTTACCAGTGATGTCAACATTATTAGAAAAGCTGATTCTCCAAAGTATTCGACCAATTTTGTGCGAAGAAAACATAATCTAAGATCATCAGTTTGGTTTTCGTAAAAATTATGCAAGAGAAAATCTATTGTGCGGTAGCCTTTTTAGATATTAGTTAGGCATTCAATAAAGTATAGAGGATTTTTATATAAAATGAAACGATTATCGGACACATTTTTTAACATCTTAAAATTATACTTATCCGGACTATTTTTACCAAATTAAAATTTCAAAGGAAATAACGCAGTTATTTCCTAGTGAATTATTTCTACTATAGTTACCACATATGCCGATGATACCGTCATTTTATTATCTAATATAGATTTGGTAGTTATAACTGCAAACTAACTTAAATCAAGTTGGAAAATGGCGTATAAAACCTAACGAAAATGAGTATAGTCAAGTTACATTAACTACAAAAGTGAACCTAGTAACCACAAAATTAATCCTCCTTTAACCACAAAATTATTCCAGAAGCTCATTATGTTAAATACTTAGGAATTATTTTACTTCGCCGACTCTCATAGGGAAAATATATTTCAATGAGTCGTAAACAACTGGGCATAATATTTTCATAAATATATTAGTTGCTTGAGAAGAGATCACTGCTATTACTGAAAAATAAAGTAGTCATATATAAATAGTGTTGAAATGTGTTTGGTATATACTACGGTATACAACTTTGGGGAACATCCTGCAACAATTCCATTAGAAGTGTCTGCTATGTGCCAAAAAATGAATTCTCGATATTTAGTGCGTTTTAGTATTGCAGATTTGAAAAACAGCTATAAACTTTACAAGATGTTCAACGATAATGACTAGAAGTTCATCGGATAAAATTTTAAATATTTGATTGATAAAATTCATTCTTGATATTCTAAACTTTTTGCACTATAAAACCGAAATTAATTTCTTACCGATCCGCCTGTTTTGGGTTATTTAAACATAATGTCTTTGTAATCAAATAATATTTTAGAAATTATTATGTGCACAAAAAAAATATTCTTGATATTTAATGCGTTTTGGTATCGCAGATTGGTAATACAACTATAAACTTGATAATAGTGAAACTTACATGGACTCAAAAGTCATAATTCCGTTGACCTCCCATTTAGATTATAAATAGAATAATATTATAATTTTTATTACTTTTGTTCAAATTTATATTTATTTTATATTTTTGTTACTTGGAAGACTTCCAATGGAAAATTATTCCTCTCACTGTATTTTTATATGTAGAACATACTAAAATTTAATAATAAAAAATAGCTTCAAACGATAATGTTTTTAATGAAAAAAATCTTTATTTTTATATTTGATTTATTATTTTTTAAGTATTTTCATTGAGAACGTTTAATATTTAAATTCGTTGTTGCATAATCGAGTTATATTTTAACTTCAATCGAATCGAGATTTGAAATATGCATTAGTTCGTGACCAATACTGAATGGATTCAACTTCAGCAGCGTACTCCCACATTCCGCACACCCACACAATTCCCATTTATTCGTTTTCAAAGAAATTTGAGGCACTGTTCAATATGCGCAAACCTGAAATACTAAGAAATGAAATATTCGTTGAAATTTCCGTTTTACATTGAATATTTTATACTTTTTTTTACTGCATTATAATTCATGCTTTTTGTATATAAAGACGTATCTAATATATTGTGACTAGTCTATAGTTATTTCCAGAAGATTATTGGCCCTACATATCGACCAAAGACTATCTACTTAATTTTTTAGGCAATTTTATATAGAAGAAAAATTCAACTTCTTTCAATTTATTTATTTTATTTAATACTACTTTCAACCATTTCTATTTAGTAGGCAAATTTGCCTATATTCATTAAATAAATTTATTAAATATGTTTTTTAGTAGATAAGTTGTAGATAAATATCCCCACGTTCCGCACACCTACACAATTCTCATTTATTCGTTTTCAAGGAATTTTTAGGCACTGTTCAATATGCGCAAACCTGAATTACTAAGAAACAAAAATATTCGTAAAAAATTTCCGTTTTAAATTGAATATTTTATACTTTGACAAAAGTCACTTTTTACTGCATTATAATTCATACTTTTTTTTGTATATAAAGACATATTTAATATATTTTAACTAGTTTGTAGTTATTTTCAGAAGATTATTGGCCCTACATATCGACCTAAAACAATCTACTCAATTTTTTAGTCAACTGATTTTAGAAAAAAATTCAACTTCTTTGACTTTATTAATTACTACTTTTAACTATTTCTATTTACTAAATAATTTTTTTTAGTAGATAAGTTTTAGATAAATGTGTTTAACTTTAGAAGGAAAAATATTGAGTGAAGTAAAAACTCAAATATTCCTGCAAAAATAGAAGTTATTTCAGTTTAAAACTCCTTATTTAATGTTAGTGCCACTACAACTTTGGGAAATAAATGTGTATTTAGAAATAAATGTTTCTGCTAATTGTATAATATTGTATAATATTTTTAATACAAAACAACCTATATAAAACTCCAATTAAGTGGACATATAAACACATATCAAAGTAAAACCAATAGTTACAAAATTATTATGTTCTTTTAATACAAACAGTACAACAGATAAAAAAAAATGCGCAATTGTCGAGAAATATTGCCTGTGATGATTATAATAATAAATTGACGTAATCTTAGTATTTTTGGACGAATTAAATATTTAGTTTAGCAGAGCTGTCCAAGTAGATGATAGTTTTATACAATGTATTCACTTGCTCGCTTGCAGAGGATCGGTTTTTATAAAATGTAAATTTTTATAATTAATAAAATAAGAAAGTTTTATACATTTGGCAGAGCTCTAGTGGCAGACCTGTTATTTTCTATTTTTTCTTAAGAAATGTTTTAATAATATTAAAATTAAATTTGTAATATTTGGTATGTTTTAAAATCTCAGATAGAATATATAGAAGAATTTTTTACCTGCAAATTATTGAATATTTATAAATATTGTACATAAAACTCTTAATTGATTTAAAGTCTTTTCATTCAAAGTATTTATTAACTGATCTATTGTGGTCTATAAATTGTTATTTTTGAAGAAGAAATTTATATAATTTGTAAACCGATTCATTCAACTAAAAAATTGTTTTTTAGATTAAATTTATAACAACAAAATAATTAATTATTTGATTAATATTTTGTTTCTTACATAAAACGGGAATGTTATTTAATATTGTTAAACTAAAACCAGGTCAGTAGGAAGTCAGAGAGTATTTTTTTATTTCTGGCATTTTTGCATGCAAAACAAGGACACGGAAATACAGTAAGAAAATTAATATCTGATAAACATTAATAATTTTATATGGAGTAAATTATATTTTTTTTGTTTTTTTATTCTAGCTTTTTTTTAAAAATGGACCAATTTTATTTTGTTATATTTTTGAAATTTTATAAATAAATAGAAAAGTTTTAAAATAAGTCAATATTCCTTATTTCATTTTCTTTTGTGAACATTTTAAAATGGATTAAAACCGATTTTGTATAAAAGTTCATATTTGAAAAATTTCTATTTATATAAATCTTATTTGTAATGTTTGAAATATAAAATAATTATTCATATTTTTGTAGTTAATAATAATATTTAAAGCAAATTAAAAAAAATATTAAGAAAAACAAATCTAATATAATAAAAATAAAATTCCAGGATCTGCGATGAAGTAGTGAAACATTATTATTCACAAAAGAAAATAATTCAAAATTCAAGAATTGCCATAAGAATGACCATAAATATTTATAATTAATTATAAATTCGATAAGAGAGTAATACAAATGTAGTAACAGCCAGTAATAAAAATGCATTTAATAAATTAATCTTTTAATAAAAAATGCATTTTATATATTTTCATATATATTTGCTTATATTATTTAAACACTTGTTTGTTGAAACAAATACTAATGCTATTACTTATGTAAACGCATATACTATACTATATTACTAATATTACACGTAACTTAGCAATTAATTAACTTGTATATCGTGTAGCTTATATTAAAATAAATACTTTATAAAAAAAGAAAATAGTAAATATTATAATTATCAATTACTTAATAGTAATTATAAATAATTTCGTGTATTATTAAAATTGTATATTAAATTAGAACATTTTAATTTTAAAAAAAGTCGACATAATATATATTTGACTGAAAAAGTAAAAATTATTTGGCACAAAAACTTCATTCATCTGCATCACGATTGATTACCTAAAGCTATGCACATTCAATATGAGAATAATAAGTGATTACTTTAATAAATCGTCTTAAATGCGTACGAAAACACAAATTGCTAATCAATTACAGCAGCGGATCTGAAACGCTAGAACAGTGATTTACAGCTCGTTCGCTGCGAAAATTTTCAAAGATAATTAATTTAATTAGTTTTCAATGAAGTCCAAAGTATAAGAAGTACTTAACTCTACCGCGGAAGTTTAACTATAAGTTCTAGTGTACTTATAGGTATTAGAAGGTGGCCTTATTCAGACCAGACTCTATTAAATAATATCAAGACCAATTATAAACAGAAATAGTTTTATAATCATAAATAACTATATAAAATTAATTTAAATTATAAAGACTTCATCATCTTTCTTTAGCATTTGCAAAAATTAAGAATTTTTACTCTTTATTTACAAGTTATTGTACAACCAATAAACGTCGAAACTAAATAACAACTAATACAATTGTATTAAAACAATAGTGCGGATTCGATGAGTTTGGACCTGTATGCTGAACCAAAAAGAATGCTCAAGGGAAAGAGATTTAGCTCCAATGAAGAAGTGATTACCGAAACTAAAGTGTAATTTGAGGAAAAAAATAAATCGTTCTACAAGAAATGTATCGAAATATTAGACAAGCATTGGAATGTATCACTCTTGAAGCATTGTGATTATATTGTTGAATAAAGTCGAATATTGCCGAAAAGTTGTTGTTTTAATAGTTATCCTACGAACTTATTGAGTGAGGTGTTACGACGTATTTTTCGACATAAGTTACCAAAATTACAATCCTAATTCGCAAAAGCCAACGACATTTCCATGTTCCAATAGTCATCAATTTTTGAACTAATTTTTAGGGCATTTTTATATTATCGCATTCAAATTTAAATTTGTTCAGGCCTTTTGAAGCACTTTGGACGCTACTTCATATTTGTGCCTGGGGTCTCAAAATCCAAAGATCCTCCAATTTGACAATATCCTCAGTCTATTTGATAAAAGAAATTGGATATCGCCATTTGGCATTTTTTACTTTATTAATTATTAATTATTGAATTTCAATAGTACAACCAGTCGCTGTGTTGTTAATCTATTATGAAGAAGATTAACAATTATTGAGTGTGTATGACTTTATAATCTTTTTTATATTGAGTAAAGTTTTTTGAATTATTTTATTATACAAAAATTAGTTTAGAAAGTCAAGTTTATTATTGTGTGTATTTAATTCCACGTTTAATCCGATTTCCCTAATACTTAGCTCTAAATGTTTCCATCATCCTACCACTTAACTATCAGAAATTAAGAACTAAAATGAATAAGTACATGTTATTATAGAATAAATAAACATCAAAAGTAAATAAAAACTAAGTAAAAAAAATCGATAAATACATTTTCTGAAATATTAAAATAAATTTATGAATAATAATAATAATAATAATAATTTATAAAATAATTTTAATGGATTCAATTGTATAAACTTGACTTCCATGTATAGAGGACAATATACATAGTGATAACATAATCATAATTTATTGGCCAGAATATTAGTAAATCTAATATGAATTATAAAAATAACTAAATCTCTAAGGAAACTAAATACAAAAATATCTAAATAAAATTATAAAAAAATTAAAATTATTTAAAAAAAATAATAAATTGTTAAACAGCACACAATAATATTAATAGTTATTTAATGTCAAAAGTATTTCATGATTATGTTTAATACAGGGATCATTTTTGTAATAATAAATAATTGTTTAATAATGTTATAAAACTATGAAATAAATATGACGAAAAATGTTGTTTGTTTTATAATTATTCATATAATATTATGGTTATTGCATTATAATTATTACAATAATAACATCATTTATTGGCTAGTATAAAAAAAACAAGGAAAATAAATATAACTCTGTAAAACAAAAATAATTAAGAAATAAATAAATTTAAAAATAATTACAATAAAAAAAGAAATAAAATTCTATATATAATACAACTAAATATGCATTCTATATTATAAATATACCGGGCCAAAGGGCTATAACCTAAATCTTTCTGCCCTATAATTATTATTAAAAATAATTTTGCATAATGAGTTGAAACGTAAATAATAAACGAATAATGAATAAGTAATAAGAGACTGATACGAGTCGGTAAGAGATAAAGAGTCCAAGAAGATGGTTGTCTCTTAACATAGCGCGAGGAGTTAAACTTTGCAGTTTGAGAAGGAAATTCCGATATTGATTTTCCAAGGATTGGTGAGCTTTTAAGGAGAGCCGAAAGAAAAGAAGTGAGTTCTAACTCTTAGATTCAAAGGAAGTGGCACACGAGACCACAAATGAAACCTGGCGAACGTTGAAGATTTCGACATTGCACACATTTATTATAACACGCAGGGGGGTGTTACCTCCAACCTGTTTTCTGTCTATAATTAATATATATAATGATCAAAATATTATTTTAATTTATCATATAACTATTTTATCGTATGATGCACCTAGACTGATCTGAAAAGATCACATTTAAGCAAAAAGAGAAAAACTCTAAATTTAGAAACTTTACTCGCTTATACGGGAAGGCTCAATCTAAAACGGTTAAAAATTCATACACATTTATTAATTGTTAATCTTCTCGATAATATTTTAAGAACCCAGCGACTGAAGTAAAAAAGTAAAAAATCGCCCTTTGGTGATATTTTTTTCACAATTATGCAGAATTTTTTGGCAATTTGGTGGATCTTTGGATTTTGAGACCCCAGGCCCAAATATAGAGTTGAGGCCCTACTAAAGAGCGAGAAATCCTGTTCGAAATTTTTTTAGTAGCCTGAACGAGGTCTGAACTAATTTAAATTTAGAAACCCAAATAAATTGAATGTGCTAATCTCATAAAGCCCTAAAGCCTATTTAGAAAAAAATTGATGACTATTGGAATATGAAAATATTGTTGTCTCTAGACACCGAAATATTATGATAAATACACATTTTCAGATTTGAAGCCCTATTTTTTGATTAAAATATGAAGATCGATTACCGACTTGGAATTGTATTTATGGCTAAATAAATTAATTAATTACCATGTTATATAAACTATTATTCTGTAGCTGAAGGAGATACCAAATTAAGACTATCTATATAACAAACGAGTATTATAGGAATGTATACCTGTTTACATACTAAATAATTGAAGCAATAAGCATTTAAATTTGTTGACATTGCAACTTCAAACACATATAAGTGGATTTCGTGTTTCTATAGTATATGCGACACACTTCACTTAACTCAAACAATAATTATGCTGATGAGTGCTGATTAAGCTTGATATACAAACTATTAATTAATAGAATATATGGATTATTTACTATATTGTTTAATTTGTATTATCTGTGCACCAATGTCTTATTTTATACGATATCATAAGTTAAACATGATAACTTTCAAAGGAATTATTGATTAGAAATATATAGGTTACAGAACTATTGTTTAAGTGTAAGAGTAATTATATAATGCATTAAATAAGATAACGAAACATGTAATAAAGGCCATTTATTTATTGATATATCGAAAGTCATAATTAGTTTATGAAATATGAATTGCGTTTATGGATTACGAAATAAAATGAATAATTTACTAATTTCATTTTTTTATTGATGAATTTAAATTTGGATAAAACACATCGCTGGGTTTTATGGTATTTGTTAACGAGGATTCAACAAGTGTGCATTATCAATTGCAAATCGAACTTAGTCAATATTTGCTCGCTTTGTATCGCAGTTCAATTTTGCCACTACTGTTTATTTATTGATGATCCTCTATAGTTCATGCTATAAGATCATAATGTATTAAAATCACACAGACTTCATTACCAATATCAGTTTTACGACATAAATCATTTAGTAGATTAAGTTATGATTATAGAATTATTATAACCTACTTTTCAAAATGATGATTTTAATGATTTTAGTTTTATCAATAATGATAAATATTTGATATGTCTTTTTCAATTCACGTTATAATATTTTAATTTATGTGTTAATAATGTTAATACATTATATAAATATTATAATAACTGCAATAATAATTTATAACCGCAAGATCATTTATTGTTTCCAGGTTTTTTTTTTTAATTAATAACATTTTTTCTAGCGAAAAGCTTTGGTTGTAACGGTTGCAATTTCCGGAAAATACATGCATACGCTGACTGTGAGCTATGCGTCAGTCGATTAATTCCTGATAGATTCTAAAAATAAATGATTCATTGAAAACCGAGTAATATGGATTTTTTTTAATAAGAAATTTGTCAGAGTTTTAATGGATATGATTTAATAACAGCAAAACTATTAACTGAAGTTCCAGTGAAAGGAATTGTATTGATTTCCGAAATATTCAATACATTACTACGAACTAGTACAGTGAAAAGTTGCACTAATTATAGTAATTCCTAAACCTGCCGAAGAAATCTTATCATATAAACCGATAAGTCACTTACCGCTTTTATAAAAAGTTTGTGAAAAACTTCTTGTTAACCAATTGTAACTCATAATAGCATTAAATAGATTGATACCAGAACATTAGTTTGTAAATTTCATCTACTAAGCCCTAGAAAAAAAGTTACAGCTCGGCTGTCTTTTTGGAAATATATCGCAAGCATTCGATAAAGTATGGCATTTCGGTATATTATAAAACATTAAGAAGAAATTTCCATATAATAAATATAAAATAATGAAACTATATCTTGAGAATACAACGTTTTAAGTGATCATATATTTACAATCTATCACAAAAAAGACATTGAGCAAATTTGTTAGTGGTAGAATTGTCATGTGGATGGGGAACTCAAGAGTATCCATCTGTATAAATTAACTTATAATTATTTAATTAATTATGTGGTAAGTCTACATGTTTATGTTTGATTAACTAGTGGATCAGTGATTCTCAACCATTGTGCCACGGCACTTTTGTGTGCCGCCAAATTTTAGAATTGAACCCATTGTTTTTTGCATCCAGAAACACTTGTTACAAAATATTTGCCATCAGAATTGAAATTACTTGAGGAACAATGTGTTAAAATGGTTAATTCTATAAAATCAAGACCATTAAAAAGTCGCTTATTTAGTAATGTATGCCAAACTATGGAAGCTAAGTACGAATCCTTGTTACTGCATATAGAAGTAAGGTGATTGTCCAGAGGTAAAGTTTTATTGCGTGTGGAATGTGGAATTAAAAGACGAAATGAAAATGTTTTTTGAACAAAATAAAAATTATGATTTTGTTTATTTGTTGGAAGATAAAATATGGTAGATTACTTATATCAGATATTTTTGTTATTTAAAATATATTAAACTCAACAGAAAAACTGGTGGGATTCCAAAAACAAATAACTTTATGGAAGAAAAAAGCTAAGGAAGGCAATTTTGAAAAGTTTGAGTCAGTCCCAAAAGATTTTAATAAAACTATTCATAAAATTGTTATTGACCATTTGGCAACATTAGAGAAGAAAATTATTCAGTATTTCCCAAATTTAAATATAATTTTTTTTATTGGGTTGGTAATCCATTTGTGATAACGAATACTTCTGTATTTGAATTAACTTTGAATGAAGAAGAAGAACTAATTTCGCTTTCTAATAATCGAGATTTAATTTTAAAATATTCGGAAGAATCAATTAAATCATTTTGGATTAACATTAGATGCGATTATCACATGCCAAAAAAGGTTTTTAAAATATTTTTAGAATATTCTACATCTTATTTGTGTGAATTCGGATTTTCAGTATTAACCAATATAAAAACGAGAAAATGATAATGATAGATGTAGAAGAGGATATGAGAATTGTCATTGTCATTTTTGCGACCAAATATAAATGAAAAAAACATCAAGCTCAAATTTCTTATTAAAAGTATGCTCAAGTTAATAATACTTGTAGTACATATTATTTTATTTTACATTCAAAATTATTATCATAAACTATTTTACACAGTGTATTATTAGTAAATAAACAACTTTTAAACTTATCTTTTTCTTTATGTGCCGTCAAATTTTGAAATCAAAAAGTGTGCTGCAACAAAATAAAGGTTGAGAATCATTGTAGTATATTTTAGACTAGTTTATTTGGGTGTGATTGTAGTACCTTTCACTAAAGTTTGTAATTATACTCTTAACTATTTCCTTTTCTAAATCACTTGTATAACACTTGAGGATATATCAGGGTGTGTCGGTAATTGTAGACAATGTTTTTGATTGAAATCGCTGGAGAATTTCGATGTTAGAGTTGCTCGCTGAACCCAACAACTGTATTCCTTAGGTCCATACTGCTTTGAGAATAGTTTTATATATTAATAATTTGTTCTCTAATATAGCACTGATTTTCTTCCAATATCCAATACATTTTGCTGAATTTCAACCATAATTTCCTTCCATATATGTTTCTTCTAGTTAAGTCGTCTATCCAAATGCATTCCAAGGTATTTTACGGGCTCCTCTTGTGGTAGTACATTTTTGTTTAAAGTTACTGGTGGATATATTTTCTGTCTCATAGTAAAGGTCCATTTCTTTTCGTTGGCTTTAATACGCCAGCCTCTGATTTTTTAATCTGATTAAACTCAATTTGCAAGTTTTGCAAAACAACTTTTGGAATACTATCAGATAACATTAGTGCTTTATCATCTATGAATGTAGCGATAATTATTTTATTTGGTGTTGGGAGATCTGATGTGAATATGAAATACAGGTCAAAATACGCTTCCCTGCGGTACCCCAGATCCAATTGGAAACAGGTTAGAGCTTTATGTAACTTTATAGTGAAACAAAATCTGTATATACCACATTCATACTGAAGAAAGACACCTACTTTACGTACTTAATTACCAAGAATTGCCCAAATTTCATATACATTTTAGAAAACTCTACAGGATAATAGGGCAAACGTTGGAAATATGAGTAGATATTACATTACTAATATACAAGGTAATAATGAAACCGGTAAGAAAAGATTCAATGGAAATTCCTAAGAAATATTATCAAAGCAAATAATAGGCAAATACATGATAGAAGTCTTCACCTCGACCTAATTTAAGATAGAATACCAATGTTTATTATTAGCTACGAAGATAGACTAAAATCAAATTCGGCTGAACCAGCAACTCGAGACAATTTCTGCAAACGTATACAAATAATGAAATTTTACCAATATATTTATTTTTACATTGATGAGAACAAAATCCTTTAAATATTGTGCTCTGTACTTCGGAGTTTGTCTGGACACGTATCACATGAATACGAAACTTCTCGTCAACCACTAGACTTGGGTCAGAACTTGCAGTTCCTTTTTGGCCCTTTTTGCACAACATGGAGCTTCCTATTTAGTAGGATATTCATCGGTGAATAACGTCGATGCTTGGTCACGATTTATAATTATAACATGACGCTACAATATCGTTTATTATAAAAAGTTTTATACCCTTAAAAAATCGGCTTATTAACTACATATTTAATTTAGTAGATATTTTTTATTTAATAGATTTTTTAAATTAAATTAATGTTACCAAGATTGTTTCAGTGTGATTAATAATTTAACTGGAATAATCTGCTGCGTCCGTTCAGAAATAAATGTAAACAACAGAGTTAATAATAGTGATGTTCTTCGTTATATGCTCAGTACACCTGCATTGCTTTCCATTATCCGTGGCTTATGAAATTATTTGTAGCAGCAAAGGTCCAAATTCTTCACTCCAGGCACAAAGTGATTCGCATCGGTAGACTTTGGTTTTATCTACAAAACAAGATTCTTAATTTTTATTGCTACAGATTATTTTGGCTTATGTTTAATTCCTTAAAATAGTAAATCATTAAAATACGATTAAAAAAATTTAAAAAAATATATCAAATATAATAAATGAATCAGATCACATTACGCAATCTATTTATGAAAATCGAAATTACATTTTTAGACAACATTCCACTTTGTTCAAATTTTCGTTCTTTGGCAAAACAAATAATCATATAATGAAATTCAAAATCATTATTATATTGGATTAAAAAGAAAGTAATTTTGGTTTTATAGAATGAATAAATAAACATGACGCTTTCAATTTATGAAAACCAAAATTACTTTTTTTAGACAACATTCCACTTTGTTCAGATTTTCGTTCTTTAAAGACAATAAACAATCATATAATGTAATTAAAATTAATCATTATATTGGGTTGGAACTAAAGTAATTTTGGTTTTATAGAATGAATAAATAAACATAACGCTTTCAATTTATGAAAATCGAAATTACTTTTTTAGACAAAATCCCACTTTGTGCAGACTTTTATTGCATAACATAATGCAATTAAAAATTAATAGAATAAATTGTCATTACTTGGAGACGATAATCCAGAAATAAATTTCTGTTTTATAGAATTAATAAATAAATGTAATGAAATAATGAAAAATAATTTATGAAAACTGAAATTACTTTCTTCTCAAACCAATATATTTAGTCAATCGGATAGATTCAGGATGTAACATCTGAAACTTCTCGTTGACAAAGAATAAACAACAGTTGATTTATTGAAGCGAATTGACTTTCTAACTCTAGTTTGTTCTCTAAATGTGATATTGATTAATGAATTTACCTCAAGAACGGCATTAAAACATTCTATCATATAAATCTTTATATTTATATTTACTATAATAATCTAATTTGAAATCTCTCTACTTAAAATAAAAAAAATAGCTTTATTTAACTACAACATTATGATTTAATGAACATATACGAGTATATTTGATCGACAGCTTTACATAAAGTTATTGAAAATATTTGAACAATCGTTATTGAATTTTAACTCCGCATTCTACGTTCTAACATTGGCCGATAAATTCAATTTTCAGCTTGTTCCTGTATTTTTGTTCGATTTTCCTCTCCTCTTCGACATCCATTCTCTATTCTCTCTTTCTACTTTTGGGCTCTTTCCATCATGTAACATTTGGTCACAATTGCATCGATTTTATCGCACGCTGCGAATATAAAGTCCGGCAAATTCATTAAGCGGATAATTAAAAGCGTCAACCGAATTGATAGAATGTTTCGGTTAGACCAGAGGTTCTATTTTTTCTAACGACCCATTTTTAGAATTTATAAATACAGGAATTAATGGCATATAGTTTAGATGAACAGATTTTACCAAAATACCGAAGATAAAATCATATAAAAACAGAAATAAAAAATTAGAATATATTTTGCTCATTTTCAATTTAGTTTGGTTTACAATTTTTAAAACGGATTTATTGAAGCATGGAAATGTATCTTTTTTTATATTAATAAACATGCATTTTGGAACTCCACAACTGTATTCCTTAAGACCACACCGATTATTAAAATAAATGAACAGATTCATAAAAAATACGAACTAAATCAGGGTTTTGTCATTTATTTGATATTTTATTATCAAAATATAGTTAATTAAATGAATATACTAATTATTCCTTGATGTGTCGAAGTCTTTCGATAAGGTGTGACATACTGGTATACTCTATAAGTTCAAAATTAATCTTCCACTATGAAGTATTGAAATCCTATCTAAATGACAAAAAGTTTTTTTATTAAAGTGGAGGAAGTATTTGTACTAAGCTGAGCTGCATCCAATCGGGCGTTCCACATGGGAGTGTCCTGGGTCTAATTTTATATCTTTTATATACAGATGATATTCCAACAGACAATACAAACATGGCAATATTTGAAGATGACACCGCAATTATGGCATCAGATGAAAGATTCTTAAGATATTTTTTAAGATATAATTTAAGAAAAGGCAAATTGGAATAAATCGATTCATACATCTTAAAACGAGATTTATGTTCTCCAGTAAGACTTAACAACAAAGTACTTCCATCATCTTCAAAGCTGAGATACTTGTTTATGCATCTGGACACAAGACTGACTTGGAAGAATCAACTTCAGATAAAGCAAAAACAATTGGAAATCATCAATTTAGAAAGTTGTATTGGTTGCTTCTGGCAAATTCGCTAATGACTATAGAGAATATGTTACTAGTTTACAAAGTTGAACTAAAAACTACAAAATTTGGATATACGGTATTCATTTGTGGGAACTGCAAGCACATCAAATATTTAAATAAAATCAAAAATATATGTTGAATAGATATTGGTGCAGGACTTAGGAATAATGACAGTGGAAGAGGTTACCAAATACTTTACCAATACATGAATACGCTTGACTCTCATTAGAACATATTGGAGATCTTCCTTCTAGACAACAGGGAGACACCAATACGATTGAAGCAGTTAAAGTATTTGGATGTTCAATTTAGATTTAATTAAAAAGACGTATAAACACCTTGGAATGTTACCACTGGGCAGCAAGTTCCTCGAACTGATTTGGTAATGTTCTAATGAATAGATTTCAAATAATGTACGACAAAAAAAATGCTAATTAATAACTTTAATTGAATATTACATCTAAAAAGTTTTTCAAAATTATCTTATATTTCTTATCTTATTTTCTTTCATTTAGTTTCCACTGCCCAATTTTTGCTCAACGTCTTCAAATTCCATTCGAGGCTGTCACTGTCGCCCACTTTGAGAACCACTGGTTTAAACCAATTGTCTTTAGCTACTAGGTGCGACACGAAATTATTCAATTGCATTCGGTATGAATGAAACCGGAGTTCCCCTTCATTAGTTATCGATTGATGTCGTTTGTAACGGTTAATAAAAAATGAAACAAATATATATGGTAAAAGGAAAGCATCCTGACAGACTGGTAAACGAACGGGAGGACGGAGAAAAACAAAACCTCCGCCGAGTGCTTAAATAATTCAGATGGTCTGACGGTCGATAAAGAAATTCCCACATGCAGGACATGCAGAAGATGTTATTAACACATGAATGATTTACTTGTTTAAAGGGGCCCTTTGTGAATACATGGCCACAGCACAGAACTTTTTACGATGTCCCTTGTAATTTCACTAATTATTTCTATAAAAAGACCAAAATCAATTTCGTTTCAATTAAAGCATAAAGCGTAAAGCATCGCTCATTATTTCAAAATCATTCAATAAACTATTCAGTTTATTTTTTATTTCTAATAACAACATTAAAAAATAATTAAGTGCATTATTATTTACTGTCTGACAAATTATAAAAAAAATTATAACTGTAGTTTATGAATGATTGAATTATTGCTTATAATAATATTTTGGGTACAATTGTATATTCTTACATATCTTATATTTCCACAAAATTTGTTTATTTTTTACAGTCCCATAATTTAATTTCGATCGGGTTCTTTTTGCAACTTTTCGTAATATGGGCTCTCGTGATAACAGCGGAATATTGGAATTAAACGTGGTTTAGATAACAGTTTCATAAAATTGTTTTATTATATGAGTCTATAAAATATTTATGCAAAAATATAATTATTATATAATGACAATAAAATAATGTATAGGTTTACATATAATTTTACCATTTACTAAAGATAAAAGTGAACCTGCATATACTTATTTCTATATTTTTGCAAAAAAAATAAATCTTGATTGAACATTTGATATTGCAGAATGTAGACTTTCTTCATCGTTTTACAGTATTGATAAATATTCTCATAATTCGGAAAATTTTTCTTGAACTTTTATTTGTAAATAACTGATGTTATTTTTGTTAATGCTATTTAGTGGTGTGATTTAATTTTATTAGAATTAAGATTGAATTCTATTAGAATTGAACTTTTACAATTACTGTTAATGTGAACTTTTCTAGTAATACTTTAAATTTTATTATATTTTTTTATTATAAAGCAATCTTTTATTATATGAAAATAATAATAACGTATTTATAATAATAATTTATTATAAATACACTACTTTTTTCTTGATGCAATGATTTTTTGAAATAAAGTTTTGAAAATTATTAAAAATAATGAATGAAACAAATTATTTCTACTCATCATAAATCTTTAAACATTCCCATACAACTACATGTAATAATCAAATTTTGTAATTGAAGTTCTTTTGTAAATAACGTAAAAGTTTCGTCACTTTTAAAAGTAACACTTTCTTCAAAATATTTATTTATTTGAAAATTTTAAAAGTGTTTTTAAACGCACTGAATGCTTAAACTTTCTGCAGAGAAAAAAAAAACTAAGTAAACAATAAGCTTTTAATGTTATTAGATGTAAATTGATATTGCAAAAATTATTCGATATATTTCCGATCTGTAATATGTTTGCGAATATTGTTATTAGTTCTCTTCAATGATCCTCCAACTACAGATATTCCTCCAGACCGATATAACTTCCTAGACATTGGTCCAATGTCGAGTTTCATAAAAAAAAATACAAAAAGTTGAATAGATACAAAATTAAAATTCTTAGTTCAATCTTTATTCAATATTATTATAATGTAAACCGTATAAAAATGCGTACAATACAACACTCAGACGTATCACATTTCCTTTACATAACAAACACTTGCTAAATGTGTATATATGTATAAAGCGCATGTATGAAAGAGAAAAACACAAAGTCGAAAACTATATGTATTCAGAAATTATTTATTTAATTTCATATAAAACATTAAGATCGCGCCATCCACTTCAACAGAATAATCAATCCAGATTAATCCTTTAATTCTCAGAATTAATAGAACATCTTCAGACAAATTTCTATATCATAAAATGTATGTTTATAATTAAATAAGTAATGATTTTAGACATACGATAATAGTTTTTATATTTATGGTTTAAAAATTGTTTTTTTATTAGTATTTTTATCAATTTTGGTTTTGTAGAGTGAAATAAAATTCAAGAACTTCAAGAATGATCTTTAATAAATTATATATTTTCCATTTTATCCGATGAGCTTTTGCCATCTTTTTTATAACTTCTTGATTTCTCGCTCTGGAGATTACACCAATTACATTCGGATGTCTCCTCTGAGGGGACATCGTAAGTCTTGCATAACACTCGGATGTCCTCTCAGAGGAGTCATAAAAGATTATTAGTAATTACGGAAGATGTACTCATTCCACCACAAGTTTCCATGAAGTTTTCTGTTGAAATGATACAAGAAAGTAAACAAAAATATTTACCAAAATATAAGAAAAAAATAGCTGGTTTTTCATTGGAATATAACTTGAGAAGTTTGTCATCAGTGCTGCAGTTCGTATTAAAGCTTCGGGCGTTACAGATAGATCCCTGCACTAGTTAGTCTGAAAATGAGAAAATAAAGTCTAGAAAATCAGCTGACTGCTGGCTGATTTTCTAATCTGTTGAAAAATGTAAGAAATAAAATGTTGATGTTTTTGCAAAAATATACAAATCTATATAAATAAAACTTTATTAAAATACATAAATTGGCGCAGAGTTCATCTCCTAAACCAGCAGTTTCCAATCTGAGATATACATACGATTACAAAGGGAAATAGTCGACAAATTAAATATTTATGTAAAATAAATGTAACTCACCCCAAATATTTCTGTAAATCATGACATATCAATATTTAAAAAATCAAAAATAAGTTTGGAAATAACTGCCCTAAACTAACAGTTAGAAAGTAAATTACATGAAATTTATTTCTAAAGTAATCTAAAAGTACAAACTATCGGATGTCATGTACATATGGAAAATGCTATCTATTTGTGGAAATCTACATTATTTTGTTGCCGACTTTTTGTTGATGACTTTTATTAACTATCTTAAAAAATTATAGAAAAACTTTTTCATTTGACCTAATAATACTAAAGTATGATGTTATTGTAGGCTACCAGCTGATTCAAGAATTCAAACCATGGCAGAATTACCACATTCATTATTTACAATGAGTAGTATCACTTTATGAATATATAATGTGTTTAATTCAAATACTAAATACATTTTTCTACAAGTAAAACAATATGATCGATATAAACTATAACGAGTTAATATTTAAAGAAGTGATAAATAATTAAGAAAAAGCAAGGTCAATGTTAGGTTAAAATTTAGTTACGTGTACTTTTCGATTAAGTAATATATTATTTATTCTTTTAACGAATCAATTTATCTAACATAAAACCACATTCAATAAAAAAATAACAATTAATTAACTTGAGTTAATTTTTTTTTAAATAAATTCAAATAATAAATTTGTTACTGTTTTTAATTATTGAATATACTATTTAATACTTTAGAAAATATAATTTTAGCAAATTTGGTTATAGGATAATTGTATGGGTCGATTGTTCTGTAGCCCATTTTTTTTTAAATAAATAAAACAGAAAATTTTGTAAAATGGTTTAATTCATTATTATTACATTAATCAGATTTTTCGCTAAGAGATCGTTTCTGCTATTGTATTTTTAATCAAATAGCTATTAGCAACCTATAAAATGCATCTAGTCTAAAAGCTGAGCTTCTATCATGTTTTGCAAAAAATAGTTATTTTTTATCAAATTTTGAAGTATTTCTTTGGATTTGAAGATGAAGAGTTGGAAGCTATATTTTCATTCGATTATGAAAAACTGATGAGCAAAAGATTGTTGGTGTCCATGTTGATGAATGAAATAATGGTGGTTCAAAAAGTTTCGAGATTTTATTCTTAACGATGATAAACGTTCTGAAAGGTCTATCGAGATTGATAACGATCAAATCTTTATTTTAATTAAAAAATAATCCACATAATATCACTTGACAGATTGCCAAATATTAGGAAAACTAAATGTAGCATTACGAATTAAACGCCCTAATTGAAAACCGCTGATGTAGGTTAAAATAAGTTTTTTTTAATTTTTATTATTTGTCAAGTCAAAGTTCCCTTCGTGTTATTTATTGTCTACTGATAAAAAGAGATATTATTAAAGCGTAATTGTGTCAAATTATCAAAATATGGCATTAAAAAACATAATAAGAAATGTAGGTAGAAAAAACACTTATCTAAGCTCAACTGAAACCAAGCAAAAATAAATATTAGAGGAATTAATAAAATATAAAGGTTTCTCACAATGGAACATTGTATGTCCAAACTAGTTATAATATGAATGTGTACACCAGAACTTATTCTTCATAGTGCAAATTTGGCAGAAGCAACAAATACAACTTTCGAAATTTGATTTCAAATTATTCGCGCTTTCCCTGAATGAAATAATAGTGGTTCAAAAAAATTCAAGAATTTAGTCTTAACGATGATAAACGTTCTGAAAGGTCTATCGAGATTGATAACGATCAAATCTTTATTTTAATTAAAAAATAATCCACATAATACCACTTGACAGATTGCCAAAATATTAGGAAAATCGAAATGTAGCGTTGCGAACCATTTGCATCGATTTGATATGATTTCCAGATATAATATTTGGGTTCGGCACAATCTAAGTAAGGAAAATATAATTGATTGAGTTAACGTTTTTGATTTATTACCAAAACTCAATAAGAACTAAATATTCATCCATCATATTTGTTTGATACAAAAATCAAATACTTATGAAATGAATGGACTAATATAATTTATATTAATTTATATATTAAAAAATATCTCTGTTGCTAACCGAAAATTACGATATTACATATTGGCCTATCAAATAGTTTGAATTATTAAGTAATTTTGAATGTGTTCAAAGTAAATAATATTTCATGCAATCCATAAAGTGAGGCCAAATGTGAGCATATTTAGTTTAGACTTCTCTCGAGGAATGTAGCTTTTTAATTAATTTATACGCAGCGCATCTACGACGTAAATATTATTTATTGCTTCGAAACGGATAACATGAAATTGTTTACATTTACTTATAATCTGTTTCATTTACTCACAAATAAACATCGTATCGTAATGCATATATTTATTGAATGCGATTTAAACATTAAGCTGTTATCAAACTATTGATTATATTAGTTGTAAATGTATAAATTGAGTCTCTTTCAATTTTGATTTAAAACTAATTGCTTATGTTTGTTTTTGGTAATAATATAAACCTACTGTTTACATCAGTGATTCTCAACCTTTTTTTTGTCACGGCACACTTTTGATGATTTCAAAATTTGACGGCACACATAGATAAACATAAGTTTAAAAGTTGTTTACTTATCTATAATACACTGTGTAAAATAGTTTATGATAATAATTTTGAATGTAATATAAAATAATATGTACTACAAAAACAACATTACGCTTCTACATTCTACAACAGTCTCGATGTTTTTTTCGTTTTTATGTTGGTAAATATTGAAAATCGGAATTCAAACAAATAAGATGTAGAAAATTGTAATAAAATGTATAAAGTTTTTTGGCTATCATGGGATAATCGGATCTAATGTTAATCCAAAATGAATTAATTGATTTTTCCGAATATTTTAAATTTAAATCTCGATTATTAAAAAGCGGAATTAGTTCTTTCTCTTCATTTAAAGTTAATTCAACTACAGAAGTATTCGTTATCACAAATGGATTACGAATCGAATCAATTTTTTTTATATCTAAATTTGGAAAATAATGTCAAATAGTCAATAACAATTTTATGAAAAGTTTTATTAAAATCTTTTGGGACTGGCTCAAACTTTTCCAAATTGCCTTCCTGAGCTTTATTCTTCTATAAAGTTATTTGTTTTTGGGGTCCCACCAGTCTAATATATTTTCTTTTGGCCTTTGAACACTTGTAATTAAAAACAACAAAAATATCTGATAAGTAAACATTGTCATTTCATCTTTTAATTCCACATACCACACGCGATAAAACTTTTTCTCTGTACAAACACCTTACATCCGTATGCAGTAACAAGGATTCGTACTTAGCTTGGCATAAATGACTAAATAAGCGACTTTTTAGTGGTCTTGATTTTATATAATTAAACATTTTAACACATTATTCTAGAACTATTTTCTATTCTGAAGTCAAATATTTTGTAACAAGTGCTTCTGGATGCAAAAAACAATGGGTAACTAATATATTCTTTATATCTAAACTCGCTTTAAGAATTTGGCGGCAATCGGATTAGTTTCCAAACTTTTTGTTCAATATATTTTTATATATGATGAGCAGGGACTAATTTCCATTTTTTATAGATACATAAATATTAAATTTCTCATAAAAATTTCCCAATTTGAAAACAGCTGGTTAAAATAAGTTGTTTTTTTAGTTTTTATCATTTTTATCAAATTTAATATAATTCGTGTTATTCATTATTTATTGAGAAAATGAGATATTAATAAAGCGTAATTGTGTCAAAGTATCAAAAAGTGGCAGTAAAAAGCATCAAAAAGATTGAGAAATGTAGGTAAAAAATACACTTATATAAAACCAACTGAAACAAAGCAGAAATAAATGTTGGAGGAAGTAATAAAATATAAAAGGAATTGTAAACTTTTTAGGGACAACTTAATATACAGTAACAACTCTGTTACGAAGTTATATCGTAGAAAAAATACACCAATAAAGAATCAATTGAAAAAAGTTATTTCTCTCGGAAAAATGTTACTACTTAAATGAATCAAATTATGACCAGAAGTTTTACTAGAAAAAGAAGATAATATTCTATAAATTAGAAATGAATATATAATTTACAATATTGCAATCTATTTGTTAAAACATTTTTTACACCTATGATTCTTCTCAAACATTTTCAATGGAATCCTTTTTTTAATGTTTGATGAGCTAGCAGTTTCTCACAATGGAACATTGTATGTCTAAAGCAGTTTTTGTATACATTTCTTCTCCACAGTCAATTGAAAGAATTTGAAAGAAGTAACCAATACAACTTTTGAAATTTTATTTCCAATTTTACGCGCTTTGCCTGGCCCTTCGAAGTCAACCTAAGTTTTTATCTAAGTACAAACCCAAGAATCTCTCCTTTAAAGATGATGGAACTACTTTATTGTTGAGTCTAACTGGAGGACATCTTAAACTATAATATCTCAAGCAAATTAAGCTATTCTTTAAGATGTTGAGATGCAATTATACTATTTTTGTATTGTTTATTGTTGTAATATCTGCTGTATATAAAAGATATAAAATTGGACCCAGGATACTCCCCTGTGGAATGCCTGATTCGATTATGAAAATATCTATTTAATTTATAAAAATAATTTCAATATTAATATTTCAATCTAAACCGAAATAAAAGTGTATTATTTAAAAAAAGTTAATTCCGTAAGAAATAACAGTAGTTTTTTTTTGTACGTATTTTATCTCAAATAATTAATCTATATTAATACATTATTAATTATAAATAAATCGAATAAAAAGGTCAAAGTTATTGAAAATGTGATAGAGGAGGAAGTTATATTGCAACCCGTTTTGTTATAACATGTAAGCTGATAAAATGTATAATTTTTGTTTTGCAACGGTATTACACAGTAGAATTATGTGAATATTACTCAGAAAATGTACAAATTTGCTTAAAACTGAAGTAAAAAGAATGATAAATTAATGCTGAAAATAAATAAGTATGAGCTTATAATCTATTTACTTACGTAAAAATAATAAAGAAAAAAATAATAATTAAACATGTATTTTCATATTCGCCTTATGTTCTTCATGTTTGGTTTGGTTGTACATAATAATACATATAAACAATTTGGTTTGCACATTCGTCAACCATTCATATTCGAAGTGACTGCAATGTACTTTTTTATTAATTTCCAGAGGCAAAAGTGTACATTTGCCGAAAAATAACATATATAATTGTCATATATATTTTTTTAAATATTGTATTGTCAAAACTTACTTTCTTAGACAGAAATAATCAAGTTATAATTTTCTTTTTGTAGAAAAATAAAGAATTAATTTATAACCGCGTTAAAAACAATATTTCCTCTCCTTTTTCAGTATTTTGTCTCATATAGATAATGAACTAAAGTGGTGGTTTAAGAATGTAGTAGAAAATATTACAAAATTATGTTTTTTTTAATGCAATTTACCAAACGGTTGGAAAGAAGTCATTTACAAAATTTTCTTAAATGGAGAAAATTATGAACGGTTTAATGTCGACAAAGTAGATGAAAAACATTTATTACATGTAGAAGATGATAAGTTTCCAATTGAGTATTTAGAAAGAATAAATTGAAAATGTAATTAAAGGGTAACCAAATACTTAAAATGTTTATTAATCCAGTGAAAATTTTGCTTATTTCGGGAAAAGAGAGAAAAAAACATAATTTAATCATCTTTAAATTCAAATTTTGTTATTTTTTATATTAGAACGTATAACGTAATATTTACTTATAAATAACAAGTTTTGTTAAAGGTAAATAATTTCGCATCGCATAGAAACTTAATTAATTAATTAAAGTGAATCTTTTAGGTTTTGTATTTCTTAATTAAATCTGTTCACAAATTAAAAATCGAAGGAACGAAATTGGTTCTATCAATTGGACGTAATTGTATGCAAAAGGGCTTGGTGGAAATGCAAATTCGAACAAATGAGGCATAAATAGCGAACGTGAATGGAACACGAGGCGTGCAACAGACGAGGTATCCAATTTGCAATTAAAATGTGCCCCGTTGACGATCAGTTTGTTTATCTTCTTAAACATCGATTAATTAGTGCTGGGAACGAAGCACGTGCGGGAAACATTTCCGGAAAAGGCGACTCGGACCGGAAGTCGAAAGGCATTCCCGAATCAATGAATGTCACGACCTCATTTAGCGCAACCTACAAATACACACACCTCCACAGTGTGTGTGTATATATATATATATATATATTATTTATATAAAAATAGAACTCAATATAGGAGGATACGTGAAGCAAAAAAAATGCGAATCGAATCTAAGGATGGGGAACATCAAAATCGATGATGATGATAGAACGAAATGAAATGGAAAAAGTAGGTCGGAGCGACCGAATATTTTCTTATATATGTAACCATTTCGCAAATTAAATCTCTTTGCATAATAAACCTGCACCATTTTTTTTTTCTTCATTATTATTCTTTTCTCAGGAGGCAGCCAATTTTCAGGAGATGATTTATATAGACCTGCTGAAATAGTAGACTCTTGATTTTTTAAATTCAGCGCACGAAAATGTTAAATTCGGGCTTATTCAATTTGAACAAGGGGAGAATAAAAAAAATGATCCTCTTGAGAAATGCTCACAAAAATGTTTATCTGCTTGAATTAATTCTATTAGCAGTTATATATCTCTTACCTTATTTTCTTTCACGTTTATTGCAACATTCGCAAAAAGTAGACAAAGATAAATTAAAACAAAATATATAAACCGTAGCAAATCCGTTATTTATTTATAAATTATTGTAATAATATTGAGTATTCGAAAGAATAAAATAAAAAAATAAAAATTAAATAGTGAATTATAGAATTATATTTACATTGATTCTTAAAGTGTGCCGCCAAATTTTAGAAATTTATATAGTAAAAATTATAATGCTTTTTCTTATTACGAGTAATTACTTATTGTTTTTTTGCATCGAGATGAACTTGTTACATGTGTTAAAATGGTTAATTATATAAAATCAAGACGATCAAAAAGTGGCTCATTTAGTAATTTATGCCAAGCTATTGAAGCTAAATGCTTGTTACAGCATACGGAAGTAAGGTTATTGTCTAGAGGAAAAGTTTAATCGCGTGTGCTGGAAGTACAAGACGAAGTGAAAATATTTTTTGAAAATAAAAATTATAATTTTGTTCACTTGTTGGAAGATAAAATATGATGTGCTAAAATTAGCCATTTTCTTTATTTTTAATAACAAAAATTCAAATATGCAAGGGCTAAAATAAAATATATTAAACTCAGCAGATAAACAAGGGGGATTCCAAAAACAAATAACTTTATGGAAGTATAAAGCTCAGGAAGGCAATTTGGAAAAGTTTGAGTCAGTCCCAAAAGATTTTAATGAAACTATTCATAAAATTGTTATTTGACAGCATTAGAGGAAATAATTAATCATTATTTCCCAAATTTAGATAAATTGATTGGTAATCTATTTGTTATAACGAATACTTCTGTATTTGAATTAACTTTGAATGAAGAGCAAGAAGTAATTTAGCTTTTTAATAATCGAGATTTAATTTTAAAATATTCTGAAGAATCAATTAATTCATTTTGGATTAACATTAGATGTGATTATTCCATGATAGCCAAAAAAGCTTTAAAAATGTTATTACAATGTTCTACATCTTATTTATGTGAATTTCGGTGAATTATTTATGTGAATTTTACGACCAAATATAAATGAAATTATCAAAAAACATCAAGCTCAAATTTATCTGTTTATTAATTAACATAGTATGATTTAATTAATTTTATGCAGTTAAGTGTAGTATGTTGAACTTGTTAAGTCTGTATGTTCGGCCTACTAGCAGATTTTCCGCTAGTTTCTTTTGGCATGTTTTCTATTGGTACCTTTCACTTATGTTTGTTTTTACACTATTAACAATTTCCTTTTATTTATCACAATGTAGTCACCCCAATAGTGTAGGGACATATCAGGGTGCATCTGTACGTAATGTTTTTGATTGAAATAGTTGTAGTATTTAGATGTTAGAGCTACTTGCTGAACCGCACAACTGTAATTGTACAGTAACTTTTCAGCACGCTATATTTTTTTTATTTGAAATTGAATTTTATTGAACCAAAAGAAAAATATATTGGAAAGCAATTTTTTTGTTTGAATTTATTTCGAATTTTTGATATGGCCGAACTATGGCTCTAAATCGGTCGACAATCGAGTCGCTCGCTGCACATCTTGAGCACATCAACACTCTGGTATTTTTTAGTGCAAACCTTGACCTGCAAAATACCCCATACCGAAAAGTTGAGTGGGTTTTAATCTGATGACCGTGGAGGCCACTGTGCGGTCGACATTAAGTGTGGTACGTTATCTCTCAGCAATTGTTGGTTCTCATCAGAGAAGACGATATTCCGCAAACGAAATAGCTCATTGGCTCTATCGCGCTAAGTTTTTTTTTTATAGCGGTGGGATCTTGTCCTTTTTAGAACTTATAAAGCTTCACTTTATGTTCGTTTTCAGTATTGTTTGCAAGGTTGTTTTCAATATATTCAGCTGAACAGCTATTTATATTCCACTACGTCGCGGATTTTGTTCAATTCGAGCTTTAACTTTCCGAACTACTTCTGCCGCAGATGCATTTTTTTCCAACCATCAATCGTTTCAAGGCTTTCAGAACTAATTGTTAACTCCTTATCCAGATATATTTCTTCCAAGTGTGTCGTCTATCCAAATACTTTCAAAATTTACAAAGTTATATGGTCCACCTTCGGCAGTACGTTATATTTTAAAGTAAATAACAGGTGAATATGTTTTCTTCCTCATCGTAAAGATGACACGAGTCGATATAGTTTTGTTGGCCTTGATTCGCCATTATTTGAACCAGTGTTCAATCTGATTTAGTTCACTTTGCAAGTTTTGCGATGTAACTTATTTCTGGATTATTATCGGAGGATAATAATGTTGTCTGCGGATGTAGCAATAATTATTTTAATGTGAAAATAGGATACAGAATAGGTTCAAGTACACTTCCTTGCTGTACCCCAGATCCAATTGGAATTCATTTGGAGCTTTCATCTTGCAACTTTATCCGGAAAAATCTATCCTTCACATAAGTTTTTATAATTTGTAGGAAAGTGTATAGAAGTATTTTGTTAATGTTATTGACCAGTTCAGGATACCATACTTTATCGAAATCCTAGGAAAGATAGCAAACAATTCAGTAGAGCAATTCTTCAAGAGCGGTTTCGAAATAGTTTGGAGCTTTCTTCTTGCAACTTTATCCGGAAAAATCTATCCTTCAGATAAGTTTTTATAATTTGTGAAAAAATGTATGGAAGTGTCTTCTTAATATTATTGACCAGTTCAAGATACCATACTTTATCGAAATCTTAGGAATGATAGCAAACAATTCTTCAAGAGCGGTTTCGAAATAGTTTGGAGCTTTCTTCTTGCAACTTTATCCGGAAAAATCTATCCTTCAGATAAGTTTTTATAATTTGTGGGAAAATGTATGGAAGTATCTTTTTAATGTTATTGAGCAGTTCAGGATACTAAACTTTATCAAAAGTCTTCGAGATAGCAATCAATTTAGCAAAGAAGAATTACAAGAGCGGTGGTGATTACTTTAACAATCCGGTCAATTTGTCGCACTGTATTCCAAACAAGTATTACGGGATTATGTTATTTTGGGTCAATATATTTTAGTACTAACTTTTCCATTGATTGTTACTAGCTTTTGTCTCCTCTTAGCGCAAGTTCTTTCAGTACATTTCCAGTGATTAGGTCATATCCTAGTACTTAATTCGATTTTATATTATTCTGTATCATTAATTGAATTTCGCTGCAGTTGAATGGTTTAATTGGATGATCCATCTAGAATGGCGCCTGAAGAATTAATTATATTAGAACAGTTTAATTTTTGTCGTAAATATTCTTTTTTTAAGTAAATAAGAATTTTAAATAATAATATTATAAAATACTAAATATTGTGCCAAAGAAAGTTTGATATATTTAAAAAAAATATTTTATTGCAAATAGAAAAATGTATATAAATAAAAAACAATCCAAGACATAAAAGTTATAAAACTGGTACGTAAGTGGAGATATTACATTTGTTTGTTGATTAATTAATTGTTTTCTTGAGATGCACATGTGATCGAATGGAGGCGTGTTTTGCTATCACTTAAAGAGTCTGTTTTGCAAATAAAAAGGTCAGATCCATCACTTCAATTAAACAGTGCAGTAAAACAAGCATAAACAACAGTCTTTGGGTAAGTTTCATCGATGATAATTAAAGTTGAATTCTTATTATAATGAATGCAAATTAAAGTAAAATTCCACGAACAAATATAAATATTAATTTTTCGACAAACAATAAAACTTATGAAGGTTTTAATAACCCTATTAAAAAAAAACTTATAAATATACATTATTCCATAATTTATGTATGTTTTAATTATAAATAAACTACGTGTAAATTATGTAGAAAATAATATGCGGACTTTTCTTTCACTACGATCTGATAATGAACTAATTATTTTCATTTGCTTTTAGTTCCATACAAACGTTTTATATTTTTATGTGTTATTTTAGCCATTGCCTGTCCAAATTTTACTAATAACTCAAAATATAATAAACTATTATGAACATTAATGTAAAGAGATAAATAGGAAAATTATTAATTTAATACACTCAGAAAGTTGAGATAATTTAGTTGACAATAATTAATTAATATTTTATGATGTTTTACCATTTATATTTGCTACGCAACAATGAACATTTTATTAATGAATTAAAATTAAAATTGGGAAAAAAAAACAAAGTAAAAGGGTCGATAGTATTTAGTTATATTTATGATATTGTTATAGTTTTAGCGTTTATAGTTTATTCATTTTTTTGAGTGATTTTTGGCAATTAATTATTATTGTTATTTAGAATTATATGATTGTATCTATTTTCATAGAATATTATTAAACTCAAATATAAACTAAACATCGAAATTAAATAAATCTGGGGTTGTTCGAAAAGTAATTTCGTTTTTTCTGAATTTTCATAAATTTAATAAATAATGTATGCATTATTTTGTTCATTACTTTTCGCCATTATTCAGACATTTTCCAAATTCCATTCTCTCAGTTTTCTGTGCAAAAATCTCCTTTAAGAAACTTGTCTGTTATTCAGGGAATCTTGCAGAAAACTGAAAAACTCAAAATTATTATTGTAAACAATCTATTTAATATTATAAAATCAAAAAATGTAACATTTATTCATTGCGTTTGAGCAATAAATAGCATTTAAATTTGTTCACCCAAAGCTAATGGTAATTGTTATAACGGTCGTACAACTTATGTTATTTTCAATTAACTTCTTAATCAATATCTTCACACTTTGTACCGCCAGTCCAAAATTTCCCAAAAAAAAATTATAACACACAGTTTATCTTTTCAGGAAATAAGTTATTTTACATGGTCCTCCTGCGGTAGTACTTTATTGTTTAAAGTAACTTGTGCACATGTTTTCTTCTGATTTTGTCCTTTTTGCAAGTTTTTCGTTACAACTTCTGGATTGCTCTTAGAGATGAATAATGCTGTCTCATCTGCAAATGTAACAATAGTTATTTTATTAAGTGTTGGGAGGTACGATGTGAAAATAGGATGAAGGATAGGTCCGAGTACAGTTCCTTGCGGTACCCCAGTTTCAATTGAAAATAGTTTGGAGCTTTATTCAGAAAAATCTATCCTTTGGATAATATTATATAATTTGTGTGAAAATGTATGGAAGTCATATTATAGAGCAATTCAAGATACCACACAAGATAACAATTTAACAAAGCAATTCTTCAAGAGCGGTGGTGATTACTTTAGCAACCCAGTCAATTTGTCCCACTGTGGAATGACCTTTGCGGAATCCAAACTTGTATTCCAGGATTATGTTATTTTCCTAGAGTATTGAGTCCATATGACGTTACTTCATTAGTTGCATTTCCAGGTTTGATAATTACTATTATTTGAGCAACTTTCCATTGAGCGTTGCTAGTTTTTGTCTCCTCTTTGTGCAAGTTCTTTCAGTACATATCCAGTCATTAGGTCGTATGCTACTGCTTAATTCGATTTTATATTATTCTGTATCATTAATTGAATATCGCTGCAATTGAATGGTTTAATTGGAAGATTCATCTGGAATGGCGCCTGAAGAATTAATTATATTAGAACAGTTTTTTATATAAATGAAATTTCAACTGTTTTGTATCAAAATTACTATTTTTATAACACAAAACATCGAAATTAAATAACAAATATTGGGTTGTTCGGAAAGTAATTTCGTATTTTAAGGATTTTCATATCAAAAAATAAATTTATTAAATAATATATCCATCGTTTTTTTTTATTACTTTTCAGACATTTTCCAAATTACATTATCTCAGTTTTCTGCGCTAAAAACTCTTTCTTTATGTAACTTTTTTCAACAACTTGTAATTTATTCAGTCAATCTTGCAGAAAACTGAAAGTTAATATTACTATTGTAAACAATCTACTTAATATCATGAATTCAAAAATGTAAAACATTTATTACGTTCGAACAATAAATAGGATTAAAATAACAGTCATATTTAACGGTCATACAACTTATGATATTTTCAATTAACTTTAATTTAACGTCATTATAAATTACCAACAATCTACTTGAGTAAATCAAGATCTTCACACGTCGTATTACCAGTCCGAAATTTCACAAAACAATTTTATAACCACGTTCGCTGCATTTTTTTCTAAAAAAAACATATTTTTATTTATTTATGTTGCATTTCCTATCAATAAATTAATAACAGAAAACAGTCTAAAATTCGAATATAATCTCTGAGATTGGGTAGTTTATTTAATTTATTCTTCCGATTAATGCATTAAACCATAATATACGAAATTACTTTCCGAACAATCCAATATATTTAAAGATGTGTATTGAATAGTTTACGTAATGTATTCATATCAACAAAAATATGCGACGTATCAATTTTATAACTTAATATAATCACGGCACAAATAAATGAGTTTCCGGTTTCGCCATTTGACCTCCTACTGAAACGTACCCAAACAACAACAACAAAAATAAAGAGGAAATTCCCAACTCCCTAAAGAAAATAAATCGTTATTTCGCGTGCCCCGCATTCTTTTCTCCCCTAGAATGCACCACTTCCGTTTCTCTCTCTGTTTTGCTCATTCAGCGTTCATATACTCTGCCTTACTCTCATGCTTACATAACACACACATCCGAACAAACATCGCCCTTGAAAGTTGTTTCCTATCCATATAATCGCAATAATTACATCGAAAAGGAAAACATGAAAAAGCACGAAATTTACGGTCGACTGAAACGCGAGTTTAATTGAACTTTTCCTGGGGAATTTATTATCGACACACTTTGGCCGCCGGGACTCATTTGCATCATTAATTAATGCAAAAAAAAAATAGAGCGGAGCTGCGGCGGAGGCGGCAACTGCGGCGGTTTCAGCGGTCCTGGAATTTATCGCATTGTCTTGCGCCAACTGAAACTTATCTCGATTTTATTCCCGAAAACTTTGTCCACAGTATTCTCAGTTACGAGAAACACTGAATTATACAAATTTACTGAACACACCGACAACTGTTTCCCCGCCCTAGACTTTGAATAACTTTTCAATTATGTCACAACATGAAAAATGTCTCGAATTAATGGCATTCACATTTAAAAATTTATAAAACATTGAAATAAAAGTCATTTTCGCAGATATATGCGTTAGTAAGTAATATTTATAACAATATTGACAATATCTTAAAAATTTAAGTTTTCCTACAGTATATTTTTATATTTAATTCTTTTCTATTTTCTGAAAAGAAAAACTGCAACATAAACCAAGAAATTATGATGACTATATTAAGACGATAATTCAAAATATGCCACCTTATATGACAAAAAACATAGTAGATCTTAAAATGATCTTATTATGATATTTGTCCTTAATCCTTAATAGAACAAAAAAAATAAGTTATTTTAATGCTATACATACCCTGAAAATATTCTTGCTAATAAAATAGGAAAGTTCTGGGAGGATAATCTTTTGAAATTGCCTGAAAAGATATCGAATCAAAAATTGTTTAATAACATTCTAATACTAAAATTATGTCTTTTAATTTGTTCTACAATTACTCAACCACAATTATAAATATTCTGAATATTATGTTGTTAAAATAAGCCACTGTCAAAGAAATCGTTGTTCAGTATAGCAGAGATATACTTAATTGTACATGTCTACTAGGGTAGACAACTATTTTAGTTTGATCAGAATGGAAAATTTACACCATATGATAAATTTGATGACTGTTTCAATAACTTTTATGAAATAGTATCCCACTAATAATATATTTTACTCTAAGACTGTTATTATATCATTGTAAATTACATGTAATAAGTACAATTTACTATATTCGTTTTAATAATACAGTAAATCGGTAAACTGGTCCAATATGATTACCGAAATTAACAGCAATTTCTTAAAAAGAAAACATAAAACGTCTTATTTATTTATATATTGAAATCAGAATAAGAATCTAATATTATTAACATTATATTATCACCATTTCGACCTATATACTTATATATTGGCTATAAAAATTTTAGGCTGATTATAAATTACTTAATGTTAATGTTACTGAAACATTTAATGTTAATGAATTGTCTACAGAAAATACTACTCAATTAATAAAATAAAAATGAGATTTAATTCAAGAGCGACTCACAAACTTTTCATATGTTGTCCAATCCTCTAGAATTAAGGAATTTGCAACAATATGATAAATACAACTTATTTCAGTTGAATGAATCTGCCATTATAAAATATTTTTGTCTTTCAATGGCGAAACTGAATTGTTAAATAACTCAAATAAATTATCTGAAGGTGTTAGAAATACCAAATAAAATATTTAGCGCACCATTTCAATAATGAATTTAATTATCAAAATTATAAAACGTTCAGTCAGTAAAACCAACGAATATTGAGGCAGCAAGAGAAAATTTGAAAAAATGAATGTTGTTTTGTTTATTATTAATTAAAATATTTACTGTTCACCAGTAAAAAAAAATCTTCAAGTTCCATTTAACAAAAATAATGCAGAAAGTAGAATTATCATATATTATGTTGTATCTTTTGAAATAAATATGAAAAATCAATACAAATCACTTGCTTTTTCTGCTCGCATTATTGAACGATCTTCATTAATAGAAATGATGTAATGTGGAATTCTAATGCCTTATAAACATGCTTCCTTATATTAATGTTATATATCAAAAGTCATTAATTGATTGTCATTCCTATATATGCACTATATCTATAATTGGAACAACAGCGAAAGTCTGTACATAGTGATATCATATATATTAATAAGTCTTTACATATTGCTATGCACAAGCAGTATGTTCCATATTTAGACAGAAAATAAGATTATATAATACCAATTAAAGATTTAATAACGATAATAATCTCTACCATTCTATCAAGCGACTATGAAATTTGGCCAGTTAATAATTATTGTAAGTGAATGTTTATAATCCAAATTAAAACTTTACAAATAAAAAAATATAATAAGAAAAACTTAATATTGTGCTGTAATATTTGTTATCTTTTTTTTCATGAAATTTCTGTTACACTCATTTTATCGTTGTTTTTCTACATTTGTGTCGTATGTTATTTTAGACAATATAAATATAACGATGAAGAAACTGAAAACCAAACGAAAACATTTTAAAGTAACATCGAGCAACTCTGAATGGAAACACTAACGTTTTATTTGTCTATAATGTTTCATGTTGTCATAAGTTTCCCGGATTTCTTAGTCGTCAAATCTGGACAATGGTATTTTATTAACAACAAAACGCAAAATAATCTCAGCATATTCTATTTAGAAAATATTGTTACATATGCATATGCGAGGTCTTCAGAAAAAAATAATAAAATTTATATACAATATTCTCCAAATTTACCAATTATCAGTGCCGTATTAGTGAATTTAAAAATAATACTAACTTCACGCGACAATTTTGCCATTTTTTTTTTTAATTTGACTAAAAAAACTATTAAACGCGTTTACACAAAAGCGGTCGTTCCAGTTTGAAACACCATATCATAATACCACTACAAAAAAATCATTTGGTAATTTATTCGGTAACGCCGGGCATAATATTTATTGAACATTTACTAAATTCGGTGAACGTTTCTATTTTATTCGTTATTTACATTTAATATAATTAAAAAATTGAAATAATTTAATAACGATTTTACATAACAAGGACAGTTTGAAAAAACTAATACTAAATTATTCGGTAATGCCGGCACTAATATTTGATGAAGATTTACTAAATTTGTTACGGTTTATATTATTGTTCGTTAATTGCACGTAAAGTAATTGAATAATTGAAGTAATCTAATTACATATTTTTGATATATTATTCTTAGGACCAATATATATATATTTTATCATGTGTCCTTAGTGAACATTTAATTATTTATCTATAATAATTTATTGTATATTTCTATTACATATTTTGATATCTATATGTTAAGATTACACGTTTACTGCCAACAACGAGTTATCTCGTAGGTCGAAGTTTGTGTGTCAGGCGTCAGCTACGAGTTAATTCGTTTTTGTTACGCCACATATCATCAAACTCCTAGTACGATATAACTTATATAATTAATAAAGCAATTAAAAATTATCAAAATTCAATGTATATGTTTGTTTGTATTTTTATTTTACAATTAATTAATTAAAATTTATTGGCGTGGTGGAACCGTTTTTGAAAATGTCGCTCGGCAGCGATCGTGTTAATTGTTTTTTTTTATAACAAATAAGAAAATAAATTATTAATTGCAACATGCAATAAGATTAATTACAGATGTTTTGTTATTTACTTTTTTAAACATATGATATGACATGGAATGAAGTTAGTCGAATTGTAAAATATACTTAATTAATAAAGTAATGTTAATATATAGAAATCTTACTAATTTATTTTGTTAAAATTCTTCATTTCACTCAAGTTTCTTTTCTTTATATAAATTGTATCCCACGGTCTTCAGTAATAATTGTTAATGACATAAAAATAAAATAATTATCTGCATTATTATTTTTATTTTTTTCAAACATAATTAACTATAAATACATAAATAAATATTTGTCAACTAAATTAAATAATTTCTTCATGAAATATGGTAAATTCGTAAAATCATTTTGTCGTTTAGTTCTGATATTTAAAACAATATTTTAATAGACATAAATACAATAATGAGTATTATTCACTAATAAATATTATTTAATTTATGTTATCTATTTTAGAAAATGATTGAATTAATTTGTTACTTAGATTGATACTATTAACAGAATTTAAAAAAAAAATCGTATAAATGTTGTTTATTTGATTTGACTTTTTTTTAGTATTTCCACTAAAATTGTTATTTTGAAGAGTATACTTTAAAAATAAACTTTAAAAAGGTAAAGCTGAAACAGCATTATTATTAATAAGTACTATCGAAAAATCTTTTGGCAAGAGATTATGTTTTGGTGAATGGACTACGTATCATTAGTTATATTGTCAAAGAAGAGTTGAGGCAGCAGCCACTTCTTTCCATAAGTGGAAAAATCAAAGGAATTTGCCACTTTTATGTATCTATAATTACCAACTGCGAGATATTATGTGAAATTTTTACTTCACTTCAAAGATTTAAGTAAATATTGGAAATTACAAAATTATAATAAAAATACACAACATTATTTTAATTTATTTGATTTGCAGATCGTACATTAGCTTTTTTATAATTGTATATAATTAAAAATAAATCATATATATTCATTTGAATATTATTATTTGTTTCTATAAAATAATTTTCATTTAAAGGAAAATATAATTCTTATATAATTTCTTATATTATTCTTAATGCTATAAAACCTTGTGAATTATTTTGATTTGATTTGATAATAGCTCTTAGGTTTTGATGAAGTCAAACCGAGAACTTATCACTGATATTTATATATTTTTATATTATCACTCTTATTTGTATATTTTTAGTTAGAACAAAGTGACAAAATCTACTTAATGGCTATTAAATTGATTTAAATAAGAGTCCAAATAGGAACGAGGTAAAAAAAACTAAGTGTAGGAGGACAAGAAACGAGGGCATTTACTGTAAGCACTTCAAAAGTCCTTGACAAACAAAGGGACAAGTCGAGAAGATATTTTAAAGAGCTGCAGTTTATATGCGTGGGCTGCTGAACGTATTGATTGTGCAGACGAGAGTAAAACTAAATCCCTTTCGTCTCAATCACAAATAGCAGATTGAATCGCTTTATTGTGCAGTATTAATTGAAGATCTTAAAGTTGAGCTATTTTAAACGCTTGTATAGTTTTGAGGGAATTTAAACGGTTTTACGCAAGGTCATGGAAACTGCGCATGATATAAAGCGAATGCAAAAGGAGCGGGCAAAAATTGCAGCCCTTCCTGAATTATGTAACATTGCGCAAAGTTTATTGGGCATTAAATGCAGCGAATGGAACCGAACTGTTTTATTAGGGTTCCTGCTATAAAATTGCTGTCGGAGGAGTTGTCTGATGGAAAATGTATATTACTTTCCACCAAGAGCGAACACTAAATATTCTGTTATTGTTTTCAGGGTTATCTCAGCGTAGAAGAATCCGATTTGGGGCTGGTTACAGTAGGAGGTGATCTCCGTTTGGATATACCATGGGGAGTTTGATTGGAGGAAGCCGCTGTTTGAGTATTATTAATAAAGGTGGACTTGAGATGATTGAGGGAAGATAATTGAAAGTGGAGAGCTTACCCGACAATAATACACATAGAGTGTGTGAGTTTAAGAGAGGGAGAGCGAGAGTGGTGAAAAGTTGGGACCTGTAGGTGGTCATGTTTCATACGAGGGACATATCTACTATGATCATCCTAAATGACTCCGACGATGACAACAGTCTGGTCTTCTCCTTGGAATCGCTTACCCAAGCTGGCATCATACTCATCATGAGTCTTGCGATCGTCGTCACCAATGTACTCATTATAGCTACGTTCGTGAATTTCAGAGGTAAAGACATTTATTTCCCCTCGACGATGATGACTACATTTTCCGATGAATATGTTTCAGGTCCTTCTGAGGTAATCAATTGCTATTTGCTGTCTTTGTCAGTAGCGGATCTGCTGTGCGGCTTGTTTATAGTTCCTTTGTCCGTGTATCCGGCGTTAGTGCAAAACTGGGTATACGGCGATATCCTCTGTAGAGTAGTTGGATACCTAGAGGTGACCTTGTGGGCTGTAACTGTGTACACGTTCATGTGGATAAGCGTCGATCGTTACTTAGCTGCTAGGAAACCCTTAAGATATGAAACGATTCAAACGAAGACGCGATGTCAATGCTGGATGGCTTTCACGTGGATTTCGGCGGCAATGATGTGCTGTCCGCCGTTGCTGGGCTTCCAAAAACCATTATTCGATGCCGAAGCTTACATTTGCATGCTCGATTGGGGCAACATGGCTGCATATTCGGCAACCCTATCCATATTGATCCTGGGCCCCAGTCTGATCACCATTATATACACCTACTCCTACATCTTTACAATGATGAAGAAACTACGCAGCGGTGTCCCCATTCACGACAAGGAATACGCAACGGCACTCTCCGAGAACCTCTCCAACCCTAGCCACATTATGTCGTTCGTCTTGGTGATTGCTTTCTGGGTTTCGTGGACTCCATATATAGGCGTGAAAATCTACGAATACATAATGGGAGTCAAACTGACCCATCCTTTCCTGCACTTCGGCATCGTCTGGATCGGATTCCTCAACTCCTTCTGGAAATCCATAATCATTGTTACCATGAGTCCCCAATTCAGGCTCGCACTGAGGATCTTCTGCATGACAATCTGCTGCCGCTACAAGGGCCGAATGCAGGCCGAACTCATAGGCATGGAAGCAGACGACTGACTACCCTTTACCAACGGCGGATGTCTTCCGTCTTTGCAATTTCCTATAACAGGACTCGCCGTCAGAGACTACGAGTACATCGTGGCCAAAATAAAATACTGGTATCAACATTCAAGGACACCTTCCAACCAAAGCCAGTGAAAGCTAAAGAATAATAATAAAAATGACAATGCGCAAGCACTAGTGATAATATTTTTGATTTTATCCGTCGCCAAAGCAAAGTTTAAGTCATCGTGCTTAGATTTTAGACTTGTACAGATTCATTCGTAACTTAACTAAAGATTAAACTGTCAATTACATTTTTAGAATAGTGAACAAAAAAGAAACAGAAGTTTTTTATTTAAATTAGAAGTCGCAAGCCAAAAAATTATATATTTTCATACAAAAGAAAAGAATATTCATGAAGAAAAAAAAGGAAATTATATACCTAAATCTACTTAAAATAAAAGGCACTACTCAAAATAAAAAAACGTAATTAAAACAAGACGTAACACCAAATAATCAAATATAGTTTCTGAACAATAGAAAACAAGAAATTAAAAGGAAACTAAATGCAACGAAATAGTAACAAGATTAACAATATTAATATGAATATTATCCATTAATTTGAATGTGATGGTTTTTATACGTGTATAACACAGAATTTGCATCTGAATAAGTTGCCTTATTTTATATTTAATAATCACGTGTACTCGAATATCGAAAGTAAATGAAGGAATGACGTCTATTTTGTTTGTTATTGATGGATACATGGATTGCTCAAAAGTGCACTCGAGTGGTAACGTTGTTAGGCAACTTATTAGGCAACGCGATAAAACAATCAAATTATTTGCAAATCTCATATTCAAATATTCGTTCGGAGACTCAAGATAAGAGTCGCAAAACATCTGTATTTTTTTATAGACCTTAGATGAAATATGAAGTAAAAGTATTTATTACAGCAGACTACACGTTATATAAGATATAAAGCAAAGGTTGTTGATAATTCTTAAGGTAACGCAAAGTGAGTTAGTAATTAAGTACTTTTCAAAATAATACCATTAAAAATTAATGCAATTATCGTCGATACTTAATATTAAATTAACTTGAATTTTTCTGTAATCAAATACTTTCTACCTAGATTGTTTTGAATTGTATCAACTACGAATACACTTTGCCTTAAAATCTATTAATATATTCCTATAATAATGTAATATCAAAAACATAATATTTAAAAGCTGTTAATATAAAAATAAAATATATATATCAGCATCGCAATAATATTTATAAAGAGATTATTATAAATATGTAAATCTTTTATTCTTGTTAAGTTTTTCAATTAAAATCATTACGTCGTCGGAGTAGTGAAGATACTAAAATCATTCCAAAAAAAAGTTATAGTCTATAGTTGTTGAATTATATTAGACAATCTTCGAAAACTGTGCTTAAAGATATTTTATAATTTTGTAGATTATAGCTTCTGAATTTTAAAGCATATTATCCAAGTAACTGTTAATAAGAGGAAAAAAAATTATAAAATATTTCTGAAAAATTAAAAATAATATATTTTTATAGTGTCTGTGAATAAATAATTAATATTACTCTTATTGTACTCCAAAAGCGCAACTTTTTATAATAGAATGTGTGATACTAAATATTCAAGAAAATTTATTGCGGATTCAACCCGGGGCGCATCCAACAAAACTATAATAGTTGTTACTTCACGTTACCAATTCATATCTATAATAATTATATAACTATTGTGAGAAAACAACATAGAAACTAATTTAATGACAACTATATGTTTTACAATTTAAATAATTAATTAAAAACTAAATATATCTCATTTATTTGATATATACATTACAAATATTAGTATTATTTTATATTTTTGTTATATTTGTGCAGCCAGGTCGAAGTATTGTAATTATAAATTTTAATTTTCATTAATCCTGCTGAATCCTAGGTGCAGGCGGTGCATGTTTCCAAATGGCCTATATATTCACCGGAGGAATTATAACATTTTGAAGCAAAATAAAGTTTTATTGCAGCGCGCAGCTTACTCGTCATCTTTTCAAAAAAAAAAGAGAAACTCCAGCAACGCATCTCAAAGCGAAGCAAAGCACAAAGTACTCCAATCAAAATAGAAAACTAAAATGTTCAACAATTACTTTGAGATGTGACGCTGACGGAAGACGCGAATGAACAAACGAGAGAAGTCAGCTTGCTTTCGTGCAACAAAAAAAAATCTTATCCATATTTTAATATATGTGTACGTAAACTTCGTTTACACAATGTAGAGACTCGTATGTTGACTTTATTAACGACAAAAAATACTTATATCATTTAGTCAAGTCAAGTGATATGACTTTTTAAACCTCGTTGTAAATAAAAGGTAGATTTTAAAATTTCTTAAAAAAAAATATGCAGCAAAATGGCCAAAAAAATGTTGTTATAAAATCTTTCTGCTTTAAAAGAAAAGGCAAATTTTAATTAGACATGTTTCTACTGTAGATAGAATTTTAAAAGAATATGTATTAAGATATGGAACATTTGTTATGCTCACAACAGTCTAATTTTATATGTAGTCAGCTAGTTTTTTACAATAGTTTATATATAGATATATACAATAAATATTTAAATGGTGTTCACAATGTTGTGTAGCTTAATTATTATTTGAATAAAGTTTAATAAAACAAAAACCTATCCCAATTTTATTTAAGTTTCAAATTTATTAACGGATCTAACTGCTGTATTGCCAGTAACACAACTTTAATATTAACTTTAACTTTAACAGCTAGTTCAGAGTAATGTGCAATCTTCTTCTCAATCACCCGAATCCTAATGTTTGCATATTTTGTTGCCTCTTCCAAATCCATTTGCAGCAGACAATTGCAGCCTATATCAATATAGACTTTACTAAAATCTTCAACTGTTGCACGAACAAACATTTCACACTCCTCCATCTCCACTATTCTATTGTAAACATTCAAATCGAATTTAACATTATCCCTGTAACTGGGCAATATTTTACTTGTAAAATTTTTCAGCTTAATCCATTTCTCCAATTCATTAGCAGTTGCATTCAACTTCTGTTCAATCTCTTTCAAATCCACTTTCAGTGTGTTTTCCAAGAAGTCTTGATACTCCTCGAGTTTCTTTTTTACCTCTTGACTCATCTAAATTGAATTAAAATTAAAATAAGCTCTTGTTAATTGTTAATTACGTTTTACCTTAATAATTACGATTTTTTATCACTTCCTCTGTTTTTGTTTACTTTTTTGGTTATGAGAAACATGGCGTGTTGCATACATGGAAAACCAACTTAAGCAACCACTGATACAAGAATTAAAATAGTAATTACTTAATTAATTATAAAAGCGCACTGCTTATGTAAGGATTTGTTTTAATTTATGTTGTTTTAAATATAATTTTGTTTCGTATTTATGCAATATTGAATATTTTCTTGAAAATGTATGCAACCAAAATGACCACGATGTGCGTGACATTTCTCAGGTGCTACGTTGTCGTTTCTAAGGAAAACAGCGAATAATCATCAACGATCGTCAACTACGTAGAAGGAAATCGACAACGTTGTGGCAGATTCGGTGCACTCACCTCCAAATCTTGTCATTTTCGTCTGACAGTTCTCGAACAATTTCACAACAATGTTGTGATGTCGCATATAAATCGTGCATAATGTGAAATAAGTTAACAACTTGACAAAAAAGTAAGTTCAAAGTTTTCTTATAAATCATCCATGCACAAATGTATTTGTATTGGAATTTCCACATGCAAATTGAGAAAATATGTGTCCAGGTGGCACAGACAGCAGTCATCACCTGATTTTGACAACTCAATTTAAATATCATCATCACTTTTCTTATCCATGTTCTGTAAAATCGTTCTTTTGTAAATGAGGACCATAAATAGATTGCTCCATTAAATGGGGTGAAAGGTCAATAAGATCAACAATTTTAAACTTTCCATTATTACCACATCTCATGTAATCATTATTCTACAATACTTCATTGTGATTTACAGAATGCCAATTCAGGCTCCTCAGTGGACTGAATTCTTGTCATGTCCAGTTTGCTGCAATGAGTTCGACATTGCACTCAGAGGCCCCATCAGTTTGGGATGTGGCCACACAATATGCAAAGCATGCCTATCAAATTTACATAGAAAACAGTGCCCCTTTGATCAGACTATAATAAGTATTGATATTGAGAGTCTACCAGTAAATACAGCACTTTTGCAATTAGTAAGCAGTTCCAATAAGATTGATAATGATGAAGTACTAGATTCCAATGTTGTATCTCGGGAAAATGCTGCCTTATATCTGTCTTCGAAAAAGTGTGTGGAAGAGTTGGCCATGTATTTAAAACCATTTTCTAATGGTAACATATGTGGGAGTACTGCTCTTCTAACTAGGCCAATGCAAAGGAAATTAGTCACTTTAATCAATTGCCAATTGGTTGAAGATGAGGGAAGAACCAGAGCCATGAGGGCAGCAAGATCTTTAGGAGAAAGAACAGTTACTGAATTAATATTACAGCATCAGAATCCTCAGCAGCTTTCTGCAAACTTATGGGCTGCTGTTAGGGCCAGAGGTTGTCAGTTTCTTGGGCCAGGTAATAATAATAATTTAATATACTTTCTGAATAATACTAATATTAAATAATTTGTAGCAATGCAAGAAGATGTTTTGAAGCTAGTTTTATTGGCTTTGGAGGATGGCTCAGCTCTTTCAAGGAAGGTTTTGGTTATGTTTGTTGTGCAAAGATTGGAACCACATTTTGCACAGGCTTCAAAAACTAGCATAGGACATGTTGTCCAATTGTTATACAGAGCATCATGCTTCAAGGTAACGACATTGTTTATTCAGTAGCTCAAAGAAAAATAAACTGGGCTTGGTTTGTTTTATCTATACTCAAGCATATGGCAAACTACATATAAACTTATGGTTTAATTATCACAAATTGTGGGACAGGAAATTGTTTTTTTTAGGTTGTTCCTTGATATAATGCGATAGGAAAACCCGTTGTTTTTATGTATTTCTATACTTGATAAGAGTCCGTAAATGTTGATAAATTGTAATCTATAATGTATTCTCTATAATTTTCAGGTTTCTAAGCGCGACGGTGATTCATCTTTGATGCAATTGAAAGAGGAATTTAGAACATACGAGGCTCTGAGGCGCGAACATGACGCGCAAATTGTGCAGATCGCAACAGAGGCCGGCTTAAGAATTGCACCTGACCAGTGGTCAGCGCTTCTATATGGTGACACTGCCCACAAGTCACACATGCAGAGCATCATTGATAAATTGCAAACACCGCAATCTTTTGCACAATCGGTTCAAGAGTTAGTAATAGCGTTGCAGAGAACCGGTGATCCTGGAAAATTATCTGTTCTGAGACCGCATTTGGAGTTATTAGCTAAAATAGATTCCAGTTCAGGTATGATGAGATAGTAAATGGAAAATTTGGAAATTGTAATGTAAATTTCTTTTTAAGAATCGACTACACCATCTTGGCAAGATTGCAGTGAATCATTGGATGCAGTTAAAAAGGTAGTAGCTGGTTTAGTGGAATTCATTCACCAGCATGGAAGTAGAAAGGTTCAAGATCCTGTCCTCACGCAACACTCCAAATATAAGATCAGCATGTGTCGAGATTTATCGCTCAGAGGAATTTGTCCGAGGAGCACTAACTGCACGTTCGCCCACTCTCACGAAGAACTGGAAAAGTATAATTTTGGAATTTTAAATATTTTGGGTGACATTTTTTTTATTAATATATTTGTTTAAGGTATAGAGCGAAAAATAGGAAAGCGAGTTTGCGAAACAAAGAACACGGTTTGGACAAACAATCTCCAACAGACGGTGTTTATCAATTTGATGATTATTATCAATTTCCAGCGAGTAATCCTACTGTGAATTTACCGGCAGTCGTTTCAATTCCGAGAGTAAGCTACGACGTGCCATTTCCGAACCCGAACTTCCCGACAAATGGACCGTATCCAGCTCCACAAACTATATACACACCAACCACGAACTATCCACCGGAAGTCTATCCTACTGCTCCATCTCACAACAACACGATGGTCTTGGCCAACGGGGGCCAATACTTCACACAAACAGAGTTTGAAGATGGTCCACCCACTACAAATCAAAATATAGAGATGCCCAAACATGGCTATTTGAATTGGGAGCAAATGGTAAATTGGTTGGAATTACTTCCATATGTTCAACGCATCTTAACGCATTGTTTCTGCGATTTCAGATGAATAAAGCGCCGCAGATAGCCAATAATCAGCCGAAGGTGCGCGAAATGATGACTATGAAAAAATTGGCTGACCTAAAACAAAGAAAACAGGAGGTGATTTCGCAATTGGAGAAAGTTGTTGGGAAGAATAAGGCAACGGCAATATCCAATTCGGCTTCGAATTTCGCCCGGCAGGAATCGGCGCACGATCTGGACAGTCCCACGTCTCCCTACAGCTTCTTTACTAGCATCAACCAAGGTCCGACTTTTGTACGATCAGATTCCATTTTGGCAGATGACGACTATGTACCCTACGATGCTCCATGCGTCAGCAAATATGGACCGATATCGCGAATGCACAAAGACAACGTCAGTATGAACCAAAATGTCCAAGTTCCAGCATCTTTCCGAGATGGTTCAATTACGGCTTCCATGGTAATATTTGCAATTGATAAATATCCAGAACCTGAATTTCATTTTTTTAAATTTTGATTGCAGGGAAGAAGACCGGTTTCTGCTGCTAATCCAGTTACACCATTTTATTTTAATCATCAACAAGCTGCAATAGCTGGACATCACCATCCGCTCATGGGTGGACCACCTACAAACATGGGAGATGGTTACATTACCATCGGTAAGCGTAAGTCATATTTAAGATTTTATACTTTATTTTATATTAAAATGCATATATTAAGTTGTATAATTTGCAAAATCACACATATGTTGCTCGCAAATCAATGATGCGTTGTTTTGAGTTAGATTCCCCACGAAAATCAAATAATTCTCGACAAGAGTGATTAATTGGATCTCAACAATAAATATTTATCGCGATTAATTTAATGTTTGGTCATTTTTTATTTTAATTTTTTTTTTCAGGTTCGCAGCAATTAGTTTTTAGAAGTATGCAAGATTCTTCAAAAGAATTGATGGCCGAATCGCAGAGGGTAAAATTGCAATTAAAAAATTTGGAAAAGCAATTGAACGATTTGAAAATGGCCACGCAGGGAGTAACGCCGCAAAACGAAGGAGACATATTGACTCAGGAATTACAAATAATTGAACAGGGAATTCAAGAGCGTCAGAAAGAAGCTTGCTTGGTGAGTATTCGATGACCATCTTACGTTACGTAATCATTTGTAATTCGTTGCTTTTTCATTTCCGAACTTTGACAATGTAGAATCGAATCGTGTCTTCGTTAAATCATAACTATCAAGATGATGCCACGTATGAGGAGGGAATCGCAAACGACATGAAAGAGTTGGAGCTGTTGTGGGATGAGGAGCTCGACAAGCAGGAGAAGAGGTGGAGCAGTGAAGAAGATAAGTAATATTAAACCCAATGGGTTCAAACCTTCCTTTATACTACAATTTTTGGGGGGCCGGAGACGAAGCATTCGTGTTGAGCAATACTGCGCGTATGCCTATGTAGTGTAATTTAAAAAAATAATCGATCATTTTGTTTTGACTATGGTGCTATAAATGAAATTTGTAAGTGTGCTGCGAATTGAAATTATTGGATTTCCGGGCGGCACACGGGAAACGGATAGAGATTTTTTATTGAAAATTGATAGGGAAGGAAGGAAATTGATTGCAAACTATTTATATACATGTATTTGGATTGAAGAAAATATGGTAAAGTTTATTGATTGATGATTACTTCCAGTTTTATTGGAACCCTGGACGCAAATGTTGTACATCGTAACTGTCCAGGTCTTGTTTTTTATTTTAAATATTTAAATCAAATATATAATAATATAATTAATTATATTGTGGGGCAGAGCTTGCACATTTGTCTGCCTGTCTGTAACATAATCATACTATGTGTGATTGGTATATCAATGTTATCAGTTGATCGAACTCGAAGATTCCTGTTGCTTATAAGAAAACTGGTCAATTTAAATTCACTTACCATCGTTTCAAATTACATTTTCTATTTTCCGGATTGAAGGCAGCCAGGTTTTCTTATAACTGGAGGTACCTTTGAACTATGGTAAGCATTTGTTTGAAAATGCATGTTTTGTTTATTTTATTACTAGATATTTTGCTTAATCCGATATATCTAAAAAAAAAATATATTTATTTTTTATTATATTTATTCTTAGTCGGTTGTTTATGTTTCTTTAAAAAAAAAAAATAAGATCACTATAGGATTATTAACAATAATTTAATCTAATTGCGTAATAACCGATGAGTATCATAGATATTTCTATATTAAAAATATTATATGTATTTAAGAGAATGGACGAAAGCAGTCTTATTTGTGTAATGCGTAAATATAATTTTATATTTAATATTAATTGATTAATTCACGACGAAAATCTAAAAGATTTAAAAATATTATATTAATCGTATACGAAAGTATATTTCTTATATTCATTTAAAAAATAATATAAAAGAGGGAAGAATAGAAGTTAGCTAAAAGAAAATAAAAAGGATGTTACACAAGAGGAGGAGGTATATATATTTTTGTTATATATATTATCCAAGAAAAGTATTTAATTTTGTTATGGCTGAATAATCTTGGGCTAAAGAAAGAAGTTGAAAAGAAAGAGAAATTATATATATATACAAAAGCGAAAAAGCAAAAGAGATTTCTATTTTGTATGAATTTAGGTAAAATAATAACTGGCGTTGTGATTCTCGCGACGGGAAATTGCATTAATCCGTCGATTGAGTACAGAACAAAATGAATTGAATACAAAGAGTAATGCAGATTTGATTCGGCAGAAATTATTATTTTTTCACACTTAGATAGTACAGATTTATAAGCCAATGCTTGTCCGTCGAGCGCTCAGTGTAATAATTTTATGTATTTCGAAATTTACTGTTTTTACTAATGGTGGCTGAGTTGAAATTATCATATTATAATTATATTTATTCTTTAAAAAAAGTCAATGTGCGCTACGCGTATTATATATAAATATATTTATATAATATAAAGGGCCGTAGCAAGGAAATCTTGCGTCTGGGGCCAAATGTATAATTTACGACCACCTCCCCCCTCACTTCAAGAAATCGAAGTGGCTAAATATTTCAAACGCGCACCTTTCTGCGGCGCTATTAAATTGTATTATATGAATATATAACTATATATTCTTGAATGATTTCATGGATGCATTTGTTGCGTTAATCAATATTATGTATACAGATTAAAACTGTTGTCGTACAACTTTCTCCCATGGAAATTAAAGACAATTTATGATCAATTTTTGCTTATCTTGTGTTACATACAGGATAATTTATTTTATGGACCGTTTGTTTGAATGACTCAGGAAAAAAACCAGAATTATGCTCATTATCAGTTGTCAGCACATCCTGTGTAACTCATGTTCCTGCTTTGTACTTTCTTACCATATATGTTTGTTCGTTTTTTTTTATGTTGTTGCTTTATTTAAATAGTCCAAACTTAGAAGAAAAAAAAGTTTTCGTTTTAGTCCTCCGCTGTCATTTATATAATTTAATTTGAGATTTATAAACGTACTTTAGTTTTCTCGGCGTTTGAATACATTTTACGGACAGCATATTTAATGACAATAATTTTTCTAGACAAAAAAAGAATAATAATATATAGTTTGTATAATCAAAATATTGTACCTAAAATCTTGCAATGTAAACTAATTATATGTTTCCAAAGGAAAACACAACAAGAGAATCTTAAATTATATTGTATAAACTCGCTAATTCCGTTTTTTTCTTTTATTTAGTAAAATTTGGTTGACTTGACGAACAAAATAATTTATAAATATTTAATTATTGCTTATACCTCTTTTCATGTTTTTTTTTTCTCCATAATGTTGTGACGTATTGTTTTGTATTTTGTTCAGTTTGGGAGGGAGGCATGGTGATTGCAATATTAGCTGTAGGCTGTGTACTTTTTTTTTTATTTTTTATGAAAGTGAACTATTTTTACTGATATATTATTGTAAAGCCGATTTTAGTCATGATTTTTTTTTACTTAAATGATTGCAGTTCGTTTTTTTTACGAATTTGTTTTGTTATCATTTTTCTTTCTTTTTATACATAAATATATATATATATTGAATATTAGAGATGGTCATGTTGCACATGTATTAATAAAATATAATATATCTTACTGATTACATTAATCACAATTTGTATATTTGGGTGGAAGTATATGAATTACATTGATATAATATATATTATACTGCTATTGTTTTTATCCATTTTTTTGTCCACCTGTATTATTCTAACATCCTTATCCTGAAATACATCCTTCATGAAAGTTTTTCTTAAACATTTAATGGATAGCTTTATGTTAAAAATATTTGCACTCAAATCTGTTGTTACAAATTTGGGTCACGCAGCTGAAATTGTGAAAAAATTACCACAAAATTTTATGATACAAATATGATTTTATCATTCAGAGAACAAAAAAATTAGTTTATAAATAATTTCATGATTTGTTTAAAAAGGTAAGTTTTTTTGGAGAGAATTTCCATTTTGATATTATACTTGTTACAAATATATTTATAGAGCCGCACTCAGTGATGTTCAACGAAAAGACCCGGAATTACCATTCAGTTTGCCGACCTCTGGTTTAAACCATGATACAAAGTTTTGTATGAAAATCGATCGACTACTTCCAAAATATTTTTACAGAAAGTATGGAAAAAGGTAAGTGAATAGAATAAAGGTAAAAATAGTTAATATTTCAACGTCATAAGTACGGATTGATATAAACCAGTTTACTAGTGATTTTTTCTAATGTTTAGCGCTTTTCAAATATTCATACAAGATTATTTTTTTCCAAAAATAAATAAATAATATTTTATTAGATGCATTGACGGATAAGACATTTTCTTATAGTGTGTTAAAATAGTTATATTAAATATAATTTACCTAGAGGCACCAAATATTCTTAATCTGCCACTGATTATTACATAATAAAATTTAATAATTAATTATTTTTAATTTAGAAATTTTTCTCACCTTACACAAACCAGAAGATATTTTTTCACCTTTAGCAGATGAAACAATTAAAATCATACTAAAAATGCAATAAGGAAAAGTTCTTCAAAATTGTGCCGAGATTTTAAAGTGGATTTATACACTTCAAAACCTCTAGTCTACTAACGTCGATCTTTTTCAGACAACAATTTCAGCTCTACAATATATTTTCAGTTAATGTTTTTTAACAAATTATTTTTTTCTTTTCGTTCTTTGTCCTTCATTTCAATGATAAATAACTTTAAACGGTTACAAGACACTATTGAATGATTGAAAACGATTTTTCTTTGAAGAAATTATCAAAGTCAAATTTGATTTTTTAAATTATTTTAGCATAAACGTACTGTAAAAAATGTATTTCGCATTATATTTTATATCTTAAATACTATAAGTTTCTTCACAAGAAAGATTTTAGCGCCTTTTTTTATATATACAAAACAAATATTAATTTAATATTAGTTTTGTTTAAATATAATTCATCAACATTAAAGTTCATGCATGTAGTGTAGGGAAAAATATATAGAAAACTTGATGTGGAAAATATCGAGTTAAATTTATTTGCTTTGCACTTCATGAAACAAAAATATTGCGCGATATTTAAACCTACAATCTATCTCCTACGTTGTTTATCTAAATAATTGTGATTTTTTTCAAGTTTTGAAAATTTGTCTTCAACCAAAATGAAACCGCTAATATTCCTATTGGCACATTTACTTTCATTAATTATCGAGATTCACTAGATCGATGAGATATATTTTCAATAAAAAATCTTAAGATATTCCATTATAATGCTAATATGTAACATTAGGCAGTAGATTTTATTTTTAGTCTAAAGAATAATGATCCTAAATTGAAGAGAGCATCACAAAGGTTTCTATACATTTTCATTTTAAAATAAATAATTCCCTTTCCATGCAACTTCATATTACGTAATCTACTAATAAATAAATACTAAAAGATCCAAAATAATTTAAAAAGAAACAAGATCAATACTACTAAAGTATTAGCAAATTTATTAGTATTTAGTTTATTTAGTATTTCGTACAGTCTGTTTATCCCCTATCATAGAAAAATCCTGTACAAAAGTGCAGCTGCAATTATACAATTTTATATATACCTTCGAACTAAATAAATAATAAGAAAAAATACCTTGGAATTTATATACAAAACTTATAATGTCGAAATGAGTACGCCGTTTTATGTCTAACGATATTTTAGAATTTATCTCTATTTTATATTAAAAAAAAATCCGAATGGCACGAAAACTAATTGGAAAAAATGGTCCACAGTTATGTTACATCGTATTTTTTTTCTTATTTTAAAAATAAAAAGGTAATCTAAATGTTATGGACACTCAATGGCTTCTTATTTTGTTGTATCGTCCAATTCAGTTCGCATACAAATCGTAGAGAGTATATCGTTGTAACATTTTTCTGTTTCTTATATAATAATAATTTATATATATATATACTGTATAATATAGATACAACACCCATACAAATAAATACAAAATATTATATAACTTAAAAATGTAAAAAGACTATATATTTGGTTTGAAAGAAAAAAAAATTACAGAAGTCAGTCAAATATGATGGTGATATTATGTACATGTTAAAACAAAGTCTAGTCACTTTCAAAAGGACAAAAGTTAAATAAATAAGAAAGAAAAAACTGCGTTGATATTTGCGCGATCAATATAAATATAGTCATACGTATATTCATATTGCATCTAGCTAAAAGTAATGTATCTTTGGATTATACAAAATAGTGATTTTTTTCTCATTGGAAACCTAAGTCTTATGGTTTTTATTTTGTTTAAAAAAAATATTTAAGAAAATACATCCACGTTTCACACACCACCCAAACATAGTAAATATATTACAAGACTAGCATGAAAAAATTGTCTGAAACTAAAAGATAATTAAAAATATGAACCCGTTAGGAACGAACGATAATTCGTTTTGGGTTTTTTTTTAAAACAAAAAGAACATAAAATGGGAAATAAAGAGTCATCGCCACAAAATAATTTACGAATTGAGCAATATATATATGCACACATATACATACATATATATATTTATATGTATATATATATAAATATATATTTATATATATATAAATATATATATAAACACAATCTAATGATATCACAGTTCAATGAATATTTTTTCATTTTTTTTTCATTAGATTAAATTAAAAAAATCAAACAGTATTGTAAAACCAAATTTATGAAAAATATCAATGCTTGCAGGATAGTTTCATCCTTGCTAATATTTTCATTATTTTTTTTTAATACAGGCTACCGTTTAATGGTATACAAAGCAAATAAAATGCCGATTTGATTACTTCACAATCATCCACAAATTGCATTGTATTGCAAATGTACAATGCAACAATCCCATAAACTCTCTCCGTACATTAAATATATATGTATAATAATAGTGCAATATGTATCAACTTTTAATTTGTTTATGTATAGAGTTCAAAATAAAAGATGATTATATTATTTCTATATTAATTTTTCGGAGTCCCTATGTTCATGGTACACAAACAAGTAGAAACAAAAAAAAGGAGTATATAAAACCGTTCAGGGGATTACAATGCAAACTGAACTAAACAGCTTATCGATTGAGAACGTTAACAACGTCTTTGATAGTATTGTTGACTTCGTTGATGCACTTGGAGTTGTCAGAAGTGTTTCTGGATCCGGCCGTGCGCAACTGTTGCGCTTGAGTTTCTAGTCTAGTAAGGAGCTCGCGAAACTGAAACTTGGTGTGTGCAGGAACTACATTGTCAGCATGGTCCATACAGAATCTATGCAAAAATTCGATTTTATCAGAAAGTTGGTGCCAGGTAGTCGTTGGAACCGTCGAATTCAATTTAATACTGTTCAAGCTGGACTCGAGCTCTTGAGAGATCTCCAGGATATTCTCTTTGCTAGACTTGTTCTCGTTGCTCGGCGGTCTTGGATCGCCTTCAGTAGGCTTACACTCCAAACTAATGGGCTTCATAGATATCGGAGGTTTATTAGGGCCTGCGCCAGAATTGGAGATTGGCGTGGCATAAATGGCAGTGGAAGCGCATCTATTGGGAATTATTGGTTTTACTGCTTTCATCGAAGGTTTCGTTGGTATTACAGGTTTCTCATCTGTAGACACAGGAGGCCAGCCACGTCTCTCAACTTTCACTCTCATAGATTCCTCCGACAAATCGCTTGGTGAAATTTCAATCCCGTCCTCGTTCTTGTTATTCTTTATAATAAGTTTTGGGCTCAACTGTATGTTGGTCTCGGAGTTCTCTTTGGGCTCCCACAATTTCTTTAAACTGTTTATGCTGCCCGTGCTTTTACGCTTATCGTCGCTCTCTTCAATTTTTAGATTTGCACTATCAGAACTTCCTTCATCTCCTTCAATCACATTCTTGTTTTGTTCTTGCTTGTCGTCATCATCGAGCTTTTTATCATTGCCATTATCCACTTTTCGCAATCGCGACTTGAAATCAATTATTATTCCAGAATCTATCGAATCGTTTTTATCTTTGGGTACAGGTTTCTTGTTGCATTCTACTTTTTTAAGCTGCGGTACAAACGTACCGTTGCTTTCGGGCTGTGGCTTCACAGTTATCTTCTTATCCAGGTGAAGTTGTTCCGATAACTCAGATACTAGCTGATTCAAGGGATCATGATTAATGCTACTCACAGCCAAAATCGTATCAGGAGACTCCTTCGGATTTTTCGTTTTTTGGTCCGCTCTCTCCTTTATCTCTGTCACTAACTTCAGTTCCATTTCTTTCTTAACTATGCTCTTCAGCAGTTTAGTTTTATTGTCTTGAGAATCATCTTCAATATTTTCTTCTACTTAAAATACAAATTATCAACTTTTATTTATTATTAAAATATAAATTTCACTCACCAATTTCAGCAAATGGTGGTGGTGGTAAATCTAAGGGAGAACCCACTGTTGGGACATCTGAATCTATACTCATTGGGCTTTTGCCTTCGATGCTAGGACTAGTTAGGCTGAGACTGGTTCTTTGGGGGCTCCTTTCTTTATTTTCTTCTCTATTTATGCTGCTGCAACTATCAGAAGATGGCTCGCGTTTTCTTAAGCTCACTCCAAATCTACAAAAAATTAAAACAATAACAACCTCAAGTCATATTTATTAATAGTAACCTGGAGCTGGCTTCTTCCACTGATGGCTGCAGATTGCTAACATCATTATTGTCATCCGTCTCATTATCCAATTTTTTTGATGTCAATGGAGATATGGTAATTCGCTTCTTCTTAACTTCAAACGATGATGACATCGTAAATCCATCCACAGAATCGACAGGTCCGTCGAATTCTTCTGGAGGTGGAGGTAAGTCTGTTGGTGGTGGTGGAAACTCTAAATCGGCTAATGTTGGTTGAATCGACCTTGAAGGACTTCCACCTCGAAAACTACTTTGATTTTGAGCAACCTACGGTTAGAAACAATTATTGAAATTAACTATAAATTAGAATATAAATATATCATACCTTAAAAGTTCTTAAGCTTGCCCCTAAATCAGTCGTATTATTTCTACCAATATTTCTATTCCTATTAAACTTAGAAGCTGTGGGGCTACTAGGTGGATGTGGAAGTATGCACGACGTAGTTACGCCGCTGGAAGAATTGCTGCGTATCATTTGGGGCTGAGTTCTAATATTAGTTCTAGGTGACAACGATCGCTGCGAGCTTTCTTTGTGTTCGTTTGGTTGTTGGTCTTGATTGTTTAGCACACCGCATTGCCTCATTGATTCGAAATAGGCCCCAATCTTAGCGCCTTTAGGAATCGTTCCGTATCTATTGATTACTTGCCTTACATTTTTCACTTCTAATGCTCCGACCTGTATCTAATACACATTGAGTTCAACATTCAAAAATATAGTGCCAGGAAATCGTTCGTTACGTACCTGTTGCGACTCTTTCAGCGGGTAAGTCTTTGACTTTTTGCCCCTCTGCTCGAGACCACGATTCCCCATAATAGGAGCCCTCTTGAATGAACCAGTCCCTGGGACAACAAATGCAGATCCAGACATTTCTGGGTACGAATGCGCACCGGAATCATCCGTATCCGGAGTCTGATCTTGAAATTCGTTCTCGCTATCACCCTTTGTACTTGCAGTTAAATTTTGAAGTTCTTTAGTTATGCCTAAATAATAAGAAAAAATCATTGCTTTTATAACTCATTTATATATTATGATTTAAATAGAACTATATATTAGTAAATTAATACATTATGCTTTCAATGTATGCCATATATTATTATTGTTATAAAAAAAAACAATATTAATTATTAAATATTATGGTAGTATTTGAATAAAACTTTGTTCAAAAAATTTAGTCAATAAAATGCATTCTGTGTTAGTATTAAATTTCCCGAGGAATGCCAAATAAATGATTTAAAAAATACCTTCGAATCGTTTATTAATACCATTTAAATCTCCGTCCTCTGGTCCGTCCGCTGCTTGCCCTTGGTCGTCGAATGTGCTGTCGCGGAAGGAACTGCAAGAAGAGAGCAGGCTGAAAACGCAATGTAAGTTAATAACATTTTGCAGTGTGTCGTTAGGATTTAGTTAAGTGGTTGGTGATGAGAGCGAAATTTTACCTGGTCCGTTTGGGAGGTGCTGGCGCTTGCTTCCCTTTTCTGTTTGTAGGTCTCCTCATCTGCACGTTACCCTTTGCTCCACCCGTGAATGTACTCAGTTTTGTTATTACAGTTTCTATATGAAATATTATAATAAATGTATTTACTTCCAATGCTTCAATAGTTGATTAATGGATGTTCATACCTGCCGGTGTTTGATCGGAAATGCCAATAAGTCCGTGCAAATTGCCAGTGCTACCAGAATGTGTTTTCTTAAATGAGAGATGAGGCGTTCCCATAGGCACCGGAGACGTTTCCGATACTTGCAATTGCTTTTCTACTTCTAAAATAGTATTTATATAAAATATTAGTTTCTCCTCCATTCACTTTGAGTATGTACACACGAGACATTTTAGTTAGTAATATTAAATTAATTGGTCCGATAGTTATTAATATTAGTTAGTTTTATGTTTTTATATATAAATATAATAATGTTGATAAGCAGCATGGCATATATATTATATTTTTAAATATAAATTATGAATCCAATTTTCAGCTCTTCCTCTCATCGACTTCTCTTAGTACATGCCAAATTTGAAGTCGACATCTACAAAAAGCCCAATCTAGAAGAAAAGCACATGTGCCTAGCGCCCAAGTAGAAATGAAAATTGGATTTTCAATTCATGATTTCTTTCTTTTTCCTTTGCATTCGAGTTATACGATTATATGACCTGTGACAATATTTCTACTTGGGTAAATGATCGTGAGCATGTGCAGGGGTGTAAATTAAACAAATTTCGTTGTGAACTGACCTTCTGTGATACTGGATTCTTGAAACATGTTCTCGAGAGAATGATGTATTTCTTTGAAAGTGGGCCTTTCGTGCGCGTTCCACTGCCAGCACTGTTTCATTAGTTCATAAATCTTTGGGGGACAACCTTGTGGGCACTCCATTCTGTAACCTTTTTCGAGTGTGTGATAAACATCAGTTAAATCGACACCGGGATACGGAGACATGCCGTAGGTGGCAATTTCCCAGAGTAAAATTCCGAACGCCCAAACATCCGATTTAGTGCTGAATTTGTTGTAGGCCAGTCCTTCGGGAGCGGTCCATTTAATTGGGAATTTGGCACCGGCGTGAGCCGTATACGTGTCATCCCTCATTAATCTGGCCAGACCGAAATCTGCTACTTTCACCAAGTGGTCATCGGCGACCAGGCAATTTCTAGCGGCTAGGTCTCTGTGGATGAAGCAACGGCTCTCCAAATAGCTCATACCGCTCGCTATTTGCGTCGCCATGTACATAAGAACCACAGCGTTTATTTGATTCTTGTTCCCATTTCTCAAATAATCAAGAAGATTGCCTTTGCTCATAAATTCCGTAATTATGTAAAACGGAGGTTCCCTGGTACAGACGCCCATCAGTTGCACTAGGTTAGGATGTTTCATCTCCTTCATAATGGCGGCTTCCTCTAGGAAATCCTTCAGAGCCATGGTATCTTCCTTGAGCGTTTTTACGGCCACCGTCATGTTGTACCGTTTCCATACCGCCTCGTATACATCTCCATACTGACCGCCGCCCAATTTGTGCCTCATAACAATATCAGTCCTGTTGATTTCCCATTCATCAGGTTCCGGACTAAGTGGAAACACCGTGGGCTTGTTATGCTTCGGCGCCGGATACAGCAGTTGCGTAATAAGGCCGTCCGATTGCATCGAATGGTGGTGCACTAATTCCGCGAGCGTGTTGAATTTACTCTCAGCCGTTACAAACACTTTTCCTTCAGCGTCTTCATTGATCCGATAATGATAGACACGACCTTCGTATCTCAGAGATATACTACGCTGGCCAGGGCTGCTCTCAGACTCTCGCACAAGGAAACTACCATTTATACCTGAAGAAAGCAGATATTCGGCGGCATTCCTAGATATCGGTCCATGATACCATGAATGTTTCTCTAGCGAATTCACAGGTGTAACATAATTTGACGGCACCCAGCCCACCTTATTTGAAGACGAATGCGCCTCGCACCATTCTCCACTTTTATTGTAACTCAATATTCTCACTTGTTCACCTGTAATTGAAAACAAAATTCTCGTATAAATATAAATTTACAAAAATAAAATAAGTATACAAGTTAGTAAAAGGTAAATGCGTTACATTTATGTAAAACATAATTATGGCTATAATATAAGTTCTGGTTTCCAACTGACAATCAACCTTAAGCTCTTCAGCCCTTACAATATGTTTTGTAAACACTCTACTGAGAATTCATTAACTAGGATACCACTCTTTGTTAATATGATTAATCATAATTAGCTACAATTATTTGTGTTATTATTCATTACATAACTAAAATAAGCCTATTACTATATTTTGCTAATTATTTAATATTATGTTTTTTTTTACAATGCATTCGGATTCACCAATGAAATTAAAGTCAAAAAGGCTAGTTTACCTTTTTTTAAACTGAGTTGGTTTTCTCCGCCCGCTTGAAAATCGTAGAGAGCGACGAATAGTTGGGGATCGTCCTCTTCTTGGGTGAGGAGATTTTCTTTGGAAGTCCATCGATTGGCAGTTTCGAGCGGCAACGATGTGGACACGGAACCGGATCCATGGGTACCCGAGAGGGTGCTGATTGTATTACCAGAACCCAGTGTACAGGTGGTGCTCAAAGTGCCTGGCGGTTCCGTTTCCGGAACGCTCGGTATATGTGGCAAAGGCCTACTTTGCAACAGAGCCTCTGCAAATATTTATTTATTTGTAGAATATCTTCTAATTTAAATGTAAATAAAACATAAAAACAAATAATAATACAAGCAATTGATGAGCTGTTACTTATCAATATTTTTTACACAAAGAGAGTTACACAATTCCTAGAGCTTCTTTGACGATAACCGTTCTTTATATCAATATTTAATTGAATATACTAATGATAACAGCCTTCCTCGATTAGATTTAAATATTTTGAACGCAAAAAAGTCGACGTGATTATCTAGTACAACTCTTTGAGATTCATAAAAATTAATTACTATGTTGTAACCACATTACTTTATTTTCTACATTATTCCTGTTTTCACTGGAAAGTGTATTTTATAATTATTTATTCAAATAATTTTACTATACCATCATGTAGTAAGAAAACAAAATCAAATATACGATAATCATTTGGTAGTTGTTTTTATTTTGAAATCGCTTATGTTTATGCTTTGCAAAGAAATAAACATAAACAAAGTGTATTTCACATAACTAATTAATCAATAATCACAACCTAATTAAATTAATGGTAGTTGTCAATAATCTAACAAAAAATAATTTAGAATAGAATCGTTTACTACTTTTGTATCCAATCTATTTGGTTACTACCGATATAAACATTATTAACTATGACTATAACTAATTTATAGTTTTTTTTTTCGTAAAAGTCAGAAGTACCCAAGGTTGATTTCAGTAGCATTAAATGATCTAACTACATCTAAGTAATTTATATTAAATAACATCTGTTAGTTGCTTATTAAAGCATGAACTTATAGAAAGTATAGTTTCTGGTAAAATTTATCAATGGAAAACTTTATATATTAATAAAATAAAAATCCAGTTTCTATGACGATAATTGCTTTAACAATATTGGATAGTAAATAATAATTTTAGAACAAAAAAAAAGCAATTCTGTTAAAAATTTCGACTTATAAATGAACAAATCTTGTTGATATAGTCGTGATTATATAGTATTTGATAAAAATAAATTATCTATTATGATTAAATAATACATCTTTCCAATTACAATCAGAAAATCGATGATACATATAGTACAGTTTAATTACTAAACTTTAGTATATCGATCAATGATAATAGCCTTACATTTATAGCACAAACACGTATATTACCAACTACAATTTTGATTTAAACTATTTTATATAATTTTAGATTATTTTTTAATAGTTTTGCGAAAGCAGATGTTTGGGTTCGGAGAAAATGTTTTTTTTGTACACCAAGACTGTGAAATAAGAAAATAGGAAGACCGAAAATATGCAAATATTGTTGAATGGAAGCCAAGCCAAACAAAATGGTCAATACCAGGTAAAGAAAAAGGGAAAATGGTACATCATAAAACAGATATTCCAACATATGCGTACAATGGAAGTGAGAAAAAAACGGTTAGACCAATTTAGGATGAAAAGGAAATAGGTTCGGTTCCAAGAAAATTTAATGACCAAATTTGTCGTACTTAGGTGTTAAATTTAACATTTTGTATCGTTTTGTTGCAATTTTCTTCTGGGTATTGATCAAATCCAACGCATAGAAATTGTCATGATTCCAATGTATTTTCGAATAAAATGATATAACAATTACCAATCACATAAAGAGGATTTCATTACAATGTTGATTGTTACTAAGATTCGTTAGAGAGCAGCTTCTTCGAATGCACACCAAATACGTATATATTTATATATTTGGAAGACCAATGAGAAAGAAAGAGAAGTTCAGTGGACTTCCTGTTGACACATGAATTGAATTTAAATTGATTACAATTTCCATAAGCAGCAAATAAAATTTAAGTGGCGATGATCATAGATGAAATTGTAAAACTGAACAGAAAACAAGTTAGTAAAATGAACACAATGATGGGCCAATAGAAAAATGTGGCAAATAGCAAAACATATTATTTTCTAGAAAAGATTTCTTATATCATGTTGAAATGATAATGATTCTCAGGTATTAAACTGCTGCCTTTCGTAATTATTTTCAAGAGATTATATCATTAAGTGAAAGCAGTTGTAAATAAGTATTTCAAAGTAAAATAATTGATGCAATTAGGTTTAAGGTTTGTTTAAAGATATTATAATAGCTAGTTTTGTATAAATATTATTAAAATTTAAACAAAGCACATGTTGAAAGACAAATAATTGTCGGACCTTTCAAAAATATTATAATAGCTAGTTTTGTATAAATATTGTTAAAATTTAAACAAATAATTGTCGGACATTTCAATATCGGATCAATACATTACGGCATATATATACAAAAATCATGAATATGTGTTATTTCCTCTTTTATTTTCAAGTTCTGCAATTCGCATTCACGAAATGCAATGTAATCTGCCGTATCGAATATCGTAAAATTACAAGTCTCAAATAACTGCAGATCATGTTCCGATACACATACCGAAGGCAAGGCTTTCCATGTCTAATCTGTTATGATTTGGATAAATACATATAGGTAGCAGAATTTCGGCGTTGAACAAATAAATTAAGCGCACTGGGGACATTCCAATTTCCGCGTTTAATTTCAAACAGACGTCGATTATTTTTAGACTAGACGACAGCAAACAAAAAGTGTCGTCTACAGAGTGGAACGTCGTGAGTCATTTCAGTAAATTCAAGCGATACCCAAGAACTCGGTTGCAATTACTGAAAGGTGTGTGCGTATATATATATACACACACACTGCATGTATATAGATATATGCAGCTGTTGGTCAAAAATTAAAATTAACAGAAAACTGTTGGTATGTTTTCTTTTGTTGTTGTTAAGAATAATAGTACATAAAGAGAAAAGTAAAAGTGACAGCTAAGGAGGAATAATTAAAACTTGCTCGAACGTGTTCTTGTTTTCATTTTCGTCAAGTAACTGGCGCAGATCACTTGCACCAGGTGCATATTTTGCGGAACCTTAAGAAATATATTCGAATAATCATTTCGCCATAGATACCAAGGGCGTGATATCATGGAAAACAGTAGAAACTCACCGCTGTGCTCTGTGAAGATATTGGAAACAGTTTGTCGTCCATCTTTGGAAGGTCTAGGTCTACTTCTTGCAGTTCGAATGGAATGAGTGCCCGATGTGATGGTTGTTCTTTCCTTGGTATTCTGAGCGCCCATCGCAACCGCTCATTACCCACACACCGAAACAATACCGATCCCGATCCCTGAAATCCACCACTTGAGGTGCAAGTCACTAGCGGCGATCGCAGTTGTCCATGAACGAAACAAAAAAAAAACAGGAACACGGTCGGGGGGATGCAGGCTGGTGCGACTGAAATCGTTGATGAAACGCGTTTTTCTACCCGAAACGATCGCCTACATGCCAATTTTCATTATCACAGAATGGTACGTCCCGTCGCGGCACCTAGTTCAGGCATAATTCTATTTATTGATTGATTTTTCTCCGCTTTTTAACAGTATTTGCACCGAACACCAACCCCACTAAACCAACTACGCCGCCATCTTAATTCAATCTGCTTCCATCTCACTCCGACACAAAGCCTCTTTCGGTTTGTCTGTCGATTAATTAATTCGTCACCCATCCACAAGATGGCACCTCGCCAAAATTAATACCAACCAAACCTTATATGCCATCAGCGTTTTGAAATATATACTAATTGCATTAATAATAATAGCAAATTACTATTGTCAAACACTATAAGAATTCAAGTTAATTATCTTTTTTGTTTTAAATATAATTGATTGATCACTGCTGGTTGCCTATATTTAAAACATTCCATCAAGTCGTTGCCCCAACACAAAACACGAAACTCAGGCCATATAAATAATCAATACTTGTAGGAGAATAAGGTTGCTGCTAATATTACTTTCTAATAATTTTTGTAACTTTTTCAGTAAGGTTTTATATTTGTTTAAATCATCATCTTTTGTAACATTTTATACATGTCCATGTAATTATATTGCAGTTTAATTTCTAAAATATCTTTAATATCAATTACAGTGGAACCTCGCTTAACGAGCACCTTGCATAACGAGCCTTTTGCTTAACGAGCAAAATAAATTGTAACAAAAATGACTTTATGAGTGACGAGGAGAAGATAATTCCGCTTTTTTATATAATCAAATATAAAATGTATAAAGGTCCGATCCCGGACCGATACAAATAATATAAATAAATGGAGTCAGGCGTAATGGAGTCATCGTGTGTGAATGGGAAAACATTTCCTGGTGTTAGTAGTAATTTTAATTGTATCTTAGTATTATTTATCATCACACTATGTGTCGTTTGTAACAAAAATGTCTTTGTCCAAGATCATGGGGCTGCAGGTGGATAACAACTATTTCGATAAGCTTGTGGTAGAGCACTGGCAAGAGGTGACCAGCTGAAAGAAGTTATACAGAAGAATTTGTCAGAGTATGTTTGTACCAAATTTTAAAGAATTGGCCAAAACAGATAGTTAACAATTATTTCACTGGATTGTTAAGCGAGGATATACTATATTACTTTGAATACAAAATTGAAATTTAGACTGTTTTACATTTTTAGTTTTCAAACACTTTGAATAGTTGATTATTTAATTTCGTTATCTTTTTATTTCAAGAAATACTGAATATATATGTTTAAATTATAATAATTATATATTATTTGTAAAATCGCGTAACATCTAGGATTTGTTTACTATTTTCTGAAGTAAAAGTTAATTGCTTTGGAAAATGTGAAATTAATGGGTGAAAATGTATACGAGTGTGATTAGAATCTACCTATAAAAATAATAAAGAGAAAAATATTAAATAAACATGAATTTTAAATATACATTTTCATATTTATTCTAGTGCAGCGTTTCCCAACCTTTTTTTATGCTATGTCACACCTAAGCTTTTTTAAAATTATTTTTTAATTAATTTTTAATATTTATAAATTGAAATGTTCTAAAGAAACTTGAATGATAGGTTTTAGGAGGTAAAAATGTTTAACTTATAATAATAATTATATATTATTTTTAAAATTGCGTAACATCTAGGATTTGTTTACTATTTTCAATAAACCAAGATATTCAATGATCCTAGGGCAGAAAGACCTCGGTCGATAGCCCTGGGCCCAAGTTGTGGCAAATAAATATGTTTAAAAAAAATCTATGATCCAAAAATTTATATTTAATAATAATTATAATTATATTTATTACCAAAGAAACACAACCAAAAAATAACTAAAAACATATTCATGTAACAACAATAATAGAAAATAAAATTCCTACAAAGATCTTTCAGCCTAATTTATATTTAATACGTTTTAATATTTTGCTAAGAAATGATTAAGAATTATCTTAGGTATCACAACAAGACTCCAATAATAATTTTATAAAAATTATACAAACTATAATATAAAAATCGACACTAAAATGATTTTTTTGCTAATTGAATTACTCTACTTTATGTATGGATTATAAAGAAATTCGAATTGCAATGAAGGAATATAAATACAAAGAAAATAGTCTGAATAAATACTATACATTACGTAGCAGTGATCGGCGATTTTACACCAAAGGGAGTTAAACGAGGAGGTTCAGCAATTAAAATAAAAATAAATATTGGAAATCACCCTTCACTGAAAATATTTTGTAAACAAAATATTGGGAATCGACCCCTGCAACTTGAAATCAAAGAAGTGTAATGTCGGTGTAAATAAATAAATTTTCGGGTATTATATTATATAAAAAAACTTCTCCGACCCCTGACTATAGATAACCTTTTTATATTTAATAAAAATCAATCATATTAAAAAATCAATTCATGTAGCAAATTGTCAATATTTTCATAATTTTCTGGGTAATAATCATAGTAAATTTGTAGGAAAACCACATACTAAACATATCACTCATATAAAATGTTAAAAAATGCATGAATGATTAAGCAACAGAATTGTTTGATATGAAGCGACATACTATGATTGATAAACTTATCGTTTGCGGCATTTTATTATGGAAATTCAAATCTAATCGCATTTCCCGATGCAATAACAGTTTCTCGTATGATGTAGAAGAATAAAATGTGCTTGTTAAAATTTGAATATTTACTACGTAAACAAATAAATTGACCTATGATCAATGGCACTTTGTCTTTTAATAACATATTTTTATTAGTAATATTATTTTTTAAATTATTCTTAATTTAGACTAAATGACCTGTTTATACTAATTAAATGCTATTATCTCATTAACAAAAATTTGTATTTAAAAAAATATATTTTAGTCATAATTTGTATTATCTCGAGCATTGTCAAAGATGTGGCTGACATGATTCATAATTTTGATGAGTAAACAGAGATTATCAGAATATGTTTATTTTTTACTAATGAAATTGCATTATTATTACTAGATTACACAAATATTATTAATATATTCTCAGTTTTTCTCTTATCTAGTGTTTATATAAAGCCGACTTCCGAGATAAACTATTTTATATTTAAACAAAACAAAAATTATTGTATTACAAAATAAAATATATTTAAAAATAATCTCGGCAAAGTGACATTAGTTTTATATTGACATTACTTTTATACCCAAAGGACCAATAAGCTATAAATATTTATCTTTAATATATCTTTTTTAATCCTAGGCGGAAAGGTTAAGGTCGATGGATTTTTTTTTATTAAATTATTATTATTTTTAAACCATATTGAAAACACTTTGTCCTGAAAATATACAGATTTGCTTATAACTGAAGTAAAAATTAATTACTTTGGAAAATGTGAAATTAATTGGGGAAAATGTATACGCGTGTGATTAGAATCTACCTATAAAAATAATATAGAAAAAATATTAAATAAACATTAATTTTCAATATATATTTTCATATTTACTCTAGTGCAGTGTTTCCAAACCTTTTTTATGCTATGCCACACCTAAACTTTTTTTAAATTATTTTACTGCCCCTAACATATACATAATTTTTAATATTAAAAAAATGAAATGTTCATTAAAGAATGATAGGTTTTAGAAAGTAAAAAAAAAACAATCAAATCAAGTGCAAAATAATTTGAATGAAAAATTTTGCTATATTATTTAAATTAATTATTAGTAATTATTTATTATTTAAGTTTAGTGAGAACCTTTCTTTTGATGCAATTTAGTTAACTTTAGTCTCAAATTTTAATTTCTAATTTGGTTTGGTTGTATATTTTTAATACATATAAATAATTATGCAGTATTCTTGGATATAGCGAAAGCATTCGACAAAGTGTGGCACGAAGGGCTAATCAACAAGCTGCTGAGCGCCCATTTCCCGTTCGGCTTAGTTAAAACGATCAAGTCCTACCTGGAAAGGAGGACCTTCACCATCAAGATCGGCGAGACTCGATCGACGGCTCGCACTATCAGATCCGGTGTACCTCAGGGATCCATCTTGTCGCCGTTTTTATTCAGCATATTCATGGCAGATGTGCCAAAGCTACATAGTAACTCGACCATTTCCGCATACTTTGCAGATGACACTGCTGTAATGGTCAGGCACTCTCAGGCGGAACGCATCACCCAGATTCTTCAAGACGCCATGAACGAGCTGGAAGTCAGCTGGTTCAGATCATGGCGAATCGATGTTAACCCTCTGAAGAGCGCTGCCGTCCTCTTCACCAGAAGGAGGAACACGGTTTCGAGAGGCGCCGCCGTTCCCGTTGGCGAGATCGAGATCTTTGACGATACCATCCCCTGGAAAACCGAAGCGAAATACTTGGGAGTCACACTAGACCGCGGACTTTACTTCAAACAGCACATTCACGCAGCTAGAAGCAAGGCCTATGGAGCTGCCAAGATATTGTATCCATTAACAAACCGGAAGAGTAAGCTATCAACATCCAGTAAGCTACTGTTATATAAAACGATGATACGCCCGGCGATGTTATACGCCTCGCCCGTCTGGGGACACGCAGCTCCCATACACATCAAGAAGCTGCAGGTGGTCCAGAACAAGCTTCTCAGATCTGCATTTAAGGCGCCTTGGTATATAAGTAATAAGCAGCTTCATCGAGAGGCCAACATTCCAACCATCACCGAAGCCATGAGAAAAGTTGCAGAAAAAGTCTTCGCCTCTGCTTCGCAACACACAAATCCTCTGCTCAGGAACGCAGTGGATTACGACGAAGAAGCAAGGCACCGCCACAAAAGACCAAAGATGGCAGTAGCTGACTAACGTTGCTGATCTTCTGGCCTCACATCACGTGCCTTTCTTGGGCTGAGCTTTTAGACTCAATAAACTCCATGGCCTGAATAAATATTCAAACCAGACATCACCAACATGTTCCCAGAAGACCATAGGGAAAAGAACTTGCTTTCGAACCGGTATAAAGGATGTCAAACTCAAACAAAAACAATCTTGAGACATGACTATCTAGATTCTAGAGGACATTATATCACTCAGCGTGTTATTTTTTTACATGTTTTAATACTGAAGATGTTTACATGTTTTGATACCAGATGCATTTGATGGTCAATATATGCTTAATTTCTATATATTGAAACGTGGATATATTTTTTGCAGACTATAAATTGTAGCATATCAGATGGCAACGTTAAATTTTGGTTTTTATAATTTAATACAAATTACAACAGATCCTCGTTCAAACCTTTAGTATCGATGTCTTCATTGTACCATTTGTTTAACAATGTTGTATTTTCAGATGTTTGAAATATACTCGTCAATGTCTTTATAACTATTACTACTTAATTTTAGTTATAAAGACTGTGACAAATTGTTACATAAAACATAAACTTACGTCATCTTCATTATGATGAACTACACAAAATATTTTTTTCCTTTTTCAGAACAATTTTTTTATAATCGTAATAAACTTTTATTTCACGTTTAATCTCAGATTCCATTTCCGGAAATTATATTTTCCACAAACGACATTGTCATAGTAGTATCTTGTAACGTTTTACTATTTGCATTTATTCTAGACAAAAAATATCCTAAACAACTATTAATAAAATGAATTTTAAATTATATATTTTGTTTGTTATTTCTTGTGATTCTACTTTTACAGAACATATCTGAGATTTATCTAGATATAAATCAAGTGGAGCACTTTTTTATTTGGTTGAACCCAAAGTGAATTGTCTTAACTGCATCAGATTTACCAAATCATCTAATAGCACATAATTTTTGTATTGTAAAATGTTTAATATTTGCCCCAAAACTTTATGTTACACCTATGAATAGACGTTGAAAAAAAATGTATAAACATACTCCAATAAATTAAAATATTATAACAGGACAAGGTTCGGTGATTCTATAAAGGTTTAACTTCAAAAGGTGTGGGATAACGTGTGAAGAATACTGGGCGCTACTTTCTTTTTCAAGAGTAGGAAAAACACAACTTCGGCTTTCTTTCAAAGCCAGACCCGGAATTACATGCGTCTTTCTCCAAAACGATCACCACCGCGGACTGTATCTCTTGGTCGTTGCAATCTTGCCAGCCTAAACAGTCTTCTGCGAAGGCTCATTCATGACTCGTTCAAGAGCGAGCACCAATTTTTATCTTTTATAATTTTTGTTAGTTTCTTTATCTCCTGCTCTACACTTACAACGTTACAATATATCATTGCTTGCAAACATCAATTAATGAATGTGAAGTATAAGGAACCTTAAGGTCTGTTTGGCTAATGCGTTTTTGGAAACAATTTTATTTTCCACTCAAATTTACCGCAATGTCGTTGCTAATATACAGATCTAATATTTCAAAATTATTTAAAACTTCATTTTCTAATAATTTTCCTGTTTGCGAATAAATAGGTAAAAATGATAAATAACGCAATATAAAATATAGTAAATGTGCATGTGTTATATCAGGAGTAGAATCAATTTTAATTGAAAAATTTTTTTTTTGTTCAAGTATTTTAATAAATTCATCACAAATGATTATCGAAAGATAACTCAAATATTTTGGATTTATACTACGGGAATCAAAAAATTTTGTACTACAATATTTTTTATTCTAAATACTTCTTTCTTTTTAGCGTGTCTTGTCTTTTTTGTCTATAATCAGGGCCGGATCCACTAAGTACGATGCTCGAATGGATTTTTTACGGGGGCCTTTTAAATTAGAATTTACATGTTTTAAATAATTATTTAAAGTAAAATCCAATTATAAAAATCATGAACCATAATGTAGACACATTTCTATATTAAAAAAAATCAAATATAAATGCAATTTATTTAACTGAAATGTATTGAATATACATCTATAACGAGCTGTTTTACATGTTTCAAAGATTTTGTTTTGAAAAATAAAATATTATCAAAATCCAACCGGTTTACTTCTTGACTCTCAATCCTGAGACATTGTCGATCTTAGATGGTTTTTTATAAGTTTTAATCTAGAAAAAGACCTCTCTCCAGAAGCAACGCTCACTGGAATTTATAAATATATTCGAAGGGCCATAAATTGGTTAGGAAATGCCGTAGCACTATCTTTTTCAGATAAAAAATTTAAATGGTTGTTGGAAATATTTTGATGAAAGAATAGATTTTAGAGCTTCCATTTCTTCAACTAACATATTACCATCTAAGTCCACTTCCTTGATGATATCAATACATGTATCATTAATCTTAGTCAGCGCAATTTCTAAATTTGCTGCAGTTATTTTAGTTCTTCTTTTTCCACATAAACCTTCCCAAAAACCCAAATAAATCATTACGATTTTTTAATTGTTCAAAACCCTCTTGTAATGATTGTTTATCTTTATCTAAAATTAAATTAAAATATGATAATTTGAATGCGTTTAGAGGATCTATAATAGGTTCATCAACACCTTCATAATTGAATTTTTTTCTTTTCCGGAGCCTTTTATTTCGAAATTTCGTAGATATTTCTAAGTCTTCAGTGAGTGTTTTTGCCTGAACTAAAATTTGTTGAAATCCACTGATTCTCTATTTGGTCAACCAACTTAGAAGGTTTTCAAATGAAGAAAGTGCTGTTCTTATGTCTACTGAATAACTTTGAAGTTCCTTGCTTACAAAATTTACTTGGAAAAGTAAATCATACCAAGAAACCAGACACTAAAAAATTATAATCCTTAATTAAATTTCCAAGTAATTCTGTTACACCTTTGATTTGTAGACCCTCGGAGATTTCTGAGATTTCAAAAAGTGTATTGTAAAATTCACCTAATTGGAGAAAGAAAAATTGTTATAATTTATAATTAATATACCTAGATATTTATTTTTGTAATATGTACTACTTTTAAATATTTCAAGGGCGGCCCGATTTGGCTATAATGCAGCCCTGATCAGGAGATGATATATCTTCACTTTAATTATTTTAACTCTGGCTTATGGGTGAAAGTAATAGTTTAAACAATAATTATTATTTCTAAAATGGAATGATGAGCTAAACCTATTTACATGGACCAAAAATGGTTGTAAATTATTTAATTTCTAAAGACGACTGTAATTGTCGTAATGTAGAATAATTCGAATGAAAAAGAAAACAGTTTTTTTTTAAACACTACTTGTACTTTAATTTCATTTGAACGAAATACAAAAGCAAATAATAGTAACTTCTGCTATTTGTTTCAATTAATAAAATAGAGTCGAGAGGAAAACACTCAGTTTGTTTTTCTTCAGTTTGATTCTTCCACAATAACATACTTATAAGAATAGTAATATACATTTGACGTCAAAAATATAATAATAATAATATAAAATAATCAATAAAATTCAATAACAAAACTACAATAATAATAATAAGTATCAGTATTATTATTTAGAGTGCTGCACAGCAAGAGCACCTTGTATAAAATTCAATAGAATAAACAAGAGTAATAACAACGATATTCAACATTTCAATAAGATTCATTAATTAATCATCATTTTTTTTCTTCAAAAAAATATATGAGCACATTATAAAATAATTAAAATAATATATATATATAATCAATAAACAAATAATATAAATAACATTGGGTTTACATAAAAAAAATATATATAAAAAGTAATAAATTATAAAAAAAAAAATGGCATATTATATAGATGTATAAAAACGTGGATTTCGGAAAGGCAGTGGGAAATATTTTCTTGCTTATTTTAAATAAGAACGTAGTAAATGTATCTAAAAGTATCAGAATAGAAAAAGAAAATAGAATAATTATTCAAACTATTTACAAAATACAAAGGTTAGCTTTTCTTTCTTCATATTAAGTACGAAAAATTAGGTACATTCAATTGTCTTTTATCAAATATTCTAGTCTTCAACGAAGAATAGAAACCTTGGAAATTCCATTATCATTAAACATTGATTTATTAGTACTAAATCCGATTTCCTAATTGAGCAGAACTATGAAACAAACAATAAAGAGAGTGATTACAAATTAGCAACGTTCGTAAAAATAACTAACTTCATAAATAACTTCAGTCAGTGAACTCAAGATAGTCGTATTCATATACTAATAATTCCTAGACAAAATACACAAAAAAAATCCTTATAATATCATTAAATAAAAAGTGAATCAGTTTGTACCCTACTTTAGAGATTGATCACTCCCCGACAATTAAAAGAGCTTACATATTTATACGCTTAGATATGATTGTTACTTCACTTGATTCCGATCCTTTGCATTCAATTAAGCTTTTTACATTGTCTACTATACATTTACATATAAATGAGAAATAAAAGTAAAATAAAATCAGGAAAATATGACTAATTAATTATTAAGTAAATTTCTTTATAATACCCGACGATTTTACAACTGCAGAATCCATAATACTCTTCTTTAAGTCAATGTCGAAAATAGCATGGATTTTGCATTTCCTCTAAAATCGTATAGATTCCACACCAAATATACATATATGTATATAAAACATGAATTGTCAATAATTAATAACAATATTTACAATAGTAAAACTTACTCAGCAAAGATCAAACACTGAAAAAGTTATCGCTTGGCGATTCTATTATTATTATTTATATGATATGTATCAATAAACGTTAAAGTGTAGTTAAGGCTTGCAAGTATCAACTGATAACGTCCATGCATATACTTCAACCGTAAGAATGCTTTAAACTCGTTCAATTATTTATAGGAGATTTTCGTTATTATTTACACATCAATTCTAGTCAAATTCAGAATGGAAGAAGTTCACGTTTCATTTATCAGTTGATAATTTGGCCGCACTATTTTGTATTTACTATACAAATGCTTTAAGCAAATTCACTCGTTCCTATGACAACTATTAATCGATATTAGATTAAACGGTCTTAAAGATTTATTAAAAAAAGTTAAATTAAGACGAATAACTTCAATTGATTTAATAAGTGTTGATTTTTTTTTGTATATAATTTATTGCTCTCATGAAACGTTATAATCAACAACTATTACGATAGATTTTTTATATTTAAATAGAAATTTTATAATAATAAAAATAATTTATTGTATATATGAACGTACATACAATCTATCCGCCCAGAACTTTTATATTATTCGTTTCAATTTAATTTATTTTAATGTCAGTTGTTGTAACGTGACTCATTTAAACAGTTTAACAGAGTGGTTTATCCTTGCACTGTATTATTATTATTATTAAATGTATTGCTATTCATAAATTATTATTATATTTTTTAACTTTCTTTTGGACGGTAGATAGACCGTCGAAGAAACAAAATGGCAAAGTTTGTCCATTAGATGAAATCTCATGTATATAATTTTTTTTTTTAAATGACTATAATAGTGGTCATTGCTTACCTAGACCCTGTAATCTAATTGATTCGAAGATGATCTCCAACTGACAAACAAATTTCAATTTGAGCAAGATGTGGCATTTAGAGCGCATAATATAAGTAATTCAATAGCGGATACAGTTCTTTTTTCTCTTGCGAGGACGAGGGTGGAAAAAGAAAATCGCGAAGCCCGCCGTTATTTCTTTTCTACATAAGTAATAATATGAAAAAAAAGTATATGAAGATTTGAAGAAAAAAAATATATAGTGTACATTGCGTCACCAAAAACATATCACTGTTGGGACTACTTCGGTCATTGCAGATCGTCCTCGCACTTGGGAATGTCGAATATCTCGGCGAAAAGTGGCGGCAGACTCAGCTTCACCCAATTTACCCGGAACCAGTCTAAATGCGCCGTATGCTTTGCTCCCAAGTTTCTAAGCTCGGGCAGTTTGATCAGCAAGTTGGAAAAGAGCTGAGGATCGTTCGCGTGGTTTCGGCCAACCTAAACATATCACAGATAAATTAGTTTATTTATTAAAAAGTCTAAATCTACTTAGTCGTACATTTAGTTGTTGATTAAAATGCAAGTATAGTTCAATCTCACTACTTCATAGCAAGTTTGTAAAGTGGGACAATTAAATTGATGATATTCTAATGCACATGAAGAAATAAAATAAATTGAAGTTTCAACTTTGGTTGTTGGCGGTTAAATAAATGTGCTGGAATATCAGTTATCGATTCCATTTTACGTATTTGATGGTCGTATAGTATTGGGTTGACAACTAACTGATTAAATAAGAAGGAAAATTCTAAATTTTTGCTTAAAAATATAACTTTATCAAATTTTGCAATTTTTCAGTAATTCCATGTTCATAAAACTTCTGATTTTTGCCAGCAAAAATACAAAATCCGCAATCACTTAGTTGCCAACCCAGTTAGTATAGTGCGTATTTTAATCAAAACGTTTGTAGTTTTATGTTCGAGAACCGATATTTTTACCTGTACTTTGAGAGCTTCCATCAGTTTATCCTGGTGGTGTTCAATTGATTTGACATCGGTGATTCCGGGTCGATCACCGGTCAAGAGGACGACTGACGAAAACAATCCTAACTCCATGTCGTTTAGCGAGAGTGCATTGAAGGTGTTCGCGAACTGTATCACCGATGATATAAAGTCACTCTGCAAGAAAGGGTAGTATAAATAGAACAGTTTAGTTAAATGGAAATTCGTCGACTCACATCGTACATAATTTCTAATTGCTGTCGCGTGACCGTAGTACCATCATCGAACATCATCGACGTGTTCGTGGTGAGTCTGGCGACGTGGCTGAGCCATATTTCGAAGAAACCGATTTTGATAAGTATTAACTGATCGTCCTGGCCCAGATCACAGAAACCCGGCACCCTCTTGGCAAATTCGACCACCCTCTGTACGCTGGGCGTAATGTTAGTGGCGAACTGCTGCCATAGCCAGCACCTCTGGTATTCCAAACTCTCCGCCGTCGATGAGGCAACCTCGTTATCTTCGGGACTAGTTGGTGGTGGTTGAGCAAGTGGTTTCCTCACTAGATTCCGGGTGTGCTCCTCGGTGTAGCCGCAATTTGCATTGTGGGCTTGCGACACAGTTTGGATCACATCGTAAACAGCGAGATGCTTTGACTCCGAATCCGATTGATCGGCGTCTGTTGTCGAAACCCTCGAAGATTCGTCCGTACTTCGTTCTCTCGACCTCTTCGGTACTCTTCCATATCTTACAGCTAAAAATGGTCAAATAAAATATTATAGTTTACAATTTTTCACACCACATTTATTTTTTTATATTATTTAAATAGAAGCGCGATGTTCTGCTGAAATCTAATATCAGAACTACATGAGATAGATTTCTATAAGGCGAGGAATAAAACTCGAATGCGCGTGCTTATTGTTCTTAGAAAACGTGCAGGAAATTGTTCCATGCAATTTCATGGTCAACGACGATCAATAATAATAATAACAACAACAACAAAAACGATAATAGCATCAGGATCTTAATAATAGTTTTTCATAATCCTCTTTTGCAAATCTATATTTCTTACGTTTTACTTAATAGTGGTAAATAATACTTACAGTCTCTTGACATTCCGACGGCGAGGCATTTCTTAAACCGACAATATTGACACCTATTCCTATTCAGCCTTATTACCAGACACTTGCCATCTCTTAGACATCTATATTCGATTTGTTTTTGGATACTTCGCCTGAAGAAGCCCTGCACGAAGAACAAATAAATTTAAATTCCTTATTTTTAAACGATACAATTTTCTCTAATTCGAATTCTGCGTTGACGGCACAAGTGAATAAATATACATGAAAGAAAAGCATAAGCATAAATCTCAGAATTATTGTCGCATCAATGAATGGGACAAAACCAGATATAAAATGCAAGGAACGAGTTCCAACTACAACGGCCAGCGAGAGACGCGCAAAAAGTAATCGAGCTGAGCGGAACTGATTTATATTCCTTGTACCGTTAGCGCAGAGAGCCAAAGACAAAGTGATAAGAACGTAAGGGACGCCTCGCTTCGTCGTTGTACCTTGCATCCTTCGCAGGACGTCACTCCGTAGTGGTATCCAGAGGCCTTGTCGCCGCAAACCTTGCATGGGACGAAGGATTTCGTCGTCGATGAGCTGTTGGAATCGGCGGCCGCATAGTGTTGTTCTGCAAGTAAAGAGAAGAAAAAGGATAGATTTTAGGCGCGGTCACTGTCACTGCTGCATCGCCAGCGGAGTTTCCGTTATGGTACTCGCGTGTCTTCGCATTTTGATATTCGCAATCTCGATACATTTTACCGGGAAAATAGCAGTAAAACCGACAGTATTGGGAATATTAAATGTCCTTAGTTACTGGGAACTTAAACAAAAAGCCATGTCGCGTATATGGATAATAACGAATCGCATTGCGTAATAAAGAAAGCAAAAAAAACTGTAATACTCTTTGCAGAGAAATTATTGGAAATTACAACTTCTGTAGTCACGTTAATAAATGCAAATATTTATTGTTTAAAATACTTACTAAAGCAGTAATTATCAACATTCTTTACACATAAACCTATAGTTAAACAGATTTAAATTTTTATACCTCTTATTGTACTTTGAACTTTTATGGAAAATATTTGAATTAATTGATCTTTAAATATTTTCACGACACACCTTAAGTCATTACAACACGCTGGTTGAAGAGAACATTATCATTTCTCTTTAGTAAAAAATTATTTGTGTAATTGAAATAATAATATCTTGGAAAATTATGGGTTTATTATATATGAATTTTATTTCAGTAAAAAAACTTGTACATAATCAAGCATTTAATTTTATTGCAGATTTTACGATAATAATATTTTTTTTATAAAACAGAAATACTTTTTGTATTTCAGCAAAGTATAAAATAGTTTTTATGTATTTAAAACTTATGCTTTTGATCGATTTTTATACTCAAAAAGAAAAATGATTAATATTTCCTTCAAAATCACTATTTAGTAGGCTTTCTTATAAAATAATAATATTTTTAAAAGTGAAAAAAGTATTAGATATAACTGAATATTAGATAATGATCATCATAAATAAATATTAATAGCCGCGGGAATGACGTGTAAGTGTCTCATTAGCGCAAATAGATGAAAAAAATATAAATAAATGAGACAAGGAAACGGCGGGCCGAGTAAATGCAATTTATTCGCATTAAAAGGCAACGAACTAATAAAATTAGTGAAATGGGGTGGGAATCTGTGCGCATTGGGTGTTGTTAGAAAGGCAGCAAAGTTATGTTAATTTCTTGTTCGTAATAATAAACCTCGCATATGCAGAGCGCGTACAAAAACGTAAAATGTTCACATGCGTTCAGTTCAGATCATATTGTAACTATTCGCAATAAATTACTCGGTAAATTTCCAATATTATGATTGATAAAGGAATAAGCAAAGATTTTATTGAAATCAAATTATAAAAATAAAAATGAAAACTTCTTTAAATTATTAATAAGAAATTGATTAATAATGAAATTGTATTTATATGAAGGTTAACGTTTAATAGTTAGTTTTATTAGTTTACGTTACTTTATACTAGTAATTTTTAACCGGTTTTCCGAGCATACACACAAGTTCCAAAGAAATCCAATAAAAACCTATTAGAATTAAATATAATTTAAGTGTGCATACATGTTTACAATAAGTGAAATTAAAATATTAATAAACTATTTATTACTGTTTTAAACGTGAAATATTAGATAATAATGCAAAATGTCATTCAATTGTGTGAGAATTCACAAAATTTAATGTCTCTAATATTAAATTTAAATGTGGTAATTTTCAATAAGATTTTTTTGGCAAAAATTAAAATATGATGGTACAAAATCAGGTGAATGAATAAGAAAATCTCAATTTTTTCCGAGTCAATAATGATACGTGCAGTCTCGCAATTTTAATAGGACTGCCAGAAGGTTTATCATAAGATAAAGACGTATGTTAAGACATCATTCTTCCAGCAGTTTTTACTTTGCGAGAAATAAACAAAAACATAATCGCACTTAAATATATCTTCTCGTTATTTATCTTCAAAACCAAATAAATACTACAAAATAAGATCAAAACCAATTAACTCTTTTAAAAATTACATGTTATAATCTCTAAAAATAGTTTTTTGAACAACAAAAATCAATTATTTAGAAATAATCTATTATAAGGGTGTAATTATTTTATTATTTGTGATTCATATTTGTTTTGTCTAAACCATATTAAATATTAATTTATATTTTATACCGTACTTCTTATTGAAATTCTTTAACGTACAATTTTCTAATATATATATTTTTAAAATATATAATAAAAGTACATAATACTAATTGTTGTCATAATATGTTAAACAGCTAAGACTGATAGTTTTCTAATAGCATTATTCTCCAATTATAAAATATTAATAATAATTATTATATTTATTGCAACAGATTTACAACCAGATAACAACAAAAACATATTACAATAATAATAATAGAAAATTGTTGTGTCCCGGGATTGAATAATCTCTGGACACCGTGGATTATCTACTAATTACGTAGTTGTGGAGTTTTAGAAGGATTTACGAATATTAAATACAATATTCTTAAATAGCTTTGTTGATTAAAGTAGTATTTTTATTGAGAAGTCAACTGGACAAGAGTTGATCTCATGATTTATCATCTAAGACTATGTTCTGCTCTTCGCCCTCCAACTAAGACTACATTATATTATATAAAAATCTATGCATATCAAATGAGATGAGTGGAGAAAAAAATGAATTTTGACTACGTGGGTGTGGAAAAACACCCGCCTTAGAACTCTCAGTTTAAGGGGTCGTAAATATAATAATTAATGGGATACAGAGAGTTCAGCAACTCAGTTTTTGGTGCCTATGTATGTGGCTAGACTAAATACACTTATATGAGTGCTAGAAATATTATACAATCAGCATTCATAATAATTAATAATTTATATATTTTGTATATACGTGAAAATAATAAGGAAATATCAATATCATGACATGACACTTTTAAATTTTATTTTATTGAGTATTTTACACAAACTCAAACTTTGGTGCAATCACAAATATAAAAAATATCACTTTTCTTAAAATATTATTTATTAATATGTAGCGTAGCTTAACTGACGAGACCGGTAAAAAAAGTCAATATTAATTCTTTTAAAATTAAAAAATACAAATAGAAAATTAAAAAATAGAAAAGAAGCATATTGAACCTCCTTTTGTAATAAAAGAGGAAAATGCATGGTTATTGTTCTGATTGATGTAGAACAATATTTTTCAACCCTTTGCAACGCAACTCAACTTATTTGACTGTAGACATGCGACCCAATTATTAATATAACATAAAAATTTTGATGCAAGGTGACAGCTGTCATTTCGCGACCCTTTAAAAAGATATGCAACCAAATATTGAGTCGCAACCCGTAGATTGAAATTAGTTGATGTGAAAGATGAAAGCATCAAAACTGCTGCTGACCAGACAGTTTTGGAAAACATAAAAAGGTTTCAAAAGGTTTGCAAAAGCACCAGATCGCAATGTTTTTTGGGAAGTATCAGATCGGACGACATATTATTAAAGGGCATCACCAAACTGCAATATATAGGATAAAAATCTGATATTTTGCAGTTTCCAGGGCATTTGAATCGATCATAATAGGATCGGTATCTTTAGTGTTAATATTATGAATCATTTTATATCATGTTTCACTAATTTTTGTGTAATAAAATAACTATAGGAATCATCCGCTACTTTCACGGATTGTTTGAAATAAAGGGGAAAAAACGATCATTTATGGATAAAAAAAATATTTTGTTTGTTTTGAAATTTACAAATCGTACTTCAGTGATTTTTGATAAACCTGTTGAAAATCAAGCGATTTATACAAATTTTGATTATGATATAATTATTATTTTTACAAATGATAATATAATTCGTTTTTGAAATAGTGCGTAGAAATATTGAGTTATAGGGTTAAAGGTCGCCGAAAGCGGGGAAAGTTGCAGGCAAGAGAAGCAATGTGTAACACAGCTAAATTGCATTCTCGAAGGTTAAGTTCACGGACATGCAAGGCAGCGAGCAGAGAGGTCTTACGAAACAAGGCTGACGGGTGTCCAGTTTTGCATTATATAACGCGAGAGCTGCCCCGGTCTCTGTTTATTTTCCATTGATAAAACGCATACGACGTTACGTAAAAACCAGCTGATTCCAAAGCAGCGAAAGAAAAAAACAATAACAAGCATAGCATCTACTACTAAAAAACTGCATAGTTTGTTGTCTGCTATAGGCATTTTCGACTACAATATTCCGAAAAAGTTTCGTAAAAATAATCTTGGAGAAAATATTGAATCGTCTGAATTTCGAACATTTAATGTTACGTGACAACCTATGTGAAGTAAAATGCTTTGTGCAGTACAGGTAAATGCATCTCATGACTGCACCTCAGTACACACACACACAACATTCAACTGAGAAGTCTCGTTGTGTGTGAGAGAGATATATATATAGAGAGAGAGAAGGATAGAGAGAGAGTAAAGCCTGGAGCCTTTAGCTCGGATCAATGCCACCAATGCTACTACCCAACATGGCGTAACATTTCAACTAGGAAGTTACTTACATATGTACGTACGTACGTACACTTCTAAAAGGAAATTATTACTATTTACATCGGTTGCGGCAATGCTTCCAATCCTATTAGCTCCATCTAATATTAACATGTTTGCAGATGAGTCGAAGTGTTTCCATTCTTATCCACAGACCTAAATGGACACCAGCGAATGCCTTCAATTTGATTTTAAATTGTCAATTAACGCCTGCACGTTATTTTACTTATAAATCGCAAGATCGATTAAACTTATTACTGTGCAGCGCCAAGAAAGTAGATAGCGTCTAATAAAAAGATGCACGTGCATCAAACATAAATAAATTAATAAAAATTATCACTTCGAAAGATCAGAAAATTCTTTCGTCTGCATTAGCGAGTTATAAGGGATAGATGCGGAAGAATTGGCAGTCCTGCGGAGTGGCGGCATGCAGGAAGCGAACATAAGCACCTAGCGAGTTCTTGAGTCTTATGTAATTCAATTTTAACGCTTTTACAGGTCGAATTATGTTCATTCGCGTTCGGTCTTATTGCTTGTTGCCTCTAAGCGTACCGCATTCACTTCTCAGAAAATCATATTTCACGAAATTTTCGCTCGCCCGCCCGATTACGCAATGCACTTGCTGTCGCGGTAAAAACCGATCTAGAAAGTAGACTGAATCCTAATCACCGTTTGAACAAACCATGTAAGCTCTACATATAATACTGAAATACAGTGGAAAGTTATAAGGGATTGGGAAAATAATTTAATAAAAGCTTCGAGGTCCTCTTTATATCTTGCTTTCTTTCTTTTCTTGCATATGTGTTTATAGGCATACTCTTATGCGAGATAATGTATACAGCTTGCCGGACATGGTACCTCAATGATGACGGTATTTAGTTATAGAAACTGGTTTTTAAGTCGCGTTCTGGCCGCAAGCAAGCGATTCTCTATAGGCCAATGAACCATACGAAAAATCTTTAGGCGGAATATTACTCTCCTCTTCGTGCATCACATCACTACACCGCACCGATTTCATCATATTATATTCGAAAGAAAAATATCATTAAACTTCGTATTTATAGATGCATCAACTGCATTAAGCAGTCTATTTGCTAGCATCTCTCTATCATCTCAGTTTTCTGTCAAGGACTATCCCTATTTGCACGCATCATGGGATAGAACTTATGTGTAGAGGCGATAAATACTTTGAAGAGCCATCCATAGTAGTGAGCGGGAAGAAAACCATGTAGAGTTTACTACTACATCAGCAACAACCATCGATCCCACACAACTCATACGATGTGCTGTTCCTTCCGCATTTCCACTTTCTTCCTTTTGTTACCATTCAAAATATATTATTCCATCATCGCTTCCTCATTACATCTATAAATATTGATATAGAAATAATCAAAAATAATATATAAAAAAAAATATAAAAAACTAAATCACATAAAAAAGTTAATAAAAAAATCGAAATTAATATAACATGAAAGGCATCATTTAAATAATGTAAAAAAATAAAAATAAAGACTATTATAAAAAAATTGTAATATATAAACAAATCATATCTAAATCAAAGTATTTTTTATTAAAATTCAACCAATTAAGTGCAAACTTTTTCATTTTCAAAGGTAAACATATTTGCTTTCGAACAAAGAAAAGTTTTATTAAATGTTTAGTTGTTGATTATTCCTGTTTTTTTTATCTCTTTCACTGATCGCTCATTATTACAAGTTTTTTTCTAAATCTTCATTAAAAAAAGAAACGTTTTCAATGTCATTTAGGAACTTTTTTATTTTCGGCAGAAACTTCTTTAATTTCGCTTTTCTTTACACCATTTATATACATCCCAGTGATTTATTTTCAAGAACAATCAATGTTTATAATTACGTATTTAATGGCGTAACTAAAAAATAATATTATTTTAAATTTGAAGATTTTTCTGTTTCAAGGGATTTCGTTATATCGAAGTTTGATTATCAGAGATAAAGCTAACCGACTTATATAGATGAATTGCAGATTAATAAAACATTGAAATTATTTTATATCCATGCTAAAATAATAAAAAATATTAACTTTAATGTAAGGAATTTCTAACATTTATTTCATTGAATTGTAACTATTTATTCTAACATTCATAATTTTAAATATAGAACGCTGTCACTTTGCCAACTTGGGAGAAATACCATGGATACTTTTAATACCACGCAGATAATTTGAAGGGGTGAAGGATCTCTTCAAACAGTTAGAATAAAAAAAAACCTTCTATCAAATATAGGTCCTCGCATTTCGAATAGAAGTATAAAATATTAATGATCAGTTTAAGAACTTTATGCGCTTTAGATTTATAACAGCGGTTTTAATTCTAAACTAACTGGTTTACGTTTTAGTATAAGTAAAAAGGCAATTACTTATTATATGTTGGTTAATAATTGGTAAAGAAGTTTAAGATAAAATATCTTTGTCATTATTTTATATTATGAAGAAATGGATTGAATTATAGCATTATGTTCACTCATTAATAACTTATTTAATTGGACATAATAAAAAATTGTAAAAAAAAACAATACAAAATTAAAGATATTTGAAATCGATTAACATTATATTATTGAAAAACTATTTTGATAATTTCGTTTTACTTAACACTAAATTATTACATTAATTTACATTTTCTCGAAGGTAATATCATATTACTATTATCTTATATATATATGAAATTTTTTCGATATTTACTTCTCCAAATATCTTTTATTATCCGAGAAAACTTATCAATATTTATTCTCTTAAAATTAAAAAATCCGTATAAAATAAGCACATTGAGTTTCCTAATAATTTATGAAATAAATAGGTTTCAATGATATACGAGCATGATTGAAAATAAAGATACATAGTAAGTATTTACACTATTATTATTTTAATTAGGTGATAAAGTATAGTCTCATAATTTCAGGTGATATCACTAAATTATTTTAAAATATGTAATATTTATATTGCTTTTGATCTTAGAAAAAATAAATATTATTAGAAAAATAAATAACACATACTAAAAACGTTCCTAATAGGATGAATAGGTATTTTTATAAACATATTTTTAGAGCAAGATTCGAGTGATTTGAAAGACCATCGAAATTGAAAATAGAAAGTTTCAAACCTGTAAAAGTACAAGTTTGTAATAGTTTTGGAAGTGATCAGATTTAAAAAAATGTTCATGAATATACACTAAACACATCGACAAATATAATTTTAAATTCAAACATAAGAAAAAAATACCAAATAAATAATTGTATACAAATCAAAACTACAAAAATCTGTTTTTGTAATATAAAAAAAATGTAAATTTAAGAACTTACCAATTAATACGACATGTAGTAAAAAATAGGAAATTATTTTTTTAAAATTATGTTTATGTACATATAAATACAATAAATTATATAATTACCGTTAATTTTTCAATTTCTTTATATGTTGATAATATAAATGTATTATGTCAGTTATAAAAAAAAATGTTTAACCTATCATAAATTCATAAAAAAAAACCGTTCTGATACGATTTGCTACAAGGACAGTTTGAAAAGTTTTGAAAGTAAACCAGGTCTTTTTTCACGATTTTTTTTTCTATCCAATTGATTAAACAGACTTGTATACTATTATGAGTGAATTAACTTTTTTTTAACAAAATAAACATTACATCCCAAAAAACTGATGCCATAATCTTTCCTGCTGATGGAACAATACATGAAATGTCGGTACCTTTAGTGTTATCTAAAATGATTAAAATATCATATATAAAAAAAATATAAAAATGATAATTTGTCAGTTGGAATTTTTACTATAAGTTTATGTTTGTATTTGTAAATAATTTTTAAAGCAAACTTATAGCGCTGCATAACAGATCATAAATATGTATACTATATAAAAGAAGCAGTTATTTTTCTAATAGATTTTTTTGGTTTATTTTTATAGTGGTTATCGGAAATATTTTCGAAGTTACTAACATGCGTGTAGAATTAATGATGTAACAGAATAAATGGTCGATGATAAACTATTTTCTACATTGGAAAACGTTTAATTTTGTAATGAGTATAATCATAACAATAATAATGGATTGGCGGTAAAAGCAATAAAATAAAGATTAAAATCACTTTCTAACAATTTCGCATAAAGGGCCGGTCACAATAACTTAACTGTCATCCTGCGAGCAGCAGTTATTTTACGTTTCGCATTCCACCAGCAACGCTTCATCAAACGATAACAACGACAGCGCACAAGATTGTAATTGGATTAATCTAGGCTCGAAACCGAACCAACGAGCGGTGAATAATATAGAAAAACGTTTCAGAAACTTTCACCGAAAAAACAGTATAATGCAACTGCATTATTTTGTAGAAAGCAATTTACCATTTTCTCATCATTTCCGAGCATCACACGCGAAGAGAGAAGATACAAATACACACTTTTTAAAAAATTTACGGACACCATAAAACCTTCACAACAATTGCTTATATTTGAGAAGTATATTTGTATGATATATTTAATGGATGTTTGTATGGTTTCGAATGGAAGCGCTACTTTGATTTTATTTATGGCTTCCACGCTGTGCATTCAAGTTGCAAATAGTAATATTCCACTATTAATTACAAAAATTTTCAATGGTACTGTAAACCAGTGTTTCTCAACACAAGATTCGTAGACCCAAAATTGAGCTGTCACCTAATGTCAAATCGAGGAACTTTAACAAAAAAAATTATCAATTGGGTCGCTGGGCAACTACAAATAAATATGCTGGATCATGTAATAAAAAAGAAAACGCTGTTGTAAACTACACAATTATCTAAACATTCAAGTAGTGGAAAGGAAAATGGTAATTATCAAGTATTTTATCGTTTATTGATTTAGTTTGAAGTAAAATATACTGAGTTTATAGCTAGAATTATTTTACATTTTCTATTCTACGCTTAATAAATACTTTATAGTGGAGAAACCAATATTGAAATGTGTAACGGATGTAATTTAAAGTGGTTGTCAAACAAAAAAAAAACCGAATCGACGAAGAATCAGGTTTTCTTCTGTTATAATTAAGACTAATAACAGTGATTTGCAAAACCGGCATTGAGCTTAGATTATTTCTGCTGTGGTTCTCATGTGTTTTCGGAGTTAAGTATGCTTATTTAATGTCAAACGCAGTAAGTGTCAAATACAATTTATAAAGAACATTTCTGATGATTGAATCTTGTATTTTATTTAAGTTTGAGTAGTTGAGTTTCCTCAAATTCTTCGCCTGAAGACAAGTTAATTAAATTGAATATGATTCTTGAAAACCGTTTGTAATTAACGTTACGTGATTAGTTTTTAGCAATGAATATTTGTAGTACCTGGCTAACAGCTTAGATTATTTCTGCTGTGGTTCTCATGAGCTCTATTAGTTGAGTTTCCTCAAATTCTTCGCCTGGAGACAAAATTATTAAATTGAATATGATTCTTGAAAACCGTTTGTAATTAACGCTACGTGATTAGTTTTTAGCAATGAATATTTGTAATACGAGGCTAACAGCTTAGATTATTTCTGCTGTAGTTAAAATGTGTTTTCGGAGTTAAGTATGCTTATTTAATGTCAAACGCAGTAAGTATCACATACAATTTATAAAGAACATTTCTGATGATTGAAACTTGTAATTTTTTTGAGTTCTATTAGTTGAATTCCTCAAATTCTTCGCCTGGAGACAAAATTATTAAATTGAATATGATTCTTGAAAACCGTTTGTAATTAACGCTACGTGATTAGTTTTTAGCAATGAATATTTGTAATACGAGGCTAACAGCTTATATTATTTCTGCTGTAGTTATCATGTGTTTTCGGAGTTAAGTATGCTTATTTAATGTCAAACGCAGTAAATGTCAAATGAAATTTATAAAGAACATTTTTGAAGATTAAATCTTGTATTTTTTTTGAGTTCTATTAGTTGAGTTTCCTCAAATTTTTCACCTGAAGATAAGTTAATCAAATTGAATATGATTCTTGAAAACCGTTTGTAATTAACGCTACGTGATTAGTTTTTAGCAATGAATTTTTGTAATACGGGGCTAACAGCTTAGATTATTTCTGCTGTAGTTATCATGTGTTTTCGGAGTTAAGTATGCTTATTGAATGTCAAACGCAGTAAGTGTCAAATACAATTTATAATGAACATTTCTGATGTAATTTTTTGAGTTCTATTAGTTGAGTTTCCTCAATTCTTCGCCTGGACATAAGTTAATTAAATAGAATATGATTCTTGAAAACCGTTTGTAATTAACGCTATGTGATTAGTTTTTAGCAATGAATATTTGTGATACGAGGCTAACAGCTCCATCGATCAATCAACAATTAAGTTCATCGTCGGACATTCTTTATTGTTCGTGCGAGTATGTTTGGTGAGCGAGAGTATGATTAATGCCAATTGGTGAAACCTTTTGTTATGTGTTTTGGACTCGGCCTGTTTAATATTCACTTGTCGTGGCCTCACAAATCGCCCGCTGTTTTGCCCAAAAAGTTTATTGAACTTTTACGAGCGCGAAACGAATTCCTGCTTTACCTTAAGGCATTACCATTGTGCAAATATATCGATTGATATGATTAATTATATAAATTTTATGAAAATAATTAAAGAAATGAAATTTTATTTACATTAGAAAGCAATACATTTTAAATCAACTAATGATGAATGAATTATTCATGTAGAAATTACATGTTCAATGAAACCTAACATATTTGAAAATTGAATTTTATTATGTTAATTGCGTTCGGTTCAATATCTGCGCTGACCACAGGTAATGCAAGCACGGTTCGAAACGAGATTGGCGGAAACTAGTTTCGAATCGGGACAGCAGGAGTGATTTGTTCAATTAAATTGATAAAAGTTTAATGAAATCAATAGTTACGTATCGCCGCTTGAGCTGTCCGCGGGCACGCAGCAATTAGATAAGAAATACGCGGCAAACGCCTTTTTCGGATACTTCTAAAAAAAATCCGGGAAAGTTTTCGCTTTCGCAATCTTTCCTAGATGAAAAGCAATTAGCAATGATCAAGTTCACAAATTGCAAACCGCAAATTATTATAGTTTCGTTCAAGGCTACGTTAATGACCATCACTTGTACGACCATCAAATATTTTGCAAGTAAAATAATATAATTAAATTTAAAATATAGACAAAAAAAAAGTGCGAGTTAAAAAATACGGGCCAATGACCGTAGATCTTCCGCCCTAAAAAATAATTAAACCATTTTATAACTTATTATCAACATTACAATTCTTTGTTCAGTCTTATAATGTAAATTTAAATCAAATCTAAGTCTAATTTATACAGCTGCATATTGTATAGTTGCGTTACGGCATCTATTGGTACGCTTAATTAGCTTTTATGTGGAAAACGTCAAGAGTTTACATTGCGCGCCTTTCGTATTAACGTGTTAAATTTCCATAAAGTCGCTTGAAAATGCCATGCAATTTCGAATTAATTAGAGACATATTTTTATCATCGATTTATCTGGAAATTATGCTGAATGGGTAGTATATCTTAATGCGATATCAGCTCGGTTCAATTAAATAGATTTTATCTTAATTGAGCGAGGAAACTAGACATATCGATCAGTTGAAGATAAAATAAACATTAAAAGTAAATTACTCGAATTCTTCGTCTTAAATGCTGCAGCTACAAATAAATTAAAGCCTAACGCTAACATTTTATTAATTTATATTAAACACGTTGTTTTGCATAATACTACTATCTCTTGGTTCAAAAAGTTTTAGATTTCTTTTAATTATAATATTTATTTGAAAAATAACTTTACATATATGATAAAGGTTAGATTACTAAAGGTAAATTAAGTCCTAAGTATTTTTGCCATAATCTAGATCAGCGTTCTTAAACATGTTTGCATTTACAAAAATATGAAAAATATTTAGCGGACAAGTTAACGATTAAGATAGAAATAGTAAAATGAGTCAATATTTACATCTAGGTAAAAAACCGAATAAACAACTTTTCTAATGGTATTGTGAGATATAACTATGATCATCGTAAGTAAAGATAATGATATACTTTTTTATAACATGTTGACAGATACTTGCGTTCAAAGCTGTCAAAGTCAAGTTCACAATGGTAAACCGGTCTGCAAATGACAGGTTGAAATAAATTTATAAAATGTAGATAAAGATGTTTTAAGAAATGCAAAATATGTTGGTTTTCCATAGCAATATTTATAAAAGCTTTCCAGCAACATAACCAAACAAAAATTTATACTAAAGATTTTTTGCTGTCAAATATTTGAAAATATTTTTTCTTCAGTGAAAATGGCAACAGTTTTTAGGTAAAAGTGTTATTATATAAATTTTTCAATTTTGGTAAATTTCTCTATTTTTCATTTATATATTTATTCTTAGTTGGAATTTATGTTTTTTATATAGTCGGGAAAATAAATTATAGTAATTATTATTAAAAAAACTGGTTAGAGAATAAATAATTCATTTTATATTAATATTTTAAAATGTTTATATTAATTATGTATTAAATAATTATTTTTCGTTTTATAAAGCTTTCATCTAGTCAGTATTATGAACTTGACTTTGACAGTTTTGAATGGAATAATATGTCAACATGTTATAAAAAAAGTGTATCATTACTTATGATGATCATAGTTAGATGTCACAATACAATTATTATTATTAATAGAAAATTAAAAATAATACTCATAAAAATGAATTAAAAAAATATTCTGACTTCATATTTTCTTTATTAATTATAAAAATATATATTTGACAGAATATCGGTTATTAAATTTGACTACAAAATAAATTCCATGAAGTTAATAATTTGTCTTCAAAAATAGATGATAAAATAAAATATAATGTATAAATGAATTTTACAAATATGGCAAATATTAAAGTCCTTCATAAAGCCAACACATATGTTTTAAATTAAATAACAAATAGATTAATGTGGCTAGTAAATTATAATAACTCATTTAATTTATGTATATGGCTACAAAATAAATAACATTAACTAAACATAAAATATGTTTTTTTTAAATTTTATGTGCAAAATTTGATTTATTAGTTACAATATGAGAAAATATATTTTTTTTAATAGGAATATGTTAATTCTGAAATATTTGTAATTTTCACATTAACACTGGTTTCAATACCGAAAAAAAAATGTCCAGGATTATTTAAACAACTAATTTATAATTACATACCATGATAATTATTAATGATAATATTGACCTCGTATTATTCCATATTCATATTATTATTTGTTAATGATTTTTTTTCATGATGTAACTGTAAGAAATTATTTTTTTATAAAGTTTTTAGAAATTTATATTTTTGTAATTATTTAAATAAACCACCAAATGTACAAAACATTCCTTTCCAGATTGAAAGTGCAATTTATTCATAGTGCCACTACAAAATATTAAATGTAAACCAAATTTTAGGCTACACAAAATACAATCATATTGGTTATGTTCTGAAAATTATAAAAAATAAATAATAATTTGACGTAATAATTATAATTTTTTGACATTTATTTGGCTGCATTGTCGCGTGAAGTTACATACAATTGACAAGTTGACCCATACACTAACTCCTGCCCTGCTAATTGGTGGACATATATTACATTTAGTAAATATTCTGTTTAAGCTCTTATGAAAAGTATTTTTTTTAATTAAATAAATATTAATATTATATTTAGATATTAATAGAAATAGAGGTAATAATATATATTTATTATTATTTTATTTGCATTATGCCTGCCGAGTACATGGTATTTAACAGCTATATATGTCGTGGATTTAAAAAAAAGAGAGTTACTAATTACAATTAACAAAGACTATTTATTAGTGTTAACAACATTATATGTTTTATAATGGCAATGTTATAAAAAAACCTATAGAATGTTCTTTTTAATAAGAAATATTCATTAATTTTCAAAGGATTATCGACCGGACGTTTCGTGTCCTTCATATGTTTAAAGATCAATGTAAGCTCTCATTGCTGCTTATTATGAATACACGGAAATAGTAACTTTTAATTTGATACAAATTGCTTTTAATATTTATAGATCAATCAAATCTACAAAATTTCCATTAAAACATGATAAGTAAATTGTGCTCAACAATAACAATTAAATATTTATTATGACTATATAAATAAATTTCAATTTTTTTAAATGTAATCTTTCAATAAATATTAATATTGTTATAAGCAAATTATCACCAATCAAACTATTACTGTTATATCTTAATATAATTATAATTATATAATCTCGTCCTTTTAATTGTAATTATATTTACGATCATCGATATAAAATCATATTGTATCAATTCGATAAATAATAGAAACAGTTGTTAATAAATAAATAAACCAATTGTGTATTTGTAAACGCTCAAACTAACATCACACAAAAATCATTGTATTGTTAATAAGAGATTTCACAATATAAAATATATATTAATAATTAAATCTTTTCATATCTTATTTTTTTATAAATATTAATTTCTCAATTATAAGATAATTATATTATAATATTGTTAGATCGTATAAAATTTAATTTCAAATAGTTTTTCTATACAATAATAAAATAAGGACAGAAAGACATTTGGTAACTTTGTAACAGTTATACTTCTTTGATTTTGTAATATATTTCTGTTGTAATAAATATAGTAATAATAATAATTATTATTTTATTAATAAAAAATATCCGTTATTTCAAAATTAATACTAAAAAATCGAACGAATAGTGAAAGAAAATAAGGAATCAAAATTGAAAAATGAAAAATCAGGATATTTCTTAATCAATGGTAAATTATGATTTATTCACAAATAATTCGACTAAGATTATTTCCATTAGTTTTGGAGTAATATCCAGTTTCTTTTTATAATTTTAAGCAACTGTATGATTCCGCGCTAATAATATTTCTGGTCCTTATCACCAAAAATCTGACTAGAATCTTGATCATCTTTGAATACAAAAAATGAATATTTAATATTTAGTGTATTGTTAACAATCAACCACCAAAAACTTCACTTAAATCATTGTGACCGTCAGCAGATTTCTTTACCGAAATAAATAAGTTTATAATGTAAAATGTGTGAAAAAATTGCTTCTAAAGTAAATCAAAAGTAATATTTATCAAATGTAAAATATGAAAAAAATCATAACATTGTCAGTGCTTCAAAACAAACACAACGCTCTTTCTATTTGTGAAAGCCGAATTTACTTTCTCAGGGCAAATAAAAATTCAAACTAATTATATTTTCCGTTAGATTAATTTTAATTTTAATAATATTTATCAATTATTTGTAATAAACGTTAATTTATTTTATCGAATGCTTGTGTATAAATATATTTTTTTTTAATTTACGATTTATTATTAATCTGCCACATTATAGCATTCAACAAATATTTGTGAAAAATAAAACAAAAAATAATATAATATTGAAAATATTAAACTTGTATATAAACAATTATTGTTAAAAGTAAACAAGAATAATAATATTATAATGTAAGGAAATACTCTAATATTGTGAGTCAAATACTCAAAAATGCAACGCTAGTAGTCTTATAAGTAAGTACCTTTTCATGCATAATAAACAAAACATTAATTACTGTGTTTTGTTTATGGTTTATTTATTGATTTATTGATGTTGAGCGTATTTTATAGTGATTATTAAAAAAAATACCTTGTTTGATAGTGGTAATGGGAGTGGAGGAGACGCCGGGGGGCGGCGATATAATACTCGTGGGGGTGCTGGAGCCGGCAAGCGGATTGTGCAGAGGGGTGAGTTGTTGCTGTTGCTGATGCTGGATGGACGGCGGCGGCGGCGATCCGGCTGAGGTCGAGCCGACCGAGCCCGGATCGCTGAAGCCCTGGGTGCTACTGTCCTCGGGGGTGTCGAAGAAGCTCAGATTGAATTCGGAGCCCGCATCGAATGAGACGTCGGGGGAGATTTTGTCCGGCGAGGGCGCACTGCCCAGGTTACCCGCGAGCGATTGATCGATTTTAAAAACATCCATGATTGTTGTTGTTGTTGCTGTTGGTGCACTTCTTTCGGTTCCTCTTGTTTCAAATACGGAACAATGTTAGGAGCTAGCACTAGGTGATAAAATAATCCATCATTTTGGGGGCGCGTCGCGACGCATAGCCACGTGTGCGAAACTCTTTTCTCGGACGTCGTCTTCAGCGCAGTAAACTCTTTCGCATCATCAACATCATCGCCGCGTTCAAGTGATGTTGTATAATCCCGTACTACTAATACTCGCTGTTGGGTTCCTCTCGGACTCTCCAACACACACAGGTAAGTGCCAGTGGAGAGGAGGGACAACATAGTGGCCAAGCTACCGGCACAAGTTCATTGCTCCCCACATCGCATACAACTACTCACACAAGCATACGGCCGACCCGACCATTTACACACTCCGAGTCCCAAACTCACCAACTTGGTGAGGACAAGAAGAATTCAAATACCCTTTTTGCCTTTATCTCGCTGGCACGTCGTCCATTCCTTGCAGGACTCTTGCCAAGGATATGGCCCTCCGCCCACGGATCCATCCTGAAGACATACCCTCGCAACAGCAAGTTCTCTTCGACTTCCTCGGACGCTGCTTGCTCGTTGCGTAACCGACAACTCATTTGCCCGGCACCACCAGCCTCCATTAATCAATTCCAGAATCTCGAAAAGTAAGAAAACTGGTTACCGAAGAACGAACCCCTCATTTACCGAAGCCCAAAAACTTCACGCACACACACACGCACTCTCACACAGACGAAACTATAATTTAACCAAATTGGCTAGATTTAATTAAACTCGTTATTACAGTAACTTTAAATTACTTTCACCGATTAACCAACACAAACACGAATTCAAACAACAATAAATAATAATAATAACGTTTATTGCAACATACATAATTATCATTAAAAAAAAACAGACACAGGTCTTTCCGCCCAAACAATATATATTTTGTGACACACTCTTAAGCATTTATCTTTCATTTTCTAATAATTAATTACATTTTTCAGTTAACAAAAACATTGATTTAAATTATTCAAAATTTGACGATTCTAAGTAAGAAAATGTTACTTTTAAAATTATTTAATTTCAATTTGCGATTATATAAATTTGTATTAAAAAAAAATCTATCAATAATTTTGTAAGCACATAAAATCAGACAGTATTATTGTTTTGAAAATAAATTTAAAGAAATAATATTTATTAGTTTATTTTAGTTTGTGTTACGACATGCACAGTGACATAAAACCGATGAGTGTGCGTGTGTCTATGTCTCTGAAAATATTATAGAGAGCGTAAATGCGGAATGAAGGAAGGACAGTCACTGGAGAAAGAGGTAGACGAGCGAAGAATGAATACACACTCAAATAAAAAATAGTATATATGAAGCAGAGTCTGATTGATACAGTAAATATGGATTTAAAGATAATTATTATTGTGAGGCAGGAGGAGCGGACTTGATCGCGTGTGAATGAACTTTAGCTTATAGAACCGGTTCCATTTCTCAGAGGAATATCCACAACTCACATACAAACACACGTGTGCATTCTCCTCTCTCCAGCATCATCTCTCTTCTCAATTGATGAACCGAAGCAACCCCATTTTGATCTTAACCAGTTTCGTTTATTAAATAATAGATATATAAAATAAAGACATATCACGTTTTAATATGTGCCCTTCGGCGAACGAAAATATCCGCCAAATGATACTATAGAAAGCTGGGAACATTATTAGGCTTTCAATGAAGAACTTCCCCCTTTCATTTCTTGGACGGTCTCTTGCTAGAGAAAAGGGATGGCACCGGAATAAAGATTCGACGGATTCAAGGACCTGCGACCTCGATATAGTATTACAAAACTTTTGTATCTACAAGATTTATTTTTTTTCACAAAGTGATGTAAATATTGTCCCACAAATCTGAAATACCATTTTTATAAATTTATTTATTCAATAATTCTATATTATTTAGGTGAAACTATTATGGTATTATCTATTATTCACTTAACGCAAAGTATTTCTGTAAATTTGTTCGAGCGGAATGACTTCGGTCCATCGTCCTTTGCATATGGACATATGCAGACACACAAAATAATTGTTGTCTATTATTATAAATAAACAAATATTATTTGTATTATTAAAAGTAATTGATTTAAAATAATTTAATTAATTAACTTTTCAACTTTTAATATTTATTTTCCATAATGCATTTTTTTAACTGTACTATAATCTATAATTGATAATATAATAATATTTATACAAAAAAGCATTAAATACTTAAATTAAAACTTTTTCCTAATAGACTAATAATAATAATATTTATTGCAGCAAAAAATTACAAAAAAAAAATATAATTTATAAACTCAATGTAACAAAAATAAAATAAAATTAATGATTTAATATATCTTTCAAACTTATATCGGATTTGTAAATATAAGTATAACGATTATTGCAAGCAGGACCGGATTTGAACCGATTGGGCCAAATCGAGCCCAGGGCTTGAAGGGGCCCCGCAGCACACCAAAATGTATATATTTAAAAATAGTATATTTTACAAAAAAAAATATCTAGGTAAATTAATTTAAAAAATATAAATATAATATTTTTTCTACAAAAGTTCGAGAAGCAGTAAGATACCAAATAGGTAAATTTTTCGATGCACTTTTCGAAATCTCAGAAATCTCCGAGGATCCAAAAAAATAATGAAGGATTAAAATGTTTTAGTGTCTGAATGGTTATTTGGTATGAGTAAATTTTGTAAGCAAGGAACTTCAAAGTAATTCAGTAGACATATATCAACAGCACTTTCTTCATTTGAAAAACTTTTAAGTAAAATACAGAATCACGGGATTTGAATAAATTTTAGTTCAGGCATATACACTCCTAGAATACTTGGAAATATCTACGGAATTTCAAAATAAAAGGCTCCGGAAAAGAAAGAAACTTTTCAATTATGAAGGCGATGATAAACCTATATAAATCCTTTACTTAGTTTAGTTTTAGATAAAGCTAAAAAATCATTACAAGATCGTTTTGAACAATTAAAAAATCATAATGATTTATTTGGGTTTTTGGGAAGGTTTATAAATATGGAAAAAGAAGAAATTAAAAAAAACATGCAATAAAAAAATTGCTCTGACAGAGTCTAAGATTAATTATGATACATCTATTGATATCGTCAAGGAAGTGAACTTAGATGGTAATATGTTAGTTAAAGAAATGGAAGCCCTAAAATCTATTCTTTCATTGAATTTTTATTTGAAACAGACAGATCTACGGCATTTTCAAACCTATTTATTGTCCTTCGACTATATTTACTAATTCCTTTTAGCATTGTTTCTGGAGAGAGGTCTTTAGATAGATTAAACAGTTTAACGATGATGTCGATTGAGAGTCAATTTGGAGCCAGTTGGAGTTTGATAATATTTTAGAAGTTTTTTTTAATGTAGAAATTGAATATTTATATAAAAAATAAACAACCTAGACGAATTTTTATACAATCGATAAATACGAGTCTTCAGAGATGAATAATAAAAAATAAATTGTTATGTTAAAAATGAGATTATTATAGAGTTCCACATCAGTGGAAGATCAAAAACTCGAAAATGCTGCTTATCGGTCAGTTTCGGATGAAATAAAAAAGCTTTCAATCCCGAAAAAGCACAAGCTTGTGATATATAGATATAGTATATACAAAGGATATACTTTATCTGGAATGAAAAAAGAAACTGTAAGGTGATGTCTTTTTTGGAACCTGTTTCAGTATGATTTGGACAGAATGTGGATCTGATATTATTAATAAATAAAATAAAAAATGTTACATGTTTATATTCATTTAAATTAAATTTATTTTCAGTAATAATTTTATTTGGCTCCTGCCTCGAAGATAGTTGAATATGCCTGATTTAGATAATGAATATAGTATTTATAAATCAAACATACAAAATTTGAAATATTTTGTTGCACTTTCAAATAACTGAGATAAAAGAAAACTCAATATTTTAAGAAAATGTCAATAAAATCTTTATGTCTTTTGAAATTTTCAACATACACTCAATTTTTAATCTACTGTAATAGAAGATATTCTAATATAACAAAGATGTGATAGGATTTAAATATAAATACAAAGTGAAGATTATTTTAGTATTTTTTTACTAATTTAATGTAACCATAAGCTATTGACAAGACAGTTCTGATTTTTGTAAAATAAAAACTTGTTTACTGAATTAAATTAAAATATACTTATAAACATAATCTTAGAACTTAAGCTATTATGTGCATTTTTTTAAGAATTTAATGATTATTGGGAAATATAATTTTTTGTACATTTTTAATATTATTCATTAACATTTTATTTTACAATTATTGTATCAAAATGTTCCATTTTATAAATAAGTTTTATTCAAGTTACAACACGAAAACTAATAAACTCAAAATATTAATAAATTACAAAAAAATAGAATCAGGTTTCTATATTAGAAAAAAATATTTTTTTTTAATTAATTCAAAACTAATAAATTTATAAAAAATATTAAATTTGAATTGCAAAAAAAAATAGTATTCTCGAACTTCTTCAACTTTCACTCAAAATATTTATCATTTTGCGTTTTTATAATGTATTTATTTACAATTTTTTAATGGTCTTAATTTGAATATAAAGGCTATCGACGTAAGTCGTAAATTTCTGCGCATGTTTATATTTTAAATTTCCAGGAATTCTCGGGAAATTTCAAATTAATTTCTAGTTTCCCGGAAACAAGAAAATGCGTGAAATGTTACCCTCTAATGCAGATTAATTGTCGTAGCCAGGAAACACTGTATTTTAGCTTCTTAAGACTTTGCAATAAGACTACGACTGCTTCAGAGCACTGATAAATTTAATGCAATAAATATAAATAAATATTAAATTTAAATAAATATATTATCTTCAAAAATTTTTTAAGAATTTAGATTTAATTAAATCCGAAGAAATTGATTTTACTTCTTTTCTTTCTTGGAAACAGACGTAGTTCCTTGGAGAACAGTTGAAAAAGTAAGAAGTGGAAGGTCCACGGGCGAAGAAACAATGATAAAATGGATCTACTTTTTTTGTAGCTTTTCTCTCACGATTTATAATTATCGCTCGGTAATAATGCGCTTCCTACTGATGATGCTGTTGATTTGATAGTATAGGATTCATTCTCTTTTTGTGAATGCTCTGGCAGTCGACGTTGCCGAGGTGAACGGCCTCGGTTATTCCTCCTTTGAGCCTCTGGCAGCTCTACCAGCTATTACTATTACTGTCCTCTACACCAGGTACAAACACATACATTTACAACGCATGCATACTATATCCAGAATACCATTATATCGTTTTAATATAGACTGAATTGTCTATCTTTGTGCGCACTTTACGCACTTGTCGACGACGCCGAATGCCAACCACGACTGTCCCTCGTCCAAATGACAAAACGCGGCCACCACATCTTACAGAAAAAAAATCCAAATAAAATCTATAGTTTTCAAGAATGTATAATTATTTTGCACAATGATTCATTCTGGTTATAAAATAACAAACAACATTTATGCATAAATCTAAGTTATTTCATAAATAAATTTATATATTCAAGTTTCAATCTCGATAAACTCATTTACATATTCTGTATTATATAATTAGACCACAAAATTTAACTCCAAAAAAATATTTGAATATTGTGTACAGCCTAGTTTGGGACAGATGGAATCTCCGGATTGACTAGTTTGAAAATTAATTCGAAAAAAATACTACACAATATTTTTTATACAATGTTCTTGTTTTTCTTGATATTGTCAAGTCTTTCTTTATGCGGTTTATCTTTGTAAATATTTAGTTCCTCAATTAGTCCGGTTTTAAACAGTGCACGATATTGGCAAAATCCAGTGCCCGCACTATACAAATTATATTGTAAGGATTCCATATCGGTAAACGGTTACCGGAATTACCGGTAAAATTTGAAAACAAATACCGGTAATTTGTTAAATACATAATATAAATTTAACTTCAGAACTAGAAATTAATATTATTATCACAATACTATCTACCAAACTGGATGTACCAGCTTTAGGAGAAAGTGATTGTACATTCGATCGATTATTTAAGTTTAATTAATAAATTACCAAAACTAATGTGTCTCTCAAAGCAAAAGAGTAAATAAAAATTATTTCAAAGAAAATAGTACACAATAGTTTTTTATACATCGTTTTTGATTTTCTTGATACTGTCAATTCTTTTTTTATGCGATTTATTTTTGTATATATTTAGTTGTACTATACGAAATATATTGTAGAAATTCTATACAGGTAAACGATATTATCTGGCAGCACGATTACTGAAATTACCGGTAATATTTGAAACAAATATCGGTTATTTTCTAATTACATGATATGAACTTAAAAATTCTTCAGAACTTGAAATTAATATTATTATCACGATAATATCTACAAGACTGGATGTAGAAGCTTTAGAAATTGAGAAAGTGATTGTACATTGGATCATTATTTTAAGTTTAATTAATATATTTCAAAACTAATGTGTCTCTCAAAGCAAAAGAGTAAATAAAAGTTCATTCTAAGAAAATAGTACATAATATTTTTTTATACATCGTTTTTGCTTTTCTTGATACTATCAAGTCTTTTTTTATGCGGTTTATCTTTGTATATATTTAGTTCCTCAATTAGTCCGGTTTTTAACATTACACACAATTGGCAGAATCGAGTACTATACGAATTATATTGTAGGGATTCCATATCGGTAAACGGTAATATCAGTTAGCAGGATTAGCGAAATTACCGGTAAAATTTGACCACAAATACCGGTAATTTCTTAAATACATGATATAAATTTAAAATTTCTTTAGAACTTGGAATTAATATAATTATCACGATACTATCTACAATACTAGATGTACAAGCTTTAGAAGAAAGTGATTGTACATTCGATTAAATATGATACGAGATGAAATCAAAGCTAAAGATCTAAATGCCTCAAATTAATCATAAACATTGGCTTACAACCACCTTTCTCACCGTGAAGCCCTAGAGTAGAGCAGCACTTGTAGGAAATGATTTCACTCACACAGATTTTTCCAGAATAATCTATGAAGATTTTTTGTAATCAAGAAAAATAAAAATTGATTGAATTGCTCTAAGAAGTAACAATTTCAAATTTCATCTTAATCGATGCACGCACTGAACCGATTTTAAAATCTAAGCATTTATATTATTTAGTCATCCTAGCAAGTAATTAACAAAATCATCCCATGTGAAAAAAATATTTTTTTTAATCAAGAAAATTATTTTTTGAACCAAGCGGGACATTAAAATTGGACTATTTCAAATTTCATCGAAATCAATTTTCAAAAACATTCAAAAGATATAAATATATTTGCACAAAACGAACGATAAATTACTGTAAAATTAATTAATTATTGCTTTGTTAATGTATTAAACTTATTTCGTATTTTTTATTGTAAATTATAACTTTGAATGAAGTTTGCTTTATTTATTAAGAAATAATATATATGCTTTTTTTAGTGTAGGAAACTTTTATTAAAAGTTAATTGTTAATTTGCACATAATATAAAAAAATATTAAATAATATTTACCGGTAAAAGAAAATCTTGGTGATTTTTGATGCACCAATAGCAAAATTCATTAAATACTAATAAAAATTAATAGAAATATTTACGTGTTTCATTTGACATGCTCAACTTAAAAATATTAATTATTAATATCGTCGAATTAGTGAAGTTTACACTTTTACGGTACATAAAATATTTAAGCACACCTATTACTGGTGCGTGAAGCATGGGCTTTCAGCAGAACTAATTTTAATTCTATTCTTGGTTCCAAAAAATGTTCAATGAGTAAGAAATAATGTCGCAAAAGGCCTGATGATGATATCATACATTTTGGGCAAGAAGCCGGTAATAATAAAACCGTGTACACAAGCACACACACACACACAAATTTGTCCATCATCCCTTCACTGAAACCGAAATAATCTGGATAGCTGGATCGATCACGCAGCTTTCCATGTATATATATATATACACTCAGAGGCAGCATTACCGGATACGAGCCCCGGAAATGCATGCGCATGCAACCAACTCAATAAAAGGTGAAAGTAACCGAATTTTACCGAAAAACTATAACAAATTTATTGAAGATACTCTACCGAATTTCGCATTAAAACTATAATAAATAATTACTACTGTTATTAAAATAATAATTAATTATATTCTTTTAATATATAATATTGTAATCATTAAAAAATTCTAGTTTTTTATTTATTTAAATTATATTGATCATTAGTGAAATGTAACACAATTGTAAACCTTTTTGTTGTTCTGAAGACCTTGGGCCAAGTTGAATATCAACATATGATATAATCGATATTGTATAAGAATTTTATATTATTGATCGAAATTAGTATATAGTCATTCCTCGATTAGCAAGAGTTCTCAGAGGCGAAAATATACTATGGATAAATTGATAATTTTTTTTTATTATATAAATTTTTATTTTCGTTAGGCGGGCCAAAATCTAGACAAGATATGACTTTTCTTTATCTATATTGAATATATTTTCTAAATTTATTAGTTTTTAAAAATAATAATATAAATTGAAAGCAAATTATTGGGTCGGCAAGAAAATAATTTCGGCTTTGTAATATGAAATAAAACACAAAAATGAACTTTTATATATTTATGTTACATCATGATTCCGCACTCATAGAACTTCTTTGTACTTATAGACAAGAAAAAACTGACCAGAATATTGGTAATTTTTGAGTGAAACTTTTCAAGATCGTTTTTTTTTTTAATGTAACAGAATAATCACCACTATAAACTTTACATATTTCATTGTAAGCCTTTGCAGCTTTTTTGACTTTACGAAAATGAAAATATGTTGAAAATGTTCGTTTTTGAACTCCATGTTAAAATTTACCCTAAACTAATAGCTGTTCTTCGAAGCAGATTTTAATTTTGGTTAGACTGGACAAAATTTAAAAATTTTATATCTATATTAAATATCTTTTCTAAATTCATTAGTTTTTAAAAATTATTATTATTTTTGCAATAGGTACATGTAATAAAACTAAAAATATATTCATATTACAACAATAATTGCAACAATAGCCTTTTTGTATTATCTCATTCGATAATATTATTTCATAAAATGAATTTATTAATATTTCAGTAATTTAGTTAAACGTGAATAAAAGTACAAATATATCAAAAAAACAGAACATTTTATCTTAAGAAAATAATACAATTAAATTAACTTGAGAAATGTAATAAATAATAATAAAAATTGAAAGAAAATTATTGGGTCGGCAAGAAAATAATTTCGGCTTTGTAATATGAAATAAAACACAAGAAAAACTTTTATATATTTATGTTACATCATGATTCCGCACTCATAGAACTTCTTTGTACTTATAGACAAAAAAAAATTACTAGAACATTGGTAATTTTTGAATGAAACTTTTCAAGATCGGATTTTTTTAAGCCATTCTGTTAAGCAACCAACTCCATAAACTTTACATATTTCTTTGTAATCCTCTACAGTTTTTTGCCTTTACGGAAATGAAAATATGTCGAAAATGATTGTTTTTGAATTCCATGTTAAAATTTACTCTAAACTTATAGCTGTTCTTCGAAGCAAATTTTACGCTAACTTTACGAAAATTGTATATTTATATCTTTTTTTCTACAAAATTCCATTGTAAAACTTTAATCAACTTTGAATTTAATATTTTTCATCTATGTTTACATATTGATTAAACCTTTTGATAATTTCTTATCCAATATATTAAATATTATTTTCTTTTTCTAGCCACAATTTAAGCATTTTTGAGTAACTTCTGTTGAAGAACTATTAGTAAATTTCTTTATAAAACTTATGTTGTATCAAGAATTTTAACGAAAAACTATAACATATTTTGTTAAAGTTACTCTTCCGAATTTCGCTTTAAAACTATAATAAATAATTATTACTATTATTAAAATAACAATTAATTATATTCTTTTAATATATAATATTTATTATTATTTAAAGAATTCAAGTTATAATTATTTTTTTTATTTATTTAATTTTTTTATTGATAAATAATTAAATGTAACACAATTGTAAACCTTTTTGTTGTTCTGTAAACCTTGGGCCAAATTGAATATCAACATATGATATAATCGATATTGTATAAGAATTTTATATTATTGATCGAAATTAGTATATAGTCATTCCTCGATTAGCAAGAGTTCTCAGGAGCGAAAATATACTATGGATAAAGTGAGCAGATATTTTCATTTTGGTTAGGCGTGACAAAATCTAGACAAGATATGACTTTTCTTTATCTATATTGAATATCTTTTCTAAATTTATTAGTTTTTAAAAATAATAATAATTATTGCAATAAATATTTACACAAAATAACAACTAAAAATATATTCATATAACAACAATAATTGAAACAATACTCTTTCTGTATTTTTCCATTCGATAATATTATTTAATATCTCCCTTTAATAAAAAGAATTTATTATTATTTCAGTATTTACGTGAAACATGAAATAAATTAACTTGAGAAATGTAATAAATAATAATAAAAATTGAAAGAAAATTATTGGGTCGGCAAGGAAGTAATTTCGGTTTTGTAATATCAAATAAAACTCAAGAATGAACTTTTATACCAGAAGTTTGGTTATTTTTGAGTGAAATTTTTCAAGACCGGATTTTTTTTAAGCCATTCTGTTAAGCAAACAACACCATAAACTTTTCATATTTCTTTGTAAGCATCTACAGTTTTTTTGCTTTTACGGAAACGAAAATATGTCAAAAATGTTCGTTTTTGAACTCCATGTTAAAATTTACCCTAAACTAACAGCTGTTCTTCGAAGCAAACCTTAAGCTACGTGGCATTACTTTATTGCTATCCCAATATATTACTGTAAATTATCAAAAAGCAGACTTCATTCCTAAAAGCTGATCTGTACAAAAAAAAAACGCTAGATGCATATAGCCCAAGGCAGTAAATGAGAGGAGTGTGATGTAAACAAATCTTGAAGTTAAAAATATAGAATAGAAAGTTGACGAAAACGTACTTGCAAGTGGGTATAACTTGTATAACAATAATTTTAACTGTTTTTCGTTTAAATTTTAGGATACAACAATTTTTCGGTTGGAAAATTTTATATTTATGTCTTCGTTAATAATATTTTTTTTCTAGAAAATTCTATTGTAAAATTTTAATCATCTTTTGAATTTAATATTTTTATTACGTCTTTTTCATCTATGTTGTTTACATATTGATTGAACCTATTGATATTTATATATCCAATCTATTAAATATTATTTTCTTTTTCTAGTCATAATTGAAGCATTTCTGAGTAATTTCTGTTGAAAAATTATTAGTTAATTTCTTTATAAAAATTATGTTGTATCGAGAATTTTACCGAAAAACTATAACATATTTTGTTGAAGCTACTCTTCCAAATTTCGCTTAGAAACTATAATAAATAATCATTACTGTTATTAAAATGATTAATCATATTCTTTTAATATATAATATTTATTTTTGCAATCATTAAAGAATTCAAGTAATACTTATTTTTTTATTTATTTAAATTTGTTATTGATCATTAGTAAAATGTAACACAATTGTATACCTTTTTGTTGTTCTGTAAACCTTGGACCAAGTCGAATATCAACATATGATATAATCGATATTGTATAAGAATTTTATATTATTGATCGAAATTAGTATATAGTCATTCCTCGATTAGCAAGAGTTCTTTGAGGCGAAAATATACTATGGATAAAGTGAGCAGATATTTTCATTTTGGTTAGGCGTGACAAAATCTAGACAAGATATGACTTTTCTTTATCTATATTGAATATCTTTTCTAAATTTATTAGTTTTTATAAATAGTAATAATTATTGCAATAAATATTTACACAAAATAACAACTAAAAATATATTCATATAACAACAATAATTGAAATAATACTCTTTCTGTATTTTTCCATTCGATAATATTATTTAATATCTGCCTTTAATAAAAAGAATTTATTATTATTTCAGTATTTACGTAAAACGTGAAATAAATTAACTTGAGAAATGTAATAAATAATAATAAAAATTGAAAGAAAATTATTGAGAAAATTATTATTCGGCTTTGTAATATGAAATAAAACATAAACTTTTATATATTTATGTTACATCATGATTCCGCACTTATAGACCTTCTCTGTACTTACAAAAACTGACCAGAACTTTGGTCATTTTTACGTGAAACTTTTCAAGACCGGATTTTTTAAGCCATTCTGTTAAGCAATCAACACCATAAAGTTTACATATCTCTTTGTAAGCCTCTGCAGCTTTCTTGCTTTGACGGAAATAAAAATATGTCGAAAATGTTTGTTTTTGAACTCCATGTTAAAATTTACCCTAAACTAACAGCTGTTCTTCAAAGCAAACTTTACTCTATCTATTTATCAAAAGTGACAATACTTTATTGCTGACCCAATATATTGTTATGAACTTCTTTCTAAAAAGCCAAACTTAAAAAAAAACGGAGATGAATATGATGTAAACAAATCTTGAAGTTAATAAATTAAAGAATATTGACGAAAATGTAATTGCAGGTGGGTGTACCTTGTCTAATTATATTTTGACTATGGCTATAATTTTGTCCTGAATCAGAATTATTTTCACTAATTTTTTTTTTAATTTTAGAATACAACAATTTTTCTGGTAGAAAATTTTATATTTATATCTTCGTTAATAATATTTTTTTCTACAAAATTCCATTGAAAAACCATCATCTCTCTTGCATTTAATATTTGTATTACATCCTTTTGCGCCTTTTAAGTATTTCTGAGTAACTAATTTCCGAATGTTGATCTTATAAAAATTGTATTGTATCAATACTAAATAATCACTACTAAATAAAATATAACATTCTTATTATTTATTTACTTCTTAAAAAATAAATCGAAAAATTCTGAAAGAGGTGCGTAGTAGCCCTGAAGTAGGAAGTAAACAAAATAATAGCTGTTATTAAATTAAACTTTGTGACAAGTAAATAAATCATCAAAATAAAATTAGTCGTTTTATGATTCTTGACGCGTTTCATTGTTCATTCATCATTTGCGAATATTGCAGCTGTACACCATATACGTAATGCGCATAAGTCTGAAATAGAATGTCATAACGTTTTATCTAAGTGCTAATGAAAAAATAATTTATATTTCATTGGCGGAAAGAGCAAAGTCTATAACCCTTTGCTTAATTGCATTTTCTTATTTTATCTGTTTTGGGTAATAATTTTCTTTTAGTTCATTATTTATTTACAAGGGCAGTTTGAAAAAATTTAAATGTGAATGAAAAAAAAACTAATTTTCTGGTGCCAAAACTTATTTTATTTTGGCCTTTTAGATCAATAAATTTATTAGTCCAACGTTTTTCTAATAATTCTATACAATATTTATCATTATTTGTTTGGGAATAAATTGGAAAATATGGTGAAGCAAAATTAGTTTTATACAAATGTGGCACCTATCTTTCAGAAAGATTTTTCATCTTTAATTACATTCAAAATATGGAAAACTCGTTCTGTTGAAATGCTTATTCCATCAGCTATTTCACGCACTTTTACTCGTCGATTATGTAATACCAAATCATAGACTTTTTTCATGTTTTCTGATGATGTAGCAGTTTTTGGACGCCCACTACGTTGATCAACTTCAACGCTTGTACGTCCACATTTACATTCTTAAGTCCATCTGTGGACAGTTGGAAATGAAGTAGCAGATTTTTCTAATACATTTACCATATTAGTATAATTTTTTGTTGCCGATAAACTTTCAGAAACAAAGAATTTTATCACAAAATGATACACGTGTTTTTCCATCTTAAAAACCTCCACAGCACGTCTACTTTACACAGATTAAAATACAAAAATACAAATTTTACAATATATTTAGAACAAATAATATATTGAAATGACTGAAAGATTTTACTTTTATTACAGAATTGTATGTATTGATTTCAAAACTTTTCAAACTGCCCTCGAATATTTATAGTTGATGTTTTCTATTTCTTTCCAGGATATTTATTTTCAATTTATATTATTATATTATTAGTTCATAATAATATTGTGATTCTTCTCATTAATAAGTTTTTATAAGATATTAAACACAATAATTATTTATTTTATTCAGCTTTTTATAAAGCAGCGTCAACTATAAAGTAATTATATTCCTACTATTTTTCTGCAATATGTTCGAAATACAATAGAAAATAAATTTAGATCGTCATAGTAATTGTAAATATTGAATCATATCTAAGTTTGTGCATCTTTATCGTTCGCTTCCTTTGAATTATCTTTAGGCAACGTTCAGCTACGCTCGCAGATCATTGAAAAGTATTCGCTTTGCAATTACTGGTTATGAGCATGAATACATATCTAGCAGCTATTTCAGAAATTTCCGTATGCAGAACGATTTCGCATAATTTATATGTTTTTTTTTCAGTCGCGTTGGTTCACATTAAAAGCGCACACGGTTTTCTTTAATTATTTATGAAAGTACATAAAGTTTGCTGATTGACAACTAGCAATTATTATTATTAATACAATTCTCTCCGTTACCTGCAAATACATTATTGATTCCTGCTAATTATTAATTATATAACAGGTGATATTAGTTCATTTTGTACTTGAAGTAAATGATATAAAATAATTGTAGAACAGTTTTAGGGCAAGTTTCAAAGATTTATATTTATCTATATCATTCCGGAGAATGCGTTGATGTTCAAACAGTTATGCAAGTGGTATGAATATTTAAATTTAATTATCATACCTCTGGTCCTAACAGCTATTGAAGTTGGACTTGATGCCTCCAGGGGGCTGGCTGGATTAGAACTCGGTTCTTGTTTAACACTGGAAGAAATGGTAGATGATGTCGATCATTAATTAATAAATCAAATATAATTCGTATTCAAATTAAATAAATTGACTTTTTTGTTGAAATTTTACTAATAATTAACTTAACATAACTAGAAGAAATATATACTTAAAAAATAGATATAAGAGCATAAAATACTAGAATGAAGACTTAGCACTATAATAATTTATACAAATAAAACTAAATTATTTTTTTTATAAATAGTGAATAAAAAATCCAGTGTTTTTCAACTTTTACATTTCAGAACAAACTTAAACCTACATTTAAATTTTGATAATGTACTTTGGACGACTTTAAAAATAATTTAATTAAATTTAAAAATGTTCGCAATAAAAATTCTATAACTGTTAGGTCTAGATGATTGTTTTTTGTGCAATTTATATTTATGTGGGTAGAAGTCATATATTATTTCCTATAATATTTTTTATATATTAATAACATAATCCAAATTTTGAATAAAAGCTTGAAGAGGTGAAAGATTTATTTTAATAAAATGACCACAAACATAATAATATTAATCAAGATTTTTCTTATTCCTACGTAAACTATAAAGATGTAAATTATTTGTGAAATAATTTGTGATTTTTCAGAAGACCACAATTCTTTTCTCCAAATTTTCACAAAGATACAGCCTTATATCCACAATAAAAGCTTCGATGTTGATTTTGAGAGTGTGAATTATTATTGGCATAAACTTTGTTAAATTACTACAAAAAAATATAGTTTAAAAGTGTACAAAACATGATTTCAATTGCAATAATGTGCACTTATCATTTTATTTGAAAAAACAGAAACATATTCTATATCTTAGGCCAATAGTTAAAAAGGACCGTATTTTTGCGAAAATGTAATAAAAATATTGAGAAAACATCAGTAATGTTATTTTCAAAATAATTTATGTTTCCAGTAAATTTTATTGGTAAAAAATGATTATTTTTATTCACCTTATATTATATACAGATTTTTTAAAACCGGACTAATCGAGGATTGACTATAAACATGAAGACCACGATTCTTTTCTCCAATTTTTTTTTGCAAAAATGTATTAAAAATATTGAGAAAACATCAGTAATGTTATTTTCAAAATAATTTATGTTTACAGTAAATTTTATTGGTAAAAAAATGATTATTTTTATTCACCTTATATTATATACAGATTTTTTTAAACCGGACTAATCGAGGAATAACTATAAACATTTAAATTATTTATGAAATAATTTGTTGTTTTCTGAAGACCACGATTATTTTCTCCAAATTTTTTATCATATTTTCACAAAGATACAACCTTATATCCACAATAGAAGCTTCGATGTTATTTTTGAGAGTGTGCATTATTTTGGTATAAACTTTGTTAAATCACTACAAAAAAAAAATTTAAAAGTACAAAACATGATTTCAAAACATATTCTCTATATTAGGCCACAAAAAGGTGATCAATAGAGGAATACGCTCCTTATTTATTACAAAAATCTAATAAAAAATAATGAGATAATTTATTTTCTAAATAATTTATGTTTTCAGTAAATTTTATTGGTAAAAAAAATGTTTATTTTTATTTATATTATATACAGAATATTTTACAGATTTTTTTCAACCGGACTAATCGAGGAATTAAATATATACAAAAAATAAACAAAACGGAGACAAAGAGAGACATAAAAGAAAAAACAATAATTGATGTATAAAAAATATTTATAATTTTCTATTATTTTGCTCAAATAAAATTTAGTTTGTTTTAAAATTTTAAAACCGGATAGCTGCACAATGCGAGATATTACTGTATATATAAAACCGGAAATCATTAATTATTAGTATTTTTTAATTTCTGATAAAATGAAACCTCGATTAATGAACAAGTACGCATCGTTTTCCCTAGAAACAATCTAATAATAGAATATTTTTTAATACTTGTCTTATTCTAACTGACAATTATTTTTATGTAGTGTATAGTATGGTATAAATTCTATATATACAAATAAGTGTAGTGATTTAAAAGTAAATATAATTACAAATAAATACAATACTATAACAGTTTTAAGTCATCATAGTTTAAGTAATATTAATGCTTTAAATTTTAAAACGTAATTGTTAAAAAGTTATATTAAAATAATGTATTTTTTGTTCATTTTATAATTTGTTGTTTAACAAATAAATAACATTGATTTATGTAACTTCATATAATTGTGTCAGAACATGAAATTTGATTGTGTTGTAAATAATAGGATATGCAACTGCATGCGCTTTCAATTTAATAGCAATCGAGTTTATTGTCTAATCAAATGTTAGTTTTGTTTACTTCATTTTAAATAATTTTGTATACAAGTGTATTTACTTCTTTCTATATTCTATTATTTACATATAAGACCATCTTTGGTTTACTTGAATATTGAAGGAAGTTTCGTTGGAAGATGATATAAGGAACTTATAATTAATCCATAAAGGAAACTTTTATGGGGTTACTGCAAAAACACATTAACCCACATATTCCTGCGCCCTTTGCATAATCAACGCAACAGCGAGAATGCGAACGAGGTATAAAAAAAATGTATGATGATTCATTTGAATAACAATATTCTATTTTCAATCCTGCAGGCCTACATAAGCACAATTGGAGCGGCTTTGTTGTGTGTATGATTTTTTTTTTGTTAACATTTACCTTGTGTAAGTAGAATCTGCGATACTCGTTTCTGGACTTGGCGTGGAGCTAGTAGGCTCCATTTTACATAATTTATAGCAAGTATTTGCGTCATACTAACGACATGTCTTCTAGTTTCGAGAGGGTAAAACAAAATTACGATAACATTTTAAAGAATAGGGGTAGTATGTAATTTCTGTCTAAAGAAATTGGACACCTGCACGGTTTCCTAGCGCGTATAGTACTAAAACTGGCTGAAGCTCTCGCACCGTTTCAAGGGTTGTTCGCTATTCAATATTTCTACCAGTTCGGAATATCTGCGCATGCTGAGCAGTGGAAGGGTGTTTTGTTCCGTAATTTACACACTGCTCTTCGTATTATTTTCATTTCTTGCTCCCTTTTCCGCGTTTTGTTTGCCCATTGCCAGCAATGAACAATTATTGTTTACTTTTTTCCTTCTCTTAACCCGTTTTCAATTGCACCGTCATCGCCGGAAATGACTCTTGAAACATATTAATCACGTTTTATTACATTTCATCTGTGTGCATATTACAAAATAAATGTTTACAGTAAATTGAAACTGCATTGGATTTCCACTAGTTCTGTAAGTTTTAACTTCTTTTTTTATTCAAAAAACGTTAAAAAATATATTATAGACAAAAACATTATTCAAACAAAACTTGTATATCACTAAAATTATATTTATGCCAAATATATTTAAAAAAATAAATGTTATATAACAATCACATAGATGAAAAGGGTTTATTAAACTATAAATATATTTATTTAAACGATAATAATTCACTATGATTATTATTTTTAGTTGAATAATACAAATAATAATACAATTTTCGCAAAAATCACAGAATTACTAATATTATCAGAATGATTTATTTAACCATGCGTTATTTACATCCCATGAGTGTCAGAAATGCGGCGGATTGGTAATTAAAGGATACCCAAAACAAATGTAGGTTGTCCTACCTTGTACATTTGAATCATGGTTTATACTTGATGTGAGTACAAAGTTGAACGGATCTGCTAGACTAACTCATCGAAAGACTAAAGAACTATAGTAAAATTATTAATTTCATTTTTTTTTGCTTACTATATAAGATATTAATATACAAGGTATAATTATACGTAGGTGGAAAATATTCGAAATCATCAATTTTCAAGCGCGTTAATTTGACAGAAATAGGTTCGTAAGCATTAAAAAAAAAGCGCGCGAATTGACAGCTCGCCGTATGTCGCAATGCGCGGTAGAATGCGGAAATAATGTCTTACCTAGTATATTTAGATTATGCTTACTGCCCTATTTATTTCCATAAATGGTCCTTCTATTAGCATTGTGTTTTTGAAACTTAGTCCTAACTTAGAACTAGCGACCTTCGTTTTAGAGCTATGTGAAACACGCACTGTTCCAAAATATTGGATTTTACATCGTCCTTCTATGATATAGGCAACTTTATGAACACGCGATGTTCTTTTTTATATGAAATTGATGCAACTTAATATGAAATTAGTACCTGCGAGCAATAGGAATCATATTTTTTAATTATTACATTTACATTTCGTAATAATATATAGAGATTATCAGACCTTTCAGACGAAATACGAGGCCCCGAGTAACTAATATATTAGAGGCCTTCTACAAAGGGAAGGAAATTTTGAGTGAATTCTTAAAAAAAATGAAGAGTGGGGTTAATTCAAGTTGAGCCCCCTAAAATTGTGTGGCCTCCTTCTGACGTGTGTACAATTCTACGTTTTATTAATGATTAAGGTACTATTAATGCAACAGTTATGGTTCTTTTTGTCCCTACAATGCAATGTTTTTTTTTAAATTAGATTTTTGTGTTTCATATATAAATAATATTTTTTCTTTATACTACCACTATTATCCTCACTTAGCCAGTGCGTTACACAATTTCGCCAGTTTTTGCTGTGTGCTTGATAGGCAGTTATGTGACTAGAAAAAAATAAACATTCAAACCGAGACTCTGCGGTTTAAATAATATTGAATATAGATATTATTTATATGTTTGAACTATAGACGGCGCTATTTCCATGGTTTTCGAAACAAGTCGCAAGAGGGTGTTGTTGATCGCAGTCGGTGATTCTCAAACAGCTGTCAATTCTGGTCTTGAACACGGTGGAAGGCGCATTGCGGCAAAAAGAGGTGAAGAGACGTTGTAGATGCGATCATCGCGATTCCGTTAAATAAACTGTGCGTAATCGGTGCATTCACTTCTCCGTTTCTTGCGAACAAAGTGATCGTCGACGATGCCGCACCGCACGGCCGAGGTAGACCCCCTGGCCAGAAGTTTACCACCCCATTACTTGCACGAATTGCCCCAGGAGGATGAGGAGCGTCTGGGCAAGCTTTTCGCCAACCTGGACAAGGACGGGGATGGCAAAATTGATATACACGATCTATCGAGTGCCCTTAGAAAGTTCGGTGTCCATCATCGGTATGCAGAGGTGAGTTGTAAATTATCACATCCTAAATTAACTCACCTTCCAAATGCCAATTATTGGACGGACCAAACCCCCTCCCTGATCGCATTACAATTAGCAATCTGAACCTTAATACAACTTATTGTCAATATACATGTATTTACATAAAGTTGTCTAACAAGCCTAAATGCTGACCTTGATGTTGGCTGATGATCTCCAACCTTTGAAACTTCACGGTCTAATCGTTGCTAAAAGAACTTCCTTCTCTCTTAAAAATGATACCACACGTGGAGGGAGATCGACCGGAATGTGCGTTTCACTTCCTAATGCTTTCCAATCTATCCAACATAATTATCAAAAACATTTAGAGTTATTAAAAACATCAATTTATGTTTTCCGATAATTAATTTTATCTAGTCCCGTTCATAAATATATATACCTTCATTTAAATATTTGTTTTTCTTCGTCCAACCCCGACTTTGACTACTCTACACTCGCATCTGGTTTTCCCATTTCAAAATTGGAGGAATCAGTGTTCAGAGTAAGTTTTGCCTTTTCTTGGTTTTATGAACTTTTATCCAGATGCAACCCTTCGCGATCAGTCAGGGTCATTTGCGACATAATTATCGGTTTTACAAAATGTTCGATGTGCATGCATGTATTGTAACCTATCTCCGGCATCTGACCCTGACTGAAAATATTGATTTTATTTAAAACGCTGTGACACACTTGCCAAGGTTACAAATGGAAATTAGAAGAAACGCCCCTAGTCCTCCGATAGATTATAATCTTAGTTAATCATAAATGCTGCATAGAATGCATTTGCTAGCAATATAATTACATGTGTAATATAGTACTAGTTATATTACTTAAGTTTATGGTTTCAGGATGTAAAGTGGTCCCATTTTTGATACTAATTGTATTTTTTATAGTTCTGTCAATTCAATTCGTGTTACTCATGATTACTAAAGGAAGCCGAATTTCGTTTCATCCTGTTTGAAAGCTAACATCGTTATTTTTTAAATGATTTCGCATTTATTTTATCGATGCTTACGTATTCATTGTATGTCTGTTCTTGTTGCCAACCATTATTTCATTTTCCATTATACATACACTTTATTCGGCCTACATCTTTTTTAGTTATGAAATATTCCAAAAAAAACCATTTCCTATACACATTAAAACGCACAACTCAGCAAACGTACCGAAGAGAGTCAACGACCCTTATGGCCAAAAAAAAGTATCCCTTACTATGATTTTATGCATATAACGTTAGTATATAGAAGCTAATATTAATAATAAATATTGAATTTAGTGTTAATTGCTTAAATATCGACTTTATACTTATTATCTAAATACTACAGATACTATTGTGCTCTGAAATACTGTTTTCTTTTTGTTACCAAGTTTATATCATAAATTAAATCTTTTTTGTTTGCAGAAATTCTTGCAGCAGTCGGACACTGATAAGAGTGGCGATATTTCACTCGCCGACTTCATCCATTATGTCAGGGAGCATGAGAAGAAGCTGAAGCTGCATTTCTCAAACTTGGATAAAAATAAAGATGGTGAGACATATTAATATAAACATTATGAAATACACAATTACTGTTGGCAAATTGGTAATTAAAATATGAACGTTAATTATACAGTAATAATTTAATTTTAGTTCATTGTAACTGTATTTAACTGGAATTTAAATTAAAATTATAAAGGCTATTGTCATAATATTGATTTGCAAACAATATTTGCCATGCATTTTTATTAACTTTATTTACGTTAGTTATGTAAATAATTTCTTGTTATTTGTTAGGGTTGTTTAGAAATATTAGCCTTAGTTTTACTTCATTTTTAGGTTTTCCTAGGCAGTTTTATTATGTGATTTGTTTTTTTCCTAATTTATTATTGAACATACTTTATATGTCAGCTAAAAAAAACGCGATCGACCTACATCTACGTACTTAAAGAATGATGTTATTTACCAACTCGCAATAATTCTGTGTTTACTTGTTGCGTACCAATTGATATCAAAAATAAATCAACTTCAATTAATTAATAATAATAATTTCCAGAATGATACAATATAGTAACAATTGTATTAATTAGGGCGAAAAGATTGCGGTTAATAGCCGCACAAAACATGTTTATTGTATTATTTTGTATACTATATTTCGTTTTGCAAATTGCCAACATTTAAATTTTTGATATATTGTTATATTTTAGCTATTTTTTTTTTAGAATTTCCTGATAAATCCTAAACATATTTTGTTATTATTTTGTAGGTAAAATAGACTTGGAGGAACTGATAAGGGCGTTCCATGAGCTGGGAATTCCATTGGATAAAAGCGAGGCCCGGAATCTGTTACAGAGGTATCTGTCAAATTAGTACGTTCTTGTTTTTTCTTTTCTCATTCTTTAGGCTTCGTCGTGCTCCTTACAGTTTGTATTATAATCTCAGTCACTTCTATTTGTAGCAGGTTCTAAAAATATTCGCAAACTCTGGGCCACCAGACACTTTCAAGCTCCATTTTTTATCAACTGTTTACGTGTTTTTGTTTTCATTGTAGCTCGATTAGTTGTCTACGTTGAATTGTTTATAGGCGACTTTGTGGTTTATGTAAACATACTTATAAAATTACTCCAATTTATATTCTTATTTATATTTTTATTCATTTATCCGATACAAAACTAGTTATTTACTTCTATTGTTTAATTTCAGAATGGATCAAGATGGGAGCCTAAATATCAGCTTTGACGAATGGAGAGACTACTTACTTTTGGCACCGAGCTGCGATATCCATCAATTAATCCATTATTGGCGACATTCTACTGTAAGTTAATATCTATTCATTATTACTAATTATAATCAATAAATACAAATTGCTTTCCGAATAATATAATCAAAATTATGCATCGGAATAATTGCTATGTCTTCAATTTTATTAGTCATTTGCTTTTTTTATATAAAATTGGAAAATATTGAAAATAATTTCATTCATTAAAAATTTATCGCAAAATAATCTCATTTTGTGATTAGATAAGGAAATTTTGGAGTCGTATTGTTTTCTTGAAATTAGCTCTCAGTTATTCATTAAAATTTCATCCAGTCAAAAGTAATTGCGACAAGCTGTGTTCTTTCTAATCAGGATTAATGAAAAGCGCCCAAGAAGATGATCACGCGGTAATGGATTTTTTTTGAAAAAAAATATTTATTTATTAAATTAGATTTGTGTTTGTGCAGACATAATATTTTCCTTCATTACTGTTCTTGTTATCATCACTGTATAATAATTAGATACCGAAAATGTTTACCTTTTAGTATGAATTGCCAATTGATGCGAAAACATATTGTACCGATTCATGATTAGTAAATATTTTCATATTTTTTTTTGCATACTTTTTTTCATTGATCAGACTAAATATATAGCGCATATTTAATATGCAAATTAATAATAATAATATTTAAAATTATATTAATGGTATTAAGAAAATAAACTAATAACTAAAAGGTACTATTAAATAGAATTATTAAATACAAAGGAATCGATTGATAAGATTATTAAAAAATATTGTATAAAGTTAAACCTGTTTTTAAATTCCTGGAATTACATAATGATATCATTCATTGACTGGTTTCACTCAGTTTCACTATTATAAACGTGCATTTGTTTTAACATGACCTACTTTTACCGAATTCCAATCTTGCGTTCACAATTTCGGTTGCAATGTATTTGCAATCATAGTTAGACATTGCAGTATAAATTCATTACCAAGTAGACTTTTTATGATTTAATGTATAATCGATTGTGTAACGTGATTGTTGCGATCACGGTTGCCGGAGAATGGAGGAAAGCACTTCTGACCCTGAAACTTGCAGCCGCTGACGTAATTCGTTCTCAGCCAATGGAGTTGCACTATCGCTGACAAGCCTTCTCATGATAATACTACAATGTGCAAATAATATAGATCAAATATGTAGACGTTGCATGCGTACTTATACTTATTTAAATATATTTGTAATAAGTGTAGATATAATTATGACTATTATGTCTGTTCTGAGAAAGTATAAAAGATTATCGCAATCCGCAGAAATAAGATAAGGTCAAAGTAACACTATTTTTTATAATATCAAATTGTTTGTTGGCTCAGCATGAAATTGGAATTTTAAAGTTCATATGATAATATTATTTTGTTATTGTATTTTCAAGTAATAAAAATCATAAATGCTGTATTAGCAAATTCATCTAATTAAATAAATTATCAAACACTATATTTGTATTTTAGTACAAAAAAATATGTGATAAATAAATTAGGTTGTGAAAACCAGACTTAAAATTCCAGTCTTACAAAAAAAAACCGGTTTAAATATTTTTTAAATGTTACTATTTTATCTCAAAAACCCGTTTAAAAAAAACCGAAAAACCCAATTTGTATAATTATAATACAGTAAGCTGTAGTTATTGGTTATATTATTTCCAAGAAGTATAATTAAGGATATTGATTAAACAGTATTTATTTATTTGAAAGTTGAAGCGATTATTACAAGTATTTAAATTGTTAAGAACTTGATAATCTTGAAATAAGACGAATTATAGTTCGAAAAGCATTTTTTTATTGTTAATTTAATACAGCAGTTATGGAGAGTTATGGAAAGTATCTTTTGTCTGAACATATGGATGAAAGTGTATTATGCTCACGTGTAAATGGATTTATTAGTATGCGCGTGTTGCTCGGGTGAATTTTAGCAAAGCAATAAAATAAAACTTGGAAATTGAGTCCATTGTATTTATATGTTCATCTATAAATGTGGAATTTTCTTTAGACGGAATATTAATGTGAAAGGAAATGAAGGAAATTTAATGTGTATTTCTAAATTTTTCCATATTTGCTGATGAACCGTTAGTAATAGACTATGTATATCCGAGTATGTCGCGCATAGTAATTTTCGTTCTCGATTCAGACCTTTGGACGGGAGCTTTACGTTTAGTCAGATGGCCTGTGCGATAATAACCGCGGAGATAACTCGTCGCCGACACGTCACTGCCCCACCTCCAGTTGAACCGCTTAATACCGGCCTCTCTATATCTTTCTCTCTCTATCTCCCTAGTATGCATATCTATTCCATTCACATGTTATAAGTTTCAGTTAGCATTAGAAATTGGTAGTGGTGTCAACTAGCCTGTAACTCTCTCCTCTTGCTCGGCTGACTCAATGTCTGTTATCGTTACACAGTTGACCCGCTGCTAATAACATTATCTGTGATAATAACATTTAAGTAGATTATATTTTTCGGGAATTTGCTCGTGTGATATTTAGTGGTGCAAAATGTACGGGCAAGAAACAACGAATCCAATACCGGATACCTTTGAGGATTTTCTATTCTTTTTTAACCAATTATTGTCGAAGGTAATTATTGCTCGCTTATTAAATTCAAATCATTCACGAATAGCCAATGAGAATGATGGATCTGGTAGCGAATGGAGAAAGTGATAGATATGCAATAGGAAACGAGCGGAATTTTCTAGACGACCTTGAGACATCCGGGGGTCCCCTTAGCAACAGTAGCCTTTCGCGAATATCTTACTTTCAAAAAAAAAACAAAGTTTTTATTAATTTTTGCGAATCACGCATTTATGTTAAAAAAAAATTAGTCGTACATCAATAATTAAAAATATATTTTCGACTCGTGCGCCTTTATCTAGAGGTTGCCAAATGTTATATAAATATGCGCGTCGTTTGGCTAAATTAAGCCCATCACTGGACAGGTGGTTATCCGGAACTTTGAATTTTCAGTTTCAGTATTTGTATACTTCAATACGCACTTGTTACCATAAAAAAAATAATATAAAATATCTTAAAGTGCATACTTTTAAAACAAATTGTAGACGGACTAAAGATTGGTTGCTAGGTTTCTGTATTATTAGCTTTTAAACATTGTTTATGAACAATTTCACAATAGTTTGTCAAGAGTTTTGACATTTTATATTTTTTCTTTATTACTTATATTTGTTAATTTATATATAAATAAAGCATGACTATTTTTTATGAGATAACATATTTCTTCAATAAACTACATGGGAACTTTGTGCATAGGGTGAGATTTATATAGCATTTTGATGACACTATTACCATTGCTTCTATTTTTTGTTATATACTTACTAAATGCTAAGCTATACTTCATAGTACTTTATTGGACTATGCAACAATGAAATTTATTTTACAAATATTGAAGTAAACTTATTTATGCATATTTTTCTTAATTTCAGTATTTGGACATTGGGGAGGATATGAACGTCCCTGATGACTTTACTCAAAATGAAATGCAAACTGGGATGTGGTGGCGACATTTGGCAGCCGGTGGCATAGCGGGAGCAGTATCGCGTACATGTACTGCTCCATTAGATAGGCTTAAAGTATTTCTTCAGGTATGTGAAAATCGTTCAAGTATTGAACTATGTTAACATTACTTATATTCTAAATATTATAGGTTCAACCGAGCAAGCAACGAATAGGAGATTGTTTCAGCAATATGGTTAAAGAAGGTGGTGTGCAAGGTTTATGGAGAGGCAACGGAATAAACGTGTTAAAGATTGCACCAGAGTCGGCGATAAAGTTTGCAGCTTATGAACAGGTCAAGAGATTGATCAAAGGCGATTCTAAACATCAGCTAGGCATTTACGAAAGATTCTGCGCCGGAGCCTTAGCAGGCGGAATTAGCCAATCCGCAATTTATCCATTGGAGGTGCTAAAAACTCGTTTAGCTTTAAGAAAAACTGGCCAATATAAAGGAATTTTGGATGCAGCATACAAAATTTACGTCCAAGAAGGCATATTGAGTTTTTATCGTGGTTACATTCCAAATATACTCGGCATCATTCCATATGCCGGAATTGATCTAGCAGTATACGAAACCCTAAAAAAGAAATATCTCCAGGCCCACGCTAGCGAGCAGCCGAGTTTCTATTTACTTTTAGCATGTGGAAGTATATCGAGCACTTTGGGTCAAATGTGCTCGTATCCATTAGCGTTGATCAGGACTAGATTACAAGCTCAAGGTAAGAATATTAACGAGACTGGTTTGTTCGACAAATGTAATTAACGATTTCAATATTTCAGTTGTAACAGAAGCAACGGTAGATAGATCGAGCGTCTCCATGACAGGTGTATTTAAGACGATTATAAAAAAAGAGGGAGTCCTGGGTTTATATAGAGGCATAACACCAAATTTCATTAAAGTTATGCCTGCAGTGAGCATTAGCTATGTTGTCTACGAGTATTCCAGCAGAGTACTCGGTGTAAATATGACATGATGCAAAAGCTTACTAGGAAAATTTATGATTAATTTAATAAATTTCTTCTCATCCACACCATTTAGCGCGACATGCGCTATTAACCATGTAGTAGCAGCGGTCTCGGTACATTGGCAACCTCGGCCCAAATGGCCATAAAGATGTTTTCTCTAGCAATTCCAATATTTATAACTATTGTGATTTGCCTAGCTAATTTATTTATTTGTACAGAATTATTGTTACTTTATTTCTTATACATATATCTGAGCTATAAGTAATTAGGATTTTATCTATTTTTTAATGAATTATTAGCTAATATTTACCTAATCGTCGTTTTTTGACATTTTAAACAGAAAATAATACATGTTTTAAATAGGCGTGTTAAATATTTATATAAAGTCATCATTGAAGCATCCACATATTAAAGTGTCTTTTTTTTAACTACTGTGTAGTTTCGTTACAAAACGTCATTTTTATATAAATATGTTTTAGCAGTGTTAAAGCAAATTGTTACTGTTTTAATAAATATTATCAAAATTTTTCTACACTTTGATGGCTATTCCTTTTAGAATCAATTTAACTTCAATTTAATACTACTACATGTATATTTGTGCGTTGATCCTCGTATGTATAATTAATTCTCATAATACCAAAGACATGCAAATAGAATATAACTAAATGTTTGTAACGAATGGTATTCAAAATAAAATATCTGGTTAACTAGTAGTAAATTCTTTATACAAATGGATAAAATTATTAAAATATGAAATATGCGATGTACTTAATATTTTAATATTCCATGTATTTGTATCTATACAATAATAAATATTCCTGACTACATATTTAACTACAAATTTACGTTTCATTGCACCTATCCGTTTCCACCATTTGCGTCGACTTAATGACGATGACGGCACTGAAATATTAAATATGTAAATAATAGCAAAACAAATTTATTAATTATAAAATAGCATATTTATAATTTTTAAATTATTATTTTTTAATTGATGAGACTGTTAAAAAGTGTTCTTATTTGCACCAATTAACAACAAACTCGCGAGCTCAATGAATATGAATATTATTTAAAATCGCAAAGAAAGACTCAATGAAAAGTTGTTCAGTAACTTAGAAGACCGGATCGGAATTTTGATATTACCTGGTGAAATCTGAAACTTTGTTATTAAAAATCTAGCCTTCGCGAATTTATTATCTTATTTTTTAAGCAACGATATGATAATGTTTAGAATAAATATTTAATATCAAGAGTAAATAGTTAACGTTTAGAATGAATAAATAAACGTGTTATTTTCCATGAAGTTTTGTACGGTTACTCTGAATAACCAAAACTGTGACCGAAAAATTAATGATCTTACGGTTAATTCATTTTCTTTAACTTAACTATCTCATAATATCAAACTGTTGTCTTATTCGTCTATTAAAGAGCCCAAAAATAATGATAGTTTAGTGTGTGGACTTTTCATATCTTTTATTCTAAAAAGTCAACAGCCTTGCCGCTTTTGAAAAATATAAAAATATTTATATACATATTTTGCTGCACCGGCGTGGGAGTCTCATTTACATAACGGGGCCACAAAAAGTGTTAACTCAGTGCCCCGAAAGTTATCAATCCACCACTGCTCAAAATACGGTAAACCCGGAACTATATGACAAACAAATAATTAAAACTAGTAGGTTCATTGGTGAACTAAAAACTTTTTTAAATAGATCAATTGAAAGTTCAATATTATCTCTATTAATTAATTAACACATTAATTAACAAAATTCTAGAGAAATAATTCTGAAGAGGATTCATTTCATTTTCCCAAATTCCTTAAAAAGCAATACTAATGAAACTTGGACCATCATTCCCTCCGCCTCTTGTTGCGGCACTTCAAGCTTTTCTATTAAATATTTTCAAAAAGTTAATATAGTTTATTTAAAAAGGCCTAACAAATAATTAATATAACACGTTTAACATATTGTGATCATTTAGTAATTTTATTTTGTCATAACAACACTTAAAAAAATCGCGTTGTTGTATTAATTATATTAAGATTCCAATGTGTACTGTAAATATTTTCTGTCTGATGTAAATATAGACATTTAAAATTTAAATTTTAATATTCTTTTAATTGCATGTTGTGTTTAATAATATATAATAATGGAAAATGCCATTACTAGTAATTATCCACTGTAAATAATTAGTCTTGTTCGGGACAACTTTTTTTAAATGGATTTTAATCACAATTCTTCGCTTGATTTATGAGACTGTTTTTTTAACTTACAAGAATTACAAAAAATATTTTCTTTTGTAATGTAATGTTATTATATTAATCAGGATTTAAAATAATTATGAACTTGGACAATTATGAAAATTGAAGGCAGGACATTTTTTTTACGAAATCCGTTCCGGATTGAGAATTACTGAGATAAGAAAATCCAACACTAAGAATAATGTCAGTGAAAGAGGTTGCCAAATACTTCTCCAAGAAAAATTATGGATACGCTTGACTCACTTAAGAACGTATTGACTAAAAGGAGATTGAAGTATTTCAAGCTATAAGATCTTAGATTTAATTATGAAGATTAATGCTAAATGTTCTAATAATTTGCAAATAATTTTCGAAAAAAAATCCAAAAAGGAATTAAACATACATAATAAATAAATTTATGAGAAAAAAAAATTTTTTTCCTCTTAGAAGAAGAAACACTTGGGCCAAATTGGATTGAATTGAGAATGAAGAAAAAATAAAAACGGATTTCTTATCAAAACCTATTATGAATAGAGATTGACAAAAACTTTTTAAAATTAAATTACTCAGTCCTCATAAAAAACAGCTAGCAGTAATTCGAAAGTGAACACAACTATGTACTGATAAAACGGGATATTCAGCATATATTTTTAAGGACTATTAAGACGGGACGGAACGTACACTACATAATAATGTTTTGGCTGGATAGTTATAAAAGAGTTATTGCGGACGGGTTCCTTTCTGAACCAAACATTATATTGGATGAAGTTCTGAGCGATTTTTCTCTTTATTTCAACGATGAAATTAACTAAGTTAGAATTATCGGATTTAGATCAAATATGCGCCGTTTTGTTCGATAACTTTTGTTCATTATGAAGGCAATTACATAATTCCGCGATTGAAGAAGTCCTCGTCCCTATTGGTAAAAACTTGACCAGCTCATTTTTACAAGCCTCTTTTGAGGCCAGTTTTTTACCATCAAGAAAATTTTGTAAATGCTTGAAAAAGTGATAATCATTTGGTGTCAGGTCTGGGCTATACGGTGGGTGCGATATAACCTCCCATCCAAGGTCTCGGAGCTTCTGGCGCGTCTTTAAAGATGTGTGCGGCCTGGCGTTGTCCTGACCACGATCTTTTTCGCCTGTTGTTCTCGTATGTGACCCATTTTTCATCGCCAGTCACCATCCTTTCAAAAATGGGTCGATTACGTTATGCTTCAGCAAAGAATACGCTCCAAAAGGTTTTTTTTGCGTCAAGTCGTGTGGTACCCATACTTCTTCTTGAGACCAACCTTATGCAAATGGTTCCAAACGGTTTTCTGGCTAATCTTCAGTTCATGAGCAATGGAATAAGTCCTTGCATGCCGGTTCGACACGACGATTTCCATGATTTTGTCAACATTTTCGACGATTGGCGTGTCTCATCTACGACGTCTATTACCAGAACGGAATCGTTGGAAATAACGCTTTGCTGTTGCATTCGATACTGTATTGGGTACTAGAATCACTAAGATGCAACATATACATCGTGAGATTTGGCTCACTAAAGCAATCTAACGAAAAACGCTCAAAATTTTTACTTCACCTAATATTTGTAAAGTTCATATAATTGTATTTTTTTTTACACATATTTGCAGGTGCTTATTTTTGCTTTATTTAAAAATAAAATTTGGAATGTTTTATTTAATTACTAATAAATTAATAATATAGATTGAATATGGATATAAGAATAAACTATAGATAACAATATGAGCTATCAGTCGTAAAATTAGCCATTTTTACATAATAAGTTTCCAAATGTAAGGAAAATATTTATTTGCTTTGAAAAAGCAGTGTCTTTACGTTTTAATTAATATCTAAATCTAACTTCGGTTATTTTGTTCTGCTAACAGTGTCGGTCAGTGTTTTTAAATTGACTGGGTAGTTAAGTCAGGGTACAAATTTTTCAAGGAAAATAGAAAATTTGACAAATAAATTATACAGAGTTGAACTGCAACTTTTTCAGAACGCTGTAATTTTTTATCTGAAATTGATATTTATTAAATCATAAGAAAAAAATGTTGGAAAACAATTACATATTTCGAATTCATTTTGAATTTTCGATATGGTCGCACTGTTGCTAGCATTTACAAGAATTTGTAGCGAAAAACTATAGAATGGTAATGGAACTGGCCGACATAATAAATGTTATATTCATAATTGTTACATGGTACAGTGCAGATCAATATATTTAGTACCATTTGCATTAAAAGTAAACAGTAACTATTATTGAAACATTTGGGCCCAATACTTCAGAAACACAATATACTGTGAAATAAAGATATTTCGTACACTACGAGTATATCATGTTCAATTGATAGCTATCCTATGAATCTGCAGGACTGTTTCCATTGATGAAGATGGACCTACCTCAAAAGTGTTACATAATTGTAAACTAAGATGAGTGTCTTTCACTGTCGTCCAAACTCTGCCCTGGCAGAATGGTTGCCTAGCTTTGGTGCATTCATGATAAAACCATATTTGTGTTGCGACGCAACACGCGGTTTACGGGAACGCAACGATCTCCGCTGAACCTTTTTGCAACGATGCAGTATAGCAATATATCAGATGTATGTTATCTTTAGAGATATTATCGCTATCTCACCGTCACTGATACGTTATACCTATTATTTGTGCAGTGCACACTTTCGTGTGTGCTCGATAGGTAAAATATATTTTTGTAAAAAAAAATGTGTATTACAGAACAAAAGAAATCAATCTTACAAATAATCGCAGATATCAGCAGTCAGCAGATTGCGTACTGGGCTTGTCAGGTCTGTGGCTCATTTGTTTTGAATGGACTTAATAGAATCTCCTGACTACAACTATGGATGGTATGGTGGATGTGTTTTTAGCATTTATTTTTTTTTAAATTGTGTATATGGAATACAATAATATTTTGTATCTCTTTGTATTTAATATAGCTGGGTACATGCACAAAACGTTACTTATTAAAGTAGAAAGAATAAATAGGTTATAGTCACCTTCAGTGGTACCTTCATCGTCATTATGTATCACTATCGTGTCCCAGGAACATTCGTCGCCTGACTAATTCAGTGCTTTGGAAGCTTGCGTTACGAACGTATCCTCTTTGTACAAGTCCAATAAAGTAATATGTCCAGCATTCTTAGAAGAACACGACGGTTAACAAAAGCAACCTTTGTTTCGAATTATGTACACTATACCAATGAATATTATGACACAACTACTAATATTTTGAAGCCGCACATATAAACAAATATAACCGAGCAGACCACCAACAATTTTGCTGTCCGCAACTTTGACTTATTGTTGAAATCTCAAGTCTCATCAGCTTCAAACTATTATAATTGAAGTTCAATGTAATACTAAAAATAATTTAATTGATAGATAATAATAACAAATATAGTGAGGATTGATAATCTATAATCTATTACCCTAAAAACATCAACTTCGAGGCCCCTAACACCCCATGTACAGAGTCGCTGCGTCTCCAGCTCACAAGTCTCGATCTTCTAGAAATTACAACTTAATATTTTTTAAAGTAAAAATAAGAACTAAATGTTAACGAACAAACAAATCGAACAAATTTGGTAAAGCAACATATGTAAATATGAAACCGGAATTTGCCCATAGATGTTGCCCTGATTGTTAATGTTAGGACCTAATCAAACAGCGTCGCCATTTCCTTGTTGACATCATATAAAGATTTTCAACTCACAGAAATACAAGTTTTATACAACAGCTGGTAATTGGAAACTACAACTTCATTATCTATACAAAAATTCCGGTTTCATATTTACATACCTGGTATATTAGATAGGAATTTTTTAAGCACTTCAATTGTAAATATATTGAGAATATCATTTGTGACGATATACGTAAATTATATTAGATAGAAGATCACGTCATAATGTATTATGATACCAATAATTATTTCTATATGCTTGTGCTTATTCGTTCGTAACTCAAATTATACCAGTAATTTCCAAGTTGAAATAACTCTAGTCTTTTCGGCTCTCTTCAAGAACTCACCAATGCTTGGCAGCAAAGTCCAGACTTGTTATCCTTCTCCTCCAGAGCGAGAATCACTACGCACTGACAATTATTAAATCGGGCTTTCTTCAGAGCGCCCAATTTCCTCGATGGCCTAATGACGATTTTCCATCGCTCGGTCAATAGACAAAGTCTATTCATTTGCTATTTACTTCTTCTTCACATAAAATGTGATTATAAAACTTTTTTACAGATGTCCTTAAAGTACAAATTTACCCTGTCAAAAGAAAATAATGAGCTTGCACATTTATTTTAAGTTTCCAAACTATATTAGCCTTCTATTTTTATTGTCATATTAGAATTATATAATAGTAAAATAGAAAGATTCGTAACATAAACTGTTAAAGAAGTAGTAACATTATTAAACAATAAAAAGGAGACGTTAAGGAATATAATGAAAATAATACGATAACCTGCATATTCAATATAAAAAAAATATTTATTTTAAATTTGTTATTAAAATAAACCTGTAATTGTAAATCTTTTTTACTAAATCTATGTCAAGATTAGTAAATGTGAAAATGTGTTATACATTAATAGAGTTTGAAGGATATATGGTGGAGCTAGGTGTTTATTTTTTTAATGATGATTGATTTTGGTGACGATGGTAAATAATACAAGAGTATTTGATATAAATTTTATTTATAATAGAATTTTCTTCAATAATTTTTAATATTACAAATGTCTTTCTATCTCGCCTATCATCAATAGCATTCTTTTTATACAATAAAATATTCTTTCAAATAATATATTATCAACGTAACAAAAACGGATAGACGACGACTTTAACATTTCCTTTCATTAAATTTGTAATAATACAAAAATATACCAATCCTGTGTGTATTTTATTTATTACATAATAAATCCACCACCAATAATCTCTAATAGTTAGATTTAATAGATTTCGTTAGTTTATTCTATCTACAGTTTTTTTTTAATACAAAACGTGCTCAAAATAATCCGCATTTTCGGCCAGCGAAGATGCATCATCTTCTGCCATAATTTCATCCACTTTTTTTCTCTCTCTCCATTCGATGTCTACGAGTTTCGATCCTCTTTTTGAAAAATATTTTTTTTTTAGTTTTACCCTAAACCACAGTTACATGTTATTTTCTCTTTACTTAGAATACAATTTATATGGAAGAATATATTAATATATTTACAACAATTAAAATGTTAATACTAATATTAGTTAGAAGAAGTGAACTCATTGTAATAAGAAAACGATATTATTTTCCAAGTCGAAAATCGTACAGAGTTCATAATTCATAATAGGTATGTTCAATTTGTAAAAAGAAAACAAATTGCGAACTAAATATTTATACTTTTCAATTTAAAACTTAATTTTAAATTCCTATAAATTACCATTTAGTTGAAATTTTTATTTTGATTTCCAATAGCAATTAAATCTGGGTAGATCATAAACGTAGAATATTTGTGTTATTTTTTTTTTAATTATTTAAAAATAAATTAAATTATGCAACGAAATATTTGAAATTAAAAAAAGTTTTTCTGTTGAATGTTTGTTTATATTGAGATTTTTTTTAGTTTTAAGTAACCTTGTGCGTTAGAGTTTCTCTGTTTGAAAGTAATATAATTAAATAATATAAAATCTGATGAAAAAATGAATTCGTGATGCGAAAAATTTTAGATATGTAGTAGTTCTTGGAAGAGTTATCTATTAAGTTTATCTTAATGGAATAGTTCAAGAGTAGTCCTGTACAAGTAGCAAAAATTCCTCGTTGTGCGATCCTCACGATCGCCCTTTCTCCACGTCTATCCTAGATTGATTACCTGTCGCAGTCTTTTCCTGTTGCTCTTCCAACCTCTTCTCCAGTTTCTTCAGCTTCCTGTGTTTTTCTGAAACATATACGGATTTTAGTGGCAAACATTTTCATTGCTGAATGCTGGGATTGACTTACTGGCAACCTTAAGCATGATGACGCCCCACCAGATGGACCAACCCCAACCCACGAGACAAAAGAGTACAGTGAAAAGTTGACCGCAGCCAATAATGGTGTTTATGATGAAAGATCCGAAGCGGGGCCGGGCGCCGTCTCGCTGCGAGAACCTAGGTATGCCTATGCATAGGCAGAACAAACCGCTGAAGAAGGTCCCTGAAATTGGCGACAATCAAACAAAAACATTCTCGCTGAAGAAAGTGAAAGAATACCGATGCCCGGTGTGAAAATGTTGAAGAACAGGCAGAAGTATGCGAGCGCTAATGGAAGAACTGGAATGGCGGCCTTCATCGTCGACGTGTATTCCACCAGGCTGCTGTCCAGTTTGGATTTGGGTTCCTGGAATAGAAGAAATGGCTGGAATATTTTTTTGCAGCGGTTCGCGTGCTCGGGAAACACTTATTTCCCTCGCCAAGGTCACGAAAATAATAATTTTTTTCTCCGCTCTTAATCGGATAACGGCATACCTCGGGCGGCAGAACCGTCGGGGTTAAGCTTTTCTTTTTGCTCAACATCGATGCCCGGCGACTGGCGTCATCCTCGACCTTGGACGATCTCCTGCAGCAGGTGCAACCGCAGCAGCAGAATACGGCTCTGAAGAAGTTTTTGCATTTCTCTCTGCAAACAAACAATTATCAATAATTACATTTTTACTTTTTGTTTGATTTAATTTGCAAATTCAGAATCCATTCAGAAGTTTTCAATAGAAATTAAGATAATCAAAAGATATGTAAACATTTAAATAAGTCCATAAAATACCTTCTGGTGATTGGAGTTGGTTCGCTCAAAATACTGTCTCTTCTGTTGGCCCAGCTATCTTTCCGCTTTTTCCTTCCGCAACATCCGGTTGTAGTTTCATCTCCAATCTTATTGCTGCGACAGCACTTCAACCTATCCATGACTGTCGATGATTTCTTGGTGGTGCCTTCCACATCCGTTATGATGATCTCTTCCACCTCCTTCTTGTTTTTCTTCAGGCAACTGAAACAGCCCTTTTTAGTTTCACCGTCGGCGTCATCGTTGGTTTCCTCCGTTTTTGGTTTTGGTTTGCATCTGGCGCATGGCAGCTTCTCCATGAACATCTGACACTTGGTCTTCGGCGGCTCCGGTTGTTGATTTCCATTCTGCGGCGGAACACCGCTGAAATCATAAAATGGGAAGTGTAAATAAAAAATTGTAAATCGATCGGTTTTATCGATTTTATACCCATTCTCGATAACCCTGTCATAATAAAGATCGTCGTTTTCATTGAGAGGCATCACGTAAATGAATGTCATTTTAGTTTTGGCCGTTTTTATTTTCATTTGTGGACTGTTTGTTAACTTTTCTCTTAAAATTAAAGCTTTCGATATTTACATACAAATCATGCGGTTAGCGCAGTTAGCCGGTTTCCTTCCTCCCTTTGTGCGTTTCGGAGCGACTATCGATTTTGCTAATAGCAAGGCGACGAACTTTTCGATTAGTTTTTTCGTATTTTTAAATTCTCACTTATGCACTTTTTGCGAACGGAAGATTCGTTCTTTCGCAAGGGATAACAAACCAATGGAATCGATTGGAATAAGCGTATGGTTTTTGTCGCGGCGGTCCGTCGGCGGTTGCGAAAGGCGCTCGAGTGTTGTGTCCCTCTTTGACCACCGATCGGGTCGTGCTTTAATGCGGTTCTATATTTTATAAGAAGAGATTTATGGTTATTCTCAACCATGAGCGTACCGCGGTGGTCGCTGAAGTCACAATAATTTTCGAATCACGTCCGACGAACATGCGTAGATGAAGTCCGAATGAGTTTTGCGGTCCTTAGGGTAGTTTTTGGAGCTAGCTACGCCACTGGCTATCGAGAACACGCCATTTTCCACTCGATGGTCGGCCCGCACTTTGTGGCACGCGATCTGACCCTTTCGTGGAGGCAAGAACTCCTTGACCACCCACTCGACCCGGGGTTCGCGACTAGATTTACACATTATGCCTATACTTCTCTTTTTTACACTTGCCGTTCTTTCTTTATTTCTCTCTTAACCTACCTTACCTCAAAACGCTTGTTTGTAACAAGAACTAGAGTGAACTGACGAAGTGTGTCAGGGTTATCGGATCTATTTAGCGTTCCAAAAAAAATCAAGAGATTTATTATATTATATTGTAATAGTAAACTATAATTACTATAGTTATACCTTATAATAAGAATATTTAGTCAAGCCAGATGCATAATATATCGATTACAATAATGTAATTTTAAAAATTTGGTGGATGCGCCGGGAAATATATTCATTATTATTTGTTAATATTAACATATATAAGTTGTATATCTATTAAATTAGCAATTTATGGGCAAAAAAACCTTTTATCAGTATTTATATGAATATCTTTATAATTAATGTAATAATTATTACTGTTATTACTAATTTGTTCGAGCATAAAGACCTATACTCAGTAGCCCTTTGCAGCAGTGGAATTTTAGTTTTGTTATATTCAATATGTATTTTTTTTGTTAATATTTTTTTGTAATTTATTTCTGCAATAAATATTATTATTATCATTTAATAATTTTTATCTAGAGATTAAATACATTTTTATTTATTTATCTATAAAAGTTTGTGTTATATTGATTTGGTAATGAAATTATATATAAAACGTAATTATGTAAGTAATTTATAATTGCTCATTATTTTGTTTGGTGGATGCGCAAGGACGACATCTCCATATATGTAAATTATTCTAAAATTTTATTAAAACTTTACTAAATATCAAGACTAACGCTAGAAAATGAGGTAGCCGTGATAAATATACAAAACTAACTTTATATAACAATGCTACAATATTTCCAGAAGTCAAATTTACTATTTTTGTTGTGTTTAACTATTAAACATTAGTTAATATAATTAAAGAAAAAATAATGAAGAATATATTAAATAACATATTAATTTTTTTCTGTTATTAAAAAAATATTAGCCAAATTAATAATTCTATAGTATAATTCTATTTATATTTTTATGAAAAACTATTCTTCTGAAAGTTGATATTATAAAAAGTACCAAATTTATATATAACATACAAAAATATTTATAATATTTGTAAAAAAAATCATATTTTAAAACATAACTTTTATTAAGGATTAAGATTTTTTTATATACAAGTGTATTAATGTAATTTATATAGATTATTTATATTGATATATGTTAATGTAATTCTAAAATTTATTAATTTTACAATAAAATTTAAAGTTGAAATGATAATATTTTGGTGGACGCGCCTGGAATGTATATAGTCTTGTGACAATGAAAACAGTTATCTTAATTATGTTTCAGGCAGAAAGACAGTGAAATTTTATTTTATTTTAGTTTTTTTTACTATTTTTGTAATTTATTGCTGCAATAAATTATTATTTAATTATGTTAATTTATTAGATAATATTTAATATTATATTAATAACTAAAGTTATATACAGTGACACATAGGATTACGTGTAATTTGGTTTGCGAGTGTTTTGGATGACAAACAAACAATTTTAATATTTTATACGTGTTCAAGTAAAATAAATATTGATTACAGTTTACGAAAATGATTATCATTTCATCATAAATTAAGCAAAATTCATTGTTTTAAATTTTCATAATTATTGCATAATTATTTCTGCCTATCTACTCATGGATTTTATTGGAAGATTTTTCTTTATCTCAGTAATTATTTTTGTAAGTTTTGTTAAATTTATGGTCTTAGTAATTATTTGTGCATTGGAAATTGTAATTGGTGATTCGATATTTTTCTATCAACTTCAAACGATTTATTTGAGACATTTTACTGAAAACTGCATATATCAAGTCTTATATTTAATTGTTCAATGAAAAACATTAAACTTTTGGTAAAGGCATATTCATTCAACTGAAATAATTTTTAATCGTCATATTCATATTAAAAGTTTGTGCATCACTCATGAATATGTAAAATTAATTCTCTGATTGGAGTAGTATTTTTTGCATAAAATTCGTTACCAATAAATGTAAGAGTAACAATAGTATTAAATGTTAGTTGCATTTAACAACCAAAAAAAATACAATATTTAAAAAGGTAAATTGCAGGACAGAAATATTGACTGATATTTGTCTTAGCAATGACATCTAAACTGGTACGTCAAAACGGAACGTTGATTTTTAATGTAAACTTACGACTGTTTTCTTTCAGTACAACAAAATTCATACAAACAAATATCTACATATTATTTAAATTTTTTAAATTTGAAGAACCTAATTGTTTCATTAAATTATTTATATATACGAGAATTTTGAAAAAACAATTTTACAAAAAAAACAAATTTTATCGTGCAAATTGTTGTAACATTAATATTTATCCATTAATTATTGAACAATCAGATGCACTTAAAGCTTCTACAGCCAATGTAAAAGTCCACTTAATAAATATTTAGATTATAAATACAATCATGCCTCGATTAATCTTACATTTTATAAAGTTCTTCTCAAAATGATTTGGGAAGAACTTTATTGTATGTGATTTCACTCTTTCAGTTTTTCATTTTCAGAAGTATTGTATTCCCAGTTTGACCTTAGTAGTTTTAATTTTGAAAACAAAGTTATATAGGTATTAGTGCAAATTACAAATAAAAAAAATAAAATAATAAAAATAAAGAGTACCTACAATATTGAAATTATTTTGCTACAAATATTATAGATTAGAAACATTACTTAAATGTGATAATTTTTCTAGGTGTTAACGTTGTTGATGGTTAGTTGACTTACTAAAATTAAACTATGAAAAATGACTATATTGCAGCAGTTGAATTTTAATTTATTGAGTTTGTTTTTTTTTATTTAATTAATTTTTAGTAAATGAAAATGTTAAACGAAAATGTTATTCAACGCATATATTTTTATTTTGCATAATTTTTTTAATTATTATTGTAGTTATTTTTATTACCAAAAGAATTTTACTATCAAAAGAAAATAATTTTATTCAAATTGCTCGAATAGGGATATTACAACCAATTATTGAAATGTTCTTTTTTTACTGCTGAAATAACATTAAACTTAATAAACTTAATTATTAAAGATTATTATCAAATGTCTATAACTATTATTGCAAATTCTACTTCAACTTTTGTACAATTAAGGAACTACACAATAAATTCGAACAACTAAAAAAACAGTAACAAATATAACTTTTTATAAAAATACAATTTCTTTAGGCAGAAATACCTTTGGTCAATAACCCTTTCTAACAGTTTACAGTTTCTATTATTATAGATATATGAATAAATTCCTAGTTGTTATCTGGAGATGTCTGTTGTAATAATATAATAATAATAATATAATTATTAATTATAATTTCAAGATACAACCATAAAAATAAGTTATATTTTTTAGTTTTTTTATTCCCTTTCGTAAAGTTTTAAATGTTAAAACGCGTGTAGATGTTATAAGGAGAACTTGGTGCTTGTTCTTTAGAGAGTAGACAAATAGCAATCCAGGAAGATGGAGCAAGCGCACATTCATTGAAAGAGTGACAAGTGGAGAGGAGAATTAGATGAAGAGTCTGGAGTTGGCTGTCCTGGAATTCGAGTGCTCTTGAGAATATATAGATTTTTTTCATCTCTGATGTTATAATATCGTTAAATCTCATAAAAATTACAAACTAATGCTTTTCTGGATTTATAATCTTATTTAACTTCATCCGAAACTAACTCATAGAACTTATTTTGCTACGTTTATCCAAATAATTTGTCGGTTTATAAAAATCTATTTCATGTTAGGAAGACTTTTCATCTATGTTATTTATTTTTCTAATAACTTTAATTTTCTAATACCTTTCGAATTATTATAACATCAAATGTAAAAATGTAAATATTTTTTTTTAAATTCAGAGTTATAAGACTACTGATTTATCTAACTAAATATATTAACATTGTAAATATTTGCCAAACATCTTGTTTTCAATCATGCACATGCATCATTAAGTCTATTTATTTCATAAATCATAAGGAATCAATAAGAATTAATTCATTTTTAAACAATAAATATTCATAATTTTTCAACCGGTTAAATTGACCAAATTATATATTTTTCTCAGAAAATAATAAAAGTCATTAAAGTTAATATTGTTAGCTTTGAAAAATTCAACACCAAAGTTCGAAAAAGATCAAAGTGTCAAATAATAAAAGTATATTTTTAATAATTTTACTAGAAACACTAAAAAATCAACATTAACTATCTTAAACTCGAAGCGACTTTAAATTACAATGATTATAATATTAGTTTTACCCCGAAGTTATGTGATAAAAATAGTGTAAACAAGTAATGTTCGTAACTTCGAGTTCATTGAAATAAGGGTATTACTGTATAGTCATACCTCGATTAACGTTATATTCAATACAACGAAGTCTGCTATTCAAAACCCAATTTAACGCAAAATATGACAAGAAGTTTTACTAGAATAAGAAAATAATACCTAAAAAAATATAAATTAAGTTATACAGATCAATAGTTTTCAAAATTGTTGATGAAGAAGATGTTAAAAATTTATTGAATGTAGTAAATGATAATAATTTTTAGATTTAGAAAATATTGTTAGCAATGCAGATAAATATAATCAAGGTGAAATAATAGAAGTTGCTTCTGGAAAAATATTCACAACCAAAGATTATGAAATGTGCTTAAAAGATATTAAAAAAGTCTTTTTTATTTTTTCAAAACCCAGCCAAGACAAATAGGTAAAACTTCCATTGGGTTTATCTAAAAATAATACAAATGTCAACACAGATTAAAATGTCACACCAGATTTACTGAATGTCCACACGGACAGATTGTAAATAAAAAATATAAGACAAAAAAAAATTCTTTCAGGTATCAATAGTATCTTTTGTCTTTGAAATTTTTATGGAACGTGTCTTCATCGTCTTTTTTCATGCCTGAATTAATTTACCATATTATAATATTTATTATATAAAATTAAGAACATCTTCTTACCCTTTCGTTCAAATCATAAAATCTATATTTAAGTTGGCACAAATACAACAAATAGCCTTTTTTGTATTAATATAAGCATTTATTCAATAAATTATGATTATTATTATATTAAAGTTATAATAATAATGTTTATTGCAATAGTTACATTAAATTAAAAATATAATAAATACATACGAGGGCAATTTGAAAAGTTTTGAAAGTAAACCAGATCTTATTTTGATCCAATTGATCCAACAGACTTGTATAATTAATTATTTTACCTTTCACAAGGTAATCTATTAACAAAATTCACTTTACATCCCAAAAACCTGATTGCATAACCATTCTTACTGTTGGAACAATTTTCAAAACTTTTCATATATGTAGGAGCTCGTGTAAATAAACACATCATGTTGAGTTATCCAAACGTATCAGAGATACATACATTCTTAAATTTTCTGGGAATCCCCTAACCAAGTGTGTGCGAGGAAACAGAGGTAGCAAAAAAAGGAGAACAGAGGAACAGTGAGCGAAGAGGCTGACAGCCCGGAGCATACTCTGTTCAGGTGCCAGAGATGGGCGAAAATGAGACAGGAAGCCGAAGCAGAACTCGGGAAAACGCTGGAACCAGATACTCTCATCCGGGTAATGCTAGAATGTCCAGAGGGCTGGGGGATTGTGTCGAGATATGTGCGTAGGTTGTTTTCTACGAAGGAAGAGCATGAGCGGAGCCTGAAGAAGGCCAATGCAGAGAATGGTAGTGGAGACCATCAACGAACAGATTAGCTTAATCAGCACAAACAACCAACATCGCAGTGAAATACACAAAAAGTGACAGGTCCTGGATGATTGGCGAAGAAGGGGGAGAGATTTTAGTGGGTAGAAATCCCACAGTACCGCGACTCCACCCGCGCGTCTCTTTCTGAAGATTTCCTCTCCTCCCAAAAAAAAAAAAAAAAAAAAAAGAGGAACAGTGAGGTTTTGGAAACTAGACGATTTGGATAGATTTCTATCTTTGTATTACTAGTTCTTGGCTGCGTTATATAAAATAGATTATTTTGTATTGATGATTAATTAATACTAATTTCGAAAGTGTTGTTCATAACAAATTCACAATACGCGCCTTTATTCAACATTTAATTTATTTCATGTTCTATCTTATATTCTAATTATTAATATTTATTACAAAAATCTTTCACCCCAAATTGTAATAGTTTTAATATATAGTTCATATAATTGTGTATGTATTATTTAATAAATGCAAAATGCAAGATTTAATAAAAAGATATTCTAATAATAGAAATAAATTAGATATTTTCTGAGTGCATTTCCATTAATCTTGTATAGCCGAAATTACATTTTATCGAATTCGCATTAGGATTTGGGTTAGATGATTTAAATGCCGAGGCGTTTTCAATGGTTGATTCTCTGCAAAAATATTACGGATTGCATTAATGTAATGGGCATAGTTTGAGGATGGTTCAAAGATAAAGCCCGCTGCTGCACCCTAACTTTGCATTCGAAGCGTTATTAAACTTTCAAGGATGATACATCCATAATGGGAGCCGCCGCCTCCTCTTTACCCAACCTGGTAATTGCCATCGGCAATTTCATCAAAAACCAAGCACTCTGACATCAAAAACGAACTAAACACAGAAATAAAGGATACGAGCCACACGAGTTAAACGCGGAAGATAATAACTCGCTACAATTAAATACGCCATAAAATGTTGCTTAATTGCCGAACCGAATATTCCACAATAAAATATAATAAGTTTTCGGGAGCGACCAGTCACGAGACATTTAATAGTTTAACCTCATGTTACTCATTATACAGCATAAAACATTTATGATATTCATGAGTAAATAACTAGAGAAATAGTGTTATGGGATTAAAAATAATCATTATCAAATTTAATAAATGATCACCAAATATCAGCAACGTAATTTGCTAATTCATAAGCTTTCTGAAATATATTGCTGCCAAAATATATATTAAAAACATTTCTTTACTTGCCTGCGAATGTTAAATCAGTTGTACAGTTTAAAGTTAATCATTTTTTAACCATTCTTGTTTAAAATACGTTATCTCCATGTGATTATATAAGTTATATATTTGGTACATTTTTTGAATTGGTTATTGGTTGTACTTTAAAGATATTTAATATTAAATTAGCAAAAATATTTATTTCCCTATAATAATAACAATATTTATTGATCACACATTAAATGTAACCAAAGGGCTATCGACCTAAGTCTTTCCGCCTTATTTCCCTATTAACTCTAGTACCGTAAAGTTCTTCAAGTTTGGTTTCAGCCGTAGTTTAAAAGACACAGAACAAAAATCCAGAAATGTGTTTTTCTATGTTTTTTGTGATATTTACTATTTTACACATTTTTTGTGGTGGCACTAATTTTGATTGAATATAATGTTTTAAAAGAAAATAGCTATATTCATGTATAAACGCTTAGTGGCGAGACGTATTAATAGTTTTTTTTTAATTAAACATTTATTTTTGCAGCATTGTTATGTGACGTTTGTTTTATTAATATTTTGAACGTTTTTGGTCCTGATATTTGGCCAATTAGTTATTATTAATAAATAGAATATTTCATTCATGATTATGTTTATGTATTTTCATACAGGTACATATTTGGAATTCCAGTACAATCAGTTTATTAAAAAAAAAGTGATTTAAAAAATATAACTAAGGAAAAGATTTTGTTATTTTAGAAACACAATTGTTTCAATAAATTCTTAGGATGACATATAGGAAGTACCAACCTTCAGACGACGCCTGTCAAAATTTCATGGAAATCTTACGTTTATAACTTGTGAACTAAGTGATTTAAGTGACGCTACTTTTGTAATTTTCAAAACAATAGAAAAGTCTGATTATCTACCATTTGTCTCCTAACACTCATCAAGCCATTGCTTTAACGGTATTTTTCCCGATCAAAAAGCAATGTTTTATCAATTTATTTATCAAATTCAGACAAACGAATCATATGGATTTGTCTATAGATGCGCCATCTATATGTCATTCTACGAACTTATTGAGTCAGGTGTCACAAAATAGCGTCTCATTTTTTTTTTTATTTGTACTCGTTCTTCAGTCTCTTCAAATAATGCATTATTTATCCAATAAAATTTGCAACATTCAAGTATTGAAAATAAAATTTGTTTAATTTGAATTTATTTAACAAAGATTTTTCGATTTTTATATTAAATTGACAAATCTTAGTAACAACTTTAAATCTATTATTTGATTAGTTCATTCGGCATAAGTTGTTTGTCTGTTCTGTGATTAGTTGATATAATTGCAAAATCTATTAGAATTAAATAATAATATAAGCACAAAAAAATATTAACAAAAAATACATATGTTTTTTATTTAATAAATATAAAATGAAAATTTCACTACTGATTTTCTATAACTATCTGTAGCATTTTTATCAACTTAATTACTAATTATTTTTATTTGCTTTTATAAAATTACTTTCCTGCACCAAAAATACATTAAAAATATTTCGCACGACCAATATCAACACTAAAGAAAATGTTTATAAATTGAATTAATCTTTATAAAACATATACTGTTTTCAAATTAATTTATCTATCTTTTCTATTTTATTAATCTAATAAATATTTGTTTTGTCATTTTTGTATTCAATAACAGTTTTGTAATGAAAAATAATTTGGTCAAAGGAAATTGCGAAAATCACGAATGATTCAAGTAAATAATTTGCATATTACGTTGGAAACAAAATGCAATTTAGCAAACAATTGTAATCATTGCAAAATAATGTTGAAAATAAATGCGTCATTGAAATTATGGAAATCTTAATATGATTGCGAGATTATCCGAATGAGATTTGCATCTAAGAAAAGAGATTTTTTAAATAACAATTTAACATCTAAAGTCGATTATCTTATACTTCAGCATTAAATACAAAATTATCACATAAATAGTTTGTTAATATTCACTTCTTCACTTAATTTATTTTTTTGCGAAATATTTAAAAACTACCGTGCCTGGTCAATTTTATTTGATATATGTTCTACTAAAACTATACAATTGGTACTAAATAAAGACTATCTTATCAGATAAACTGAAAACTAATTGAACAAAAGATGTATAAAACCGACGCATCAAATCTGCTGCTGTTCTAGTCTAGTTCATAGCAAAGGTCACAAAGTATGACATTTTTTAAGGAGCAATGAATTAGACCGTTATATTAAAAAATGATATGTATGAAAAGTTGGTTTACTGTTAAAATAAACATTAAATATTGAGTTAGCAATTATTAGAATATAGCAAATATTTTGGGGTGTTAGGAAAGTAATTCAGTGAGCTTTAGTTAGTTGTATTTTTAATTGTTATTCTAAATCATATTATCATTATATATCAACTAAAGACTATTTCATAATAGTTAGTATAAGAAGTATACCCAAACGCTTGGAGAAAAAAGTATACAAATAATAATGATAATGTAAAAATACCTGCAATTTTTTTTCCATGTATTTATAATAGTATTTTTATTGTAAAATTTTATAATATTATGCGTTATATAAATATTTTATGTACCGTATATTCAAGCAAGTCAATAATATTTCTTCAATTATTCAGGTTTATTCATTTAATTTATGTATTAGGAATATTTATAATTGTTATATATTTTGACAGCTAACAAAAATATTGTGTATAGTTATTTTTTGTTATGTTGATATTCATATGCGCCAAAACTGTTTCGCAAAATTTCGATAATAAAAATATACCACGTTCTGTATGGTCAGTTGAAGCAGAATAACAACACGAATAATTGCAACGATATTGAATTTGTCAAATTTTGAAACGAAATTTCATGAAAAAAAAACGAAATTTCTTTTCGAACAACCCAAGATGTTTAATTATAGGGTTTGGTTAGATTTCATTCTTTCTACTGTTTCTATTTTGTAATACATATATATTGCCACAAATCAAGTTAAATTATCCTCCACTGGACCATTGTAATTTTAACGACTCTTTTCAAAATGCATCGACCACTGGCTTAGTTCGATAATGAAATTAAATAAATTAATAATAGTATTAATAAAAAAAAACATAGTAAATGATAAAATATTATTTATCACTCGACCATAAATAACTAATATATAGTATAGCTCAAAAGTAACTTAAAATTGGAATTGCTTTTTATAATTATTTAACTTTAATTTATAAGAATAATAGTTCTTTCAGTCTTCGAGACTCATTTATATATTATTTTTATTCGGCTTCGTTTTGAGATATTATTTTTCTTTGGCAACTTTTTTTGGTATTATCTCATAATTATTTTGAATGATAAAAACATTAATGTTCATTGTTTAAAATGTCAAATCATCTTTTTAGTGAGTAGAAGTAGAAATTGTCTTTAATTATTTAAAAACCAAAGCGTTGAGACCAGGATTTGCAGTAACCTCCGAATTAAATTCGTTCTTAATTTCTGATGAATTTTATTCATCTCTCCCGGATAAAGGTTTTACTCATTAAATATCATTATTAAATATAACTTCAGATCTTTTGCTACAACTATTGGCCACACTTTCATTTTTAGATATTATTTTGATTTGACTTTTTGCATTGTATCATAATTACTATTAATGATAAAAAATTCAATGTGTTGCATTATGCCAAAAGTTAATTCATATTAGTAGTGAGTAGGAGCAGAATTTAACTATAATCATTTAAAAACCAAAGCATTGATACCAGGATTTGCAGTGAATGTTATGAAAGTTATTAATTTTTGCCGGATAAAGGTTTTACTCATTTAAGAATATTATTAAATATAACTTCAGATCTTTTGCTACAACTATTGGCCACACTTTCGTTTTTAGATATTAATTTGATTTGGCTTTTTGCATTTTATCATAATTGCTATTAATGATCATAACTTTCAATGTATTACATTGTGCCAAAAGTCAATTCATATTTTTAGTAAGTAAGAGTAGAATTTGTCATTAATCATTTAAAAACCAAAGCGTTGGTACCAAGGTTTGCAAATGGCTTTATGAAACCTCCGAATTAAATTCGTTCATAATTTTTGACGAAATTTATTCATCTCTGCTGGATAAAGTTTTTACTCATTTAAGAACATTATTAAATATAACTTCAGATATTTTGCTAGAACGACTGGTCACACTTATTAAAAAATGTGCTTAGCTATCCAACTTTAAAAATTTAAAACTTTAACAATAATTTATTTTTTTCCGCGTAATAAAATTTTCTTCCAAATTGAAAATGTCGCCAAATACAAATTACTGAATATAATGTAACGAAGGTCTGCCTAAACAAGTTCTCTATAAAACGTTACTAAATTTTCTGTTTTTTTTTATGTGTCTAAAAATGTATAGTTAAGACTATACGAAATACTATTTATTTCATTCCAAATAAAAGGTAAAGTTTGATATGTGTTTATAACATAAATTAAGCGTAAATATTAAATGAACAATTATTTACAATATTTTCTATAGTAATTAATTTTCATTTTTGAGAAGTTCTCTAGAAAACGTTACTAAATTTTCTGTTTTTTTTTATATGTCTAAAAATGTATAGTTAAGACTGTCCATATTATACGAAATACTATTTATTTGATTCCAAATAAAAGGTAAAGTTTGATATGTGTTTATAACATAAAATAAGCGTAAATATTAAATGAACAATTATTTACAATATTTTTAATAGTAATTAATTTTCATTTTTGAGAAGTTCTCTAGAAAACGATACTAAATTTTCTGCTTTTTTTTGTATAAAAATGTATAGTTAAGACTATCCATATTATACGAAATACTATTTATTTGATTCCAAATAAAAGTTAAAGTTTGATATGTGTTTATAACATAAAATAAGCATAAATATTAAATGAACAATTATTTACAATATTTTCAATAATAATTAATTTTCATTTTAGAGCAGTTCTCTAGAAAACGATACTAAATTTTCTGCTTTTTTTTGTATAAAAATGTATAGTTAAGACTATCCATATTATACGAAATACTATTTATTTGTTTCAAAATAAAAGGTAAAGGTTGATATGTGTTTATAACATAAAATAAGCGTAAATATTAAATGAACAATTATTTACAATATTTTCAATAGTAATTAATTTTCATTTTTGAGAAGTTCTCTAGAAAACGTTACTAAATTTTCTGCTTTTTTATATGTCTAAAAATGTATAGTTACATATTATACGAAATACAAATTTATTTGATTCGAAATACAAGATAAAGTTTGATATTTGTTTATATAAAATAAGCGTAAATATTAAATGAACAATTATTTACAATATTTTCAATAATAATTACTTTTCATTTTAGAGAAGTTCTCTAGGAAACGTTACTAAATCTAATATTATTAAATATAACTTCAGATCTTTTGCTACAACTATTGGCCACACTTTCGTTTTTAGATATTAATTTGATTTGGCTTTTTGCATTTTATCATAATTGCTATTAATGATCATAACTTTCAATGCATTGCATTGTGCCAAAAGTCAATTAATATTTATTGTAAGTAAGAGTAGAATTTGTCATTAATCATTTAAAAACCAAAGCGTTGGTACCAGGGTTTGCAGTGAATGGCTTTATGAAACCTCCGAATTAAATTCGTTCATAATTTTTGACGTAATTTATTCATCTCTGTCGGATAAAGGTTTTACTCATTTAAGAACATTATTAAATATAACTTCAGATATTTTGCTAGAACAACTGGTCACACTTATTAAAAAAATGTGCTTAGCTATCCAACTTTAAAAATTTAAAACTTTAACAATAATTTATTTTTTTCAGCGTAATAAAATGAAAACGTTTTCTTCCAAATTGAAAATGTCGCCAAATACAAATTACTGAATATAATGTAACGAACGTCTGCCTAAACAAGCATTAAAATATAATCTATTAGACAAAAACAGTGAGTGAGATATTTAGTAAAGTAGATTCAGGACCCTGTTCAAACAAATGGCACAGAGGACAAAATATTGAAAATAAACACAACAAACGCAAATTTTGTTGGTATAAATTGGCCCCCAAAGATTGTTAGTCCCGTACCCCTAAATAGTATCAGTCCCGGGTCTCTAAAAGTTGTCAGCCCAGGGCTGCAGAAGTAAAAGGTTTGCCGCTGGTGAATATTATTTCAAATACTTCTTACATCTTAATCAACTTTTGAAATTCCACAATTTTCAAATCTTAATCCCGTCCTACCTCGGCATCACCATATCGCAAACTCTCAATCCCGTCTTCACCATCAACCGGTTCAATCTCCTGTCGTGCCTCCGTTACAGAAGAGGCATCCTCCTCCGAAACCCTTCTTCATACTTACAAAACTGTAATTCGTCCCCTTCACACTTACATAATTACCCTTTACATGGTCTCACCACCCTCCCAATACAAAAGATTAATTAATCACCTTCGAAAGAAAATTTCTTCCTCCTCACGAATCATAATTTCTATTTTATATTATTTTACTATTCTAATATTAACCTATTTTTTAAGTCCTAACACATCATACCATTTCAAGTCCGCAAGAGGCTAAAGCTCACATCGGTGTTTATTAAAATTAGTATTAATATAAAAAAAATTATCTATACCACCTAAATAAAGAATATTTGAATTTGAATGAATGAATGAATTAATTAATTGAACAACATTTACCCGCAAATACAAAATTACTTAAGTCAATATAATATATCTAATTTTATTTATTAATTATAAAAATATAAATTTTATAAATACATCTTTTCAATATAATACAGATATAAAATATATATTTACTGTATTAATTTTGATGAAAATTATTTTCAATTAATATCATTTGAGTTAACATTTCCACAATTGAATGCAATCATCTAATCTTATATCGTTACAAGTTAAGTTCTACAAGGTAACATCGAAGTTTTACAGTCAGATATATGCGGAATGATGAAATTACGAGGCCTGAAAGCAGTTTCGCGATAGTCGAGCTAATCGATGGAAACTCCCCCACACCACCGACCATTATTATTCACTTTGTTCAACAACCGCCTTTTTAAATTGCACACCACCACCCACTCATTTTGCGTCACATCAGTGGAACAGAGTCGAGGACACTTCCAATTCATTTCGTTGCGAATATTTCGCGGAATGCCATCCATTCAACAGTTGGCCAATACCTCGAATTGCTTCCTCGCAAACTGCAGGATGCAGCAGAATAAGAATTAAGTTTTTTTTTCTTTCCTTTTTCTAAAGAAGGAATAATGCGTCGGTGCAATTAATATACATATTGTTTTTTTAAATAAAGAAAACAAAAACGAGGCTAAACAACGGGAAAAATGCAGCACACGGTTTATTACTATTGATTCAATGGTGCTTTTTTCCTCTAATTACTTTTATGCCGTACATATTTTTAAATATTTAATAATTTTTCGTCATTTCCTAGAAACATAATGCTAGGTTGAGATTGCAGTGTTTACATATTATTTTTAGTCGGTGTATTACATAATTAATAGTCATTCCAATTAGAGAACCAAATTGGACATTTAGTGAGGAAATAAAGACATTAAATTTATTGCATCTTTGTTTAAATATATTCTAGAACAGTCCGTCGTAGAAATTTCATGCAGTCAAAATTTAAAAAAAATAATAAAACTAATTTTTTATTAACAAAATCCGCGAAATATTTCTCATACTTTTTCCAGCCCACAAGATAAAACGAAATAAATAATAAGTTTAGATATAATAAGTTATAATGAATACATTAGTTTTTTTACAGTACCAGGTATGTAAATATGAAACCTGAATTTGTCCATAGAAGTTGCCCTATCTTAGTTACAACGTCGCCACTTCCTTGTTGACATCATAAAAGATTTCCAACTCTCACAAATATAAGTTTTATATAACAGCTGGTAGTTTGAAAGAGCGTTGAATATGTTTCTGTTACCATTTGAAGAAAAATCGCATTGAATCCTTTTTGAATCTTACTGAGGAGAAATAAATTTTCTTTTTTTGGGAGGGTGATGAGATGGTGTAAAGGGTAATTGAGTAAAAGAGACGAATGAAAGTTTTATAAGTATGAAGAAGGGTTTCAGAGGAGCCTCTTCTGTAACGGAGGTAGGACAGGAGGTTGAAGTAGAAATTTGATTTTTTTATTAAATGGTTGATGGTGAAGACGGGATTGAGGGTGATGCCGAGGTAGGACGGGATTGGGTTTTGGAAATGATGGAATTCCAGAAGTTGATTAAGAAGGATTAAGGGTGTAATTTTTGTTGAAAGAAGTATTTGAAATATTACCCAGTAGCAGTGCTTGTGTTTTCAGTGGTTAGAAAAATTCAAAAGTGGAGATTTTGACGCGAGAAATGAAGAACGCGTAAGACCACTGAAATGGGTGTAATCTACTATGAGTTGCTAAAACCTGGTGAAACTTTAATACTGAACGCTACCGATAACAAATGATCGATTTGAATCAAGATTTTCGTGAAAAATGACCAGGATATCAAAAAATGCAACACAAAGTGATTTTGCTTCATGATAATGTACCAGCATACACATCAAAACTGGTCCATAAAACGATTGAGGCGTTTGGTTGGGAAATACTTTCGCATGCAGCTTGCACACTAGACTTGGCTCCGTCCGATTACTACTTATTTGCATCAATGGGACACGCACTTGCTGAGTAGTGCTTCACTTCTTACGAAAATGTACGAAAATGGCTCGATGACTGATTTGCCTCAAAAAAGCAACGATTTTTTTGGCATGGCATCCACAAATTGTCAGACAGGTGGAAAAAATATATAACAATTAAAATTCTGGTTTAATATTAATATACCTGGTATGTACTGCATACTCAAAAAATATTTATTTTCCGATTTGCTTAACTAATAATTAATGCTGTTATCAACTACCAATTAAGAGATTAGATTAACTAAAGTATAGCAGTTGGTATATTTTTAAAATGTAATAATTCTATAAACTTAAAACATTTCAAGATTTCTGTCAGTTCAATATGTGTCACATATTTGTTTGTACTTTTCACTATTTTTCTAAATTTAAATCTTTATTCATTATATAGATTAAATATTAAATGAACAATTATTTACAATATTTTCAATAGTAATTAATTTTCATTTTTAAGAAGTTCTCTATAAAACGTTACTAAATTTTCTGTTTTTTTTTATATGTCTAAAAATGTATAGTTTAGACTATACGAAATACTATTTATTTCATTCCAAATAAAAGGTAAAGTTTGATATGTGTTTATAACATAAAATAAGCGTAAATATTAAATGAACAATTATTTACAACATTTTCAATAATAATTAATTTTCATTTTTTAGCAGTTTTCTAGACAACGTTACTAAATTTTATGCTTTTTTATTTGTATAAAAATGTATAGTTAAGACTATCCACATTATACGAAATACTATTTATTTGATTCGAAATAAAAAGTAAAGATTGAAATGTGTTTATAACATTCGTAAATATTAAATGAACAATTATTTACAATATTTTTAATAGTAATTAATTTTCATTTTAGAGAAATTCTCTAGAAAACGTTACTAAATTTTCTGCTTTTTTATATGTTTAAAAATGTATAGTTAAAACTATCCATATTATACGAAATACTATTTATTTGATTCCAAATAAAAGGTAAAGTTTGATATCTGTTTATAACATTAAATAAGCGTAAATATTAAATGAACAATTAATTACAATATTTTCAATAGTAATTAATTTTCATTTTTGAGAAGTTCTCTAGAAAACGTTACTAAATATTCTGCTTTTTTATATCTAAGACTGTCCATGTTATACGAAATACTATTTATTTGATTCGAAATAAAAGGTAAAGTTTGATATGTGTTTATAACATAAAATGAGCGTAAATATTAAATGAATAATTATTTACAATAGCAATTAATTTTCATTTTTGAGAAGTTCTCTAGAAAACGTTTTTAAATTTTATGCTTTTTTATTTGTATAAAAATGTATAGTTAAGACTATCCACATTATACGAAATACTATTTATTTGATTCGAAATAAAAAGTAAAGATTGAAATGTGTTTATAACATTCGTAAATATTAAATGAACAATTATTTACAATATTTTCAATAGTAATTAATTTTCATTTTTGAGAATTTCTCTAGCGTTACTAAATTTTCTGCTTCTTTATATGTTTAAAAATGTATAGTTAAGACTATCCACATTATACGAAATACTATTTATTTGATTCGAAATAAAAGATAAAGTTTGATGTGTTTATAACATTAAATAAGCGTAAATATTAAATGAACTTATTTACAATATTTTTAATAGTAATTAATTTTCATTTTAGAGAAATTCTCTAGAAAACGTTACTAAATTTTCTGCTCTTTTATATGTCTAAAAATGTATAGTTAAGACAATCCATATTATACGAAATACTTTTTATTTGATTCGAAATAAAAGGTAAAGTTTGATATGTGTTTATAACATAAAATAAGCGTAAATATTAAGTGAACAATTATTTACAATATTTTCAATAGTAATTAATTTTCATTTTTGAGAAGTTCTCTAGGAAACGTTACTTAACTTTCTGCTTTTTTATATGTCTAAAAATGTATAGTTAAGACTATCTAAATTATACGAAATACTATTTATTTGATTCGAAATAAAAAGTAATGTTTATAACATAAAATAAGCGTAAAAATTAAATGTACAATTATTTACAATATTTTCAATAATAATTAATTTTCATTTTAGAGAAGTTCTCTAGAAACCTTTACTAAATTTTTAGCTTTTTTATATATCTTAAAATGTATAGCTAAGACTGTCCATATTATACGAAATACTATTTATTTGTTTCGAAATAAAAAGGGCAAAGTTTGATATATGTTTATAACATAAAATAAGCGTAAAGTCAGGTTGAACCTTGGATAGTTTATACCTTTCAAGAATATATACATAACGGTGTGAAGCTGAATATTCATGGGTTGGACGTAATCCAATTCTTAGATAAAGGAAGAACAAACGCGGGGAAAAGGCGAATACAAAGCTGCGAGATTAAAGCAGCAATCGATTTGCAAAACGAGACTGGACTGTATTTGCTGCGCGCTTTTTTGCGGATGCGACGACCGTAATTAGAAAAGCAGCTGCGGAAGAAAAGAGAGAACTAAAAGAATAATAATGAAAAAAAAAAACGTACGTAAAGCAATTTGAATACGCTTCATAATTTCGCTATATTTAGGTGTATTTGGGTTAATCGACCAGGTGGCCCAGGCGCACAACCAGAGGCATAACTGAAAAGGGTGTATATATTACATTTTGTATTTCTGTGATAGTGGCACACTTTCATTGGATATAAAAAGAACAGAAATCGTAAAGGAAAATAACTTGGAAAAATAGTTTTTCTTTATATATAATATTGGACTACTTAAATGACTTTAATACTTGTAATAATCATAGTTTCAATTTAGATTCATTGTGATAGCGTAAAAAATAATAATTACACGAAAAATATTTTGAAAAACTACAATTATCAGGCTCCTGATAACAATTATGCATTATTTTGGGTCATCATTACTTCATCATAAATAATACTTTATTATAATACACATTACTCTAAAAATAATAATATATTAAAAATGTTCGGGAATTCTTTTATATAATAATAAAATGGTATTAGTAATTGGGACATACATAATAGTATAGCAAGTATAACCCTGTACATTTATTTACTATAATTATGGTAATTTATTATAGTTTTTTTTCTCTAAAAATTGTTTCATAAATTTAAGTTGTAGTATCATCAAAATAATACATTGAAAATGTTCAGAATTTATAAAAGTAATGTTTTAATTTTTGATTATATCATAATTAAAATTGTCACACGAAAATAAAAAGTATAATAATTTCATTCATAAAATATTGCAAAATGCTACTACAACTGTATCGTATTTTTTTTAATAAAATAAAATTAATAATAAATAAACAAGTTTCTAAACTTAATTTTATAATTATTAACATTTTTCCCTCAAAAGATCAAGTATTTTATAACTATTTACTTATTGACATTATCAATTCTTTATTAGTTATTTATATTTTCTTTTTTAACTCGATATCTATAATATATTTTATTTCCATAATTACATTTTTATTAGGTAAAGATTTGGTATAAAAACAACTCACATTTAATTTATAAATGCATTGTGGACCCCACATTGCTCTTCGTAAAGTCGGTGTTATTTTATTCTTAGATATTAAAAGCGATTTTCAGTCCATTGTAAACACTTGAAAAATCTGATTATGTCGAGACAAAAAGCTTATTTTTAATATATTATGAAGATTACAATTACTTTTTTTTATGTATTTTTACTATACGTAATTATGAAATCATGGAAATTTATATGCATATTCAAATAATATATACATTTTTTCAGAAAATATTATTACGTTCAATACACATTTACCTCTAAAAATTAGGAAAAATTACTATGTACTCACATTGAACCTATTTGGTTGGCAAATGTGTGAATGCAGCCGCAAATGTAAATTATTTATATTTATTTAATATACAACCAACTTTTACTTCAATTGTAAGCAAATTTATACATTTACCGGATAATATGCACATCATCCCAGTATGTACTTATACCGTAACATTTACACTGATATGTTCACATACATTTGTCCAGAAAACGTTCAATACACATTTACCTCTAAAAATTAGGAAAAAGTACAATGTACTCACATTGAACCTATTTGGTTGGCGAATGTGTGAATGCAGCCACAAATGTAAATTGTTTATAAGTTTCTTTAATATACATCCAACTTTTACTTCAGTTGTAACCAAATTTATACATTTACCGGAAAATGTGCACATCATCCCACTATATACTTGTACCGTAACATCTACACTCATATGTTCTCATACATTTTTTCCGGTAAATGTTATTACGTTCAATGCACATTTATCTTTAAAACTATGTAAAAATTACAATCTACACACATTGAACCATTTGGTTGGCGAATGTGCGAATGCAGCCACAAATATATTTTTTTTTATATGTTTCTTTAATATATAACCAACTTTTATTTCAATTGTAAGCAAATTTATAAATTTACAGGACAATATGCACATCATCCCACTATGTACTTATACCGTAACGTCTACACTCATATGTTCACATACATTTTTTCCGATAAATGTTATTACGATCAATGAACATTTACCTCTAAAAATTATGAAAAAGTACAATGTATTCACATTGAACCAATTTGTTTGGCCAATGTGCAAAACATAGAATATGCTCAACATCCCACTATGTACTTATATCGTAACATCTATACTGATATGTTCACATACATTTGTCCAGAAAATGTTATTACGTTCAATACACATTTACCTCAAAAAATTAGGAAAAAGTATAATGTACTCACATTGAATCTATTTGGTTGGCGAATGTGGGAATTCACACGCAAATGTAAAATATTTAAGTTTCTTTAATATACAACCAACTTTTACTTAAATTGTAAGCAAATTTATAAATTTATAGGACAATATGCACATCATCCCACAATGTGCTTATATCGTAACATCTACACTGATATGTTCACATACATTTTTATTCAGTAAATGTTATTACGTTCAATGCACATTTACCTCTAAAACTTTGGAAAAATTACAATGTACCTACATTGAACCCCTTTGGTTGTCGAATATGTGAATGCAGCTACAAATGTAAATTATCTATATGTTTCTTTAATATAAAACTAACTTGTACTTCAGTTGTAAGCAATTTTATACATTTACCGAACATGTACACATCATCCCACTATGTACTTATACCGTAACATCTACACTGATTTGTTCACATAGATTTTTCCGATATATGTTATTACGTTCAATGTATATTTACTTCTAAAACTTTGGAAAAAGCACAATGTAGTCACATTGAACCTACTTGGTTCACGAATGTGTGAATGCAGCCGCAAATGTAAATTAATTATGTTTCTTTAATATACAACCAACTTTTACTTCAATTGTAAGCAAATTTATACATTTACCGGATAATATGCACATCATCCCAGTATGTACTTATACCGTAACATCTACACTGATTTGTTCACATACATTTTTCCGGTAAATATAATTACGTTCATTGCACATTTACCTCTAATAATTAGGAAAAAACTACAATGTACTCACTTTGAACCTATTTGGTTGTCGAATGTGTGAATGGCGGCCACAAATGTAAATTGTTTATATATTTCTTTAATATACAACCAACTTTTAATTCAATTGTAAGCATATTTATACATTTACCGGACAATATACACATTATCCCACTATGTACTTATACCGTAAAATATACACTGATATGCTCACATACAATTTTCCGGTAAATATTATTATGTTAAATACACATTTACCTTTAATAATTAGGAAAAACTACAATGTACTCACATTGAACCTCTTTGGTTGGCGAATGTGTGAATGGCAGTCACAAATATAAATTTTTTATATGTTTCTTTAAAATACAACCAACTTTTACTTCAGTTGTAAGCAATTTTATACATTTACCGGACAATGTGCACATCATCCCACTATGTACTTATACCCTAACATCTACACTGATATGCTCACATAATTTGTAGATTTTTTTTTTCATTATTTATATTCTTAATATTGAGTTAAAACAAGATTAACATTAATGAATATTTTTTTCTTTGTAGTTTTTTTTAATATTTTTTATTTGTATTCATTTTTGAATAATTTTCCTACTAATAGATTATTATTACTATAATAGAATTAAATCAACTTATTAAATTTTTTTATTGAATTATTATATATTTAATTGGTAAATTATAATTCAATCAAATTATAAAATCTAAAATTAGTCTAAACAAGGTTCTATTTTTAACATTAATCGCATAATTGAAAAAAATAAATTGAAATAAAATGCACGTTTATATTCACGAAAAGGAATCCTTGTTTTTTTTTTGTATCCACTTCCTAATTTCCACCTTGAATTCACGTAATCTATTTTGATATAAACGTGCAAATGTAAAAGGGTCTGGTTTTTGGTGCATCTTTCTTTATGTTGTGAGAACAGAGCGTTGGAGCGTGGCGTGACCCCTCAATCCTGATATCACAACAATCACTGACCGTTCACGTGCTCAAGGCTCTGAATATTTAAAGGCATTTCGTACACTAAAATGACTCACATCATCCGGATCAGAAAGTGGGTGAATAAAACGAAAAGAAGAAAAGTGCAGAAGGAAAATATCCAAGAATTGATATTATTATTATTAGAAAATCTAAGGAAATCGAGAAGTTCTTACACAACCATCGGCGATTCGTCACGGTTTTATCGCCCCTCATAAACACTGTAGTTATTGCGTCCAAGGGCAAACTAATTTCAATATGTAGGCTCTACTTTTCAACAACTTTCAACATTATCTGATCCTGATTTTCTCACTCTGTAATTTATTTTATTCTTCTCCTTTACTTGGTACTTTTCTGAAAAATCATATAATATATTTATCACTAATAGTATTAATCTAATTTTTGATAGGTTTTACAAATGTAGATTTTCCGAAAAATCAAATACTAATTTAATTAATATATATTATAAATCCAACAATTCACTCTCTATTATTTAAATTTTCTACAGAATTCACCCAAATAAAAAATATTTGAACATATATATTTTACTGCTCTCATTCAATGTAATCAATGATCTATTAAACAATACCCAAACAGTATTAGCCTAGGTCCCCTAAAATCATTTTTTTTAAAGTTGGTAAAATCTTCGTTTTTTTTTAAATTTCAGACTTTTATTTTTGTAATTATTTATTTCTATTTTATTTTTGTTATCATAAATATTATTATTATAACATATTTAATTTTCAAAATAACAAATAACAAATTTTTGAAATGAAAAACTTCATTTTATAATATTTATGGTGGATGCGCCAGGTTTAAAATTTGGCAGCTAACTAATAACTTTATTTATTTTTTAAAGTGGTGTAAATCTATCTATTTCATACATAGAAATATTTTAGGATTTGTATTCGAATTACTTAAAACATATTGGCAAACGTTAATCAATTTGAGTAATAATATATTATGCAATAAAAATTGTTAAAGAAAATAAACGAGTTTTTAGCTCCAAATAGATTAATACCATTTTCAATAAAAACATATTATCAGAAGTAGAAACAAGAGTAAATTGAAGTTCATAGATATTGGTTTTACTAATAATACTAATTAAAATGAAGACATGTAGATACACAAATAATCAAGTTTTCAATAATTAATTTTAGTTATATTTAAAAAGAAGATATAAATAAAGTGTAAAATGTAATTAATTAATTTGTTAAGATAATTAAAAAAATATATTGTATTTCTTCTTTAGTTAGCATAATGAAATACTCAAGGTTAATAGGTGGTATGTAAGGCAGAAAACTGTTTGATCATCTTGACGTGGCAAAACAGTAATTTTACTGATATCTTTAGGAGTTCCTTATTTTCCAAATAAAAAAATACTTTCTTTCATACTAGTTTTGTAAAAAAAAATGTGCTAGATGTGATTTAAAAGGTTATCGCTGGAATTCCTCCTATCGAACTTCTGGTAAAAGAAAGATCCGAATTGCACAAGAGGAAAGCTACCAACGTAGAAAGAAGGTGGAGAGAAGCCCGGGTAAAAACGATGGCAAGATGGCAGGAAAGTTGGCAAACTTCAACGAAGGGGGACTGGACCCGAAAACTCATTCCGGACATCGAGCAGTGGACGGGTAGAAAACACGGCGACGTAAACTTCCACTTGACACAGGCACTGTCGGGGCACGGATGCTTTGGGAAGTATCTCCACTTCATTCAGAAGAAGAGGGATCCAACGTGCTGGTACTGCCCGGAGGAAGACGATCCAGAGCATACCCTATTTAGATGCAACCGGTGGGTAACACTAAAGCATGCGGCGGAGGCAGAGTTGGGCGAGCCTCTAGAGCCGGAAAACATAGTGCAAGTGATGCTGAAAAGCCAAAGGCAGTGGAACGTAGTGTCTGGATACGTGGAATCAGTCATGTCCACAAAGGAGAAAGATGAAAGGCTGTACAGCGAGGCAGTACAGTAAATCCAGACAAAACAGCTGAGCAAGTGCGGAACGATAGCACGACGAAAGGCCAGCATGTGCAGAAAGCAAATGGATAACTCCGGGTCCTGCATATCTGGCCGAGGGGGGAGTGGTTTTAGTGTGTAAGAATCACACAGTACCACGACTCCGTTCCAATCGTGGTCCCTTTTGAAGGTTTCCACTCCTCCACAAAAAAAAAAAAAAAAAAAAAAAAAAAAGATGTGATTTAAAAGGAATGAACTTTTTAAACCACATACAGAATATTTTCAGTTATTTTATAATTCCATCGTCCTTATTTAATTTAAACGTATATCCTGTTTTATATTACCTCTTCTAGAGATTTGGTTGGGACAAAATCTTCTCGATTAATTTTATACAAAATTAATCTAATTTTTTCGGTAATTCTTTATTGTATTATAATAGACCTTGTTCATTTTTCTTTATTGATATTTTCAGAAATGATAAATATCTATTGTTTGGAAGAAATTAATGACTCGACAATAGAAATTTGAGAAACACAAACGGAACTGTAGGACTTACGAAAGAATACTAATCCGTTATCTTGTTTACAATAATGTTTATAAGGGACTAGCTAATATCTGCTAAAGGACAGTGCACGCTGAAGTCATAATAAATAATAATTGCAATTATAAAGTTGTTTTAACTACGATTATTAGAAATGGACATATTCCAGTTAAAAAAATAATATTTTTTAAAGCTAAAATTCTTTTGATTACTTAAACAAAAAATCTTACTAAAATTACCATTAACTATTTTTTCTTCAGAAAGTGGACTTAATCCACTTAAAAAATGGCTCATATATTAATAACATAAAATTAAAAATTATTTATATTTTTACATTTCAACATATTTAAATTTATAATAAATACTTAATTAATCAAAAACTATTATTAAACCACGCATTATGTAGCTTTTAGGGTTTGAAACACTATTTTCATCTTAGTGCCACTACAAAAAAAAACAATCAACACAGATTTCTACAAAATTATTAATTTCTTTCCAAAATTGACAAAATTTAGTAATAGTAGTAGTTTATGAGATGCTTTCATGTAAGGATGACTTTTTGGGATTTGTTCTCTTTCAATTTTATTTTTTTTTGGACGCAACCAATATATAATTTTCCTTTAAGCGTCTAAATGTCGAAGTTCATATCATGCTTTGTGTTGACAACATTTTAAAGTCACTGGTCAAAAGGTGATCCTAGGTTAACGATTGACGAAATATCAGAATGGAATTTTTATTTGATCAATAGTACAATAATTTAATACAAACTTAATGAGAATTTTGACACCGCTTGAATTGTCAGCCGAAAAGACACAAAGGAATATAATTTGCAATTCTTTATTGACAAAGTACATAAATTAAGCGTATTTACACCGTATTGTAACGGTGTAATATGAGAAATATTAACGCAAATCGAAAAAAAAAACGTATCAAAAAATCAAAATTTAACCAAAGTGAAAATATCTTCTTTTTTTAATGCATTTGAAAAATCAGTTACAAGGAAAACTGTTCTAAGAAAAAGAAAGAAATAAAATTTTAAATAAATATTTTAAAATGTATATGAAGTAATAAAGATTTTAATCTTAATGGAATTATTTCCGGTCCCCTAATACATTATTACTTCTTTCGTAACTTTTCGTCACATGACTTTATTTACATTCTTATTCATAAGAAGTTTACATCTGAAAATTAGGACAGAAACCTAACAAAATTCTTATATATAATATCAAATTGACGTTTTATTAAGATTAGTAAATATTTGTTTTAAATTCTATATTATAGTAATATTTTATTCGTTTTTAAAACTCACCTAGAACCTGAAGTGATGCCATTGGTGACATTCGCCGGAAAGCGAACGTTCCCGCTCTGCACATCAACATCGCTTGGTTTCCCTTGAACTGTGATTCGAATCGGTTTCACGTCGGAAGCCACCATAGTTCTAGCTTCTTTGATTCGATCGTTAGCACTTTTCTCGTAACTATTCACTTTAGCACCAAAACTATCATCGGGTGAGATGAGTTTGTTGATGTTGTTCTTCGCGCTATTCGCCTCCGCTGCTTTATGGTTAATATTGTTATTATTGTTGTTGTTCATGTTGTGATTTGTAGTAGCAGCAGCAGCAGCAGCAGCTGAGCCGTGCACCCGCTTACCCACGGGATTGGCAGCCTTATTGACGGTTTCCACTTGGGGCAGCGCACTTTTATCGGAGGATCGAGGATTGTTGTTGGCCGCCGTCGCGTTCTCGTTGCCGGATAGTGATATAATTGCATTCGCAGCCGGCGACAGCTTGGATAAGTTATGGTCCTTCAGGAGGGTTTGCGAATCTAGAACAGTATCGTTCATTCTTTCTATTGCGCTCGAAACGCTCTTAGCACTCAAAACCCTACCTTCGTCCATATACATCGGGGTCTGTTTCGGCTTCGGTCTGTCCGTTTCGACCTCCATGATCAGAGGCGCATCCAGTTCGATCTTCAGCGGTTGAGTTACCGTCGTCGTCGTGGTGGACACCACGGTCGTGGCGGATGGAAGCATGTCGGTCAGTTTTATCGCGCTCTCAACCTTCTTCAGCACGTTCTCACGACTGTGCGATTTTGCCACCATAGGCTTCGCACTTTTCCTATCGCTACTTTCTGTATCTGTTGATGATTTGCCATTGCTTTCAGTCACTTTACCGGCAGCTTTGCCATTGCTATTATCCTCTCTCTTCAAATTTTTCACGCTGTTCGTCCGTTTTACAGTAGAACTGACAACATTCTTAGCAGAATTATTATTATTACTGCTGTTGCTACCGCTACTATTATTATTATTAGTTTTATTTATATTATTGCTGCTGCCAGTTCTGTTACTGTTGTTGTTGTTGTTGCTGCTGTTGTACGAATTGCGTTTTGACACTGTTTTATTATTATTATTAGTATTATTGTAATTAACACTATCGGTCCGCTCTAGTTTACTGTTACTATTACCACTTTTCGTTTTAGTCTTGGCGGCATCGGTAGGTTTAGGAGGCACTTTGGCTTTAGTGGATTTGGCATTGTAACTGTTAACTTTAGCTTGAACGTTCTTGTAGTTCTTAGTAGGTATCCTCGTGGGCGTGAACGGAGGCTTCGGCGATGGACTGGCATTCCTCGAGCCGTTCCTGGAGTTCGCCCTGGTGGCAGGGCGCCTGTAGTTTGGCGACAGGTCCCTAGTCGGCGACTGAATCCTACTAGGTGGAGTGCTTCGACACTTCGGTATCCTAGAAGGGGAAGACTGACATTTTGAATCGGAACTGGGTTCTGGAGAGCTGCCGATGATCGGAGACAGCCTACTAATTGGCTGGCCCTTGTTGTAAAGGGTAGGAAACCTCCGTGGACTCGGCGGCGGTTTGAATGAAACATTTCTGGGCCCGATGTTGTTAAGACTCTTGCTCAATTGGGTTTTCAACGAACCGCCTTGCTTTCGCACCGGCGAACTGTCGCTGTCCTCCGTGAATATGATGGAATTACTTCGCTTCTTCAGTTGCGGTATTTGCGACCTTCTTGGAGAAGAGCGATCCGCGTTGCGAATTCTTTTGTCCTCTGGTGGAGGTGAAGGAGCTGGCGAAATGTGCCGCGAACCGACGGGGTTGAAACCTCGACCTCGGAACGGCGACACGCGCCCTGATGTTGGCGAAGGACTTCTCGACCTCGGCGAGAGCAATGGCTCCGCTATAATAGAGAAAGCTTGGTTTTTCCTCCTCCTCTGAGTTGGACTAAATCTGTAATTACAAAAATCATAAATTAAACTCGTAATTTCAATGTATATGCAAATATTGATATAGCGTATTTCCATAAAAAAAATATATATTTGTGTTTTAGTTAATATTTGAAAATAATTTACAAATAATTAAAATCTGTCGATAAGCAACAAAAGTATACCGCAATATTAAAAAAATATAAATTAGATACTTAATATTGTAAACTAAACTACATTTTATATAATATATAGTTTTATAATTGTAAATCTTTATATTAATGAATTTAAAGTAATAAAATAAATATTCTGCAAACTGTTGGTTAAAGTCCTGTATTTAATCAACTATTTGGAGAATATTTATTAATTTAAAAGATGCTTAAATAATTTATAATTATACTTTTAATTTTATTACATACATCAGCAAATTACAAAAAGAAATAATGCATAATTTATCTGGATAGTAGATTAATTAGGTATATTAACATATATTTATAAAAATAAAGCAAAATGTTAATGAAGCAAGTCATTTTAAGTCGGCAAATTATTCAAAGATTTTAATCAATGAAATTTCTAAGAAATATTATCAGGATTCCGGTTTATATATTGATCTCTTTGAAGATGCAGTACCAATGTTTAGTAGCAGATATAAAAATAGACTGGAATCACATAATAATGTTCTGGATATTAATCTTATTAGATTTAGTACATGAATTGAAGTATATTATTAATGTTCATATATGTAATAATGTTAAACGTCCACCGGGAAAGTTCATCAATTATCTTCCGAGATCAAATTTACTTATTGAATAAATTGTAAATAAAATTATGAATAGAAAAAAAAATGAATATATTAAAATTATGAACTTAAACTTCAAAACAGGAAGTTTATTTATATTGTATCAAACCAATAATGAATACATTTATTGAAAAAAAAAAATAATAATGTTCTGAAATATATTTATATAAAAACTCCACTTCCAAATGTGTTATGTAGAATAGATTCCACAATTCTTTTCTCCATATTTTTTTATCACGTTTAGAGGATTGAACACCATATATTTTACAATTTATAATTATTTTATAATTTATCTTTCATTTTATCTGACCAAAAATACTATTATAATTATTTCAGAAAACTCAATACACAATTACGGATTAACATAGCTTAAACTAGTAAAAGTCAGGTGGTCCTGGGGTTAAAAAATATTTGTTCAATATATATTTAATAAATAATTAACTAATCACTCAATAAGTCTCCGGTCTGACACATGTCTGGCAATACCGCTGTCAAACCCATATGATTTATGGATAGTACCAACCTTTAATCGATACGTGACAAAATTTCGTGACATTCTGACAATTAGTTTACAGGTTACAGTAGGTTTATTGACCCCAGTTTTGTAATTTTCAAAAACAATGGATAAAAAAAAATTTCGTGTGTTGATTAAACATTGCTTTTTGATGGGTAAAATACTGTTAAAGCATTATAGAGACTTTCTACCAGGTAAACCAACTATTATGCTGAATTTAAACGCGGTCGTACAGACACCGATGATGCTGAACGCTCTGGTCGCTCAAAATCGGCAGTTCTTCCGGAAAACATAAAAAAGTCCACAATATAGTTATTAAAGACCGTAAACTGAAGTTGCGTGAAAGAGCTGACACCTTAAAAATAACAAAACGTAGTTTGTTCACAATTTTACATAAAAATTTACTTTTCGACTAAAAACAACAACGCGTCAACGATTCACTGTTTGGAGCTGTTCAAGCCAGATACAAAGAATTTCTTGCGTCGGTATGTGACCAAGGATGAAACATGGATCCTTTACTATACGCCTGAATCAAAAAGATGTTCCAGTGAAAGAAATGTGGCTCAAGTGATTGCCAAAACTGAGGCCTATTTTAAGAGCAAAGACAAATCGTTCTATAAAAAAGGCATCGAAAAGTTAAAGAAGTGTTGTAACAAATATATCACTCTTGAAGTAGAGTACGTTGGTGAATAAAGTGGAATTTCTAAAATAAATGTTTTTCTTAGTTTCCAGTCTAACTTATAGAGCGATGTGTTATGTTCATAATTTTAAAATTGTATTTAAAATTTAAATTCTGCGTTATAATAAATCGTATGCCTTCCTCAATTTTGTCATCGATTTTCTATTATATGTTATATTATATATGTAATAGATGTTGATTTCCATTCAACTAGATGAATGAACTCTCTCAAATAATGAAGAACTATTCTTACTTACGATTTAAAAAAATAAGAAAAAGTTTGTCAAGAATTATTATTTGCTAAAAATTTAATAATTTTTTTCAAGAAAAAAAACATTACTATTCGCTACAAGTGTTTCATAACGCATTTAAAACTCGCTATACATTGTATTCTTCATCGTCAGCATTTGAATGCGAATAATTTAAGTGAACATCTGCATACGTTGCTCAATTATGTTATTAGAGCACTCAACAGGATTAGAAGCAATTCATTGAGTGACAAATTGTTTAGACAACTTTGTAGTGAAAACGATGAAAATTTCAGTCGTTTGCTGCTTCACACAGAAGTTCATTGGCTTTTAAAAGGTATTTGTCTGAATCGATTTTACAATTTGATTTTACTTTCTTGAAGGCCAATCTGTTTACATCCAAAAATGACATCGCTTCACAGATCTCTATAAAATATTTAATGAAGTCAATCTATAATTACGAGGTGATGAATTGAATTCAAATTCTTAAAATAAAAAACGTTATTGCCGCTTCTTCTTTTCAAACTAAATTTTGGCTGAATAGAATGTAGCCACTTTTTAAATTTATCAGCAGTTTCTCGAAAAAGAAGATTTTCCTACATATTGCCAACACTTGGAAGTTTTCCATAATGATTTTCATAAGCAATTCAAGAATATTCTAGACATGAATATATCAAAGTGGATTCTATATGCTTTCTCACATATATTCTCAGCAGGATCATCAAATTTAGATGTAGAACTTAATGAACTCACAATAAATGAGGAACTAAAAATAATATTTAATTAAAGCGATTTCGATGAAACTTTAAATGATTACTTCTAAGAGCAAAATTGACATTATAGCTAAAACAGAATTTTAAAATCTCGGTTGGTTTAAGAAATAATAATTAATAATTAAATGATGCTCGGAATTAATATAAATGCTCATTTTTTAAAATCGGATCAATAGAACAGTAGTTACAGCACCGAAATCTATGTGCAATTTGTTCAGAAATTAATTATATCTTTTGAATGCGTGAAGCGATTTCAATAAAACTTGAAATGGTTATTTCCTAGAGAATAACTAACATTATGGCGGAAGTAAAATTTTAAAGTCTCGCTTGATTCCGAAATTAAAAACTAAAAATAATTAATGTTCTTAAGTAAAAAAAAATCTTGGCAGACGATGATTTTATTGAAAATTCCACCGAGCTCTGACTTCAAAAATCAATAGCGTGCATTATAGAAAATAGTGCAGATATTTGTAATTGCATTTTCATTTTCTTATTTGTGCCGCAGCATATTTAAGAAAAGGAATCAATTGCATATAACTGATCGTAGCGATTTACAAACGAAAATTGACCCTGATATTAACAATCTTTAAAAAAATGCATCAGGCTCATCCTACAGATGATTTTTTTATTATTTCTATGAATTTTCACTTTGTATACATACAATTATTTATTTATTTAATTCGTATTTTAATTTTAACTAAATTTTATATTTAATATTTTATTGTACATATGGTTTAATTAATTTACTATTATTTTGAATTCATGTACATAATTATGTTATTGATAAGATGATTTTAATATCGGATAGCATCGTTTATTACTACATTTATTGCAATAATATGTGTTGTGTGGCAATTTTTAATCCATAGCTAATTTCAGTCTTTGTACATCTTTATTTATCTCTTAGATGTAAATAATTTATGTTCATCATTGTCTAATCTAACAGTTAAAAATCTTTATATATGAGCTACGTTTCATCAAAATCGGTATAGCAATAACTGTGTTCAAGATGAAATTCATATTGGCCACAACTTTTTCAATAATTTCTCGGCATAAACCAGTAATCTATCATTAGTTGCTATTTATGTCAAAACTATCAGTATAAACGAATATAGTAAATGGACCAAGAACCCAAAAATAGTAATATCAGATTTGACTACAAATTTTGACTTAAGTCATAGTCAGTATTTAAATTTATAACTAGGTCAAAAGCAAAAAAAAACTGAATTACCAGACTTGAATAGTTTGCTTGCATTTTTGTTATGAGATCAATGTAAGTAATATCATGATATACAGTAACATTCTAAGTTACTTCAGTAAAATATTTATTAAACTTTTACATTGTAACCTTAAGTCGAATATTAAGTCGGAGTATTGCTGTACCCAGATAATTAATAACTTTGAACGGCATACAACATAATCCACAAAACTTCTACATTTTTTTAAATTCTCAATACATAAGAAATATATATTTGATAAATGCAGATGGTTTTCAATAATTACAATATTTTTCTGTAACAATTTAGATATTTCTATGAAAAATAAAATTACTCAAAAATTCAATTTTGTGCCTTTTAGAAATAGAAAATAAATATTTCTGCGTCTTTGCTTAAAATTATTCTATATAAAATACAATACTTTATATTATTACCTATAAGGTGGTGGAGCCTGTGGAGGATCTGGAGGACTGCCATGGTCTTCTGGCGAAAGAACAGTGAAGGCGCCAGGCGAAAGATACCTCAAGTTGAGTTCCTCTTCGAAGGTCCTTCCTGGTCTGTATCCCGATCTGCTGTCGGGCGATCTCATCTCGATCTCACCGCGATCACTCAATCACATGTTAGTTGCACTCGCTGTATCACCGCGTCTCCATGAATCCGCCACACCTGAAACGAATCACCGAAAAATAAGCATTTTCACGGTTCCCAGCCCAACCTTTAAATTAGTTCACTAATTGCACTTCCAGCATTAAAAACTTCCGAGCCGAGTGCGAGCGGATATTTTTAGTGCACAAGTCATGCTAGTATAATTCGCACGTAAACTTAACCTACATGCTTGCGTTATTATTATTACTATTCGTTTTTTTTTATATAATATCATTATTAAACATTCTCGTTCGTTCCGAAACCGCATTCGATATAGGTCGCATTATTAAATACCGTACATTAACTAACTTTTTCTTACTGCTCCTCTCTACTCGATGTACGCAAATATTTGTACCGAAGACTTTCCACCCAGAAATTGCAATTAACTAGAGAAAATAAATTAGATTAATGTACATATAAATACAATTAATCACTAAAGGTACCAAAGGAGTATCCTTTTGGACTATGGTGTTAAATTAATCAAGGATTATCACATTCTGTATTTGCTTTCTCCAAATATAATTAAAGATATATAACCTCACTCCATAAGGTTGTAGGATGACTAATAAATCAACAACTTTTGGGAAATATTCTACTTTATTCATCAACATAGTCTCCTTCAAGAGTGATGCATTAATCCCAACGCTTCTCTAACATTTTGATACCTTACTTGTAGAAATATTTATCTTTGGCCTTAAAATACACTTCAGTTTGGGCAATCTCTTCTTCAATGGAGCCAAATGTCTTTCACTTGAGCATTCTTTTTAGGTCTCCAAACAAGTAGTAGTCGCTGGGAGTCAGATCTGAATAAACTGGATGGGGAAGCAATTCAAAGTGCAATTCGTTTTGATCGACTTGTGACACACTGCATTATCCTGGTAAAAAGAGTACTTCTTTCTTCTTCATTTGTAGTCGTTTTTTCGCAATTTCTTCCATCAAACGTACCAATAAAGCCATATAATATTCGCTATTGATAGTTTTTCCTTTCTCAAGGTAATCAATGAATAAAATTCCATGAGCATCCCAAAATACGGAAGCCAGAACCTTACCAGCTGACATTTGCGTTTTTGGCGGCTTTCACCCTTTGCTGTCCACTCAGCTAACAACCGATTTGACTCTGGCGTGTAGAAGTGGATCCAAATTTCATCCATTGTTAATTACCGCTTGAACAGCTCCAAGCAGCGCTCGGAATGGTTAATGTTTTTAGTGCACTGTGAACAAACCCATTTCGAACAGAGCTCTCATAATCAAATGTTCAAAATGATCATGATCAAATGGCCTTCTGATATCTTTAGGATGTCAGCTATCTCGCGCAAATTCAATTTACAATCGGTCGGTTAGCAGTATGGTCCGCTACACCTAAGAAGAATGCAAGTGAAGTCTTATACGATTGCCTTGCATATATTAAAAAGGCGATTACGGATAAGAGAAAACTGAGGAAGATCTGGCAGGAAACTCGTGACCTAGCTGTAAAAACCAATCTAAATAGAGCTACCAAACATGTGAAGGAGCTACTCGAAATACGAAAGAACGAAGAAATACATTCTTACCTCAGCAGCTTGTCTCCCACTGAAGCAACACAATATTCTTTATGGAGGGCCACAAGAAAGACCAGGCAACCGAAACAGAGAGAGTCGCCACTTCGTAAGTCGGATGGCAGCTGGGCGAGATGCGACGCGGAAAAGGCCGAGTTATTTGCTGAACATCTTTCTGAAGTTTTTCGACCTTTTCCACCACAGGTTACGGATGAGAGTGAGATACACCAGTACCTTTCTTCAGCAAGTCAAATGTCACCCCCCATAGTTCCCTTCAAGGTGAGAGAGGTGGAGGATATGATCATGCGAGGTCTTAAACCTAGGAAGGCACCCGGTTATGATCTGATCACTACGGAGGTTTTGAGACAGTTGCCATCCGTAGGACTTAAAATGTTGTCGCTAATTTTTAATGATGTGTTGCGACTGGGATGCTTTCCGGACCAGTGGAAGGTGGCCCAGATTATACTTGTTCTGAAGCCTGGAAAGCCAGCGGAAATGGCTGCCTCCTACAGACCCATTAGCCTTCTGCCAATTATGTCAAAGCTGTTTGAGAAGCTGCTACTACGTAGACTGAGACCTTGGCTACTAGAGAACAACATTATTCCTGAACACCAGTTTGGATTTCGAGAGAGACATGGGACTGTGGAGCAGGTACACAGAGTTGTGGATGTAATCGGCAGGAGTTTGGAGGAGAAAAAGTTCTGTTCTGCTGCTTTTCTTGACATTTCTCAGGCCTTCGATAGAGTATGGCATGAGGGTTTGCTCTACAAGCTAAAAAAGTGCCTCCCAAACGTGTATTACGACATCTTCAAATCCTACTTGACGGGAAAGATGTTCCAAGTAAAATTTAAGGACGAAATAACATCTTTGAGAACAATACGATCCGGTGTACCACAGGGAAGTGTGTCAGGACCCCTACTGTATGTAATTTTTACAGCTGACCTACCAACGACTCAGCAGGTAACAGTCGCTACCTTTGCGGATGATACTGCAATTCTTGCATCCGATGCTGACCCAATACACGCCTCAAGCCTCTTGCAGGAAAGTCTAGGCAATATACAACAGTGGTTGAAAAGGTGGAGGATAAAGGCAAATGAAACAAAATCCACACATGTCACTTTTACAATGCGTAGAAAAACATGCCCACCCGTCTTTCTAAACGACACCCCGCTGCCGCAAGCTGAGGAAGCCAAGTACCTGGGAATATACTTAGACCGTCGCCTCACTTGGAAAAAACATGTGAAGACAAAGAGGAAACAACTGGCACTCCAATACAGTAATATGTACTGGTTATTGGGAAGAAACTCGGAGTTGTCAATTGAAAATAAAATCCTGATATATAAAGCCATCCTAAAGCCAATATGGACATATGGAATTCAATTGTGGGGGTCAGCCTGCAACACGACCATTGAGTTAATTCAAAGATATCAATCAAAGACACTGAGGTCGATCATGAACGCACCATGATACTCTACGAATGCAGAAATCTACTTATTTACAGACACCAACCTGGTTAAGAATGAAATCAAAAAATCAAGCACAAAATACTATCATAGACTTGAAGATCACCCTAACCACCTAGCAGTAGGGTTAACCGACACATTCAACCTTCGCCGGAGACTGAAGCGTTACAAGCCTGAAGATCTGCAAAACCGGTTTCAATAAGTGAATGAAATGAGTGAGAAAAGAGTGTCCGAAGTGAGGGATGGTTGCTGAATCAATCCTTGAATTAACTGTTGAATATTGTCAGTCATGCAGCTCATTATCCACAGGGATAGATTGCTGGAATTATAATAATAATAAAAAAAAAACAATCGGTCAAAACCATTGTATGGACTTTTTTATATTTTCTGCAACAATTACCGAATTTGGGTGACCAGAGCGTTCAGCATCATTTGTGTCTGTACGACCGCGTTTAAATTCATCAAACCATTGATTTGCTTAAACGGTATTTTTCCCCATCAAAAAGCAATGTTTGTCAACAAATTTATCAAATTCAGATTTTTCCATTATTATGAAAATTACAAAAGTAGCGTCACTAAAACTACTGTAACTTGTGAACTAAATGTCAGATTGTCATGAATTTTTGACAGGCGTCGTCTGATGTTTGGTATTTACTAAAAATCATATGGATTTGTCGATAAAGGCGCTATTTATATGACATCCTACAAATTTATTGAGTGAGGTGTATAATTCGATTATAATTATTATAATTAGATTAAAGTAGATTAAGCTTCCTTAAGATTTATGAAATAAATAAGCTCAATTTGAGAGAAATATAGCCACTTTTAACATTTATATGAAGTCTCTCAAAAAGTAAGATTTACTTACATACTGACAAATTTCCATGAGCAATTCTAGAATATTCTAAACATAAATATGTCAAATTGGATTCTATCAGGATCATCAAATTTAGAAAAACGGTTTTGGTAATCGATATTTATCAAAATAGGTGCCGCAATTGCTACGACTTTCTTAAACGTCTTTGGATCGTTTTAACATCAAAAAAAGTAATTTTGTTCGTCAAAATACCTACGATTAAATAAAGCAATTTGCAATTTGTTTGATTTAGCCTTGAATGCGGAAACTAAGATACATAGTTGAAATATAAACTACTAATTTGGCGCGGAAGTATCATACAGTCTGGAAATGTCATAAGCTAAAAACTTTAGTACCAAATCTACGATCTGAAGACATTCTGATAAACATGAACAAAGCATAAAACACATATATAGAAATCTGACCAAAAACACAAATTTGGTTTTCAATGTTGACGAAAGATGAAACAGTGAAAATTCTTAATTTCCATTGGATAAAATCAGCTGCTATGTTGAACGCAATCGAAGACCTTGTAACATCACAAGAAAAGAAATTAATGTTAGAAATTTATCGAATATAGAAGATAATGGGTTTTTAGAAATGGGTTGAAATAGCATTGAAAACATTTTTGTAATGAAAATGATCAAAATTTACTCAATAATTAACTTTAATGTTTAATAAAACATTCTGACTTTAATATTTCTAGCTCTGAAAACGAAATTTTGTTTAATTTTCTGAGACAAATCCTATATTATATCACTCATTATTTTTTGTTTGTAAATCCGAAAACTATAATCTTTTCATCTAGACTTTATAAAATACTTTCTTGTAATCATTTTTTGTAATAATCTGTTGTAGATTGTTAGAAGTACATACAGTCATATTACGACATAGGACTTTGTTAAATTGAATTTGAAGAATTAAAACATGTAATAATTGCATTATCCAAAAATCTTTACATTTCAAAACCATCAAAAGAAAAATGAGAACTATATTGAATTATTTAATATATTTCGAAAGTAATAATCGATAATTTGATGAAAGGAATAATTAATTTGAAACTGTGTTTAATGTGTAAAATACTTAATTAATATGCTAAATCTAGATCTTGTGGGACATGATTTATATAATTATTTTGAACATATGATCGTGGTAACAGGTGTGATTTCGATCATGGTTTAACGTAGTAATAGATTAATGAATTCCATTGCAACGGCACAATGGAATTTCTAAAAACTTTTAGTCCACTTCCGTGATCAGATATAATTTTCCTTTTTGGTTTAATTCTTCAACCAATTACGGCAAACACTTTTCCAAACCGACGTCGCAAAGTTCAATGTCGATTCGTTCTTTTCGTTTAGGTTTGGTGTAAGGAAATTTGGAAAATGTTTGCGAATAATTGAAGGAATGCATGATTGAATAATTCGCGGACGAAGGTGGAAAAGTTTTTAGTCGGACAAGGGAGGAGGGTGAGAGCGGCCGGCAAAAATCAATGTCAAACACATGTATTTTTGAGTTTGTTCTTGACTTAAATTCCGCGGCACACAATATCGGAGCGCATGCATGAGCGGTAATATATATGAATTATGTCGGAGATTCAAACGGCCGATAAATGCCTCAGCCCTAGGCAGTAGGGCACGTCAGATTTCCTTCGGATAGAAAGAATGGAGGAGAGGAATTGAAGGCGATGAACGAGCATACAAGGGAATGCATCTTAAATACACAAACTGACATTGTTCAGGGAAAAATGCTTACGGTTTAAGGAAAACATTTTGCACCCCAACATTACATTTTTTTATTTACTCAACGATCGATTTTTTTCAGTAATTTATGCAAGGCATGTTGTTCCCCTTTATATTTTTACTTTTTCTGCGCTGAATGAGACCACGGTAGGACCATAGCACGTCGACAAAAGTCCGCACTGGAACGAAAAAATATATGTAACATAGGTTGATGTTATAAGAAACTCGTGGAATTTTACTTCTACGGTGGTAATAAAATAAAATGGAAAAGGTCGAAAGGAAAATGCACTTTTCTTCAAATCTGAAAGCGTTAAATTATTTGCACTTTCCATGCGATCGCAACAAGTTTAAACTTTTTTTTTGTAAATGATATCGACGGTGTTTGCTGCCGCATTTTCTATGCTAATCAGTATCGACGGAAATAGAATAGTGGAATAATATATCTATGTACGATTTTCATATAGTTATTTAGGATTTATCGTCGGTAAACTTGGAACGACGTCTAAGAAACTGTTTGATAAGCTAACATTATCGATTGCAAATGCAAACTGCAATTAGTTCATTAATTCTCATGCTAATTTTAGAATTAAAGCAATATGAATTTTATAAGATAACATTATGAATTGCAAATGCAAGCTACTAATATTACTTAATTAATTGTAATGCAAATTTTAGTGCATAATAGTTACAGTTTAATAAATATATTACATCAAATAAAACTTAGATAAAGTAATTAAATTATTAATCCCGTCAACTCTAAAAAGCATACACGAAAGTAAAAAAAAACTTTCCAGCATTTGATTTCTAAAATTAAACCCATCAGAGCTTACGGAAAATTCAGAAAACTATGACATTCACTATTATACAAAACATTACAAAAATAAACCATAATTGTTTTCAATAAAACTTTAGTTTAAGTAAATGTTCAATAAGTTTTAGATTATAATCACAATAATTCTTATAAAATCTGCAAATATTTTTTTATCAACTTATTTGGATTATTATTTCAAAAATTACACAAAGTTAATGAAATGCAATTTTTGCCCTTTATAACATGAGTTTTAACAATGTTAACAGATTATTACTTCGTGTAGACTTCCATATTTACTAATTGCAAGATGAATAGATGGTACTTTTTAAATTTTTCGAGATGCCAACCTTATACAAAAAAAATAATGCCTCGAAATTTAAATCTGACGCTAAATTATAATAATTTTATTTTTGGGAGTGTTTACAATAATTAAAAAATGTTGAAAGTATTGACTGAATTGATTGGCACAAAAATAATTTGGGTTTTGTAATGTAAAATGAAACTTGAATCAATTTTATTAATTTAGTTTTGATTTTATCTGATGATCCTTTTTAAAATCTTTTTGACAATTTCATGATTCCGATCTCATAAAACTTTTGGTCTTTATCAGGAAAAAAAATGCGATTTCAGATCAAAATTATTAATAAAACATTTAAAGAGTTAATTAATCTAACATTTAAAGAGTTTTGTAAACTTTTAAATAAATGTAATCGGATTGTACAAGGTCAGAGCCATTGGAATTATCAAAGATGTGCAATACTTTGCTTTCTCTTGATAGAACACATTTCCTTCGATATTTAACAATTCAAGCTTTTCTTTGATTTTATTAGTTTTTGACAGAAATTATATGAAATGATCATTTTGTTCCTTGGAAGTAGCTCAAAATACACATCACCTTAATAATCTCACAAAATTGAGAAATATATTTTTATGCAATTCAACTTTTAATGTGGTTTAATATTTTGTAAACGATCCTAACTTCTTAAAGAGTCCAAGACGTTTTAAGTGTTTTTTTATTGCTATGTGATATACATTCAATCTCGCTGCAATCTCTCGCATTAGATTATGACGATTCAATTCAATTATGACTTAAATTTGATCATCAACTCTACTGAAGTCGACCAGAACGTTTGTTGGTCTTTGAGTGAAAAAATCTTCAGAACGGATTTTTCTAAACCGATTCTGATACGGGTGATTCTCAACCTTTTTTTTTATCGCGACACACTTCATGATTTCAAAATTTGACGGCAAACAAAGAAAAAAAAATGTAAAATAGTTTATGATAATAATTTTGAATGTAAAATAAAATAATATGTACTACAAAAACAACCGTACGTTTATTAAGAGATTAATTACAAGTATTATTAACTTAAAAATACTTTTAATGAGAAATTTGAGCTTGATGATTTTTGATAATTTCATTTATATTTGGTTGTAAAAATGACAATCACGATCTTTTTTTCGTTTTTATATTGGTTAATACTAAAAATTTGAATTCACACAAATAAGATGTAGAAAATTGTAATAATATTTTTAAAGCTTTTTTGGCTATCATGGGATAAACGAATCTAATACTAATCCAAAATGAATTAATTGATTCTTCCGAATATTTTAAAATTAAATCTCGATTATTAGAAAGCGAAATTAGTTCTTCCTCTTCATTCAAAGTTAATTCAAATACAGAAGTATTCGTTATCGCAAATAGATTACGAACCCAATTAAATTTTTTATATTTAAATTTGGGAAATAATGAATAATTCTCTCCTATAATGTTGTCAAATGGTCAATAACAATTTTATAAATAGTTTTATTAAAATCTTTTGGGACTAACTCAAACATTTCTAAATTTCCTTCCTGTGCTTTATTCTTCCATAAAGTTATTTGTTTTTGGAATCCCACCAGTTTATCTGTTGAGTTTAATATATTTTCTTTTGGCCCTTGCATACTTGAATTTAAATTAAATTTTACTCGTACTAAAAAATATTATATATTCTAAAATTTGGCGGCACACAAAAGTGCTGCTGTATCACTGCTTTACGCAAATGAAAATGTTTGTTAAAATTGACCCTAAAATTTCTGCAACTAAATTAAATGCTATAAAATGTCAAAAGGAAATCATAACAGTGACGTAAGTGCTTCAAAACAAGCATAACAATAAAGCTTCCAAATCGATAAAATTATTAATTCAGGTGCATTAGTATCTAAAATTTTTGATGTAAATAAAGATATATATTCAAAATATATAATATGCATTGTATAACTTCTGCAAATAAATATATCCTCATTGAAATCGAATTCCTTCTTTTCTTTTACTCTGTAATACAAAGTAATTATCTAAAATCCATGTTAATGATTTCTTACATTAAATGAAGCTATATCATGGTATAATTTAGTATTACATCCATGTACATCAACAAATTTAGCAAAAAAAAGAAATATTAAAAACTTTCCACTTACACAAAAAGTTTTCTGGAAAAAAATATAACAGAATATCAAAAATGTTTGATAAAAGTTACAAATATCTACATTATCATTAGAATTTTTCTTCTCTCCAACGGAAGACAACAGTCCCATGCTCTTGTGTTATGTTGCATATTACTTTTTTTTGCTGTTTTATATATTTGATGAACATTCAATGTAGAAATACAATAAATTTTATTTCTTATTTTTATTAAAATTAGTCAAATTATGGTATAGATTTCTATAAAAACTTTTTGATTATTGCTAGTTATATAAAATAATTGTTGCAAAATTATAAGGTTTTACTAATTATAAAATAAATGGCTTTTCGTGTATTTTAATTATTGTTATTTTCATTATTATCAAAGAATATATGAAATAATTATCTAATTATGTAAATGTATACTAATTTAGTTAGTTATTTTACGAAAATAAAATTATTAATTTTATGAAATAGAAGATTCAATAAATAACATAACATAGCATTATTTATTAACTTCTATTTTTATTAAATTACTCTGAAAATCGAATATATATTTGACAGTTATATATTCTATAATTATACTTTATCTAAAAAAAGTATTTCAAAGAACGGCTTTTAATAATGCACATAAAAATAATATTTCAAACAAACTAATAAACATTAGTTTTGCGAAAGAGTAAAATTTTCACTTGATTCCATGAATTTTAATAGATGGGTGCAACGAATTGCACTAAATCAGTTAATAACGTTGATGCAACTTCCGGTTTTCGTTTACCTCGGCCGACCGAAGAAGACTGCGCAACAGAAACGGCGTTATATTTATAAAGTTAAGGGTAAAGACCAGGAATAGAAGACTTACTGTAATCCACTTTGGTCGTCGTCTAAGCATCTCTCCTTCACTCTGAGCGCCATGCGACAAGAAAAGAATACAGAAGAAGAAAAAAAAACTAGATTTCCTTCTTAGTTTTATTTGAATGTTAATTTTAGAACAGGAGAAAGACCAACCCTAAGTAAATAAAGTGTAACGAAGCAAGTTTAACGATAAACACAATTTCCACGTTTGGAAGCTGTATACAGAAGGAGGTGTAATTAATGGCATTTGAAAGTAGAAGCATGTGGCAGAAACAGTTTTTAATTTCAACAATTTTCATTATTCGATGCAATTTTAAAGATAGAAGAAGAAAAAAATAAATGTGTATACAAAGAGAAGAAACATACACTAACTAACCGTGTAATGATCATTTTATTACGCTTTTCTTGCAGCGAGAATTTCTCTTTTTACGTTTTTTCTCTCTCTTGCTCTATGAATAACCTAAGAACAAAATAGAATAAAGCAAGTGTTTTCATTCATCAATTTTACACCTCCGGTTTTTTTAAGCACTCGAATGCCACTGAAAAGGCACGTCGGTGACTTCAAGACTTATAAATAGCGGATCTAATAATAGGACACGCTTTATAATACGATTTCTTTATATGCTTTGGAATTTTAGTGTTGAATACATATGATTATGGTTGACAAATATTAAACTACAACCTTTATTTCATAAAATTCTTAAAAAATATATGAAAACTGAACAAAAAAAAGTATTTTTTTATTAAATAAATTGTTTCAGCTGCATTAATTACAACAATAAGAAACTTTGATAAAAATAATTTTAAATTTGAAAAAATATTTACAATTGATAATAGTGAGAACTGCTTTAAATCTTATCATTAAATTTCACTAGAAACATGAAGAAAATTTGATCGAATTAATTAATTCCACATATTATATTCAAGAGTTTATAATAATAAAAATATATAATTCGTGATTTCTACAATAATATCATTTCAAGACTACGTAAGGAATTTTATCAAGTAAAATTAAAGATACAAATATGTACCAATCAAAAAAAAAACAATAGTTTTATTTGAATTTTAAATTTTTATACTTATATTTTTCTTTATTTTTGTAGTTATATAAATATTAATTATTTATCTGTAATTTATTAATTATATTATTAAAGTAAAGTTTTGAATAAACTATAATTTAAGACTCTGAATCTCTAATTATTGTTATCACATAATCTTAAAATTATAGTAATAATATTTATAAACTTTGCAGTTCAAATTTCTTTATTAAGAAAAGATTAATTGAAATATAAAAATTTTACTAGAAACTAGAAGAAAATTTGATTAAAGCTTACATTATATGAATACCTTTTCCAAAGTATGAACTTTTTTATTATTCAAAATATTTAATTAATTCCACATATTATATTCAAGAGTTTGTAATAATAAATAAAACTATACAATTCGTGATTTCAAAAATAAGATCATTTGAAGACTAAGTAAAGAATTCGTTTTTTTTTAGTTTTCTTTATTTATATAGTTATAATTAATTATTTATTAAATGTTTCGACATAATTATTGTTATCATATAATTTTAAAATTACAGTAAAAATATTTATAAACTTGCAGTTAAAACTTCTTTATTAAGTTTTATTAAGGAAAGGTTTACTGAAAAATATAAATAAATATTCAAATAAAACCAAATCTTATTTTTTATTTTCAAACCAGAATGGTATTAATGTATGAAATTAAATTACTTTTATTATTAATAATAAAATTGTGTTAACAGAAAGACCTTGGTCGATAGCCCTTTGGTCAGGTATATTTATTGTATTGAATTAATTTTTAGTTGTTTTATATTTAGAATTTTTTTTTAATTGTTTGTGCTTTTTCAGAGTTACATTTATGTTCCCTGTATTTTTATATTTATTGTATATTGGCCAATAAATGATGTTATTTTTATTAAAATTGTGTAACTAAAGAAAGTTAACGTTTAATTATAAAAATTTATTATTGAGTAGATATGATTATAGTTGATAAATATTAAACTTCAACATTTATTTCATAAAACTCTTAAAAAATATATCGAACTTCTATTAATCCGATTAATTATTATGAATACTGAACAAGATAATAAGTAACATTTTTATTAAATAAATCGTTTCAGCTACATTCATTATAACAATAACAAACTTCATTGATTTTTGTCTAACAATAATTTTAAATTAGATAAAATAACTACAACTGACAATAATGAGACTTTCTCTGAATTTAATCATTAAATTTTACTAGAATCAAGAAGAAAATTTGATTGAAGCTTACATTATACCTTTTCCAACGTATGAACTTTTCTATTATTCAACTGAAATATGAAAATTAATATTCAAATAAATCCAAATATTATTTTTTATTTTCAAACCAAAATAGTATTAATGTATGAAATAAATAATTTTTATTATTAAAAATAAAATTGTGTAACTAAAGAAATTTAACGTGTTGAGTAGATATGATTATAGTTGAAAAATATTAAACTTCAACATTTTTTATTATCGAACTATATTAATATATTGAATGTTCTTATATTATTCCTATTATAGATACTGAACAAAAAAAAAATAAGTAAAATTTTTATTAAATAAATCGATTCAACTGCATTCATTACAATAATAACAATGTAATAAAAATCAAATTTTGATGTTTTTTTCTAATAGAATATATTTTAAGTTAGAGAATGACAATAGTGAGAACTGCTCTAAATCTTATCATTAAATTTCACTAGAAACATGAAGAAAATTGGATGGAAGCATACACTATATGCAAAACTTTTCCAAACTATGAACTTTTCTATTATTCAAAATGTTTAATTAATTACGCATATTATATTCAAGAGTTTATAATAATAAAAATATATAATTCGTGATTTCAACAATAAGGAGTAAGGATTTTTTTAATTAACTAAAAAAAATTCAATAGTTTTATTTGAATTTTAAATTTTGATACTTATATTTTTCTTATTTTTTTGTAGTTATATAAATATAATTTATTTATCTGTAATTTATTAAATGTTTTGTTAAAGTATAGTTTTAAACAAACTATAATTTAAGTATCTTAAGTGAATACGTAATTATTAATTATTAGATAATTTTAAAATTCTAGTAAAAATATTTATAAACTTGAAGTTAAAATTTCTTTATGAAGTTTTATTAAGGAAAGGTTAACTGAAATATATAAATTCATATTCAAATAAATCCAAATTTATTTATTTTTATTTTCAAACCAAAACAGTATTAATGTATAAAATAAATTATTTTTATTATTAATAATATTGACAAACTTGCAGTTGAAATTTCGTTATCAAGTATTATTAAATATGAAAATTAATATTCAAATAAATCTAAATCTAATTTTTTATTTTCAAACCAAAACAGAATTATTTATTAATAATAAAATTGTGCAACTAAAGAAAGTTAACGATTAATTATACAAATTTAGTTTTCATAAAAGTCTTAAAAAATATATCGAAATTTATTAATATTTTGAATGTTTTTCTATTAATCCTATTGTTAGTTTTGGATACTGAACAAAATAATAAGTAAAATTTTTATTAAATAAATCGATTTTACTGAAATATGAAAATTAATATCTAAATAAATCCTAATCTTATTTTTTATTTTCAAATCAGACTAGTATTAATGTATAAAATAAATTATTTTTATTATTAATAATAAAATTGTATAACTAAAGAAAGTTAACGATTAATTAATTAAGAAAATTTAATGTTGAATACATATGTTTATGATTGACAAATATAAAACTTCAACATTTATTTCAAAAAAATATATATCGAAATTTATTAATATTTTGAATGTTTTTCTATTAATCCTATTTTTAGTTTTGTATACTGAACAAAATAATAAGTAAATAATAACAATTTAAAAAAAATCAAATATTGATGATTTTTTTATTAGAAAATAATTTTAAATTAGAGAAATTATCTACAACTGACAATAGTGAGAACTGCTCTAAATTTTATCATTAAATTTCACTAAAAACATGAAGAAAATTGGATCGAAGCATACATTATATGCATAACTTTTCCAAAGTATGAACTTTTCTATTATTCAAAGTGTTTAATTAATTCCACATATTATATTCAAGAGTTATTATAAACTAATAAAAAATATATATTTCGTGATTTCAACAATAAGATCAGGAGTAGACTTTTTTAATTAAATTAAAAAAAAAACAAAATTTCATTTCAAAAAATATTTATAAACTTGCAGTCGAAATTTGTTTATTAAGTTTTATTAAGAAAAAGTTAACTGAAATATATAAATTAATATTCAAATAAATCCAAATGTTATTTTTTAATTTTTAAACCAAAATAGTATTAATATATTAAATTAAATTATTTTTATTATTAATATTAAAATTGTGTAACTAAAGAAAGTTATTAAAAATAAACATATATTTCATACGTTTATTTAGTTTATATTTAATCTAAATGCACTAGTTAATTTATCTTTTTTATACCTTCCAAGTGATCTAAATTAAATATTAAACTTTCTTATAGCTGTACTGTTCCAAATGATTCATTAATTTCTTTCACATGAATCAACAACTCAATTTAATTATTCCAATCTACATTATTACCATTTTATTTTGTTCATTTGCGCTTGCTCCAATTAGTTTCTTTTTGACCTCTTTGTCTCGCTACATTAGCACGGAAGACACATAAATTAATTATGTACACTTGCTTCTGTAACTTTGTGAAATTTCAACAACGGACGTTGAAAGTTCATGTTGTAACAATGTATTGAATATTTATTATGTAGATGCTATTTAATAATATTAGGAAAGTAAGAACATGCATAGCAACTTTTTTTTTGCAATCGATATGTTCTACTTATTTCTTTAATAATTATATTTAATTCAATACTCATTACATCACTTAAATATTATTGGTAAGATTAAGATAAATTAGAACATAATCTCATCTTTAAATCTTATAAACAATAATGTGATAAATTCTAACCCAAGTTATTTTAATTAATATTGAAGTTCAACAAGGGTAGAAGGAAGATACAAGTTTGAGTTTATCCTTATAAAACATTCCCAACCCTTAGCCGCACGTGGCTGGCATTACACGTCTGGTTACTTCTTCCAAACTTTGTTTAACTACCACTGCTTCATACACGTGATGAAAGTTATTTTTTAAATTATAAATTCAATTCGTACAAGACTACTACAGAATAGATGGTTTAGTAAGGGAAAAGTCCTTCAATGATTTGTAGAGTTTCTTCCAGAGATAAAACAATTTTTAGAATCCAGAAACGAAACTTATGAAGAACTTTATGATCATATTCAACAAAAAGAATAAACTAAAATTTGAACTTCAGAGAAAAAACATACTATTATTGAATTATTGGGAAAAATAAAAGCATTTAAAATAAAATTAAATTTGTGGAAATCTCAAATAAATAAATGTAACTTTTACCACTTTACTAATTTGGTAAAAAATTATCTTTTGAGTTAATTACGTTATTTATTTTGTTTGTATATATTTATAGTATATTAATATTGTAATATTCACGGGCGGAAAGACTACGGTCGGTAGCCCTTTGGTCAGTTATGTTATGTTTTCTTTTTTATTTTTCCTGGTTTAATTATTATTATTACAATTTTATTTTGTATTTGTATTTCTGGCCAATACATATTATTATTATTATTGAAATGATGAATTTTTAATTATTTTCTTGAAATTTCAAATATTTTTTTTTATTTATTTTCAGTAAATTTTAAATGAATTTTTCAAAATATAATCAGTTGAGTTTAAACATGACTACAATTTTATTGCATAATATTGAATTCAAGTTATTGTTATGTACAATATTTTTCTAGGAAATTATTACCATTGTTATTAAAAAAAATAATTTCAAATTATTTATTGGATAGTTTAAGGAATTGTTGCTTTTGAAAAATCGATGAATTTACAGGGAAAAAACTATGTAATAAAAATAACTTTATTGCACGTAGTTTCAGTTAGTCTATAAAATATGAAGAATTTAATTTTATTACCTTACAATAATTCTGCAATATTATGAAAACTATTCCTCAATAATTGGAAAATTCAGAACCAATACATTATATGACATATCTAATTCAGGTAATAAAAAAAAGGATACCTGCAAAATATTGAATATATAAGGTAAACATACTTCAGCAAATATTAGTTACTTGCATTCAGCGTTTGACGAAGCATATACATTGAAGTTTACAAAATGAGTTTTGCAAAAAATATTGGAGAAGATAAGTACAACGAGATGAACGAAGATGATGATGATGTGGTATTTGTAAAGGAATACCGGTTGCCCGAAGTATGCTATTTTCTAGAAGATATGGAAATGGATGATGATTTGTATATGAAGATGAATGAGGACATCGAAGGCGATAAAGAAATAGTGGAGGGAATGTACAGTCCTGAGGGGAATGTGATACGCTACACTCCTGAGCGATTCGATATGATGCTCACCGAACTGTATGAGAGGAAGCGTGAATACATAGCACATCCAAATGATGCTCACATGGGGACGAATGAGGACTACGACGGCGAGCAAGAAAGTGTTTTAGAAGAAGAGGACTATAAAGAAACAGCGGAGAGAATGTACAGTCCTGACAGACTCGAACTGTTAGAGATGGAGAAATCTCAAAATTCTGACAACTTTGACAATATTGACGATGAGGAGATGGATGTAGTATGCTACAGCCCTCAACCTAATATTTTTGAAATTTTCGAATAGATTAATTTTGGAAATAAAAGTATTTATTTTCTAAATTGTAAATAATTGGTTCCTTTTAATTGTTATTTTTATAAAAATATTTTTAAAGTGAATATAAGGTAAATTCATATAACTTCAATGTAATTTTTATTAAAATTTGATTATTTATAGAAAAAAAATATTAATGATTGTATATATTTAAGAAGTAATAAATAAAAGATGTTTCAACAAATATACCGTTTTCTTTCTTGTGTGTCGCCTTTATATTTTGAAAATGAAATGTGCAAAATTTCTTATTCTAGTATAACTTTTGGGCACATTTCACTTGAAATTTCGAACTTCATTGTATCAAATCATCATTCAAATGATAAAGTTAGACAAGGTATGACTGTATACACATAAATATAAACCTAAAACTTACGCAATTAAGTGTTGAGACTACAAATTAATTAATAAGCGTAATAAGCTTCAAAATTGGAAGAAATTATTTTTAAAGCTCAAAAAAGCATTAATTAATCGAAAACTAACAAAATTAGAAAATGTTTTGATTTCATCTAAACATACACAGATAATTGAATAAATTATAAATCACAGTATAAAATATATTATAAGGTCTAACTTCTAACTGGATGTAAGTTTCACGTGTGAAGATCCTTTTAACTCGTACTTCGGCCCTTTTCCAGGAGCTCACCAATTCTTCAGCAGTCAGTTCGGACTTACGAGTCGCTTTCCTCTAAAGCAAACACCAGTGCGGACTGCACCTCTATTGCCAACTTTCGAGTGCCTTTTTTGGCAGCTCTATACTTACAACGTTACAAATATTTCTTATTTCAAAGGATCATTCACATTCATGATATGCCATGAGAGAAACTTAATGTTGCAAAAATTAATAATTTAATTATTTTTTTGTATATTTTTGTATTATTTTTTTGTGTTTATATGAAAATTACAAATCTATATCACAGCTTTTAATTTTTTTTTATATAAGAACATTTATAACTATTGACAGGTGCGAATAGATCATTACAAAAATGTTTTGGTTCAAGTAAAATCTCCATATCAAAATAGTCCTTTTTATCTTTTAACCCTAACTACCTTGTGTTGTATAAATTAGTTTATATCAAGAATTCTAAATGATCAAGAACAAGTTAATAAAATTTACACTGACTATAGCAAAATGTTTGATAGTGTTAAACACGCAATTATCTTGGATAAGTATTCCTTCAATGAAGTGACTAACATTTTATGTTAAAATTAATTTAAAACTTATTAATTACATCAATTTTCAAAATATTATATTTTAAATAAACTAGATTTACGTTTAAATGCATTTTCCTATAACATATTGCATGTTAAAATTTTCTGTTTATTTCTTCCACTTACAACCCGTAATGTGTAATAATTGAACATAAATTAATCCTATTGTAAACTTTTCATCAATTATTAAAGTAAGGTTTATGTTTCATAAAAATCTTGTATTTATTATTTTTATATGAATGGAATATGAAGAATATATTCTAAAATGTATCAAACTAATTCCACTTCTACTAATGGCATATTAATATTATAAACTTTTCATCAATTATTAAGTTTAAAGTAAGGTTTATGTTTCATAAAAATCTTGTATTTATTATTTTTATATGAATGGAATATGAAGAATTATATTCTAAAATGTATCAAACTCATACCTCTTCTATTAATGGCCTAATAATATTGTAAACTTTTCATCAATTATTAAGTTTAAAATAAGGTTGATATTTCATAAAAATCTTGTATTTATTATGTTTATATGAATGAAATATGAAGAGTTATATTCTAAAATGTATCAAACTAATTCCTCTTCTACTAATGGCGTATTAATATTATAAACTTTTCATCAATTATTAAGTTTAAAGTAAGGTTTATGTTTCATAAAAATCTTGTATTTATTATTTTTATATGAATGGAATATGAAGAATTATATTCTAAAATGTATCAAACTAATACCTCTTCTATTAATGGCCTAATAATATTATAAACTTTTCATCAATTATTAAGTTTAAAATAAGGTTCAAGTTTCATAAAAATCTCGTATTTATTCTGTTTATAAGAATGAAATATGAAGAGTTATATTCTAAAATGTATCAAACTAATTCCTCTTCTATTAATGGCCTAATAATATTATAAACTTTTTATCAATTATTAAGTTTAAACTAAGGTTCATTTTTCATAAAAAAAAATCATATTTATTATGTTTATATGAATGAAACATGAAGAATTATATTCTAAAATGTATCAAACTAATTCCTCGTCTATTAATAATCTATTAATATTGAAAACTTTTCATCAATTATTAAGTTTAAAATAAGGTACATGTTTCATAAAAATTTCATATTTATTATGTTTATAAGAATGAAATATGAAGAGTTATATTCTAAAATGTATCAAACTAATTCCTCCTCTATTAATAGTCTATTAATGTTATAAACTTTTCATCAATTATTAAGTTTAAAGTACGGTTCATGTTTCATAAAAATCTTGTATTTATTATGTTTATATGAATGAAATATGAAGAGTTATATTCTAAAATGTATCAAACTAATTCCTCCTCTATTAATAGTCTATTAATATTGTAAACTTTTCATCAATTATTAAGTTTAAAGTAAGGTACATGTTTCATAAAAATCTCATATTTATTATGTTTATAAGAATGAAATATGAAGAATTATATTCTAAAATGTATCATCAAATTCCTCTTCTATTATCTTGTATTTATTATGTTTATATGAATTCTAAAATGTATCAAACTAATTCCTCATCTATTAATGGTCTATTAATATTGTAAACTTTTCATCAATTATTAAGTTTAAAATAAGGTTGATATTTCATAAAAATCTTGTATTTATTATGTTTATATGAATGAAATATGAAGAGTTATATTCTAAAATGTATCAAACTAATTCCTCTTCTACTAATGGCGTATTAATATTATAAACTTTTCATCAATTATTAAGTTTAAAGTAAGGTTTATGTTTCATAAAAATCTTGTATTTATTATTTTTATATGAATGGAATATGAAGAATTATATTCTAAAATGTATCAAACTAATACCTCTTCTATTAATGGCCTAATAATATTGTAAACTTTTCATCAATTATTAAGTTTAAAATAAGGTTGATATTTCATAAAAATCTTGTATTTATTATGTTTATATGAATGAAATATGAAGAGTTATATTCTAAAATGTATCAAACTAATTCCTCTTCTACTAATGGCGTATTAATATTATAAACTTTTCATCAATTATTAAGTTTAAAGTAAGGTTTATGTTTCATAAAAATCTTGTATTTATTATTTTTATATGAATGGAATATGAAGAATTATATTCTAAAATGTATCAAACTAATACCTCTTCTATTAATGGCCTAATAATATTATAAACTTTTCATCAATTATTAAGTTTAAAATAAGGTTCAAGTTTCATAAAAATCTCGTATTTATTCTGTTTATAAGAATGAAATATGAAGAGTTATATTCTAAAATGTATCAAACTAATTCCTCTTCTATTAATGGCCTATTAATATTATAAACTTTTCATCAATTATTAAGTTTAAAGTACGGTTCATGTTTCATAAAAATCTTGTATTTATTATGTTTATATGAATGAAATATGAAGAGTTATATTCTAAAATGTATCAAACTAATTCCTCCTCTATTAATAGTCTATTAATATTGTAAACTTTTCATCAATTATTAAGTTTAAAGTAAGGTACATGTTTCATAAAAATCTCATATTTATTATGTTTATAAGAATGAAATATGAAGAATTATATTCTAAAATGTATCATCAAATTCCTCTTCTATTATCTTGTATTTATTATGTTTATATGAATTCTAAAATGTATCAAACTAATTCCTCATCTATTAATGGTCTATTAATATTGTAAACTTTTCATCAATTATTAAGATTAAACTGAGGTTTATTTTTACTAAACTTCATCAATTATTAAGTTTAAAGTAAGGTTCAAGTTTCATAAAAATTTCGTATTTATTCTGTTTATAAGAATGAAATATGAAAGAGTTATATTCTAAAATGTATCAAACTAATTCCTCTTCTACTAATGTCCTATTAATATTATAAACTTTTCATCAATTTTTAAGTTTAAAGTAAGGTTTATTTTTACTAAACTTTATCAATTATTAAGTTTAAAGTAAGGTTCAAGTTTCATAAAAATCTTGTATTTATTCTGTTTGTATGAATGAAATATAAAGAGTTATATTCTAAAATGTATCAAACTAATTCCTCTTCTACTAATGTCCTATAAATATTATAAACTTTTCATCAATTATTAAGTTTAAAGTAAAGTTCATGTTTTATAAAAATTTCATATTTATTATGTTTATATGAATAAAATATGAAGATTTATATTCAAGTAAGATTAACTACATTGATGAATTTGTAAATATACATTTTAGTATAGTTTAAAAATGAGAAATATCTTCAATAAATGCGACGAATTGTGAGTAAAGATAGCGGCAGATACAAGAAATTATTAATCTACATGATAGTCAAAGAATAAATTGAAATAATTTGTTAAAAATAATAATATGTTTGTCAAAAAATGTTAAAATTCTATTAAGAAAGTTTATTAAGTGAAATTGTAAATATTGAAAAATATATCACTTTATTAAATTTAGTTTTTATAATAATTATAAGGAAACTTTGCAGTTAATCTATTTTTCCTTTTTTTCTTCTCAAATTTTCTAAAATGATGTAAGAGTTAATGTGTGTTCTTTGACATATAATAAACTGAGATAAGTGTGTGGTTCTGAGCACATTGCTTCATTAACTTCGTGCAGAAATGTAACAAGTAGAAAGATGCAACCTCTAAAAAGTGAAATTTCCTTCCTGGTTTCACGCACCGAGATTTTTCTCCAGTCAGTGCTCAACGAAGTGCACGTTTTCCGTACAATTTAATTTTTTCGATTTACTTTCGTCTCCTTAATGGAGCACATTTTTAAAACGGAAGCGGACGATTTCTAAGCCTTCACACCGGCAGAACGCAACGAAATGCAAATGAGAACATCAGAAATAAAGGAAGCAATGCGCGTATGATCTTCGGTTTTCTCTCATTGGATCATTGCTCCAGACAAAGTCATTACAAATATTATGCTTTCTAAATATACGAAATATTCAATGAACATAGTTTAACACACATGGAACGTGTGGCAATTTACTTTTTTTTTTGTTCGCCTCAAAAATATTTACATTTTTTTTTCCTCTCTTATTGTTAGATACTTTCGCTCGCCACCACAAAATTAAAGCAACTAATTACGAAGAAAGGAATCATTAAAATGCAATGTTATAACAACTTAATCGTTTTATTTTTACTCGTGAAACAATGGTCGAAAGTTTTCATTTTACATTATTGTAGTTTTTAATTTTTTAATTAGCACGTTTAAATTGTTTTGGTCCAAATGCATTGTGTATTTACTTCTGGTCTACAATTAAATATATTTTTAATGTACTAAATTCTTGAATTTAATACATTTTGAATGTATTGTTTTAAAAATATATAATTGATTTTTCACATTCTCTTAACTAAAAACTTAATGTTTTGTCACAGTCCATTTTTACATAAATTTCGAAATAAAATCATTAAAAAAAATATTTTTTATGTTTTTTTTTTATAATGCATTTGTGTTTTTGTTTGATATTACTGCAATAATAATAGTAATAGATAAAATTGATTGTAGTTTACGTACAAAGATTCTGCAATAATTTAGTTTTTTTCTCATTATAATCTCAGAATTTGTGTTGATAGTCACGATATTTATTATTAAGATTCATTATTTTTCTTTAATATTATTTTGTAATTTGTGAGAATTATATAATAGTACTTTAAATTGTCTATTATATAAAGTAAAAAAATACGCCAAAAAATGTTTTAGTGAAGACAAAAAGTATATGTAGAAAAAAATATGTTAGAATTAAAACCAAATCAATAAACTAATTACTTATATATAGGCATGTTTTTTTTTACTAGCACATCCTAAAAATGTTTGGCTCATTTAAGAAAAGTGTTAGATTGGCATTAATTTGTAGCTGTATTCAATTTTACTATTTTTTCAATAAATAAATGACAAATTTCCAAAAAGTTTTCATATAACATCCATTTTTATTTAGAATTTCTCATAAAAATTAAAGAAATTAACCAAATTTGTTGGCGGTACAACTTATCATGTAGATGGGAAATTCAACAGTGTTCATCTATATATTATTTAATATAATATGTTTTAATTTAATATATGGTAAGTCTAGTATGTTGATCTTAGTAAGTAAGATTTGATTTATTAGCAGATTTTCCGGTAGTTTATTTGGGTGCGATTGTAGTTTTTACAAAAGTTTGTTGTTACACTTATAACTGTTTCCATTTACAATTCACAGAGTAAATCATTATTAAGGACAAACCAGGATGAGTCAGAAATTATACGTAATGTTTTTGATTGAAATCGCTGCAGTATTTTGATGTTAGAGGTACTTGCTGAATCCCACAAGTATATTCCACATAACCACCAGGTTTGAAGATAGATTTATATATTAGTTTGTTGTCTAGCGATAGCAATAATTTTCTTCCACGCAGCCAGTCAAATATAAGACAAAAAAAAAGTTTGCAAGTCTGTATGTTTTGTGTTTGATTTACTAGATTTTCTTAGTTATGATTGTAGTTTTTCCTTGGTACTTTTCGCAAAAGTTTGTTATTAAAGTATTAACTATTTCTATCTGTAAAACACTATTGGAGATATACCAAGATATATCAGTAAGTACTTACTGATTTAAATTATTAATTATAAAAAATGTATCAGTAATAGCACATAATATTTATAATTGAAATTGCTGTAGTATTTTGATGTTATTCAATATGACCAAACTAATTGGAGGATGGATTTATATATTAATAATAAATAGTTTGTTGTCTAAATTTGCTAAATTTCAGACCTAATTGTTACCTCTTTTTCCATAATATACAGAATAGGTCCGAGTACACTTCCTTGCGGTACACCACCACCATTTGAAAGAAAGGATATAGAAGTATCTTCTTAATCTTAACAGTATTGTTTTTCTTCAAGATTACTTTAGAAACTTGTTCCACTTTTTGATTATGTCTATTTTTAAGAAAATCGAAATTATGCATAAATTGAACATAAACACACAATTTATTATTATCGGGAATGTTAAAGATTCTTCACTTATATAAATAAACAAATGTTTATTTTGATAGTGTTATAACTGCATTTTAAAAATTAAATTAAACGACGCAAATGAGTTATTGTTGCTTTCTTTAAAGATGTTAGTAATAATTTTAAATTAATGGTAATTTCCAATTTTAACCATTATTACATTTAAAATATTTTGATAACAATATTAGATTTATTATTCCAGAACAGTTAAGTTCGCTATAAATATTGTATATTTAACAAGTTTATTTACAGTTACAAATCTGGGAGTTCACAATTTTCACGATGATGAAAATTTATATTTCCTAAAATTTGAATTCAAATAAATTAATATTTTTCATGTGGAGAATAGTAACATTATTTTATAATTACATTTTTGACAATAAACATTTTTCTTTACAGTTTTGATCATCAATTAAGATATTTTCTTATTCCAGGAATTATTCAATATTTTTTTTACTAGAAAGTCTTTTTTTAGTTCATTCGATTTTAAATAATACTCAATATGTTCAGTACTTTATTTAATTTGCATTAAATCATTTTTAATATAAACACCTCCAACCTAAACATAAGATTTTAACTTCCTTGAAAACTACTAGTTAATATTTTTTAATCATTACTGACTTATATAAATAATAATATTACAAAATAAAATATTATCTACTTTGAAAACTAACTATTAAAATAAATATTCAAATTATTAATTGTAATGTATAAATTTAGATGCAAATTTCTTAGAATTTATACAAATCTTTCTTCAATCAACTTGCTATATGCAAGCGGTTATATTTGTTTATTTATTTTCCAAAGCGGAATTAATAGCCTTTGATTTATAAATTTGATTAAATTTAAATTAAATGACTGCGAATAATGTTATACGCCAATAAAGGTATATATGCAATATAAATACTGAATTTCATTTGCGACTAACTTAATTAATTAATAAACATCGACAACACCCCGCTAACAACTAACAATTATTGTAAATAAACTGATGAAAATAACTGTTATTAACTGAGGTCTGACATGGATCTGAATGTCGATCTTTTAAACCCAACCCAAAGCAATTTATAGTTAGTATTAATTTATAGTTAAATGTAAAGAAAAAAAAATGTAAATATTAATAAAAATTAAAAGTGATTTCTTATATAGGAAGTTACTCATATAAATGAATTAACTTAATTTTAAAACTTTATTTCAAATAAATTATTATATATTAAGAATTGAAAGACAAATCTATAAAACTAAAATGTTCAAATACATATCGTAAATCTAAATACACTCGGAGAATTACTTAAAATTGCAAACCGTAGATCTCTTCTGATCTTATGATAAATGAGATATATTTCCATTCCCAATATATTTTGTATTTTGGTGATCCGCAGAATAATTCTGCATTTTTTATATGTTCGCCGACTGTTTTTCTTAGATTATTTTATTTATAATACAGTAATAGAACAAAATAGTGAGGTATAAAGTGCTTAATTGGAAGTAACTCAGACTTTTAGTATTGTTGAGCTCTTAAGAAGTGTTTGGTTTTTAATTTATATAAAATATCCACATTGAGTAACAAGCAAGTAAACCACAATGTTTAAGAAAATTAGTCTTAAGGATTTTTTTATGATTTTACAATACAGATCTGTTAAGTTCACGAAATTTTTTTTTTTTTTTTCGGGAATCTAAAATAATTTCTATGCTTAATTTTAATTAGTTTGAAAAAACTTCATAAATTTCTCTCCAATTCGAACATTATTTAGTTATAAATTTACAAAATAAAATCAGCACAATGTTGTAGTAAAATTTTAAAAATACATCTTCAAAATACATTTACACAAAATAAATTATGTTTCTGATACATTTTTTCAATGTTCGAAGATTGTATTTTTTAAATAATATTAAATTAATTTGTCTATAAACTTTGTAGTTTTTTTCAGATTAAATTAGAAAGCGATTGTGTTTTAAAAAATATTACTGCATAACAAAAATATTAATGTATTAATTTGAGAAAATTTTGTTTGTTATATGATTTTTAAGTTACATTTTTATTAATGCAACTCGCCTGTCTGTAAATTTGGTTTTTTTATATATGCGTTCTAGGAAAAACTCAATTTATTTTTCTCTCTGTAAAAAAAATATATTACTCGCGGTTTAAATATACGGTAATTCAAAAATTATATAACCAATTATGTTTTAATTATTGAATACAGAACAAAAATATTAAGGTGATAATTATAAGTTATAATAATAATTAATAATAAGTTATAATTATAAGTTATAAATATATAAAATAAAATCAGCTAAATGTTGTAGTCAAATTTTAGAAATACATCTTCAAAATACATTTACAAAATAAACTATGTTTCTTATACATTTTTTCAATGTTCGAAGATTGTGTTTTTTAAGAATATTAGAGTAATTTGTTTATAAACTTTCAAATTAAATTAGAAAGCGATTGTGTTTTAAAAAATATTACTGCATAACAAAAATATCAATGTAGTAATTTCAGAAAATTTTATTTGTTATATGATTTTTAAGTTATATTTTTATTAATGCATCTTGCATATCTGTAAATTTGCTTTTTATAACTATGTTTTTTTTTATTTCTAAAAAAAATATATAACTTACGGATTTAAATATACGATAATTCAAAAATTATATAAACCTTCTAAAACCGTGTGTGCTTCAATAATTAAATATAGAACAAAAATATTAGGGTGATAATTTCAGAAAACTTTGTTTGTTACATATTTTTTTTTGCTACATGTTTATGAATGCAACTTGTATGTCTGTTAATTTGCTTCATGTTTTTGTACATGCGTTTTAAGCATTTCAATTCTCTGATTTTTTTCCTGACTGCAAAAATATTAAAACTGTCGCTTTTAATAATTAAAAGTACGATAAGTCAAAAGTCTAACCTTTCTAAAACCATCCTAATATCCATACTATTAAAAACATATTTTTTACATATTTACATTTGCAATTATTGTTTAATTCATTTATTTCTTTTTTATTTCTATATTTCTTTTCCTTCTTTTTTTTGTCTTATTTTGTATTATATTGGTCAATAAATGATGATTTTTATATGTTATTATTTACAAAATTATATTATTTATCTACAGTGATTTTATTTCCATCAATCGGTCCGCAAAATATTTATCATATTTCGCCTGTTCGCAGGAGTAAAAAGGTTGAAGAATGTCGAGTTAGAGCATATGTTAGAGGAATATTCGCATTGGGGCAGCAACATCTGACACCTATCAAGTTTCATAAGTTTACCTGCTGGTCTCGTCTTATTTAACAAACATGATCGAATATTATATTATATCTCAAAGAAACGCTACAAAATATAAATGTCTAATATCCAATATCTTTTCATTTAAAAATATACACACACACAAAATATTAACTTTTTAAATTATTAGAAATTATTTGACAAAAATATATTTCAAATAATATTTCCTCGGGTCATTCTTATATACATTTTTGTAAATATAATGTTGACGTTCTGATTTAATAAGATATTTCGTTATATTTATTTATTAAATTGATAACAAATATATTTAAAATAAATAAATAATTTAATGCAAAAATTATATGTTATTTTTTCAATATTTTTTTTCTGTGATCTGAGTTGTTTTTTTTTTTAAAGTTTAAAGAAAATTTATTAATAAGAAAAATTGTAGAACACTAAAAGCCTAAACATGTTATACAAATAATATTCTTGAATTACATAAATATAAACTTTTTGGCAATAATTATATAGGAACGACCAAAGTATTGAAACTTCTGCTCATTTGGTTTCTCTTAGAGACCTTGTGAAAACATTTAACACACATAGATTAGAAAAGGTATTAGTAATTTTCAAATCGCATGACTCTAACTTTGAAAGTTACTCAAAATATAAATATTTCTTGGACTATATATGTAGAAAAAAAACTTATTAATGTATAAAGAAAAAAAACATATTTGCATCTGCACCTAGTTGTGACTCTAAAGTATAAAATGTTGAAAAGTACGAAAACTGTAATTTGTATTATGTAATTATTTTATATCAAGCTGAAATTAATTAAAAATTTTACTGGCTTGAAAAAGAACTATACCTTCCTAACGATCAAAAAAAGAATTTACATTGAAGAAAATGTTGAATAATAAAATCAAAATAAATACATAACATAGAAACTATTAAGAATAAGCAGGGCTCAAGATTATAACGAAACATTCCTTTTAATTTGTATTACTATGTAATAATTTTATATAAGACTTAAATTAATTGAAAAATTTACTTGCTTGAAAGAAAATTATGACTTCCCAATGATCAAAATAAAGTATTTATATTGAAGAAAATGTAAAACAAATATACTTAAATTAAAGTATTTGCATAACATAAAAACTATTAAGAATAAGAAAGGTTATTATGAAACATTCCTTTTAATGCGTACATTTCTATTACTATGTAATAATTTTATATAAGACTTAAATTAATTGAAAAAATTACTTGCAAAAAACTATGACTTCCTAATAATTAAAAAAATATTAATATTGAAGAAAATGTTTTCTATTAAGAAGAAGCAGGACTCAAAATTATTACAAAACATTCCTTTTAGTTTGTACATATGTATTAGTATGTAATTATTTTATATCAGACTTTAATTAATTGAAAAATTTACTTGCTTGCAATAAACTATGATCAAAAAAATATTTATATTGAATAAAATGTGCTACAAATATACTTAAATCAATGTATATGCATAATATAGAAACAATTAAGAATAAGCAGTGATCAAAAAATTAACAAACATTCCTTTTAAGTGTACATTTTTATTCCTAAGTAATTATTTTATATCCGACTTAAATTAATTGAAAAATATACATGCTTGAAAGAAAACTGTCACTTCCCAATGATCAAAAAAAAATGTAAGACAAAGAAACTACATAATACACAAAATATTAAGAATAATAACATTCCTTTTAATTTGTAATTTTTATTACTATGTAATTATTTTATATCAGATTTAAATTAATTGAAAAATATACATGCTTGAAAGAAAACTGTCATTTTCCAATGATCAAAAAAAATGTATTAAAGAAAATGTAGGACAAATATTCTTAAATCAATGTATATTTATAATACAGAAACTATTAAGAATAAGCAGGGCTCAAGATTATTATAAAAAATTCATTTTATATAAGAAAAAAAATACTTGATTGAAAAATATACTATGACTTTCCTGTGATCAAAAAAAGTATTTATATTGAAGAAAATCTAGGACAAATATACTTAAATTAAAGTATATGCATAATATAGAAACTATTAAGAATAAGAAAGACTCAAGATTATTATGGAACATTCATTTTAACATTTGTATTATTATGTAATTATTTTATATCAAACTTAAATTAATTTAAAAATATACTTGCTTAAAGAAAAACTATCTCTTCCCAAATGATAAAAAACAGTAATTATATTGAAGAAAATGTAGGACAAATTTATTTGAATTAATGTATAAGAATAACATAGAAACTATTAAGAATAAGCAAGGCTCAAGATTATTACAAAACATTCCTTTTAATTTGTACATTTGTATTACTATGTATTTATTTTATATCATTCTTAAATTAATTTAAAAATGTACTTGCTTAAAGAAAAACTATCACTTCCAAATAATCAAAAAAGTAATAATATTTAAGAAAATGTAGAACTACTATACTTAAATGCATAATAATACAGAAACTATTAAGAATAAGCAGGGCTCAAGATTATTACGAAACATTCCTTTCATATATATTTCCAGATGAAAATGTTTGAAGTAACCGGATTGCGGACGTCGGTGGCACGATGAAAATACGCGTAAACGCGATTTCATTGCTTCTAGACGTTTACAACTCACGTGAATTGAGATTTCCCGTTTCTTATTTTATTGTAGCTCAACAAAAACACGTTACATTACAGCCTAACGATCTCGCTAATGCATATTACACTATAAATAAAATAAGTATGACGTCCAGTTCTCAAAATTATATTTAATTAAAATATGTACATCACAAATACTTTAGTTTCTAACTGTATTTATAAAATATTATCAGATTATTAACAATAATACAATAAATATATTTTTTTAGATTTATTGTTTGACAAATATTGAATATGTCGTAAATTATTTGTAGATCAGTGCCTTCGATTCCCTACATGAAATATTGAACTACACATAAGAAAAAATACCAAATTTTACTAATAATACTATAAAACCGGAACATTTACTTTGTATACCAAAAAGTATATTTCATTGGTAAATTTAGATATAATCAAAGATTTGTTAAAAAAAATATCATTGTATATTATGAATTAAAAACTTTTTTTCAAATTATATTACAATCTATATAATAATAATATGGTAATAACTATATGAAATGTTGAAAAATTTCATTATGTAATATTTGCTGCTTATTTGCGTTTTCAATACGATTGTTGCTCTAATAGTTAAGAAAACTGTTTAATTAAAAATCAATAAATCAGGGAAATCACAATTTAAGAAGAAAATTTGACCTCAAGAAGTTATGACTTACACTGCATTAAAAATTGTATAGGGCAAAGCAATTACATTAATGAATTAATTGTTAATTAATTACTACTTCACGGTTATAATCTTGTAAATTTATCCTTAGAGGCGATTGTTAATATGCATTTAATTGTTTCGTTACTAAATTACAAAACAACTTTAATATTTTACCGCAAATTATAAACAGTTAGTTAGATATTCATTTGTGTGCAACTACCATTCTTTGAATCTCGCTGATGTAATACAGAACTTAAAGAAAATATTTTATAAATATAATAATTGTTTAAAAGGGTGAAAAGAGCACTTATTATTTAGTGAGATATTCATTACAGTCGCAATAAAAAATATATTTAAGTTTTAATTTTAAAAAATTGTTATAAAAATTTGATTAAAAATCAAAATAATTTATTAAAAATTTACTAAATTAAATTTATTACAAAAATAAAGAAAACAAAAAGTAATAGCCGTAATTATATTTTCATTTATAAAATAATTTTGAATTAATAATATTGTAATAATAAATGTAATGTCTTAAATTAAAAGAATTAAATGATTTTCTTTTAACTTATTTTTTTTTTAAAATCTGATTCCAGATTTGAATAGGAAAAAATATAACTTAAAATTTTATTTTTTTAGAATTGTTTTTTATATTTTTTTTATAGTTTACTTTAAAATTATTATTATTTAATAAAATATATTAAATTAATATCATAGAACAATATTAGAAAAAAATGGAAATAAACAAAAACTTTATAATAATTTGTCAAAGTATTTGAAAATATTAAAATTTTCACTTATGTGGATTTTATATGTTGTTAAAATTAATTATGTTGCATTTTTTGCTTTATTTCAAAAAGTATGAATAAACATTAAAATGACTGCATATGAATATAATAATATTAGGGCGGAAAAACTGCAGTCATTGTTTATATGTATGCATATAGAGAATAAAAGGATTATTAATTAATTAATTAAAAATTATTATAATGGTATGTTAAATGTATTGAAGAAAAAACTTAAATATTTTGATTTATTTTTATTTGTACTTACCGATTGAAGTAATTCACAAGGGGTTCTGTTGTTGTTAAACTTGTTGAAAGGAAATCGGAAAGTAACTCCAGATGCGTTGCTGTGTTATTGGAACATCACTGGCAAATTAATGATAGTATCAATAGTTAGTTTAGTTCGGCGTATCAATCAATTTCAATCAAGTCCGATTTGAAATTCAAATGTGATTAGACGCCGCAGTCCGTACATAAGTGTACGGCGCCGGATGCACTGGTTGTTTGTGTTTTGCAGGACCGAACGGACACTGTTTTCAACGTATTTATAGACGTAAGACGTCGCGAGGAAGAGGAGAGAGAAATGATGGTGTGGTGTGGAGGAGCGGTGTGCCTCGGACGCCGCGCGTGTATCTTGGACGGTGGTAAGGTGGTATTATAGGTTCTGGAATATGTTTGCTGCTGGCTGCTGTGTGCGTACTGTACAAGTGGGGGTTATTGTTGCTTCGGAGATGCAGCGCGGCAGTGGCTAGTGGTTGTTGGTTGGCGGCAAGAGTTGTTAAAAGCAGCCGCCGAAGGAAGGAGTGAGATAGGCAGAGGGTGCCACGAACTGCTGCGCCACCGCGACGACGAGCGGCCAAGAGGTATACCTTCGCTTTGCTGGATGGACGGCGCCGCGGCCTACTTAAAAACACAAGTGAACCGACGCCGACCAACGTCCACTACAACCCCGACCCCGCAACAAACCGACCGGCCGACGGTCCTTCCACCCCCTCAACGTCTTAGCCGCCCCCGCACATAAACCAACACGCGCACAAATTGCTGACCCCCTCCTCGTTCTCTCTCTCTTTCTTCGTCCAATATTTTGGCAATAGCCTTGGCTAAACCAAAATAAAATAAATTATCCGCCCTCTCACCGTAACATTACTCATTCCAGCACATAGCCACTACACCACAACACAACACCGACGTCACTTCCGCCACACTTTCTTCTTCCACATATTTTTTTTTACCTTCGTCCCAATTATGAAATATGATCAATCTATCGAATTCAAGTAAAATTTAGATCAGTGAATTTATTAAAATTATAATATTTTTCAACATTCAATTATAAAGCCTGAATTTAATATGAAGCGTTGATATTTTCACTCATTTATTGTAATGACTAGTTTCTTGAACTGGTTACTTATTGACGTAATTTATTTACAATCTATTTATTAGAATATTTATCAAATCAATTCGCTATTGCATTAAGAACTTGCTGCCTAGTAGTAGCATTCCTCAACGTTTATACATCTCTTTAATTAAATCTAAATTGAAGATATAAGGGATTGAAACGCTTCAATCGTCTTGTACGAGTCAAGCCGATCCATGTATTTCTTGGAGAAATATTTGGCAATCTCTTCCACTGTCACAATTTCAAAGTATTGGATTGGAATACTTGAATTTGTTTAATATTAGTTCCCCACAATTGAATACTTTATATCCAAACTAGTTTTAGTAAAACTGTATACACTAGTAACTTATTCTCCATAGTCAATTGCGAATTTGCCTGTACCAACTTTCAAAGTGTCAAGTTCCAAGTAAGTCTTGTGACCAGGTGCATACTCAGGTTTCTCATCTTTGTAGATGATGGAACTAATTTGTTGTCGAGCTTAAGATAAATCTTATTTTAAGGTGAAGGTAATACGTACTAATTTCGATTGATTTATTTCTTAAGCCATATCTCAAATTAACTTTATCTTGAAGATATTAAGATATAATTAAGGGGTTTAATCGATATATAATGGACCTATCTTTGAGTTGAAAGGTTTGCTCCTGATGCAACGTGTTCAACAAGAGCCGTCCAATTACTGCTTGGGCAAGCTCCCAGGTTTTCTTCTAGAATTACAAGTTCATTTTCACCTACCATCTAATACTTTTTCCTCGGTAACCCTCATGACATGCCCATGGATCGTGAGATCAAGAATAGTAATGTAACAGTACAAACGTAGAACTAATGACAAGGAAACATAAAAAAGTGTAAATAAGAAATTAGTGCTCGTTGTTGAGTGAGTGAAAGAGAGTCTCTGGAAGAAGTGAGTCCTTCCAAATCTCCAACTCGAAGAAAAGGATATCGCGCCCAAGATCTGTTTACACATTGCAACCCACGCCCAGTTCGAAGTTAAGATTTTTGTATTTCACGGCCGATACCCCGGCGTGTTATAATAGTCAAAAAGATAAATGGTGCGACTGTTTTCATAACTGTATTTTAAATTATTAAATTTTATAATAAAAATCTAGACCTGCATATAAATAAATTTAAGCAATCAAAACTTATTCGAATAAAATGATCCGAATTCTTAACATTAAAATTATTAATATTTATTATGTGGATTGTAAAATAACTAAAATAGCTATCATTTTATATATTATAATTATACTTAAATTTATGAATGTACAAATTTTAAAAAAAATTCATATAAAAAATACAGATCTTAATTGTGACATCTTTTATTACATGAGTTTTAAAGTCCATAGAGATGTTAATATTATAAGTTTTATCACTATATGTTTTCCATAAGCCTTTAGTTTGCTTATTCATCTTTGAAATACCGATGTGCATCAAAATTATAAAACATTATTTACTGAATATAAAATTATCTTGCAAATCTAAGATAATAGCACAAAAACTACTTCTAACTTCAAGTGTCATACACCAAAATATGGGAATCGCCACATATAATTGCCACATATCATTGATTTCTAAGTATTCGAAAATATACCCTGCATTTTTCAATATTTCACTATGTTCAAGCATATTTTATTGATGTACATAAATCTCTCACATACATTTATTTGAATACAATCTCGATTACTAATAGAAAATGTTCAATTGAAAACACAATAAATTATGTATTGACAAGGACCAACATCTGTCATTTATCTCACCTAAACGTCAAAATAAAACCTGACTCCAATATTCAGTTCGAGCACTTAAGCAAAAATGCAAATTTTCATCGAGAAATGACTCCCAAACTTTGCTGTAGTTAATTAGCGTATAAATTTATTTGATAACGATGTTTTTGGACACTTTCGGAAAATTTAAAAAAAATAAAACAAAACATACAACTATAACACATACAGCTATCACTACTTTTTGTATTCCTTTATCACCAGTTTTACATTTGCACCGTTACACAACATTTGATAACTTCTGCAAAAAAACGAGTGCTGGTAAATCATTACGACATTAATGCGCAGAAGTGTCATTACCATTTTATTTATGTACGCCTATTTTCGTGTGTTTTTGTTTGTTATTCAGACAAAATTCGGTACTGTGAATGGATTAATTCCTATGGAAAAAATTCGTTTCATGTTTGTGCTTTTTAATATTCATCATCCCCTCGAGAACGGATTAATGACGAATATTGCAGTTCCACTTTATAGATAAATTAAAACATCTATGCTATAAGATTCTAGATATTAGCAAATTTATATTTAAGAGTCATTCATTCTTTGTTTATATATTTTTTTCATGCACTTTTGCTTATAATATAACAATATATAGACTATTTTTAATACACACTATATACACATTTGTATTGGTGTACGAGGGCAGTTTTAATAGTTAAAAAAGAGGTATTTTTACGATTTTTCCAATTGATCCAACAAGCTTTTACCTTTCTCAACATAATATATTAACAAAATTCCATTTGCATCACTTACAGAATTTGCTGTCTTTGGTTTACTTGAACCAGCTTTTAACCATAGTTTAGATTGTCAAAGTTTTGCATACAGGTTTCATCCATAGTTATAAATTGACGAACAAAATCAGTTTCATTCTTGTTAAAACGATCCAAAGACGCTTGAGTAATTCGCATCTTACACAAAGTTCTTCATCTTTAATTCTACATGCAAAATATGGAAAACTCATTGTGTTGAAATGCCTATGCTATTTCGCGTACTTTCACTGGAATTTTAATATTTTCTAAGCATGTTGCAGTTTTTGAACACCCACTACTTCAACGATTGTTTATCCAAGTTTTAACTTCAAACTTTAACTTTTAAGAGCATCTATGGGCATTTGTAAATGAAGAAAATAATACATTTATCATCTTGGTATCAATTTCTGGTGCCGATAAACCTTCCAAAACAAAGAATTTTATTACAGAACGATACTCGTGTTTTCTTGATAATTGATAAACAGATTAAATTAAAATTGTTACTATATATTTTGATATTTTAAAATTGGATAAAAAAATCGTTTTATTACCAGATTATAATATTATTTATAAAAAGAAAAAATATTGTTAATTTGCAAACAATTGTTTAAAATTTTAATTTTAGATTTAAAAAAAAAACTAGTATTTAATTAATTGTACATATATCTAATGTTAAATACCAAATAACTTGTATTATGAACGCAACTGTTAATTAAACATAACGTGTATACCTGCAGCGTAATACCAACGTTAAACGATTAAATTAAAAATAAGTAACCTTTATATAATGGAATTCGTAACACTTAGAGTGTAATTCCATTAATAATAGTGCATTATTATTTAATAACTACATTTCTTCATCTACGAAACAAGGTATTTTATGCAATATTTATGGTTTACTAGAACTATCAAAAAGGATTAAATTAATAAATAAGAAGCAACTTTTACTAATTGTAAAGTGCACACATTTTCAATTTTAAACTTGATAAAATCTCATTATCAAATATATTCAATTTAGTAGTTAAAACCAATATTTTGATATTTTAATAAAAATAATTTAAGTTGAAGGTTTATATAGGTCGAAAAAATAAACTCCAAATAGACAACCAAAAATTTACATCATCATTTATTGGAAACTATTCTAAGTTAATTTCATAAAATAAAAATCTACTAAAATTCTAATGATATTAGATATTATTAGTCATTGGAATCTGTAACTAGTTAGTTTAGTTAAAAACAAACTGAGACTAGTCAAGGTTTTGTTATAATCTGTATTAGTAGAATTATTAGCTATAACTTTCTAGACTTATAGGATTAATCTACAAAATTATTTAACACTAAAAGTGCCAATATAATACCAAAACTGGGGGGGCGGTAAAAACTCCGTAAATACAATTTACATTTTTCAATTTTTCATTCCCTCTAATAATATGTCGAATAAATATTGATAAGGTTTTATACGTTTTATACGATTTTTCCCGAAAATAGAAAATGTTTGAGGAAATAAATACTACAAAATTAAGAAGAATGAAATGACAATGCTATATTTAAGAAATTGTTCACCAATGTTCGAAAACAAAAAAATATCATCCATTTAAAATGTTAATCTAGAATAACTTTTCATAGAATTGACAAAATTAATGGATAACTCAGTTTAATAAGATATATAATGTGTAATCAATAAAACAATGAAGAATTATAGTTAAATATGGTTTTCTAAATTTTAACAGCAATCTATCACAAAAAGGACATTAAAAGGAAGTCAACAGTAATCATATTTATAAATTAACTTATAATTAGTTAATTAATTAATTTTAAGTGGTAAGTCTAGTACCTTATACTTTTTAAGTCCATATGTTTGTATTTGATTAACTAGTATATTTAGTTTTAGCTAGGTTATTTGGGTGTAATTGTAGTCTATCTTGCTACCTTTCATTATAACTTGTAATTACACTATTAACTGTTTCCATTTGTAAATTACTGTGTATAACACTATTAGAGACGTTGTATGCAATATTTTTGATTGAAAATACTGGAGAATTTCGATATTAGAGTTGCTCGCAACTGTATTCCTTAGGGCCATACTGGTTTGAGAATGGATTTATATATTAATAATTTGTTTTCTATTTTATCATTGATTTTCTTACTAGCAGCCAATACTTTTGGTTGAATTTCACTTTATCCATATATTTTTCTTCCAGTTAAATCGTCTATCCAAATGCATTCCAAAGTATTTTACGTGCTCATCTCGTGATACTACTTTGTTGTTTAAAGTTACGGTTGAACATATTGTCTTTCTCATAGTAAAGGTCGATTTCTTTTCGTTCTCTTTAATACGCCAGTGTCTGATTCAACACAATTTGCAAATTTTGCAAAACAACTTTCGGATTACTATCAGATGACATTAGTGCTTTTTGATCAGCGAATGTAGCGACATTTATTTTATTTGGTGTTGGGAGATATGATGTGAATGTGAGATTCAGAATAGGTTCAAGTAAACAGTAATTTGGTATAATTTTAAAATTACAACAATCTAATACACAAGAATTATGTATGTAATGCGTTGACCTTATTCGAAACTCAATAATAATCTCCTATTCTTCATTTATTCAAAGTAAATTTTGTTCATTACTTATCTCTGAAGGTTCATAATTTTCGCTTATATACAAATCTATTTCAAGTACCTGTTTATCTTTTTAGGGATATTTTTAATCCATGTAATTTATTTATGTAATAACTTTTCACTTTCTTATTATTTTTTGGTATACATTTATTTCTTCAAAATTGCACTTGTGGCATAAAATTCTGCTATTACCTAGAGTTACAAAAATGTACTCTTTTGGTTGTATACAAATCTGTTTAATAAATTACCTGTTCATCTTTTTAGAAACACTTTTACTTTATGTTATTTATTTATCTAATAACTTTGATTTTCACTTTTTTGATATTATTTGGTATAAATTTATTTCTTCAAAAATGCACTTTAGCATATAATTTTGCTCTCACCGAAAGTTATAAGACTGTGCACTCTATCATCCAACTGAAAGTTATAATAACAAATCTTCTTTTTTTATAAATCATAAGAAAGCTCAATCTGCTTCTGTTCAACGATCTTTCTATATAAAAAATTCTATACTCATTTAAAAAAAGTCATAAATGATAAAAGTGATGATGACATTACCTTTGCTCATCTCTAGAATGATCATATAGAAAAAAAAATGTAAAGCGTAAAAAAAAATTTAAAGCGTATTAAATATAAAAAAATCGTGATCAAATTAATTCACCATATATTAATTCACTCAAATACACAATTTTCATTATATGTAAACATATTTTTCTAAATATTAACCACAAGTCAATATCATTTTTAAACTCCAACAGTCTAATATATCAAATGTATTATTTTCTTTTAAATTATCGTTTTAAAACATTGCAAGTATAATTTGCTTTAATTGTTTATTTTATTTTGAATAAAATCACTTAATTTTTAAAGGTAATAAAACACTTTAGTCAGAATACAAGTTAAATTTTTCATTTTTTCATCCCCTCTAATAATATATTGTTTAGACATTACTTTTGTATTGTTTGTTTAATTTTAAGAGAATATATATTGTCATGTTTAATTAGAACAACTTTAAAAATAAAGTTACAGATTTTTGTCGGAAATAGAAAATTAATTATTTTTCAAACAAATAAAAGTTTTATTAAATAAAGAGTTGATTGATTGTGATTTCATATAACAATTTTAATAGTAACAGTTTTTTCTTAAAAAAATCAATTTTAAACCAAAAACTTCTTCAATTTAATCTTAATTTTTTTGTCTTTATTTTCAGAATCTTTCACTAAAAAATCTTCTATATTCAATTAATTTCTAATATCCACTCATCGACATTTTTAAAATCTGCTAATTGGATAACCAACCATCTGAATAACTTTATTTCAATTTCTAGGATGTTATTTTCTTCTTCCAGTACCTCTGGTTATATTTCGTCTACTATTATCGGGCGTTGGCCTTAAATTGTTTTTTTTTATGATAAATGTGTCTTAAAATTGTGGACTTCGTTATGTTGGTTATTAAACCAAATTAAAATATTTTTTAAATAAAAACACACATTCCATATAAATGAAATTATTTTTAAATAATAATAATATTTATTGCAACAATAGATTTTAAAAATTAGAAAAAAAAGAAAACTTAATACAATAATAAAAATATCGACTATATATAAGTCTATCTACGCTGAAAATAATAATATAATGTACAAGAACTCATAAAAAACATCAAAATTATAACGGTACTTCTTAAGTTGCCAATATGTGCTCGTAAATATTATAGTAAAAGTAGGAAATTCGTTCTCTGACTCCGACTCTTAAAATGTAATACCGGTAAATTGTGATATTGGAAGATGTGGAGCAAAGCTTTGAAAATAATAAGCCAATGCGTTCCAAAATGGTTGTAATATTAGTATATTCATAAAGTAGTTTGCTGGGTGGATTATTTTTATTAATATTGATTGATCAAATAATTACAACATACACTAATGGAATTTAAATAATTCTATAAGAAATTAATGTACATTCATAAAATACAAATTTAATTAATAAATTCGTAATGTGAAATCTCATATATAACTGTAAAACGCTTATTAAATTGTGAATTGCGATAATTGATGAATTTATAAAAGCCCGAGTCTGGCATATGTAAATCACACGGAAGATTTTATTATACCCCCAAAGTATACGTTAATCGCAACTTAAATCATGTTAATTTATTATCGTGTTTGTGTATTTACGCCAAATTGTTTGTTTATTTATTATTTTTTTTCCGCGATAAATAACAATGATATATCGAGGGAAGTTTATGACGACGATAAATAATTCCGGATGATCTGTCCGCCAATAAAGTCCACATCCGCATAAATATGATTTATAATTAGTCGATATTCGCCGCGGGACCAATCTATTATATATTATTATTATAATATTAGTACAGTGTGCGCTTCGCTTCGGCCTAATGAAATATTAATAATCGCGCTCTAGTTTAGCACCAGATTCCGGTCTCGCGTTAATCCCGATAATGCATTATTGGCAGCGCATTTTTGATGTTGATTGATGGCCTGTAATCATGGCACTATCACATTATAAAGTAGCTTCTAATACAAAGTGAGCAATCGCTGCCGCACTGAAAAGATATTGGATGTAGGCCAACTTATTACTACCCCTAACATCCCCTTAACACACAAATTCCTCGTGCTGTTTATACTACTTATACTTATGATAATAGATTGCCTCTACTCATCGCCAGCTAACATGATATCAATCGATATCACACTAATTTACAAAGCTAAAACTAATCTACTTTCAAGAACTTATTTTATATTTATATCCTATTTTAATAATATGATTATACTAAATTATTTAATGCTTAAAATTATTATTCAATAACTTATGAAAAGAATATATATTAAATTATTTTTTTTATATTGTAATATTTTTATTTACAAATTATTATACGATCGCGTTTGATATTAAATAAGTGAGATTTCCCGGTGGATGTTTAATTAATAATTTACCTAAATCTATATACTAAATCTAATGATTTATAGATTTATTGTTGTTTTAATGTTATCAAGTAAATTAATAGGTTATGTGATTCCAATCTAACTTCGTATTTACTACTAAAAAATATTGGGTCGAGTCCATAAGTAACTTTCGATGCAGCTAGGTAGAATCTAATGTTCATATCTACCCGCCATGAGTTACCATGACAACAAGTTTTTGTTTTCACTATATAGACCTTCCGACTTTGAGAAGAACATTTTAAAGGCAATATGGGAGCAAAATCCACGTCAACCAACAAGAGGTATAGCAGAAAGGTTGAATACATCACAATCAACTGTTAACCACCACCTGGAGAAGTTAGGGAAAGTCAGCAAGTTAGGAGTATGGTTACGTCACAATCTCATGTTAATCCCCACAAGTCTGCTCTCACGGGTAAAAATTGAGACATTTTTAAATAGGATTGTATCAGGCGATGAAAAATGGTTTACCTATGACAATATAGTCCGCAAAAGTCTGTGGTTTGATAAGACCCCTATCAGATCCTAAAGCAAACATCCATGGCAAAAAGATTGTATTGTGTGTATGGTGGGATTGTCAAGGAATAATTCACCACGAGTTGTTGAAGTCAAATTTAACGATTACTGCGGGTAGATACGTTCAGCAGTTGCAAAGACTGCAAGAGAAACTCCTGCACTCGTCAATCGCAAAAACGTCATTCTTTTACACGATAATTTGCGACCACATACAGCAAAGCAGACTCAAGAAAAAAATCTTGAATTTGGATGGTCTGTCCGTTCCCCAACCAAAGCAGCCATATCTCTCCAAACCTCCTGCCTTAACTTGGAGTCCTGGATGCGCAGATGGTGCAAATCCTTCCAAATCCAAACTTGTAACCTTCCACCATCGCAAAACCCTGCAACCTCACTCAATTACCCTCTGGAACTCCACCATCCCTGAATCGCAATCCGCGACCTACCTTGGTAACCAACTCTTCTACACTCTCAACCCCATCCACACCATTAACCCCTTACTCAAAAAAGCCATCCTTCGCCTCAACCTCCTGTCCTGTCTGCGTTACAAAAGAAGAGGCTGCTCATCCAAAACCCTCCTTCACACCTACAAAGTCTTCATCCGCCCTCTGCTAACCTACCCAATCATACAGTACACCATCTCCTCTCCCAAAGAATATAGAAGAATCCATCAATTCGAAAGGAAATCCATCCGCAAAATCCTCCGCCTTGACTACAAATATCCCTCTGCCACCCTATACAATTTTGTATCCTTCCTAACCATCCATGACCATATAAAAAAACTCCAAGACCGCTTCGTATCCCGAATATCCCTCCTAGAGCACCACACCCTGTCTCTCTTCAAACTCCCTTCTGGGGCATCCCTCTCAAAAGTCCCAAAACACATCCCCCTGTTGTGCTAGCTCGTAATACCGAATCCAATGACCCTATCCTCACCTCACTACTCCAAACAATAAACGAAAAATTCCTTCCTTCTACCTAATCACAATAACCATCTTTTCTCTTCTCTTTTTGCTAGTCACTAAGTCCCATTATATTGCTCATTTAACCTAGTTTTAAATATTAACTCACAGAAATATTATCTCAAGACCGCAAAAGGCTGAAGCCCACATCGGTCACTATTTAAATTTTATTAGCAAAATGTATTGTACCATCTAAATAAAAGATATTTTAAATTGAAATTGGATTTCCTGTTTTACCACATCCACCTTACTCTCCGGATCTTGCCCCTACAGACTACCACGTTTTCTGTTCCTTACAAAACTTTTTTAATGGAAAAACCTTCAATTCTGAAGAGCAAGTCAGGCAGGCTGTCGAAAACTTCTTCCAGTCCAAACCAGCCACATTTTACAAGGAAGGAATTGATAAATTGCGAGGAAGATGGGAGAAGGTTATAGATAATAGTGGTAAATACATTATAAATTAATATAATTTTGTTATTTGATGAGAGCAAAATAAATGTCTTATAAAAAACGGAAGTTACTTATGACTCGAGCTAATAGTATTATATCTTCAAAGAAGTCCATATGAAGGTCTTTATGTATTTATCTATTCGTGACCAACCATGTGGCTATGATAACATTTCTTAGACATTTTCACTAAAATAATTTAAATAAAAATTAAATGTTCGATTTGCTGCACCTCATAATTGGATGCCATACGTTCATATATCAGTAACTTATTCGTCCCCTACTTTTGTTTGCCCTAATAGCCAGTACAGTTATATTTAACTTAATTTCCAGTTATTATCTTTTAGCCTGAATGTGATCTTTCCAGGTAAACCGTCTGCCGAGATGCATGCCAGAATATGATACTTTCGTTTATTTGAAGAAATCTTGGACTTTAAGTCTTACTGTTGGGCACATGTCTTTATTTAGTGTGTATGTGAGATGCACAGATTTCAGTTCGTTAACTAATATTCTGCACTTTTTAAGCCATTTCTGTAATTTATCTAAATGTTCAGTCTAATTTACATACGATGCTAAGATTGATGTATTATTATTTTTTTGAATGTCTGCCGTTTATAAAAGGTAAAGCAGTGGTCCCACTTCCCTGTAGCACCCCTAATTCTGTTGGGTGTAAATCGGTGTATTGGTCTTCAAGTTTTACCTGAAACATTTTATTCTCGAGATGTGATTTCATTATTTTATAGTAATTAAATGACAAGTTCTTCTTAATTTTGTATAATAATCGAATATTTTAAATTTTCAAAAATATTTCATCTAGATGTGGGTAATGGATTTTTTTCTATAACAACTATTTTAATATATTACAAAAGGACATTTAGTAATGGAAAACTGAACAGTATCCATTTGTATTAGTTTAATCTATGTGGTAAATCCTCTATATTGCACTTTTAAGTCTGCATGTTTGGGTTTAATTAACTAGCAGTTTTTCCGCTATTTTTTTTAATGTGATTGTAATTTTTCTTGAAACCTTTCACTAGAGTGAATTGTACGCAATATTTTTTATAGAAATCACTACAAAATTTCGATTTAAAGTGAGTTTGAGGATAGATTTGTATATTAATAGTTTGTTGATAAGCTTTAAAATGTTTGTACATATTGTCCTTGCATATTGGATAATAAGTTCTTTCTCACCCTATTTTTCTGTTTAATCTTTAAATGCGAAATTCAATAAGATATTTTCTGACATTTCTTAAGAAATTACTGATATTTTTTGTTAAATATTAGCGGTAATTTTGTTAATTATATTAGACAATAAAACTGATTACCGGTAATGGAATATCTATTTTTTTTTTATATAAAATCTATGACAAAATAATACAAATAATAGACAAATAATATTTCAGTTGATTTTCATATTTAATGCTTAAATTGAAATAAATTTTAAGCTTATTTAAAAAAAAACTATTAATTTTAATAATAGTAATTATATATACAAAATTAAAACATACATTTACAATCATATTAAAGAGAAAAATAATTAATTGGTACGAAACCATAAGACCCAATTAATTTATTACTTCTTTCTTTATTTCGTATTTTTTTAACTTTAACTCATAATACCCATTGCTTAAAATTTACTTTCAGCGAAATTTGTTGTTGGAAATGAAAGTAATAATTTGTTATTGCCAACCAACATTCAGATATATTAATCTGTTTACCTTTACACTTCATATCCAAAGTCGTATTCGTTGATAGTTCTGTAGTTTACTTTCATGCAACATTTCATTTTGAGAAGATTTTATCGAATCTTAAAAAAAATACAATTATTTTCTTGATTTATTTAAATTTTCCACTTATATTTGTTCACATCCCACTTTTCTTTCTATAAAAACACATTTGGATGACCATATATCTTACAGTAGCTGTATAATTCTTGGAATCATAGACATAATTAAGATGATCTCTTTCCCACATGATCTCATGCAAATTTCTACAACAAAAACTCTCATTTCGTTATAAACTTTATTCATCCAAAAACGTTGCCAATCACTGGACCAATACAATCTCATTTTAATATTATTCTATATTCTGTTTTTAAAATATTTTTTACTGTCCTAAACTTGTTTTGTTCACTAGATTTCACTTTTCAAATAAAAAAAACATTTAATAATATTATTGCTGTATTTATTATATTTATCATCAAATTTCATATTCGGGACCTTAAAAATTATTATTTTCTTTCAAATATTCATGAAAATTTATCAATAAACTGATAAACACATTTTATATGTAAACTGAAACATTTTACATAATCTTTCAGTGATTTCATTTTAAAATAAAATTAAAATAAAAAGAGAAAACATTTATTATTGCTGTAATTATTATGTTTTTCATCAAATTTCATATTCGGGACCTTAAAAATTAATATTTTCTTTCAAATATTTATGAAAATTTATCAATAAACTAATTTTAAACACATTTTATATATAAACTGAAACATTTTACATAATCTTTCAGTGATTTCATTTTAAAATAAAATTAAAATAGAAGAGAAAACATTTATTATTGCTGTAATTATTATGTTTTTCATCAAATTTCATATTCGGGACCTTAAAAATTATTATTTTCTTTCAAATATTTATGAAAATTTATCAATAAACTAATTTTAAACACATTTTATATATAAACTGAAACATTTTACATAATCTTTCAGTGATTTCATTTTACAATAAAATTAAAATAGAAGAGAAAACATTTATTATTGCTGTAATTATTATGTTTTTCATCAAAGTCCATATTCGGGACCTTAAAAATTATTATTTTCTTTCAAATATTTATGAAAATTTATCAATAAACTGATTTTAAACACATTTTATATATAAACTGAAACATTTTACATAATCTTTCAGTGATTTCATTTTAAAATAAAATTAAAATAGAAGAGAAAACATTTATTATTGATGTAATTATTATGTTTTTCATCAAATTTCATATTCGGGACCTTAAAAATTATTATTTTCTTTCAAATATTTATGAAAATTTATCAATAAACTGATTTTAAACACATTTTATATATAAACTGAAACATTTTACATAATCTTTCAGTGATTTCATTTTAAAATAAAATTAAAATAGAAGAGAAAACATTTATTATTGCTGTAATTATTATGTTTTTCATCAAAGTCCATATTCGGGACCTTAAAAATTATTATTTTCTTTCAAATATTTATGAAAATTTATCAATAAACTGATTTTAAACACATTTTATATATAAACTGAAACATTTTACATAATCTTTCAGTGATTTTATTTTAAAATAAAATTAAAATAGAAGAGAAAACATTTATTATTGCTGTAATTATTATGTTTTTCATCAAATTTCATATTCGGGACCTTAAAAATTATTATTTTCTTTCAAATATTTATGAAAATTTATCAATAAACTGATTTTAAACACATTTTATATATAAACTGAAACATTTTACATAATCTTTCAGTGATTTTATTTTAAAATATAATTAAAATAGAAGAGAAAACATTTATTATTGCTGTAATTATTATGTTTTTCATCAAATTTCATATTCGGGACCTTAAAAATTATTATTTTCTTTCAAATATTTATGAAAATTTATCAATAAACTGATTTTAAACACATTTTATATATAAACTGAAACATTTTACATAATCTTTCAGTGATTTTATTTTAAAATAAAATTAAAATAGAAGAGAAAACATTTATTATTGCTGTAATTATTATGTTTTTCATCAAATTTCATATTCGGGACCTTAAAAATTATTATTTTCTTTCAAATATTTATGAAAATTTATCAATAAACTGATTTTAAACACATTTTATATATAAACTGAAACATTTTACATAATCTTTCAGTGATTTCATTTTAAAATAAAATTAAAATAAAAAGAGAAAACATTTATTATTGCTGTAATTATTATGTTTTTCATCAAATTTCATATTCGGGACCTTAAAAATTATTATTTTCTTTCAAATATTTATGAAAATTTATCAATAAACTGATTTTAAACACATTTTATATATAAACTGAAACATTTTACATAATCTTTCAGTGATTTCATTTTAAAATAAAATTAAAATAGAAGAGAAAACATTTATTATTGCTGTAATTATTATGTTTTTCATCAAATTTCATATTCGCGACCTTAAAAATTATTATTTTCTTTCAAATATTTATTAAAATTTATCAATAAACTGATTTTAAACACATTTTATATATAAACTGAAACATTTTACATAATCTTTCAGTAATTTCATTTTAAAATAAAATTAAAATAAAAAGAGAAAACATTTATTATTGCTGTAATTATTATGTTTTTCCTCAAATTTCATATTCGGGACCTTAAAAATTATTATTTTCTTTCAAATATTTATGAAAATTTATCAATAAACTGATTTTAAACACATTTTATAAATAAACTGAAACATTTTACATAATCTTTCAGTGATTTCATTTTAAAATAAAAAGAGAAAACATTTATTATTGCTGTAATTATTATGTTTTTTATCAAATTTCATATTCGGGACCTTAAAAATTATTATTTTCTTTCAAATATTTATGAAAATTTATCAATAAACTGATTTTAAACACATTTTATATATAAACTGAAACATTTTACATAATCTTTCAGTGATTTAATTTTAAAATAAAATTAAAATAAAAACAGAAAACATTTATTATTGCTGTAATTATTATGTTTTTCATCAAATTTCATATTCGGGACCTTAAAAATTATTATTTTCTTTCAAATATTTATGAAAATTTATCAATAAACTGATTTTAAACACATTTTATATATAAACTGAAACATTTTACATAATCTTTCAGTGATTTCATTTTAAAATAAAATTAAAATAGAAGAGAAAACATTTATTATTGCTGTAATTATTATGTTTTTCATCAAATTTCATATTCGCGACCTTAAAAATTATTATTTTCTTTCAAATATTTATTAAAATTTATCAATAAACTGATTTTAAACACATTTTATATATAAACTGAAACATTTTACATAATCTTTCAGTAATTTCATTTTAAAATAAAATTAAAATAAAAAGAGAAAACATTTATTATTGCTGTAATTATTATGTTTTTCCTCAAATTTCATATTCGGGACCTTAAAAATTATTATTTTCTTTCAAATATTTATGAAAATTTATCAATAAACTGATTTTAAACACATTTTATAAATAAACTGAAACATTTTACATAATCTTTCAGTGATTTCATTTTAAAATAAAATTAAAATAAAAAGAGAAAACATTTATTATTGCTGTAATTATTATGTTTTTTATCAAATTTCATATTCGGGACCTTAAAAATTATTATTTTCTTTCAAATATTTATGAAAATTTATCAATAAACTGATTTTAAACACATTTTATATATAAACTGAAACATTTTACATAATCTTTCAGTGATTTCATTTTAAAATAAAATTAAAATAAAAACAGAAAACATTTATTATTGCTGTAATTATTATGTTTTTCATCAAATTTCATATTCGGGACCTTAAAAATTATTATTTTCTTTCAAATATTTATGAAAATTTATCAATAAACTGATAAACACATTTTATAGGTAAACTGAAACATTTTACATAATCTTTCAGTGATTTCATTTTAAAATAAAATTAAAATAGAAGAGAAAACATTTATTATTGCTGTAATTATTATGTTTTTCATCAAATTTCATATTCGGGACCTTAAAAATTATTATTTTCTTTCAAATATTTATGAAAATTTATCAATAAACTAATTTTAAACACATTTTATATGTAAACTGAAATATTTTACATAATCTTTCAGTGATTTCATTTTAAAATAAAATTAAAATTAAAATATAAAGAGAAAACATTTATTATTGCTGTAATTATTATGTTTTTCATCAAATTTTATATTCGGGACCTTAAAAATTATTATTTTCTTTCAAATATTTATGAAAATTTATCAATAAACTTATTTTAAACACATTTTATATATAAACTGAAACATTTTACATAATCTTTCAGTGATTTCATTTTAAAATAAAATTAAAATTAAAATAAAAAGAGAAATCATTTATTATTGCTGTAATTATTATGTTTTTCATTAAATTTTATATTCGGGACCTTAAAAATTATTATTTTCTTTCAAATATTTATGAAAATTTATCAATAAACTAATTTTAAACACATTTTATATATAAACTGAAATATTTTACATAATCTTTCAGTGATTTCATTTTAAAATAAAATTAAAATAAAAAGAGAAAACATTTATTATTGCTGTAATTATTATGTTTTTCATCAAATTTTATATTCGGGACCTTAAAAATTATTATTTTCTTTCAAATATTTATGAAAATTTATCAATAAACTAATTTTAAACACACTTTATATATAAACTGAAACATTTTACTTAATCTTTCAGTGATTTCATTTTAAAATAAAATTAAAATAAAAAGAGAAAACATTTATTATTGCTGTAATTATTATGTTTTTCATCAAATTTCATATTCGGGACCTTAAAAATTATTATTTTATTTCAAATATTTATGAAAATTTATCAATAAACTAATTTTAAACACATTTTATATATAAACTGAAATATTTTACATAATCTTTCAGTGATTTCATTTTAAAATAAAATTAAAATAAAAAGAGAAAACATTTATTATTGCTGTAATTATTATGTTTTTCATCAAATTTCATATTCGGGACCTTAAAAATTATTATTTTCTTTCAAATATTTATGAAAATTTATCAATAAACTGATTTTAAACTCATTTTATATAAAAACTGAAACATTTTACATAATCTTTCAGAGATTTCATTTTAAAATAAAATTAAAATTAAAATAAAAAGAGAAAACATTTATTATTGCTGTAATTATTATGTTTTTCATCAAATTTTATATTCGGGACCTTAAAAATTATTATTTTCTTTCAAATATTTATGAAAATTTATCAATAAACTAATTTTAAACACACTTTATATATAAACTGAAACATTTTACTTAATCTTTCAGTGATTTCATTTTAAAATAAAATTAAAATAAAAAGAGAAAACATTTATTATTGCTGTAATTATTATGTTTTTCATCAAATTTCATATTCGGGACCTTAAAAATTATTATTTTATTTCAAATATTTATGAAAATTTATCAATAAACTAATTTTAAACACATTTTATATATAAACTGAAATATTTTACATAATCTTTCAGTGATTTCATTTTAAAATAAAATTAAAATAAAAAGAGAAAACATTTATTATTGCTGTAATTATTATGTTTTTCATCAAATTTCATATTCGGGACCTTAAAAATTATTATTTTCTTTCAAATATTTATGAAAATTTATCAATAAACTGATTTTAAACTCATTTTATATAAAAACTGAAACATTTTACATAATCTTTCAGAGATTTCATTTTAAAATAAAATTAAAATTAAAATAAAAAGAGAAAACATTTATTATTGCTGTAATTATTATGTTTTTCATCAAATTTTATATTCGGGACCTTAAAAATTAATATTTTCTTTCAAATATTTATGAAAATTTATCAATAAACTGATAAACACATTTTATATGTAAACTGAAACATTTTACAAAATCTTTCAGTGATTTCATTTTAAAATAAAATTAAAATAAAAAGAGAAAACATTTATTATTGCTGTAATTATTATGTTTTTCATCAAATTTCATATTCGGGACCTTAAAAATTATTATTTTCTTTCAAATATTTATTAAAATTTATCAATAAACTGATTTTAAATACATTTTATATATAAACTGAAACATTTTACATAATCTTTCAGTGATTTCATTTTAAAATAAAATTAAAATAAAAAGAGAAAACATTTATTATTGCTGTAATTATTATGTTTTTCATCAAATTTCATATTCGGGACCTTAAAAATTAATATTTTCTTTCAAATATTTATGAAAATTTATCAATAAACTGATAAACACATTTTATATGTAAACTGAAACATTTTACAAAATCTTTCAGTGATTTCATTTTAAAATAAAATTAAAATAAAAAGAGAAAACATTTATTATTGCTGTAATTATTATGTTTTTCATCAAATTTCATATTCGGGACCTTAAAAATTATTATTTTCTTTCAAATATTTATTAAAATTTATCAATAAACTGATTTTAAATACATTTTATATATAAACTGAAACATTTTACATAATCTTTCAGTGATTTCATTTTAAAATAAAATTAAAATAAAAAGAGAAAACATTTATTATTGCTGTAATTATTATGTTTTTCATCAAATTTCATATTCGGGACCTTAAAAATTAATATTTTCTTTCAAATATTTATGAAAATTTATCAATAAACTGATAAACACATTTTATATGTAAACTGAAACATTTTACAAAATCTTTCAGTGATTTCATTTTAAAATAAAATTAAAATAAAAAGAGAAAACATTTATTATTGCTGTAATTATTATGTTTTTCATCAAATTTCATATTCGGGACCTTAAAAATTATTATTTTCTTTCAAATATTTATGAAAATTTATCAATAAACTAATTTTAAACACATTTTATATATAAACTGAAACATTTTACATAATCTTTCAGTGATTTCATTTTAAAATAAAATTAAAATAAAAAGAGAAAACATTTATTATTGCTGTAATTATTATGTTTTTCATCAAATTTCATATTCGGGACCTTAAAAATTAATATTTTCTTTCAAATATTTATGAAAATTTATCAATAAACTGATAAACACATTTTATATGTAAACTGAAACATTTTACAAAATCTTTCAGTGATTTCATTTTAAAATAAAATTAAAATAAAAAGAGAAAACATTTATTATTGCTGTAATTATTATGTTTTTCATCAAATTTCATATTCGGGACCTTAAAAATTATTATTTTCTTTCAAATATTTATTAAAATTTATCAATAAACTGATTTTAAATACATTTTATATATAAACTGAAACATTTTACATAATCTTTCAGTGATTTCATTTTAAAATAAAATTAAAATAAAAAGAGAAAACATTTATTATTGCTGTAATTATTATGTTTTTCATCAAATTTCATATTCGGGACCTTAAAAATTAATATTTTCTTTCAAATATTTATGAAAATTTATCAATAAACTGATAAACACATTTTATATGTAAACTGAAACATTTTACAAAATCTTTCAGTGATTTCATTTTAAAATAAAATTAAAATAAAAAGAGAAAACATTTATTATTGCTGTAATTATTATGTTTTTCATCAAATTTCATATTCGGGACCTTAAAAATTATTATTTTCTTTCAAATATTTATTAAAATTTATCAATAAACTGATTTTAAATACATTTTATATATAAACTGAAACATTTTACATAATCTTTCAGTGATTTCATTTTAAAATAAAATTAAAATAAAAAGAGAAAACATTTATTATTGCTGTAATTATTATGTTTTTCATCAAATTTCATATTCGGGACCTTAAAAATTAATATTTTCTTTCAAATATTTATGAAAATTTATCAATAAACTGATAAACACATTTTATATGTAAACTGAAACATTTTACAAAATCTTTCAGTGATTTCATTTTAAAATAAAATTAAAATAAAAAGAGAAAACATTTATTATTGCTGTAATTATTATGTTTTTCATCAAATTTCATATTCGGGACCTTAAAAATTATTATTTTCTTTCAAATATTTATGAAAATTTATCAATAAACTAATTTTAAACACATTTTATATATAAACTGAAACATTTTACATAATCTTTCGGTGATTTCATTTTGAAATAAAATTAAAATAGAAGAGAAAACATTTATTATTGCTATAATTATTATGTTTTTCATCAAATTTCATATTCGGGACCTTAAAAATTATTATTTTCTTTCAAATATTTATGAAAATTTATCAATAAACTGATTTTAAACACATTTTATATATAAACTGAAACATTTTACATAATCTTTCAGTGATTTCATTTTAAAATAAAATTAAAATGTTTTTCATCAAATTTCATATTCTGGACCTTAAGAATTATTATTTTCTTTCAAATATTTATGAAAATTTATCAATAAACTGATAAACACATTTTATATGTAACTGAAACATTTTACATAATCTTTCAGTGATTTCATTTTAAAATAAAATAAAAATCAAATAAAGAGAGAATATTTATCAAAAAACTTATGTTGAAAACATATTACATGTAAAATTAAATATTTTACATAATTTTTCAATGGTTTCATTTTAAAATAATCTTATTTTCTTTGAATATACAATGAAGATTTCTTATAACACTTATTAGATTTGAGTATTAGATCTTTCAAATCAGTTATCTGAGTTGATTTACAAAATTACAGTTTAAATCGTTTTTTTTGTGCAATAAATATTTTTTTATCAGATATTTCGTGCTCCATTTATTTTCAGATTTGAATTCACTAACTCAATACGATAATAGTTTCTATATCTATGCAACAACGATTTCATATTTATTTTGCAATATTTCGTCATAAAAAAGAAATCTAATGTTATTATTTTATGAATGAATCGATTTATAAGATTATAATTATAAAATATGTGTTAATTATATTTGTAAAGATATTATTAAATAATATAACATTTAATTGCAGACAATCTGAGTAAATCTAAAATTTACTTTATTTAAAAAAAAGTGGATAATTATCATAAACTAAAATATTAAATATAATATCTAACAGTGATGGCCTAAAACATAATTGAAAAAAAAAAAAATAATAATTTTTAGGCTACTAAAATTAGTTACTGTTTTCTATTTGCAAAATGCAATATTTTATTTTGAAACTGATGTTATTGTTTATGAATTAATCATTTTATAAGATCATAATTATAAAATATGTGTTAATTATTTTTGTATAGATATTATTGAACAATATAATAATTAATTATAGACAAACTGAGTAAATCTAACATTTACTTTATTCGAATAGCTAAAGAAAAAAAGTATCATATAATAGAAAAAGTAGAAAATTATCATAAACTAAAGTATTAAATATAATATATAATAGTGATGGTCAAAAATATAATTTATAATATTAATAATTATTTTTAAAACTATAATTATTAAGCTAGTTAAATTAGTTACTGTTTTCTATTTGCAAAATGCAATTTTTTTTAACTGTTAAAAAATAATTGTCCGAAATTCCATAGAATGTAAATTACAAATGATTATAGAAAGTAAACATTCGGGTTTTGTAAACCGGCAAGAATTTCGTATTACAATACAAATTATGCATTATTTAAACAAAATAATGCATTATTTAAAAATTCGACTTTTTCTTTTCAATAAAATACAATTTTGTTCATTCATTGATATATTTTGTAATTAAATAATTTAATTTGATTATTATAATTATAATATCTTGAAAACTAATTAGAACAAAATTACAATTATTTCCAACCGGTATTTAGTAAAAAATTGTTATTAAATTATTTTCCAAAGAAATGTACAAATAAAAACATAATTATTGAAGTTTAATTCAAGTTTATCATATATTATTTTGTGAGTGAATTAATAATAATTTTACTGCACAATTATTGATTAACACTGCACTAAATAAAGGCTTTTTTCTTTTTAGCTTATATTCTTCTTAAGGCAGGAGGATGAAATGATAAGCAGAGTCGTAAGTTAGCCATAGCAGGAGTGTTCGTTCTTGAGGAGAAAAATCCGGATTTGGCTCTCCAAATATGCTCTTGTGCTCGTGCTCTTGAGGAGATCAGAATAACAGAAGTAAGTTTGTCTTCTTCGAAAAAATGAAGTAGCACCCAGGACATTCATACTTAAGCTTAAGTTATTAAGTCCCAGTCCGACGTTGAAGATTGGATATTGCACGAGCTTTGCTTTATTAAAATTTTGTGAAATATCTAGAAAAAATTACATATATTCAAACCTGATTTCTGAGGAATTGATAATAACGTCGTTAGCGTTAAAAGGAAATATAACATTCATTAAACTTTTGCTAAAAAAATCGATGAATTTCTAGTACTCAAATCTCTTAAAATGAAATATTAGTAGTTGTCTATACCACTTCTGATCTGCTGGAAGTAAATCATAAAGATGATGATGAAAAGACTAAGGAAAACCATTTTGGTGCACATAATCCTGACATTGAAAAAGTAACGTATATAAACATTAATATTTTATATTAATTATACATATAATATATTTACACTATTTTTTACACGAATTTTTCAAGAACCAATCTACCGTATATAAACAGGTTTTAGTTTATAGTCCTATAAAATTATATTTATTCAAAAATGTCGCAAAGTTATTAAGTTATAAGCTGATGGATCCATATGGGCTATTCAAAATTATCGAGATTTTCTTTTACTAGTAAACAATAATTTTACCGAAGATTGCACTACTAGTTATTATTGCAATATTTTTATAGTATTTTAATTAACATTGACTAATTATGTATTTAATAAAAGTTTTATATATTAACAAAAAAAAACATACATTATTTATTTATTTTCTAAAGCAAAATTAATTCTATCAAAATTAAATAAAAAGGTCAAATATGAATAGTTTGTGTGTCGCTGTTAAATATGGAAAATTAATTCTGATTGTTGTTCACTTCTTAAGTTAATATTTCATGAAGACTATTCATCATCCATAAATTTAAGATTAAGAATCGCATAACTCCGAGTTTGTGTAAGTCGGGTAGCGTAAATTGAAGTATTACTATATTGTAAATCAGTAGTAGATGCTTTAGGTACAGGCTTTTACAACTAATTTTATAGGTAGAAATATTGATAATATCATTTTTTTATAATTTTCGTGATAATATGAATTATAACTTTAGGACAGCACAAAGAAACTCGCACAAATCATAATGATTCCAAAAATTTAAGAGAAACGTGCATATAGACCAATAAGTCTATTATCATTTTTATTGAAACTATTTGAAAAACTTTTCCTAAAGAGACTCCTACACATAATCCAACAAAAGGGACTTTTACTAGATCACCAGTTTGGATTTCGTTAAAAATCTGTAATAGAAAACTTGCTGTATAACTTAATGTGTTAAGATGAATCTTTCATATAATTTCAATAATATCTTGAAATCTTCTCTAAATGACAGGAATTTTTTTTTATTAATTTAGAGGAAGTACAGGGAAGTATCCTGTGTCCAATTTTATATATGTTATATTCAGCAGATATTCCAGACAATACAAATATGCCAACATTTACAGATGACACCGCAATCATGGCATCACATGAAATCCTCATATTTGCATTTCAACATCTTCAAGCAGATCTTCATTTGCTTGAAATATGGTTTAAAAAATGCGAATTGAAATAAATCAATCAAAATCCGTAAGTGTTATTTTCACCTCCAGTGAGACTCAACAACAAAGTAGTTCCTTCATTTTCAAAGGTGAGATACCTAGGTTGTACCTGGACACACCTATATTCAGGCAAAGTGCAAACAATTAGAAATCAAATTTAGTATTGGTTGCTTCGGGCAAATACGCAATTTTCACTAGGATAAGTTACTATTGTACAAAGTTGTACTAAAAACTAGTTTGGACATATGGTATTCAATTGTGTGGAACTGCAAGCTCAGTGAATATTAAAAAAATATTACAATCTAAATGCTTTAGAAAAATTGGATGGTACATCGCCAATAGAAGATTGTACCAGGACTTTGAAATGATGACAGATTGTCAAATACTTCTCCAAGAAATACACGCATACTAGCTTTACTCTCATAAGAATGTATTGGCGGTGGACCTTTTGGACAACAGCTAGACAACAAGATGATTGAAGCCTTTGGATCTTCAATGTATATTTAACTAAAGAGATGTATAAAAGCCAATGAATGTTACCAAGTTCCTATTATCAGAATATACTGATTTTCTAAAGGTTTTAATGAATAGGTTGCAAATAAGTTACAATAAAAAAATATGAACTGTATTATCTTTGATTTCGATTGTATTCTATTTAAATTATGTATCTTTCAATATAAATAACGAAGATAGTTTTCCTGCAATAAAAAAATATAAATTATCCTGTAGTAAATGTAAATGTTACAAGTAACTGCATTGAATGTAATTAATTGCATTGTTATTCCGCTTGGTCAAAAGGGCACTTTGATTAACATAAAATGTGCTCGGATATTAAATTTCTTTAAATTTTAAACGAATCGTTTGTGTGCGGGTGGGAGGGATTCCTGCGAAATTATGCAAGGCGCTTATGTATTCTGTAGATTCTGAGTTCCTGTTCCGGAAGATTCCGGAAGTGCAAGGGTCAGCAACCCCGTGACCACAAAAACACCGGCACCTCCACGGCGAGCGACGAGCGCAGCGCGATATGCAAATCCGGCAAGAATAAATGCGATGCGCCTCGCGTCGACTCCTGTTGATTTTATTTTTTCCTCTTGATGTTGTTGTTGCTGTTTTTATTTTATTCTTTTCTACTTCGTTTCGCCTTCTTCTCTTGTTAAATTGCACGGAACGAAAGGTTGGTGAAATCGTTACTCCTTGCATTAATCGGAATTTAGAATTGCGATCGATATACGAAAGGAGTTGATTTCGAAATAGCAACGAAATAAGCGGCAGCGGTGGTGGTAGTAGAGAAAAATGGAACGTTTAATTTACATATGCGGTCTGTAATAAGGCATATCCAAAGTTCGCTAATTGGCCGAGCCATGCATGTGATTTAAATATCAACGAAACGATTGCTGATTGCGGGAAATTAGAGGAAATTCAAGTTCAAGTGTTTGTTGATTTATTTTTTTTAATCTAAGTTTATAAGCGATGTTATATGATGGTGTGGACAGATGCATAACTTAAATTGCGTCACGGACGAAGGATCCACCATAATGCAACAGAAACGAAAGTGCGTTCCGCTATTTAAAAATTTCTAAACACCATAATCTTTCTGTATAATAAAATTACGGGCGTGATGTAATGTATTAATAATTGGATGAACATTCAAATGCGAGCGACACACATTTTTCCTTACATATATATTTATTTTTTTGTTAATTCCGTTCCCTTGCTTTCTTTTTAGTCTTGTGTATTTTGGAAAAAGATAAAGGCCGCGAAATAAGCGGGGGCCGCCGCATGATATATGTACGTATGAAGTTTGCATTTGATTTGCAACCATTTAGGGGGCTCGTTAAATGAATATTTATAGTTTCGTTCATTTATCGACTCCCTTCGGGGTCAGCCAGTTTAGTCCACTCGCACACACAAACACATTTACACTCATATACTTTGTCACACACATCTAAACATAGCAGTCAAGAGCTTTGACACTTTTCCCTTGGATTTCTTCGAGCCAAGGTTCCCATTTAGATTTCCCTTTTTTATCTGATCTACTCTGCCCAACAAATGTATGTATATCCTCAAAATGAACACTTGTTACAAAAATAAATAAACGATACAACCGATAAATTACCATGACATTAAACGTTTGAAACGTTTATCCTTCGGACGGTCAAACCACCTATTTTATAGTTTTAAATTTGGAATTCCGGATGAAGCAGATGTAATTCATTTAAAGTTTTCAGCTCAACTCATAACATTCGATTTTGATTAAGTCAGAAAAATGGATTAATATTTTATGTATAGTAATAAAATCACTCGTAACTCAATAGCCCTTTATATGAAAACTATAATACATTTTGATTACTACTAACTGGTAACGATAATTTCATTTGGAATTAAAATTATAAATTAGAATTTCGATAAAAAATATTAATTATATAATTCATTATATTTAAAAGTAATTATAAAAAATCCGATTCCAAAACCAAGTTAAATTAAAAAGTATTTAAAAAGCACAATGCAAAAAACAGTCATAATAACAGACGCAGAAACCATAACCACTTTTCAAATTTTGTGTCGTGTTCCCAGAATGGAATTTGGGACTGTGGAATATTTTGTTGTTTGTTGTCGATTGTGAAGTTCCAGTTGGGTTTTTATGGTAAATACTAGATTAAAAGTCGGTGTTCCAAATAATAGTATATTTAACACTTAATCTAGCTTCCGGTTGCTATCAAGCATAAGTTGCTGTAGCTGGTATGAACTTAAAGTAACATAAACTAATCTTAATCTGGCAGTACTGTTACTTCTACTGGAACTTTTACTGGAACTCTTACTGGTACTGAGGCTTAAATACTAAAAACATAATTTATATGTGAAAATGAGATGAGTGTATGGTGCGGGTGTATTGCGTTGAATTCGCAACTCTGCATTTCACACCCGAACGGAATTCCTTTCTTATCAGCAACCGGTGAGATTGGTCCAGCGTGCGTCTTGCACCTTATCTTAAGTAAATTAATAAATGCCCCGATTATAATAGGCCGCGTCGACATACACCCATGCATCGGTCAGTTAGACACAACAATTGATGAATATACAGAAGATAAGACAAAGAACTTGAGCAAGAATTAAGATACGACAAGAACAAGAAATACCACGTTAAATGTCATCTCATCAACAAACAAATAAAGAACGAACGAAACAACAACAGAAAACATTAGTAATAACGCTTTAATAACATACTACAAAAATCTAGCAGAGATAACCACTACATAAAAATGAATAACCAGATCTTGAGAAGAGTCCAAATCAGGCAAATATTATGAAAAAAGTATAAAAGACAACAAGATAAATTATGATATAACTTGGAAATGGCAGAGGAAATTATAAAAATTAATACAGGTTTATAACATTTATAAAGAATTATAAACATTTACAGCAAAGAGAATTATAATAAAATACACAAATGGAAAACAACAAACTTGGAAATTCAACAAAATAAAGGGATCTTATATTCAGTTGTAATTAAAAAAGTAACGGAGGAGATTTCCATTTCCACCACTGACTTGGCAATAAAGTGTCAACATTATGTGGTTGGAAAAAAATAAAATTTAAACATCTAAATTGATAATGATAATATCTGAAGATTGTCCGATTAATGTTAACAAATATATGTACAGACGATTCACAATAAATAATATTATTATCGACATGTACAAGAAATAAATCAACAACCTAGAGAATACGAACCGATTTAAACTTTTAAAAAAATGTTAAGGATAAAATTCATACAAAAATTTAACGAGGATATAGGTTGAGATGTCTGAAAACAATTATCATCTGCACATGAAAGATTTGTCAGTCATGGAGAACTTAAGTAACTTAATAAAAACGATGCTAACTCGCAAAATTAGTCATAGGATTCCCAAAGGTACTGCAACAGAGAAGCGCGAATATTATGAAATTAAATATAAATCATTTTATAAATATATTTGTGTAATACTTAAATGTTTGCAATTTCATCATGAAATTAAATTTTAACATAAAAACACGTTTTCACTTTGTTTTCAAATAAATTTTCGTAATATTTATATTACGAAAATTTCAATCTGTTCACTGTAGTTTATTCTTTAATGTACATATTCATTTGTTATCCCATTTCCTAAATATTGAGATACTTAAGGATTTGTGTTTAAATCCACTAAGAGACATTAATGATCATTAATACGGTCACTTTATGTTTTTTTTATGTTGACAAATATTTGAACTTTTGAGGTAAATAAAATATATCGGAATTGCTAGAATTTTATGCCACACTATCAAAATTTAAGGTTGTCCCAAAAAACTATATATATTTTATGAGAAAATTTCAAAAAATTATTATAAACCCCCATATTTTGCTTGTAGTATGAAACTTTGAATAGGAGAGGACTATTTGTAAATAAATAATTCTTTATTATTCAGCAAAAATTCTTTAGTTAATTCTACACATATTAAATGAGCTCCTAAATTTTGTTATTTCTTCAATATTGTCTAATTAATCATTAGTAATTACTTCATAATAAGTGAGGAGTTTGAAAATGTAAACTAATATTAAAAAATACCATTTTGCTTGTAGTATGAAACTTTGAATAGGAGAGGACTATTTGTAAAAAAATAATTCTTTATTATTCAACAAAGATTCTTTAGTTAATTCTACACATATTAAATGAGCTCCTAAATTTTGTTATTTATTCAATATTGTCTAATTAATCATTAGTAATTACTTCATAATAAGTGAGGAGTTTGAAAATGTACTAATATTAAAACTAATATTAAAAAATACCATTTTCTATAAAACCAACTATTTAATTGTATAAAATAGAACATTCTATAAAAAAAAACAAAATATTTTTTCCCGAATATACAAATAAATCTATAATATATATTTTAAATTTATCAGTTTTTTTGTAATTAAGTAGAACAAGAATGAAAGTAAAAAATAGTTTATATTTTAAATTATATTATGAAAGAAAGGTAATAAACTAATTTCAAAAATAGAACATTTTAACTGATGTAAACTTATCAAAATAAATTTAAATAAATGAAGTTAATAAATTGAATGAACAATATTAAAAATGTAAACAGAATTATATTATATTTCCCATTCTAATATTTTTTAAGGTTGAGTAAAATATTTATATGAAGGAAATCGTGATCGAATTGAAAATTTATCAAATCCCGGAAACTGCAAAATTTAATTTTACTATTTAACCTTTAATATTATCGATGTTATTTAAAATATAATAAGTTAAACTAATAGTCATAGTACGTGTAATCGGTTGTTGTTGTTTCATATTAGTTTCAGTTACTTTTGAATTGATAAGATTTTGCCAGGTTCTACTTCTTCCATAATTCAATTATTACATTTTTTAAGGAAAGTCTTCATAAAGATTCACTAATGGATGGGGAAGTTACTTCATTCATTTCTACTAAAACATTAGATTCCGATTTCCAATCTGTATCATCAAAAAAATCTTTTTCATGCATATAAGATAATCAAAATCAGCTAATTTAGTACCACAACAGTTTAAACATGACTACAATATTATTACATAATATTTAATTCAAGTTATTGTTGTGTTCAATATTTTTCCTGGAAATTCTTACCATTATTATTAAAAAAAATAATTCCAAATTATTTTTGGATAGTTTAAGGAATTGTTGCGTTTGAAAAATCGATGAATTTTCACGGGGAAAAAAAACTATGTAATAACAATTACTTTATTGCAAGTAGTTTCAGTTAGTCTATAAAATATGAATAAAATTTAATTTTATTACCTTGCAATAATTCTGCAATATTATGAAAACTATTCGTCAATAATTGGAAAATTCAGGACCAATACATTTTATGGCATATTTAATACAGGTAAGAAAAAACAATAATAGAGTCTAAAATAGATGACATTTATTGTCCCTAATAAGGTTAGGAAAAAAGGATACCTGCAAAATATTGAATATATAAGGTAAACAGCCTTCACCAAATATCAGTTACTTGCATTCAGCGTTTGACGAAGCATATACATTTAAGTTTACAAAATGAGTTTTGCAAAAAATATTGGAGAAGATAAGTACAACGAGATGAACGAAGATGATGATGATGTGGTATTTGTAAAGGAATACCGGTTGCCCGAAGTATGCTATTTTCTAGAAGATATGGAAATGGAAGTGGATGATGATTTGTATATGAAGATGAATGAGGACTTCGAAGGCGATAAAGAAATTGTGGAGGGAATGTACAGTCCTGAGGGGAATGTGATACGCTACACTCCTGAGCGATTCGATATGATGCTCACCGAACTGTATGAGAGGAAGCGTGAATACATAGCACATCCAAATGATGCTCACATGGGGACGAATGAGGACTACGACGGCGAGCAAGAAAGTGTTTTAGAAGAAGAGGACTATAAAGAAACACCGGAGAGAACGTACAGTCCTGACAGACTCGAACTGTTAGAGATGGAGAAATCTCAAAATTCTGACAACTTTGAAAATATTGACGATGAGGAGATGGATGTAGTATGCTACAGCCCTCAACCTAATATTTTTGAAATTTTCGAATAGATTAATTTTGGAAATAAAAGTATTTATTTTCTAAATTGTAAATAATTGGTTCCTTTTAATTGTTATTTTTATAAAAATATTTTTAAAGTGAATATAAGGTAAATTCGTATATCTTCAATGTAATTTTTATTAAAATTTTATATATTTAAGAAGTAATAAATAAAAAATGTTTCAACAAATATACCGATTTCTTTCTTTTGTGTCGCCTTTGTATTCTGAGAATTAAATTATTAATATTATCATTTAATTCTAAAATATTATGAGAGAAACAATATTGCACGAATGAAATAATATTTCAGTCAGAAACAACAATTAGCGGATAGAAAATTGATTAATTTTTTAAAATATTTACAATATTTCAAATGAATTTTTATAATTATTTTCAATATATTTTAAATTATGTTTTTCTAATTATTTTCTTTAAATTTTAAATAATTATTTTTTTAATTTATTTTCTGTAAATTTCAAATTAATTTTTCGAAATTGGTACGAAATTTCAAATGAATTTTTCTAATTTCAATAGAATTTTACTAATTAATTTCTATAAATCCCAAATGATGAATTTTTCCAATTATTTTCGGTAAATTTCAAATTATGAATTCTTTAAATTATTTTCATTAAATATATTTTTTTTTTTTTAATTTATATTCAGTAAATTTGAAATGATGAATTTTTCAATATATTTCGAAATTTGAAATGATGCATTCTTTTCAATTATTTTCTTTAATTTTCAAATGAATATTTTATATATTTTCAGTAAATATTTAATGAATTTCTCAAAATATTAACGAAATTTTCTTTCAAAATATAATTAGTTGAGTTTTCTAACGCTCATTAATACACAATAATGAACATTAAAAAATATTGAGAGCCATAACTTCGAAACGATAATAGAAATTTTCAAATCATAAAATATTCAATATATATAATTTACGATAGTTACCGGTACTATTGTACCACAACAGTTTAAACACGACTACAATTTTATTACATAAAATTGAGTTCAAGTTATTGTTTTGTACAATATTTTTCTAGGAAATTATTACCATATTAAAAAATCTAATTTCAAATAATTTTTGGATAGTTTAAGGAATTGTTGCTTTTGAAAAATCGATGAATTTACAGGGAAAAAAACTATGTAATAAAAATAATAGAGTTGGATAAATCTCAAAATTCTGACAACTTTGAAAATATTGATGATGAGGAGATGGATGAAGTATGCTACAGCCCTCAACCTAATATTTTTGAAATTTTTGAATAGGAAATAAAAGTATTTATTTTCTAAATTGTAAATAATTGGTTCCTTTTAATTGTTATTTTTATAATAATATTTTTAAAGTGAATATAAGGTAAATTCGTATATCTTCAATGTATTTTTTATTAAAATTGTATATATTTAAGAAGTAATAAATAAAAAATGTTTCAACAAATATACCGTTTTCTTTCTTGTGTCGCCTTTGTATTTTGAAAATGAAATAATTAATATTATCATGTAATTCTAAAATATTATGGGAGAAACAATATTGCACGAATGAAATAATATTTCAGTCAGAAACAACAATTAGCGGATAGAAAATTGATTAATTTTTTAAAATATTTACAATATTTCAAATGAATTTTTATAATTATTTTCAATAAATTTTAAATCATGTTTTTCTAATTATTTTCTTTAAATTTTAAATAATTATTTTTTTAATTTATTTTCTGTAAATTTCAAATTAATTTTTCGAAATAGGTACGAAATTTCAAATGAATTTTTAAATTTATATTCAGTAAATTTGAAATGATGAATTTTTCAATATATTTAGAAATTTGAAATGATGCATTCTTTTCAATTATTTTCTTTAAGTTTCAAATGAATATTTTATATATTTTCAGTAAATATTTAATGAATTTCTCAAAATATTAACGAAATTTTCTTTCAAAATATAATTAGTTGAGTTTTTTAACGCTCATTAATACACAATAATGAACATTAAAAAATATTGAGAGCCATAACTTCGAAACGATAATAGAAATTTTCAAATCATAAAATATTCAATATATATAATTTACGATAGTTACCGGTACTATTGTACCACAACAGTTTAAACACGACTACAATTTTATTACATAAAATTGAGTTCAAGTTATTGTTTTGTACAATATTTTTCTAGGAAATTATTAACATATTAAAAAATTTAATTTCAAATAATTTTTTGGATAGTTTAAGGAATTGTTGTTTTTGAAAAATCGATGAATTTACAGGAAAAAAAACTATGTAATAAAAATAACTTTATTGCACGTAATTTCAGTTAGTCTACAAAATATGAAGAATTTAATTTTATTACCTTGCAATAATTCTGCAATATTATGAAAACTACCACAATAATTGGGAAATTCGGAATCTATACATTTTATGACATATCTAATTCAGGTAATAAAAAAAACTTAATATAGTCTAAAAAGATGACATTTATTGTCCCTAATAAGGTTAGCAAAAGGATACCTGCAAAATATTGAATATATAAGGTAAACATACTTCAGCAAATATCAGTTACTTGCATTCAGCGTTTGACGAAGCATATACATTTAAGTTTACAAAATGAGTTTTGCAAAAAATATTGGAGAAGATAAGTACAACGAGATGAACGAGAATGATGATGATGTGGTATTTGTAAAGGAATACCGGTTGCCCGAAGTATGCTATTTTCTAGAAGATATGGAAATGGAAATGGATGATGATTTGTATATGAAGATGAATGAGGACTTCGAAGACGATAAAGAAATAGTGGAGGGAATGTACAGTCCTGATGGGAATGTGATACGCTACACTCCTGAGCGATTCGATATGATGCTCACCGAACTGTATGAGAGGAAGCGTGAATACATAGCACATCCGAATGATGCTCATATGGGGACGAATGAGGACTGCGAAGGCGACCAGGAAAGTATTTTTGAAGAAGAGGACTATGAAGAAACAGCGGAGAGAATGTACAGTCCTGAGAGGAATGAGATATGCTACAGTCCTGACATACCCAAACTGTTAGAGATGGAGAAATCTCAATATTCTGACAACTTTGAAAATATTGACGATGAGGAGATGGATGTAGTATGCTACAGCCCTCAACCTAATATTTTTGGAATTTTTGAATAGATTTACTTTAGAAATAAATGTAGTTAAACCAAATCACAAATCATGATTCGGTCCAATCTTTAATTATTTTCTTAATTGAAAATAATTGATTCCTTTTAATTGTTATTCCTATAATAATATTTTTAAAGTAAATAGGTAAATTCTTATAACTTCAGTGTAATTTTTATTATTATTTGATTATTTATAGACAATAAATATTAATGATTGTATATATTTAAGAAGTAATAAATAAAAAATGTTTCAACAAATATACCGTTTTCTTTCTTGTGTGTCGCCCTTATATTTTGAAAATTAAATTATTAATATTATCATTCAATTCTAAAATATTATGAGAGAAACAATATTGCACGAATGAAATAATATTTCAGTCAGAAACAACAATTAGAGGATAGAAAATTGATTAATTTTTTAAAATATTTACAATATTTCAAATGAATTTTTATAATTATTGTCAAAAAATTTTAAATCATGTTTTTCTAATTATTTTCTTTAAATTTTAAATAATTATTTTTTTAATTTATTTTCTGTAAATTTCAAATTCATTTTTCGAAATTGGTACGAAATTTCAAATGAATTTTTCAAATTTCAATAGAATTTTACTAATTAATTCTGATAAATCCCAAATGATGAATTTTTCCAAGTATTTTCGGTAAATTTCAAATTATGAATTCTTTAAATTATTTTCATTAAATTTCAAATGATTTTTTAAATTTATATTCAGTAAATTTGAAATGATAAATTTTTCAATATATTTAGAAACTTGAAATGATGCATTCTTTTCAATTATTTTCTTTAAGTTTCAAATGAATATTTTATATATTTTCAGTAAATATTTAATGAATTTCTCAAAATATTAACGAAATTTTCTTTCAAAATATAATTAGTTGAGTTTTCTAACGCTCATTAATACACAATAATGAACATTAAAAAATATTGAGAGCCATAACTTCGAAACGATAATAGAAATTTTCAAATCATAAAATATTCAATATATATAATTTACGATAGTTACCGGTACTATTGTACCACAACAGTTAAAACACGACTACAATTTTATTACATAAAATTGAGTTCAAGTTATTGTTTTGTACAATATTTTTCTAGGAAATGATTACCATATTAAAAAATTTAATTTCAAATAATTTTTTGGATAGTTTAAGGAATTGTTGCTTTTGAAAAATCGATGAATTTACAGGGAAAAAAACTATGTAATAAAAATAACTTTATTGCACGTAATTTCAGTTAGTCTATAAAATATGAAAAATTTAATTTTATTACCTTGCAATAATTCTGCAATATTATGAAAACTATTCCACAATAATTGGAAAATTCGGAATCTATACATTTTATGACATATCTAATTCAGGTAATAAAAAAAACTTAATATAGTCTAAAAAGATGACATTTATTGTCCCTAATAAGGTTAGCAAAAGGATACCTGCAAAATATTGAATATATAAGGTAAACATACTTCAGCAAATATCAGTATTCAGCGTTTGATGAAGCATATACATTGAAGTTTACAAAATGAGTTTTGCAAAAAATATTGGGGAAGATAAGTACAACGAGATGAACGAGAATGATGATGATGTGGTATTTGTAAAGGAATACCGGTTGCCCGAAGTATGCTATTTTCTAGAAGATATGGAAATGGAAATGGATGATGATTTGTATATGAAGATGAATGAGGACTTCGAAGACGATAAAGAAATAGTGGAGGGAATGTACAGTCCTGATGGGAATGTGATACGCTACACTCCTGAGCGATTCGATATGATGCTCACCGAACTGTATGAGAGGAAGCGTGAATACATAGCACATCCGAATGATGCTCATATGGGAACGAATGAGGACTACGAAGGCGACCAAGAAACTGTTTTAGAAGAAGAGGACTATAAAGAAACAGCGGAGAGAATGTACAGTCCTGACAGACTCGAACTGTTAGAGATGGAGAAATCTCAAAATTCTGACAACTTTGAAAATATTGACGATGAGAAGATGGATGTAGTATGCTACAGCCCTCAACCTAATATTTTTTAAACTTTTGAATAGATTAACTTTAGAAATAAATGTAGTTAAACCAAATCATAAATCATGAATAAATATTATTTATATGACATTAACGCTATTCATATTCGGTCCAATCTTTAATTATTTTCTTAATTGAAAATAATTGATTCCTTTTAATTGTTATTACTATAATAATATTTTTAAAGTAAATAGGTAAATTCTTATAACTTCAGTGTAATTTTTATTATTATTTGATTATTTATAGACAATAAATATTAATGATTGTATATTTAAGAAGTAATAAATAAAAAATGTTTCAACAAATATACCGTTTTCTTTCTTGTGTATCGCCTTTGTATTTTAAAAATAAAATTATTAATATTATCATTCAATTCTAAAATATTATGGGAGAAACAATATTGCACGAATGAAATAATATAATATTTCTGTCAAATGAATTTTTCAAAATAGTTAAGATATTTCAAATTATTTTCGATAAATGTCAAATCATGAATTTTTCCAAGTTATTTTTAGTAAATGTCAAATGATTTTTTTATATATATGCAGTAAATTTTAAATGAATTTTTCAAAATAGTTACGAAATTTCAAATAAATTTTTATAATTACTTTCGATAAATTTCAAATGTTGAATTTTTAAAATTATTTTCAGTAAATTTCAAATCAAGATTTTTCTAATTATTTTCGATAAATTCAAAATGATGAATTTTCTAATTATTTTCGGTAAATTTCATATGATTAATTTTTCAAAACATTTACGAAATTTCAATTGAATTTTTCAAATTATTGTAAATTTGAAATGATGACTTTTGAGTTAATTAAGTTAGTTATTTCATTATATCGTAATCATACTGCAATTTCAATTTCTCAATATTTTATCTATAAATCTCTTCATTTACACTTGGAATAATTACAAAAGATTGCAAATTTAATTACAAAATAGTAATTACAAAACTAAATACAAATTGCCAATAAAAATATTAATTACAAATATTTTACCGTCAAGCTATTTTAACAATATTACTTTAATTATGGTATTATCGAAAATAAAATCTTCTATATTTCATTCATACAAATAAATAATAAATATTAAATTATTTACAACAATACACCTTAAATATTACTAAGTGAATAATTATCTTTCTCATAAAGTCATTAACTCTGAATTTTTATCAATATAGTCCGGTTTAACATAATTTTAATTGAGACAATTAAAAAATATTATACAATATTATTGTTTATGCAATGTTTTCCTTTTATGACTCTTCATGGATGGTTTATTTTTATTTTATTTAATTCCTCAATTAGTCCGGTTTTAATCGTTCCGGGAATAATAATTCTTATAAATACTACCAAATTTTATATTTTATTTTGTTCTTTAAATAAAAATAAACATTTATGAGATAATTACTATGACATAATTTTAATGAGATGAGTTTAAAAATATGAATATAGTATTTCATAAAGATGAAAACATAAATTATCATAAATTACTTTGCAATTGTAAAATATAAATTATTTATTAATGAGAACTTTGCTGATGGACATTCAGTTTTAATCACATTCAATAATAAAAAAACCGAAACAAATCTATAAAACTAAATTCTCTCTTTTCTAATTTATTTAAGAAAATAATTATCTTTAAGTATTCAAGGAATGCATTCAAAATTCTCCTTATTTTCTCTTCGATATTATTTTTAACTACCCTCAACAATCAATCAATTTCAATTATTTGCAAGTCATTTGTCAAATCGATAATCTTTCGATTACAAACAAAACCAAATTAAAAATCGATTAATTATCTTTTTTTAAATTAATAAATCAGCCAGCAATGTTTATAAATTATAATAACGTTTATTGCAAGTCACAAAAAGTAATAAAAAATATGTATTTATAATTAAAATCTTAACAAAAATAACATATAACATTCCACTAGTGGAAACAATACAATAATTTATCATCGACACAAACTAAAACTTGTTCAAGCTACTAGTATGAGTGCTTACAGTAAATCTTACTGCGGAATGATACGAGTCATGAATTGCAACCTTTTTTCTACTTTGATCCTCATGAAAAAATAGATCTCAAATTACTTACAGTAAATCTGGCTGCGGAATGATATTTAATTCATGAATTGCAACCTTTTTTCTACTTTGATCCTTTTTTTTAATCTAAGACGAGGAATCTAAATTACGTAAATCTTTAAAACAAACATTTATATCTTCTTTTAATTGTTTCAAATGGTCAAGTGTAAATCTGAATGTCTCCTTCATTATTATCTTTTTTTTATACAGTTTCATTAAATTTTTGAAATTTATAATAAAAAAAATGAGTAAAAATCAGAAAGAAAATATTCTAAAATCATGTGATATCTCCCTTGCTATTTTTTTAAGTAACGCAGTAATGTTTTATGAAGACCAATATATTTGAAAAGCAAAAAATCGGAGCCCTTCAAAAATGGATTATGGGGGTAGAATATCTATTTAGGTAGATAGATGTACAATATACATTTTGAGCATTTTTTATTAAATATTTTTTTCAGCTTAATATGAAAAAAAAAATAACAGTAAACAAGAGGAGTCAAAAAACAACAGCACAAAACATGCCACGTAATCTTTAGATTTGCGCGCAAAAGATGACATAATCTCAGCCAAACTTTATAAATTTGGCGATTTTATAAGTGCATAACTCTCTAAACGGGAATTTATAAATAGATTATCAACAACTCAATATAGTTATAATTAAAAGTGTTGCGTGTTCAAGTCTTCAATATAATAAAAACAATAATATACATGGACAGAGTATAATTTTATTTCAATTTCTGAATGACTAATTTCTTTTTATAAAAAAAATCTTAAAATAAATAATTAACTTCTAAAATGATACAAATATTCAAATAACAGAAATAAAAATCAATGCAAATAACTGTTGCCCTGAAATTTCATACTACCTCTAATCGAATCATCTATTTCTTTGAAAGAATTGCAAATTTTCACAGACGGCGAAGGTTGTGCACAAGACATAGAAAGTCGTGCACTTCGTCTTACGGGAGTTACAATATACTTGCTTTGTGCGTTTCCTTGATCCCTGAATTGAAATTGAAAGAAATCAGAATTTATAATCAAATGTTATTAATATTAGTTACTTTTTTATTTTCCGTTCTTGGATCGCAAACTGGATGATACTCGATTTGAAGACATTCCTGGCTTCTTTCATTACACTTGATCTGCATTTCTCATCATCAGAAACATTTGTGTCTATGTTTAGCAAACTAAATTTTTCCAATAGTTTGTCTAGCGAATTATCTATTGTTTTCACCTAAAAGCATGCTATTTTAGTAGATCAAAATTAAACAATTTGTGGATATTATACCTCTGCCCCTTTGATAATAGCAGTCTTGAAACATTCCACAGCAGAACTAATGTTACCCCTGGTCTGTTCAATGGAAGCTCTGCATTCCCAATATTGAGGCTCCTCCTCTATCTCCTTATACCTTTGCCTAATGATACCCAACCAGGTCTCGCATAATGTCAGAGGATATGACTGAAATATATATAATTATTAATTACAGAATCATATATACAAAAAAAATATTAATCATACATCTATGATCAGTTGATTTAAATCGCCCAAAGCATCTTTGGCAATAGAAACTAACTGAGATGGATTCATATCTATAGCATCTTTGGTCTGGGGTTCAATATTTTCACCCTCATTTTCCTTATCTTCACTGTCTTGACTGACAACTTTATCTCTTGAAAAGTATTTCAAATGATGGAATGTACTCATCGGTTTGCCCCTCTTTTTGAGCCAATCATTTAATCGACGTTGCAGATCATTCAAGCCTGGTCCAGGTGTTGATTGATGACCCAATTTTCTAACACTTGAGGGTGTTTTAAAAGACTGACTCCTCCTCTTATAAGCAGTTGGGGTCTTGAAAGTAATTTGTGTTACCACCTCCTGCTTGATAGGAGAACATTCATAAACCAATGATAGTCCTGCCTTTTCAATATTTTCCATACTCTGTGTTACATCTGCTTTTGAGATTTTCTCTTCAATAGATGATTTTGCAATCTGCTTCTTCCTGTTGAAATGCTGTGCAGAGAGTGATCTACGGACAGGTTTGATCATTTTAATTTTAGGCCGGGCCTCATGAATTTGAGGCTTCTTCAAATTATCATTTTGCAATTGAGCTGTTTTGGGAATCTCTTTCAATATTTTATTAGACATTGGCCTTGCCTGACTTTGATTTACATTTGGTTTAATTGTGCTTTGATGTGTCCTGTTTATCGACTTAAAATTGGAATAGCTTAGTGGGTTCAGGCTCTCCCTATCTCTCCTGTCTCTAACTTGTAATGGAACATACTCCATACTTACAGAGGGAGGTAATGAGATTTTGTCTAGTTTCAATTCATCATTCCTATGTTTTTCATACATTAATGATGGATTTGCTTTTACCATTCTGTAAACAGAAGTCTTTGTTTGCCGAACCGGCGGGGCTTTTCGGATCCTCGACTTCTCATCCTTTTTCTTTCCCTTGTCAGACATCCTTCTTTCTATTTAGAAATTGTTTAAAACGTACTTTGCACAACGTCAATCAGAGTCAATCACTTTACAACTGTTAAAAAGTCGTTATAATCATTCAAATCATAAACAAAAAAATCAGCCGTACCAACATTAATTGTTCAAAAGTAACAGCTGCTGACATCTACTATCCAATACAATGTATTGCAGGATGAAAGATTGAAGGATCAAACATGCCCAGAATACAAGAAGCAATAACAAGCGCATCATGGCACAGTACAACCTGTCATTCTTCAAAACAGTTGAAGCGGTTGATTTCGTCATTTCGTTTAAAAGACAAAAACCGTTGGTATTGAGATTGTACCATGGCGTCAGAGAGAAGAAGATTTTTCTTTTGTAATCAGATAAATTTGGAACTATTCGGAACTTTTCAAATGTTTACATATTCGAAAATTTTTATGATAGTTTGCCGGTTCTTTGTTCTATTTTACTTCGACATTGAAAAAACCACAAGGAAGTAAGTAATATTTCTACAATTATTATAATTACTTAATTCAATTAATTTACTTTGTGTATTAGGATGGTTTATAAATGTTGCGTCGAAAGATGTAATACAAAAACCGGCCGGGATATAGTATGTAGACTATTTCCTCCGCTAAATTATTAGGAAAAAAATGAGTTTGCAATCTTCATTTTACTGAAAACTATAGAAATAAATGTAATTTTTATTTATATGATTGGCCAATGTTGACGGAAAACATTTTGGAAGTTGTAAAGGTTGAAGAAATTAATATTGTTGATGATAGGAACAAAAATATTCTTGATAATCTTATTAATTTAAATCACTTTTATGGCCAAACAGTAGAAGTTGTGCCTGAAGACATTAATATTGTTGATGCTTGTAACAGAAATATTCTTGACAAAGTTATTAATTTACAACAAGAGTGTAAACCAATTAAAGTGGTTTCTGAAAAAAAAAATAGTAGAGATAACAATATTATCAATGACTTTGATTGTAAAACAATTGAAGAAGTTAATATTGTCCTTGACCATAAACTAAGGAAAAACTACACTAATCATACTTACGCCAAAGTGACTCCATCTCCCAAACGAAAACAAAAACACAAACCACACAACAAATACTGCGATCCGAGAGTTTTTAGCTGGACCTGCAGATCTTTATGAGCGAACATTCAAGAACTCTTACATATTGCAGGTACCAGATGCAATATATTATTATCAATTATATAAATTAAAAAACACAAAGTCTAGGTTCACAGATTCACGATACCTGATGTAATTGGCCAGGACAAGACCCAATTTCAATCATAGACCTCGGTTCACCGAGTTTGCAAAGGCTCTGCCCAAGGAACTCCCGCTAGTCGCATCTGTATATTCCATATAGGACGTGCTAAATGTAGCTAGGCACTTCCAAGAGGGAAAGAAGTACCTTTTATTTAAATTTTAAAAATACAATATCTTTCATTTATATAAATTATTAAAAACGTGACCATAGTTCCAATAGATGCTACAAACATTTATACCATCGTTGATTATGGTAAAAATCGAGGTAACTCTACCACATGCAGCTATTTGACCATTGAATAATGTAAAAATTGTGCCGTACAATAAAAGATATACATATTTTTTTTATATTCACTTGTATTTAAACTATATATTTCTTATACAATTATGATAAGAGATCAACTATTATTTGATTATTTATCATCAAAATATGTTCTTTTCTTTAACAAGACATAAACTGCAATGTAAAAGTTATAATTGTTACAAAATAAATTCTTTCCAATATTGTTCTACATTCAAAATATAATCATCTATAAATATATTATATTTAATTATTTTATATTTGTATTATTCTAATTGCGTTATAATTAGAATTGTATGCATTTTACATATTACTGTTTTTAGTTCTTATAGATTAGGGGTGGCCTTCTACAGTACATATGTGAAATAGCATAGCAATAGAACTTCAAAATTTTTAATTGATTTGAACGAAATTTTTTAGAGCTATAGACATCAGTTTATTATATAGATTATGACGTAAGCCACATCATTCATCTACAAGAATCGCATGCGGATTATAAGCTAAAAATGTTTGATATAAAGAAATAAAATAATACACGTAATTTATTATAAATATATATGTTCACATACATATAAAAGGCAGCATTTGTGCTAAAGAAAAAAAAATGTAATGTAAAAAAACGTATTTTCATTATTTATCTGTATAATTATCTGAAAATGAGAGGTATATTTTTTGGAAAGTTTAAAAATGTCAATAAATACAATAAATAATTCAAAACTACATATGGCATGAGGAAGAACAGCAAAGAATTTTAAGAAATACATAAATATTCTACTGTATTCACGCAAACATAGTTGCATTATTATCATATTTAATAAATTGATTAAATTTCTATTATTTTAGATAGATGCGTATAATCCTTTTTTTTGTCAATATATACATTATGAAATCCTATTTTCATAATTACATATTCAATACTTAACACTTTAGTTTTTCTTACTATTTGGTAAGTGAAAATTATTGAATTTATAGGATTGAATAATATAGCACACTGCACTTCTATTTACGTTGCCGGGCCGACCCCTTTTTCCCGCCAACAATATTTTGTTTGTCTTTCGTTTTTAGCAACATGGGATGTACTTCTAAAAAGACAACAATTTAAATCTAATGTAAATGCGCAAAGTTTAAATAATACCTCCATCGTTTGTATTTTGTAATTGCACATCGTAAACTTTGTATTTTTTCTTCTTCGACGGAGGTGATGCTCCCGCTGATTGAACTGGTGGCGCTGTATTTTCCTGCACCCAATTGTCTTCCGGATCTTCAACCTGCAACATAAATATAAAATATTCCATTTCTGTTACAGCCATTCTAACAAATTACAAGAAACTTTAAAATATATTAGAATTAAAAATAGTTAACATTTTGTTACTACAAGTTTATAAAATCTTACTTCTGGTGCAATTGGCAAAAATTGTAGACAATCTGTGTTCTCGTTCTCTTCATCAGAGCTGCAAAATGCAGCTACTGGTTCAATGCCACAAACATCAACCTGCAATAACATTAATTATAGAATTAACTCAATTTATAATAAATCATTTTTACATCAATTTCCGTATCTTCTTTTGCATCTCCGCCACTTGCTACCGATTTATCTTCATCAGTCAAGTCGAATTCACTTTCTCTCTCCTCGTACTCTACGTTTTCATCAAGTTCTTTGAAGTCGGGCGCGAAAGCTGACCAATTTTCCACTTGATTTTGTGCCCATACACTAACTACACCTACAAATATATACATTTAACTATGTTTTTTTTCTAAAAGTGCACAGATTAATTACCAGAAGAAATACTGGCGATAATTGGTCGTACAGGATGCCAGGCAACATCCAATAGCAACTCTCCTTTTGTACCATGTAATATCTTGACTAAATTGCCAATAGATTTTTCCCATATATATAAAGCATGTTGCCTGGCAGACCCAGCGCAAATGTATTCACCGTCACCCGAGAAGCAACACTTTTTCCACATAGTTCTGAAACGGGAACGTTGCTATAATTAAGATTTTTTTACTAATTTATTAAATTACTTGTTGACTAAATCTTGCAACTTTTGTATCGGCTCTGGTTCTCCATCTATACCGCACGTCATAACTTCTTTGCTGTCATAAACCCTAATTACCCTATCTGCAGTATTTACAAGGAACCAACTGGATCATAACACATTAATTATTTCATACCTTATCTTCTCTTTGTTTACTTACTCTCCACGTCTGGCAAATTCAATGCTCTTAACAGCTGTTGCATTTGATGTACCCAAAACTATGCGAAAACTAGCTTTAATTTCTAAAGTATCAGCGTTCATCACTAGAACCTTTCCTTTAGCGTTCCCTGTGTACACGAAATCACCTCTCCTATCGAAGCTAGCCACAATATTTAAATCAGCCTACAATATATTCATTTAGAATTTTCGTTTTAATTGTTTAATGTCCTTACATCATCATCTATAGGTAAAACTTGATGACTACCATTGGTATCAACAAGAACAGCTGCATGTTTCATAGGACATACCAGAAGGCGATCAATTCCTCTAGGTTCAAATTGAACTTTCAGCACAGGGCAAGGGAATCTGTACTTTTGTTCACACTCTCCTGATAAAACAGACCATATGCATACTGTATTATCTGTTGATGCTGAAGCCATTTTGTGTCCAGTCCTCGACCAGCTAATACTGCAAACTGGGTGCACATGAGCAGAGATAATTTTTGCAATGCCCCTAGTAAGGAAATCCCATATAACAATTCTGCCATCATTACAACCAACAGCAAGCAAGGTTCCTCTTTTATTGAAAGCACAGGTTAATGCAATTGAGAGACAATCAAGTGTGCCATCAAATTCCTTGAAAAGGGATATTAAAATACATATTTTTTTCTATTGTATATACAATACCTCCGGATAATTCTGTCCAAATGATTCTAAAAAAGAATACAACAGTTAATATGTTGAACACTATTGTAAAATAAATACTTGCCTAATAATTCCAGATTCATACTGTACTTATTTAATCTACTTAAGTCAAAATAATTCAAATCACAAAATTGTTTTATTTATTTATTGGTTATGGCGAATTTTTGTTTTGTATTGTCAAGGCTACCAACTAAATTTAAACTTAAAGTCCCTAAATTTATATTTATTCTGACCAGTCTCAAAACACATGCCTCTTGTTTTGTAGGTTATAATAGTGCATGTTGTGGTGTGTTTACATTCAGTTTACATTTGAAAGAAGTGAAATAATGTTATAATGGGTTTGACTAAGCAATATTTGCGTTATGTCTCTGCGGGAAATTTCAATATAATTGCAAGTCCTAACTGCAATGTAGTATTTGTTACATTAGAAGGCCAAGAAGGCAGATATGTGGCTGTAGGAGCTTGTGAGCATATTTTTATTTGGGACCTGAGGTTGGGTGAGAAAGCGCAGGTGCTGACTGGGGAGAAGTCCCCTGTTACTTGTCTCTGCACAAGCCCCAACAAGAGGCATTTGGCTGCCGGCTATGCAGATGGAACTGTACAAATTTATGATTTGAAAACTGCAGAAGTTGTGTCAATCTTCTCTGGACACAAAAATGAAATCACCTGTTTGAATTATGATAGCTTCGGACACAAGCTAGCTTCAGGCTCAAAGGTAATTCAAATTTACTAACATTTTATTGCTTATATTAATGAATTTGTGTTTTAGGATACTGATATTATTGTGTGGGACACAGTTGCTGAAGTGGGAGTATGTCGACTATCAGGACACAAGGGACCTGTAACTCAGGTGGCTTTCATGTCATCCCAATCAGTCTTAATATCATCATCAAAAGATACATTTGTTAAATTTTGGGATCTTGACACTCAGCATTGTTTCAAAACGTTGATTGGTCATCACACAGAAGTGTGGTCTTTGAGTTTACTCAAAGATGATCAATATTTAGTCACTGGTTGTGGAGATGCTGAGCTAAGAGTGTGGAAAATCACGCAGAACGATGACGAAAATAAATCGCCTGTTGAGCATTTGTCTAGTAAACTTGAGTTGGCCACGCTGGACGATCTGGATGATTCAAATGTAAGAATTTAATGTGTTATAATAGAAACTATTTTAAACGTGATTTGATTTTAGTACAATTTGCAATGTCATAAAAGTGGTTCCTTGCTGAGGTCTGGAAAAGGACGTGTTATGTCGCTCTTCTCGGATGCAACTGGTCAGATTGTTGGATGCCATGGTAGCGATAAACAGATTGAACTCTTCTGGTTCTGCTCCGACGAGGAAGCTCAAAGTCGGCTGAAGAAGCGCATGAAGAAAGAAAGAAAAAAGTAGCTGCATTAATATGTTTATATCATAAACTATGATAATAATGGTTTAATTTATAGGCAAGAGGGTCAAGAAGCAAGCGATATCAATGATGATGTATTGCAGTTAAGTTTGAAGGATGAAGTTCGTCGATTAACAAGCATCAAGTTAACTGGGAAACCGAAGTCTTTACATATGGTTCTCGGCAACGGCGGCGAATTGCGTGTAGCTGTAACGCTTGCGAATAACACTATTGAACTGTTCACGCTGCAGACATCCGGAAAAGGTGGTGATGCTAAAACATTGCGTAGTGTTACCATGCAGGGCCACCACAGCGAAGTAAGGGCTGTAAACTTCAGTAACGATAATTTAGCCATCATTAGTGGCAGCGGAGATACTATCAAGATGTGGAACAGACCATCACAGATTAGTTTGAGGACCATCGATTCCGGATATGTACTCTGCACTCTATTTGTGCCTGGTGACAGGCATGTTTTAGCTGGCATGAAGGATGGTAGATTGTTGATTATTGACATAGCTGCTGGCGATATTTTAGAGGAGATTCAAGCACATTCCGGGTCTGAATTGTGGTCGATGTGTTTGCAACCAGACATGGTATGTAATTTTATATTTGAAAACAAATAATTATTTCTCTTATATTGAAATAATAATTATTCCTGAATTTCAATATAATATTTTAATAAATGTACATCTTTCAGAGAGGAGTAGTAACAGGAGGAGCGGATAAAACTGTTAAATTTTGGCAGTTCGAATTAATCGTCGATGAGCAAAGTGAATCAAAAGCCAAAGTGTTGTCCCTGCTACATGTGCGTACGCTGAAACTGGAAGACACTGTTCTATGCGTAAAAATCTCACCGAATAGTAAATTCATAGCAGTTGCTTTGCTTGACTCCACCGTCAAACTATTCTTTTTAGATACGTTCAAGGTATTAATATCGCAAATGCAATTTAGATTCATTCTAATTTAAATTAATTATTTGGTTTAGTTTTACTTGTCGTTATATGGACATAAATTACCGGTCATTTGTATGGACATCTCATCCGATTCAAATTTGATCGCCACCGGATCGGCTGATAGGAACGTGAAGTTGTGGGGAATGGATTTCGGCGATTGTCACAAGAGTATCTTCGCTCACGATGATTCCGTCACGGGACTACAATTCGTGCCGAAAACACATTATTTCTTTACGTGCGGCAAAGACGGAAAGGTGAAGCAATGGGATGGCGACAGTTACAACAAGATTTTAACTCTGCAAGTAAGTATTTTGTAATTTAATGAAATAATAAAATGTTTTAATGTATATTATTTCATTAGGGACATGTTGGAGAAGCATGGAATTTGGCCGTAAGTCCGAATGGACAGTTTGTAGTGTCATGCGGGGCTGACAAGGTTCTTCGTCTCTACGAGAAAACCGATCAACCTTTGGTACTGCAAGATGAGGAGGAGGAAGAAAGAGAACAGCAAGACGGTTTAGCTACTGGAGAACAAACTGTAGTTCCAGGTCATCCAGGTCTAAATTTACCTTCGAAGAAAACCATCGGAAGCGAAAAATCCGTATGTATACCAAATATTAAACTACGATTTAAAAATAATGTAATGAAATTTTCAGGCTGAAAGCATTATGGAATGCTTGGAAGTTTGCGAAAAATACAAAGAGCAATTATCTGAACATGCTACATTGCAAGCTTCCTCGACTCAACCTGTAACTTTGCCTGCTGTGCCTCTACTCATGCAAGCGTTCAGTGCCTCGACACCAGAAGAATTTGTATTGGAAACTATAAAAAGGATAAGACCGAGCGACTTGGAGGAAGCATTGCTTATATTACCGTTCACGACGGTTTGCGAATTGATTCAGTATCTACCCAACCTGATGAACAGAGGCGATTACGTGGAATTAGTGGGCAAAGTTGTGATGTTTTTGTTGAAAGTGCATCACGCTCCCATCATTGCTAATCACACATTACTCAATACGCTGAAGAGCTTACAGAAAGTGTGCAGTGTCAAAGCTGAAGAACTAAGGGTATGTAATTACATCTTAGATTATTAACAATTTTAATTGATGGCAATATTTGTTTGCAGGATATGGTTGGTTACAACTATTATGGACTTCAGTTCTTGCAACGAGAATTAGAAGCTAGAGAAGGCGTCACACTCTTTAGAGATGCGAGTAGACAAAGGAAGAAGGGCGAGAAGAAACGTAAGCAGAGGGAGAAATTGAAACGTTCAATAATGGTGTTAAATAATTGAATTAATTAGTTTAATATATTTTACTTTATATGTTACTTAGTGTTTTCTTTGCCTATTTTTATTCTGATCACATTTTTAGAACAAATCAACTGAAAGCAAAAAAGTTTTTTATGGAATTAATTCTAATCTAATTGCTGTTAACAATCACCATAATTATGTTGCATATACATGTATATTTGTATTACGCTCAAAACTTATTCTCACTGATATCAAAAAAATGTAAAATTGTATCATGTAAGTCTAATATCTAAATATTGTATATTGGGATGCCTAAGCAAATAATAAATAAACATTTGTAAATAAATTACTTATTTCGAACTTCAAAAATCTACTTCCACCTAGATAAGATTACATTGTTACATAAATCTGAAATGATAATCTCTCATGGCTGTATTCATGCTTAACAATCCTTAGGTAGTTCATGTCAATGATGTGTCATCTGTTCTGACCTTATTTGTATATACTTTTACCTGTACAGGTAGCAAAAAAGTGAAAATGTATTTTTAACATTTCCTTGTGATCAAAATAAGTGATTTTATCATAAAACAATTTTAATGAAACCAAAAGAAGATGGATAGCAATGAATTTCCATCCCTCCGGTCTGAGGATGGATACAGCACCTCCACATCCCTTTCATCTGGTCTAACAGGATATGAGGATGAGTTGAATGATATAAAACATATTCTAAATCTTGGTAGTGTTCCTAATGTGTGGAAAAATAGGGCTGATAAAAATGTCATCGATGTTAGTTCATATGAGACAAGAATCAATAATTTAACATCAGAATTGCAGACATCCCTTAAGCTGAATGAGAAACACAAGAATCAGCTATATTCCTTGGAGAGGAGCAATGAATTGAGAGCACATGAGCATTTCGAGAAACTGATGCAAGCCAATGTGAGTTTAGAAAATCAATTAACCAGTGCCAATAAGCAACTCAATCAGTTGATGAAAAACAAACCTAATACTCTTCCAAATAGTTCATCTCTGGAGAAGCTAGTAAGTGAATTGCAAATTGAGCTGGAACAATGTAGAAATGAGAATCATGCCAATGCAACAATAAATCAAGATTTAAGTTTGCAATTAAATGAAGTGATTTTAGAATTGAAAATAAAACAGAATTGTGTTGATGAACTGAAGAAAAAAGTAACTGAGCAGCATATTGATATTGGTAGATTGAAACAGGCAAATGCCCTGTTGACAAGCAACTGCAGTTGTGTGAAGCTGGAATTTGAACATTTGAGAAAGTCTAATGTTTGGTATAAGGAACAGCTGCATTGCTGCCAGGCAGAAAAGAAGAAAATTGTAGAAGAATTTTTAACTGTAAAAAAGGATTTGATTAATGGGAATAGGGAAAATGAAAGGTTACAATTGCAAATGGAAAATTTGAAACAGAAATATTTGCAACAGATGAGTGACCATAAGAACTTGGAGGACAATCTATTGATGCAGGTTCAAAAGTTGGAAACCAAAAACTCGTTAATGCAACAGCCATTGGAGCCAGTAAAAAAGAGAGTTAATAATGTTCATGAAAACGAAATAAAATGCTTACAGGAGAGTATTTCAGTGATCCAGACCAATCTGGAGGAGCAGAGGATTTTGTTCAATGCTATATCTAAAGAAAACGTGGATTTGCAGTCGCGTCTAACACTTGTTCAAAACGAGCTTGACAACAAGCAGTTGAGCATTCAATTGACCGAATCTAACTTTAAAGAGATCAGCACAAAGTACGTGGAAATCAAAGAAGAATTGAAACAAAAGAACAATCAATTATTATCCTGCAACTCGCTGAATGGTAAACTGCAATTGGCTTTAGAGTCAGTGACGGAAGAGCGGGACGAGATTGCCAGATCCATCATAGTGGTGCGTAAAGATTTTCAGCGCTTCCTCAATCTGCACAAGGAAACTAAGCAGGAATTGTTGCAGCTGAAGATGGAAGCAGAAAACTTTGAACGCGATCTGAATGTGAGCCAGAAGATGCTCAAGGAATTTGAGAGCAGCGAGAAGGAGAATTTCATGTTAATTCGGTCAGTTAATGATGAAGTTAATCAATTGAGAAATGATAAACAGCAATTGATGGAGGAAAATGCTAATAAATGCCACCAATATGAAATAGCACTTGAAGAGATGAGAAACAATATTGTTAGATTGGAAAGTGTTGTGCAAGGAGTGCTTGATAATTTTACTGAATACTTTGCGCGTAGGTCGGTGAAGAGTATTCAAGTATCTGGTGTCCAAAGCGTGACCAATTTGAATGCCTTCTTCGGGAAGTTGCAGAAGTTTAGAGGTACCGAAGCGCACGCTATGTTCAAACGTAAATTGTTAGACAGATTGCACGAACTCGAGGATCGCGTGAGTGTTATTAATACAAAGTGCGAAGAAAGCTTCAAGTTACTCGAAACCAAAACGACAATAAAGCCTTGCATTACTACTGGAGCAGAAGATTTTCTCAAATTGAGGACTGCGCTACAAGTGAAAGATTTACAATCCTTAGAGAAGCAGAAAAAGTAAGTTTTGATTCAACATTTTAGAGATAAAACAAGTTAAATATTTATTACTGCAATTCCAATTATTAAGAAAGGTATAGGTATTTCAACCCTAATTTAATATTATTCAATAATAATATTAAATTATGCTACAACTTACGTATTTTTTAGATATGAAATAGTAAATAGAACATTGCTGAAGAGGATCAAAGAGCATATGAAGGCTAGAAGCAAAGCGGAAAAGCAGTGTTCGTACTTGGAAGAGATGTACAATGATACCATGGAAAAATTAAATACAAGCAGATTGGAGTTGAGTACAAAAACAGCGGAGGTAGTGGAGTTTAAAAATCTATTCCGCGAAAAGAATCGGGCCTTAGAGAAATTGCAGAACGCAGTCACGAATTTAGAAATGAAACTGGAACAAAATAAAATTTCTTCCGAACAGAAGAATGCTTTAAGCGAAGAGATAAAAAATAAACATGCGTGTATAGTTGCTCTTAATTTAGAGGTAAGTCTTTATTTACTCTAAAAATTATTAATCATTCTACTCTCCGTTTTTAGTTGACTACTGTGAGAGACAAAAGTGATAGGTTAAAAGAAGATTACGATATAGTATTGATTAAATGTGATAATTTACAAGATGAAAAAATGCAGTTGGAGAATTACCGAGAAGAGCATTTGTTGGATTGCACGAAAACGATAAGCGGATTAGAGATGGAGTTGATGGAACTACAGGATAAAATCGACTATTACCTGAAAGAAAATGAGGTGAAAGTGGTAGATATTATTAAACATATTTTTAAATGATTGTCGATTTACAGATATTGAAGTGCAATATGATAAACAAGAACTGCGAAATCGCAGATTTGCAGGAGAGGAATGGACGGATCCAAAATGTAGCAATCGAAAGGGAGGAGATCGTGAAGAGGCTGCGAAACGAAGCGAAACAATCTACGGAAACCTGCATGAAATCTTCTGCGGAGAAGATGTACTTGCAAGGTTTAATGAACGATTTCAAGACGGCGTTGAACTCGGCCATCAAGGAAAATCAGGTTTTATTTTTTAATGTTCTGTTAGAATATGATTTTTTATAATTAATTCATAGGATTTGAAGCAAAGGATTCTACTGTTAACTAAAGAAAGGAAGTCCAGTAGTTTGCCAACCGAGCTGATCATAAATCCGCTGGATTACAAACATATCAATTCGCTTATAAATAGGGCTCAGATGAGCGAAGGGAACTCATTAGGTAAACTGGAGGATTCTCTCAACTGCCTGAAGAGGGAAATGGCTTGTCTGCAGAAGCAAATCGTGGAGAAGAATTTCTCCGTATCTAGTCTATAAGGCATTTAATTTAACGATATTTATTGTTACTATTACTGTCTTCGTCTACCTAAATTAACATAATTTTTATTGTCTTCCTTCACGACGTCGAAAGAAGTTTATATAATTACATTCCATTAATGATAAGAAAAACTAACGACTGTGATTCTAGAATAAGGATAAAATAAATATATAGATAAAATAAATATTCTATTATATGCATTATATAGCAAAATCTCGGGGTGTTCAAATGAAATAAACTTTGTCTGAATCTAATTTGAATTTATTTATTTATGAATTTCAAGATTAGCGTTTCCTAATTATTTAATAATATTGTTTGATAACTAATGTTAATATTTAATATATAACTTTTCAGTTTCAACATTTGAGTTAATTAACCTTTAAGCTTAGTTCAGATAAAATCAAGTTATCTTTTTGAATTATGTTTCTATGGCAATATAAAACATGTTTCAATTTGATGTTCATCTCAGACGAAAGTGGCAAAAAATCGGCGGTCAATAATCCAAACAGTTCAAGTATGTATACAAATAATATTAGTTAATAATAATACATTTTTTTACCAAAAGACTTCTGAAACCTTCATATTTATCTCGTACAAATGATTATTAGATAAGAAATAGACATATCCTATGCAATAATTTAATAGTGACGGATTTTTCTCTAAATTCTGTTTTACTCTCTGTACTTTAAATCTCAAAAAAATGGGGCATCTGAGCTTCCTAATAAATTAACTCAAATTGAAGTTGGACAACTTAAAAAACGTGAATTACAATATTAAGTAATTAAAAATCACTCACATAATTGAAGCTGAGAAAAAGCATCGTCAGGCAGCGTCTGATGAAAAAATTAAAAAGGATTGATTGGAAATCATATTGTTTTTTATTAGTTATGTCAAACATTTACATTAGCGCACTATTACTTTAGCATGAATTAATTCAACTTAAAACTGAAGTTATAAACTATATTTTGAATGTAATTCAGACAATTAAATCAAACATAATAAAATTCTCAAGTTTATAAAATACTAGTTATCACAGAGCAATGATTATTTTTTTGGTTGCGTACAAATTACGTAAGATTATACGCGATAAATAAGCGAGGATAGTGATTAATAGTTACGCAACCCAAATAGCACATACAATTAAGCTGCAATCGTGTATGCGTTAGGTTCATCTGCAAATAAATAATAAAATATGGATTTCGGTGATAGTTTTCTATTCAACATATAGAAGTTGTTCTTTTTTTTATTGATTAATATGTTCTCTTGTATAAATGCATCTGGATCTATGCATAGAAGAAAAGAACATGTTCTTGTTCACGAATCGTTCATTATAATAATTCGCTATACAATATATAAAATGCTATGTAATCTCTATAGTACAGTACATAAAGAATGTGAGCTTACTGAATTAGTTCTTAACAGTTACAAGAAAGCGCGGTTTTACAAGAAGCTCTTCAAAAACTTACTTACAAATGAAACAAAATCCAAATTCGAAAAAAAGATTAACAACTGATCCATTCTCTCACTAACAATTGGTTAATAGATCTTAAAAAATAATTAGTAAACACTATATAATATTGAATATAATATAAAAACAGGTCTTGGAATAATAACGCATTTGTATATATATATAATAATAAAATCTGAATAATTTACATAAAATAAATTAAAGAAAAATCGTACATACAAGATGATAAGAAAGTACAAAATAAAGATTAAAATAGAAGACCGTACGAGGGATATTTGCATGAAAGAGAATTTACGATAATAAACTTATTATTACATATATTTGCGTATTAAAAAATAATAATTGTAATTAAAATAAAAATAATTTAATAAATTCAAATTAATCAATAATAATAATCACCTAAGACAATAATAATAATAATTTGTATATATACACTTTAGTTAATTAATAATAATAGATTTGCAAGAAGGTAACAACACTTAGCGACTTATGATAATGAACAACTCCGCATGAATCCGTTTGTCTGGTCGAAAGTTTCATATATTCCATATATCTTTTCCTTCCTGTTCATTTCTTCTCCTTTTTTTTAAATCATTTCTCATCCCTTCCTATTATGTATAGAAAATAATATATATTTCCATGTATATATTTGTTTTGTTGTTTTCTTTTATTGCACGTGTACAGCATGAGCCATTGATCGAAATTATTTCCATCCATCCCAATGATGAAAACAGCAACAACATACACACAAACAATATGATTTCATCTTCAATTCCTCATTTCTACTCCTACTCCTTCTTCACTGTCGGCGATGCATCCAGAAGCTACATCACTTTGGAATGTGCAGTCAGATAGTGGTTTCATCATTATTACAATATATCATCATCTATATTTCCTCATCATATACATTTATTTCTTTTGATCAGCAGGCTTCTTTTTCAACTACGCCCTATATATCGTGTCAGTGTATATTATAAATATATATATTTTTTTTACTTCTCCTTGCCGCCAGGTATAGAAAAAAACCTTCATTATAAAAAAAAAACAAAGAAAAAACAACAAAAACAATTTACTTCCGATCATTCACTCGCTCTGTTTTGAAAACACAGAAATAGTCTGTGTTTTTCTCGGAAAAACCTACGCAATTTACAATTAGAATATCGCAAGTTTATATTTTCATATATTTGTATGTATATAGAGATATAAAAATATACTCTTTCGAAGGAAGCCAAATAATGTAGGTACCTTATAAACAATTCGATCTCTTCTCCCACGCTTCTATCGCGCCTCCAATTAATTACCCAAAAATAAATAATTAAAACGAAACAAATTAGTAAGCATTGAAACAAAGAAATGAACATAGAAACAAACATTTCAGAACCACCTCGCTTAATTACAAACGTATTTTTTTTCATGTTTTGTAGTTTTTTGCTTTATGTATATATAATTTAATACTTAGTTTACATATGATATGTTATAACAAATATAGTTTTTTTTTCTTTTTCTCTTCTCTTCTCTAAAAAAACAATAGAATAAAAAGTAAAAAAGAAAAAATGTTTCCTCTCTTAAAAAAAAATGTACACAATCATCGTTCTGCCGTGTTGGTAGTAGTTTCAGTTGATGTTTTCTCTGTTTTGTCCACCTCGCACACATCGTACCTAATTATTTATTTACTTTTTAGTGTATATTTTGCATTACTTTTTTCCTTTCTTTCTTTTAAATATGATTGGTAGTAGTAATAATATGTAGGTTGCAATAAGATTTTGTTTAGGCCCCCACTGTCGTTGTCATTCAAGTTGTCTCAGTCTCTGTCGGACTCTCCTGCAAGCAACACAATGCAATTAAAGTGTTTGTTCTTTTTGCAATTTTCGTAAATTATTTTGTGATGGGTCAGCGAATGTGTAAGTTACCTCTATGCTTTCCAAGTCCCCAGATTGTGTCGAGTCCAGCTGCGTGGAATCATCGTCGATCACCGGTCCATGCAGGCTGCACTTCTCATGTAATTGCTCTCTGGTCCTGTGCAACTCCTTCCGCAGATTTTCTCTGTCCTCCTCCACCCCTTTCACAGCACTCTAAAATAACAATTTCGAGGATTAGTTTGAGTAATGTTGCGAGAATTATAGGTGCATGCGACTTACCAGTAAGATTGTAAGCTGCGAATTGAGAGTGGTGGCTATACTTTGGAGCCGAGAAGAGGGCACGGAGGGCACGAAACTCCTAGAGGATGCCGTCGCAGCCATTTGAACTTCGTTGCTGGCACAAGCGGGATGTTTGCCGCCAGCGGCCGCCACTGAATCGGCCTCGGAAACGTTCAGGGAATCATTTACAACCTCCAGCAGTTGATCGACTGTATATATTGAAAAAAAGAGAAATGCGATAATTAGTCGAGGGCGTTCATTAATTAATATAGGTTAATTGATGGGTAACCTTGGAATACGGCGGCCAACACGAGTTCTGGGAGGTCCCTCTGGGACGGCTCCTTCTTTACGACTTCCTCGCTGACGATGTCTGCGATCATCCGGTACTCATCGCGCGGTATGCTCAGCAGATCTGCTACTAGACCCTCCTTGGCCGCTAAGGCCTGCTTTACTTCCGTATCTTTGCGTTTGATTTGCTCTGCGGAAAGGATAAAACAATCATTGGTGGATTATTAAAAGCGAGATGAAGAGCGAAATAGTGAATTGAGGCCAAAATAATAATAAAAAAAACGTGTGCGAATAATTATTTACCTAGAGGAGTAAGGACAGGTTCTGCGGTGTGCACGGGAGGATTTGCCACCTGCACCTCAGAAGGTTGGATGAGAGGCCACTCATTGGGTATCAACTTTACCGAAACACCTTCACCACCAGCTAGAAATTATAACCAAAACCGTGAAGAAAACAATGCATCAAAGTTACGCGTTTCACTATCTACCTGAGTGCACTGCCGGGATAGCTGTATCCTCGACGCGCAAATGTTGCTTGCTCTCCTCGACGGACGTAGGCTCTGGGGATGGGGTCGAAGATTCAATCTCCTCTTCTTCCATCGTTTCCGGTCTATCACTGCTGGATGCCGGAAGTTCCGGTTCTTCTTCGGACTCTTGAGTCCTCTCCGTGCGCATCTTGTACTGCTCGCTCGCATCGGTGAAGTACTTTAACCACCTAAGAAACAAAACAAAACAAAACAAAAAATGATTAAATTAATTATTAAGCTACTATATGCAGTTGCCTATTATAATATTAGCACCTTGTAGCCGAGTTGTGCATATTATTGAACATGATCTATCGGAACGCGTTCAAAAGAAACAACGCACATTCGTAGCACAGTCCGTCCGTAAATCCCGCGCTCGCCAAACTTCGAGACTTCACTTGTCAAGAGTGGCTAAGCTTAAAACGCTAAAATTCCATAAACGCACGCCGCATAGAGATAGTTAGATAGACATGGAGTAGGGCCGACCCGACATAAGACTATTCTATTTTTGTCTATAAACATACATGTCTCGCGCTCACTCACTTCCTTTCAATCTGATCTTCGACGCTTCAGCAGAAGATCCGCGAAATCGATCTAGACCGGTCGATTTAAAAATACCTCCCCTTCATAACAATAAACAGTTCCCAGAATGCGGGGTCACCCCTCATTCACTGCTATTCAACAATCTCATTAATATAAATAACGATAACAAGAAAGTGTTACCGCGAAAATGTAATAAAGAACTAATGCAAAATGCACGTGCCAAGATTAAACTCCGGCACCGTACACCTTAGGAAGGCCGTTAAAAACAGATTGGGATGAGAGCGAACGCGGGAAGCGCGCAATTCATCAATCGAAGTTTAAAATTAGAAGCAGCACTATTTTAACTGGATTGATATCACATTCAATGCTATCATACGCATTAACATATTTATGACTGTTACTAATTATTATATCTTAGATAATTGAAAGTTCACAAAAGTTAACTTGGAGAAGAATATAAAATTAAACAATGATCAGAATTAAAATACAAACGTGCGTCTGTAATGTTGCCAAACGATGACACCGTCCATAGTTAAAATGTTCAATGTCAAACTTTAAGTGTTTGACTATAAATATAATTTGTTCATCATAATACTATTTTAAATAATTGTGCACTTTAATGTTCCTTACTTTTATATTACGTTTAAAATAATATGTTCTTATTTTGTTTATTGTAAGAAGCACTTTGGTAATTATCTAATAAAGTTTAATTTTTATTGTCGAAAAATGCTTCTAAATAAATATCAATTTTCAAGTAACTATATGATGACGCGAAAAAAACGTGACTACGAAATAGAAAAAACACTGGAATCAATAATGGTCATGTCTCATTAATTATATAGATTTCTTCATGAGACATTTCCAGTCAGCCGTGATAAATATGAAAATTAATCACGGATATTTAATCACAGTGATAGTAGAGTATTTGTAATTCGAGGATATCGAAAAATACTGTTACTATCTATTATTATATTTTAGCTATCGACTATTAGAATGAAATATAAATTAGCAAAGCGTATTATATATGTTTTTACATGAAAATAATGATGATTAATTCTCTGAAGAGGTATATATTGAAAAAGGAATTTATTCGGAGAATTTACATTTATCTGCGGTAAACAAGAATGGATATTAACTGGAATTCTAAACTCAATTAGTTATTTTTCATAGAAAATCATTTAAATAATTGGGAATAAATCGATTCGGAATTTTAAGAAATGAAATGTAAATAGTACTATGTAGACTAGATACAGAGAACGGATTAAAATATCTGTAACTTTAAATAAATTGTTTCATCAAACTCAGAGTAAAATACTCTCAAAATGATGACATCAACTTGCTGAATACGTGAATTCCCTATTATTGTTTTAACAGTTATGAAAGTTTATTAACCAAATTATCTTATCTAATAATAATTTGAATACGGGTATTATATTTAGATATAATTATAATCATTTTACGTAATTTTATATACAATATTGCCCGAATTCTGATTTACACAGCAAAAGTTGATTAAATGTTTCAAATTGGGTTCAGATGGAGACGTTTTGAAAAAATAACGTTTGATATAAACAGCGATTTCCATGGTAAAAATTCCTACAATTATATTGAGACATCGGCAATGAAATTGATTGACATTCTCAATTAAGCATTACCAATCAAGGAAATCGAATGACCTGGTGGAAACGAATGTCCAATAAGGAAATCATCATGAGGTTTTGCATTTCAAAGCTAGGACCATCCGAACATTGAAGGTTTGCTCATATTGTTCTAAAACCGAATTGAAAGGAACAATGATTTGGAGCACAACAGCTGTCGTATGGAATGTACGACCAAAGTAAAAGAGAGAAAAAAAAAACGAAGAAAAAAAGAAACAATAACAATGCACGATGTTTACTGACCTCACGATAACGCTGCTGCCTCTTCGTTTTTCAGTGTTCTGGACGAGTTTTCGATTGGGGAAAATGTTGAGACTGCCGCGACGCTCGCAGACATACAATTTCGGTGTATCCAGAGTCAAAGATTTACGTCGTTGCGGCATTTTCGCGGTTGTCTTTTACTCACAGAAATGAAATAACTACTAACTACTGAAGTACGCCAACGGTAGAAACAATCGTGTAACAAAAAATCGAAACTGAACAACAATCACTGAAAACCAAAACCGAACCTTCGATACAAATCGAACTACACCTAACTAGTATTCGAAAACAACAGTCGAGGAGGCGCATAGACACGATTATGATAAAATGCCTCCTCGCTCCGTTACTTATCTTAATTAGTGTTTGCCCATTTAGGGGGGCGAGCGCAAACAACAAATTGTACAAAACTTATGCATGTGTACTACTACTACAACTACTAGTAACAACACTCTCCCCTTCTCCTCCCCCTACTCTTCGGTCCGTTGTTGCTTTTCTTTTTATGAAGACAGCAACCGAATGATAATTAAATATCCGTGTCGTAATTAATCGGAGGGAAGGAAAACTTTATGCGGACGCAAACGGATTTCGTATGCAAGTGCGACGACTTTCCGGCCGATTTTTCAATTTATACACTCGATGCGCAGAATAAAATAAACTTAATGGTCGTCTCGAGCAGCGTGCAGCAAATTTTCCGCAAGGGAAAATAAACCGGCTGCCCTGTAAATTCGCTTTCCGCCGATTGTTTGTCACGCGATTTGACCGTTCTAATCCCGATTTATGTATATTGCTGCATTTCTAGCGATAAACTTTCATTCAGATCATTCAAATCATAGATTTAGCAGAATTCTATCAATTAGACGCATTATAGTGACAAAAAAAGGAGGAGTAATAAAATTAAGAGAAGTTGTGTTATTGAGAGACTTGGGAAATTTCCCAAATAAATAAACAGGCGTGTTTTGCGCGGTCTGTAAAGAAGATCGTCTGCGGAGGGACGAAGGGGGATGGAGGAAATCAAGGATTCCTAGTTGTAGTTTCTCGTGGCCATAATTAAAATGAGCCTGAAAATAGAACCAATCGAAGAGTGAGCGGCCGGCGCGCACTCAAAAACAACGAACGAATCGATTTTCCGCATGAAATCACAGACGCGATATCTGGAAATTCATATCGATACATCTGAGAAAGAACAGGAAAAACTTTAGGATTACGCCGAACGGGACGGCGCAAACCGAGAAAATAGATCCGAAGGAATGGCATGGCATAGCGCACACCGCATTATGGAATGATGACCTGCATTCTATATAAAGGATGATGAATTGTACGGCATGAAAACAAGAATTCCTTCAAACAGGCGAAAGAGAGACAAAGAGGAGCGAAACGGCCTCCACCAAAAAGAAAAATAAATAAATAAATAATCGAAAGAGGCGGACAGAGAAAGAAGAGAAGTAGAAAAAAGAAACGAACTCCTCCGTCTTACAAAACGGTAGCCACGTGGCATAATCGACGATATAAACATATACGAAATAATTAAAAGCTTTTGCGAAAGGTTTCTTGTTATGAAAAAGAATGAAAAGAAGAAAAGACGAAGAATAAATAAATAAATTTTGCAACGGTCGGAAATAAAACGGGCGCAATTTTCAGCATCGATTTGCAAAAAAAATCAAACCTCTCAGCAGAAAACGAAAATCGCATTTATTGCCAGGTAAGCAAGTAACGATCGAAATAAAACAAATATATAATTGCAACTTTCTGAAAACACTCGACAACTTTCACTTCATAATCCATCCCAAATTGCAAAATTTATTGGTGATTATAGCAAATAAAAAGAAAAAAATAAATAATAGAGGAAAGTGCTTATTTTTCAATTACTTATTAATCTGTTGAACCTTTTCCAGCAACCATTCAAAATACGTTGAAGACATTAAGATAAAACACGGGTATGATTAAATAACCAGATTAAATTACATACAGTAGGCGTAAACAAATTGCATTACTTTTTTAAATAATTAATTCGGTAAAAAAATATTATATAAATATTACGAATATTATTTTATAATAATCAAATATAAAGTGGATTTAATGTTTCATTGGTGTATTATTCTATGTTGTGATATTTAACCAATGATATTGACGCTTGTAACCATTAATCTTGATGCATGTCCTAATCTCTAATTATTGTTATTTATGTTTAATTTTGAACTAATTTATGACTCCTCGTTTAGGCTTTGTTCAATGTTTATTTATGGTAAAACTTTTTTCGTTACTGTGTATCAAGCGCCATACATTTTGAACTGCTACCCAGGTTCAAGACGTAAGGACCAAATTTAAGATTGAATGATATTTTTTAATACATAAAACTTTAAAATTACGATCTATAATGTTCATTTGTGCCGTTATAGTAAGTGTAGATAAAAGCTTATGCAGCCAAACTTACGTTTTTCGGTCGTTTACATCTCTGCACTGTATTTCATACATGTGACTGATCAACGTGTTATTGCTCACTAGGTATAAGGTGACGGTATCTAAAATAGAAAAAAAAGTTTAATTATATCTAATTCGAATTGACGATATAGTAACAGCAAAAACTGCGGCGACTACAAACACATACCGGCGGCATTCGGTCTACAAATGACGTTCTGCATCTTAATGATCGGCGACAGCGTCTGGTTCGACTGGTTACCGCAGTGGAAGAATTTTAATAAATAACTTTGGCCTTCTTTCTGCAGAAGTATCACAGCTTCTTCTGTTAACAGCATATGCACTTGAAGTGGATTCTTGTTGGGTCTCTTCAACGTGACCGTTCCTTCGTAAACGAACGTGTACTTTGTCAAATCGATATGCTGCAGCGTAACAATAAATAGACTTCATTAGACATTTCGTTCAATTAGGTAAGGTACTAAATATTACTACCTTGTATTCGTTGTCGGTTCGATCGAAACCGGATATCTCCAAATGGCAATTTATGTAGGAGAGTCGAGCGGTCTCACTGGCCTTCTTGGCGGCATCGTTCACCTCCTTCAGGATTTCGCGGGACTTTTCCAATGCCTTCCTCAGTTTTTCCAACTCGGCGTTGGATCGTCCTGGGTTGACGACGCACGCCGCCTCCTCCTGCTCGATGAGCCTGCCAAGGAGCAGAGGGTATTTGGACAGCCTCTGCATCTCCTGCGGCAAGAAGCCCTGTAGCGGTAAACGCCTGCAGTGGTGATTCTTCTCGCAATTCATCAGCAGATTCTCGAACTTGGCATCCTTTTTCCTCTTCTCTTTGATCAGCTCTAGTGCGCTCTGCTGTTGCTGACAGAACTTCGCCGCCGCGTTTCTGAATGTCGTTCCCCATTCACCGTCAAACTGTGAAATGAAACAAATATTTAGAGACCAACGACTAGAAGAAATAATATTTCGTTCAATATACCATATTCAGGAGAATGTCCCCGACATCCGTGACGACGGATTGTTCTTTCCGTTTGGTCTTCATTAGCGTATTGAACTGACTGTGGGTTTCGAGCAGCTCAGGCAAATTCGGGAAGACTAGCTTCATCTCCGAATCGGTGAGGATCTTGCTGCGGACCATTTCCTTGCGGAAGATCAACTCTAATACTTTCAGGTTCCGAACGTGCGACCTTTCCGTGTGGAATAGTTCTGTGAATCACCAATAAATCAATTATTACCATCAACATCACTTGTTATTTAAACCGTTAATTACCATTGATCACGTCCTGTCTCTTCATTTCGTTGGCTTGCAGGTTGGAGAGTTGTTCATTCGTGAGGGCGCTCTTCCAGTCCGGCGGATCCGCCTCCACTTCCATATCACTATCTCTCTCGCCGCCTTGTCCATCTGACAGACCGCCGACGTCCAAGCTACTGCTCGGACTATCCAGTGACCTACGAACACACCAGATGTTAATATAGAACAAAAAAACACAATCTTCCAGTCAACATACCTTGAACTTAGACTGCTATTCGACGAACTACCCGAGTGCTGATGGAATGAAATACTATTGTCCAGATCCACCGCTTCACTACTACAATAAACAAAAACGACAATCAGTTAACGGATCATCTATAAAATACAACAACAAATGGTTATGCACGATCATCTTACTCCGACAAATCGAAATCGATATAAAAGACCGAATGCCTCTTTTCTTCGCTAGAAGACGTCCTCATATTATCATTTGAATCAAGGAGCAACCAGCAGCATCAAGTAGCGCGCACATACATACTATAGCAGATAGTGCGCCAAACTTATCTTATCTATTTTCTCAGATATTGAATTAATAAAGTGAGGCAAGAGAAATTACATTTCAAAAATGAAATCCAAACCCAAACAACAAGTCGGTCAATATATCAAAAGCGGAACGTAAAGGAATGTGTGAATTTCCCAGCACTTTTTTTTACCCCGTGACATACCGTAATTTCTTCAAATTCATATATAAAAATAATATAAATAAACAAGAACGGAATGTACTAATTAAATAAATGGAAAGCGTGGTACCTCACATCACCTGTAAGTAATTGCACTGATTGTGACTAAAAGTAATTATGATGAAATAATTTTAATGGAATCATCCTCGCTGTTTTTCAGACCTCAGATTGTATATATAATGTCCAGTCGCAATGCATAATAAAAAAAAAACCTTAAAGTAAAAACAAATTATACCCAAATTTCCAATCTGTTCTTGCCAGGCGACATACTATTTTTTTTAAAATGGTAACAGCTAAACAAAATATATAATTTAAGGAAGTAATTATATATGTTCGTTTATTTATCTATCTTTGCTGCCTGTGTTCTCTTGAAAATAAAGCCTGAAAGCAGATGGCACGGCAATCGATTCCAACCATTTGCGTTCGGCGAAGGTTTTGCAAGCTCCTGTATCCATAAAACGCCTGTCCTTCGCGCGTTAATTCTCCTTACTTTAAACGCGTCCGCGATGGCAATCGACGATTCCATTATATTCCTTGCATTGTGTAAAATTGTAATTTTAAGTAAGCACATCTGAAGCCGCCGTTCGCCCAAGGGAAGACATAAGAATATTTTAATTGGGAACAACGACGTTTTATCGCAATTAATCGACGCGTCCCCGGCTATTTATAGACGCGACCGGCAGTTTATCTCTTGTTTTTGGCTAATTGTTTATTATTAATAAAAGAGGAGAGATCTTTAAACGGGAACGTGGAATTTCCACACAGATGTGTTTCCGTTCGAAAAAAAAGTTATTCTAACAACACACCCATAAAGACAAGACAGTTCGCTATTATTTATAGTAAACATAGTCGTGATGTATGTGTGTATGTATATCCATTAGCCTGGTCTACCGAGAAAACCAGTTAAAATTTTCCCGGGCTTCCGAAATACCTTTCGAAATGTCCAACTGGACAGTTGCTGTTGCTGATGATATTATTGTTGCTGCTAGGACAATCCATGGTACATCGGCCATGCACGTCAGTTGTTATCAGGACTCATTGATGTCTGCGTATAGGAGTTTATGAATGGATTCTGGATCGAGCACAGAGGAAAACCTTGCACTACTGTTTATCAATACTATTTGTTTATGTTACGGCAATCTGGTCACGAAGGATTTCGTGTGTGAGTCTGTGCATGTGTGTGCACTAGAAGCACTCGCGACGAAGGTGAGAGTTTATTCCTAGTTTCCGGGGCGGCAAGGGGTTGTTGCGACCGGGAGGGGCGCAGACGCGCTCGCAAAAATAATTCGACTCGTCCTTGGTTATGTCAGACCATCGGTGGCACAGGAGCGTTAAGTTTTGAAATTGCAGCAAAAATAATAATTGGCTTTCGACGCCGCGACGCCACCGAACAATGAATGAATGAGCGTCGTCGGATTATCGACTAGCGGAGGCGGCGTGAGAGAATTGAGGAGGAGAAGGAGGAGACGAAAGGACAACCGAAATATCCACCCGAAACTATCGACCCGCACGCGAAAATAACGCAACTCAGGCATTGGCACAAATCAATCGAAAATGTAATGAAACGGGACAAAAAATAGCACACGCTTCAAAATAAAACTCACCCTGTAGTTCGCAGCGGATCGCTAACATTCCTCCTTTGCTTACGGTTCTGCAATTCAAACAAATACATAATCGCAATTAGTTAAGTTAAAAATAAAAGTTGTCGGGCTTAGTCACTGACCTTCTCCGGCTGCTCTTTGACACTCTCCGACCTATTGATGTTACCAATCTGTCGCCTTTTGTTTCCGGTGGAAGCGGGTTGACTAGTTGAACTGTAAAAAAACGAGCGCATTAGATTAACGTGAAACATTTTCTTGATAAATTATGTCGCGTTTTATTATTTAGAACACCGCGCTATCATTTATTTAAATTGAGGAATGTTCACCATAACATTTACAATTAAAAAATATAAAAACCCGTTTAATATTTACATACAGTCTATTCGAAATCATATTATTCAAAGACTAGAAATATAAAATGTTATTAAAATAATAAATCATTAAATGAAGTAAAACTATTTCGAATTTCGATTTGTGATGAAAAACTCTTTTGAAACGGTTGCTAAATTGTACTCTAATAGAACATAAAATTGAATATCAAGTTGCAGGCTAGATGGCATTGCAATCGAATTTGTTATTGTTTAATTTACGTTTTCTATTTATATTTCTACTACTAATATTACGCAAGAAACATTTTAACGGCACATTAGTAACGCAATACAAAAACGGCCGAAGGACGCGTCGTGGTCGATTGTGAAGTTAAGTGGATAAACTCCTAACAAAAGCTGATACTACTGCCACTTAGAAAATGTCAATTCGATAATGCAACATCAGCAAACCACGCCAATCCCACTATATCAAAAAATTAACTGTACATTTAGAATGATTCAACGTCGATTGAATGAATTTCAATAGGAAAACTATTATGTTGGTCTCGCCCAGCGGAATTGAATTATTTATTAGCAGATGAATCGATTACGGATTAATTCATTATTTATTTTTAGAGCTAATACTGTCGTTTCTCCTAAGCTTCATTAATATACATTATATAAGTAGTAACAAGAAAAACACGTGATATCCACACATTACATATTACTATTGTAAATATTACTTATTCGATGAAAGAAAATTATCGCATTTCATTACTTCTACTCTGTCTCAACGACTCATGATGTCATCATGCTAATTTATCGTTGTCTCAGAGAATTTCTACAAACATTTCGCAACATAAAGGTTGGGTAAACTATATTTAATTTATTAATTTAGGTATATAATTCAGTAATTTCATACAATTTATTCTTATATCATTTTCAATCTATAAACATCAAGAATGATTAAGTTACAGCAAGACAGTATAATAATATTGAAGACTATTTTATGAATAAATAATTTGAATTTAATGCAGCAATATTATAAATAGAATTGTCTAGTACTAAATAGTGGTTCGCCTTAATGACGCAATCGAACACCTACTATGTGTAAAGCAAATATAAATGGAAAATATACATTTTCTCCGAATATCGCGTAATACCATCACTGCGATTAATTAGCACAAATAAGGATAAACTTATTGTTTCATTAATTTATAAACAAACAGAAACGATATTAAAAAAAATACTTTATCATGATGCGTCATTATTTCCACTCTAGGCTTAATTGCCAAGACATTTAAATATGAAGACCATATACAGAAAAAATACTCCAAGAAATAAAATTATCACAAATATCATAACAACATAAGAAATGATAACTTATAAAATAATCATAAAAAATAAAAAATATACGAAAACAGAAGTCTCAAATGAAAGTTAACTTATTTAGTAATAACTTCATAATATAGTCAAAAAAAGCTTGCAAATTAAGAGAAATTGTTTTACAACATAGGTAGACAAGTATTCTTTAGGCGACGGTAGTCGGCAATATTAATTAGGTTTTTTTTATTATTTTACAATATTAAATTATTTACTTTTACTTATTTATATTGGTATTTATTTCTGTATTATCTGCATATTTTGCCGGTCTAGATATAAAACGGTTAAAGAACGTTGATCTACAGTTCTTATTGTTGCATATTGCGAACTAACTTAGTGAATGTTCAATTTGAATAATTTTAAATAAATATTAAAGCAACAAACAGGAAAGCTTTGGTCGAAGCGTCAAGATATTAAATGAAGTAAAATACCGTGTCGAAAAGCAAACAAAGTTTTCAAAGTAATAATCATTTTTATAGCTCGATTCTAAAGGTTATTCTTAGGTACTTTATTTATTTTCACATTGGTGCAGTGGACGGAAATAGATGCTGAATTATTGAGCAGTGAAATCACGCAACGTTTCCGTGCATTTTTATTGCAGTCGGAATAATAAAAATAACAATTAATACAGTAAAAGTGTTGTTATTAACAATAAACAGCAGCGAGTATAATTGAGATGCGATTGCGCATAGAAAAAAAACACGCAGAAGAGTTGAAATCGAATGTGTTTTAGAAGTGAAACTGAATGCAAGTCTGTGTGTGCATTAAAATCGTTCGTTCCTTCGGTTTATTAATTCGATGGTCGTGGAGCGGAACGAGACCCGCTTTGGCGCGAACAGACGAAGCGGAAAATGGCGGCCTTCCACCATCATATCCATCCATCCATTATTCTCATCCACCCAAATCCCTTCCAGCCGTTTGCAACGATTCGCAGCAATAACAACGGACTGGAAATAATGAGAAACGGCTGCGATAAAGCGAATGCATGCCTAACGAACGAGAGATAAGGCGTTCGAAATTTCTCCAAAACCCAACAAGGTTTTATTTGCAGCGAACAACACGAAAAGCTATTACGACACTTGCGAATTCCCATGCCGCTAATCGGTGTGTAACCATTCCGCGATAATTTAACTTGCAATAATTTTCGTGCAAATAAATACAGACTTTATTTCGAAATTCAATTACTGCTTTCTCAATTTATTTACGAAGTACAATTAAAAAAATATAAGTAACTTAGTAAAGACATGCATACAGATGTTTCCACCAATTATTATAATAGTACTACTCAAAATTAGATTCATTAAACGCAGTAAATAAACATTCCTACAAATGAATACGTTGCTCAACAAGCACAAATTGAATGAAAGAAAAACAACTTTTGAAAGAATAGATTAAATATCTTTTAGAATATATCCATTATTTAATTAGTCAAGACATTACAAAATATGACTAAATAAAACGTCAGAAAATTAAAAGATGATGGTTTAAATAACTGAATAGATAATTCAACTTGTAAATAATATATTCTCTATATATTAAAAGTAAAGTGTATCTAATATTCTTGTGGATTAAAAACAAGGTAATTAAGAAACCGTCCTTCAATTACAGTAGAATGTTATTTTTTTTTGTAATTATTACTTATTATACAGGTTATGCTGTTCACTTATTAATTGAAGCCCGTACAATAAAACGTTTAAAAATCGCGATTTTGATGAGATTAAATTGATTTTGAAACTGATCGGGTAATTAGATTGCAGGGAGCGTTCGTGACCGCAGGAAATGTATTGCATCAATTTTGAAAATGTGAATGTAAAAAATTAGAAGGCATTTCCTACAATAATGATAGTGAGAGGGGAGTCACAGAGAAATGTTGCATGATTCACGCCCGCATTGGGAATTAAAAGACCGCAACATCACAAAATTGAAAGTATTCCAACGGCCACGCCGAACGCTTTTAACATCGCAAAGATCCTACGAACCCGAATTTCGAATTTGATGATATGGCGGACTTCATCGATTTCACGATGTTCAGCAGGTGCTCGGTCTCGCCCATCATATTCGCAGGAAAGGCAGCAGGTGGAGTCGTCCAATGGTGATGGCATTCATGCACATTGTTTTCTATCTCTTCAGTTGGTTTACAAGACGAAGATCCATGCAACACCACTGATCACTAAATTGAAGACGAGCAGAGAGGACGGACTTTGCACGAAGCAACCGGGGGGGAAGAAAAAAAACCACTAAACTGAAAATACGTCGAATGAATGATAATGCGGGGCCCCGTTATCAATCGCCTGATAATCCCTCGCACATTTACACCTTTAAACATTGGATAAGAGAACAAAACACCGGCCGATCGCAATCTCCTCGCCTTTCAATTGAACACACACTTCGTGAATTAAGGAACGCGACGTGAAATAATCGAATTCCATAGATTGCATGCAAGTGCGAGAAGTCAAGTCTTATGCAATACTATATCATGAATACTTATTATATGCTAGACTTGATAAATCTATCAGAATCGATATAGGTATGATGTTCTAAGCAGATTTTGCACGATCGGAATCAGCAAATTTTATGTTTATATTGAACGATAGTAATATTGTGTAAATAAATCTACAGCATTAACACGTAAGGTCAAATATAATACATAGATTAGTCGATATTAATTGAAACACAACATAATCTGAACTGCAAAGCAAGAGAACAATTGAATAACAACTTAAGGAAATGCTCGTGCATGAATACCTAAGTTTATATAAATACGTTAAAGCAAGACAATGGTTAAAGGTATGTTTTAATTCTCTATTGAAACCTTGTAAATAATAGATTAGTATCTTCATAGATAGTTGTACTATAGGGAAGTGGACCGACCCACGCAAATTCTTGGTCTCCCTTTGACCAACGCTACGGTAAATGCTAGTGGGCAGAAATGTTCTGCTATCGTTACCGGATTGAAACTTCCAAAGAACGACTTCCTTACAAACTTTATACTAAACAACGATTTACCTCATTTTCTTCTTCAATCGAATCGAATGAGTCTCATGATATCCAAAAGCTATTACAATACGATATAATAACAAACATGCAAATTATAATTTTCACAACCACAGAGTCGAGAGTCCCATTATCGAACTTTCGCAAAATGTGATTCACACGTTATCGCGAGGCCGCGATAAAATACTTCAAGTTTCCACTATATTCCAAGATATTATTGCAACGCTATTTTATGTTTGTTTAATTGATAAATTAATTAATTCCAACTTGAATCTTACCTTTCGGGGTTTGCTGAATCATTGTCGTTGTCGGTGGACTGATTCAAGGGTTGCGTCCTGCAGGATTCCTCCCTGACGGCATCGGGTCGTCGGTCGGAGGGTGTCCTCGTGAGAGGATTTCCAGGCTTTGCCTCGCCTAAAACAAATACCAAAGCAAATAAATAAACCTGCACACCTAATATTAATAATAATAAATAATAATAATATAAATAACAATACGAGATTTGCGTAACCGCTGTTGATTTTCATGGTAACGCGCGATAAAGTTATGAATATGTGCGCAAAACCACATAAAATGACTAAATGAATTCCGGAAATGCGTTAATCATAGAACGCTGGAAAGAAACTAAAGTAAAATGGAAATAGATTTTGTTTTATATTTTCGTCCAAATTCATTCAACGCTCTTCAACAAGAAAAGAAAACCGTTTCCAGTGGCGACTCGTGGAAATACGGATTATAACGGGAAAGGAAAAAATCTTGATAACAGTTCAAGAAATCCGTATCTGGCGCTTATATTTATTCATATTTTCTAAGAAATAAATAATTTGAAAAAGGAGAAAAGACCTATGGTCAAAAGCCCTTTTTAAAAGTAGATCTTTTTTAATTCATTATTATATTAATGTGATTTCATGATATTTTGTTATAAGATTTTTATTAGCGAGATTCGCTATAAAATCTCTTGAAAATATAATATTACATTAATAAAAATGATGATACAAAAAAAAATAGAGCAACAAGTGCAAAAATTCAATAAAGGTTTATGTTTGAAGTATTCGTTGCAAAACATAACAATACCATTTAATAAAGGGGTGAAGTTGTTCCGCCACTGGCCGTAGGTAAATTTAAAACATAAGATTATTGGTTATGGTGTATTTTTATGAAGCAAACGAGTGGAACAAAACCCCTGACGCTATTTAGAGGAAAAAATGTTGAGCTAAATTTAATCCTATATCCAAGCGTGCCGATGCACTTCGGGTGTGTTATGTAAGAAGACCCGTTGCGAGGAGACCCCGAAGGTGTAAATCGAGTTAGCGCGTAGGTTTTCTTTTTTATATTACTTCCTCCTCTCTCATTCTAACGCATACAAATAAACACAAACACACCAGTCGCCTCTTCTCGAATTATTGTTGTTATCAGTTAACGAGTGCCCGTAGCGCAAGTTTGCCCAACTAATTGTTGGACTCTATTTCATTGCCGCAAGGTCAACCGCTAGTCGGACTAAAAGATTGCGCGATTTCCTGGATGGATATGGTTCGACTAGTTATTGATGGTGGGTTTGATGTCCTGGCGATGAAGATTACCTGACGTCGCTGTTCCAGTAATCCAACTGCATCTGCGGATGGGCGTCGAGGTGATATTGCTAGTCAGATCCTGAGAGCCGAACTTTCGTTGCACTTGCACACTCTTATTTAAACTGGTGTTACTGTCGCTGATGTTGTTGTTGTTGTTGATGGCACTGTTGAAGGAAATGTAGTCGAATTCCTTGGCGACTTTTGTAGTTTTGGCACCGAGGAGCAACCGCCTGCGGCGCAACAGGTTCAAATTAATTGCACTGCTCGACTTGGACTTGGCCAGCACCGGTTTCTCGTCGACGATCTCGTTGACGCTGCCGTCCACAGAGAGCGTCTTTTTGTGACCCAGGCCGGGTCGGATGGCTTCCAGATTGGAGGTCTGTCTAAACATGCGGTACTCAAAGTGCGACGTTGGCTTTTTGGCGTCCTCCTTGCCCTTCGTCTTCTTCTCTTTCTTTTCGCTGATGTCCGGCATCTTGGGCGCCGCACTAACGATGTTCTCGTTCTTCTGTTTGTAGATCTTGCTTCGCACCCTCTTCAACACTGAACTATTGTGTGCCTCTTCCTTTTTCGGAACCGTTGTCAACTCGGGGGCCTTGACGGCTTTGCCAGTCTTCTGGTTTTGTGTCTTGCCTGATTTTCCAGAGCGTTGAGGGCTTTCTTTCACTTCAGCCACTCGGCCATCGTCCGCGATCTCAAACTGCGTGACCATCTTACCGCTGCTCTTCGGCTGCTTCTCGGAGCCGCTGTTGCTGTTCGGCCTGAACAGATCACTGAACCGGCGCGATTTCTTCTCCTTAACGAAAGCCTCCGATTCAGAGTTGTTGATGAAGTAACCGCTGTGAGCGCGCAGCAGCTTCAGCTCACCCTCGGTGACGGCTGAATTGTCGATGACATAACTGTCACTGTATCGCTTGATAGCACTGTTTATGTCGTTGTTGTCCGTGTCTTTCTTACGCAGCACAACACCGTCGAGCTCGTCGTCGTCGTTGAAGACAGGAGCGAGGTACTGCTGCACAGCAGCCGCAGACTCCTCGTTCAGCAGATCCTCGATCAGGTCTGGCGTTACACCTTTCCTCACCTCGTTAGCACCTCCGCTATCCGCTTCGCTCTTTTTACCGCTGCCGCTTTTATTGTTCGGCGACTTCAGCTGCTTGCCTTTGGTATCAGCGCTCTTCGACTCGGCCTTGTCACCTTTCCGTTTCCTGTGAGAGATCTTGCTCTTCAGAGACGTCGCCTGCTTGTTATTACTCCTGGCCGCCGCGTCCGACGCAGCATGCTTCGACCACATTATCCGCAATCACTTTCTTTCCCTCAATCTTCAATACATATAACGAAGAATGTCAGTTATGGTATATCACTCATCTGCTACCACATTTCACACTACCACAACTCTACAAATTAAACATAAGGAACTTAGACATACACACAGAGAGAGAGTTAAGTACAGATAATGTGCGACAGTTTTACAAAACATCAAACTTTTTAATTCGCCACAACATTAGTGGTGTGTGCGCGCCGCGCCTGCTGCTATCAAGCTTAGTGCGCGATAGATAAGCCGACGTGTTTTTCGTACCGATAAGGCGCGTATCGTGAAAGCGACAAAAATAAAACCAACGTCGTACGAAAAACGAGCATTTAATAAGCAAACAAAACTGCAGGTAAATAATAAGTAGTATTCTGCGATCGTCCAGCACCGAGAAATCATCAAATCATGGGAAATTCACAGACGAGCGACTACGGACCGAGTAGTGAGTGACGGACGATCGGTGGCTACCGCGGCTCGCGCTCGCGAAGACTGGAAGTGAACGAACGGCCGGCTGTGGCTGCTAACTTCCTGCCCTCCCCGTCCACAGACCGATGCGATGATGATTTAATGCTTGCGGCGAGGAAACACTTCTTATCGAGCCTTCCGGATGTGAATAATTAAATTCCATATAGCGACATACTAGAATTTCCACCCTGCCGCCAACAATAACAACAACAACAGAAGTAACGCGAGATTTGAAAATTGGTCTACCTTTCCATCGAACATCTACTTCGTTCGCCTCGTTTTTTGTTCGACGAAATTGCACCGGAAACGAGCCTTCTTTTTATTATTATTTTCGCTCCTCTCGTTCGCTTTTTACAACTTCCGGCAGCAGCAATGTGTTCAGTCTGTGCTTCTGGTTCTGCACACCAAAACACAAACACTGTTTACAATCGCGCCGTGGGAGCAGGGCATTTGGCAAATTTCGTTGTCGCTTTGCCTTTTCCAACGAACGAGCTATTTGCACATGAAATGACAAGAAACGAGAGTGGCTTCCAAACTGAAAAATAATAATAAAACGAAATCGACGGCAGCTCGACCAGGACGGGCGTATTTTTAAAACTTCCAAAAATAATTCAACACTTTCAGTCCCATATGCAGAGCTCTCCAGATTTCGGAATTTTGAACGCGCGACTGTAAATCCAATGAATTTCGTGGATTAGTAACCAAGAGCTTAGCTAAATTTCCTTGAGCTGTTATCAGATTTCTTAATCGATAACCTTTTAGGATTGTGTATGCTTCGTTGTTCTTTATTATTATTGTTGTTGTTATTATTATTGTGATTGGTCTTTGTTTAAGTTGTAGTACGTAATGGTCCGATCGTGGAGGCGCGCGCGCACATGTAGCACCATTCTCGACTTAAGGCCATTGTTGGAAGTTGTAAAACTGCTCTCTCAATTATGCAATACAATAAAATGGCACAAGCGTGTCAGGGGAGTTGACCAATTACCGAAATCGCCGGTCACTTTCTCTCTCACTCTCTACATGTATATCTATCTCTACGGCTATATCAAAAAATCAACGAAGTAATCCAAGTAGGCTTGACGATGTAATAGTCAGAACCTTTCGGTTTCACATGTTCCGAGCACTGCACATGCAAACGCGCACACAAACAGACGGAGACTGAAGGAGGTAGAAGCAGAAGAATGACTAAGGTTCGAACGGTTTTCACGACCGCAGCAGACACGGGCAGGCCAAGAGGCCACAGGCAGGTAATCCACCTTCTCTCCTCCTCTTCTTCTTTTTCCACACTCTTTATTCCTTTTCTCTTCGGCATGCAAGTTGATGATGACACACGCGAAATTCCAACTCGGGCTGCGCGGCCCTCCGAAGCCCGCGAGAATAAGTGAAGGATGGAAGCCAAAACAAAAACAAACGCGCACAAGAACTGAACAGTCAGTTCAACAGCAAAAAGAAATCGAGAAAGAGAGTAAGAGCTGGTGCGGCAAAGGTAAATAAAACCGAAGAGAATGGAGCAAAGTTAACTGCGAACACGCCGTCTAGTGACTCGCCTTGCTCCTTCGCTCGTCCACTAAATATTAAATCAACGAACGAACACACATTGAGGAGAGCGAACTAACCTAAAACTCACTCACTCCTTCCTTCCTCCCTCTTGCCGTCTTTCTTACAGTGCCGGCTGTGCAGACATACAACATGCAACTAACCAAACTCGCTCGCTCGCTCGTTTCAGTGCATGCACCCCCAACTTTCCATCGCTATGGAGAACGGGGAACTACAACACAAAACACCAGCTGGAACGTCGTTCACGAAAAAGAATTTAATCAATAGTACGATGAAAGAGAGCTGCAGTACCCTCATGTATAGCATTACACAGATCTTCCCCCTTGTATGCATCGAAAAGGCGCATCTTCATCCATTAAATTAAACAGGTTAGGGTGACTTACCACCGAAAGGTCATGCCCGAATTTCGCAGCCGTTCAAGGCAAACTACCATATACAAATATAAGTATGATTCAATCAGGATTGAACAAACAATCTTGTCCGCATAGGATTTCCCAAGGAAACATTACTAACATTTGAACTATGAATATAAAAAGTCGTTTAAAATTATTATATAATTTAATAATTTTCTACAACATTAATTTATAGACATAGCGTTTGCACACAGTCAGTTATAACTAAATTCGTCTGCATGAAGCCATAGAATAATATGTAATCGAGTAACGCATGAAATGAACGCCAGTTTCAATTGTTCCTCAAAACTGCGAGGCTTCAATTAGAATGTCATGCACACATGCATCCGAAGATTGAAGTAACATTGTTATCACATAAACAAATAAATCAAAATATTTGAAATTACAAAACTAAATTGAAGAGTTTTAAATGAAAATCTCAAATATTTATTACTTTCATAAATATATTAACAATTCCAATTATTCGATTAAATTATCGTATCGCATGGAAGAATATAAATATCGATTGCATTGTTCTTGTAAAGTGGGTTGCTTCAATTAGTACGTTGGGTACAAATACACTCTAATTGAAGTGACATCGTTAGGAAGATCTGTGTACATTTATCTATCCGAAATCATGTATCTGCTGAACCTCTTATTGGCCGGTTAAATTATATAACTGATGAGAACGGCATCACATGTTCGCATTCAAATCATACAAAAATATAGTCGTTAATGTATGTGGTAACACGCTAATCAATTAAATGCAAATTCCATATTTTCTTCGTTTAATTTATTCGTAATAATATATTCTTTACTTTAAAAATATTATTCTATGAATTTAGTTCAATTAATTGCAGAATGTGTAATGTTTGTTAAATTGTTATTCCATTTCATATACTATGCATATATTATTATATTCAGTACTTGAATTCTAATGATAACACTCCTCTGGATATTCGATAAATTTAATTAGGTTATTGATCAATTGGTTTCACACGTCAACAAAGTCAAGAAACATAAAATTTCAAAGTAAATATAATCATAAATATCACTTGTTGCAAATATTCAATATTAACCTTTGTCAGCAAACTATTGTATTATATAGACAAGATACAAAAAGAATCAATTGTGTATGCAACTTGAGTCTTATGAAAGGATTCTAAGAAGACCACCAAAAAGTCGATACAATCCTTCTCAGAATGTTTAGAAAGGGAATGTTTGGAAAAGTCCCTTTAAACAGCCACAATTGCAAAATGTCGAATTCAAAAATAAATCTCGTTATAACCGGCAAACGGGAGCAAAAGAAAAAGTCTCGCAACCAGTTCCAATCGGCAACAATAACTATAAACAAAACAAATCCTGGCTCCCATTAAACTCGGTTTTCGTTTCGTCGCTCGTTGCAATAATATCCATTTCGTGACATTTAAATTTTGCCGTTGAATTTGGTTGTCGCTGCGCTTATTGCAACTCGAACGACGCATGGAACACATTTCGAGTGTGGCGTACAAAAAAAAAAGCGCGCACTCGACACAAAAACGAAATAACTAAATAACGGCTGAGGTCAGCGCCGCAATAAATAATAACGAAATGAAGAGAAGACAAAAAAAATAAAATATATGTATGTATAACGAAGTGCATAATGAAAACACGAAACGTTCCGCCGTCTCGCATGTCCAACCATTGCAGATACGCGAAACGTCGGTTTCGTGTTTCATGAAAGCAATAGGGAGGAAGAACGAGGAGAAAAATAGAATAAATGTGAAGTCGTATACGAAATTCGCAAAAGCTACGATAAGGCGGAATGGAATCTAAGTCAATGTCAACTCGTACAAATGCGTGGTTACTGGGCATTGATAAGTGGAAAACGTGCGATAAGATTTCAATGTTTGATGTTTAAATTTAGTAAATTCTAATTATATTCAAATTATTAACAAGTATTTATTTTGAAGATCCAACGATTGTATTGCAGCGGAAAAGTACTGCTAAAATGTTGAAACCACAGCGAAAAACAATGCATCAAACTGACATTCGAGAGTGGTTCAATTTGAAGTAATCGCTGCTCGCAGTTTAACTCCAACGCGGCTTGAATTTGAAATTTTGCGGAATTCTCGCAATTTACTTTATCAGCGTCTCTTAAGGAACGAGTTCTATTATTGTTGCGCCGTTGCGCAACGAGCTCACTTCTCGGTGCCGGAATGCGAAATCTCGCGGCGTGATCTTTGCAAACTTGCACACGTTATGCAACGAAAGCAGCCGCGGAGAAGAGGTGGACATGGAGCAGCGAGTGGAGGTAGACGAAGAAGAAAACAAAACTCAAACCAGATTCCAGCAGGGAACGGTACGGTTTTTGGCTAAAGATGATGTTTGCTGTTATTGTAGACGCGGTGGAGGCGGCTTTTGCGAAAACAATTAAAACGGAATCGACTCTTGTTACCAGGGTCGTTTTCTTGGCGAGACAGGAAGCATGTTGCCAATAGGAATATTGCGAACGGTTCGGTCGTTTTTGGTAATTCTTAAAGCAGACATATATGCAAATACCAACAGCAGTAACACACTTTTTCCAAATGTGATTCATGGAAAGGCGCATAGATGGAAAGCGGAGGAGGACTAATACTATAATAATATTCTACGCATAAGCTGTAATTCTTTTGTGTGCATAATTAACCGCCGAGTCCGGTGACACACGTCAACGTATGCTAAGAAGCAGATTGTACATTTTATTGTAACCAAATTTCTTATTTATGTTAAACCAAACCTCTTACATTCTGCGCTTTTCATATTAACGACTCCATTATTTTGTATTAATTCCGTTTAAACGATCTAACGTTTGAATTAATTCCTTCACTTTGTTATAACATTCAATCGATTGGTGTGATATATAACCTATCATTTATAACTAGTTAATAATTTGATAAAATTTTCACTCATTTAATGATAATTTTGTCTAATTATCTCTAACTAATCAATATATAAATGAGACTATAACACATTCAAATCTTAATATTTGTAATTTTTGTATATATAAAGTAATGTACTTTCGATTATTAAAATTATGTAAATGAAGTTTATTTGTTAGATTATAAATATTACAATATCTGTTGAAAACATAATAAATATGGAATTATGTTGATTTATATCTATAATTTGTTACTCAATTTACTGGAAAATTTGAAAGAATCTGTTATTACTACAGAAGTGCAGTAAAAGCGAAAAATATTGCTGACAATTTTGCTTCCTCTATTTTAAAACTACTCGATGATATTGCTTTTCGTAAATTGCGGGTAATTTGAACAAAATACAGTTTTATTAATAAATGCTGACGAAGATATGATAGAAATGAACATAATCGACTGCAGCGCCATCTTGCGTAACGATAGTGTAAATTGAATTGCATATAATTGTTAGATGAAGCGAGAAGCGGCGACATACCAAAAGCAAAATCGCAAAAGTTTTCATAAAAACTTTTGGCAAATTTCATTACATCGCAGATACACGCACACGTTGGGTAGCCGACGAAACCAAGACTGCGTTTTCTGTCGCACACCGAGTACGCCAACACAATAATTATTATCAATAATTTGCGGGTTTCTTTCCTTCTTTCGTTTTATTTTTTACTCATTTCAGCGATAAAAACCTTCTAAAATAAATTACAATGAACGGAATACAATGAAAAGAGAAACAAAAATATTGTTATTCGGTTTATAAATATAAATTCCACGAAGGCTGTCCCCGCGACTCCCAAATCGGGCCGTATCAATTACGAATTCAATGCACCTACGGCCTACGACGTTACGTTGTGCCTTCTCCTCTCCACCATCGCGAAACCACCTCGAGGAGGATGTCAACAACAGAAGAAAAAAAATATGAATCATTGCAGTGTCGCAATTTTCGCGGCTCGATGGGAATAGGAGAAGAACGAAAAGGCGTGAAAAGTAACAGCGAAAATCTGGGTCATGTTTTATGAATTACTTCATATGCTGAGAAAGAGTGTGCGAATGTCTCTTTGCTCTTTCCCTACGTCTCCCATCAGAACCGAGCGAAATGCAAATGTGACTTTATTTAAGTCAATGATCTAATCCTTTCATAATATGCGGCTACAAGCGAAAAAATAGTCTCTATGTGTTATTTGTACGAAATTCTCTTCGATGATTAATATATATATATTTGATATATTTCTAACTAAAGAAAAACTGAATTGCTAAATTCCCAGCTCAATACATCTTATGAAAATTTAAATTCAAAGAATTAAGCATTTGTATTGCAATTAATAAAATAAATTAAACTGATGATCATAGTCTGTAATATATTCATATTGTTTTCCTTTTAAAAAAATGTATACGATATTTACATACATTATTATATAAACATTGCCAAGCAACGATTCTACAATACATTTATATAATATATTTTTTTAAAACATTACTAATTAAATTTCAAGACCTTTTAACTAATTCCTATAAGTAGAATTATTTGACTGAGTTTTTTTCTAAATTGATAAGAAGTTAAAAAATATTCAAATAACTATACTTATAGCGAAGTCTTTTATATATGGTTAATCAAATAATTATAAGAAAAATAAGATATTATTGTTCTTCATTCGAATTTTTTTAATAACAGTACCTAACACACCTTACTTGCAAATGTATACTAAATATCTAGGCACATTTTGATACCAGGAAATATATAATATTACTACCTAGAACAATAATGATGTTGCAAGAAAAACATGTCATTTATGTATGAGCTTGATAATGATGTTTATTGAAAATAGTACTTAAAGAATTTGCTTTTGGTATTTCCTTATATAAATGAAATGAATAGTTTATTTACAAACGAGAAATTCGGTGTGTAAATTTGCTAATAAAAGCATGTATGAGGAATTTAAAATTAGTTTTTGGAGGGCCAACAAACTTTTCAAACTTCTACAAAAACATTCATAGATTTCGTGATTAAAGATGAAATATTGATTAAATATAGTATTCTATTAATTTTAACTAAAATGGGTTTAAAAATTATTTAAAAAAATAATAATTTCTAACTAGTCTATTTTAGTGATAGTTTGATACCAAATAATTTGTTAAAAAATGTCTGTATAACCCACATATGATTACTACTATCGTCATATTTGGGTTAAAGTATGACAAAAAATATAGTACAAATATGATATGGTTTTAATTATCAACCATGACGAGGATGTGTGTTTCGGCAAATAATTAAATGGTGATGAGTTAAAAATAGATGGACAGTTTTGGTTTTAAGTTAGCCAGAGCAGCGAGCGTTTGATGGAATAATCAATTGCATGCACACCACACCATCCTGCTTGAATTTATGCATCAATTTCGGGCGAGGGTTGTAGCAGGATCCACTCTAACTGACTCAAACGCCCACCCTCCCCGCACACGTAAAACGCGAGGGGTGAGTGCTAGGTGGAAAACGCGAGGGTGTCGCGTATCGATTGGACCCCGTCTCGAAATAACCACTCGGCGGAAACGACGACGTCCTGCCTCTGTGTTTGTGTCTGGATACGTATATACGCGAGTGTTTTTTTGTTGCTGTATATATGTGCGAGTGTTGTCTGCGTCTTCAAAGAAAAGACAAGACAAGACAGACACGTTCGCTAATCTTTATGTATTTTAATTATAGCAATGCGCTCAGACGCACAAAACGAAAAAACCGAAAAGAATTTAGTTATTTAGTACACTAAAATAAACTGCATTCCACCGATTACACGCAAAAAAGACATACATTATAGTACACCGCACATTCCGGGATTTAAAACAGGCATAAGACACCAATGAATAAACTTTGATTCTTCATAATTTATAACAATAATTAATTAAATGAACTATAATTCAAACACTTCACAAATAATGCAAAAATTCAACTGCATCTTCGGATAGTGAACTATATAGACAAACAAGAATATTTATAATTATATAAAATGTAAACCTCTAAACTGGTCATTTGTAACGAGGTTCCTCTGCCATGAATATACATGTGTTGTATTAAGACTTGTTATTTAAGCGACAGAAAGATATACATTCATAATAGTCATAAAATAATGATTGGTCTGTTGAAAAATTGCAAAATATTTGTATGTACGCGGCTTCCTTTAACATCCACCAAAGGAGACAAGGTTTTCGAATACATATGCAAACATAGTGGCTAATGTCATTAGCGAATCCCCTGTTTAGAAAGAGCCCGTACGTAATAGGAAGAGAGCCACCAATGTAAATGCGGCACACAACACTAATTCGGATGATATCACCAATTATTTATATAACATACGCACACAATGAACTGGAATGAAGAGTTGTGTTTGTGGCGTTTCTCATTAAAGCACAATTTATTAGCGCTGCTGGACTTGCAAACACAGACAACGACAAAGACAAAAAAAAGTAGCAAACAGTTGCAAATTAAATGAACTAGACCAAGTGATAATAAGGCGAATCGTTTTGCGACTTCTGCAGAAACCTACGTTTTCGTTTGATGTTCGGAAAGTATTTCCGAGTGCTAAATCATAATAATAAAAGAAATAGAAGAAGGAAACGTTCGACTTTGGTTTAGATGAGCTAATTAGGGAGTGGATATAACTCATCTCTGGGTTTCGGGAGAGGAGATCGGTGCCAACGTATCTGAAGAATGTTAATGGGGACTCTCCTTGATCCCTCATTTGCCAATGGCCAAGCTAATTCACGAAAGTACAGAAAATATAACTGCTCGTCTCCGACATTCCGGAGAAGCAATAAAAAAATATATATATATCTGCATATATTTTTTTTGGAAACGCCAATAAACCAATTTCCGTGGGCGGCGAATTGAATTTTACTTCTAGAACAACTTCTGACATTTCTATTACTGATGTTTCAATCTAAATATTTATTACTTTAACATAATTGAAATTTATATTTACGTTCTTCAAATAATTATAAAATTAAAGTTAAATTAATTGTCAAAAGTAAATAATTTAGTTTTTGTATTCCAAAATATATAACATAAAATGTATAAATATTTGTTCGTAACAAATTATTTAATACAGCCCAGTGTGTAGTGATCTTTATATAATAGTTATAGGCAACCTATTAACTCAATATTAAAAAAAATCCTTGTTATACTATAGGCAACCAATATCGCTTGAGACGGAATTTCAAACAGCTTAAAATAAAAATTAGACTAATTTAACAAAAGGAAGAGCCCTTAATGAAAGAAAATACAAAAAAATAACCATCAAATAAGAATGTTGGATGCGGGGAGGAGAGGCGGGTTCGAGCGCTCTCTGACATTTTCCAAGCATTTGACATTTTGCAAAATACTTTTCCGCCCACGACTGCTGCATGATTCACATTTTACAATAGAAATAAAAATAAATAAATGCAGGAACAACAAGAAAAAATGAAAGAATAAATTGGTCGACAGTTAGTTTTGATCACGTAGGCGGATAGAAAAATCTGAACTTAAACCTTTAATGATTAAACGATTTAGACTCGGATTAATGATTTAATATAGTTAACAGCTTTAAAAAGTGCCAACTCTGTAGAATTATCACAATGATAATCTGTTATATAATAAAGATGACTTAATAACAGTGATCAATAAAAAATACTTCATGACATTTCGTTTTTCGACGATTCATTTAGTTTAAATTAATTATATTTAAAAGCAAGCATAAGTTCATAGATTTTAATCTAAAACTCATGAACTTGATATTTATATACGGAAATGCTGTAGATGTTTCGAAATTTATCAATAGTTGCGCACAAAGTGAATTACATGTTTTTTCATTATGCAGAAAGTTCGCTATCTGTATGGACGTAATGAAAAACACCGTTAAGTAATCATTGATTAAATAAACCAATCGGATATCTGCGTTCTTCAATACAAGATAGACGCGCATGAAAAATAATTGTAGCACTAACCTAGAGTCATTAATTTTCGGTTAATGTTTCTACATCGTTTTATAGACAAAAGTTTACTTTTTAAGACAAACCATTTAATTGGATTATTTACTACAAATAGTATTTTAAAAAAAATGTTTTAGTTGTGGAAGTAATTGAAACATTAATCAACGTTTATAAGTAAATTATATGAAAAATTCCTTCTTCGTTAAACGAATCTAGAGCATTTTCAATCATTGCCGCTCTAATTAATTTATGATACATAATTATGGTACTTTTTACAATGAACAATATAACAATTCATACAAAAAAAAGTTTCTTCCTAATCTACTATTTTAACATTGCTTTCATATTCTTATTCTTAATATAGATAATCTGGACTGCTTCCGCTCTAATTAGCTACTTTTACAAAAACATTTATAATTTTGTGACAAATGTGAGATCAATTAATCAAAATTAAGAAACAGAATAGTAAACATTTTAATCAATTTCTGCAGCTATTTCAAATTTTAACACTACATAATCTTGCATTTAAATAAATAAATAAAAATAATAGTGTTATTATTATATTAATTCCAGGATTTTTATGATCCAGGAAATTCTCGAGAACAGAAGATCGTTTATAATATATTATTTCTGGATATAAAGCGATTAGCATCAAATAAATAAATGTCTTGAATGTGCTTGAAAATAATCCCGAGAACCTGGGATTATTTTGTACGGCAAAAAAAAAAAATATTACGTAACCTTCGATACACATCGATGTTCATGAAAAACTAACCTGATGCTGTCGAAGAGCCCCAGGGTGGTAGCTTAAGTAGCTTTTTGAAGCTGCTGGACCGTTTGAGACTGCCCGTTCTGGAGTTGCACTCCTCCATCAAATTCATGAGCGCACGATTTGCGCAAATCTCATCACAGCCTGAGGCAAAGTGCGACGGTGTCAAACGGGAACCGGGATTCTCATCTGGAATGCAGCATTTAGCATTTTCGAAACGTTCAAACAAACTCTCGGTGTCGAGAAGTTAGTTACTCCTTTTGTCTATTTCTTTTTCCTTCCTGTTCGACTTGCGAAATGTTTATGCACAGTTCAAATAAATGTTCGGAGCGCATTGTGCCTTGCACCTCCAATTGCGATAAATCAAAAAGAAACTAAAATGGCTCAAAAGGAATGCGGGCCTCAGTGCCGGCCAAAATCGGCGCCTTTTTCCTTCCTTTTCTTTTTCTCCGTTCTTTTCATCCACCTCCACACACGCATCCACCGAAAAACGGTTGCGTCAAAATCAATTTTTAGAACGTTTACTTTACATACATACGCATTCCCTGTCTTCTTCATTCTCATATATATACACACAGTTCAATATCGGACAGTTCTCTGCTTTATTATTTATTTGTTCGGAACGGAACGAGGCAAGCAATGGTCGACGAAATCAATCAATTCATATAATTAAGATCTCAAAATGCGGACACGGCAGAGAGGTCTGAAAAAAGGACAGTCACAGACTGTAAAGCGCAAATCTCTTAATGTGAATTCGGGTTAGTGTGATAAACATAACACAAAAATAAACAACACATTCTGAGACTCGCACTCGGGACTTCGTAAACAAGGATTTCATGTTTCTATTTGCTATTGGAAGAAAACGCGGATGAGTCAGACGAAAATTCGACCGGGAAAACTCGTTCCACCTTCATTTTGTTCACCTTGCCCACCCATCTGCTCTCCTTTATTTTTCGATTTCTGGGCTCCGGGCCAAGCCCGCACCTGCCTTCGTGCAAAACGGGAACCGGAAAATTTTCTATAATTTTGGAAAAACTCAAAAATGCAAAGACGCAGAAAACCAGAGGCATACATAGAGTTCCAAACGGAACACAAGGGAGGAGACGACCCAGGTAGACGGATTTGCAGCACAAAGAAAACTAGATTGGCCACTCCGAAGAAAAAACATAAAAGGAGTGAAGTTGGCACGAGCAAAAGAAATGGTTTTGTTTTTACTGTAAAATTTTCAAACCAAATTACTATTAAAAATGTAGATTATTTTCACTTCTTAATAAAGCCACAATTTACGCAAATTTTAACCACAATTAATAATACATATTAATCACTCAAAGTACATATTATGTTTTTCATTCATTTTTCTCTTTACATTGAAAAAAATATAAAAAATTATTAAAATTTATACAAATTGATATTCAAATAAACATATTTTATATAATAGATCTTAATATTTCTGAAATATTTCAAATAAACCAATTTTTCTGTATATATTAAGATTAATATCAAGTTTAATATTCTTATCAAAAAATAACGTACAAACAATACTAATAAATGATGAAAACGTGTTTTATCTATGTACCTTTAAATTGATTGAAACATGCAAGTATATCCTATTCAATAATGTGCATGACAATTAAAATTAGATATAACTGTGTGTACTTTAAACAAAAGGATTTGTTTGTTAGCTTATTTTGTATGAAATGATTAAAAATTTAAAATATTTTATGATTTTTTTATAATCTACGTAATTTTTATTTTGTAAATAAATGCGTAATTATATAATTTGTATATTTAACTGTATCAAGTGAATGTCATATATAAACTAGTTTTTTTTTTGAGGATATTATGATTCAAATAAACTGTGTAATAATATCAAGTGAATTACCGGAAGATGAAAATACCGAAGGCTCGTAAAACATTTTTACAGCTTATTATATAAAACATAATTATATCGGTTTAATCGCAAAGTGGTCATAAAAAGATCAAACTATTTGCGTTTCCTAAACGACTTTATCGCTGTAAATGTAAGCAGGGACGGCTCGCGATAATCCACTCTCCTCCTAACGTATCCAAAACAAAACAGACAAAGTTTTGTCTCGCTCGGACATTTGTTTATGTTAGGATTTTTCTCCGGCGTTATCTGGACAATTAGCAAGGCCGTTCCGGATGCAGATTATGCAAAGTAATATCTTGTCAGAAGGTCTTTTTCGATCCTCTTCCGACCACCACGCAACAAACCAGGCGCTCCATCTCGCTTCGCCTTTGCATGATGTCACTGCTCAAATAAGAGAAATTGGTAGAGCGAACAAAAAAAAATGTATACACATTTTCTTGTCTTTCCAATAGAGTCGCGATTTAATAATACTCTCAAGTATATCGCGTACTAATAATATTTGTGCACTTCCTTTAATTGTCTGCGAGGAAGAAAAAAAGAAGGAACATTGGTTTCACCACCAGTGATACCAACACTAATAATAACCCATATGACAAATATCGATGACACAATATTGTTCCTTCTGTTCTTCGAATAAAATAAATCTGCTGGATTCGTTACGCGCCGATCGCCAAAATTTGCATTGCTAATTTCCAGTAATCCTTAAATCGCACTTGAAGTTAAAAATAAAATAACAGAAAATGAATTTATTAGCAACCTTTCATTAATTACGAAACAAGATTGTAACGCAAATTACGTTGCGCTTAATTCTATGATCGATTATAATTTAATTGTTTTCATTCAAATTCTTCTTGAATTATTTCCTATATTTAAAAACGCATGTGGAGTTATTAATAAATATAAATTATTTTGTTTCATCGAATACAAATTGTATTGAAAAAAGTTTGGATCATAAACAATGTTTCGGGTGGATCTCATTCAATTCGTCTTTCATTCAATCGAAGATTCATTCATTGAAAATCACGTGCGTGAGCGGTGTGGTGCTTTAAATATTTTTTTCTTCATCCTTTTTTTTTGTTTCTCTTAGTTTGCGTTTAATTTCCAAGGGGGACTTTACGTTCGCAATAAAAACTCAAAATAGAGCTGTGCATAAACAATTTCGGAGCCAGCAAACTGAGTAAGTAACTTCTTCGACACCGAATCCCAAATTATTACCACTCAGTAATAGGTCGATGAAAACAAACGACTATTAATCCACACTCGCGATGATTGGTAGAAGGCACATTTAGGGGTTGTTGTTTTAGTTGCACACAGTTAGTATACTCTTCAGACACTTTCGTTTCAGGGAATTCCCTTTTGTTATTCTCGTTCCGAATACCGAGTTCTCTATATCAAAGAGCAACGTAGGAGATCGGAGGTTCCGAATGTACTGAGGAGAGCCGGAGACTACTCGCTGCTCCTGCCTTCCTCTCGCGCCATGCGATTGCATAAAACGGCCGGCCAGGCAATTCGGAAAACCAGTGGCGTGCATGTGCCACAGTCAACCACCCCAAATGCATTGGTAAACAGGATCGATTCGGCTGTTGCAACCAGAAAGGAGGAAGACGTAGACAACCACACACAAAAAAAAAACGGGGAGGAGGAAGAATAGGTAGAAAACGAAGGGGAAGAAGGAAGAAGCGAGGGTTGCGACAAACCCTAGACCAGCCCTCTTCCTTTCTTAGCTCTCTTCAATTTTCATAATTGAGCGTTTCGCGAAAAAGACTCGAAAAACCTTATAAATAGAAATGAACAGGGAGGGAGCAAGGAGGGAGAGTCGAGCATGCCGAGTTCACGTTCAACATTCTATAAATACTTGGGAGTTAAAGAGGAATAAAGAAAGTACAACAACAACAAGAGACGAAGAAGAAAAACAAAACTTTAACCGGCGCAGACCTGGAAGATCTCCTCGCACCAGAAGGGTTACTTTTAACGTAAGCAGTTTAATTAGGAAATGCGATCTAATCAATGGCGTCACCGGCGAGGAGGACAGGGTTGTCAGTGCAAACATACCGCTCCGAAAAGACATTAACCTAAATATCTTCCGATGCCCCGTTATGCAACTCCACCATTTTCCTAATACACTTCTCCAGTCGAGTTGCATCGCGCTCTCGGCTTTAATTATTAACGCAGATAAAAATCCTCATCTGACTATTCGGAAAACGAAGAGCAGCGAAGAAACTGTGCGTTGGTAATGGAAGAATGATAAAACCCATCCACGGAGGGACTTTCCTTTTTACCTCCGCACAACCGCATTCAACGTACGGTTGTGTAACGTTACCACGTACTTTGCTCATTACCTCGTCAACTTCTGATCAATATTTCAAAATTTACTTAAATAATTATAATCAATAATGTAAAAAGTTACTTCGAAGTTGAACATCTAAAAATGGTATTCAAAATAGAAATCAGTTATAACAGCAAAGTTTTCCTCAACGTTCGATTTAAATATAAAGCAACAATAAAATCTAACGAGTTTTTTTTTTATTAACAAAATTTTAGAGTAAACATGCTGTAGACTAGCGTTTCTCAACCTTTTTTTTGAAGCGCAACCCATCACATTTGGATGCAACTTTTATTGTTTCTAATATAAATAAAAATATGTAAGCTGTCATTTCTCCACCCATTAAAAATTTAAAACGATGTAATTTTGGGGTCGGAACTTGTTGAGAACCGTTGTTGTAGATTACTCCATAAAACTTTTAAGTAATATAACAATAAAGATTAGTTTTTTTTTAAATATAGGTTTTTTTTCTATTTGACATGAAGTATCAACCAACAAGTAAGCAGTTAAGTGACACATCAGAATATATAAGAGTTGATTGATAAGAAATGTTTAATTTTACTGTATTACAAATGATAATATTATTTGCAATTACTTTAAGTGTTTGCGCGTAAAAACAGTTGTTAAACAAACCTAATCTATTATTTTGCAGTATTAAATACTTCCACAAAATATAATCATCATTCAGTTTGTATATGCAATTAACTCGTTTACTATTCTGACTATTTTACATTTATATACTTCATCTTTCCGTAACAATACTAAAGTTTTTGTAGACTGCAAAGGTATATTCATTTTATTTTGTGATGAGTTTGAAAATAATATGTATCCATGTAAAAACTCGAAAAAGCTTGCAAAAGAAATTAAATTTTAATTAGTAAATTTCATAATAAACCCGTTCCAGTTTATTAATTTTGTTTTGTTTATTTTTGTCTCGACCTCGAAATTTCATTTGCACATTCATTTATCGATATATGAACGTTACTTAAACATTAATTCATCATCATTTATAAAACGAAAAGAATTTTTGCATATAGCAATGGTAAATTATTGTTGAAACTAAAATATATTTGATTTTAAAACTCTTTTACTTACGTTGTTTGTATAGCAAATATATTATATGAAGAAACATTTTAATTATAGTGGTGATTATACAGGATAACACTCAAATAGAAGACTGAATTAAAAGTAGTTAACTATTTTAAGTTGGTGTGGATAAAATACTAAGATAACAATGAGATTAAATATGATTACAATGTGTCATAAAAACTAGATGCTAAAATCAACATAAGACCTAAAATAATATTATATAAATTCATAACCGAAATGAAATAGAAGATTGAATCGGAACGAATCAGAACGATGATAGACGGAAAGTTAATTGAAGATTTTAAATTGATAGAGGTCGGAAGGCTTTAGAAGAAATCGATTCTAATGAAAACTGAGAGAAATAATTACTGAAAAAAAACATTATAAAGACATTTTATCAACATTTATCATTATCATTCATTTCGTTATATAATGATGTGGTTTTACAACATTATGTACCATCATCCCCCTTTTATCATAAAAAAAATGTTGCGCCCGTATAAATTATTACTAAAGCCCTTTTGCTCAATTGTAGACAATAAATAAATTGATTTTATTTTAAAAAGCTGTTGAAATTATCTCATAGATAGAATATTTTCAGTATATTGAATTGTTCGTAATAAAAAAATTGTATTTTTGACCAAAAAAGAGCCAATTTTTAATTATTTTTGTCAAAAAAGAATATACTTTGTTGATGTCCCTGTGGATGAACTGTCATTGCTTGTCAATCATAACTAATGTCAACTTTTGTTTTGCTTCTTTACTCAAATAATATACGCAGTAGTCATAAATATCTATGATATCAATTTGTAATTATTATCTGTTATTTTTATTTTATAATAATAAAAAGATATTGTAACAATTATAAAATTGCAAAGTATGATATAAAATGGCTCATAAATAATTCGTTAAATATATTTAACAGATTCTTTAGTCAATGTATCATTATTTTGTTGTAGCAATTATCTACGACCATCGATTACAATGCATTCATTAGGAGCGAACGCATCTCTTAAGATGAGAGAAGGTGTCTTTTCTGGTCTCCAAAAAGTGATCGGAGGGCCACTAAAACTTTAAAATAGAAAACGTTGGCTCCTCCACTATAAATAAAACCGAAACAAAAACCATTATTCACGCGAATAATTAATATTTCCTGTACTTAAAGCAAGCGCGCGCAAATTTAACCGACTCGTATTTATAAACATTTCCACCGCGGTTCCATACTCAGCAGCCAAATGCCAATAAAACACGTGTGGAAACGAAACTACTAAGGCTCGAACGGAAAAATCAATCCGCGGAAATTGCCTGGCCGCTTTTATTTCGTTTTTCACTGCACGTAGTACATAGAGTCAAGATGCCATCATCATTCGCGAAAATATTTTTAGGAAAATGCGTTCTTAGTGTTTTTTTTTAAATTTCCATACTTATGAATATGTACACACTTCTAAACACGATGTTTCAGGGGCGCGGGAGCGGTGGGGAATTAGGAAACACAGATGTGGTCCTGCGTTTATTTATAAACACCGGTCTAAAAATTCATCATAACAACACAAACATAAATGCATATATATATATAATACATACACACATTATACTAATATCAATTTTGTGCAATATCCGGTGACCGTGAACTTTTATTGAAATGTAAACAGAGCGAAATGCAAAAATATATCAATCGGGAGCGCAGCAGAAACAAACAAAAAATAATAACAGTCGCTCGTTGCATAATAATCCGAGGAGGGCGAATGGCGGCAAAGAAAATATTTGTCGATCGCTTAATAGACTTGGCACGGTCGTCAAAAACATTTGCAATATGGAAATATCACATTATCAAGACGCAATTCATGGTAATTTCGTCAAAATCTACCGGTAATTTGTTTTTACAGGTGATAAAGCAAACGAAAATAAATTGCAATTAAAAAAAGAACAAACCGAATATTCAATTAGAACTTTAAAATAAATTCTCGTGCGCAATTGGAAACAAATGTAAGAGCAGTAATAAAGAAATTTTCTGTTTGATAAAATCAATATCGAACGATAATTTAATGGGACTGTGTTATAATCTGTATTTAGTAAATATTGAGTTTATAAATAATATTTACTCAATTTATTTTTTGCAGACGAAAATTACATTTTCCTGTCAACTGAATCATGCTCGTTCTTAGAAAAATATAAGTCAAGACTATATTCGTAAATTGAATTATGTTACATCCCTCAAGTTTGTCTGTAAATTATGGTATGTTTAGAATTTTTCATTTAAAGGAGTAATTTAGTTAATGTTATTATAACGTTTAATTGATGATTAAAAACAATGTTTGTCAACACTTATTATAAAATTAAAAAATAATAAAAATTGATAATTTGCGAATATTTTTTTTAATCATTGCATAACTAATAAAAATATTTATATATAATTAAACCAAAACTATATTATAATTATAAATTCCATGAGGTTTCTCATATGAAAATGATTCTTAATCTAAGCAACACTAATGTGAGGAATCTCGTGGTGTGAACTAATGTGTCTTGGAACCAAAAACGGTGTAAATATCTGCAATAGACGTTATGACAAAATATAAGTTGATCATAAATTTGAAGTGAAGCAAATAAAACAATCAAATGTTATTTTTACCACAATCAGACTTTTTTCCTAATCTCAAGCATCCATGTATTTTAACTAAGAATATTTCAAGATAAGACGAGATTGTAATTAAGATATTTTAATCTTGTATCAAATTTTAGTTGATTAGTTATATCATTATTAAAGTGTCTGAATTATAATTCATTATTCAGTCAAGAGCAAACCGTTAACTTTAGGGGCTCTCGACTAACACCAACAATATCTACTAATACTGTTGATTTAATACGGAATTAATGGAGGAGCAGCGTTTATTTTTGGACTGAACACTGGGCTGCAGCTCATAAAGACCATGTCTAAGTCCGTCTATGTATTCAATAATCAAATGATAGGTTTGTATCATAATAGAATTAAAACCAACATTAAATATGTGTAGGTTACAGTAATATTTTTTCATTTTAAATTAGTTGAAGACAATATAAAAGAGAGAATAGAATATGCATTATATATAAATTGAGGACAGTGTTGAGGAGAAGTTAATAACAAAAACCAAATACTTAGGTATGTCAAAACATTATATTCAGTGATAATATTTTGAATCTTAAAATGTCGAAATTAAAAAACTTAATATTTTTCAAATAATTCAATAGATTTAATAAATATAGGAAGTTTTTTTATTTTAGTCGATTTGAGTTAAACGTTAACGTTATTCATCGTCAAATACATTTGACTTTTTTATCCAATTAACAATAGTTGTTACCGTTTGTTTTGAGTAAGTTTTCATGTACATTGGTACAGTTAACATGCTATATAAACTGCGGAGAGTAGCAGGCTGCAAAATAATTAATACGAGGAATGCGGCCGTGTCATTTGCTCCTCATATTTTAAGCACGAAAATACAGCAATAAATTATTAAACGGAGTCGAAAATATGCTCCAAAAGCGAGATAAATCAAGTTTTTCCTGGGCAGATTAAAATTCCATCGGCGAAATAAATGTCGGGCGGAAGAGAGAGACGAGAGCGCCATTGGACCGAAAGGCGCCCATTAAGTGCAGATTAAATTATCGTTGCGCGCTATTAAAAACTAATTTCTCAAGTGAACATACGTAAAATATCGAACGTTTCTCGTAAATGTTTTTTCTTTCCAAAATACGGATTCTTGTTTATCAAGAAATATAAATAATCAACAGCGCAAAATTCAATCGCATGCTTGTCCTATAATGTATAATTTTATAGACTTACCGCTTTCATTTAAGTCCGCGCCGTTGTCGCGTTCTTCCTGGAACCGTTTTTCTCGTTCGGCTGCAAAACGGAAACAAATTTAATACTGGTGTACGAGGTAGGCCACCAAACGTTCGACTTACTGTGCAGGAAGTGGGCGCTCTGCTTTCGCTTCTGGTCCCGGTTTTCCGGTCGAATTCTATCCATGAGTTTCATCATGCCTTTCTGCTTCATTGGGCCTGGACACGCATCCTCGTATAATTGAATGCACGGCCGGTGTAAATTAATATGACAGACTGCAAATTATACGCACATGAATACTTTACTCTCGACCAACAAGAAGAAATCGAAACTTACATAAACATTGATATCCTTGCGGAGCAATTCCGTAAATAATTTGGTGACAATTATAGCATCGTATCACAGTGTAATAATGTTGGGCGACGTACTGATGTCCTTGTACATAAATCTGTTCAAACCAAAATAGATTATTTCAGTATACACATTTTTCCTTCTTTTTGTAACTTATTCGTTTTTTGCACCTCAATATGCCAAAAACTACACCGGAGAACGAGAATCAACGCAGCAATAATATTGATGTATTGAATATCGATGTTAAACGTACAACACGACTGCTTGTAGATAGATTTTTTTAACAGACTGAATGAAATATCAAAGGCAAACGCCATTAAAGAATGATTCACGAAGGTCTCAATGAAAGATTATCAATCAGCGAATGGTTGGTGAGGATTTCTGTTTACAGTATATGACAAAACAAACAAATTCACTTTCGCCGGTACACGTTTAAATAAACAGGGACAACGTCTGGTTTGTTGTGCTTCGGTCATTCACTGACGATTGGTAAACAGATAATGGGCAAATAATATTTTGATAATTAATTGATCAGTAACGAGTCATAGATTGTTTGCCGATACAATGATATCAGCGTTCTGAAAAATAAATATCTACCTTTCTATATTTCGCCATCAGCTTGGACCTGAGGGACTTTTCTCTGTTCACAAAAATTGGGCACTTTTCCATCACATTCGAGGGCGGCCTCACTGCGAAAATCCGCGTGAAGACCGTTATTAAGGCAGCTGCGGTGTAATATTTCCTAGATTCTTCATGGGGTTTGTCCAATTCCTCTCTAACAAAAATAACAAGTGATAATAATAATTTGGTCTGGCGTTGACGAGGTCTGTTAACTTACAAATAAGGATCCAATCTCTCCAGCAACGTTTCGTAGTGCTTGATGTCGCGGCCGGAGCCTTTGTCGTTGCACATTTCCAAAAGAACAGAGTCTGCTGGACCGTATATGGTTCCCAATCCTGCGATCCTCTTTTGCTGGAAGTCGATCAGGAGGTGCGACAATTCATCTTTGGCCTTAGATCTCGCCTTCCAGAAGATCTTCCTGAGGATCTCCTCGCGATAGTGCTCGTTCTGCAGCACCAGGTCTATTTCATGAGCAATGCTCTCGTCCACGTTATTGATTCTCAGCGGCTGTAATAAATATGATGTATTAGTTGTATTTGCACAATTGTAAGGAAAAATCGAAGACTCACAGCTCCAGGTACGAGGAAACAGGAGTGGATTTCGTACGCCCATTTCCTCATTTCTTTGGCGTTACCCTCTTTATAAAGATCAGTGATCAGGTAAAATAAAAGGCTATCTGGATCTGAATGCGAGAGGACGTAGTTCATGAAAACTGCCAGATAAGGAAGGTTATCCTTCAACCACAGTTGCGCCAGATTTTTGAACGGACCGTGATCATCAAATTGGCTCTATAATAGAAATTATGAATTTTTCATATATTTTTCAGAAAATTATAAAATTCTTACGACATCCTGCTCCGAGATTTCATCGTCCTCCATGCTCATAATAGACTGTTGCGCGGTATGGGGAGTAGCCGCGTGGATCGGTGAGCTGTTCGCCAATAACCGACCATGTCCCTTCATCGGAGATGCGTCCGGTGAAGACATAATATTAATCGACATCTAAAAATTAATTAAGAACATTTTAGTATTTGTGCATCTTGGGTACTAACCATTGATGGTTCTTCACCTCTTCTAAACTACAGTCACCCTCGTCCGTGTTCGCCGAATTCCGATTGCTGTTCGAATTCCGGCGATCGGTCAGTGGGCTGGGATAGGGAGGCGGAGGCGTTCCCGGCGGCGTCGCCGTCGAGCTGTAGTTGAAGTCCTGCATGCTTTCCGAACTGACGATCCGTTTGGTGCTGCTTTCGGACGGGGTCAGGGATATTAGAGATTCTGGACTCGATTTGGTACGTTGGTGAGTGTGTGTTGCCGGCTAAAAGAACAACCACAGATTGCATACAATGAAATTATTCAATAGTTAATAAATTTTAAATAATATATATATATATATATATATATATATGTAGAGAAAGAGATGAAATGAAACGGTTGAGAATTTCGTGTAGAATGTGTGCATGGAAACGTTTGTTAGGAGTTTGTTATAGAAGAAGAATGGAGCGAGAGACAGATAAAAAAAGAAAACCAATGAAGCATTGCGATCACAATTAAATAACTGAATACAAGCGAAATATGTAATAGAGATAGATTGCTATGTGATTTGTGTGCATTATGCGTAATTACAGTGTAAGCAGCAGTGCAGATTTAGAAAGGGACATTATTATAATACAAATACATATATAAATAAATTTACCTCTACTACTAATAAATCACAAATATTTTTGGTGGAGATAATTACAAATATGGTCTCGTTTCTTGGGAAATTGGGAAATTCGAGCATTGATACGGGACGACAATAAAAGGTTGAAGGGTTTGCGCACAGAAAATATATAAATACTCGTAAGCCCGCAAAAATCAAGTAGAATAAAATCAAAAACATTATTAAACCAATAAATATAAAATTGTGTGATTGAGTGTGTTTTGGTTACTTACATAATTGTTAAAAATTGTTGCACAAGTTGACACTAATGGATACGACATTTGTTTGTTTATGGAATTGGCACCGTCGGATTCGTAGCTGGGGGGATGTTGGTGTTGGTTAGGGGTGGACAAGGGAGAGGAGCAGTTGGAGGGCGGATTGCGAGGCGGCAACGGGGGTGGAGTCTGCCCTTCGCCCGTGCAATAGATGGCATTGTCGAGCATCGCACCGAAGTTCTTGTCCATGCTGAAGCAGCGATTCCTGCCGCCTCCATCGAGCACCGGCGACGTTAACGGATTGTTCCCGTTCTCTTCGTGTTTATTGTTAGCTACGGTTGGTGCATTGTTTGGCGGCTGATCTTGGTTGCTGCGATTGCGTTTCGGCAGAGGCGGTGGAAGCTCCTCCTCTAAATCAAACGACACATTCCCACCGTCGCCGCTCCCACCGCTACTCATTTTACGTAAATGTTTAGTCTTCGGGGGCAAAGTTTTAGGGGGTGGGGTGCTTGGTAAAGGAGGGGGAGGGGAACTGTCTGTCAAACTGTCTTTAGTGGATTGCTGTAAGAGAGAGATAGTAAGCAGGGTTAGTCTCATTCTATTTTACAGCCAAAAATAAAAAATAATAATTATTAAAAAAAAAATAGTTAAAGAACCTCATTTTCTTTCAATTCTTCACGTATATATGGGGTGGTAATCAGTTATGTTAGCAATTTGTAATTAATTCACCCCAAGTACACTTGCTGAACAAAAAAGAAATGGAGGTAACAAAAAAAAATCCACCTCGGTGCTTTCGTTGCAATTGTTTTCCTTCCTTAATTTCATCGGATGATGCAAATCTTATATCGCCTATATAGAGAAATTACCTCATTTCGCAGTGACAAAATTCCGCTCTTTTTAAAAATAGCACTATGATTTCACGAACGTCGCGCTTGCCGATATAAAATTTGCTTTCGAAACGGAATAAATAATAATAAATTGTATATATGTACATAATAAGTAATAAATAGTTTTGTGCACATATTTTAGAGCGAGAGCGAAGCTACCATTCACCAAAAAAAATAAAAAATAAAAAAGCTCGTGTCCAACAACCACCAAAAAAAAATATGTAAAAAGTCACATCAAAGTGAGTGAAAACAATAATGTACAAAAAATATAAATGAATGGGGTAGAGGAGTGTAAGTAAATTGTGCATAGTGATGATTTTGTTGGTTTTGTTTTCTTTTTTTTGGTAAAAGACATATTCGGATGGGAAATCGCGAAAAGAAGTACCTCGGACATGCTCGATCCTTGGTGCGTTTTCAGCATATTCAGCAACTTCTCGAGATTCCTTTCGGCCTGCTCCAAGTTTTGGCCCTGTTTCTCGTCGGGTGTACTCGCAATGCTACATCTGAGTTTCTCTATGTAGACTTGTTCTGTTTCGATCATGCGGCGCAACTGTTGAGCCCTTTCCAATTGTAATTGCACTTGCTTCTCATTCTGCAAATAAAAACATGATTACACGTATTTATTTGAATGAAATTCAAATTCCAATAAATTACATTTCAGTAGATATACTAAATAAATGTAAAAATTTGCTTCCATAATTATAATATGAAAATAGCCTAATTTTAAAATTTATATGTAATTACAACTACATCAAAAATAAATATTAATTGTGACGTATATTTGAAAAAATACAATAATAGAATATTGTTAAAATTTAAGGCAATAATGACTTTTTCTTCTACAATTAACATGAGTCATCCAAAGTACTACTATCTGCAAGTAGTGAAAACTATAATGTCGCTTTAATGTCATGTTGTTCTTTTTCCATATATAGAGAAATAATATATTCATGATAATATTTTAAAATGTATATTAACCAATAATTGCACATATCTAACTTTAAAGTTGACTAATACGCAATTAATAAGATCGCATTAAATCATATCATTCGCATTCATCACTATGGTAAGTGGGTTCAATCACTTTATGCTGTCTTGAATATTTATAATGCTGGTGTTTTATGCGTCTTATGACGGATTTTAAAACTATTCCACTTGATTGCGTTTCAACTTCATTCTAATTTTACTCGCTGGGTCGGTATTTCTGCAGTGCATACTTAATTTAAGATATTTCTACTGTGTATCGTCTAAAATTGCACGAATTTTCAAGAAACAAATATTTTAGAACAATTATTTTGCAACAAAAAAAAATACTGGTACCATTTGTTTTAAGATCAGTATATATAAATTCACATTAAATCTATATTTAAAAAGTAGTAAAACGGGCTTTGTCTTAGAATTTTTATCGACTACGCAACAGCAGAAGATATTGAATATCATTTTTTGATATATTTGCAAATATTGTTGGCGTAGATGACCAAATATGCTTATGAACAAATTGGTGTTTAAATAACTTCAATTACATTTTCTGAAACATTTTGAATCAAATTAATAATAATAGTAATAAGTTTGAATAATCAAAACTATTCAATGTAAACTAGTTAATTATACAAACAAACTGAAAAAAATAAATAACTGGGTCAGGAAAGTTAAGTAGTGTTAAGTTGTGCTAAACGTTTGGTAAATGTTGAAGTACTCACGTCCACAGGTTGAGGTCCAGTAATTCTGGAAGGGTTGTGCGTGGTGAAGGGGCGCGAGTGAATCCCGGGGGAACCCATGATTTTTGAGCCCCCCGTTTTGTGGTGCACTTTCAACTCCACCTGATTGGATGCTGGAAACAAACAAAAAGATAAACAAATTAAAAATCGAATTAAAGATGAGCTCACAATATTTTTTTTCTATTAGACGACGCGACATGGCAATAGTTTACTACGTTACTGCGGAAAAGCTAGTGCGAGTCGATAAGATTTCGATGTTTTCATTGATAAGACAACATTGAATCTAGCGTTATGCATATTGGAATATGTTTACACAATCCATAGCTTTTTTTTGCAAATCCAAAAACCTCTAACAGTAAGTCACGTACTATTTACTGGAGCCAGTATATCAGATTCTGATGCTGGTTTGCAAGTTGGAACTATAATAATATAAATTCCGAACGTATCAACTCCCATTTAATTAGCATTTAAAATTACAAGACACCAACGTATCAATTAGCAAAAAATGTGAGAATCTACATCTCTCTTCCACTCGGCTACGAGAGTGGTCAGAATGGAAAAGAAAGAAGAAAACAACTCTTAATATACATAAATTGATATATATGTATGTATGCATGGAGTTGGTCCATTAATCCGTGTCGCGCGTTCTCAAAGGCATTCCGTCCGGCTGCCAGGAATCCAACATGCTACTACTCGTCCTCTTCCTCTGCTGACCGAGTTTCCATTTTCTAATCTCGCGACAATTCACGAATAATAGCAACGTCTTCGACTGCGAACCAAAGTCGATCGAGCCATTATTACGCAACTGCGAATACCGTATTTTCGGAATGTTCTAATCGAAAAGTAAACTTAATAAATGTGACTCAAATTTAGATGGAAGCGACTGAAAGAGTGTGGTCGGCGTAGCCCTAGCCCACGCCATTTGACCTTATTACGGAGACAGAAAACAATGAGAAGCGAACAGGGCGAAAAACAAATGAGAAAAACAAAATAAAAACAACAACAAACAAACGAATCGAAAACAAGAGAAGAAAAATGTACGGTTCAAAATTATGACGCCTATGAAAAGTGCAGACTACGTAGTCTCCTCATAACTATAAATAGATTACACGTCCAAAGCTATGCCATTGTATTAGCACATTGAAAGCGAGATGTCTCGCGGTTTCCAAAGTGGAGATGTTATCTGCGTTAAAATATGCGAAACCTGGGTATTTCCGATCGTTAATAAATGTCAGAAATTAGTTTAGTTATCAGGTTATAAAAGTAAATAATATAATTAAGTAAAGTAAATTTCAATACTTTCAAGTAGCCATTTAAAACAAATAATAATGCAAACATAATTAAATCAAGAATTATGGATATTCTATGACCAAATTTGGAACTTATTATGTAATATTTTCTTTGTGTTATGTTTTCTTGAGAGTTTGTACCTATTTTCGCTAAATTATTTTAGTTAGGTTCAAATTATTTGTGACAGTCCGTAGAATATGGGAGAAGTTTAGACTTTGATATTTTTCTGTTGGAAAGTCAAAATTGCCACTGATAACTAAAAAATAGTATGTTTACGGAAAAGTTGATTTAACTGAAAGAAATGTGTGAAAATGATTTTTATAGATTTGGGCTGGTGACTTCAGCCTTAAAAACTAAGGGAAATGTCTGCTAATTACAATAATGATAAATAAGTTAGTGGGATGTTGTGCACATTTTCCGGTAAATGTATAGATTTACTTATAGCTAAAGTAAAAGTAGATTGTTTATAATAAAATGTGCACCAAAACTTCACAGATTTGGAGAATGTGAAATTAATGAGGGAAAAAGATAATTATCTCATAAAGAAAATAATAATGATTAAACATTGTACTTCAGGTTCAAGTTTGGTTTAGTTGCGTTAGTTCATAATCAGTTACGTTCAAAGTGACAACAATGTACTTTTTCCTAATTTCCAAAAGCAAATATACAATGAATGTACATTTACCAAACGGGGTCATAACAGTTTATAATTTGCCAGAAAATGTATACATGAAAAATTAAAAGTAATGATTTTGAATTTTAGTGAATTATCGGTACAAATTTTCCAGTACCAAAAGTATAATGGATTTTTGGTGAATCCGTCCGTACTATTAGAGTAATTTGTATATTTTATCCTTTACAGTTGAAGCTTCAATATAACGATTGCGAACTTCATGTCACATTTAACATACAAAATACTTCAATTTAAGGCCAAAACACCCAATAATCATCCGACAAAATTTTTCTCGAAGTAAGAAATCAAATTATCCAGATAGCTCAATCATTAGGTTTCTTAAATGTCGATGAAGACGATGTTAAAAATGAATTGAATGCACAATATAATAATTTTACAGTAGAAGATAGTAGAAGCAACGAAGTTAAAATTTAAACGTTCCTTCTGAAAAAAAATGTTAAATATCAAAGATTTTAAAAAGTGATTAAATTACATTGAAATCGTTATTATCCTGATTGAGGAAAAATGTTATTGTTAGACGCAATGACTCCGTATACGTAATTATTCAATATTTCTTTGTTCATTCCATGTAAATTATCTGATATAACAATTTTCTAGCTGTAACAACTAAATATGAAACTTTTGATATTCTGACATTGGTAAAAATCAAACTGGGAATTTATGTAAAACATATGGACAGATAAAGTAATGTAAATAGTAGAAGAAATGGTCAATAACCCTTTGACCTACATAAGAATGTATTTATGTAAACAAATGAATTAAAGATTTAATTAATTTAAATTTAACTGTATAATAAAGACATGCATTTATTGGTATCGGAAATGTCCGTAATCCACTTATTATTAATTGATGTTTTTCGCAAGCGCTGCATGTAAAAATCAAAACTGCTTACAAGATTAATAGCTTAAGGTCTGTCTTTCATTAAAATAAAAACATGTTATTATAAGTAATATTATATATACCATAATAATTTAATCATCAATGTCAAATAGATTTATCAAATGATTTGCAAATTTATCTTCAATCAAATAATACGCTGAAATTCGAGAAAAATGATAAATGGGATAAATGTTTAATTAAATAGTCTCATTTATAGCATTGCTTACAAACTGGATATTAACCGTCAGATTAATGTGTATTATGAAACAAACGGAGAAAAAAAAACACCGGCTTATTATAAGTTGCATATGTTGAGAATGCGAGCGCAATGTAAACGAATGCTGAGAAGATTTATCGAACAATTACAAAGTATAAATACGTCTCAATTTATCATTAATGCAGTCGCAAAACTTATAAATATTATATTTAGTCTAGCGCAGAGATTGATTTCACGGAGATTAAGAATTTATAAGTTCTTAAATTTTAACTTACAGTCGGTATGATTTAAGCTCATCCAAAGATTAATATACAGCTAATCCTTCAAGCACACGAAAGATTCGAAAATAAATGAGTATAAAAGCAAAAGATTAATCCGTGAAATACATCATTTTTGTAATTCATGTTTGAACATTTATTATTCCTATTTATCAATGTCAAATAATTCAGTTTCAGTACGCAATGTTCATATTTTTTTACTAAAATAAAATAATTATGTAATAAAATGTGTACATATTTAAAATAAAATTATTTAAGATTTTGATATTAGTTTACACTTATAAACTAAAATGTACTTATTTACTATATGTTTAAATACAAAAGTATCGACATCACATGATATTCTATTATTGAAACACATTTTAAAACATTCGCAGCTTCGACATATGCATGAGTAATACCACAAGAAGTTCTACGTATCTTGTGGTTAATTTATTGATAACATATTTCCTTCTTTAAACAAGTTAGATTATCACAGACTATTTTTTTATATTTATAAATTTGATAAATCTATAACATTAAAATTTTATATATACTTAATATATTTTGTATTACTTCATTAGTTTGTTTGCTTTAATTTATATAATAAGTCAGAAAATTACTGCCGTGAATTACACATTAATGACTAGCAAACATTAATGCAAGTTCTCTTGAAATTAAGTTTATTGTTTGTTACGTTTTATAAGTTTTACAATTTTAACATTGAAATAACCATTTATTTGTCAACTGTTCTTATCTATGTAATGCGTTTCTTAACAAGTTTCTTTACGTGTAGTAAATACGTGCTTCAATATTAATTCCAAAATATATATTTAACAGATGGATTCAGTTGAAAACATCATTAGTTTTACTTGAAAACAGTTTTGTGTTTAGTGAATCCAGTAGTGTGTCACAGCCTTCCAAAATGGAGAAAATTCGATACAAAGGGAAAAAGCGGAGCAGGCGGCCAAAAAAAATTGTGCTGTTTATAGACCCAATACAGTATCGAATGCAACAGCATAGCGTTATTTTCAACGATTCCCTTCTGGTAATATAGATGTCGAAGATGAGACACGCCAATCGTCGAAAATGTTGACAAAATCATGGAAATCGTCGAGTCGGACCGGCATGCAAGCATTTACTCCATTGCCCTGAACTGAAGATTAGCCAGAAAACTGTTTGGAACCATTTGCATAAGGCTGGTCTCAAGAAGAAGCTCGATGTATGGGTGCCACATGACTTGATGCAAAAGAACCTTTTGGAGCAAATTGATGCCTGCGATTCTTTGATGAAGCATAACGTAATCGACCCATTTTTGAAGGGATGGTGACTGGCAATAAAAAATGGGTCATATACGAGAATAACAGGCGAAAAAGATCGTGGTCCAAGCGCGGTGAGCCCGGATTAACAACCAAGAAGGTTTTACTGTGTTTGGTGGAATTGGAAGGGAATCCTCCACTATGAGCTGCTCCCATCGGGCCAATCACTCAATTCGTACCTATATTGTCAACAACTGAGCGGATTGAAGCAATCGACGAAAAGCGTCCAGAATTGGCTAATAGGAAGGGTGTTGCGTTCCATCAAGACAACGCTCCGAGACCTTGGATGGGTCACCGCATAGCCCAGACCTGGCACCAAACGATTATAACATTTTCAAGCATTTGCAAAATTTTCTTGATGGTAAAAAACTGGCCTCAAAAGAGGCTTGTAAAAATGAGCTGGTCAAGTTTTTACCAATAGGGACGAGGACTTCTTCAATCGCGGAATTATGTAATTGCCTCCAAAATTAACAAAAGTTATCGAACAAAACGGCGCATATTTGATCTAAATCCGATAATTCTAACTTAGTTAATATCATCGTTGTAATAAAGAGAAAAAACGCTCAGAACTAATACATTCAATAGCGAATTTCTGCATTCCACATAACTTATCTAGATGTTAACATATTTAGTGCGACTAAATGCAGATCAGTGCGTCCATAAAATATGATTTACTTAACGAGAGGCATCCAAGTTTCTTAAACTCAGAAGCAAGATTCTTGTTTATAATATTAGTTATAATATATGTTTATAAAGTTTGTAGTTATATATTAGATAACTGTATAAATTAAAAGTCATGAATTTGTATTTCGATGTAAGAATATTTACAAACTTAGTAATTGGAACATGAATTATATTAAAGCAAATATTTCTTACTTTGTATAAAATAACTATTAATTTTATCGTTTATAATTTCAGCTTCATGATTGACATCCTTTCAGTCATTATTTTGATAAATGAAACGTCAGGTTTCTTTAGTTTTGTGAATAGTGCTGGGAAAAGTGATTTAATTGGAAGCATGTAATACTAAAAGAAAAATCAAACATTTTACATTGTTAATAAAAAAAAATATAGGATCACCGATGAAATCTAAATTGGTTTTTGGATATATTGTTCATAAAATTAAATACTGATAATTTGTTTTGGTAGATTTAGTGAAAACAAATTAAATTGTCAAGATGAATGGGAGGAAATTGTCCGGTTGTAAGAAAAAACGTTTTTTTTTTGGAAAGCGCCTCGGAATTCGGCTTTTAATAGACAAAACAGAGTGATTGATCGGGCACTAAAGATCCGTTCCTGTTGTTTGCTTTCGTTTGGAGCGATCGCTGTGCTTCCAAGCGAGCACATAAACCGCACGTGCAATAAATACAGGCCCAGGAATATTACCAGGTTAATAGCGTAAATAGAAGAGTTTAATAGGCGCCACAGGCTAGCTTCGACGCGTAGACCGAGTACAAAAAATAATATAAAAGAAAAAGAGGTATTTTCTTGAGAAACAATGCAGATCTTTCGTACGAAGAATCGAAACAACAAGACAAGTCACTGATGGTGTTTTTCGTTTCCTTTCTCGAATTGTGAATGAAATATGTGGTTCTTGGTGTAGTTTACGTAACATAAACATATGAGCTAGAGGCAAAGCAAAGTGAGCGATCAAGTAAGTGTGTGCGCGCGCGGAGAGAAATCAATTAAATCAAATTTATTTCTGGCGTAAATGAATTCCGTCCAATGTATAAACAGGCAATTTAAATTTTATGAGAGCCAATTGTTAATATTAACGGACGAAGGAGCAACGTGTGCGTGCACGCTGCGAGAAACAATGTTGAATGATCTGTGCCACCAAAATAAGAAACCCAGTAGAATAATGGCCGAGTAAGCAGTTCGCAAATATAAATATTTTTTAACTCTCTTCCAACAAATTATACAACACACAATACACCCACAAACGTAGGGAATGAATTCTAAATGCAGCTACTACCTCATGTTTACCGAGACTCGCTGCTGGCTTTCAACTAAACGAGCGACGCAAAAATTACTTACGCCCGACAACCAGTTTAGTATTTTTATTTTCAAGTAATTCCTACGAAAATTTATTTATACATTATTGTGAAAATCTCCAATTACCATTAATTATGCTACGATAATTAAACAATACCAGTCAAGTATTTGAAACTGTAACTATAATTGAACTAAAACTAGAGTTCTAAATAACATTACAAATATTATAAGAGACAGTTCGAAAAGTTTTTAAAAGTGTTCCATCAGAATGAAAGGATGCAAATGGAATTTTGATTAATAGATTATCTTGAGAAAGGTAACATTATTAACTCAAATTTATTGCAGATTGGATGCAACAATTCATGAAAAAAAAAGTTTTACTTTTAAAACTTTTCAAACTACCCTCGTAAATACTAAATAAAATAGGTTCTCATCTAACAAGTAAATCAAATTATTAATAAATTTGTTTGAGTTAAGACGTTTTGTGATTAATTGTTTTGAATTAAGTTGACTTAAGTATCTTAAGCTTACATAAGCTGTTACTTAAACAAAAATAATTATCACAGATGTTATTATATTTTATTTGTTCTGCACTTTGTTTATCTAATAATAACATCACTAATTAAAAGTTACCTAACGTTTTACATTTTATTGAAATATTTTTTTAAATCGCTTAAATTACGAAATTCGTGCATGAAATGGGAATTTATTTACTATTTTAATAAGATCACATTAACATAACGTAATATTATTGGTATTAAGCAACAAAAAAATATCATTGAACATTTATCAAATATAGAACATTAAATAATGATTTCTCTTGATTATAAAATACTCGAAATTTAATTTAATAAGAAAATATGAAAAATATTAATCAAATAGTAAATAGTTAAAAAAAATAACAAAAAGAAATGGTTCAAACATATTTTGAAAATATGAAAAATATCCAAAATATTAATGAAATAGTTAAAAAAAAATAACAAAAAGAAATGGTTCAAACATATTTTCATAAATATCGGAATGAGAATATTTTATCTATACATAATATACTTGATAACATCATAACTTTCCAACGACTGCATCGTTTCAATGATAAGACGCATATTTGAGTTTATCGTAATAAATTTTTCTTTAAAAGTACGTATGCAATATTATGAATGAGAAAATATTGTATTTCACAATTTCGCGTTCGTTATATTATTTCTACGGACGTGTCTACATGATGAGTTCTGCGAGGTTGACGTCATGTGTAAATTAAAACGATCAATCATACCTTCTAAATTATTGTATCATACGCAGCAAGTGTTAAAACGTTTGCATACATTAAAGAAATCAAACATGTAATCAACACACTGCATTGTGCAATAATTATTTGGAAACATTTGCATATTTAAAGGATAATGACCATAAATATTCATGTGCCGTGAAAACAGCGATAAATCGATATTTTCATTCAGTTCGTATTACTTTACAAATGTTTACTTAATGGAAATAAATTGATTGTATTTAATAATCAACAAAATTTCGTCATTCAATTTTGATAGTAAATAATTATTTACGCGGATTTCTAATGTAATAAAGCTAGATGGGAAGCTTTCTCATGATGCCCATTTCGCATGCGCTCTTATAATGAATGGTAATCGGATGGTGAGAAGGGTCTATGCATATGATGAATAATAGCGGTGCGTAAGCATAAATGACCCCATATGTGCAGATCCACAGATTAAATTGCATTATAGAAAGCTTTGAATTCATTGCGAGGGGGAGCAGAAACAATCCACTTAATTATAATAAATCAACCATAAACCGAGGAAAACAAGAGAGGCAGGAAGGAAGAATAAACATACAGCATCCGGCAACCACGGCTTCTCCTCCTGCTACCAGAGATTATTAGAAGATCCGCAACTTTGCTGCTTGTAACACAGCTCAAAGTGTTCCCATTCTTTAAGATAACGTTAATCTAAAGGTTAGTAATTGGTAGACTTGAATCCAAAAAAATACTTGATCATAGACATGTTGTTGCAATTCGAGTTAATAAATTGAAAACGTTTGTTATTTCGCCTTATGAAAGCGTCGGGATGACAATTTTTCAGTGAGCCTTTTGGAAAATATCGAGAAAAGAAAAATGTTCGCTTGAAACGATTGTTCGACTGCTGTTACCTAATCGAAGGATGGAATTGCGTAAACGGCTTTTAGCATACGGCCGATTTAATGGGTTTAAAAAGCGAAACAATGGAAAATTCGCGCCGAGGTGCTCACAATAATAAATATATCTCGCGTATGCAAATCGTGAGGTGGCGGCGTGGGCGGTTCTGGAAGGTCGCAAAACCTCGACGGTTCGCAGAAGAGGTACAAGAAACGACAATAACAACTGCAAGAAAGAGAGAGGCGGCAATGCGAGAGGAGAATGAGAGAACAAAAAAAATGCTCGCCCTAGACCCAAAAAAGAGCGAAACCAGTTTCCGATCTGCATCTCCTCCGCAGCAGAGAACACGAGAAACTGGACCGAGGAAATTAGAAAACGATATGACGAAACTTTTTATTTCATCGATTTGCATATTATTAATACTGATTTGATTTTTTTACATAACGCAAAGTGCTAAAAGCGTTTTTGAATCAGTGAAGAGTGTGCGAAGGAGAGAGGAGAGATCGGTTTGTTTTTATTTAGGTTCGATTTAATTATGAGAGGCATGTGGCCTTCCCATCATCATAATTTCTGGTCGGGCTATTCGGAACCGCATTTTTTCACTTGCCCAAAGTGAAAAATCATACGCGATTTCGTAATCTCCCGGGTTAAATATTTAGATTACGCGAATTCCTCGCACGCTTCGAACACCATTCGGAAAGGATTCTTTCTGCCGGGAGCATTGGTACTTCTGTAACACTCACCCAACAGCTTGATCCAACACCTCTTCTCCTAACCACCAGTATGTGTTTATATATAAATTATTCCGTGTTTGTGTGCTTCACTAATTGCATTCCCTGCAGATCGATGATACGAGCTGCATGAACAAATCACAACCACGCGACGAACATAGAAAGGAAGAGCACATGAAAGAGAGGCGCGTGCTTTCTCATAGAACTCGAAAAACATCTGCTCAATTTCAGAGCCAACGAGAGACCGAACAGGCGTCCTGAAAATATGTTTGCCCCTCGGCAATCTCCGCCGCTGCAGCCCGCATTCGAGAGCGAAACAAAAAGGATACTTCTGTAGTATCTTTGATGGGTAAACGGACGGGTGGAGGTAACAAAAAGAACACGACCCCTGAGAAACTGCATCGAGGGGGAGGCGAAGGACCCGTTCCTTGTTCAACGAAAAACAGGAAATATGACCGTGGACCGTAGGGATTAGGTTCTGAACCACCCCGAACGTGAGAAATGTACATTAACTTTGATTTTATTACCCGCGCCACCCACAACGAAATTAATCCCCACAGTTTCTCTTTGTCTATACTGGACAAAGCAGAAACAAGCAAAAAAAAATATAAATAGGAAAAACACGCAAGAGTAGGTGTCATGGAAATGGTGCAGTTGGCATGGTACCAAGGCAATCGATTTCCGTAGCAACAACAAAAACTAAAACTCAAAAACTAGATCTAAATACTGCTGAGACGAAGAACGCCTTTACAACATTATCTCAAATACTCCAATGCATATACTTATAAAAAAAAAACTTCAAGATACTTAATGAAAAATCTAATTTTAAGTCTACTAATAATACATCAGAAGTGCATCATAATTTTAGAAATTACTTAAAATCGCACTATCTAATTTTTCTTTCATCTATATATTTCAGAAAAAATAACTTTATTTTCTCCACAAATTGCGATTGCAATATTTACTCAATAATTTGAAACATTAATAAAATATGGAAAATAGTTGGACATGTTCCAGAAAGAAACATTCATCATAAATTTCAGTGCCAAAACCATATTTATTTTTTAATATCATCTACTTTAAGTTCGATAAATTTAGTACAACGCATTTTAAAAACATATGCAATAAGTAATATCCAAATTACCAAAATATCCATTTTATTCTTCAAAATGTATAGATATTTTTAAAGATTTGTAATCATCGATTTCGTGGTGATACATCCTGATGACCATAAGCTTTGATTCTATCCTTCAAATTACCCATTTAGCAAAATTTGATTTTTGCCAAACTTTAATAATTTGTTCAATATAATTATATGACTTTTTCTTTTAAACAACAGCTTCTATTTCAGAAATACCATTTGCAACTGGCCTTTAAAGATTCACCAGTAATCTGATCTTAATGAGGTTTCAATCAAAAATATTATTACGATTTTCAATTTGTTGATTTCAAAAGAACAGAGAAAGAAAAAGTTATATAACAGGCGCCTTAGAACTGAGCAATTCAAGATAAACAATTCTATTTGCTCATTTTCTTTCTAAATAATTTAACGAGAATACATGACATACGGTGTATGTAAAACGTGTTCGTCAATACTTTAAATCAATTATTATTATAGTAAGTACTAGTGTTTATATAAATACTTACATTTAATTAACTCAACGACATCCGTGTGTGTAGACGAAATTACGTTGATTCCATTCACCTGAGAAAAAAAGTTCACATTTAAATCAAATAAAGCAAAAACGTACACAAAGCTAAAAGCAAATATAAAGTGGAATTACAATCTTAAATTATAAATCATAAAAAAAAACATTATAATGAGATTTCGCTGTTTGCAATTTTAATGAGACATTATCTGTAGTTGCGGCAAACAAATATTTGTACAATCAAAACTAAACACACGAAAGGTCAGGAAGGAAACAAAAATAGTTTTTTCAAATTACCTCCATAATCCTGTCGCCTGCATGCAAGCCAGCCTTTTCAGCTGCGCCTCCTGAAACAAAAATGAGATTTAGTATTGCAACTTTGATTACATTGTTCGAGAAAACGTATTAATACGAAATGATAAAAACATGTAGATAAATATTAGTAATTTGAAAATTGTCCGTGTCAGAATCAATTACGTTTCTCATTTATGGGATAAACACATTTATTTATTTGTGTCAAGTTCGCTTGTATATTATATTTAACATTTAAGTTTTAAAAAAAATAGATTTGTATACTTTAAAATTACATAATTTGTCCATGGCCTCGCCCGTAAATTAATTTGTCTCCAGTAAATCAATAAAATGTAAGTATTTTGTAATTTCATTTAGAGATGAAATAAAAATAATATTATTAAAATAAGGATAAACTTGCAAATAATGTTATTTTTATAATCTTGTATTGTACTTTGTATGATACTTGATATTATGTAGATCGAAAAATATAGGTCTGTAATTAAATTATTTCAAACGAGTGTGACACGACACACGAGTTAAGTTACGGTTTTTTTTTGACACGTCACCACTTTGTTTCGCCTACAAATAAAAAGCTAGCAAAAAACTAAAAGCACTGAAAATCAGGGAGTTACTATTTTCAATCACTTACTCAATCAACTCCCATGTATAAATTAATTTCTAATAAAGAAAAGAGATAATTTGTCAAGTTTTCATCTCAAGCAAATATTTGACAGAGATAAATATTTTTACAATTAATTAAATTTACTTTTATCTGTGCATATTCGTGTAGTGCTGGTTCTTTCTGGAACACAATAATTGAAGATTTATTTCATATATTCAGTTTAGATTTAAACATCTGTCTTAAATAGAAGTATAAGAAATTAACTTTTACATTATATTTTTTTGTTCTACATAATATAAATGGTAGCAATCTTTTTTGAACATATGAATCGAAGATTAGTGTTATGTAATTATAGAAGTTTACTTTTCTTATGAGTGTATCACAATATACTTCGACAATATTTATAATATGTAGCATATAGTAGCAATTCTCAACTCATGCGACTAAAAGATTGACAAACACTGAAATAGAAACTTATTATTCATTATGGTAGCATATTTTTCAGCTCTACGAGGGCAGTTTGAACAGTTTTAAAAGCGACATAAGTATTATAGATTACATTGATTATCTCGAAAAAGGTAAAAAAATATTATACAATCCTGTTGAATCAGTTGAAAAAATCGTAAAAAGTCCTATTTTTCTGTTTCGCTTTTAAAACTTTTAACCCTCATATTTAGGTTATATGCTATTTCTTTCCAAGTTGCAATATTTGTTGTTTAAGGATCAAAAATATGTTTAATTCAAGTGCACTAATGATTTACAACTATTATTATTAGCATCACTTAAGCAGTAGCAACCGCTTTCGGCAGAGAAATTAATAAAAAAAAAAACCTGGAGCAAAAAATATAAACCCATCATTATCCATATAACACATTTCCTTTAGATTAGATTTGGAACGTCGAGAGAAACGGTTATTACAATACATTATAGTAAGTCTCTTTATCGCATATTTATTTTATTACTCACTCGACGTTTGGAACACATTCCGCTCGGCTTATTTCACTTTCTAACAAAAATCCATTCTGATATTGCTCAATTTCATTCATTAAAATGGACGTGCTTTCAAACACCTTTCAATCAATCGTTGGCGTTTTCTACAATATAATTCAGATGTATAATAATGAGCATTATTAATTTAGCGTTTGATATTTGCGGTAGGGATTTATTATTGAAATTAAATTTAACATTTGAAATGAAAATTGCGAGCTTGATATTTTCATTCAAGGATAAAACCCAACAAATTCTAATACTTTGATTAAAAAAAAATATATCTTACATAAACTTCTCTCTAATCAGCGCAGACATTGCATTTACGAAACAATTGCTTTGTTATTTTCCGGTTTTTCTGAGATAATATCTAATTATACACAATCAAAATGATTCACGCACAAAAACTTAATAATTCATTTCGTAATCTAATCTAGCGCAATATAACTTAGCACAACATTCTAGTTACATTTTCAAAACAATGGATATTTTTAAAAACTAAACAAAATTGAAAATTATTTAACAAAATGATAAACAAACCAAGGTTTTTAATTTACTTTATAATAAGTTTAAAAACATAAAAATAATAATTATTTGAATACAAAATAATAGCTTTTAACAAACATAATTCTAGAAATACATAAAAAATAATATGAAATATTTCTTGCGTCAGCATTTGCGAAATACATTGACTGTTTTTGCAATTAACTACAAATTTGTGCGACAGCCAATTCGTTACGTACCTCTTCATCTTTATTTCATGACAAATATTTAGATATTAATGCTTTCACACTTTAAATTAAAATCTAAAAAAAAAAATGGTTTGGCAATATCTTAATTTACGATTTAAACATTTCAGAAATATAAGCAATTTATTTATAAAAAAAAAGTCTTAAATGCTAATCCTAATGCTCTAACTAGATGTATAAGTTTATTTTTAAATAGTTTATGTTTATAGTTTAGTGATAGTAATAAAGATTATTTATAAGAAACTTCCATGAAATAATATTTAATAAAGACTTGAAATTTGCATTAATATTTTTCTTAGAAATCTATGGAGGCACAAAACATTTATAAATAATACATGAAAATAGAAGATGTTTACGTGGAAACAGTTAAATCGCTACTTTTAAAAATATTTTATGTAAAATTAAAATATGTTTATTATTGATATTAACACTCCTACATTTATCTTTTTTATTGTATTTTTTTGTTAATAAATTATATCACCGTTTAAATTATTTGAGAATATCGCGAAAATAAACGTATACTTAATATAAAATATTTGGCATTAATTGTAATAAAATTACTAATTTATTCGTTTTTTTTTAAATTGTAAAATTAATTTTCTGTAAAACTATATAGCTTACCAGGACATATAATTCTAAACATTGGCATCACGTGCATACGCTTAATGATTCAAATCAATGAATGCGAGAACAAATATATTTTTTAGTATTTAATTTATCATTTGAATAAAGTGAAAATATTATCGATTCAGGACAGATATAACTGAAATAATGAAAATAACATATGGATCTTGACAAAACAAATATAAAGCAAGTTGTACTAATTTGAATCTAATATAGAAAGGATTATTAGTTGTACATAATAAATAAGACAGAAATTGTAATGAGCACATAAAATTCCTCAATTGAATATAAAATAAATATTTGAAAATATCTTATAAATAATGATAAAACAATTATATTTGAGGCAAAAAAAAAGACCATGTGCTAATATTTGTTTGAAATAATTGAATATATTTGAGAGTGTTGTTTTTCATGGATATGATAGATTTGTTTTGTCTATTTTTTTCTTACATTAAATAAAAGGCGATTACGTAAATCTCGTCCTTGTTTGTTAATTAATAATCAAACAGGTGCAATGAATATAAATGATTTTTGGTGTATTTACATCCTGCAAGTTAGTATTGAGTTGATTAACAGCTGTTGAAATGTTGTTAGATAGTGGTAGGAAATGGTTTGTTTATCATCATGGTTACCTTGTTTGACGCTTTGGATGAAAACCGGGTTGTCGCCGGAAACCTTCATGCCATAGCCATTCTCGTACTTGATGACAACCACCCGGACGGAGCTTTGGTGTCCTGGGGGGAAATTCTGGCTGTCGGCCAAGGAGACGGGCCGAGCGGATGCCCCCATCCCCCCGGCAGCGAGGGATGAGGGCGTGCAAGCGGAGCCCCGTTTCGCCGATCCGTTCACATTCGACAAAGTCCGTCTGAAAGCAGAAACAGTGGGCGGTTACATAACATACAAGTCCTCGTTAATTAAACAATTGCGAGATCGCCCCGCCCCCGTAAGAGGCACGATACGCAACAGAGCTCTCCCTGATAACCATCGCATAAATACACAAACACTAACACACATCCATATAGTGCATTGAACAATTCCTAGAAACAGCAATCTCTTATCTAGCGCCAGAGTACGCATGCATTGGCGCAAAAGCAGGCCGACATCGAAATATCCCGATCTCGACCGTGTCCATCCATTTGATAAATAACAGTATAAATCGAGAGGAAATGAATGAAGCCTATAAAAACAACGTCAACTATTATTAGACCGCATTATTTTTAGAAGTCCAGCCGGCTACGAAGCGGCTACTTATAATAAATCGACCGATTTACAATACATAGGCTATATAGCAAATTACATATATACATATGAGCCCATATGGGTCTGAAGAAATCCGTAATCCTTCGGAAAAGCTTACTACATACATTTGAAACCAAAGGTCAGCAGCCGCCGAACATTAGAAGAGTTCGTCTCAACCACTTAACGACTTCTTTCATTGCCGCCGATAGTGGGTCCATATTATATAAAACTTTCTCATCGTTATGCATGCATAATTTCTTTTAATATTAGTATTAAAGATCCGCGGCACAGATTAACGGCGGACGTGATTCAGTTATGAAAATCGCGCCCACCTAGGGTTTCAGGTTTTATTCCGCTCGCCTTCATTCTGCTTCGAATACAAAAAAAATTATCATTCAAAAGCAGCACTCTCCCACCGATCCGCGAAAGACCATAACGAATTCCGCCGGCATTTCCATACACCCAACTGTAATAAGGTAAACAAACAGCGTTTCGTAATTAACTAATTAGGTTGCGTTGTAAAACAAACGAAGAGGAACCGAACAATTGCATTACACCGTTTCTTCCTTTCCTTCCCCACATGTCAGAACACTGGCAGCATCAGATTCTGCAAGTTCCGCTTTAAGAGACGGGCGCGACCAGAAGAAGAAATACAAATAAATAATCCGCAGGTTTCCACTTCGGTGGATCATAAAAAAAAAACTATGAACAACCTGCAGCCAAATAATTGTCTGGAGATACCATCTGATGATTATCTTCCCGCACTGCGCATTTCGGCGTGATGAAACACGCTCGCAGGGTTTTCGTTCGAAATTAAGAACGTTGAAAGAAAATCAGACCTACAGCGAAACCAGTATTACGAGAGACTCGACTTTGAATTCCCCCGATGTACGGTAATCTTTCTTAACGAAATTGAATACGGTTGCAACCTCATTAATTGACGTTCGAGGAAACAAAAAAAAACGCATCATCCGGTATTATGCTTATAACGTAATCCTAATTCATTTCTCGACTTTCGGAAGAATTTATATTTCAATTAACAATACTTTTGGTTTTGTTTATTTATTTATTCATCGAAGGTCTTCAAAGGAAACCATCCATAAAAGTAGGTCATAACAAATAATGCGAAGCTTTGTTCTTGGAGATTCATGAATCAATGTTATTTTTCTATGGTACGTAAACAAGTATAAATAGGTTTGTAAAATGTTAATTAAAATGTGATGGCAATACTAATAATATGAAAGAATTATTGCCGTGTTTTCCGCTTCGCTAATGTATCCTCACGTACATATCATTGCTGCAACTAATTTCACATGAATTCAACAATCTAATGAGTGGAAATATTTTGAACCCATACTTGTTAAACCTCTAAAAGAAAACATTATTTACGTGTCTTCTAAACGTTTTTGCCTCATGCCACACAAATTCTCAAATTTTTACCAATATTTTAAAATGTTTCACGGATGGCAGATGTTGATTTAGACACATAAAGGAATTAAACATGTTTACTATTTTACCGAATATATCAACAAATATAACTACTAACTGCACGCGATAAAACAGCAAAAATAAATATTTAATTTATTTTAAAAAAAAGTATTATTATGGCGCAGCAATCACGAATGAAGTTTGAAAGACCATATTTATTCACAATGCCACTACAAAAAAAAACATTTTCCAAAATAGTAAATAGAAAATTCAACGATATCTTTGTATCACGTACTATTAATATTCTATTAATTACATTTAATCTAAATGAGTTATAACTACGAAGGCAGTTTGAAAACGAACGGAAAAAAAACAGGAATTCTTCTATCCAATTAATTCAACAAACTTGTATAATATTTAGCATTATTTGTTTTACCTTTCTTAAGATAATCTATTAATAATGTCATATATTTTTTAGAAACAGTTTAATTAAAATTGTTTTCTAAGCTTAAAATTATGATTCATGTGTAATAATTCGGTTAATCTATTAACAAAATTCCCTTTGCATCCCAAAAAAAAACTGACGCCAAAAATTTGTGCCGTTTTCAAAACTATATAATTTAAAGTATCTAAGTAGTAGCAGATTTAATTGGAATTTAAACATGCCTTCGTCTAGAACTATTATTTGAAGAAAAAGACTAATAATGTTTACACATTTTTCACCAAAACGATGCTAGAGTCACGTATAATTTCAACTAAAGTCAATAAAAGTTTTTTTTTCTGCTAATAGTATACCTGGATGCATTGTGTATTGAATACAGTGTTTCGTGCATTGCTGGTGTAATTACAATCGTAGACAACCGTAAATACCATTATAAAAATGTAGGCATTTTTGGAAAAACTCGGTGGTAATAAACATCGTACATTCTTGGAATCAATAAAACAAATGACGTCGGACTGTGTTATTCTGACTGCATTTGCATTTCAAACACACCTCACAGTTTTTTCAAACACATTTATTTCATTTTATGGCGAATAGTAATTCTGGCCATACGGAACCGTTGTCGGTTCATGTTTAGAAATTAATCTACTGAAAACAATTGTTATAAGAAGCAGTTGATTGTATTAATTACGAATAATTGTATTAATCGCAAATGAATCATGCGTCGCTGCAAAAAACCATTACTCAATGATAGCACTTTTTATATCACATTTGCATAAGTTGCTACTTATGTTGTGGCTTCCATTTGTCAATAATAATGAGTCAAGAGTTTTCTTGTTGTACATTAATTTAAATCTGGGCACAGCTCTTCCAAAACAACATGGAATATTAATGAAGCCTCCACTAAATGTACAGTTAACCTGTACTGTAAACGGTTCAATTCAAATAAATGTAGACGATATTTATATAAGCGCTGTCTGAAAATTTGTAAATCTATGTTTACTTCAGTTTAAACTAACGGATATTAAAATATAATAATAGAATTCTTGTGAAATCATTAAATATTTTCAGTACAAATCCGTATTGTGTACAAAGAATACCGCAGTCTTGAGGAGACAATAATAGCAATAATAGTTTGTCGATGACATTGCAATCCTTTCGCACGATGCAATCTGTATATTATACAATTTGTAAGAAACTCGGTTTAATCTGAGATAAAGCTAAAAAATCATCGATCACAACGAAATAAATAATATTACCATCCAAGGTTATACTTAACAGATAAACTTCCAAAATGAATACAACTTCTAAGTCATTGTTACTAGATACATTACAAACCAGGAGATGCACAAATGAGAGCAGTCAATGTTTTTATCAAAAGAAAATTATCATTAGTCAATTTAATATTTAGTATACTTATAAATAAGAATATGCTGGTTTTAAAATGATCGAAGGACGATGTACTAAGGAAGTAAGTTCCATATTTGGGATATATAATTAATGTTAATTTATACCAGAATGGATTTTCACTTGATGTCTTCAAAACAAAGCACTTGATCTATTATTTACCAGAGAATACACGAAACATTTCGAATCATTTTAATGACAACATTTTATGGACTTTTAATTCGTTGCATGCTGCGTTGAATGAAAAAAGAGGTGAGTCAGTGATGCATGCTGATATTGCTAAAAACCTTGCATTAAGTTACATTTATATAAATAGTATTATTCCTTGCAAATAATATTACTATTATAATACCATAACATATTTTATACACTGCATATATTGAAGATTTGGTTTAACATTTTAATTTAAATTATTATCTAAGCTTAAAATTATAATTCTTTTGCCAATGAATAGGTGTAATAATTTTGAAACTGGAATTAGCAAACATGTTTTTCAGCGTGAAACCAATATATATTACATAATTTGTATATATTAGTTATATTAGGTCTTGCTATATTTCAGTTATATTTAGAGCACAGAATTCTATGTAAACACTTTGACCTTGAAAATGTAAATGTTTATTTTGTGAAAAATATGAAAAAAATAACTGTTATACCTTCAGCATTTTAATTAAAATTTATTTAATTAATTTAAAATTTCAAATAGAAATGAAATTACAATTCTTTATTAAATTGATAAATAGAATTGAAATAAATGATGAACTTATATAAATAGTATAGTAACTTTTCTAAATTGATACAGAATTATAGAACCATTTATTTAAATGAATCTTAATGTAAGCTAAATGTTTTGCCCACATAGGAATTATATAATCATTATTTGGTATATTAATACTATCTAGAATAATATTCAACATAATATTGATAAGTCCAATGTATATGCAATAATTAATAAAATCAAGTTAAACTAATTTAAGGAAAAAATGAATTTAAGCTTTAGTTTGAACGATTTACAGATATCTTATTGCAAACATGTAGTAATCTTTATCAGCTGGTCTAATATTTAATTTGTTCTTAAGATAAGCTAATTGTTTTGCTGTTATAATCGAATGTAGTAATAATCCTATGTTCAAAAATTTCGTAAAAATAGGAGTGTTGTCTGTGTTAGAAGTATAGATCCTTTGAGACTGGCGATAATTTCTTAGAAAAACCCCTGCACGATTAAACCTGTCGAAAATGTTGCCTGGGACAGTTAGCGACAGGTACCTGGATGATCGTGGATATACCAAGGTTTCAGTTGATTATTGAACAGATCCAATAAAGGCCCTTGAAAAGAGAGGAATAAAAGGAAGGCCGACGGTGGCTGTCTGGCGTCTGATAAAATAAAAATGGGAGGTGGAGAGGCGACGTAAAGTCCGAATCGCTTGTGCGGCAAGTGCGGCCCATTGTGCTGCAATTTTGCTGTAGTGTGCACTAAATCGCCCTTGGCTAAGCGAAAATTGCATGGGCGTTTTCTGCAAACGACAAAGAAACAAACAAAATGTATAACAACAAAGGGGAAACTGTACTGAAATGTTACGGGAGTAAAACGTAAACGGCGGCCAAAAGCCGATGTAAATTTTTCCGATTTGTACAGTTAGCATTCGTACGTGATGTGAAAAGGAAATTGGATAAAATAATAATTTATGTACACATGCTCACGAACTCCACTAGGACTTCGGTATTTCTTTTTCTCCGTCCCGCTCTTCTCTCGTCGCACACGAACTTACGCTACTCGAGTTCTGTTATTTTCGTCGGATAATTGGCGTGAATAATAATAATACACAATTTGCGACGTGACGTGAGCATTGATAATTAATGTAATTAAGAGGAAATCAATCGGGAGATAACGAGCGCAGATGAGAGGAGCTGACAGTGAGTCAAAAAGCCCACACACGCACGCATTGATATTGATTAACCCATATATTTACAACACAGACTGGAGACTAGATGTTGTTGTTGTTGTAGTAGATGATGATGGTCAAAAGAAGGGAACCTAAAATAGTGTCTCTCTCTCTCTCTCTATAATTCCCTTTACCTGTTTACATCACAAAACGTGCGTTTGCACCTCGAAATAACAGAATGAACAAAACAGAAGAACCTGAACCGTGAGAGAAGGACAAACAATAAGAATATAAAGTACGTGTATGCATGTGTGCGAGTGTGTTATGCTCCCAGGGATCTGGTCTAATCTCAGACAAACCGGTTTTGTTTATGCATTTAATAAGGAGGAAAAGGAGCAAATGAATGACGTAAGTGTGCTAAACCGAATAAATCACGACTTGAAGAGAAAGAGGCAAACCCCCGTCGCGCCGTCGTTCGACAAACAAGGAGCAAGAAAAAACACCCAGCTCAAAACAAAAACAAAGCCCAGACAATAATGAAGGGAGAGAAGCGGGACTCACCTTTCGTTCAGCGTTGAATTAGAGTTATCCATGGTATCCTATAATGCTTAAATCACCACACTGTACGACGATAAATACGAACTTTCGAGCACAGTACAACACATTTTGGTTATTCGAAGGCACTGGCATCACACACTTGCACACACATACACACACGCGCGCACTCTACTCGTATGCTCTGTGCAGACGACGGGACGGGACAGCGGAATAATAGCTGGGCCAGCAGTCAACTAGGCACATAGGACGGCAGCACTCTTAAGTCCCCGATAGTTCTCCTCCCTCTTCGTCACACTTGTCCTCCCTGGGCCATTCTTGATGTCCCTTTTCAGGTAACCACCTCGCAATTGTCGCAGCAGCTGAAGGAACACGGGGGTCCTCGCGAATCAACAACACTCGTCAACCAACAACACTTGACCAACAAGTGTCAGCCATATTGAGATTTCTTCATTTTGAGTCACTTGCGGGGAGCGCCTGCGCGCACTCCTCACTCCCATTTACAAACTGCAACAATGAAACATTACAAATGCATCCTTTAATCAATTCGAAAACAAATATATTACGTTTTATAAGAAATCTACAATTTCTAAGGTATAAGAAGGTAAACAGGAACAGATTTCAAAGAATTTCACAAAACCAATAACTCATTTATTTACATAATAATTTCAGCTCCGGTGCATCATGGTCAACTATCGTTTAAATAGATACATTAACGTTTAACACTCAAGAGACAATAGTTTTTATGGTAAATAATTTAAGTAAAAATAGCACATTACAATACAAATTAAACATATTTTTAAACTTATATATCGCCATCTAGCGGCGACCGCGTCGAGGTCGGTCAGAACAATTAGCGCCAAATACAAATAACTCGTACATCTCAACGCTTTATTAGCAATCAATTATTATATACAATGTTAACTATGTTTTCTAATCGACATACAGGCGGTGCCGCATGTTTGAGTCCTGCAGCATCGGCCAGCGCCCGGACAGTCCCTTCTTGATGAGCATTTTAGTCCTGCCCTACAAGCACGTTTAGCCTCCGGACTAAGAGGAGGCGGACAATTATTCTCAACTACAACTTAATTAACAAATGGAACAATAAGATGCTGTCGCACACGTTCGATGATTAAGTATAAATCTCAAAGAGGTACTCACAATCGCAACAGTTATTATAATATTTGCAGCAATATTCGTTAATAATATCACCGCAAACATTGCATAACTCCTGTATGGAGCTTTCGGCATGCAGCGATGAGAGTATCGCGATTATTAGCACCAACGACATAAGCGATTTCATCGTGGACGTTTCTTTATTGTCTTCGCTGTGTTCAGACGCAAGTTCTATTTGAATATGACACAGAAACGCACGCGGACCAAAAGGTAAAACAAACACTAAATAACAGAACACAAAACGAAATAAATAAAAAGTGGTCTTGAAGGTGAAACAAAACGATCAAATATTCAAACCGCACACACACACACATACGAGTTTTACACAATCCGAACCGCTTTCTCCGTCAATATTTGCACGAAAACGCAGACGAAAACTAACAGCGCATAATCGGCCTGAGCTCTTCGGCCATAGTTTTCAATTTTAATGAACGGATAAAAGAAATCGTGCGGTAATTTAAGGTTTAACGATGGTGGACTCACGTATTTCTGGAAACTATCAGAAGTGATATCGAAGAACATCACCTCACTTCTAACACCCACCGTCGCCTCTGTGTTCACTAAACTCAAATTAAAGTAATCAGAAAAGGTGATGCTAACTCCGGCGAGCTTTTGCTGATCCTCCTCTTCCCTAGAATGGTACACATCTATCCTAATCTTGGTAGCTACATTATAACACTTGAAACCATCCCCGGTAGCATCACCGAATGTATTATTCAATACATTTAAAGGGTGAACAGCAAATAAAACTTGAATCCAATCGTCTCTTCGCGTAGCGTTTGCATTTCCAAACAAACCCACAGTTAAATTTACCGTCTTATTACTCGACTCATGGTATTTCAGGGACCATATCTCAAAAATTGCGTTCTGAACAATACGGCAAACCTCTTGAGCAGTCTTGTTATGGAAAATCACTTTTTTATGCAACGTGCATTTCGTAAAAAGATTGTATCCAAACTCGATGGGTAAGTTGCTTTCATTCGAGAGCATGCATTTACCATTTACGTTTTTGGGCAAGACCATAAAACTTTTTGTGAAATCTGAGCCATCCCTATACATGTGTTCAGTAACGAGCACCTTCGTCTCGTTCGTAGTGGCATTCACGGTCGTATTCCTGAGGGTTACCAAATGCGCAAGTAATATGGCCTTTCCCACTAAATAACCCGGATTTCCGCTTAACACATGCGTGTAGTTTTTGATGTTTTTGGAATCCCACAAATACTCGACGATAAAAGTCTGTGAAAATTGTGTTTCCTCCACAGACGAATTGAACAGATTCAAGTATACATTGGCACTGCGGATTCCATGTGTGCCATTGTGGTAAAACACGTATCTAACTTTTTCTACTAAGTTTTTGCACTCGCCGAATGCGCACTTGGTTTCTGCGGATGTCAAATTTGTACAATTATTTTTTGTACATATAAATACATCCAATGGGATGCATACGTTTTTAGGACATTCCTAAAACTAAATACATTACAATACACTTTATACATTTAATATGATTCATGCTTACTGGAGACTTTGTTATGTTCACTTGCAACATTTGCGGCGAAGATAATACCGTCAAATTACTATTATTATAATGCTGAATAGTGAGGAAATTATCGACACTGTTTCTACTGCAGCTAGTTTTCAAATCCTGTAAATACTTCACATTCTTTTTCATTAAACAGGCATCAGTTATAAAGCTGTCCGGAATTTCTAATAAATAATATAATAAATAAATTAGACAAATAAACGTAAATAGAAAAACTTACCTAGTTTATAAACATTTGTATAATTTTTCAGAAACCATATATCATCTCCATATGTGTAATTAATATTATAATCCTTTTCTACTGGATTCAACGTGAATTGGGGCCATTTATGATTCTTTGACCTGAAATATTCCGCTTCTTCTATGGTTTTAACAATCTAAAAATATTATTCCGATAAAAATACAATACATTAAACATTTTTCTAATAACTTTAAAATTTAAAACTATTTCAAATAAACATAAACATATTACTCAAACTTATTGCTGTGATCACTCATCAAAATAAATAAGCAACTTCATTTAATAAATTAAACTTCTAGGAAATGGATATATTAAATTACCTGTTTCTTCTGAACTGTGTAACGTTTTGGTAAATTTGTTCTATAAATGCAAAATAAACTGCTCTGGTGCATTTCCCATTCATATAAAGTATTATTTATGTAACCTTGCTGGTAGTAGTTGCAAAATTTTGGATCCTCTTTAATAGGTTCATAATCCGAGCAAAATTTGAACGAAAATTTATCATCATATGAGCAGTCTTTGTCGCAACAACAATTTACCTCACAAATGTTAATCTGAAATTTAAAAGGAAATTAGTTTTAACATGACCTGCATGGTGGCGCTGAAATCAGTTTGTTATGATCGAATGTTCACTAAAGATTTTAGTGAACATAACCTAAATGTAAAACATATAAATAGTGGTATTCGATCTGAAAATTAGTAATTCTTCAAGATGCCTTTGCCAGCAGCGTTAGCAGCAAAACTAGCGAAAAGAGGTTTGGTTGGACAACAGAAATCGACAGTGGTTGTTGAAAAAGAGAACAAGGCAGAATCCAAGTGCGCCATTTGTTGCCCCAACAAGTACAATATTTATCATGAGTGCACAACTTGGTGCCAAGTTTACTGGAAGGCACATAACAATCCTGAACCACACTACTTGAAGAGTGTCAAGAAAATGTTAGAAAAGTATCCACTGCCCAAGAATTGCACAGAGCTATTTGACAACGGAGTTGGTAGGTATTATTACTGGGATATTGAAAAAAATTTAGTGTCTTGGTTGCCACCATCACATCCAAAGGCAATTCTCACTGAGCCAGCAGCCATTCTAAGGGCCAGACTTAAGGAGTTGTCTGAGCAGGAACAAATTCAGAGGGACTTTGAAAAGCGGACAAAAGAAAGACATAAGGAGAGGAAAGAAAAGGAGGAAGAGAGAAGGTATAACAAGTATGACGATAGGGATAGAGGAAGAAGGAGAAGCAAAAGGGAGGATCTTCTGTTGGATCCAATGGACCCAGCTTCATATTCGGATATACCTAGGGGAAGCTGGAGTGATGGTTTGGAAATGAACAAACTGAAAGCAGATTCTACAGCACCAGGAGCATTATTCCAACAGAGACCATACCCATCACCAGGAGACGTTTTAGAAGCAAACAAATCTAGTAATAAAAATAAATAAATACTTACATGTAAATTGCAAGGACAGTATTTCTTTTCTACCAATGTAAATATCTCCTTCTTTCTCTTCCTTTTCTCCTTTTTCTTTACGGATGTTTCAGTAATGTTAGCTGTGCTTGTATCAATTGAGCTAACTGTTGTAGTACATGTGCTATTGTCCATCTCGCAATTATCAACTATTTCTGTTACATTTTCAAATTCAGTGCTGTTTTGGGCTACAGCTACTGTTACTAGCACAAAATACATAAGGTGCAACATCTTCATTTATATTCGACACCGAATTTGTAGAAATTTCTTAGAGCAACGTGAACATCAAATGTGACTACTCCCATTGCCTCCGTGTTTAGTTTGTACCGATCATTCGTTGAAAATATCAAATCGGGGTATTTTAGTTGCGGGCCACCGCCCATAAAATATTGTACAAAACGCTCCTTGATCCCTCCAAACGGTCGCCAGGTGTAGCAATGCAATGTGTGGGTGCCAGGTGATGTGGGAATTGTCACAAAACCATAGCCAAATAGGTGACAACGACCGAGCCAGTCCAAATGGTAAACTTGCAGATATATTTTAGGCCAGCCTATTTAGAAAACTATGAGAATGAAAAATGTGTATGTATATTGAAATGATGACTGTATTACCTTGCACTCCACTTGTAGCTAAATGAATATCAATTGGAAAACACCATTTACAGGTGCTCTCAAAAATAGAACTGGAAACTTGCGTTTGTCCCTCTTGTTTTCCAGCGACTAATTTCCAATTATTACCTGTAGCCAATCATAAAATTTATATTATTTTTCATAAGCGATTCATTTCAATATTTTATTAAATAAATAGAATAGATCTTTGTAAAAGTTAATCTTTTTGTTAGAATATAAACATGTTTTGCTTTTATCTGTTTATATTAGCGTTGCAATTAAATTCCTAAAAAAATAAAAAATACTCTCGGGCGGAACAACCTAGGCCGTTCGCCCTTTGGTTAATTTTATTTAATAATAGAAGATTATCTTGCTTATTTAATTTATTTTCTAATTATGTTTTTAAAATTTTGGTTATATTTGAGTTTCTATATTGTTTATTTAAATAATTCTAATAATTATTATTTAATCAAAAAAAAATAGTTATAAAATTAGTTTATTTCATAACTATTTTTTTGATTAAAGAACAGAACGAATTAATAAATTATCGTCTGAAATATCTTAAATGTTCATCTACCATTAATTAAGAACACGTTGTAATTATGAATTTGATATATTAAAGCGCACCGTTTCTCAACCATTTTCATGAGACTCAACATATTTGTAGTTTATTTTTTGTCTCTGTCATGCTATAGTAAAATCAAATATGAAAAATATTAACAATAGGCATAGGCACAGAAATAAATAAGCAACTAAATAATTGATTATGTGGGTAAACAAATATAATAAATAGACTAACAGAATAATTTAATAGATAGTAACATCAATAAAATAGTAATTAATTAGTAATATAAAATAATGTTAACTTTCGTACTTAACGGTTTGGACAAAATTGAAACACACAATATTAAACTGCTATTGTATTCCAATTTAAATACTCGCAGTTACACCATGGTACACTTACAAACGTGTTATATCGCTAATAGAAGATTGCACCAAGACTTGAGTAATGACGGTAAAAGAGGATAACAAATACTTCACCAGGACATACACGAATAGAATAATCAAACTTCTGGACAACGGAAAGACGATTCCAAATGACAACAGCGAGCTGATTTACTAAATGTTCTAACGAATAGATTGAAAAAAAACTTACTACTGCACTATAGTAAAAGTAAGGAAAAATGTAGCAAAATTCGAGTGTACTTGAGCTTCACAAGTAGATAATAAGAGTTGTTTGGAGCAACAATTAAAAAAATATTTATGATTATTTGAAGAGTAAAAATAAACAGTAGATTAAAATTGTGTCTAATATTAAAAAATATTACGTCCATAAATAACAATTTGGCTTGAAAATCTTGTAAAAGTAATTTGATTCCAATAAATTTCTTAATAAAAATAAATAAATACTTGTTCCGATATAACCAATAGATTAATATTAAATGTACTTAATTATTCACAAAATTACAAAACTTATTATTTAAGATAATTAATAACAACTAAACATATAAAATAAGTAAACAAATAAAATAGGTAAAAACATAAAATCATAACAATAATATAATAAAGATCTTTTATTATTATTGTTTATGTTTTTATTTTTTGTGTGTTTATATAATAATTATATAAATTGGTTTACATTTACATTTGACTTTTGTAACAAGTATGACGTTTAGCAAAAATACTAACAAAACAAACAAGTTCTCATGTATAATTTATAGTGAAGTCCGTAGGTGATTTAATATTGAAAACTGCTCTTACCGCATTGCAAACTCCACTTGCAGAATAAGCTTTGCACTGGGAAATCTTTGGCGCCGGTGATTTGCCCGATTATGTGCACTTCTGCCATGGAAAACAATAGATCAAGCGAACAAGACTGCGGAATGCAGAAACAAAAACAAAACGAAAAGTGACGCTGACGTTTAAATTTGTTTACAGGGTACAAGTAGTTGCCTGGCAACGGCTACCACAGCCGTCAGTCGCGTGTTAGGTTTTGGGGGCGACCGATCGAATTATTGTATACATCTCATCCTAAATTAAAGATCTAAAAATACCAATTGCATTACAGATTGATCAAAATGTCGATCGTTGATGTTATTGAAAGCAAACAGTATAAGTTAAATAGGAGTTTTCCAGGCATTTATCAGTTTTAATTGCTCGAACCTGTAACGGCTGTGTACCGAACTATAAACATTGGTTTTATCGTTATCAGAGCGATGTTGATAATTTCGTTCATCACTTGTTGTGTAAGTTTATTCGTACATTTTTCCGTTACAGATTTAGCAATAATTTGAACTTTCTTCGAATGAAAGCGAGTCGTCGGCTTTGGGCATTGGAAGGTACGCAATCGGCGCACGGCGAAGGAGAGCAATCGCGCAGCTGAGCAATGAAGAAGGAATTAAATGGTAGAAATATTTTACATGTTTTTGTCGTCAGTGCAACTCGTGTTACGGGAAAGATGGCTGAATGAGAACGGCAGAGAACCGCCGTAAAGCGAAAAACCAACATTAGCCATGTAAACGCAACGGCTGCCCGTAAAAGCACATCCACCAATAATTTTATTTGAATGTACGCCGAGTGTTCGTGTCTATTTATTGATTATTTTTGATGGTAGTAAATAAAACAGGCAGAGCCAAATCTAACAAAAATGTATGTATTCTCTTTATTTATAAATATATTTAACAATTTCTACTTGTCTCTTATCCAGCAGCTATTTACTTACTAATTGGAAAATGAAAAATAGATATTGAAGCAACTATAACAGTTGATTATCTCATTGCACAGAACTTCGAAGCAGAACTCCAATTCATGTTCTCATATTACAGCAGTTCATTCAGCTTTAGCAAATTGTTTTAAAGATCTTATTGTAAAAATCATGCACTCTGACCATTATTGGCAATTGTTATCATTCATTTTAATCATAAGATTATTGAGGTTAAACTCAGTCAGTGTTATATTAAATTCTAGCTGTTATTCAATTTCATATGAAAGATTCCAATCTGATATTCCAGCATAATGTAAATGTAGAAAATTATCAGCAGGGCATGTTGATCGAGTAAGCACAAATCTATAAAAAAATCTTCAATGTTTACAAGTGGTATAATGACAATATTGTGTTTTATTTATAGGAATTACAAAATGAGAAAACGTGTGGCTGAGAGCACAGATGAGTTCGAGCCACCCAAAAAGAAGCGATCAAATCAAACAGAAGTTACTGGTAAACAGAATATAAGACCAGGCGAAATTCTAACTGACATTTGTGGGAAGAAATGGAAACTTGGGTCCTCAATTGGTCTGGGTGGTTTTGGTGAAATATTTTTAGTTTCCGATAGCATCAAGAAAAAAGTGGATGACAATTGCCAATATGTAGCCAAGATTGAGAACCACACAAATGGTCCACTCTTTGTGGAGATCAATTGCTATCTGAGAATTGCTAAACCAGATTTAAGTAAGTTATTACCTTTTGAATTAGAGTAATTGTATTTACCCATGAATTATCTTGCAGTTAAAAACTGGATGTTGAAAACCAGTACTAATCATCTGGGAATGCCTTTCTATGTAGCATCAGGGTCACATCTGGTGGAGAGCACCAAATACAGGTTCCTAATATTGCCTAGATACCAAATGGACTTGGAGCAAATTCTTCAAGAGAAGACCAAGTTCAACATGAAAACAGTTTTATTAATATCAATTCAAATACTAGATGTCTTGCAATATATACATAGCAAAGGTTTTATCCATGGAGATATCAAAGCATCCAACATATTATTAAACTGCTCTAAAAAAGAGAAAGAAGCAAAAAGCAATAAGAGAATTTTAAGGCCAAGAAAAAATCGCAAGGTGGTAAAGGAAACGAATGACATTAAGGATACACCTGTACGAAAGAATGACAATGAAGTTTATTTACTTGATTATGGGTTGGCTTCTAAATATCTACTATCCAATGGCGAGCATAAAGAGTACTGCGTAGACCAGAGAAAGGCACACGCGGGAACCATTTTATTCTGCTCTTTGGACGCCCATAAAGGCATTCAAACTCAACGATCAGATTTGGAGTGCCTAGGATATAACATAATCTATTGGCTGACGTCTAACTTACCATGGAACACAAATTTAGAAGACCCGGAAAAGGTGAAGCGGAAGAAACGTCAGTGTCTATCCAAACTTAAATCGTTCCTGTCGTTTTGCTTCGGCAATTACCCAAAATTCCTGTACGAGTACTTCCAGCATCTAACCAAACTTAAATATAACGAAAAGCCTAATTATGCGCTGTTCAAGTCGATCTTTCTGAAGGCGATAAAAGAGTATGGTTACAAGGCCGATAGTCAATTAGATTTTGATAATACCGAGGGCTGGGGAAAAATGAAAACCAAGATGAAAAAGAATCTAGAAACCCTGAGGTATAGGCGGGATTTTTCTATGATCCAGAGGACGCCGTTGAAATCAAATCTACCTGCAAAACCAATGCTTAGAAAGAACAAAAAGAATCTCTGTCGGATGAATTGGTCGAGGATTCTAATAGATCCTGAACAGATCCTCAAGCAGAGCAACAAAAAGTTAAGTGAATCCAGCGAGTCCAACCATACCATCAGTAATCTGAATATTAAAAAACTTAATCCTACATACGCCATGACCGAAATCTACAATAAATATTTAGAAAGGATTAATAATGACGGACAATCTCCAAAATATAAAATGGAAAGGTAAGCATTACTTAAATATCTTTGTTTTATAAAACAAGTTTGTTTCATCTTATATTAAGTTCGAATTTGTTACTTCAAAGTTAAAATTACAGAAATCAACGTCATAACATGAAATATACTTTAGTTAAGTAACTTTATACACAAAATTAGAAGGCTCTAAAATAACTTGTACTTTGAACTAATGATGGTTGTGAATATTTCAGTTCTCCGATTGATGGATACACATCCGCGATGATGCAAGTGCACAATAATATAATAGAGAGGAAGTTTTTAGTATGTTCAAATAATAATAATAATAAGAAACCGAAGAGGACTTATAAGAAAAGAAAATCTAAAAGAAAGCAAAGAGTAAGTGAAAATTAAAATTAATAAATGAAATTCATTTAAAATTGCAGAAGTGAAATTCGCCGAAAAATGAAAAGGGCATTTCGTTACGATCCTATAGTTTACTTGGATAAAAAGATGTTAACAATATATTTTACTTTGCAAGACTGGAACTTTTATATACATTTTTTGTTTAGAATTTAATGTTTTTGTTGTTATTTTATCAACTCGATTGTTTCCATAACTAATCGAATATATTTTTGTACTGTCATCGATTTAGATAAATTGTATTTCTGTGATTTAAACAAAATGTGTTGTTGTGTATTAAATAAATTGAACTGCAAAACGGAAAAGGAGTATTTTTAACTGAGGAAAAGAAAATTTTAAAAATGTAAAAATTAAATTTATCTTTTTAAAAATGGGCTGTCAACTTGTGTATGTCCTTCAGATCGTCCACCAGCTCCTCAATCTTAGACCCAATCTTTTTAGACACTTCCATCTTTTCGTTCAGCGGTAAATGCAAAAAATTCCAAACCAGTTCACCATCAATCACACTTCTGGCTGGATTGGATTGCAGTTTTCTCCAACTCTTGTATGTTCTATAAAAAAAGTTTATTTATAATGCGTATACCAAGAGTGTTTGCTAATTACCTGTATGATTTTGGATTCAAACCAGCTGTGTGCGATCCCTGTGTCACTAACACGTTTTGCAACATTAGTAATCTACGATAAGTCTTCTCGGGAACGGCCATAATGTATCCCAATCCTCCATCAAGCGTAGCTAAATAATATTTTTTTGATAAATTAAAGAAATAAGGTAAATTCGAGTATATTTACCAAACATAGTTATGTGCTTTCTGTCAGCACCAAATTGGTACTTTTTCTCTTCACCCAAATCATTTAATTTACAACGGATCCTGAAGAATGTGTTGATTGATTGGCCAATATGAAAGTCCGCTTTCCTTAATAATCGCTGTCCTAAAAAAATAATTATACGTTATTTAAATAAAAGTAATTTATATTATATTGTTTTACCGCCAAATGATTCCCTTGCTTCGGGTTGATACATGTACAAAATTAAATTCTTTTCACTGTCGGATACCAAGAAACCTAAAGTACTGTTATCAATCAAATATTCAATGGTATAGACTTCACTAGGTCTGAAATCCTGAAAACACCAATAAATAAAACTTGTTATATCAACTGCATTTTCATACCCTAGAAACTAGAGACAGTGTCCTGTATTCTTCCTGGAATCGAAGAAGAGCCACCGACTTGTAGACGTCGGCGACGAGAATTAAACTTTTGATTGCTAATATTTGGTGAGTGTAAATTTGCGTATCGATGAACGCAACCCCCACTAAGTCATTGTCTTTTAATTGCCAAATGTAAATCTGAAAACCAAAATATTACAGTTGCATAAAGTGTAAACATAAAATAGTAAAACCTTTTGGCCGACGGCTGAAACCAAGAATCCTTTGACTTGAGATATTGCAGTGACAGGACCTTTTTGTTCCTTGGCGTAGATTTCTTTGAATCTGTTTTTGGTTAGAGGTTGTCCAGGTTCTGGCACTACTTCAATGATATCATAAATAAGAATCTAAAATATAAGAATAGTTATTTTAAAACTATAATTGTATGTTATATACGTACTCGTCCTCTTGATGTTATATCTTCCCCGTAATTATAATTAGTACCCATTGCAATGTAGCCTTTAAGACCAGACCTGGTGCCCTCATAAGCCAAAGAGACATTCTTTAAACAATTAACATGTTCCCATTCCTCCAAGTCAATTTTAGTATTTGGGATAACTTCCCAAGACACAGGCGAAAACAACATTATGCTAAATTTTTCTTGTTGTGGATAAGGATAACGTTTGCCTTTATCCTCAACCGATAACTCCTTATCCTCTCCATTGAATTTGTAATAAGATGTGGATGATTCAGATGTACTTGTTATCAAACAATATGTTTTAGATTCCAAGTGGTAAGTAACGAAATGTGGAGTGCATCGAAGAGGGACTTTCCTCACAGGCCATGGCGCATCGTAACTTAAATGCGTCGGTAAAACACCAATCCTGAGCTCCGCCTAGAAATAAGTTGACATTAATGTTAAAATAAATTAAAACTATTAAGTAACATACCTTTTTGTTAAAGTATAGGAAACCCTGTTGACAATTAATGTTATTGAATGCGGCAAACGAAAGTATTTCTCCATCGACCGTCATCGGGTGCGTTCGGAGTTCTCCACGACCTGTCATGAATATCCAATGGGGATTAGCGCCACAAATGAACACACCATTATTTCCTAAAACGAAATATTTTACTAAACATGCGTCCAAAAGTCTGTTAAGTAATTACCAGCAATGTTTTGGAAATATCTTATTTTCGAAACTTTTTCCTGAACACTAAAGAAATCAGGTTGTTCAGTGTCAATTTTCCCCTCGACGTTAGGCATGTACATAATATTGTGGCGCATCTTCCTGAACCTCAATTTCAAATTTCCTCTTGAGAATCTGAATACCTCGTAGATATAAAGGTCGTTCTCTAAACGAACGAATAGCAATGGTCGGCTAGCTCTGTTACCTAAAGCAACCATTGCGATTTCTTTTACGTCGAAATCCCGGCTGATCTCAGCTTTAGTAATATTCTCTAAAGTAGACATATTTACCGATTCTAAACTATCTACGAGAACCTTATATCCGAAACACAGATTCCTTACAATGAAGCATAATTTAAACTCGGGCACAGAATAAATCTCTAAATTGGAATTTTCGCGCACTACGAACAACCAGTATGTCGGCTTATGTTCTACGGTATATTTTTTCCACCAGTTGTAGTAGACCCTCGGCTTCGGTGTAGGATTCAATGATGGCATCTTGAAGTCACCGTCCTCCCCGTATAGCAAATCGTCCTCGTTTTCGAACTCTGCTTTAGGTTCGTAATCATTTATAAAATGTTGAGGAATATGCGTGAAATCCTCTGGAATCTTGTTAATAAATAATCCTGACACGTCGCGATACATGCAGATCGTTGTCACAGCTGGGGTCTAGAGTAAAATCGTATTAATATTATTTTTCAATCTAAAAAATTACCAATGCTTACGTTAGCCAGAGTAGATTTGCTGACTACTAATTTAGCGGACATCTTAGTTTCTCTTAACATAAGTGTGATGACTTGCCCATCGGCAGTTAAAATAGAAATAAAAGGATCTGCCGTAGATGCGTGTATAATTGGAGAGTTTAAATCTAGGGGAATAAACTGTAGTCGACCAGTGCCAAGCATCAGTCTGATAGCGTTCATAGTTACTTGCACTATGTACTTATTATTCCCCAAATTGCCTGCAAATACTGTAGGCCCATCAGTTGCGAATCCAGTGTTATCGACCTCGTTGATTTCTTGTCCGGTTTGTAAAATCTATATAAATATATTTAAGTCAATTAATAATATAAATTATATTTATTTAATATTACCATAGATCCCTCTTCTTGACTTAATATCAGAAAGGCATGATTATCGTCGTGACCGAGAACGGTCCACATATTCGAACAGCCAGGAAGCGAGAAGGTAGTTACTATTTGCGGTCTTATAGATCTCTGAAGAACACATAAAGCACCGTTTTTACCGTATCCAGCTGTAGTAACTAGTTCTAAATCCAAATCAACATTCTGACTGAAATCTTCGCTTAGAAATGCTGGTTCTCCAATAGAAATATTACCGCAAGGGCCTATATTCAGAAGACTGTCGCACACCTCAAACACGAAAAAGGTGATCTGCAAACTAGCCTGTTTCTGATTACCGTATACTTCCAACTCTTCTGGGTCTCTGATGTCTAAAACATCGCTGGCCATGCAATCATTTAAACTGTCCAGCATTTTTTCCGGCTCCTCTGCCAGTTTCGAACGTTTAGATGACGTCGGCTCGTTCTCATCATCCAAAGTAATAACTTGACAATCGTCTTTTTCAGTAAACCGAAGCAACAGAGAATTACCCAAACGAGATCCAAGAAACAAGAAATTATTCTCGCAAACACAAAGCTATAATGAGATAATTGTAATCATAATTAATATAATCAAATGTCACTTACGCAAGTCGTTAAAACACTCGACGCGGATTTTTCAAAATGAAAACTTCTCACATATCTCATACTGTCAGCTAATAAAGTAAGGACGTACAATTCTCCCCCTTTTAGTGATAACACTAGAGTATCGTCATCTAAAAATCCCACTTGCGCACAATCTAAGCTTACTTTAAGATCTTCTTGAGGCTCTGAAAAATGATTTGATTAGCATCAAGTATATTACTTTTCAGAATTACAAATAATACTTAATGGAAAGCTTGTACTAGTCTCTGCAATACTGTTTAATGAAACACCATAAGGTGGGATACTTTGGTTCAGGTAAATTAGTGCATTTACTGAAAATACAAGTGTCCCACCAAGTGGTTTCTTAATAGGAACAGCTCTTGTACAATCAAACGGTAAATTCGCAACGCTCCAAATAATCGGATGCACTTTCTCCTGCAAATTTAAAGAGATAGCAGCCATTGCACATGTGTCCGTCCGCACAGCTACACGACTAAAAAATAAACATTAATAAAAATTTAAATCTAACAACTTCTAAATATACCCAGAAAACGTTTTCAATGGTTCGTAGAGGATCAACAAAGTTGGCTCATAATATCCATGCAGAAATTGAATGTCAATTACGTTATCAATTTTATCAATAAAGTCTTTCAGCAAAATCATATAGGAAGCCAAAATCAAAGTTTTTGAGTTTGAAGATCCTGAACTCATAGGTTTTATATCAGTGCCATCTCCATCATCCAACGAATTATCTCGTCGAAACGGCAAAACAACCAACTTTTTACCGAAAACCGTCATTACTGCACACCGATTTTCAGGATCTGCACGAACCATAGGAACATGGTGATGATGTGTCCAACCATCCTTCATATCTTCCTCTTCAAAATAATGTAAACTTAAAGTTTTTAAGTCATGTGTTTCTGAATCGTATTCTACAATGGACAATTTAGCATCTTGAAATGCTAAGAGCAATGCATCTCTTGGTGAATTTGCTAAATTTACAGTTTGCATTGACATCACATTTCCAAAAAGTGTGTACTGTGCCACACATTCTAATTTGCATTTTGGAGGACATACAGTTGCTGAAACATTATATTAAATTAATGCATATAGTCATACATAGTACAGACATCCTTACCAGGTTGTCGTTCCAGCTTAGGCTTTGTTTCATTATCAGGTATCAACCTGAATACCTTCAATATATTTGCTCCTGCAGTGATCAAACATTTTTCCAATTTATTGAAGAAATAACAACTTATGGCGTGTTCAACACCAGTTGCTGGATGTGTTTGTTTACAAATTGAAAACATTTTAGGTTATGTGCACTTTAATTGAAAATCCTTAAATGAAACAAATAATGATAATACACAGAATTTTCAATGAATTTCAGCCACTCATAACATTTACATCAATAGCTTTTTACTTAAAATAGTATCATCAGAAGTGTTGGCACTGTTATCGCCAATATAATAACAAACTTTACGACACTTTTTGTTGAGAACATGATAAAATAAATGAATGAAGTTACACTATTGAACAATATTACACTCAAAATTTAAATTGAAAGCAACACACTAAAACAAGTATAATAATTACCATAGAAACATTTAAATATCCTGCAGTAACATAATTTCACGTCAATTCATATAAGTACGATTAGTATGGTGCTCAGTGGTATTAGAAAAAGTACACATGTAACAAGCAACCCTATGTACCTGTTCGTAATATTGTAAGTGGATTTTGTTCCATGATGCAAATATATTTAAAAAGAATAAATATTCATTATTTATGTTTTAGAAATAGATAGTTCTACGCAAAACATTATTATATCATCCATGATATAAATATTCGTAGTATCATGATTAACATCGATACATTTAGGAAAAAATAGCGTACTTCAATATTGAATAAATTTAGATTTGTTTTCTTCTGATTACTACGATATTTCTGTTACCAAATTGTTTTTATCGACATCTTATATGTACTTACTGGGTAGATAAGAAACTTTATAAAGCATATATTGTTGCCTATATATTATAAGTGATATTTTTATAAAGACCATAGAAATATATAGAAAAAGATAGAAAATTGGAGATAAAAGTTTTAAATAAATTATATTATTAAAATGAATTTGAAGTATTTTGAAAAAATTGATGAAAATATTTTTCTTTTTTATGACGCGACCCTGACACACCACTTTCTTAGTTTTTGCTATAATACTTTGTGTTTTTGACAGAACTTTAGTGAGTGTTGGTGTTAGTAAGTTTAAATATTAAAGTAGTGGTAGTTTAAAGACAAGATACTGATGTTAAAATAAAAACAGCTGTTGAGAAAATAATTGACGATTATAAGAAATTCTATTATTGTAACATAGAATAACATATTTGTGTTTATGTGTTGCTTGTATATTCAGTTATATTAAATTACATGTGAATATACGGGAAAAATGTCTAGACACAGAAATATTAGGTCTATGAATTATACGGAAGGTGAGCTATTTAATTTATTTTTTTGGACGCTTTTTTTTACATATTCATTTTCTGTAGAGTATGATGGATATGATGATGTTTATGGACATTCTGTGGAGGATGATTATTGTATGTCACCAAGCGATGCTGCTTTTATGTACAATAGAGATAATCCACAAATTGGATCATACCTGAACTCTCAAAAGGATATTAAGGAGGAAGATGAAGATGCAGAAGATATTGAAGAGTTAAAAAAGGTTAAACTTGAGTCATGCATTGAAAAAATAAGAGAAACACTGGGTACAACTATGACTCGGCAGCAAATAGTTGATGCAGTGCTGGCGTTTGACTACAATGTGGAGCGTGCCTTAGATTCACTACTAGATAAAAATCCGAAGACACAGGACAACAATAGGATTTCAAAAGGTGAGCATAATTTAGAATTTGAATGTGTCCCTAAATGATGCTTATTTAAATTTGTTTTATTTTCTTTCATATTCCTGCCCTTAATTTATAATTTTGTAAGGTAAGATTTGACATCAAAGAAAGCAATGTTCTCGATACCTAAATTGAATGGTCTAAAAATAAGCAATAACGATAGTAGTAAGAAATTCAATAGTCTGTCGGATTACGTATCGAATCATTTGAGTACGAGCCCCCTCCGACCGCTGAACAAAGACATCAAGTTCAATTCGCTGTCTGCGCTAACGAACGATCATATGCAAAGGGCGACCGGCAACTCTGGCTCGTTGCTGTTCGGTCTGAGAGATCAAAAGTTAATAAAAGAGTTGTCGAATGGTGTTAATGCTATTGTTATTTCGAACGTGGAAGATTGCCGCGTTGACTTGTCCAAAGCGCTGATAGTTAGAGGCAGTGGCAGTAAGGCGGGCGGCAATCGCAGCAAGGCAGAGTTGTTGGGCGATAGTGCTAATTTCGTTCCGGAGTTTATAGAATGTGATCAACAAAAAGGGGGTTCAGACTCAAGAAAGCAGTCAGTTTTATTGGATTGTTCTCTTGACTGCAAACAATCGGTGATGCTGGCGGAATGCAAATTAAGCAAGAAGGTTTCAAAAAGTGGTCGGATCATTTGTATGCATTACAAAAAGGCGATAACGAAGCGTATTCGGTTAAGCATTAGAGCACATGCTCTGAAACAATTCAATTTTAGCGTCCCGAGTCCCGATGATATAATCAGTCAATATTTAAGACGAAAATGATACAAATTTCAAGTATTTTCACATTTCGATTTAGATCTTTGGTTTTAGTTATAATTTAGGTGTTTTATTTTTTACATGTAGATTAGATGACTGATTTTAAAATGGACCATTCATTTTTTTATTGCTTGAATAAATTTAAATGTTTAAATTTCATGTACAATAGTTTTTTCACCTCTCACTTCTTGTGGTCTAACTCGAAGCTTACTTTAGGGATTCATCTGTTTGTACTGTCTGTATATGTTTATATTTAATCATTAATTTTGAAATTATTTGAAAGTGCAAACAGAAGACCTTCCAAGCATTAAAGTTGTGGTGAGTTCGAGTGGAACTCAAGGTAAGGCCAAAACCGTGATCAAAGGCTTCGACGTCCAGAAGGATGTCAATCGTTTGAACAGCACCCCGCGATCCCAGAGTCCAGCCTCTGGTAGAGGAACTCCAGTCAATATCGACGAGGATTTGAACAAGAAGAGGGAGCCTAAGATTGACGTTCTTGTCCAGTACAAGAAGGATAGAAGCGATTCGAAGCAGCATTTGTATATGATTGTGATCGGCCATGTAGATGCTGGAAAAAGCACTTTGATGGGACATCTCCTTTGCTCTCTAGGACAGGTTAGTACTCTTTTATATTTAAATGACATTACATATTCTACTTTATATTTTTATAATGGCTTTATACAGAATTTTATTGAAAGCTTTTATCATAATTGTGGTTAATAAAGATGTTTACTAATAATAAAATAATATTACATTATAAATACTAATAAATATATCTGTGCTAATGTTAAATATAATATTTTAGGTACATCAGAAAACTATGCACAAGTATGAACAGGAGAGTCGCAAGTTGGGCAAACAGAGCTTCATGTATGCGTGGGTTTTGGACGAGACCGGTGAGGAGAGAAACAGGGGCATTACAATGGACGTAGGACGGTCACAGTTCCAAACTGAAAATAAATTGGTTAACATAATTATGCTTATTTGTTGTTTTTCTTTTACTAATCAGTATATTCTACAGGTGACATTACTGGATGCTCCTGGTCACAAAGATTTCATTCCCAACATGATCTCTGGGGCTGGCCAAGCTGATGTGGCCTTGATGGTTGTTGACGCTACTCGAGGCGAGTTTGAAACTGGTTTCGATTTAGGAGGTCAAACTAGGGAACATGCATTGCTCGTGAGATCTTTGGGAGTTACTCAATTGGCGGTAGCTATAAACAAACTGGACACCGTATCCTGGTCAAAGGAAAGATTCGACGATATCAAGGATAAGCTTAAGTTGTTCCTCAAGCAAGCCGGCTTTCGTGAAGCCGATGTCACATTCGTGCCTTGTAGCGGTCTGAGCGGACAGAATTTGGTCAAAAAATCCACAGAGAACGAATTTATCTCATGGTATAATGGCCCCACTCTTCTCGAAGTTATCGGTAATACAAATTCCCAATAATTATCAGTTCAAATATTATTATTAAGTTTTTTTACAGATAAGTTTAGGCCTCCAGAACGTCCAATATCCAAACCGCTAAGGTTTTCCATCAATGATATTTATAAGGGGACAGGATCCGGATTTTGTGTTGCGGGTCGCGTCGAAACAGGTTGTTTGTCCGCCGGTGATCGTGTCATGCTATGTCCCAGTCGCGAAGTAGCAACGGTGAAGTCGATTTTGATGGAGGACATACCCCATACAATGGTCTACGCAGGTGATCAACCATCGGTGACACTCTCGGGCGTCGAAATGCAGAATGTTAACGTTGGCTACATTATGTGCGATATTCAAAATCCAGTTCAAGTGGCTTCTAAGTTCCAATGCAGAATCGTTGTCTTCAACGTCAAGGTACCAATTACAAGAGGATTTCCGGTAAGTTGACAAAACATTATTCTAAAACCTCTCTTGTGCCCAACCATTATTATCCCATATTGTTTATGTTGTTGCATGCACCTTTTAATATTTGCATTTCTAATTGTTATGTACTTTTATAACTACTGTAATCTAATGACTATTCTTATATACAAACTAGAAAGTGCATTCCAGCTAATTCGATAATAACTACAAATATGTACATTCGTCTAAACACATAATTATTAGGGAATAAGTCTTATTTTCCGTTTCCCAAATATTATACTCCCACTATGTTAATTTTGTACTATAAAATAGGATGTTTATGAAATACAAGGGAGTCTTCCACAGAAAGATAGTCTTCCGAGTCCTAGTTAGACTCATAAAAATAGAAGAAAAAATATGGTTTTATTTCATAAATTTTCTCTTTTCTTCCCTTATGTCTCTTTGAAAACTGCCCTTGTATTCGTGTCGTATTAAAATCTATTTAGTAAGAAAAAATAGGCAAATTTTAGAATAATAATCTGAAGATAATCATTTTTTATATTAATAGAATAGAACAATTCACTATCCTATTAGCAATTAAATAATTCTACTATGTTAACAATAATGTTTTAAAACTATTGCTTTAAAGGAAGAAAGTTTCAGTTTTAAACAATTTAAAGTTTTTCTTAATTATAGAAATTCATATTTTCAAATAGTAATAACAGTTGGTTGTTCCTATTTTTCAGATTGTCCTGCATCATCAATCTCTGGTGGAGCCTGCGTACGTTAGCAAGTTAATATCGCAACTGAATAAGAGTACTGGAGAGGTGGTGAAGAAGCGTCCAAGGTTCTTGACTAATAACACTAGCGCCATGGTAGAAATCGAGGTGTCCAGGCCAATAGCTTTAGAGATGTACAGCGAATGCAAAGAGCTAGGAAGAGTTATGCTTAGAGTCGGAGGCGTGACAATTGCTGCTGGCCTCATAACTAATATCATCTTATAAATTTATGTTGATTTGAAATTGACCAAATAGTTGATCGTGCAATGTACGGATAATAAATACAATTTTTAAATATTACTACCAGCGCCCTCTGTGCAGCATATAACTAGAGAAAACTTTATTATAACATTATTATATTATAAATAAAATTCGAATAATCGAGTTTAAACTACCAAAAGTGACTTGATACTTAATATATGTTTTATTACAATTGTACATTTTTTTATAATTTAAATTTCAACGTTCCTAAACCCGTTCAATGATGTGATAAAAAAAAGTAACTAGGAAAATAAATGTTCCATATTTAATCGTATATTTGAACATGTACCGTGTGTAGTTTTTTTTATTCACTGTGTTATTTCGTTATTGTTGAGAATGGAGAGACTGAGCAAATATGAACAAGATGATGAGTATATTGTTATGGATAGATTGTTTGAACAATTATCGAATTCGTATACTGCTGAGGGCAGACTTTTTCCCAATATAAACTATTTGTGTTCGCCAAGGTTTGGTAGAAATTTAAGTGAGATTAAATTAAAAGTAATGTAATATTTTGTATATGCAATTGTTTATTTTAGCAAATAACGTTACTATTGAAAACGAAGAAAGTTATGTGCCAGATGTGTACAAGAATGAATTTGATTTGTTCCATCAGTACTTTTTCAATTTAAAGTGAGTTTTATTAATTTAATATTTAGTGTTTTTTTACATATTCAATATCACAGGATTTCCAATCAATCTCAGAGTATAATCGATTACATTGAAAAAAACTTTTCAAATGAACATTTGAATGGTTGCAACCTGGCTGGATGCAGTGTTTTCATTAACCAAGACACAATATTAAATACATTAACTTTACCAAGTATTGATAATAAAACAGAAGTTTCTAGTAAGATTCAATTTTTGTAAGCATAAAAGTTTTATAAAAGTTCTCGAATATATATTTTAATATTATTATTAGGACTGATTCAAATAAAGTGACGAAGACTATAGCAGTGCACAAAATCAAAAAAGGGGAGACTTTAATTTGTGAGAAGGCTGCTATTGCTGTCAAGTCACACAATTGCATTTGTGTGAATACAATGAATTATGAATGCAATCATTGTTGGAAGCCAGTAAAAACTTTTTATACGTGAGTAACAATATATACAAGAAATAATTATAAATTATAATTATATTTGATCCTCAGTTGCCATACATGTCAATTAGCTGTTTATTGCTCTAAGACATGCTGCAGAGAGGCTCAGAATGAGTATCATCGATGGGACTGCCATGCCCAGAAAACACATTTCTTTACATGGAAAGATCATAGCCATCTAGCTCTGCGCATACTTTTATGTGGAATCAAATGTAAATTTAATCCCGAAGAAAATAAGTACAAATTGTTGAACAATTTAAGATATGACCTGAGCTTGTTTTCAAAAGCTGATATCACACAGATATTAAATGTAAGTTTATTGGTAAAAAGGTTTACAAATTAATTTGGATGGAAGGGCAATATAGAAGTAAATTTTATACTTATATTAAAGTAAAATTTTATAAAAAATAGTTGTTTACTCAAAATGTTAATAATTAAATCAATAAATCAGTTTCTATTTTTAGAAAACAATGCATATCATGATATATTTATCTAAATATACAGAATTATTTTCATACTTGGATGAGATACGTTTCATGAGGAAACGTACAATGATAGAAAAGTTTATATACCTAGGTAGTTTATTGGTTCGACACTACGCGCAGGCCTACGTGCATGCCGTGTACTTGCCTTTGGAAGATTACTCTTACGTGCTTGAAACTCGAGGAGTTGACTTTTTAAATCCTGCAATATGCCTGAATACCTGTAACATCCGGCACAGTTGCTCACCGAACGTATTCGTCAAGTATTATTTCCTTCTAGATAAGTTCGCAACAAGATAATTAATGATATTTAACAATTGCAGTTATCGCAGAGATTATTGCATCGTCAAAGCGATGCGCGATATCGAAGTTGGGGAGGAAATTCTAATGAACTCCAATGGTTTGGATAGTTTCCAAAGTTTACTTGATAAGACGATTAACTTAAATCAGAAGCAAATCAAATGCAACTGTATTATCTGTAGTGAAGAAAACCTTTGGGGGGTACGTAAAATATGCATTTAAAACATGTGTTCGGTATAAAAAAACATCTAATTTCAGTATACAAATGTACTGTACAAGTGTCCCGTATGTATGGGACCAATGGGTCGTTTTATCGATTACTGGAAATGCTTTAAATGCGTTTACCGTGGAAACGAAATAGAATTTAACGATAAATGCCTATTATTAAATAACATCTCTGCCATCATCAATTGTGAGTGTTCTATAAATATTTAAAAGATGCTAAATTAATGCGATTATTTGCTTTAGCTTCTCGAGATTCGAATATTATGGCTGTATATTTGAATCAGTGCGATATTTTGATGTACAGGCAGTGTAGACAGTATTATTATGTTATCATCAAGTTAATTTACATGTTCCTGGAGAAAGGTGACCACTCTAAGCGTACGTGAGAAATTATCTTAAGACATTTTTTTTTCAGACCAAATAATCAACGCCATTTTTTACATAAACAAAATGAAGTTCAAAATGAATACCGATTTGCATCAGTATTCGATGTCAAGGATCATGGTCCTCAGTGCAGTTATAAATTACATTATCGTCTATGCAGCGCTGAAAAAGTAAGTTTCAAATTTGTTCTTAAAGACTTAAAGGATTTTTGTTTTATATTCTAATGCAGATTATTTATGTGTCAATAGAATCCATCATAGAAATTGCAGATCAATTCGGTTTCAGATCTAACTATTGAACAATTTCTTGTTTAATCTAATTAATCGATTTTTTAATTTTTTATTGTATTTATTTACATAATATGTCATATTTTATTATAAATATCCAATATTTGAATTTTACTTTTATTATATTAGTATCAATTGGAGATTAGTATCAATTGGAGACTGTTATATTATTCAGCAAATTCTCAATAATATTACTCAAATTCCATAATCATAAAATTATTTTATCGTTGTTTATAAATTTAGTTCGGTTTATTTGACATATTTTGAATTTATGCTTGTGAAAAGCAATAATTCAGTATATAGGTCATAAGAAAAGATAAGTGGATTACTGTAAAGTTTAGTAATAAAAATGATAACCGATGTAAATTAATTTAAAAAGTATTTATTCAGATTTTCTTAATGATTACATAATGTAATTATGTAATGTAACTTTAATATTTTGCAATGTCGAACCACTGCCAGAACTTCTCTCCATCTTCGTAAAGGTATTGAATGCAACGCGATTTCCTCCTGAAAAGCAACAAGACTAGAAACATTCTTGTATATATGTTAGTTTTATAGTTTGCTCACTCAATGTTTCGGTAACTAACGCAATACGCATTCGGCGTGTAATTGAAACACTGATTTCCAAGCGCATTGAAGTACAAGTTTCCGATCAGGTTCGAAGCGAACATGTTTGAGGCTTTTAGACATCGGTAAAATTCGCTGTCGCAATCGCAGTGCAATCTGAAAATATTTAAGAATTGATAATAAAAAAATTGCAAGCAATTAGAACTTAATATACTTAGTATATTTTCCGTCGTTGGTTAAACCGTGATTCGCGGAATGGGCTACGATGAAATCTTTACAATGGTCATGATCTCTGCAGCATTTATCTGTTTCGACTAACGTGCCCAAATCGTCGTAATCATTCGCAATGTCACCATCTCCGCACCACTTTGTACCTAACACGTATGAATTAGTGAATCGAGAAAGTCGTACTTTTTTTGTATTTACCTGGGAAAATAGCTTGCCATAGCACTTCTGGCTTAGTATTGAGCGTTTGATACAATTCAAAATGTTCCGATAAATCGGTTAGATTCATCGCTATGGATGCACCAGCGATTATCGAAATTGTGAAATAATAATGAACGAGTTTCATTGTTGATATCCGATACACGAATGAGATTAAAACTTTTCTTACTACTACTAAAAACTATATGACCTGATCTTATCAAATATGATCTATCTAGATGTAATCAAAACGTTATTTTGATAGTATTTAAATAATATTATGTTTCATATTTTTACTCAAAATATAAGGACTGATAAAATTAACTGTATATAATTATATTAATATGTCAAGAGAAAACATGTATTCTAGACATATTATTATGAATAAGTTAATCAGTTTTTTTTATCCATTTTCAATACATATTTTAAATTTATGTTTTCGATTAATTAAGAAAAACAGGAATAAAAGTTAATGAAAATGGTTTAAAAACTAAAGCAAAAAAATTAAATGGATAAATTTTCTCGGTGAATGTTTACCATTATTATGATTATAAACATTAATCATTTACTTCTATATTCTAATAGTTTATAACGCTTTAGTTATTTGGTTGTTATCAAGCAGGTTAATATCCAGAATATTATTATGTGATTCAAATGTATCTGTATATCTGCTACTAAAAAATAGATATTGAATTGAATCTTGAATGAGATATGAAGATCTTTATGTATTTGCCTATTTGTGATGAACCACGAGGCTCTGATAATATTTCCTACGCATTTTGTTTGAAAGCTTTCGATAATTTGCATGTTTGATTTGCTGACTGCATCATACAATTGGATATGTTCATTCTAGTTCTATTTTAACCTTGTATGTTAGTAATTTATTCTCCACACATAATTTTGCCCTGATAACTGGTAGAGAATGTGATTTTTGTTTTGTGTTTTTGCCAGATAAGCAATTTGCAATTTTTTCGTAAGAACATTTAGCAAATCAGTTTGCTTTTAACATTACGAACTTGGAGCACATTGGTAGTATTCTTTGGTGTTTTTACATCTCTTTAATTAAATTTAAATTGATTGTCAAAGGGCTTGAAACGCTTCAATCGTCTTGTTGTCTCGCAGAAGGTTGACCAATACGTTCAAGTCAAGCCGATCCATGGCGATATACCATGGAGTATCTGCGATTCTTCTAAGGCATTTAGATTGGAATACACAACAGTACAACTTTATACACTAATAACTTATTCTCCATAGTCAATTGCGAATTTGCCCGAAGCAACCAATACAACTTTCTAAATTTGATTTTCAATTGTTCGCCTTTACATGAATATTGTCCTTCCAAGTCAGTCTTGTGTCCAGTTGCATACCCAGGTATCTCACTGAAGGACATAAATCTCGTTTTAAGATTAATTTATTCCATCGTTATTTTATATTTCAAGCATATTAAGCTCTTCTTGAAGATGTTGGGATGAAATTATGAGACTTTCATCTGAGCCATGGTATAACAATATAATCAGCATCATATAATATTTGCACATATTTGTATTGTCTGTAGTAGAAATATTAGCAGTATATAAAATATACAAAATTCGATTCTGTCCGATTCGAAGGGGCTCAGCTTAGTTTGTACTTCCTCCAATTTAATATAAAAATTAATGTCCTTTAGTTTAAAAAAATCATAGAAATTATGTGCAAATTATGCCACACTTTATCTAAAGCTCCTCCAGAAATCCAAACTGGTGATCCGATATAAGCCCTTTTTCTTGGATTATGTGTTGGAGTCTCGTTGATAGTAGTAGCAGAAGACTTATCGGCCTATAAGATGTAGATTCCTCTTGAGGTTTTTCTGATTTTGAAATTATGTTTTTTGCGATTTTCCAAGTGTTTGGAAGTGAGTTACTCTAAGAATGCCGTTGAATATAACTGTCAGGAAAATTATACCTTTCTTCGGATCTCGACATATTGCCATTTTTGATATTCTCCATTTTTGAGCCTGTAAAATACCTACATTTTCGTGCAGATATTCAGATGCTATAGCCGGATTCTCATCCGATGCCAAGATTGCTTTATAAGCGAATATTGCAATGTTTGCTTTGAATAATAGGACCTTTTTTTTAAAGGAGAGGAAAACCTTGCATAGGGACCACGGTGGATTCGTGGTACTGTGGGATTCTTACCCACGAAAAACCTCTCCTCTTCTTCATCAACATCCAGGTTCTACATATTGGTACTTCTGTGAAATGTCGATTTTCTAATTTTTTGTCACTCATTTGGCTTCCATTTGCACGTCCATTTTCGTCGTTTGCTCTCTTCATTCTCCGCTCATCTTCTTCCTTGGTAGAGAGTACGTCTGTTACGTATCTGGTGATTATTTGCCAGTTATCACTGCTTTTCAGCAGTTCGCTGACAAAATTCTGCAGGACCAGTGCAGCACCGAGACTTGCTTCAATTACCTGCCTCTTTGCAGCCCACCTGCAGCAGCTGAATAAAGTATGCTCAGGGCTGTCATTCTCCTCACAATACGAGCACCCTTCATCCTCCTTCTTCGCGATGAAGTGCAGATATCCAGGGCTCAATCTCTGGAATGATTATTCTGGTCCAGGCTCCACCTTTGCATCAGTCTTTCTTTTGCGTCAGTTTCTAAGTAAATCGGTCTTTTCATTCTGTGGCAAGTAGCTCTATAGGTGGCACTCCCGCTCTTACTTGGACAGCATCTCTTGAGATTACTCGGAATTGCATATTCTGATTGCGCTCTTTCGCTGGATAGTTTCAAACAATCTCCTGTAACTTTTTACATCGATTCTTCCCATACGGACCTAAAACACTTTAATGTGTCAACCCTGATTCTATTTAATGTAAATGAGTTGTCAGTTTTTACTTGAAACATATTTTCCAGATATGATTTTCATATTATATAATCATTATAAAATAAGTTCTTCTAAATTTTGTAAAATAGTCAAAACTGATGGTCTGATATTTAATGCTATTATTGTTTTAATTCGGTTAGCAAGAAGTTTTTCAAATACTTTTGATAATTACCAATGGGAGGCTTGTAGGTCTGTATGATTTGAATCAATCGGCAGGTTTTGCTGGTTTAGGAATTAATATAAATTATACAACTTTCTACTGCGCTGGAAAGTAGCCTGTACGTATTATTGAATATTTAGGTAATTAATATAATTCCTTTTACTGCAAGTTCTTTTAATTATTTTCCTCTTAATAAATCATAGCTTAGTCTCTTCTTTGGCATTATTTGTTTACTTATATTTGAAGTAATTTCTTTTGAGAATGTTGTCATCAATTCAATTTCCTTGTCCTCTTCCGCTGAGATTTGCGCTGGTGCGGTATAAAAATATTTCCAAAATGATCTGCAAATATTACTGTTTTATTACATGATGTTTTTGCCTAATCTCCAGAAGCTTACGTAAATGTATGGATTTTTTTCTGAGGTAATTTTAGATTTTTTTGTAGCTTTCCACAATAAATAATTTGTTGCTTCGGTAGGCGTTAGGTTTAATAAGTAATGTTGAATAGATTTTTTTTAAATATTTTTAATAATTCCTTAACTTAGATGTAGCTTTGTTTAATTTGGTTTTATCTTCATATTCTTCTCAGTTTGCGTTTTTCTAAAATTAAACGGTTAATAAAGTGCTCAAATGTTGTACGTTTTTTTTTTGCGAGTAAAGAGCCAAGCAGAGGATTGTATTGTCTGTGTTAGGTTCTCATTTGTAATTATGAAATAGTTATATAATACTAGAGCATTTTGAAAAATTTTGAATGCGACAAATGGTTATGGCATCAGTTTTTTTGGGATGCAAAATGAATTTGGTTTTCCATTTCCAAACGTGAAGAAAGATCTAATTTTTTCCATTTTGCTTTCAACATTTTTCAAACTGCCCTCATGTGTACATTAGAAATATTATAAATGTAAACAAAACTATATATTCATATTATATTTAGCTTTGGAGATAATTTAAATGTCATGAAACTTTTCACTTTAATTACTTAATTTATATTAATGCGGGACAGATTGTTAAAAATCGAAATTATTACATAAATTATGAATGAAAAGATCTCTTTTAATTCATATTATAATTGATACTTGAACTAAAATTTCTATTTTTAAACTTTTGTTTTGTTTGTGGTAAATATTTTGATTGTTACTTACCGAATATATTTGCATAATTTTAATAAATAATATTTTTTGCAGTAAAATCATAAATAATTCAATAATGCAAACTTTTATTCAATTTTTGTATAATAAATATTTTAGTTTCGAGAAATCAATGCAGCTACAAATCATAATATTTTCTTTAAAAACAAGTTGTTAATTAAAATATAGGAATATCGAACCACTGATAAACTTTTTCTTGGGTCTCGTCCAGTTCGTACTTGACGCATTTCTTGGATCTAGAAAAAAATATATCATTTTTGCATGTTTTGAAACAACTAATTAAAACTTGTATCTCACGGGAAGTATACGTATTTGGTGCATTTCTTGATGGGATAATCGTTCTTGAAGCATTGCGTTCCCAAAGCGTTGAAGTAAATACCACCTATAATCTTGGAATCGCGCGTGTTCACCGACTTTAAGCATTGGAAGAACTTCTGATCGCAGCCACAACTCAATCTAAAACAGACAACAAATTAAAAATATAAATATGTAAATCTATGAAAAATTTGCAGGCTTAAAAGTTGTTTTTATTTAAATTAAATGAAGTGCTATAGTTTTCTATATATATTTAATATTTGTTGATATTGTTTAAAATATACTAACTTGCTATAGAAGCCATTATTGGTCAGGTTGTAATTTGTTTGGTAGCCTGCAATAGCATCGTCGCAATTGTCGTGTGCTCTGCAACACTTATCCGTGCGTGCGAAATCGCCCAAGTCGTCGAAATTCATTGCAACATTACCGGCACCACACCATTTGGTCCCTGGAATTGTAAATCCTGTAGATCTAATTTAAACTATTCTGAAATTTACCTGGATAGATGAAGAGCCAATTGGGCATCCGGACCTCTTCCTTTCTAGCAAAGTCTATATTTTTATAGTCAACTTTCGCATCATTGTCCCAAATGATCTGAATTCCTTCGATACTTAGACAGAAACTGAGTAAAGCACACGATAGAACTACGAGAGAGTACATTTTGGCTTTGTGTCTGATGATTTCATGGAAGAGCCACCCGGAATATATAGTGCTTGTCTTTCGGTGGGGCCAACGCCGCCGTCGCCTTCAAATTTGCATATCTAAATCGCTCTAATTTTATATTTCCTTTCGTATCATCGAATTTGTAATATTAATTGCTTAAAAGCTTTATAAATAATTAATGACACTGTGGGCATGCTGATTAAGTTAATTATTACGTACGTTTTCTTTTTGCTTGTTTTTACGCAGAGGCCGTTGCGCTAAATCCTTGGTCGAATGCTGCGAATGTTTGATGGACGATTTGGAAATATCCAGCATTTACTACGAATACTCGCATCAGATGCAGCAACTGAAAGTGGCTTTTAATAAAGTAATCGGACACGATGTAGCTGCAAGAAACTTTAGGTACCAGTTTGATGATGATGATGACTCCAATGATATCGAAACTGAAGAGATCGGAAAGATCAGTGCTGCATATGCTCTCCTCCAGCTCGGCAATCCTGGAATTTAAAATGTTATTATTTTTAGACAGTACAATCAAGTAGATTGCGTACCTGTTATTCTCGACGAAAGTTTTAACACAATTTTACTTTGCAAATATCCGACGTCAACATAGAGATTATATATTTAAATATATGTTTATTTATATTTTAAATGTCCATATTCTTTTTATTGTTAATTATCGTCGATGTATCATTTAAACAAATATATTTTTATCACATATTGCATACATTTATTAACATACAAATTAGAACAGAGCCCAAAAATATACATATACCTAGCTATTTACAATTTATAATAATAATATTTATTGCAGCAATAAATTACAAAAATAATAAAAAAAAAACAAATCTAATATAATAAAAATAAAATAAAATTCCAATGCTGCAAAGGGCTATTGACTATAGGTCTTTCTGCCCCAACAAATTATATTAATGCTTTTTAATTGATTCAAATTAGTTTTGGGGTTTTCAACATTTTATTACCTATTATTTTTATTAAATCAAATAGGTTGACCTTCGAAGACAGCCCTTTCCAAAAGACTTCTGAGATTAGTACATTACATTAATATAGAACACATTTTTAGTCCCAATTTAAAATTTTCATTGGTGTTTAACCAAATATATTTATCATATGAAGGATGATTTTCTGTTTGACTTTGATTACCGAAGAGGATTTGTTCTACGTTGCGAAACTTCGTTTTCAGAGGTAAAACTACTGTGGCCCGAATGAGGAGATTCTTTTTCGTACAGATAATTTCGAAAGCAGAAACGTTTTATTTAATAAGTCGTCAATTTTAATTGTGAAATCACATTTTAAAATATTAGTATAAAGTTGATTGTCTTGTGATTTTTTTTCTTTCTTACAACAATTTTAATAATGACCAAAAAATAAATAAAACGTTTACAATATCAGGACTTTATCTTTGTTTCTAAATTATCCACCGAAAATTCTTCATTCTTCTTCTGCTTTCACTAAATTTCTAACATACTCTTTTTTTATTAATAAATTTCTTATTTACAATTTTCTATATACTAGAAATGAGTTTTGAAATAACAAGTAATAATAGAAAAACAATAACGAGAGGAATAATTTCGCAATGTAAAATGAATAAATATTAATTTAAACAAAACTGAGAACAAAGCTAAAATGTTATTCTAAATGGAAAGTTAAAGTTATTATGATTTCACTAATATCAAGTAAAATTATGGACAATTTTCATATCTGCTTTGTTATGGCGCACAAAACACTGAGAGTTAAATTACTAGGGTATGCAGAAACTTCTATTGGGATTTTTGGGTTATAGAATTTCAGGGTTTGAAATATAATTACTGGCTGTTTGCATAAGTTGGATTACGGCATCCGGTGGTCTTAACACTGTCTTTCTAGTGATTGTTGTGATTTTTTTCCAAACCAATTTATTTTAGAAAATTTCATAGAACATTGAATTTATTTTGTTTTCGCCTGTAAAAATAACGACTCTAGTGTTTTGATGTGGAGAGAGGTGAGAAATATTAATATACGTAGGTCGAGAGCTAGATGGATTCCTGTTCATCTGGATTATTCTGACAATATGAGTTCGCATTTTGAGATGCATTTTTCCAGAGCATCTCCACATGTTAATCCTCTGGATTAGTATAACGTTGGTCGACTTTGGTGTTGTTGACTTAAAGCCTATTAATGAGCGAGATGTTCAAAATATAATCTTTTTAAAAATTTGATACTGTCTTTGTGATGCTTCTCTTGCAAAACTTGTAAATAATTAATATAATTCATAGATCACATTGTTATGTAAGATAACTAATGTAATTAGTCTGTCGCTTGACTTAATTCACACACGTCCGTCGGACCTCTTTCCTCCTTTACACAATATAATTTAGCTTGTGCAAGAATTTTATCAGTCACTGTTTACATTTTACATTTAATAAGTTCTTATATAAATTTGATTTAATTGTGCTTTAAATGATCTATTCTGGTAGTAAGAAGTTATTTAGTGTATGTGGAGACTCTTACACCATTATTTTTAATGTACAAGTAGTTGTTCTTTTTGCTTTGAAAATTATTAAGTTATTGTTCCTACAAGTTCGAGACGTAATGGGTAATGGGTATTATAAAGGCCTAGTACCTAAAATTCTTATGACCTTCCCCCCCATAACATATACATAATTTTTAATATTACAAAATTAGGAAGGAATCACTAGGAAATTATTAAGCAAACACAGTAATGGGTAATGGGTATTATAAAGGCCTAGTACCTAAAATTCTTATGACCTTCCCCCCCATAACATATACATAATTTTTAATATTACAAAATTAGGAAGGAATCACTAGGAAATTATTAAGCAAACACAGTAAGTAAATTTTCAAAACATATAACGGAGAACTGAAGTACAAAATAATTTGAATGAAATATTTTTTTTATATTATTTAAATTTATTTATTATTTAATTTTAGATCCTTGATGCTTCCTCAAATAAATTTTATGTTTTATGTCCAATTTAGTTAACTTCAGTCTTAAGTCGCGCCGTTTTGTTATATCCAACCGATTTTTTTAGCAACAAATTATTTATGCCATCAAATCCGCATTTATCTAAATTGTTACATGCTAATTATTTGATTATGGAAAACTCATTTTGTTAAAATGGCAGTGATTCTCAACCTTTTTTTGTAGCGGCACACTTTTAATGGTTTCAAAATTTGACGGCATACAAAGAAAAAGATAAGTTTAAAAGTTGTTTACTTAACTATAATTCACTGTGTAAAATAGTATATGATAATAATTTTGAATGTAAAATAAAATAATATGTACTACAAAAACAACAGTACGTTAATTAAGAGATTAATTACAAGTTAATAAAAAGAATAGTTTTAATGAGAAATTTGAGCTTTGTTTTTTTTGATAATTTTATTTATATTTGGTCGTAAAACTGACAATGACAACTCTAATATCGTCTTCTACATTTAACAGTCTCGATGTTTTTTTTTCGTTTTTATAATATGTTGGATAAAACTAAAAATCTGAATTCACACAAATAAGATGTAGAAAATTATAATAATATTTTTAAAGCTTTTTTGTTTATCATGGCATAATAGCATCTAATGTTAAACCAAAATGAATTAATTGATTATTCCGAATATTTTAAAATTAAATCTCGATTATTAGAAAGCGAAATTAGTTCTTCCTCTTCAAAGTTAATTCAAATACAGAAGTATTTGTTATCGCAAATGGATTACGAACCCAATTAAATTTTTTGTATATCTAAATTTGGGAATTAATGATTAATAACAATTTTATGAATAGTTTTATTAAAATATGACTCAAACTTTTCAAAATTGCCTTCCTGAGCTTTATTCTTCCATAAAGTTATTTGTTTTTGGAATCCCACCAGTTTATCTGTTCGAGTTTAATATATTTTCTTTTGGCCCTTGTATACTTGAATTTATGTTATTAAAAACAACAAAAATGTCTGAAATGTGTAAGAAATTAACAAAATCATAATTTTTATTTTGTTCAAAAAACATTTTCATTTCGTCTTTTAATTCCACATTCCACACGCGATAAAACTTTTTCTTTTGACAACCTCCTAACTTCCGCATGCAGTAACAAGGATTCGTATTTAGATTCCATAGCTTGGCATAAATTACTAAATAAGCGACTTTTTAATGGTCTTGATTTTATATAATTAACCATTTTAACACATTATTCTAGAATTATTTGCAATTTTAATAACAAATATTTTGTAACAAGTGCGTCTCGATGCAAAAAATATATATTAACTTTTCTCGTAGTGCCGCGGTACAGTGGTTGAGAATCACTGGCACTGGCTTCAGCAATTTCACTCGTCGATCATCTAATACTAATAAAAATAATTATATGTGTCCCTTTCAAAGTTCTTTAAATTGCCCACGTATATGTTATTATTATTTAATAAGGACTTATACAGTGTACATCCTTCTCTCACTAAAGAACTAAATGATAAGATTGATCAATTGGGACGGTGCAGCTTTAATAATATGATTATACATGGGGCCGAAGGTTTGGAACAGATTGATCTTGTGTTACAGTTAAGATGTTTTGTTTTGAATATAGTAATGATTAGCTTTATGGCTGGAGCTAATTCTTTATAGTATTTGAGTGCTTCTATTATACAAAAAGGAGTAACGTTCTGTTGATAAAATTAGGACCGATATGTTAGGGGAAGTTTAGATTGAGGGGTTGTGGGGCTTCGTATTCTAATGCGGTGATGGCTCTTTTTTGGACTACAAATAAGATCAAATTTTGATGTCTTTGTTTTTGGGGACCGCCGGACCTGATTGTAGTTTCTTCTCTTTTTATAAGTTTCGCGCTAAAACTATTTAAAATTCCAACATTCTGTTGCCAACCTTTAGTATAATAACAAAACGAAACCATATGGTGTTTATTTCTTCATAACCTCAAAAATTGTGTCACATTTCTGAATATTCTTTAATACTTATTGGTTTATTTGTCGTTACCATGGCACAAGGGAAGTTAAAAGTGAAAACCAACGTTCCAAATAATTCAAAGAACAAAAACAAAAAGAAGGGAAATGCCGTAACGCCACGTTCCAGTAAGTACATATATCATTTTGATCTCAAACAGATTTATACAATATCCGTCTGCAGGGAAACCAATTCAAGCTAAGAAAAATAAAAATGAGGAAATCACGAAGTTGAAGAAGGTGATCACAAAGACTGTGAATAGGGCTGCCGAGGATGAGATCAGGGAGAGATCAAAAACCAAAACAAACTTGTCAAAAGCGCAGGAGGCTGTTGTCAAGCACAATCTTGCACCCACAAATTAAGTTAAAAGCACACAAACTAGTTAAATAATATTTATTAAAGTCAATTGCACATAAAATAAATATTAAAGTTATAATGAATCTAATCTGTTATCTTAAATGATTGTTGCTAAGCTGCACTACTTTTATATAAAATGTGTTGCACTTAATTTCAATGACTGTGTTGAATCGATTATTGCTTAGATTATATGTATGAACTGTTTGTAACAAAATATATGATAAATAAATGGAAATTTATAAATTGTAAAAACTTTCAATTGTATGGAATGGGGAAGTAGGATCAGGTATGCTTAATTATCTATAATTAATGGCACTGAGTTTGTGAAGGCACTGTGGAATCATTAATCTCATTGCTTCAATTTGGATTTATGGTGTTGCCCTCTGAAATTAACAATATTTCATTAGAATTTCATATACTAATAGCTCTGTCATTAACTATCATTTAATGAATAATCAAATATTTTTTTAAATTCATAAAATTGTAAATAGATGATAGTTAAAAGATGTATGTAAAATGGTTAAAAGTATCAATTAACTTACGATGAGTAAATGACCGGTGGGTTTGTCTTTCTGTATAGTTTCTGGATTACCAACAGTAACCTCGATAATTCCGGGTTTTCCTTTCATGTTGTGCTCAATCCTAATTAACAAATCATTGCATTTTATCTCTGACTTATGTAAAGTTACAGTTAGAATACTTACACTTTCTCGTCTACTACGCTGAGCATGTTTTCCTTTTTGGTAAAGCTTACGATTTTAGTTACGCATTCGATCAGCTGAGGAATCTCCAGGATCAAATCTCCCTGTAACAAATTGCACTTAGTTTCAATTATCTATTATATTTTTGGCAATTACCTTATCCTTTTTGATCATTTCTTCTGGAATTTGGACTAGAAGTACTTTATCCTTCTGGGCCGTAACCAGTAGGGTGACTACGTCCAGCGGTAATCTGTGCTTTTGCGTGTAAGAGTTTCCCTTGGTCTCGATGATGTAGACGTGTTTCGTGGTGGCAATCAGAATTCTGTCTCTTGCTTTGTAGCCGTGCCTATCGTATTTCACTGCCGAAGTCGAATACATGATCCTCTCGCCGTTCAAAGACTTGGTAAACAATTTGTATGCTTCTTCCTGTTCGCTAGGAATGCGTTCACTCTTGAACCATTGCGGAATACTGTTTTTGTAGCTTTTCTTGTGACCTGAACGTTTATATATTATTAGAATATTTCCGAAAATATTAATTAAATTTACCTTTAACGCTGAACAATTTCTCTGCCAGAACCTTGAGCTCTAATTGCTGTTTCCTATCGGCAGTTAAATTCTTTCTGTAAATTCTGCTCAAGTGCAGCATGTGATAATGTTGCAGCAAGTTGGACGCTTCCTGGCAACTGTATGGATGAGGTGGCCAATATTTGGCCAAGACGGTTTTCGGTAAATTATTTGATAATCTTATTAACCAATGCTTCTTTGCCAAAGCGACGAACTTCTTGTTAATCTCAGTTTCGGGCCCGTTGCGGGTGATGAATCCCTGAATAAATCTAAAGACAATAACTTTCAAAATCGATTTAACTAGGTGAACTTGTAGATCTTACCTGCGTACTGTTTCCACGGCAGCTTTCCTACGTTTAATGGCCTTCTGCGCTTCGTACCTCCTATACCACTTCTGGACAACGATCGAAGCCAATTTAAGCTTTCTGTACTCTTGCCGTTGCTTGTATCCTTTCCATGTGGCCTTGATGACGGACACCAAATCGTGCTTCTTCCTTTGGAAGGCATCCTCGGTTTGGAACAGGCTTTTAGGGTATCTTATAAAGATTTTAGTTTTGCCCATCTTGTATTCATTGTTTTCGAAGCCGAGCGAACATATCAATTGCTGAACACCGTCTTTGGCGTTGCCGTGCCAGTGTGGCCAGGTCTGCTTGCACAAACACTTGTACCTCTGCAAGAACGACTCGTAGCTTCTTCGGTACGCAAAACCTGCCCTTCGCACACGCAAATTTTCCATCAATCCCAAATATGTCACTTGATGACTCACGATGTCCACATCGAAAAGTGCTATAGAACAAATCCTAATATAAATACTATACACAATTACATTTAAAACTATTTACATGGTCTTTTATCGTCATTGGGTTTTATGCAGCGAATGTAGTTGGGTTCCTTATCAATTAAAATCTTCATTAAGTCGTTCACTGATTTCTTGAACTTTGTGAAGGCGGTTTCTGGTAGCCTCATGGATGTCATCTCGCTCTTAGGGAAAATGTTTTTGATGATGTTGTGCTTGGAATTGGACATTGCGTAGCGCAAATCTCTGAATAACAGGTCGTTATTTTTCTCGATGAAAGTTTTCACATTGTAGACCACTGGACCGGCGTAATGAATCACTTGAAATTCCTAAAAAACCAAACATTTCATAATTTAAGCGAATGTGGGTATAAATATAACAGAATAACTAATTTACATCGTTTTCAAATTTCATCTGCTTTTTGAGCATTTTGTTGAATCCCTTGTAATGGTTGTGTCCTAGCAGGTTCTTATTTAGTTTCTTCAGCAAAGTCAAATCGTTTGCGTTTCCAGGCAAAAGACATTCCTCATCCATGATAGAAATTATACCTCTGTACTTTTCCTCGAACAGATCGCAAATGATCTTATTATCAAAATAATCGATCTTGTGCCACTCGATACCTTCCTTCAGATATTCCTGCTGCTCTTGCTTCAGCGTCAAATCAATGAAAAGCTGCTGCAATTTTTCATTACAGAAATTGATGCAGAGTTGTTCGAAACTAAAACAAAACTCAATATTATTAGATACTGGAAATTGTCTAATCTCCATAAAATTTTATTAATTTCTATTTTATTTTATTTTTGTACATTATATAATTTATCAGTTATTCAAATAATTCAATAGTGTTGAATCAGAACTGAACAGTCTTCAAAGTTTATTATAATAAAGTGAAAACTAATAATAATTTAACATTTTAGATACATTTGCAATTGATGGAAGCTTGATGCAGTTGCTTATTTTTTCAAATATTTAAATATAGATATTTAACTATTTCTTATATACATTTGTAAAATGCAATAAAAATCAGATACCGCACTTATATATTTGACTTTTAAAACTATAAAATAGGTATTTATCGTTTCTGGGAAATGCTTCATATTCTATATTATGACATTCCGTATCTATAATTGAATTGAAAATATGTACTGATAATATATTTTATAATCGAATTAATAAACATTGATAAAAGTAAATTAGGTACAGTTCGCGTTTATGAACATTGAACGTCGTCCTTAATTACATGATGATAAATTATCCATTTATTTCAAACGTTTTATGTATTATCATTAGACTCGAATATATTTGATAAAGAACAAGTATTTCAAGCCTTATTTATATAACTTTATGAAATTGTCAATTTATAAGAGTGTTTCTTTGTAACGTAAATAGATATTGTTTATGTTTTCAAGTTATTAAAAATCTATTATGTAATGTTATTTTAAATGTCACGAATCATGTCGGGGAAAAATATAATAAAGTAGAAGAAATATTAAAACTACTTACTTGTTCTTTTCGAATATTTCGAAACCGTAAATATCCAGTATTCCGATAACGGAATTCTTCCTTTTGGTATTGGCTTGAAGAGAGCTGTTGATCTTTTGGACTAACCAAGTGAAGAGTTTGTCGTACACGGCTTTAGCTAAGGCATCTCTGGCATAAATCGCTGTCTCGCGATCCAAAGGACTGGTGACTACATCGCCTTTGGCGTCGATGGTTTTGTGGGTCAAAGCGTTCTTCAGTTCCTCCTTGTCGCAATTTAAAAGCTAAAAAAGAAAATGTAATTAATTTGGTTGATAGTATTGGTTAATTAAAAAGATATACTTTGCAGACGGCGTCGATTGACTCGTTGTTGTTGACGGAAGCGATTCCTTCCTCTTCGACGAAGCCGATGTTACCCAAATGCAAAATGCTGGCGATGATCTTGAACATGTCCATTTGCTCTTCGGGTGTGAACTCGATGATGGTCAGGGCTTTGGTGAGGTCCTCGAACGCAGTTTTCTCTTTGTTGCATGTTCCCTTTTGCTGCGAAGTTATCAATATATAGATATAGTTTTGATGTTGATAATTGTTTCGCTTACGCTATGACTAAGGTAGTAGTATGACTCTAAATTCCGCTTCAGCAGCAGATCATTGAGCATGGAGTCACTGGCTCCCGCAAGAAGTTGGTAGAAGATGTGGAAGTTCCTTTCACCGCTGGATTGGTTGATCACGCGCGACTTTTCCAAAAGATAATTCAGAATGTTTCCTCCCACCGGGTTTCCCTGCGGAGGTAAATTTTATTAAGGTCTGATTTCATTAAGTTTAATGCGAACGAACTTCATAATCGAATTCGACGTCCATGTACTTTCCGAACCTGCTGGAGTTGTCGTTGCGAGAGGTTTTAGCATTTCCGAACGCCTCGAGCACGGGATTCGATTGGAAAAGCTTATTCTTCACCTTCTCCACTTGACCCTTGGACCCTGTCACCTCGGCGATGTACTGGAGCACCTTCTTGGAGGCCTCAGTCTTTCCAGCACCAGATTCACCTACAAGATGAAGTAGATTTTGTTAAAATATCGTTTTTACATGATATAAAACTAACAGTACCAGAAATAAGGATGCATTGCTCCCTGTTCTCTTCGATCAAAGATCTGTACGCTGTATCCGTTAAAGCGAAGCTGCCGAAATATACATTTTATTAAATAAATTAAATTTTAGCTATTGCTACTTACATATGAGGTGTCGTCTCAAAAAAGTGTTTCTTATGGAATTCTTTGGCGTACTGCGACGAGTAGATTCCCACATCTTTATAGGGATTGACTGAGACCAGCACCGGTCCAATGTTCGTCTGCGGAAATTTAACAATTAAAAAGTTTCGCAAATCCTTTTGAAAACACTCACGTAAATCAGGTTTTCATTGAATCTCTTATGCAAGTTATTCACGAAGACTTCCGATGAATTGAAGTCCTCCAGAAGCACGGCATCCTGAACGCCGACCTTGTCGCGGTCCTTCAAAGAGATCTCCATGCCGCGACCTCAACACCTTATTCTTTACATGAAACAATGCGATATAAATCGGTTACTATCATTCCAATCGAACACAATAAAACACACAATCTTATCGCGAGATGACAGATTAATATTTTATAATACTAATGTGGGTGTTTCGAAATTACAAAATATCGATTGCATAATAGCAAAATTGAAACTAATTTCTGCATGCGGCAAGATCGCTCTTTCGACGAGCGCAATTATTAAATGAGATGAACGAAAAACAGTAATCGCAATCGATTGACGCGGATTCGACTAATCCAATCTACATAGATTACCAATAATTAAATTACACAAATATTTACCAAAAAACGGGGAAAGCGGGAAACGATGCTTTATACAAATATGTGGATTAACTTTTCACTGCGTTTTTTTTTCGGTCTGCTGTTAATTGGCGTGAAGTGTTTAGGCGCATGAAGTACAAGGGACTGAAATAATTTTGCTTACCGCTTTATCTAAGTCGATGATAAGATTAGATTCCCATCTGACTGATATAAATAAGCTCAATAATAGAAAAATTGCGTGCGCTTTGCTAAAAATATGCATAATTATTGAGATTTTAGAGAATTTCTCAGTTGTAGATATATCCGAAATGAGATATTCTTTGATGTAATTTTTGAGTATAATTAAATAGAAATAATTGCGCTGGTTTATCTAGTAAACAACGCAGAGAGGAAATCCTTGGACGTTATCTGTAGACCTATATAAATGCATTATAAACAAGGTTTTCCCAAACTTTTCTCCTTAAAATAGCGATGATATAATCCATATTGGAATCCAAGCAATTATCAAACGAAACTGAAAATTATAATTTGAAAGACGATAGACAATTTGAACAATCTGTCATTAATCAGTTTGAGTAACATGATTGATTGATATAAATGACAGTTTGCATAACATGAATGACAGTTTAAATGATACAATCCAATACCAAGGTTTATAAAAAAAATATTAATCTCTGATAATGATATTGCATCAGATTATATCATCTGGGTTTAAATTATTTTAAGTCAATAGATTTATCTTGAAAATAATACAATTTTTGCAGTTGTGACGAAGAAACATATATTCTTTTTTTTTCTGTTTTTACAAATAAATTCCTCGCATGAAAATGTAAAAAATGGATAAAAAATTTCTGGCGTAAAAATAAGAGCTATTCATTTTTATGTACATTTAGTACATACGAATTATGTCATCAGTTTTTTGGGATGCAAATAAATTAATTGATTATCTTGAGAGAGGTAAATAATTAACTTTGAAGAATATTATACAAGTCTGTTGGACCAATTGGATAATAAAAAAAAACTTAAAAAGACCTGTTTTTTCCCTTTGGTTTTCGAAACTTTTCAAATATCTATTCTTTATAGTTTTATAAATTCACCTGAAATGTTGACAGGTTTTTTCTAAGCCCAAAAAAGTTCTCATAATTTTTATATTATGAATATTTTAGATCATTTATTTTTCTAATATATTGTTTTTAAATCTGATAAATAAAATTTGACAAAAAAAAACTATTGATAAATTCGCATAAAGGTAGTAAAGTAGTATTTATTACAAATTTTAATATTATTTCGAACAATGTAAACTATTATAAGAATTGTTAAATCATTAAAATAGTCTTGAATTTAGTAAACAACAAAATTCAAATATTTTTTTATCTGTTAAATTCTATGTCTAAGTAAAAAAAGACAATACCAAATTAATTGTCAGGATGTGGATACTTACACAATCATCTTAACTTTTCTACGAAATAAATCTAGAATTTTAAGAATATTGCTGATAAACGAAATACACATCACAAAATTAATAGATAAAGGCTATAAAAATGTGATCTATTTCTATTTTTGAAAAGAACAAGACAAATTGGCACTATTTGTTATCTTTTATTTGCATTATTTATATATTGTTAATATATGATTCTTCTTTATTATAAAACATAACTGATACATGAAGATAACAAATTATTATTTATACTTTCTTTTCTATATACAAAAGTTTTATTTTTTTTTTAAATTAAAAAATTGAATGAATTAAAGATTAATGATCAAAAATTCAATAAAGTTTGCGAATGGAGATTTTTCTTCATCTTTCACGCAACTTGCACATTTTATCCTTTAAGAATTTGTATGTTTAATACAGCGGGCGGATTTGTTTTGGCTAATCAAAATGATTTTTGTCCGTTAATCAAGCATCTCAAATACTCGTTTGATATTTTTAATATCTCGTTATTATCTTAATTTCATAATTATGTTAGCAGACAATCTGCTTAGTTTTTAATGGTGAAATTTGCCATCTTTAATCTTAGCAAATCAATTTCACACAGAACTTTCTGTTAAAGCAATTTATCTGTAAAAAGAATATTACTTAGTTATACTAATGGCATTTTTGTAACAAGTTTTCTGTTACTGGAAAAAATGCATTTTGTTTTCTTCTAAATAATTTCTAAAATTTGCGCTAAAGATTAGATTTTAAATTATGTATTAAAAATAAAATTACATTGAAATTGAAATTGAGAAATTGAAATCTGACATTTTTTAATAAATAAAATATGTAATTAATACAATTGTCAATCTTATCAACTTTTCATTTAAAATAAAATTACTCAAAATACTTAAGTGTGATATGTTCGTTCACTTAATATTATCCACAATAAATGTGTTTTCAATGTACTTAAACGAAAGTGTTTTTTTACCGCGTTTTATTTTGTATATATAAAATAACAATTTCGCTCAAAATCGGTAATTGTTGCAGAAAACATAAAAAAAATCTACAAAATGGTTTTGGCCGAACGTAAATTGAAGTTGCGTGATATAGCTGACACCCTGAAGATATCAGAAGGCAGTGTATTCACCAATTTGCATGAACATTTGATCATGAGAATGTTCTGTTCGAAATGGGTACCGCGTTTGCTCACAGTGGAAATAAAAAGATTTCATGCGGTATGTAACAATGGATGAAATCTTTATCCATCACTACACTTCAGAGTCAAATCGGTCATCAGCTGAGTGAAAGCCGTCCAAAGCAGCTAAAAATGCAAATGTGAGTCTGTAAGGTTTTGGTCCCCATATTTTGGGATGCGCACGGAATTTTATTCATTCATTACCTTGAGAAAGAAATAACCACCAATAGCGAATATTATATGGCATTATTGATCCGTTTGAAGGAAGACATTACGAAAAATGACCACAAATAAAGAAGATAAATGCACCGTGCCACAAGTTGATCAAAATGCACGAATTGCCCTTTGAGTTACTTCCCCATCAACTGTATTCTCCAGATCTGGCTTCCAGCGACTATTACCTGTTTGTAGAGATTTGACTCCAGTGATTGCCGAAACTGACGCGATTTTGAGGCCAAAGGTAAATCGTTCTATAAGAAAGGTATCAAAATGTTAGAGAAGCGTTGGAATGAATTTATCACTCTTAACTATGTTGACTATTTTGATGAATAAAGTCAAGCATTGCCCAAAGTTGTTGTTTTATTAGTAATTCTATGAACTTATTGAGTGAGGTATTATATTAGAGTACAAACTAAAATATTATCAAATTGTATATTCAGTATACGGAATAAGTAATTAATAAAAACATACGCAAAGTCTCCTAAATACAGAATATTGTCTTGATCTGCGATTTTAGACATGTATTTTATCTCACGGCACACCATAATTAAATTTTTGTAGCACACTGTAATTATTGTGCTTTAGACTAGTTTGTTTGCTGCACATCTAATATTCTCTTACTGATCTATATATTTAATCTTCTATATAACCTAGGGTCCGGAAACTCTTTTGGGCTTTTTTGATGAAAAATTGCGGCTCTTAGTAATATACATTTTATTGTTAAGATGCCGATATATTCTCACTCTCCGCCGTTACTTAAGTAGTTTGTACGGAAGGCCCATGAAAATATACTTTTTAAAAATTCACCCCAAAAATTCAATTAAGGTTGATAAAAATGAGTTAATAGTAATTTTAGTAAGATATAGATAACATCTTTTTATATTTATAATCATACATTAAATGGAGCACGATTTCTTGATAAAGTAATCAAAATAATTTTAGCTTTTTTATTTTTTTAAAGAAAAATTAGTCCATTTCTAATAACTATAGTGAAAATAACTTTCTAATTGCAATTATTATTGATATAGAAGAGTTTTTAAAACAAGATAACAGTATTATGATGTGGTAAAAAGTAATTTCACTGATTTTCTTTAGTATTATTTTGAAGTCTTTCTGTTTGGTTTGTATTTCCTGTACTAATTGATTGCAGTATGAACATTATTGAAATATAATTGTTATCAACGCAGAGATTTTTTTATATAAATAATATTTCATACAGTTATTACAATGAGTTTACATGTTATATATCAAAAAGACGATAATATCTCAATTTGGTCTGATAGGAATGTTGGTAAGTAAAAGTAATACATTTTTTCTTGGAAATATTGGCGTTTTTTTTTATTATAGTAATAAGTCCCATGAATACTAGCAAAAGAAGACAAAATTGTGATTTATATAATGAAAGCAGTTTGAGCAAAATTAATTCAAGATTGATCCAAACTAAGAAGAGGATTAGAATTTTGGAATGAAAAAAGATCAATTATTTATTATTTAAGATTATTATAATACAATAAAGAATTGTCGAGAAAATGTAGATTCATTTTCTATGAAATGAAACGAGAAGATTTTATCTCAATCAAATCTCTAGAAGAGGCAATATAAAACAGAAATAAATGGAACAAAAACCGCACAATATTTTTTTACAAAACTAGTATGGAAGAAAATGCTTTATTTAAAGTATTTTTTTAATTTGGAAAACAAGGAAGATCTCAGCAAAATTGTTATGTAGAGAGAAATACAGAAATACAAATGTCTTCATTTTAATTATTATTTTTTACATTAAAAAATCCATTCATGTAAAGCCAATGTTTATAAATTCCTCTTGTTTTTATTTCTTATAATTTGTTATTATTAAAATCGTTTATTTCCTTTAATAATTATAATTAAAAATAAAATTTAATAGGTTTATAGTGTTAAAAAAACATCACTCGAATTGATTAACGTTTACCAATATTTTTGAATTAATTCAAACGCAAACCTTTAAATATCTCGATGTATGCAAAACATGTAGGAAAAACCAGTGTTTTAAAAGGCAATATTTAAAAAATGGCTTATTTCTTCAAAAATGTTGCCATCTTCTGATTTAACCGATATCTTCTTCAAACACCTAATTTGTTCCAGCAAAAAATAATAATTAGGAGAAAAATAGAGATAGAGATATAGTTGCAGTAAATTTCTGAGTTTTAAACTCAAAAAACTGTTTTAAAAATATTCATTTTAAATTATTTTTGAGGGTCTAGCGGTCAAATCTGTTTCTGTTGTCACCTGAATATTTTTATTTGTCTTATTGAATAGGATTGTTTGTTTTTTACTTAGTTTGAATATTCGCATCAAATTATGTGAAAACAATCCTAGAAATGCCAAAAATAAAAATATAAAAAATTAATAAGTAATTGAACTTTAAGATCGATTATATAAAATGAATAGACAATGAACAGATATGCGTCGATTTGAATGGCATTTGATATAAGCGAACCGTGCGGCGCTATCTAATCTCTGCAACGAAATGAAAACATCCAACAGCGGTTTCTTGAATGATCGAGCATATTATGTGGATCTGATTAGAATTCGATGCGAGAGCTGCTTTCGTTTCCTAATTGATATTGGATTGCAGAAACACGTCGAAGCGATTTCCTATCGAAAACGGAATTCCGCTTGCATCGCTTCGCATCGAATTGCAATCGCGTCCGCGCGCCCCGGACCGGAAATGCGGCCACGTTCGTACACCAACTGTACATCAACCGTGATGTAACGCACAAATCGAACGCTAATATAGGAAGTCTTCTTCGTTCATTTAACCCGTAGAATCCATTAAAACTTAAGCGAGTTACTTACTTAATGACTTTCGCCGTGTTTTCGTTTGTTATTTGTTTATGGTTGAGCTGTATCGGAGCGTTCGCGAAAACGCACTGCGATAGCGATGCATACGGTAAGAAGTATGTAGGAAGCAAAAAAGTGAACTGAACCTTATCGAAACATAAACAGCCCAATTAAAGGCCTTTTTATTATCGAAAGGCAATTTGAGTGAAAATGCAAAATAAAAGCATTTCCAGCCAGAAGCGAATATAAAATCAATAATTATCGGATCGCAATGAAAGTGTAACAAGGCAGGAAGCGATGTTATGTGGATGCAATTTGTTAAATTATATCGAGTAAAAGTAAGAAAGAACAAACAATGATTCTCTTCCCGTTCTCCATTATTCTTTTTTCCTGCTCGAAGAAAGTCCTTTTACGGCGGCGACGGTGGTAAAATATTGAATGCCTCTTTATTTATACATATGCACACATGGGAGACGACTTTCTTTCGATTTGTAAACGGAGAACATATTTCTTTCGGTTAATAAGAAGCGTTTTTTCTGGAAACTACGCTTTCCCAAGTGAAATTCGCAGATTGAATTTGCGGCGTCTATATTTACACAAACTCTAGTTTGACGACATCGAAACCCGCTTATATATGTTTACACATACCCATATAGTATTGGATGCACCTATAATTTTTAGAAAATATGTATAAAAATGTGTTGCACGCATCGATATATATATTGCTGCTGTCATCACGCTTTAATTTAATGTGTTTTGTAATCTAAACGCTTATCTTTTTAGTTATTAAAGATTTCCAAAATAGAACTAGTAAAATTATAAAAAAAAATATTTTTACCGCAATTAAATACTAAAATTATATCTTACAGAAAGTAATCAAAATAAAGTAATAAAAAATTATTATGTTAATTATAAAATCTGAAACAAAGATGATGAAAATTTTAAACTATATCCGTTTCCATTTTTTTAGTGGATAAAGATAAGTAAATTGTAGCATATTTTTCTTTTCAATTTCATGGATATTTGAAAAATGCTAATGAAACTAATATGAAAAAATTGTATGAATTATTCAAATATTAAATACTTTCCAAAAAGTTGCACAAATTATATTAATTCCTAATCTGGAAAACCTACTGAAGAAATCAAATCATACGATAAGTCTCCTATCTATATTATCAAAAGCATTTGAAAAATTGTTTGCTAACCAATTGCATTTTATAATAGCGTTAAATAAACTGATATCAGATCATCAGTTTGGTTTTCGTTGTAAACTCAGCATATTAGAGCAAGTAAATAGAATAGTAAACATCATCTATTAAGATCTTGAAAATAATAAGTACTGTTCGGCTGCCTTTTTGGACATGTCGCAAGTATTCGATAAAGTCTATGATAGAAAGATGAGAACACCTAATTTGTTCCAGCAAAAAATAATAATTAGGAAATCTATATTATCAAATGATCTTGATGTACTAAGAGAAAAATATCTACTATATCTCTTGCAACAAATTTCTGAGTTCTAAACTCATAAAACTGTTTATATAAAACTGTTCATATATTTAAAAAAATGAAATTATTATAAAATAATAAAATTATATCTAGAGAATACAATAGAATAGAATTAGGGGTGCCACTTTTTTTTTAGCCACTTTTTTTTTACTTTAAAACTGCAATCGTAGTATCGTAACGAAGTAATACAGCAATCTTAGCATCGGATGAGAATCCGGCTGCAGCATTTGAAAATATGCAGGCAAATTTAGATACAGTACAGAAATCGCTTGAAAAATGATGAATATCAATTAAGGAACTGAAATCTATGTATATCACATTCATACTAAAGAAAGACATCTTTTCAACAAAACGACTGCATCTCGACAAAAGGCTTATCTGGAGAGATCACATTCGGGCTAAAAGGGAACAATTTGATATGAAGTTTAGAAAATTCTACTGGTTATTAGAGCATGGGTCAGAATTATCAGTAAAGAATAAATTACTAATATACCAGGTAATAATGCCAACAAATCAATCATAGAAATTATCCAAATGTTTAAATCAAAATGACTAAGAAATATCATCAGAGCCTCGTGGTTCATCACGAATAGACAAATACTTGAACACCTACATATGGATCTTGTTGAGGATACAATACCAATATTTTAGGAGCAGATATGAAGACAGAATTGTATTACATAATTGATAACAGAAAAACAAAAAATAGGCTTAAGCATTATAAACCATTAGATTTAGTATATAGATTTAAGTAAATTATTAATGTTCATAAATTTCCACCGGAAAAGTTGATCAATTTAATGTAACCCTTATCAAATTTACTTATTGTTCGCAATGAATAAATTATAAATAAAATACGTTTATTATTTTAATACAAAAAAATAATTGCTGAAACATAGGAAAGATTATCTGTGCAGACTGTCTCAGTCTCAATATTTCATTTAATTTTAACTATTGGGTTATTCGGAAAGTAATTTCGTTTTTTTTTATGAAAATGAAAAATTGTCCATTCTGATCCAATCTTTCTGGCAATAATATGATTTCTTGCTCACCTATTCATTTGGAGTAAAGGTTTTAGCGTCAAAAAAAAATTGTAGTGGTCGGAGCTAATAATAATTCTGGAGAATATGGTGGGTGTGGAAGTATATCCCAACCAAGGTGTAAAACTTTTTGGCGAGTAAACAAACTTGTATTAGGTCTCGTATTATCTCGCTGGAACACTACACCTTTTCTATTGATCAATTCTGGCCTTTTCTGTTTAAGTAAATTATTCAATTTGTCCAGTTGATTACAGTACATTTCAGAATTGATCATTGTTTTGTCTAGTTGAAGCTCAAAAAATCGATTCCTTTGAAATCACACCAAACAGATAGCATCACCTTTTTTGATAAATATCGGCTTTCGAAGTGCTTTGTGCAGGTTTACCTTTTTTACTCCATGATCTCTTGCATTTAACATTGTTCTAGACAACCCATTTATTATCCCCAGTGATGATGTGCTTCAAAAAATGGATCATTTTCTTGACGTTTGAGAAGCAAATCACAAACGTCTACGAGACGGCACAAATATTTCTGTAAGAACATGAGGAACCCATATGTCGAGCTTTGAGATTGTATCTAGGCGTTTCAACTGATCATGAACGGTCGAATTCAATAAATTTAATCTCTCAGCGATCTCACGAGTTATTATTTACCGGTTTGCATCCATTAATCCCTTTATTGTAAGTGTGATGTTTGCTGTGAAAAATATTAAAAAAAATGGTTTTGGTGTTCAGAAAATGAATGGAATCATAGGTTGGGATTATTATTTGTATTGCATATTAATTATCTTCTATAATTTCATCTTCAATTTCTTTGTTATTATTTTTAATCTTCCACTAAATAGGATTATATTCTGCATTCAATAAATGTCTAATATCTTCATACATCTTTTTATGATTTATTGATTGAGCTATTTGGATAACTTAATTTATAATTTCTTTGATGTTATTTTTGATAATTTTAATTAATTGCACATTTAAGTGACTTCTAACAAGTAACCGTCATTTACTAAATGGGTAATAGTATAGGACTTGAATTGGAATATTTTTATAATGTTAAATGAGGGTCAAAAATGAGATCTAATTCAAATGATCTTTGACTTTTCACCAAATGCAGTTTTTGCTTTCTGCAAACGAATTTATAACGATTTAATCAGATGCACTTTGACTTTGGACGACTATAATCTTTCCATATGTTGTCATTACTAAATTTGATTAATTTTTATAAATAATAATAATAATAATATTTATTGCAGCTGACCATAGATCTTTCTCCCTTTAATAAATAATTACTAAAACTTTTTGTGCATTTCGTCCTGTCCCATTACGTTGGAAAGTCTTCGCCGGATAATTTTCTCGCAGATTTTACCGGTGTTCTCAATTAGTCGCAACCACTTAATGTTGCATTAAGTTTTATTAGGTCGCTACACAAGTAACATCATTTTGTAATCAACATTTCTACAATAAAAAAAATCAACGAACATTTAAGAAAATTGTACTAGAATATTTTTTGTAGGCTATAATAAATTAAAAAAACTATACTTTTTTTATCAATGAAAAAATATCACACAAAGGTTATAAATTTAATTGTGAATTTTGATTTATATTAAATATTTCCGAATATTTTACGTTCCAGAAGGAGGGATTTTATTTCTAATTATGCAATATAAGTTATAGTAAATGTAACTTAATTAATTAATTGTATAATTAGAAATAAAGTAGTAAATATTTACACAAGTATTTTGTGTAATGGGTTTTGCAACTTGTAAAGTAAACGAAATAACTAAATATTACAAATTTCTGATATTTACTTTAAAATTTAATATATATGATGGTAGTTTGAAATGTTTTGAAAGCAAAAGAGTTTTGTTTCATGTTTTTTTTTCATCCAACTGACCTAAGAGGCTTGTATAAAATTCAGACTTAATTTCTTAACCTTTCTTAAGATAATCTATTAAGAAAATTCCTTCTAAATTTCCATCCTAAAAAACTGATGACATAACCTTTCCTGCTAATGAATTCTTCTTAATCTTCTGTAGCACTTTTTATATAATATTAAAATTAGTTAAAAAAATAAACTGATTTATTATAGTTTTAACTAAATATTATCCAATGTTAATAGAAAAATGCGAAAAAAGGATAGTCTTTATTATTATAAAACGTACTTAATACTTAAGTTTAAATTAAATTTGAGGGTTTTCCAGGATATGAAAGATATATTAATATATTTCACGAATTTTTTAGCAAACTTATGAGTAAATAATTTAATGCTATTGAAAATAATAAGACATTTTAATATTAATTCCCATTACCGGTAAATGGTTTACCGGTTTTATCTGCCAATATGATTACCGAAATTATTAATAAATTTTGATAACAAATATATGTAGTTTCGATATTTAACATTAAACAGAAAAATAGAGAAAAATTAAATTTCTTGAGCAATATCGCAAATTTAACAAAAAGGTGAAAACTGTTGCTATGAAGTGCCTTCTTTGGTGCACTTTAACCTGTTTCCAACCATTATTTAGATCAGTGTTTCCCAACGAGGGACCGACGCCCCACAGGGGGAATGCGGATTTAGTGCCATACATGATTTTCAGGAAGAGTTAGGACTGAAGTTAACTAAATTGGAATCTGACATAAAATATCTTTGTAGAAAGCGCAAGGATCTCACTAAATTTAAATAATAAATAATTACTACTAATTCAAATAGTATAGAAAAATCTTTCATTCAAAGTAATTTGTATTTGAATTTCAGTTATATGTTTAGAAAATGTAGTTAAAAAAGGTTGGGATACACTAGTTTTTCGTCTCTGGCATGTAGTAGTGAATCCAAGTTTCAAATTATAAAACAATAAACTTTTATGCTTGTTAAAAATAATCCAAAGATCTGTACAAAGATTTTTCATTTGAAATTCCACATGTAAATTATCATTCTATTGAAATGCCTACAACTGAGCTATTTCACGCATTTTCAGTAATTGCACCCTCTATATAATGGACTTTTTTTAAATGTTTTTTTGATGATGTTACATTTTTTGGACGTCTACTACATGAATCATCTTCAACGCTTGTATGTCCACGTTTAAATTTAAAAGTCCACCTGAGGACAGTTGGAACTGAAGTTGTAGATTGCTTTAATAAATTTACCAACTTAATATGAAGTAGTGAATTCAAGTTTCATCAATAATTATAAAACAACGAACAAAATCAATTTTATATTTGTTAAAAATGATCCAAAGATCTGCACAAAGATTTTTCATGTGAAATTCCACATTCAAATTATCATTCTATTGAATTGCCTACAACATCACCTATTTCACGCATTTTCAGTAATTGCACCCTCTATATGATAGACTTTTTTAAATGTTTTTTGATGATGTTACATTTTTGGGACATCTACTACATGAATCATCTTCAATGCTTGTACGTCCACGTTCAAATTTTAAAGTCCATCTGTGAACAGTTGCAAATGAAGGTTTAGATTGCTTTAATACATTTACTAACTTAGTATGAATTTATCTTTGGCGATAAACCTTCCAAAACAAAGACTTTTATAACAGAACGATACTCGTCTATGTAAAATTAATCATTAAATATTACAAATTTCTGATATTTACTTTATAATTTAACATATACGAGGGTAGTTTGAAAAGTTTTGGGAGAAATGGATCTTTCTTCATGTTTTTTTTCATCCAATTGATCCAAGAGGCTTGTATAAAATTCAGACTTAATTTCCTTACCTTTCTCAAGATAATCTATTAAGAAAATTCCTTTCTAAATTTTCATTCTAAAAAAAATATGACATAATCTTTCCTGCTAATGGAACATTTTTTGCCTTCTTTGGTGTACAGTTGGAAATGAAGGAATATATTGGTTTAATAAATTTACTATCTTAGTATATTTATCTTGCCGATAAACCTTTAAAAACAAAGAATTTTATAACAGTACGATACTCGCGTTTTTTTCCATTTTAGGAACCTGCACAGATACGTCTATTTTAAACGGCTGATAAACAACAACTAATAAACAGATTAAAATATAAAAATTACTATGTGTTTGGGAAAATTTTCGTTTTATACTGGATTATATGTTTGTGATTACACGTTTTATCTACAATTATATAATTTACGGAAATTGATTTTTTTATTAAAAGAATTTGAATTGCAGATTATTTTAAGGAATTACCAATACTTTTAATTTTTATAATATATTGAATTAAAAAAAAACCGGATTCACTTGGTTATACCGATGACTACGATTGTTTATGTTTTTCATATTGTTAAATAACAACTTAAATGTTTCAAATATTCATAATATGTGACAATTTATAAATAATAAGTTTTTTTTATATGATTGAAAAGATATGAATATATTATTTTTAATAATATATGAACAAGTCTAAGCCATAAATAATGAGTTTAAGAAAAAAGGAATTTTACAGGAAATACTAGAAAATATGTGTGTAATATTATTATTGGAAATTGCTGTTATAACAAATACTGTAAAAATTAAATTAGTTTTGCTTGAAAATAAATTATTTTTGGTTTTTATTGTCAATAACCGCCAATATTTCATATGAATAAAAAATAGAAATATCTCATAATTGTAATAATACAAACATAAAATTAATTAATTCCTTATTAGGTAAATATATACAATTTGTACATTGAAAATTTATTATAAAAAATAATTTCCAAAAAAGAAAATCTAAAATTAATAATGATTAATAATATTTGTTCACAACGGATATAGTTAACAAGTTTTTTATTAACATACAATAAAGTGACGAAGAAGGAATATTATTTATACATGGGAGTTCGGATATGGTTATGTAGCAATTAAAGTCAATAAATATAAATCTAATAAACAACATGAACATAAATTATTTGTTCTTTTTTTAGGATTGTTTTAATTACTACTAAACTTTCTGATATATATTTTTTTTTATTAATATCGTAATAGGTTTTTAATTACAAAATTAAAAACAAAATGAAATGAATAACAATATTTGATCAAAAAAGATTAGTTAAAAATGTAGTAAAAAACGAATAATGTTTATAAAATAAAATAATTCTCTTGTTATTGCTGTAATAATATGAAAATTAGGGTTTGTACAAAAATAAAATAAGTTTTTTTTAGAAATTCTCAACATATTTAAAAACTTTTCAATTTATTTAATAATTATCAAATTTCAAAAAATTAAACCAAAATAAAATTCACCAACTATAACACAAGGGGTTACCAAATTTTTGGGGGTACTAGGGGCCATGGCAAAAAATATATTAAAATCACAAATATATTTCTACGACGGTAGTTTGAAAATTTTTGAAAGTGGTTCAAAGTTATAGTTATTTTTGTGAGGCAAAGGGAATTTTGATTATTATCTTGATAAATCTGTTGGATGAATTGGATGAAAAAATCATGAAATAAGACCTTGATAAAAAATTAAAATAAACTGTCTCGTCATTTATTGTTAATTAAAAAAAATAAATTTTGCTGAAGTCGTTTATACAAATTTTTAGGGGGTTGATAAACTGAAAAGTTTTATCGAAAAATTGAAATAGTAAATCATAAAGAAAAACGAATAATTATGAAACCTATAAAATAAAAAGGTAAAGAACTTTTATTGATCTAATTCTTAACAGTGTTCATTGTCAGAAATAGAATCAAATAATTTAATAATTTAAGAATATTTACATATTATGCCAGAGACGATTTTGTGATGATTAATTAATTGAAAACTGATTTTTTAGAAATTATATACAATTCTTAAAAGAATAACAAACCATAATAATTTTTATAGTAGGAATAAATGTATATTCTTTTGGTTTGAGAACATAAATAGTTATGGAAACATGCTTGTATATCAAACCGAAATTATCAATGATTTTTTCTAAAGTCTTGGAAGATAAGGTTAGCTAGGTAATATTCATATTGCAAGACATCAAGTTCAAATTTTTTTAATATTTTTGTCAGACTTGCAAAACACTGGCAATGAAATGCCTTGAATGGTAGAATTATTTCGATCAGTCCTGTTTGAAAATTTCAAAACAAATAAATTTTAATTGACAAAATAAATTATAAAATATTAATAAACCATTTTTTTATTACAAGATCTTTATTTTTCCTTAATATAGTTAAATATATGTTTGTCTGTTCTGTGAATATTTCTGTATAAACTTCAGAAGGGCGGAAAGAACTTTATATGAAAAAAAAAAACTTATGACTCAAATCTAAATTACAATAGTTCTTTCATTTACTTATATAATATTATATATTGGTTTACTAATTTATATCTAGTAAGGCACGCCGAAAGTGCTATTAATAATAAATATTATTCTTTTATGCAATATACAATTATAGTTATATTTATAAGTTATTTTTTGTTGTAGTTGTTAAAAGCACTTTCTAAAAGCTTTGCTAAATCGAAAGACAGTATGTGCTTTGGGAATTAGCAGTTACAGAAGCGATTTTAACAATAATTCTCTAATTGTGAAGAGAATCAAATCCGAATTATATGTGGATTACTATTATTACAAACGTAAGAAATGAACGTTTTTTCAAATGTGTAATTAGAAAAATCGGCACTGGAAAGCACACAAGGAAATCAAATGTTAAAAACTAAATGAAACTTTTCAAAAAGTATTTTGACTACAAAGTATTTTTTATACGTGGGAAAGATTTTTATGTGAAAAATAATGTATTTTGTTATGAATAAAATCTAAATCATATTATTTCTTTTATTTACTTATATATTGTTGTACTAATTTATATATAGCACACGCCGAAAGTGCTATTAATAATAAAGGTTACTTCATCATGCAATATACAATTATAGTTATATTTATAATAAAAAAGAAGTTAATTTTTATTGTAGTTGCTAAACGTACTTACTAAAAACTTTATTAAATTGAAAATTATTAACAATGATACTTAAATTAAGAGAAATAAATCCGATTTATATGTGGATTATCTTTAATATCTTACTTAAAAGATAAGGTTTCTTCAAATGTGCAAGAAAACAGTATCCGTAAAAACTCACTAATTGTGCACTCACAAATTGAATATCATCGATTATGTGAATAAACCAATTAGACGCAAATGTTTAAACTAAATGGAACTTTGGAAAAAGTATTTCTGTATAAACATGGGAAAGATTTTTATGTAGAAAACATTGTAATTTTGTTATAAATCAAATCTAAATTATAATATTTATTTCATTCACTTATATAATTTATATTTACTAATTTATATTTAGTAAGGCATAATCTTTATAATTAATAGCACTATCATTAATTATAAAGATTATTTCGTTATGCAATATATAATTATAGTTATATTTATTATAAAAGATAAATTAATTGTTGTTGTAGATGCGGAAAGTACTTTCTAAAAACTTTAATAAATCGAACAACAGTACGCGCTTGGAGTTACAGAAGCTATTTATCCCTAAAACTCCGTAATTATGCATTTATTAATTAAATGTTATTGATTGTGTAACTAAAACAATTAGAAAAATCAGCACTGGAAGCGCACAAGAAAATCAAATGTTAAAAAAATAGAATTTTGGAAAAAGTATTTCGACTAAGCGAGTATTTCTATATAAATAATTTATTATGCGAAAGAATACAATTTTGTGATGAATTAAATCTAAATTATATTATTTCTTTCATTTACTTATTGGTTTACTAATTTATAACAAGTAAGTCACGCCGAAAGTGCTATTAAAATAAAGATTATTTTATCAATAATATTTATATTATTATAAAAGATATGTTAATTTTTGTTGTAGTTGCGAAAAGCACGAAGGTTTCTTCAAAAATAAAATAGAACTTTGGATAAAGTATTTTGACTAAGCGAGTATTTCTATATAAATAATTTATTATGCGAAAGAATACAATTTTGTGATGAATTAAATCTAAATTATATTATTTCTTTCATTTACTTATTGGTTTACTAATTTATAACAAGTAAGTCACGCCGAAAGTGCTATTAAAATAAAGATTATTTTATCAATAATATTTATATTATTATAAAAGATATGTTAATTTTTGTTGTAGTTGCGAAAAGCACGAAGGTTTCTTCAAAAATAAAATAGAACTTTGGATAAAGTATTTTGACTAAGCGAGTATTTCTATATAAATAATTTATTATGCGAAAGAATACAATTTTGTGATGAATTAAATCTAAATTATATTATTTCTTTCATTTACTTATTGGTTTACTAATTTATAACAAGTAAGTCACGCCGAAAGTGCTATTAAAATAAAGATTATTTTATCAATAATATTTATATTATTATAAAAGATATGTTAATTTTTGTTGTAGTTGCGAAAAGCACGAAGGTTTCTTCAAAAATAAAATAGAACTTTGGATAAAGTATTTTGACTAAGCGAGTATTTCTATATAAATAATTTATTATGCGAAAGAATACAATTTTGTGATGAATTAAATCTAAATTATATTATTTCTTTCATTTACTTATTGGTTTACTAATTTATAACAAGTAAGTCACGCCGAAAGTGCTATTAAAATAAAGATTATTTTATCAATAATATTTATATTATTATAAAAGATATGTTATTTTTTGTTGTAGTTGCGAAAAGTACGAAGGTTTCTTCAAAAATAAAATAGAACTTTGGATAAAGTATTTTGACTAAGCGAGTATTTCTATATAAATAATTTATTATGCGAAAGAATACAATTTTGTGATGAATTAAATCTAAATTATATTATTTCTTTCATTTACTTATTGGTTTACTAATTTATAACAAGTAAGTCACGCCGAAAGTGCTATTAAAATAAAGATTATTTTATCAATAATATTTATATTATTATAAAAGATATGTTATTTTTTGTTGTAGTTGCGAAAAGTACGAAGGTTTCTTCAAAAATAAAATAGAACTTTGGATAAAGTATTTTGACTAAGCGAGTATTTCTATATAAATAATTTATTATGCGAAAGAATACAATTTTGTGATGAATTAAATCTAAATTATATTATTTCTTTCATTTACTTATTGGTTTACTAATTTATAACAAGTAAGTCACGCCGAAAGTGCTATTAAAATAAAGATTATTTTATCAATAATATTTATATTATTATAAAAGATATGTTATTTTTTGTTGTAGTTGCGAAAAGCACAAAGGTTTCTTCAAAAATAAAATAGAACTTTGGATAAAGTATTTTGACTAAGCGAGTATTTCTATATAAATAATTTATTATGCGAAAGAATACAATTTTGTGATGAATTAAATCTAAATTATATTATTTCTTTCATTTACTTATTGGTTTACTAATTTCTAACAAGTAAGTCACGCCGAAAGTGCTATTAAAATAAAGATTATTTTATCAATAATATTTATATTATTATAAAAGATATGTTAATTTTTGTTGTAGTTGCGAAAAGTACGAAGGTTTCTTCAAAAATAAAATAGAACTTTGGAAAAAGTATTTTGACTAAGCGAGTATTTCTATATAAATAATTTATTATGCGAAAGAATACAATTTTGTGATGAATTAAATCTAAATTATATTATTTCTTTCATTTACTTATTGGTTTACTAATTTATAACAAGTAAGTCACGCCGAAAGTGCTATTAAAATAAAGATTATTTTATCAATAATATTTATATTATTATAAAAGATATGTTATTTTTTGTTGTAGTTGCGAAAAGTACGAAGGTTTCTTCAAAAATAAAATAGAACTTTGGATAAAGTATTTTGACTAAGCGAGTATTTCTATATAAATAATTTATTATGCGAAAGAATACAATTTTGTGATGAATTAAATCTAAATTATATTATTTCTTTCATTTACTTATTGGTTTACTAATTTATAACAAGTAAGTCACGCCGAAAGTGCTATTAAAATAAAGATTATTTTATCAATAATATTTATATTATTATAAAAGATATGTTATTTTTTGTTGTAGTTGCGAAAAGTACGAAGGTTTCTTCAAAAATAAAATAGAACTTTGGATAAAGTATTTTGACTAAGCGAGTATTTCTATATAAATAATTTATTATGCGAAAGAATACAATTTTGTGATGAATTAAATCTAAATTATATTATTTCTTTCATTTACTTATTGGTTTACTAATTTATAACAAGTAAGTCACGCCGAAAGTGCTATTAAAATAAAGATTATTTTATCAATAATATTTATATTATTATAAAAGATATGTTATTTTTTGTTGTAGTTGCGAAAAGCACAAAGGTTTCTTCAAAAATAAAATAGAACTTTGGATAAAGTATTTTGACTAAGCGAGTATTTCTATATAAATAATTTATTATGCGAAAGAATACAATTTTGTGATGAATTAAATCTAAATTATATTATTTCTTTCATTTACTTATTGGTTTACTAATTTCTAACAAGTAAGTCACGCCGAAAGTGCTATTAAAATAAAGATTATTTTATCAATAATATTTATATTATTATAAAAGATATGTTAATTTTTGTTGTAGTTGCGAAAAGTACGAAGGTTTCTTCAAAAATAAAATAGAACTTTGGATAAAGTATTTTGACTAAGCGAGTATAAACATGGTAAAGATTTTTATGTGAAATAAATTGCAATTTTGTTATGAATCAAATCTTAATTATATTCTCTCTTTTATTTAATTATATATTGGTTTACTAATTTATATATAAGTAAGACACGACGAAAGTGCTATTATTTCATCATGCAATATACAATTATAGTTATATTTATTATAAAAAATAAGTTATCTTTTAATGTAGTTGTAGTTCTAAAAACTTTACTAAATCTACTGTTTTCCGATGTAGTAAGTAGCCTTGTTTAACTAAAGAAGCATTTTTAACAATGTACTTTTATTGAAAATAATAATAACTCCGATTTTTATGTGGATTACCTTTATTATCTTACTTAAGAGATGAAGGTTTCTTCAAATGTGTAAGAAAACACTATCCTTAAAACTCACTAATTATGCACTCACTAATTGAATGTCATCGATTGTAAGACTAAACTAATTAGAAAAATCGGCACTGGAATTAAACTAAAATGGAACTTTGGAAAAAGTATTTTGTTGAGTGATATTTGATCGTGCGGGTCCCAGAGGATGATGAATTTAAATGTCAGCGATGACAAGCGCTTGCTCCAGCCAACTCTATGCCACAACACGCGGAGACACCAACCGCACGCAGACCGTCGTCGCGAGGAGGAAAAAGTCAACTGGAGTTGGATGGGAAGGAAATAGCAACAACCGAAAGGAAAAGTAGAAGAGCAAGAAAATTAATAACAATAAAGCACAGAACGGTTGGGATGGGAGAGTGGAAAGGTTGATGCGCGATATGTAAATCGTAGAAGGAACTTTGATTAGAAATGTCTTCATTAGCCGATGCAAAACAATGGGTTCTCGTTAATTAAATCGAATCATCGATTTGTCGTCAGATCTGAAGATCGTAGGAGAGAGCGAGGAAGAGAAGATGAGTGCGAAAAAGCGGAAACCATTATAATAATTATAAATAAAGATTACTGGTTTCAAGGAGTCACGGCCTTTTCTATTACTCATCTTCCTATTCTTTAATTCCATAAGCGTTTGACCTATTTTCGCCGAACGCAAACTTCGTGCATTTGTGAAATGTATTGTAGACATAGATAGATATATTACATTAATATAATTTCAAAATGATAATATCTAAAATTATTTATATTTTTCGATTATACCTGAGATTCTTAACCGTTTTCTACTTCGACTAATTCAATCAATTCCAAAATTTTTATATTGTATTCCACTAATATCGTCACGAAGCAAGTTGCTGTTAGTAAGGACTTTATAGTAACATAACATAATATTTTATATATAAAACAATTTTTCAAGTTTGTTCGTAATTATATAATAATTATTTTAATATAACATAAACAATAATAATTTCCGTGAATATAATCTTCAAAAATAATGCAATTAGGTTTTTTAATAATACTTTTTATTTATTAGTTATAAAATTATCGATTACCCCTTTTAGTACTTTAGTACTAAAAATAATTGTCCGATAAATGTTTCCAAAATTTGTATTATGCAATGAAATATTTCAATAAAACGTAACAAAAATGCCATCAAGAAGAGTTTTTTTTGCAGCAGCTCTCTGGCATCCCAGGAACTGGTGAATTAATTAACAAATTAAACAACTTTCGCAAATTGACAAAATAGTTTTTTTTTAAATTATTTTTGTAATTTATTTCTGCTATATTATTATTAGGTTTATTTATTTCTATTATGAACATAAAAAGAAACTCAAAAATTGACAGTAATTATACAATGTCTTGAATTTATATGTCTATAAACAGATATAATATATTTTACTATATTTCTTACATATTAATAAATCCTTAAATATTTACATTTCAATTAGATTTTTGCAGTTATCTTTGAAATTTTTTTTTTGACAATTTATTCATATGTTTGAATCTGAAATTATATTTGTTGATGTGTTTGCTATGTCCATAATCAGAAATTAAAGCATAAAATTTGTTACTTCCCTTTTTATAATAATTTTTATATTAGAATCTGATACTTCCTAAAAATATATTACGAATTCGTATTTTTTCCAGGTAACAAACCTTGTTTTATTTCATCCAAAACCGAAGGATCAGCAACACTTTCGATTAATCCGTTTCTATTCTACCATCAGTTAAAATAATTTAATATTTGTTATTCGTCATATTTGTCGGTTGTATATTAATATATTTCATAAAGTACACTTTTCGTTTGTGATATTTATTTTTCTAATAACTTTTATTTTTATTTCCTTAATATTATTGGAAAATTTTTCACGCAAAGCTTGATTGAAATCTATCATTTGTTGTCGAATGCTATAATGGTTTTGCCAAGTTTTAGCAGCTCATAATAGATAACACCCTTTTGATGCCATCAAACACAATCTTGCAGTCGATATCGATGATCTAGAATTACCCATGATCTATCTGTTTTCATCGTCAGTTATAAAATTCGATGGAGAAATGATTTTCTTTTGTACCTTGCATTTGGCAAGTGGTTTTTCGGTTTTCCTGCAGTCTTTCATTCAGTTCATGTAAAACCTATTTTACCAACTTCTGGATCTTTCTGGATGGTTTTTAAACGTTTGGAGATGCTTACAAATCGCTGTCATTGGTCTTCCACGTTCTTCGTTTCTCACGTCTAAATCTCCACTTTGAAGTTTTTTAAACCACTCAAAGTACTGTGATTTATCTAGATCATGCTCACCGTAAGCGTCGACAAGTATTCGATGCGATTCTACAGCTGTTTTCTTCAAATGGTAACATAAAATCAATGCTGTCAGGAAATCCTAATTTCCAGACACAAAATTCGACATGATCAACGCTATTACAAACTACCAGCTGTTGTATGAAACTTGTATTGCTGTAATAGGTGCATTGACAGCTAGGGCAACGTCTATGGACAAATTCCTGTTTCATATTTACGTACCTGGTAACATCATGTGCAAAGTAAATACCATATATTTTTTATAATTTATCTGAAGTTATAAAACTGTACTCCATCGACAAATAATAGTTCTTAGAAAAGTATAAATACCAGCTATTCATATTTCTTTTCAATTATACATGTTTTAAATTATACACGTTTTAATTTTAGTAGTAGTAGTAGTAGATTTATTGGCATCTGCACAAATGTAACAAGTATAAATTACAAAAAGTAATAATAATAATAATACAGACACAAATAGAGAGAAAAAATATAAAATATAATAATAAGAAAAAGAACTGACATATGAAAAAATATTGTATGCATTTGAGGAAAAGTCATAAAATATAATTATATTAAATTATAATTTCTTTGTGAAATTGTAAACGTTAGATACAATTTTAAAATCCTTGGTATTGGAATAACTTTAAAATAATTCCATGTCTTTGAATTATATGGTTTCTTTAAAAACTATGTAATTAAGGCATGTTACTCTAACATTATACTCAAGTTGCAAACAATACTAGTTACACATCCATCTACTACCACCGACATAAGTAGCTTAACTTTTATAAGTAGCTCTATTTAAAATTAAACAGGAATAGTTTAGATTAATTTTGTTTAATCTGTAAATTATTTTATAATCTTTAAATTTAATATATTTTAATTTAAAACTTTGTTTTTAAAATAAATATTATATGATTTAATTATAAGCTATAAATAGTTTGCTATTAGACTATAATTTTAACAGATTTTTCACCAAAAAAAACTTATTTTTCTCTATTTTTGTCATTTGTATGAGTTGTTTTGCACAGTAACATAAACAATTAATTTATTGAACAAAATAAATGGTGTAAAACACAAATCTTTACATTCTGCCCGATTATTGTTATTGAAAATATCAAAAGAAAATAATATTATACTAAAATAATTGAATATTGTAATATTTAATAGAAATAGCTCTCATGTATGTAAAAAAAATACATAGACTGCGATTTAATATATTAAAGTGTAGTAAGCTTCTACTGTTAATCGGTACTCATTTAATGAAAGTAAAAGTATAACTGCACAATGAGTTAAAATTATATACAGTTATTATTTTTAGTTATTTTTGATATACAAATATTTTTGAGCATATTTCTTAAAATTATGTGTATAGTGGGATGTGGTATTAGAAATCAAATCTACTCAATATGTGAGAATATACAACAAAGGAAGAAAGCATGAGAACAGTATGCAAAATATGAATGGAGAATGCAGAAGGGCGGAACGAATTATACTTTCATTGCCGAAAACTCTCACCCGATCTATAAAAAAAATCAATTAATTAAAATTCATAGTGTAAATCTATAATTATTTTATGTAATTTGTATGTATTATTTATTATCTATAGATTGAAATCTCAACAGTTTAATTATTCTACACATAATTATAGTATTAATTATATTTACGATGGCAATTTAATAAGTTTTGAAAGTAAAAGGTAAATATAAACAGGTCTTTTTTACGATTTTTTTCTTTCAATCAATCGAACAAAATTCCTTTTGCAAACCAAAAAAAATGATCCCATAATCTTTTGTCGCTTTCGAAACTTTTAAAACTATCCTCGTATTTGGTTGGTCCAGAATGTTAATTTTGATATTTATATTTTCTCTAGTTTGGTTTGGTACAATTACGATTACACTAGTATTTGTAATTACACTTTTCGCGGTTTTAATTTGCAGTTTATAACAGTATTTAGGATATATTAGGGTTCATCGGTGGTTGTACACAATGTTTTAGATAGGAATCGATTGATTTTAGAGTTTTTTTGCTGAACCTTATAATCAGTTTAGTTTCGATATTATATATTACCTTTATATGCATTTTTTTATTTAGCATCCATTAGATTTACAATCTGTTTTATAAAAAATAAATATTCAATAAATGATTTAATGGTTTTTTTTTTATTGTCAGTTTTTATTTACAATCTATTCAGCTGAATATTTATTAAATTGGTTCGCTGTTGACATTCGGAAGTTGCTGCCCAGTGGCACAATTCCATAATATAATATTGGATTATTTATTTTTTACTTAAATCTAAATTGAAGATCCAAGGGCTTGAAGCGCTTTAATCTTCTTGTTGTCGTGCTATTGTCGAGAAGATTGACCGCCAACGGGTTCGTATGCGAATCAAGTCTGTTCGTGTATTTTATGGAGAAATCTTTGGCAACCTCTTCCACTGTTTTTATTCCAAAGTCCTGGATATCGCCAATGGTGAATCCAGTGGCTACATTGCTTCATGCATTGGGTTGTTAAGCTATTATCAAATTGAAAATTTACAGCAAATAAGTTTGTATGGCTCTCTAGTCTTATTTGGATAACCTTGTAAATTCTTCTGTTCGTAATGTACCATGGAACACCAATGATCCTGCTTAGGTTCTTCAACTGAAATATTTGTTTAATGATTAGATCCGCCGCTTAATCGCCACAACTGTAGGTCTAGATAGGTTTTAAAATAATCTAATACATAAGCAATTTGTTTTCTTTCGAAATTGATGAGTCTTCCCGTAATATTCAGTAAAGTGTCCTAAATTTAATTTTGGGTTGTTCTCTTTTTTGCTTTAAGGTCAATCATCCATAAACGGGTGAACGAGTGCTATTTTTTTTTAAATTTATTTTTATAAAGCCATCTGTCTACAATAATATAAAAAAAGATAACAAGCTCTAGTATTGTCACTTTAAGTACAAAAAAAACACCAATTGAAATCTATATACATTGGAGATCAATCCATCGATCAAACTCCACAAATGTTGAGAATTGATAAAACATAGTTAAAATATAGTTAATTCAGACATCGCCGTTATTTTAGCGATTAGGGAGATCTTGTAGTTTGAATCGCTTCAATCTTCGTCGACGTGACTCGAAGTTCATCAGCTCAGCAGCAAGTTGGTTGGGGTGGTCCTCCAGTCGATGTTGGTACTTAATACTATATTTTATTATCTCATCTTTAATGAAAGCTGTGTTGGTGAAATTGTGAATATAGTTATTAGTGGTGAACCAAGGTGCATTGGTTATAGCTCTTAGTGTTTTCGACTGGAATCTCTGTAGTATGTCAATGCTACTATTACATGCAGAGCTGAATACCATAAGTCCAGATTGGTCTAATGATGGTTTTATATATCAACAATTTATTGTCGACTGAGGTGGATGATTGTCTTCCCATTAGCCAGTGTCATTTCTTCACTGTTATTGCCAACTGCTTTCTTTTTGTTATTATATGTTTCCTCCAGGTGAGTCGTCGATCCAGATGCATGCCAAGATATTTTGCATCGTTTGATTGTGGCAGTATTCTATTATATATTATGACTGGTGGACAGTTTTGTCGTTGCATCGTAAATGTTACATGAACAGACTTTGATTCATTTGCCCTGATTCTCCACTTCTTTAGCCAATAAGAGATGCTATCTAGGCTTCCCTGAAGCATTCGCGAGGCTACCACCGGGTCTTGATGAGATGCCAAAACGACAGTGTCATCGGCAAAAGTGGCCACTGCTATGTCCCGCGAATCCGAAAGATCCGCCGTATATAACAGATACAGCAATGGTCCAGAAACACTTCCCTGCGGAACTCCAGAGTGGATTGGACTTAAGGAAGTTACTTCTTCTCCACATTTGACCTGAAAATATCTCCCACTTATATACGAACTAAAGAATATGTAATACTCATGTGGAAGACATTTCTTCAGCTTGTAGAGCAATCCCTCATGCCATACTCTGTCGAACGACTGCGAGATGTCGAGGAAAGCAGCGGAACAGTACCTCTTCTCCTCAAGACTCCTGACAATCACATCCACGACCCGATGCACTTGTTCCACAGTGTTCACGAAAACCGAACTGGTGGTCGGGTATGACTCGATTATCCATCAACCAGGGTCTCAGCTTTTTGAGTAGGAGACTTTCAAACAGCTTAGATATTACAGGTAGGAGACTGATCAGAAGATGGAACATCCACTGGTTTCCCAGGCTTAGCGACCAGTATAATTTGAGACACCTTCCACTGGGCTGGAAACACTCCGAGTCTGAGTATCGCGTTAAATATCATTCCAATAGGTGGGAGCTGCCTCAATACCTCAGTCGATTAATATACCGCTCGATCTGCGTTGTTTTGAACGGCGCAATAGGTGGTGACATTTGGTAAGGTGACTGGAGGATCTTTTTGATTTCATCTTCCTCTTCGTCATTGAGTTCTGATGGGTAGGGTTGAAAGACACTCGTTAAATGGCTGGCAAACAACTCCGCTTTTTCCTTATTGCTTCTTGTCCAGCTGCGAGTACGAGTGCTAATGAAAAAAGTTTACTAGATATGTTATTTTCAAAAAAGTATTTATGTATCTATGAATATATTGGAATTCTCTTCTTGTACATAGAATATTTGAATTCACTGATTTCCATTCATTCTCCATTTTGTCTCTACTACTGGATTAAGTCCAGGTTTTCTTGCAGGTGATATTATTATTTTATTTAAAACAAAAATATATTACATAGTTTCTTTTTGTATATTTTATTAAATAAGTAAATTTAAATTTTGTGCAAATTCTTGTTCTATATATAAAAACCAAGCACCTAGTTTTGTGGTTTTGTTCCAAGCAGAAAACAGAGTTTAATGAATTTTGATTCCTGTGTGATTCTACCAAGATACTTCATATTATCCTTCTATGGTAGTAAAGTTATACATCTGATATAATCATTATTTCAAGCCCTATTTATTGTAAAAAGAAACATTTCTAGTTAAGACAATAATCTGATTAGTGATTGATGGAAACTCGCTATTATAATTATAGCCATAAATTCTACTACAAAAAGAAAGTAATATTGTATATTAATAAAAAAAATAATTCAAGCCGCCAGTACTGTTTGTAGCTCAAAGTAACTCGTCTGTCCAAATACATGCCACGTTATATGCCATGGTCCTCCTGCTGTACTATTTTATTATTTAAAGTTACCGGTGGACATGTTTCCTTCCTCATTTTTATTTAGATTTGATTGAATCCTCTTTGCAAGTTTTGCGATGCAACTTCTGAATTAATATCAGAGGACATTAGTGCTACATCATCTACGAATGTAGCAAAAGTTATATTATTTGGTGTTGGGAGATCCGATGTGAAAATTATGGAAATAGGTTGAAAATTTCTTCTAAAAGTTGTATATCTGGAATAATCTCGAAAAACAATCTAAAACTTAGATATAATTGGTAGTAGTACTGATGTAGTATGATGTTAATACTTCTGCCGATTTTCCGAGTTTCGGTATTACTATCCATTGAGCGTGAAAGGATTTAACTGGAGGATGCATACCGGCGCAGTATTCTTGGATATAGCAAAAGCATTCGACAAAGTGTGGCACGAAGGGCTAATCAACAAGCTGTTGAGCGCCCATTTCCCGTTCGGTTTAGTTAAAACGACCAAGTCTAACCTGGAGGACCTTCACCATCAAGATCGGCGAGACTCGATCGACGGCTCGCACTATCAGCTCCGGTGTACCTCAGGGATCCATCTTGTCGCCGTTTTTATTCAGCATATTCATGGCAGATGTACCAAAGCTACATAGTAACTCAACCATTTCCGCATACTTTGCAGATGACACTGCTGTAATGATCAGGCACTCTCAAACAGAATACATCACGCGGATTCTTCAAGACGCCATGAACGAGCTGGAAGTCTGGTTCAGAGCATGGCGAATCGATGTTAACCCTCTGAAGAGCGCTGCCGTCCTCTTCACCAGAAGCAGGAACACGGTTTCAGGAGGCGCCGCCATTCCCGTTAGCGAAGTCGAGATCTTTAACGATGCCATCCCCTGGAAAACCGAAGCGAAATACTTGGGAGTCACACTAGACCGCGGACTTTACTTCAAACTGCACATTCACGCAGCTAGAAGCAAGGCCTATGGAGCTGCCAAGACATTGTATCCATTAACAAACCGGAAGAGTAAGCTATCAACATCCAGCAAGCTACTGTTATGTAAAACGATGATACGCCCGGTGATGTTATACGCCTCCCCCGTCTGGGGACACGCAGCTCCCATACACATCAAGAAGCTGCAGGTGGTCCAGAACAAGCTTCTCAGATCTGCATTTAAGGCGCCTTGGTATATAAGTAACAAGCAGCTTCATCGAGAGGCCAACATTCCAACCATCACCGAAGTCATGAAAAAAGTTGCATGAAAAGTCTTCGCCTCTGCTTCGCAACACACGAATCCTCTGCTCAGGAACGCAGTGGATTACGACGAAGATGCAAGGCACCGCCACAAAAGACCAAAGATGGCAGTAGCTGACTAACGTTGCTGATCTTCTTGCATCACATCACGTGCCTTTCTTGGGCTTTTGACTCAATAAACTCCATGAATAAATATTCAAACCAGACATCACCAACATGTTCCCAGAAGACCATAGGGAAAAGAACTTGCTTTCGACCCGGTATAAAGGATGTCAAACTCAAACATTGAGCGTGATTTTACGATGATATATAACCGGTTTTGCTTAACAAAGTAATTTTATGAAAAGCATCAAATTTATTAAATGAGGTGATATTTAATGATATTTAATGTTCTGATAATTATATTTAATTGATTACATTTCTTTGGATTTAATACGCTATTATTTGAGCCAGTCTTCAAATTTTTGTGGTTATGCAATCAGCATCAGTTTGTATGTGATATTAAAATCTAAATTACCTTTATTTTTACGTCTCCTAAAGATACGAAACAAGAAAATATCGTAATATAAGTGCAAAGTCTAGTCTAATTAAATGCATACTAGTTTTATCTTTATAATTAGTTATGTTACATTTTTAGGTAAACATTTACATAACAAAATGACTCATATTATGTTATCTCATAAAAATAATAATATATATATGGTTTTATACTGTTGTACGAAAATATAATGGTCTTTTAGCTTTTATAATTTAAATACAATTTTTAAAATTATTATTATTCTACAAGTATAAATATTAATAATAATAGCAGCAATAATTACAAAACTAATAAAAAAATAAATTAAATACAATAACAGAATAAAAATAAAATTTAACTATTACAAAGGTTTTTCTTCCATATAAATATTATTAATGTTAATATATGAAGTAAATCAATATTAATAGATATTTATTTATTATTTTCCTTTTTTTATCAAATCTACATCTAACATTTTTGCTTTATCAGAGAATAATTAAAATAAGAATATTTATAAAAAAAAATAGATTTTGGGGGCAGATATACTTGTGTCGCTCGGAAAATATGTAAATAAATAAATAGAATTTATTGTTAAAAGAAACGTGATTAGTTTACAAGCAAATAATAATTAAAAGATTCTTTAATTGATTACGCATTAAGTTTAGTCTTAATATTTGGACCAAAAGTTCTCAAACATCTGAAAAAGTATGGGAACTTCGTTACTAGATAAATCAAGCATGATAGAATGAGTAATATTTGTTCAAATGTGTGTGTAGTTTTTGTAATACTTCAATGTGTATTAGTATTATAATCCTTTATTTATTCCATGTAAAATTTTGTAAATATAAGACTGGAACTGCTTCTAAGCAGTGATAACCCTACAAAAATAAGCCAGAAAAAATATTTATCGATAGATTTTAGGTCCAAATTTATTTAAATAAAAAACGTGCATAATTGAAAATAAATAAAATAAAAAAATGTTTTCTAATGATACTTTAGCAATAATACAATTATTATTAGTTACCTAGCTATTTACATTATTTATATATATTTATTTATGATTTAATGATATGTATAAATAATAGTATTTAAATAAAAAAAAAACTCAAAAATATAAACCATTTGTGTAATTGAAGTGGTTTTCCATTCTATTTGTAAAGAAATGTATGTCGGAGCACGCGTACACACCTGATCAAACATCTTATGTGTTGGTACACAAAGAGACAATACTATTGAAACCAAATATTATAATTACTTTCAAATTATTTGCGGACCTCAGCGCGAGACAATACCATCGTTGTCAAACATCATTGTCTTCGCGCTGGGTCATGTTGATATTCCATCAGGATCACGTGAATATTTAGATCTGTCCAAACACCAGATATTTGCTTATTTGCTGTTCTTTTATAATAATTGCGACCCAATTGGGTCATTATTATTTCATTATTTGTTTATTAAGTACACGTGTCGAGGACACGCACACATTCGGGAATCTTCTAGAAGGTAGGGGATTCCTCTGGAATGGGTGTGAGGGAAACAAGGCAGCAGAAGGACCGGCATAGAGACATTCAGATAGAGACATTGAGAGAAGAATGATCAGGGAGTTGCCAGAAGGGTCGCTGGGCTTGGATCTCTAGTCCTAAATTTGTAACAAAGACTTCTCCACACGCCTAATCGGAATCAAATCCTGACGCTCCGACATGTATGAAACCATTCTAATATTTTGAAATAATTATAATAATTATCAATAGGGTGGAGAAATTCCCTTATGTATGTATTAGAAGGGACGAATAGAGAATTTTGATAATTTAACGTCAATCAAGATTTGTGAAATCAAAAAAAAAAAAATGAAAATTTTCGTAAAATATAGAAACAAAGGATTAATAATATTATTTCCACCACGCAAAAATGTAATTAATACAGAGCTAAAAAAAAGGTTTTTTTGAGAAGAAAATTTGCTAGTAAATTATTTTGTGACAATAAGATATAATTATTTATTCACATAAATTTATTTACCCGGGCAGAAAGGCTTTGGGTCGATAGATTATTGTATTGAATTAATTTTTTTATTTAGTTTTTTTTTAAATTATTTGTATTTTTTCAGAGTTACATTTATTTTCCATGCATTTTTATATTTATTGTATAGTGGCCAATAAATGATGTTATTATTATTAAGTTATAATTACTAAATAGATTTCAATTATATGAAAACTTGAAAAATATTTTTGTTATGAAAATTTGCATTGTTATTTGGTCGGTGTAGATGTAACAAATCAAAATGTTCTAGAATCTAGATGATTATCCCAAAAATTGTTTCCGTCTTGACAAACTAGAATAATGACTATTTTGTCTAACAAAAGCGAGATAGAAAATTCCGTAAATTTTTCATGAAATAATTAAAGATTTTACAATGAAATAAAGCAAGAAAGAGAAGCATTTTTCAAATTAATTACATTGATCATTGCTTGAGTCGAGCTGAAGTTTTCTACGATATCAACTCTGGTAAAAATTTAAAAACAGTGGAATTGTGTCAACCAATTTCTCTATTGCCGATTATATCTAAGTTATTTTAGAAATTAATACTAAAACGCTTAAAATCTATCTTTATATGATTGAAATCTGTTTCCAGAATTAATGAACAGATTCATCCTATCTCTGATGTTATTGAAAAGCATTAGAAGAAAAAGGTGCGTGATCTGTTGTCTACTTCAACCTTTGTTAGAGTATGACTTGAAGTCTTACTACATACATTAATATCAGTTCTTCCTAAGTAGTATTATTTACTCTGGAAATCGTACTTATTTAAACGATAGCTACGTGTAAAATATGAAGATTCATATTCAGATTTGAAGCTCATTAAAGCTGAAGTCTCACAGGCAGTTAGGGAATCTGTCGAATGTTCAACTAGAAAATTGCAATCAACAAAATCATAGTTTGGACAAAAAAGTGGCGAATTTGACATATTAACTTTACAAACAATTAGACATTAGACATCAATCGATCTTCATCGGTGCCAATTTCAGTAATTCTAATATCCAAATGATTCGTTTGTAATAGTGTTCTTTATCATGATCTTAATATCGTGTTGATCACAAATATCATCGCTAGATTTGCCAAATCCTAAAACCACGTCATAGAAGCATCTAGTGATATTAACGTGAAGAAAGTCACTGAAGTAACTCTTCTGGAAAATATTTATTATTAGTTTTTTATTACTTTATCATAATATTATTAATTGTTTAATTTTATTTAAACTAGTATTAATTGTGTTAAGTTTTTATGTTTTAAATAAATAAAAATAAATAATATGCAATTTTTGAATCAGGTCCGGTAAAAGTTGCCGGCCTTGTATATTAGTAGCATTTAAAGTTCTGAATGAGCATTCCGGATTGATAAATCATAAATATGTTGAGTTGAAAATGTATACCCGGAAAAATTCGTTGCATTTCAGTAATGGCAATTACCATTGAAACGCTGAGACACCGAGCATTTCTTATCGGAGGCCTCGAATTGCATAAAACGGATAAACTGTGGGAACTTAACTCAGTCCAACTTATTCGACTTAGTAGAAAAACGTATAGTCGACGCAGTTGCAAAATGAACAAATTAATGTTCATATTATTATTTCGTGAGTCATAGTAATATTATTATTGTTTATAAATATATTACAGTGTATTTTTTTTGTGCGGTTATTTTAGTCGCTGGCTTTGCCGTCAGCTTGAAGCGTGATGATCGAATTATACGTGGATTCAATGCAAATTATGAAGATTTTCCCTACATGGTGTCTATCAAATTTTTTAACGATAAAGAAACTATGTACTGCGGCGGAACATTGATCGCAGACCGATGGGTTTTGACTGCAGCCCATTGCATATTTAACATCAGGTCGCGTGTCTGTAAACTGTTAATAGCTGTTATCTGAAATAGTCTGTTTTTTTTTTAGATTAAATAACATTAAAGTATATACGGGAAGCGGAATACTTTTCGAAGATACACAACAAAAGGTAGAAAAATTGATTCCGCACGAGCGTTACATTCCGAATGTTACCGCCAACGATATAGGTCTGATTCGTCTGGCCTCTCCTGTCGATGGAATCAAATTCGTGGAATTTGAATCGGAGAAAAGGAATGGTATGGGAATCTTGCTCGGATGGGGTTACACCGAATATAATAAGGAGAGCAGAAAACTGCAGAAATTGGACGTTCAGTACGGCAAGTGCCCAGATTATTTCTCACAGGCGTTGCGGTTCGATCCTAGAAACTTCATTTGCACTTCAAATAAAAAGGGAAAAGGTGCTTGCGGTGGAGACTCCGGCGGTCCTTTGATCGACAGGTCCAGCAAGAAGCAGATCGGCGTTGTTTCCAGCGGCATTCCGTGTGGCAGAGGATTCCCAGATGTATTCACGTACATCCCTAAATATACAGATTGGATTAAACAGAAAATGAACGAATAACCTTTGTTCACTATAATAAATGCATGCAATTATAATTTATATTTTTGATCACCTACAACCTACTAGCACAAGTCCAATTGACTTCAAGGTAAGCAATTATTTTTTAGTATGTATTAATTAGTAAAGTTATCGATATTATCGATTTAACAATTATAACCGAATGTTAATTGTGCAATTAAATATTTTTATGTCGTATCATCATATCACATGAAATAAGTAAATTTGATCGCAGCATTTCCTGAATGCTCACCATTATAATTAATAATGAATATAATACTATAAGATATTTTCATAGAGTTAACTTTTTTCTCACGTCATTAATATTTTATTATGATTAGAGATTCACGGGTAAACGGTTAAACGTCTAACATGATAAACCGGTGATATTTGACAAGAAATAATGTAATTTCGTTAATTTCTTTAAAAAAAAACACAAAAAAGTGTTATTGATTTATATATTGAAATATCGTCTTTAGAATATTAAATTAATATGAATTATTAACATTTCTACTTATAAAATTGGCTGCATAAACTTTACAACTAATTGTATAATAATGTTGATTTTATTCATAAATTTATTGTTGACGAATTATCTGACAACGTATGAACTTTTCATACATGTTCCGTTTTGTATAATTCTCTAAAACAGAGGTTTCCAAATTTTTAAACATTGTATTTACCTTTTTAGAATCCAATCACTTTATTACATTCAATATATTTTATATTTTTTATGTTTTTCATCTCAACGTTTCAATAGTTAATAATTAGGCATGTACGGAGCGCTTCTTTCCGATTGGTGTTGATTCACAAAAGTATGAATATGAAAGAGGCTTCAGTAGAAAGAATTAGAAAATATGTTAAATATATAGCCAGAATTGTGTCAATTTGCTACTAATAAAATTCAGTGATTCAGTACTCTGATAGAATGAGGAGACGGAAGAGACTTTGGAAAGAAAATGATTGGTGTCATACAGAAAAGTTTGGATGCCCTACATCTCTACCATTTATTTTCATTTTAAATTTAGAGTCAATTTATACACTTCACCGTATTGCTGATTAAGAATATAAATGTAAAGAATATGTGATCTAGCGTCCTGACCAACCCACAAGTGTATCTATCATCCACGTATGACCGGCACTCAGAAGCTCAAGATGGCAACCTTTGCCTTCCTGCGGATTCCTAGTTTTCTGAACTTTGTTAGCTTACTTGCTGTCTTATTGATAGCGTATTCTTTTATACGAGATATTAAATCTTCGCTGCTATTCCAGTATACTCAAAGCTTACTTATATGGCCACGTCGGGCTAGTGCACCTACCTCTACATTTCTTCAAATATCTTGATGATTAGACACCCTACAAAGTATCACCGAGTCTCTTCCGGCTTCCAACGTTTTCTTTTTGGTCAAATCTTAATGTTAATGCTTTGTAGCAGCGCTATTATACATAAAGTGCCATATAAATGGAAGATAGTTCTGGTAGTCTTCCTGATAATGACACATTCAGCGTAGGTATGTGTATCCCGAATAATACAGACCGGCGATGGAGAGATCCATCCGTGTATATTACTGTGTGTCGAAGAAAATACCTTACTTAAAAACCTCAAACGTACGGTTAAATAGCCAGTTTAAGTCAGCAAAATCTTCTGTGGGGTAAGCATAATAATGGGTATTAATTTTATGGGCCAGATTTTGCAAAGAAGGAAAATGATGATTAAGGCCTTTTTATCTATAATTTCTTTGTGAAATTATGTGACTCTCCAAGCTTAGGTCAGGAGAGGAATGCCTTTGCCGACCAAAATGACTTACTTTCAAAATGCAACAAAGTGATTACGGATTTTGTCAATAGGTAGTTTTAAGAAATTCTTTTTTTCGTCAACGTGTTCACAGCACCTAACCTACATTATTTTCTTAAAAAATTGTATTGATTAGTTGTTTAGTTTTATTTTTATCTCAATATAAAATTGGAAGAACATATACAATCACATAAGAAGTTATGTGCCGTATATGGGAATGAGGCCTTGAAAGAAAGGCAGTATTAAAATTGATTTGCCAAATTTCGTTCTGGTGATTTTTTTATAGAAAAATATACAACGATCTGGTCCTCCAGTTGAAGTTGATGAGACCCATATCTAAGTTATTATCGATTCAGATCGTCATAGCACAACACGTGAGATTGCAGAGAAGCTCAATATATCGCATTGATGCATTAAAAAAATAATATAACAGCTGGGCTCTCATCAGCTGAAGGAAATTCATTTGACATAACGCATTAGTATCTGCGATTCGCTTCTGAAACGCAACAAAATTGATCCATTTCTGAAACGAACGATCACTGACGACGAAAAATGGATAGACGAAAAGTTCGTGGGTGATGCAAGATGAATCAGCACAGACGACAGCAAAAGCTGAGATTAACCAAAAAAGATTATGCTATCAGTTTGGTGGGATTATAAAGGAATTCTGTACTTTTAACTCGCCAAACTGAGCGATGCAGTTCAAGAAAAGCGTCCAGAATTGGAAAATCGATAATGTAATGCTAAAAATTATTGGAACAAGGTTGGGATATGTTGTCACATCCACTATATAGCCCTGATCTTGTGCCTTCAGATTATCATTTATTTCGTTCCATGCAGAACTCTTTAAATAGTAAAATTTTTAATGATGCTGATGATGTAAAATCACTTTTAATTCAGTTTTTTGCTGGCAAAAATCAGAAGATTTATGAACATGGAATTTTGACATTGCCTGTAAGATGGCAAAAGGTCATCGACAAAAACGGACAATACCTAATTGAATAAAGTTATATTTTTAAGCAAAAAAATTCTTTATTATTTAAAATATGCAATCACTTAGTTCAAGTAATTAGTTCATCTAATTGGTATCTTTCAGCGTCTTTGTATAGACATTTAGTCCCCCGTCATCATTTTTTTAATTGTTGTCTAGGACAAAAAATATAAGAAAATAATAATTCTATAAAATTACTTATAGGATGGTTTTAAAATTAAATGCTAGTGACTACCAAATTAAATTTCGATCATATCAGTAATTATTAAAACCGCAAATTTAACAAAACTTAATAAATAAATCGCTTTGAACTTTATACGATATCACCTTTTCTTGAATACACTTTCTGCTAAAGAAAACTATGAGTATTGAGACAGAATCATCATTTGCTTCTGTACGAAAATTTGAAACAGTGAATTTTGCTCTATTTATATATTTCACTTTTTTGGAGCACAGTAATTTATTGTGAGTAATAATACCATACATACTATATAAATATTGCTTGCAAATAAGTATTATTACAACAAATTACCGATATATTGTTGTATCCAACCGGTGAGAGAATGTATCAGGTATGTAAATATGAAACCGGTTTTTTTTAGTGTATAAAAATGATAAAAATATTTTATTCGAAGTATTGCCTATCGTTATCTATATATTTAAAATAACTATGATTTAACTGTTTATCTGTGTGATTGTATTTTCCCTTAATACTATATCTTTCTTTTGAGCTATTTTTTTATTTGATTAAATAAAAATAAAACGATGGAGATAAAATTTTATTGCAATAAAACGAAAAATATATTTTTTAAATTACTTATATTAACATTAATATAGATAATACAAGATATGTGTAAATATGATTTTTATACCTGGAATTATCTGAAAGATTACCAGTAACCAAAGTGACCAAAGCCTGACCCATAGTAGGGATAATGGTAACCATAGGAATAGGGCCAACCGTAAAAGCTGTAACTGGTATAAGGGTAGTATCCTCCGTATCCGTAGCCTCCATAACCGTAACCGCCATATCCGTAGCCGCCATATCCATAGATACCCCTTTTCACAGTCTTCTTAGCAACGGCAGTCTTTGGTTCGATTTCTTCGACGTCCTCTTTTGGATCTTGGCAATTCACCAAGACAAGCCAAATACAGATCAACACAATGAACCACTGAAACGATTTAGCACTTTAAAAAGTATATTTTAAATTATTTTGCTTGTGTATCTCACCAGGAACTTCATCTTTTCCAACGTTGAGGATACCCGATGTACGACTGAATATTTTCTTGTTGTTACTTTTATACAAATCCAGTATTAAAAACACTACGACGTGGGGAGGCCCCGACACAAATCTACCAAGGTTAGTGGGAAACCAAAAGACACAGTAATTGTTCCCTGTGATCTCGCGTGCTTTTCGTTTTCCATCCGACTGCCGATTTCTGTTATTAGAAATTTCGCAACGCGTCTATAATTGCAGGTGATGAGAATAGAAAAATATAGACCGTCGTTTACGAAAATAATTATCTCTAATTGAATAATTCAAATTCCACTCCTTAACATATTCATTAACCTGCAGGTTAAACATCCACCCACGATACGCTTGACATCTTCCTACCTAGTTAAACTCGCCGAAGCAATGAGTATCTTGAATTAATCAGTTTTATTTCAGTTTTCAACGTTTATATTTTATTATTTTTTTTATTAAAAAATAAAAATAGATGTATTATTTTTTTTTCTCTCATTATATGCATTTGCGATACGACGGAATTGAACTAATTACTGCAGATCACGCAAATAAAAAAGAAGGACACCGTTGGTGAGTTACGTAACCAAATCACTGGAATTATCCTACTTACTAATTTTGTAATGAAATCTTAAATTTTACATTGCCCATTAACATTAAACCTACCATTAAAAGTGACTGTAAGAAAAAGAAATCCTGCAATTTCATTTTAAATACATGCATTACAAATTTGTTAACAGATCTATTAAAAACCACAAACATTTCTATCAAATTTCGAGATTTCAACTTATCTCATTCAGGATTTTGCAATAAATTTGATGATCATACCATTAATTATTAAACAGAATTAATTATTAATTTAAATTCGCTAAATAATCTTGTAGTTAAGGGCTCAAAAATGAATCATTTAAATTATTTTGTCCAATCACTTTCTTAACTCTGTTTAGTTATTAGACCTACAATTCTTTATTAAACATTCATTCTTAAACTATTTCGTTTTCACCATAAAACTTTAGTTTAAGGTTTATAACCCATACAATTTTATATTTTTAATATTTTATATTAAGTCCACTTTTAGTTAATGACTTTAAGGCAATTCTAGTTGTTGTGTCACCGCAAATGCAGAGTCAGATGATTCTATCCTCACATACCTCATAAATAACATCAACTTTAAATTCATGAGATATTAACTTATTACACAAAATTTTCGATATATAACGTTGCAATGTAATATTAAAAAAAAATAAAATAATTGGTTTGTCGAGGGCAGAACTTACTTCCTAATTATTAACTAAAGAGAAGAAATTAACTGTTAGTTGACAATCAATAAGATCAACACTTATTTAGTTGACTTTTTAGCAAAAACACTATTTAAATCGAATATTTGTATTTAATATTCGTAAACTCCAATAAGACTCCACAATCATATAACTACGAGATATTCCACAGAGTCCAAACATTTTGAATTTAATAAACTATTAAATATAATTTGAATACAATATCTATAAATAATATTCACACAACTTTTATATAATGTTTGAGCTTACTATTTATTAAAATCGATTATGTGAAGAATATTTCAAGGAAAATTTTCATAAAAATGTATAATTTTATTAGTAATGATTTATTAGAGAATAAAAGTTTATTAAAACTATGCGAAATTGTCGTGAGGAAACTGGAAAATACGATTTGCGAAGATAATAATTTCCTTATTTTTCAAATTTAAGAATCCTAAAAAATGATTAGTCGTTTTTCAGTTTCAGGTGGATGTATTATATTTTGTATTTCGAGTAATTTAATATGTAGCGTGTAATAAAACCTGCAAATGTCTAGTTTTTGGTAATTTTAATCTCCAATATGAATTTATCATATATATATATAATTTATTGGCCAGACAGCAACATACAAATCAAAAAAAAAAAAAAAAACATTCCATAGATAAATACAAATCATAATAATAACAACCAAAATAAAAATAACAACTCTCAAAATAATTAAGTAAATTCTAACATAAATTAAGAAAACCAAAAAAAAAAAAAAAAAAAAAAAATACAGTCTACATGCTGGCCAAAGGGCTATCGACCGAGGTCTTTCCGCCCGGGAACTTAAATTAACAATAGGACATTATTCAAATATATACATGTCAAAACGAGAAAAAAAAAAAAAAAAAAAAAGCAGCATATTAGGAATTAGGAGGGGTTTCAATCAAGGGACATTAGGTATTGGAAAAGGGTTAATGTGGGATATTTAAATTTGGGAAGGATATTTGGATTTCGAGGGGCACAAAATTTAGAGAGGGAGGCGATGTTGGAATCCTTGGATTTAAATTTCAAGGAGAGGGAATGGTATCGGTCAAGGAGAGGGACTATTTTGGTTTTGGAGTAAAGGAGATCATTAGGAGGATTGTGTAGAGGATTATTAGGATGTCGTATTTTGGTGAGGATACGAAGGGCGGAACGCTCGGATACGGAGAGGTTTTTTAAGACGGGATTTCGGCATTGGGAAAGAAGTGGGAAACCGTAGTCCAGGATGGGACGGCAAATGGATTTGTAAATGGATGTTTGGCACCGTATGGATATTTCGGAGTTACGGAAGGTTAAGGAACGGAAATGACGGGATCTGGTTTTAATTTTGGATTTGAGTTGTTTGGAGTGGGAATTGAGGTTGAGTTTAGGATCAAGAAGGATTCCAAGGTATTTAACGAGTGGTGATGGGCTTATGGGAAGATTTTCTAATGTGACATGGGGAGACGATGGAGATATGCGATGGAAAGGAGCAAGGAGTTTTGTTTTGGATGGGTTTATTTTTAGGCGCCATTTCTGAAACCATATCACGGTAGAGGACAGGAGGGTTTGGAGGTTAATTATGGAGGATTGAAGAGAGGAAGCGTGTGAGACCAGAGTGGTGTCATCTGCATATTGGAGAATATATAGGTTGGGATTGAAAAAATTGGGATCGGGACTATACATGTCATAACAAAACAGATTATACAACAGAGGAGCAGAGGAGAGCCCTGCGGGACACCCTGAAGTGGAAAAAAGGATCTGGAGAAGGAATTGCGGATTCTAACTTTAAGGGATCGATTTTCCAGGATATTTCTTATGATGTTGATAAGGTAGGGAGGGAGTTTTAGACGGGAAAGTTTGAAGAGGAGACCTCTGTGCCAGACAGAGTCGAACGCCCTGGACACGTCAATGAACAAGGCGCTCGAGTGCCGACCTTCGAGGTGGGTGGTCTGGATATTGGAGGTAAGGATAGAGAGAGGAAGAGCAGTGGACATTCCTGCACGGAACCCGAATTGATATGAAGGGATGGAATTGTCGAGGAGGGAAATAATTTTCTTCTTGTGAATTTATCATTTTTTGTAAATATGAAAATATTTAGTTTATTTTGGCTTAAAAATCTGAAATAAATTGAATTGAATAAATTGAATTTAGTTTGAATTTTATTGAAGACGTTTTATTAGTTTTGCAGACACTCTTTTTTATTTTACTTTTTTTAACTTTTAATATTCTATTTTTCACAAAACTTTAACAATATTAACCGTTTGCGGATCGATATTTTTATTTTCAATTGTTAAAAGCGAAACTACTGAGTATAATTATATTGTAGCATTTTTTTTTGTAATATAAAAGCGACTCTACTCAACTGGGCGGATATATCCGCCTCTCAGAGGGGACATTCAAAATTATTAGTAATTACGGAGGATGAACTCATTCCAATCCCAGTTTTTACAGAAATGTTTCTTTCCTAAAGTTTTCTATTGAAATTAAGAAAGAAAACAAATCAAAATATGGTTTTTGATACTATGGTGTGACATATTGATACTATGGTTAATATACTATGGTGTGACATATTGTAGTGATACAACCCAATTTTTTATACATAAAATTATATAAAAAATATATAATGAGAGTTAAGAGTATTTCTATAATTCCTCACTTCAGCAGTCATTTTTAACTTATGCATTCTCGACCAGTGTTTCTCAATCCAAAATAAACTGTAGACCGGAAATATTAAACTTTTATTTAGATATATTTAACTCTACTTCCGGTAAAAAATAAAGAACACTTGGAAAATACATATTTAAAAAAAAATTGAAATTCCAATTATTATCGAATTTTGAAAAATATAATACAATTTCACAAAATTCAGCATGTAATTTTTATTGTAAAATTTTTAATTTATTTTAACAAAAACAGCTTGTGGCGGATTACCCATTAAGGCAATAATTTACATCATTTAAGATCCACAAACCAAGATATTTTCTTATAGTATATTAAGGATCCTCGAATATTAACTTGTATATGAACAGAAAACATATTCTGTAAATTTCTTAAAAATTAAAATAAATTTGAGAATTACTTCCATCCAGTATTCTAAAATATTGGATTAGCCTTCTATTCTACAATCTGTGTAGTTGTATTAAAGTTCTGCGATAGTTTATTTCTTTAAAAATACACTAGAAAATAAATATTCAAACAACATTTCTTGGTATTTGCAGAATAAGTAATTAATTAATTAATTTGTTATTGTCAGAGATTTAGTAATTAAATTATTATCATTGTTGGCTTTTCCGGGAAGAAATACTTATTTTTTAATTGCATTGTAAAATACAATAGATTTTAATATCAGCGAAATAGGTCATTAAACTAATTAAACTTCATTAATAGAGATAATTTGTGTGATTGAGATATGAAAATATTATTAATTTTATTTAAAACGAACGTAAATTATAATGATAGTATAAATTATAATCAGATTGATTAATCAGTTTTTAATTTTAGTTTTAGGTTCTTCCATGCATATATCAAAATCTTGCAGCTTATGTAGGTTAGTGATGCTAGTACGAAGAAGATGAGAGCTAAGAACACGAATATATCTAAATAATAATATTGGTAGAATGGAATTTTTCCATCTGCTCCTTTCAGGTGCTGAGCCCCTTGGTTCCTGATCACGTATTCCGACCAGAAAACGGCCCTCTCCAAACCCGTCATCGGCTCATCCTTCGCAATCCTGGATAATTCCACTGCACGTTTTTTGTATCTAAATTTAAGAAAATAGTTGTATTTGTTTAATTTATTAGCATTTGATGCATACTTAGAATTTCCGATTACTTCTAAAATTGCGGCTTTTAGTTGATCCGATGTTAAACTTTCGTAGTCCAATTTGACGCCTAGTCCTTTAGATACCATCTTGACGGCATTCATGGGTTGGTCTCCGAATACAGGAAGACCTATGAATGGAACTTCATTGAACAAACCCTCTTCTAGGGATTGAAGGCCGCATTGCGTGATGAAAACCTTGATATTATTATGTCCTATAAAAATATATTTATGTATCATATCTTCTTGTATATACGATTGAAAAGAGATTTACGTAAGATATCTTGCTGTGGAACCCATTTGAGGATTTTCACATTTTCAGGTTTTCCCGGTAAATCTTCGGATTCAAATTTCCAAAGGACTTTATACGGTAGTTCTGCGAAAGTCTTCAGGATGGTTAAGCGCGTGCTGTTCGTGAGGTCCTTGCTTTTCATATTCGATCCTAAACTGAAATAGATGAATCCGTCTTTCGCGTCATCCAAAAACTTCTTCAAATCCTATTAAACATAATCGTAAAATTGTTGTAATTTTAAATTATAGAGTTGTTACCTTCGGTAATGCCTTAGGTGGTTTTATGTGTATGAAAGGGCCTATAGATATTGTGGCAGGAGTTAGCGGTCTGATGTTGTGGAAGATGTGGTTCGTATTTATGAAGAGCATATCGACGGAGTTTAAGACGTCTGACACGTGAGGGTAGTCCTTTCCGAAGTACTTATTTTTCGTCTCCTCTTGCAGCGGAATGAACTTAACCGTGTCGTATAGAAACGCGAATTGCATGAAAAGGAAACTGGTCAATCTATCGAAGAATGTCAACTTCACGTCCTCAAAAGACAGCGTGAAATCTGGATACACTATGGGATTTGTTGGATTCCCCATCGCTTGGTGACCGTCGTACGGCGAATCGAAGGATGTGATTCCAATCATTGGACAGTCGAATTTGTGCTTGAAACTGTAAAGAGTAGGAATTAGGTATTCAACGATGAATAAATCAAATTTTTCCGCATCGCCGTGAATCAAAGTCTGCACGTCCGGATGTTCCAACACTCGACTGTTGATGTCATTCAAGACATCGATGAAAGTGTCCATCAATTTTACGGGATTGTCCTTTGAATCTTCGATTATATTTCCGAGGTCTTTATTCCATAAGTTGTACGCGAAACTCACGTTGATTTGCTTCAACGTCGGTGGCACGTCTTCTTTGATTGGATCCGTCGTTATTATGATCACCTCGTGACCCCTGGCTGCTAATTCTTTCATGATCGGCAAGAAAACTATTTGATGACTGATGGATGGAGTGGTGAATGCTCCGAAGATTCTTGCCGAATCCACGGCCGCACCTAAACTTAATGTCAGCAGCAGAAGATTTCCAATCATCTAGCTTGTTTAGAAGTAACTGAGAAAAAAAAAACATTATAAAACGTCTCAAGCTAAATCATCATGAATCATCAAATTTGTTTTATCTCAGATTACGTTTGATTTGTTTCGTTATTAATTGCTACAAATTAACGTTATCTCCAATCGCTCAAGGTATTTGATTTGTTCTCATTGTTGTCTGCAATAATAATTCCAAGAATAAAAATACGTATTTAAAAATAACTAATACTATTAACAAATGATATTAAAAATAACTTTAAGCTCTGAAAATTAACATAATAAATCATATATAACAAAGGGATGCCAAATTTAGCGCCTAGTTTGGAGCACAATTGCGGTAACCTTGGGCTAACACTGATTGAGGGCCCTGTTAAGTAGAAAATAGATTTAAGTATCTTTTCATTTTAATTGTAGAAAAATCTTTGGATTGTCGGGTGTTGCTAATTTTTTTTTTTTTTGGTGAATGAAGATAGTAAATTTTAACACAAGCATTATTTAGGAGCCTTAAACCATTACTGTTGGGGCACCTTATATTTAAGGGTCATAGGTTGCATCCCATAAAAACTATACCTAATCCATTCTAAACATATAGTAAATTGTTTATTTTAATCTATTTATCGTTTATCAGTCGTTTAAAGTAGATGTGCCTGTGAAGGTTTCTAAGATGGAAAAACACGAGTTTAGTTCTGAAATAAAATCTTTGTGTTAGAAGGTTTATCGGCAATAGAAATTCATATCAAGATGGTATATGTATTGAAGAAATCTACTCCTCCATTTCCAACAGTCCATAGACAGATTTTAGAATTTGAAAATGGACGTACAAGCGCTGCAATTAATTTACTTAATGAACTGTAAAATCTTCAGAAAACTTTAAAAAAGTCCATGATATGGTATTAGATGATAGACGATGCCAGAAATATTTTAACAATATGAGTTTTCCATAATTTACATGTAGAATTAAAGATGAAAAAACTTCTATTTTATTCTATCCTAAAACCATTTACGTAATATGCTTTTTGATTGTAAATAAAAATACATGATCGAATAAATGGCGTAATTATAGATTAGCCTATTCTAATTATGATTTAATAATAAATAAATATGTAAAAGTTATGGGATCTCTATATGTGTCCAATATTTGTGATTAGTAAAGAAACAATTTTGAGCATACTTCAATAGCAATACATATTATAATATAATACAAGAAGAATTGTTTCATTGTGGGCAAATTTTGAAGAAAAATTACAAGACTTCAATGAGACTAATCTTCAAAACGCAACAACCATAAAACAGTTTTCTTTTATCAATTTATTGCATATTCGCAAAAGAAGAAGAGGAAATAATAAATTTCTTATCCGCACCTCATCAGATGACCCTTCCAATTGAACTAATAACACCAGAAATTGAAACACATATTCAACAGAACATTAAGCCAAAGAAAACACCCGGATATGACCTGATTCGTGGAAAAATTCTTAAAGAATTACTAAAGAAAGGTATAATTTTACTAACACAAACTATTCCTTAAGAGAGGAACTCATACTGAATCAACAGTTTGAATTTCGCGAGAGCACAGTACGATAGAGCAAGTTAATCGACTAGTTGATGCCATCCGTCAGGATCTAGAAGAGAAAATATACTGTTCAGCTGTATTCCTTGATGTGACACAGGCTTTCGATAAAGTTTGGCATACAGGTTTACTCTACAAGCTGAAAATGCAACTTCCACATAATTTTTTTGGAGTGTTGAAGAAATCCTACCTAAATGATCGAAAGTTTTTTATCAAATTGGAGGAAATACTAACTGGCGTTCCACAAGGTAGTGTCTTGGGGCCAATTTTATATCTCCTATACACTGTAGATATACCAACAACAGACAAAATAAACATAGCAACATTTGCAGATGACACAGCACTCATTGCATCAGACAAAAGTCCCATAATTGCATCTCAACACCTCCAAGAAGAGCTTAATCTACACGAGATATAGTTCAGGAAATGGCAAATTGGTATAAATCAGACGAAATTGGTGGATATTACTTTCACCTTAAAACGAGATGCCTGTCCTTCAGTCAAACTCAACAAAGTAGTTCCAGCATCTACAGGGGTGAGATACTTGGGAATGCACAAGACACAAGACTGACTTGGAAGGACCATATCCAGGCAAAACGTGAACAACTAGAAATAAAATTTCGAAAAATGTATTGGCTGCCGCGCGCAAACTCGCAGTTGACTTTGGAAAACAAGTTGCTAGTGTCCAAAGTCATATTAAAACCTGTCTGGACATACGGTATCCAATTATGGGGAACAGCAAGCTCATGTAATATTAAAAAAATCCAAGTTTTCCAATCCAAATGTATTAGAAGACTCGCGGGTGCACGATGGTACATCACCAATAAGAGATTGCACCAAGACTTTAGAATAAAAACAGTGGAAGAGGTTACCAAAGATTTCTCTAAAAAATACATGAACAGACTTGATTCGCATACGAACCCGTTGACGGTCAATCTTCTCGACAACGGCGATCTTCAATTTAGATTTAAGTAAACAATAAATAAACCATAATTATATTATATACAAACGTCACAAGGCAGCAACTTCGTAATATCAACAGCGAACCGATTTACTAAATATTCAACTAAATAAATGTATTGCATAATCGAACTTTGATATATACGACTTGTTGAGCTAGTACAAAAAAAAAGATCAAAATCAGAACAGATTCAGAGGAAAAGGATAATAATTCCAATAAATAAAACGTACTAAAATATCAAGTGAATACCAATAGCCAAGTGAAAGGCATTTTGACAAAAATAATTCAACTTATTTGGAAGATACTAGAGTTTTAAATAATATATTACAGTTATTTAGTTATTACACTGATAATATTTGTTAATACTATTATGTTTAGACGTACAGGATACATTTGTCGATGCCCTTAGAACCTTTACGCATTTACAATCTTAAGTTATGTGATAAGACATATTCGGTGTGTATTTATTACCACCCCTTCTAAGAAATGTTATCTGTGTTGCATGTATGACCTCTCGAAATGCTAGTTTTACGCTGTGGGATTTCCCTTTCTGAAGAATGTAACCAAACAACCCCTACAAGTCACAGTCTCAGATTTTTAAAGTCTCATTCTTCGACAAACCAATAAATAACTCCACGGATTCTAGAGAAAATTCATCTCAAGACACGACAATATGTAAACATACATATTTTCTTATAAAGTGGAATTTTCCAAAGAGACAGTGGCCGATTTAGGAATTCAAAACTCAATTTTGAGGTCCATATATATTCTAATATAATAATATAATAGAAGTCTCCAAATTGAATTGAATTGAATTCGGGTCTACCAAGTGCTAAATCAATTTTCAGGCTTTCCTTTCAATATTATAATAGGTATCAATTAAAACTTAAATTTGGGTAAATTATGTAACTGTTAAATAGTTTAGCAATAAAATTATAGATAACTCTGTAACAAATGTATCTTATTTAATTGATTGTGTATTTATGAAATATTAATTAATTAATTAACAAAAACGTTTTATAGCATCAGGAGACAAAATCCATTTAGATTTAATATTGCAAATTATTATAGTATATTTTTTTACATAATAGCAGTCTTCATTTTTGTTATTTAAGGTTTTCAGTGGTAATTGACTTGTAAAAAACACAAACAAACTATCATCAAATATATTTTAATTAATATGTAAATTCTAAATTTAGAAACATCTTTAGTATTTATCATTATTGGTCAGAAAGAGTAAACGTGAGTAATATGAACTATAAATAAAATGTTATAGTTTTTGTAACGGTGCAAATGTAGAAATTGGTGCTCTCTCTTCAGCGAGAGGAAAAGAGTTGTGAGTTGGCCAACGAAGAAGACGGTTGGGCGCTGTATCAAGAAGTGCAGTTCGTCCTGATCTGACTGTTGAAACTATATAATACAACCGATACCCTCGGTGTGTTATAGTTTAATTTTAAAAAAAATATCAATAAATAAACATTTTATCCGAATATTTGAAACCACGGCTTTCGAATGTAATTAGTAACTAGGTCAAAATGAAAAATATTTTCTATAACTCCAAATATATGGAATAATGTGACAAATTGTATACTAATGTATTTTCAGCTCATGGTGACTTGTACCGAATATGCAATATCAATGAGTTCTAAAGACATTTAATATATGTTAAAGTTATCACATTAAAAAACCATCAATTTATGAAGTTAAAAAAATAAATAAAAAATTTTTTTATATTGATTCAGTATTTTACTTTTAATAATTTAAGTATTATTATGTAGAATGATATAAATATACATGTATAATTGTATCATGATTGTATAGCGCAAATAATGACAGAATCTGAGAGCTGCGTTTCAACAAAGAAACAGACTATGTTAGACGTTTGAAAGAAGAGTTGTTAGGATATGTAAACAAAATTTGTAGACAATTGGAAAAAGGTTTAATATCATATGTGATGCATCAACTTGTTCCAAGAACAAAAAATACAAAGAAATTATTTCTTTTACTTTCCAAATGACCATTTTCCTCACTTAGCCTGTGCTAAGAGGTTGCAATGTCCAAAACCGGGACACTGAACTTCAGTACAATTGGACTGGGATGAGTCTCGGGAAGAATGTGTAATGATGGTCTCAATCGGCAACCAGTAGTACAGAGCAGCGTGTCGTTGAAGTTGTTTGTTGAAAGTCTATTTAAAAGGAATTTGTATTTCTAGTGGTAATAAGACTGCAATTAAACCCATTGAAGTTTCTATTGAAGCATTTGAAAAATTTGGGGTTTGTGGTTTTTTTACTTTGTCACAATTACATCTGTGCGAGTCCAACCCATCCTATGGAGATGAGTCGGTACGAAAAAAGCCTGATTTGAAAAATGTCGGCTTTTTTATGTATTTCTAGCTCCTTGAATAATTTTTATAAAATTGTTAAAAGCGAGACCGTGAGTCAAGTTAGAAATAAGTCAGAATTTACTCTGGTATTGCAGGTCGATTTAATCTCTCGGTCGATATGGTAGAAATATAGATTGACGTTACTATCTTACATTAAAAAAAAATAGTGTCTGTTATGGAGTTGTTCGCCATATTAGTATTTAGGAATCTTAGGGTGATTAGGTAGAGAAAACGATACACTTGTACCAATGCAATATGGCTACGTGGGATCTGAAAGCTCTTAATTGTAACATAAAACCACTTCGAAAAAAGCACCGAATGAATAGCATTTCCTGGATCTCTCCAGGTATGCAGAGACCTCGGCCAAGGCTCTGCTATTGGTATTCTTTCATAACTTTTTGTTATTTTCTATTAATACTCCTTGAAAATTGCAAAAGAAAACTTTCTAAATATAATTTCTAATGAATTTCTAGTTTTCACAATATTTTCTTGAATGAAACCCAGGACTAGATTCAAATGAACATAACTATGAACCATTAGCGAAACTTAAAATTTTGTTACATTATTCGTGTCCATTAATTTCATTAGGTTCAATGGCACTAATTTTATGTTGTTATTCCTTCATTAAAGATACCATTAAAACGTTTTCTTCAAAATAAAAATGTTATAACTTTACGCCGTGAAAAGCTAGTCTCAAATGATGGTATTATTAATAGAAGTATTATTAATGATAAACATGTTGAAGGTTGTACAAAATATAAGAAATAAAAGGGGACCAAGCATTAAGGTTGTCGTGGACTTTTGGCACCAGTTAAATAGATGACGGTAAAGAAGTTTAAATCTGACGAAACGCTTTAAAGAATATCTTATGCTGTGACGAGCCTTTGAACCAACATACACTTGGCTATTTTATATTGTATTCAGTTTTGAATTGATATTAGAATACATTACGTTGTTGTTTTCAAGATTCATCCTTAAAAAAATCTTCTATACGTTGATTTTCAATTTAAATATATCAATCTAACTTTGTAGCATTTGTATCGGAATTCATTATGTTGTGGTCGTCGTTACTCCCTTTTACTGAGGAGCGTTAACTTTCAGTTTAAATACATTGCTTTACTCCATATGTTTAGTTCGGCGTTGGTATTTGAACACATTATGTTGTGGTATTCATTACGAATTGGAGCGTAGTAGAAATTAATTAACGCATAGTAAATTATATTTCTCAGTTTACTTCCACAATTGAAGTACGGACAAGTAGCTATTGTTAGAGCCCTTGAACACCTCAATGTGAATAATCCTTCGGGTCTCAAACTATAGCATATTATAACAAAATTGGTAGTATTACAAAATGTTACGGTGGTGGTCGAAGAAAACTGCATCTGCAGCAGAAATGTTTCGGCAAGTTAAGGCTCGAATTGAACGAAATCCGCGACAAACAGCTACTCAGCTGATCATATCGAAAACAACCAACGAAAGCTCAAAAATTAACTCAAAGTAAAGCCTTGCAAGTTCCAATGATCTCAAAAACAAGGTCAAGACAAGATCTCATCGAAGTTCAACAAAAAATTAGACTCGAGGGAACTGTTGTGTTTCCGCGGCCAATTGCCAATTATCGTCTTCTCTGATGAAATAAAATGCCAATTGAGGATTGAGAGAATCACAGAAATCCTCAATGGCGGTACTCATACGAACGTATTGATCTTCGAGAGGGATGCACTAGAGGGAGGGTTTGAAGAGAGACAGGGTGTGGTGTTCGTGGAGGGATATAAGGTATGCAAAACGGAAGGAGACTAGATTGTATAGGGTAGAGTAGTGAAGGATTCTTCTGATAGTTTTTCTTTTGAATCTAAGGATTCTTATGTATTGCGATGGTGGAGAGATGGTGTAAAGGGTAATTAGGTAAGGGAGAAGAGGGCGAATGAAGGTTTTGTAGGTATGAAGAAGGTCGCAGGGAAGCAGCCAGCAGCACCAGATGACGGTGTCGTCGACGTAGGAGGAGGTGGCGAGTTTATTTTATTTATCTTAAGACCTAAGTACGAATACACTTAGTATAAGAAAGTACGAATCGTGGAGTCGCCGACGAAATCACATTGAATCAAATTTAATTCAAATCCACTTGCAGCGAATTTATTCTATTCTCTATTTGCAGTGGCTCCGCGCATTGCGTTTAAGATGGTCATAGAAAGAGAATTTACTTGCAATTAGTAATATTGAATGTTTTTGCGTGTAAGAGTCTGTTGGTGAGTGGCATGTTGTGCAACTGTCCCGTTTGGTCCTTGAATCGGAGTCCCTTGTCGAGAACAACTCTTAGGTACTTGGCTGATGCCATTCGATTGCCCTATCAAAGATGGTGAATGTTGTCCAAGTATGCAACCATACTTGCACATTAAGTATTAAGTAGAGAGGCTAGAGCAAAAAAATAAATTATATTTTTATTATCCTTTATATATTTTTTTTTTATTTATATATATATACAATTATTTACAATTTTCAGTATTTTTAAATAATATTATTACATTTACCTTCATACCTCCTCATCTTCAGTTCTCCAGGCAATCCTTGTAACTGGTATTGTGAGAGAAGTTATTTGATATTGTCAATGAAACAGTGATACTATGACTTTTTGTTTTTTTCTTTGTAGTGATCCTTGAGTTTTTTTTAAATTTTATAATTTCCTTTTCTTTCCTGATGTTATCTGGAACTTTATTGTATTCTACAATGCCAGACACCAATAAACTTCTGTTCATAATATTTGTTTCATTTTTTTCTGTTCTTAAATCATCCTTTTTTCTTGTGTTGTAATTGTGTGTGTCTTTGTTATATACATATATATATATATATACTATATATATATGTTGGCTCATTCGTTAGTTAATCATCGAATGATTGGTGATGTCCTCCACCTATATTAAATGTGTATACATTTTTCAAAACCATCATATTCACCGCTGCATTGCTATGCGAATATACGATGCTGTTGTTGTCAAGATTCCTTTTGGAAATATTTTGAGCGTTGATATTCAATGTAAACATTTCACTGAACTCTACATTAAATCCAGCATTTCTATCGGTAATCATAATGTTGTGGTCATCCTCATTCCTCTTTACAATGTGTTGAGCGTTAGCTTTCATTTTGAATACATTGCTGTACTCCATATTAAATTGTGCATTTTTATCGGAAAGCATAATGTTGTGGTTATCCTCATTCCTCTGTACAATGTGCTGAGCGTTGGCTTTCATTTTGAATACATCGTTGTACTCCATATTTAGTTCTGCATTGATATCAGAACATATATAGCGGTGTTCGACATTATCATGAACCGTTTGCGTTCCTAAAGTTCTCTGTTTATTGAACATCATATTCAGTTTAAACTTTTGGTATTTTGCATTCATTGCCAATTGAAATACAGTGGGTGAATTCATTTCGAATATACTATATAATACTATATGTAGTAATATCATAAATTATGTTCCTGTCGAAAACCATTGAATTGAAGAGCTCTGGCGAATTCAAGTAGAAAACCGCTCAGCTCTCAACTCATCGGAGGCTAGAGCAAAAACCGAGAAGTTAGCGATCTGGTGAGTGGCATGTTGTATATGTGGCAATTATATTTTTATTATCCTTTATATGTTGGCTCATTCGTTAGTTAATCATCGAATGATTGGTGATGTCCTCCACCTATATTAAATGTGTATACATTTTTCAAAACCATCATATTCACCGCTGCATTGCTATGCGAATATACGATGCTGTTGTTGTCAAGATTCCTTTTGGAAATATTTTGAGCGTTGATATTCAATGTAAACATTTCACTGAACTCTAATTTAAATCCAGCATTTCTATCGGTAATCATAATGTTGTGGTCATCCTCATTCCTCTTTACAATGTGTTGAGCGTTAGCTTTCATTTTGAATACATTGCTGTATAAAATATTACATATTTGAATTTTTACATCATTTACAGTAGAACACGGATGTTCTTTGTAAAATTACAAGCCATTCTCCGCCTGTATCATTTCAAAAATATGTTTATTTTTATTATCCTTTATATGTTGGTTCATTCGTTAGTTAATCATCGAATGATTGGTGATGTCCTCCTCCTATTTTAAATGTGTATACATTTTTCAAAACCATCATATTCACCGCTGCATTGCTATGCGAATATACGATGCTGTTGTTGTCAAGATTCCTTTTGGAAATATTTTGAGCGTTGATATTCAATGTAAACATTTCACTGAACTCTACATTAAATCCAGCATTTCTATCGGTAATCATAATGTTGTGGTCATCCTCATTCCTCTTTACAATGTGTTGAGCGTTAGCTTTCATTTTGAATACATTGCTGTACTCCATATTAAATTGTGCATTTTTATCGGAAAGCATAATGTTGTGGTTATCCTCATTCCTCTGTACAATGTGCTGAGCGTTGGCTTTCATTTTGAATACATCGTTGTACTCCATATTTAGTTCTGCATTGATATCAGAACATATATAGCGGTGTTCGACATTATCATGAACCGCCGTTTGCGTTCCTAAAGTTCTCTGTTTATTGAACATCATATTCAGTATAAACTTTTGGTATTTTGCATTCATTGCCAATTGAAATACAGTGGGTGAATTCATTTCGAATATACTATATAATACTATATGTAGTAATATCATAAATTATGTTCCTGTCGAAAACCATTGAATTGAAGCTCTGGCGAATTCAAGTAGAAAACCGCTCAGCTCTCAACTCATCGAAGGCTAGAGCAAAAACCGAGCAGCTAGCGATCCTCACCATCTAGATGGTTCGTAAAATCCTCTAAATTCTCGAGACAGCCTAAGCGCGGCGAAAACCGCTCAGCTCTCAACTCATCGGAGGCTAGAGCAAAAACCGAGCAGTTAGCGATCCTCATCATCTAGATGGTCCGTAACAATAAGAGCAGCAGAGACTACTTCGGCGGTAAACAGGCTGATGCTGAACAACGGTGGTCCAAAGCCAAGCAAGAGGAGACTGCTTGCTGCAGTAGCACAGTCTATTATGCTGTACGCCGCTCCCGTATGGGAGGAAGCAACTAGGGTGAAAAAGTACAGAAAACTACTAGAAACAGTGCAGCGCAGGGGAGCTATAAGAATGTGTTGCGCATACAAAACTATCTCCAGAGATGCAGTGCAGGTTATAGCTGGCTTGCCACCCATAGAGCTCCTAGTCAATGAGTGAAGTGAGAGGCTGAGAGGCGTAAGCAAAGAAGCTGCTAGAGCCAGCCTGCTGGAAAAGTGGCAGGAAAAATGGCAGAACGCGGAGAAGGGAGCGTGGACCCGCCGCTTGATTCCAGAAATAGGCCCCTGGGTTACAAGAAAGCACGGAGAAACAAGTTTCCATTTGAGCCAGGCGCTTTCAGGGCATGGATGCTACGGCAAGTATCTGCACTTCATTGCAAAGAAGGAAAATGAAACGTGCTGGTACTGCGAAGAGGATGACAGCCCGGAGCATACTCTGTTCAGGTGCCAGAGATGGGCGAAAATGAGACACGAAGCCGAAGCAGAAATCGGGGAAACGCTGGAACCAGATACTCTCATCCGGATAATGCTAGAATGTCCAGAGGGCTGGGGAATTGTGTCGAGATATGTGCGGTAGGTTGCTTTCTACGAAGGAAGAGTATGAACGGAGCCTGAAGAAGGCTAATGCAGAGAATGGTAGTGGAGACCATCAACGAACAGATTAGCTAAATCAGCACAAACAACCAACATCGCAGTGAAATACACGAAAGTGACAGGTCCTGGATGATTGTGAAGAAGGGGGAGAGGTTTTAGTGGGTAGAAATCCCACAGTACCGCGACTCCACCCGCGCGTCTCTTTCTGAAGATTTCCTCTCCTCCCAAAAAAAAAAAAAAAAAAAAGATGGTCCGTAAAATCCTCTAAATACTTGAGACAGCCTAAGCGCGGAGAAAACCGCTCAGCTCTCAACTCATCGGAGGCTAGAGCAAAAACCGAGCAGCTTGCTCTGGTCTCGTCCTACTATGTTTTTTACAAAATATACTGCAGCGTTGCAAGTCCTCTCCACTCCGCACGTTGCGTTATAATACAAAAATTAGGCAACCAACGTAACATTTTTTTATTTTTTTTAAATCGTAATGCTTAATCTTAATATAAAGTAAAGTCGTTAATATTATGGATAAAATTAATAAGTTGGAAGAATCGAATACCTTCTGATAAATGAAATATTTATATCACTAAATATTTGTTTTTCAAGAAATAATATTCTTGGCATCATTTATTTTTTCACTTCTTTAATTACTAATTGATTTTTATATTGTAATCAATCGAATTTTCCATACTTCTATTATATAATATTATTATTTTAATCTTTACTAATATGTTATTATATTCAAAAAGAAAAGTAAGTACAAATTTAAGGAATAAAAGTGTTAAGTAATTTTTACCAATTTCATTGTCTATTTAGTTATTAAAATATTTGTAAGTTAGGATTAGTATTTTCAAATTTAGATTGAACATATTAAAATCACTAATATTGTATCTATTTTTATTATTTTATACTTGCTAATTGAATTTAATAGATAATAGATAAGAATAAGTAAATATTTAAAGAATAAGAAGTATTAAGTATTTTTACCAATTTCATTGTCTATTGCTGAGGTAAACATATACTCCACTTTTGGAAACCACATTTATTGAAGGAATTATTTAAAAGAGTCGGAAGAAACGTTACCCTCTTAAAAAAATCATACAGTCCAAGACATTAGTTAATAATTTGATGACGAGAAGTTATTGTGTTGCTTCTTGTAGAGCAAGTAAAGAGTTTCGTAAACCCTAGACACTAGTTACAAGGAAAATGAAACGTGCTGGTACTGCGAAGAGGATGACAGCCCGGAGCATACTCTGTTCAGGTGCCAGAGATGGGCGAAAATGAGACACGAAGCCGAAGCAGAACTCGGGAAAACGCTGGAACCAGATACTCTCATCCGGATAATGCTAGAATGTCCAGAGGGCTGGGGAATTTTGTCGAGATATGTGCGTAGGTTGTTTTCTACGAAGGAAGAGCATGAGCGGAGCCTGAAGAAGGCCAATGCAGAGAATGGTAGTGGAGACCATCAACGAACAGATTAGCTTAATCAGCACAGACAACCATCATCGCAGTGAAATACACAAAAAGTGACAGGTCCTGGATGATTGACGAAGAGGGGGGAGAGGTTTTAGTGGGTAGAAATCTCACTGTACCGCGACTCCACCCGCGTGTCTCTTTCTGAAGATTTCCTCTCCTTAAAAAAAAAAAAAGACACTAGTTACAATGTTCCGATTTTGGCGCGTCCCGCTTTTTGAAAGACAGTCCCGCGTTCCTCCAATTTTTTAAAATGTCCCAGATTGGATGAAAAAGGTGCCATTTTCTGAAAGAAGTAAGAATTTTTTATAAAACTGCTTGGAATATCTTGAAGAATGGACAGTTCAATTCTAGGATATTAAAAATGTTCATTAAATGGAAAAAATGTCAATTAAATGAATTATGTGGAAAAATCTTTTGAATTTAAACCATTTTCCGAAAAATAATATTGGTAAAAAGTAATGTTCAAATTATTGTTTTTTACAAATATTTTTAGAGTTACCAATAATTATTAAAAATACATTTGCCTATATTTATAGACAAGTATATGAATTTATACAACAAAATATATTTCTTTAAATTATTGGACTTTTTTTCATAACTAAATTAAATTTCTCAGTTCATCTCATTTGTCTCAATGAAAATGTGGTCACTTTACCCTAGCAGTATCATTCGCCAGCAAAAGCAGTGCTTTGGACAAATCTGGTCTAACATTTCCAAGACGATGCAAGAACTATATTGTTTTCTATATATTTTTTTATTATTATTTTAAATTATAGTTATATATTTTACATAAATAAATCGGAGTATTACTTATATATAAAATATTACATATTTGAATTTTTACATCATTTACAGTAGAACACGGATGTTGTTTGTAAAATTACAAGCCATTCTCCGCCTGTATCATTTCAAAAATATGTTTCTATTTTTTGGAATGAATTACCTCGAACGTATCCGCAGATGACCTTTAAATAATAAATTTCACATAAAAGTTGATCAAATATAATGAATAGCTTCAAACATACCTGCAGGATCCAATGTATTGAATTTAAATATTCTATTAAATTAGTAAATCCGTATTGTTGAAAGGGAATTTAAATCCCGACAAGATCCAGAAAATCTTCGACTAATCCGCTTATGGATAAATCCGATGATGTAGAGTTCAATACTGAACGAATCAATTTTTCACATTAATTAACAGAGAAGGGCCTCTCATTTACTCTGAAAGATCCTAATCATTACTATAGTTAATTATCCTTTTTTTTGCATTAATTTTATTATATAATTGTAATATAAGAAATATATCTTTAATGAATCAATAAACGATTTTTGGAAAAACTTATTATTTCGTTTCTTTCTTCGTAATTATCTTTCTTCCTGTTTGAAGAACTTTGCTGCGTCCATTATTTAGCAAAACGATCATTTTTGAAGTTGTAATCGAGACTAGATTGAACAAGTTCGTCGCTACTGGCGTTTATGTAATTATCGTTCTTACATGACGTCATTTTCATTTGCTATGGTTATAACTGCAAGATTATGCAATATTTGTATAATAAATATATCGATATTTATTTTGAAAATAGTGGAATTGTGGTTTCATATATATCCTTGAAAATGTTAATTATAAATTGTAATGAGTCTTATACCATAATGTATATGAAAGATATAGGGGGACCAAGTCAAAATTTGTTGTATGGCCACTGTGGTGGCGTAGTCATCGTTTTCGATTCGCATCGGCAGCTCTTAAAGTGGCGTCACACGTACTAGCGCCAAATAAAATTTCTTAGAAAATTTGAAACAAGTTTTACTATTATTAATTCTTTATATAAACTTCAAATAATCAAAATGTGTATTATTAATATGTAAATTATAATAATAAATAAATGTTCTTTGAGAAAAATAAGATGGAAAATATTATAATTCTTTTCATTTACATTATTTCTAGACAATTATATTATTTATAATACCTATTCTCAAATTATATATTATAAATTCATTTGAAATCCTTGTTGAATTTGCACATATTTTTTTCTTCCAGTCTTCCAACCAGATCATTAACGTCCATTCCATTTTAACCATATTAGAATTTCGTGTGCGAGTAACACGTTTCGCACCTAACGGACAGCCATCTGCCACAGTTTTCCTTATATTATCTGCATTTTTCTTTAAGGTTCGAATTGTAGATTCATTCAAATTTGTTGATTTTGCAACAAACGATATTTTTTCCCCGCCTACTAAACGATTTAAAATTTGGATTTTATCTTCCAGTGATATAAACTTTCTTTTTTTTTTAATCCATTCTTTGTTTCTGTTGTGTTTGACATGATGCAAATCTAGGGTAATTAATTATTTTAGTAAAATTAATTACTTTATTATTATTGCAATTTATTCACACACAGTTTTATCGCACATTATTGTAATTCTTGAAGTAATTAGCAATCCAAAGTATATCATCATCAAATTTGGTTTAATTATTTTATCACTTCATTGATTTTATTGATTTTATTATTATTCTTGATCACATTGAATGAGCTATATAAAAGTGATGAAGTGTACAATAGGATTATAGTTGATGTGTTAAGAGGGTTGCATAGTGAAAGTCTGAATTTAAATATACTTAAAAAAAATAATATTGATTTAGTTGAAAAGTTTAATTGTTTTTCTTTTTTCATTATTCTCCTATAGTAAAATTTCTAAAAAGTAAGAACATAAAAATTATTTTTAATCATTTATGTATGATTATTACTAAATGATTATTTCAGTGATCTTATATAATATTTATGGAATTAGCGATAACAAATTTAAATATTGAAAATATACAAAATCATCCGAAGTACATTTTTTTTATTAGAATTTTTTTTATCAATTTATTATTTTAAATATTTTTATAATTTGAGTTTAATTAATAATTTGTTTTTGTAATCGATCTTATCTTTTAAAAATTACGTAAAAAAAATACAATTAATAAAAATTAATAATTTAAAATATTGCAGTAATGATTTCTGATTTATTTAATAGTTAGTTAAATGCGACTAATGCAGGAAGATTACAATTTTGTGCATGAAAAAAAATTAACAATTTTTTTACTAATTCTATAACAATTTATTATTATAAAAGCCCAAATCATCGAAATATTAAGCATCAGTCCCAAAAGTCCACTGCGAAAATGTATTGAAGGTGACAGAAGATTTTTAATGGACAAAAATCTTGTGTCGTTGCATTGTGCATTCATGAAATATCTGGTGCTCATTGATGACCAGATGGTAGATAGTTGCATGGAGAGAACATAAAATTACAGTAGATTAAAGAAAATATTAAGTTAATTTAAGATATTCTTATATAGTACGTAAGTTAGGGCAAAACTGTACCTATTGTCTAGCATTGTAGGCATTAATTATTAATTGGTATAACTTTCAAGTACCGGTGTATTGTTTTGCGGAGCATCGGTTATTATAAAATATATTTTTTTTATTAATAACCAAATAGGAAGTAGCTTAAAGATATGGATAGAAAGTTTAAATTATATGATGGGAGAATTAATTGAAATTACCAAGGAATGTGTAGATACTATTAAGTTTCACAATCAAATGGGAGTATTTTTAGCACATTTTTACATATCTCTATCTGAATTCATATGCAAAAGTTAAACTATAAGAATCCTCTTTGGACATATAGATTTCTTTATTCTATTGAATCCCATGAATGTCCGAAAGGAATATACTCGCTTCATTCTAAAACTGGAGGAATTATGAGTAATTTTTAACACAATTTTTTTAAATAACATATATCTTCCTGAATTCATATGCAAAAGTAAAACTCTAATGAAATATCAAAATGATGTTTGGACATATAGATTTCGTTATTCTATTGAAACCCATGAAAGGAACATATTCACTTGATTCAAAAACTTGAAGAATTATGGATCAATCCTAAATATTCATTATCGAAATGATCTTTTAAGTATTATATTGTAAATATGTATGCTATTCTTATAGATAATTTGTACTCAATTTGGTCCAACATTCCAGACGACTCTGAAAATGCGCCATCAGCCACATAAATTAATAGTACGCCAATTGTTGCTCCTGTAACAACTTCTGTCGTTCTTCATTCCAGATGTAGATAATATAAATAACATAACATGGCATCCTCCTTCTGCTCGTCCTCTCTAAGCTGTACGATAGGCGCCTGATGAGAAGATTAAGGCTCTGTCTACTGGATATTCGGGTAATACCAGAAGAACAATTTAGATTCAGAGAATGACATGGCACCGAGGTGCATCGTGATGTGAGAAGCAGGAGGAAAATAAATTCTGACCAGCTGCTTTCCTTGATATTTCATAAACGTTTCACAAGGTAATGCACAAAGGACTGCTCTATAAGATTAATCTTCCGCACTCTTACTACAGTATATTTAAATCATTTCTGACTGAGTACTTCCAGATCAGATACAATTAAGGGGTGACTTCTCTTCGATCAATAATCTCCGGACTTCCTCAAAGAAGCGTGGCTGGACCACTGCTTTTTACGGCGGATTTGCCGACATCGCATGAAGTCACGGTTTGCAGAAATATATGTGTAATATAATATTATAAAATTCAACAATTCAAAAGGCGTTGTAATTAATACATTTTCAATTGGTCTTCAAAAATAATTAATTAATTTCATGGAAACGTGAACAGCTTTACTGGACTGGAGGATTTTTTCTAGAGCCGGGGTAAAAAAATATTTCTAAATATTTTTGTTATTACAAATATATTATTATTAAAAAAATCTGTCCTTTTTCGATGCAACATTTATAATGACTTTATTAAAATTTGTGGAATTTACTATCTCTCTTTCAACAGATAAAATATCCAATGATGTTAAACATTCTTAGCTTAGATGAATAAGTTTTAATTGTTAACATTATTTTCAAAGTAATTAATACATTTGGATATGCTTCTGAAAGATTATTTTTTATCATATATTTTATTCAACATTCATTTTTTTGAATTTTACTCATATATAAAAATATTTTTCATAATTTTCATAACTGGAATCTATTTTTAAATAATGCTATTGCATCTATTTTCATCAGAATATAATTTACTCGGATTTTTTTTATCGCTATTTGTTAACTCATCCTTATCCTTATCATAAAAACATATTTTTACCTCTGAATTTAGACTTAGACTTTTGCAATTATTTTTGTTGGTGTAGAAATTACATATCTGTCGTTTCTATACTTATTGAAAAATGTATTAAGTTCTTTTAAATGATTTGTAGCCATATCTAACTGCATTTTTTCATATTGTAAAACTTTGCTAACAATGTTATCTTGAGATAATTACAAATTTTTATTTATTTATTTTTTTGAAAATAGATAAAATTTACTTATGTCTAATATGTTTGTAACAACTTCATTTAGAACATTTAGAAATTGTGGAACTTGATTAAACCGACATTCTCATCTTGTTTCCGATACTGATTTAGGTGCATTATTTTAATATATTTTTTTAAATTATCCAAACGTGATGTTGATTCTGTAAATATCGGATATATCTTTTGAGAAATACTTAAAAGAAGTTAGGGTAAAGATTTTGAAAATTCTAATTATTACTTCCGCATTTCACATAAAACGATTTCGAGTTTTCACGTGATAAATAATTGTGTAATTATGGCTGTTTCATTTAAAATTGGATCAAAATTAGAAATTATTCGGAAGATCCTCGAAACGGTAAATTATGTTGGTTCAAATATAAAATAGATGTCAGTTTCGAAATTTCGAATTTATCAATTAGATTGTCAGTGCGAAAATTTTGCTCAATTGTAAATAGTTTGCTCATTGTGTTTCTATGACAAAATCCACTGGCCATAACGAAACATTATATAATGGTGCATGTGTACATGGTAATAAAGTAGTAAAAAAAGGAAGTGCTTACTTTAGAGGAAAAATCCGGATTTGGCTGTCGAAAAATTGATGGACTCTTGAAGAAAGCGGAAGAAGTGAGTTCTTCCAACTCATATAATAATAAATAGAAATACACAATGAATAAGATAAAACAGGATTAATTACAATTTCTCTCGAGATTTCTTGTAATCATCAAACAAATAATTTTGATTTTATACGATAACAAAATTGTAGATATTTGCGTCATTGCGTTTATTTTCAATGTAATTGAAGTCGTAATAGTATAATATATAGATAATATCATCTGTTATCATCTTGCCCACCTGCGATATTAATAGTACACTAAACTTTATAGTAAAAAAGTTACAAATTAAAAACTCGATATAAACATTTTTGTTTAATATTTTTAACAGCAATCGTTCTCGTTCCTGTTTCAACAATTTCAAGCTAAATTACTGAATGAAGTTTTAATTTCAGTGTTTTTAATATTTATGCAAAATTAGAAATGCACAAGTAAACACAATGAAACATCATTAATTACAATTTCTCTCGAGATTTCTTTGTAATCATCAAATACATAATTTTGATTTTATACGAGAAGAAAATTGTAGAATTTTCTCGAAATAGTATAATATATAGTTATATGTTATCATCTTGCCTACCTGCTAATAATTATATTCAACTATGTTATCGCTGACAATCAAAAACCATTTACCTGATTATTTTGTTATCGTGTTTTGCGTTATAAAATCGTTCTCCAGCATTTGAAATTAGTGCTTAGTATGAGATGAATCTGTACATCGCATGCAGTTTGTTGTTATTGGCAGTCTCCTCTGGGGAGACTGCTCGAATTTTGGGAATCTTTCCAATTCCATCATACAGCCATCAAGTGGTGTACCTTCCCATCATGAAGGAATTGGCGAAGAGGGGACATGAGTTGGTTGTGATAACCACCGATCCGATGAAAGAGGACATAAAAAATTTGAGGCAAATTGACGTGAGTTACGCGTACGAATATTGGAACAACATACATAACGTCACGAAAATTATTAACGAGGATAACAGAAATCCACTAGCAATGATTGACAAGTTTTACCACATGTTAAGTGATATTACCATTTACGAGCTGGAACATCCTGAAGTGCAAAGATTAATTAACGATAAAAATGAACACTTCGATCTGTTGATGGTCGAGTATATGTTGCCGATGTTTTGCGCGTTCAAACACCGATTCGACTGTCCCATGATCGGTCTGACATCTTTGGATTCACCATACCACGGCCACACGGCAGTCGGGAATCCTGTTCACGCCGTCCTCTATCCTGAATTCTCTTTACCGTTCAAATCTCAAAAATTGAGTTTCTTGGAAAGACTGCAAAGTTTCTTGTTTCTGCAATTCTCCGTGATCTACAGCGACTTCAAAGCGTTTCCATTAGAAGAGCGCACGAAAGCCAAATATTTTGGCAGCGATTACCCTTTACTGATCGACATTATGGCTTCAGTTGACATGCTCTTCATAAACGTGAATCACATCTTCCATACCATCAGACCGTTGACACCTGCCACCATCACAATCGGTCCGTTCACGCACATAAAACCACCCAAAGCGTTACCAAAAGTAAGTCAACAGCAACAGTTAATTAATTAACTGAATTAACCAAAATATATGTATTTCAGGACTTGCAAGTATTTTTGGATGAAGCGAAAGAGGGAGTAATTTATTTCAGTTTGGGCTCCAACGTGAAGAGCAAAGATATTCCCGAGGAAACGCGCAACATCATTCTGAAAACGTTCGCCAAACTCCCATACAAAATTCTGTGGAAATTCGAAGCGGAAAATCTACCCGGAAAACCTGACAACGTTAAAATAGTCAAGTGGCTTCCGCAGCAGGACGTTCTAAGTACCAAACAAAAATCTTAATCTTAAAAATTCTAACATTTATTTAATCATTTCATTATAGGACACAAAAACATTAAATTATTTATCAGCCAATGCGGATTGCAATCCTTAGAGGAAAGTATGTACAATTACGTACCAGTCTTAGGCTTGCCTTTCTTTGCCGATCAAATGAACAATGGACTCAAATTAGAGATACACGGTTTAGGAATATCATTGGATTACAAGGTATTAACGATGGAAAGCTTCTCGCACAGCATCAACGAGATGATCAACAATCCAAAGTAAGCTCAAATAACTGCATTATTTGTATATGTCTTTTATTCATTATTTTTTTAGGTACAAAAACAGAGTTATAGAATTAACAAATTTGGTTAAGGACGAACCAATGTCTGGTTTGGAGAGAGCCATCTGGTGGACGGAGTACGTCTTGAGGAACAATGGAGCGCAACATCTGAAGGGCCCAGCTAAAGATATATCCGTATATCAGTATTATTACTTAGATATCATTTCCTTTTTCGCTCTTATACTGATTATAATAATACTTTTCAGTTATTTCCTCATCAGAAAATGTTGCAATTTAGTCTCAAAAAAATTAAAACATGATTAATCAATTATTTATTTATAAAAAAAAATATATTTGTTAATTTATTTTATTTTATATTTATTAATGAATATATAAACATGTTTGTTTTTATAAAATTTTATGAAAATACAGTTAAATATATTTTTTTATTAGTATTTAAATATGTTCCAATTATACATTGTTTTTTGAACTTGATGTTTTTGATTCCGGATTTTGCAATACTACAATGTTCATTTAAGGTAGTAATTTCAAACTCAAATTGCATGTACATATCTTTAGTTAATGTTATTAAATAATTAATAGTAATATAACACAGTCGAGAACTGCAGATTAAAAGATAGCAGTCGTTTCAAAATGGACAATACAAAAATATATATTTATTTGTATATTAATATTTTCTAGAAACATTTAACCAACGTTTTTAAGCCAATTTCTTATCCACATTTCATCAGATGACCCTTCCGATTGAACAAATAGCACCAGTAGAAATTGTAACACATATACAACAGCAATTAAGCCAAAGAAATCACCCGGATATGACTTGATTCGTTGAAAAATTCTTAAAAAATTATCAAAGAAAGGTATAATTTTACTGACACAAATATTTAACGGCTTTTTTAGGACCTTAGAACTCCCAGAAGAACCTACGTCCTACAGGCTGATAAGTTTATTACCATTACTTCTGAAAGTGTTTGAAAAATTATTCCTTAATCAACGAAAAGAAACTCATTCCGGATCACCAATTTGGATTTCGCAGAGAACACAGTACAATAGAACAAGTTAATCAACTAGTTTATACCATCGGTCAGGATTTGGAAGAGAAAAGATACTGTTCTGCTGTAATGCTTGATGTGTCACAGGCTTTCAATAAAGTTTGGCATACAGGTATACTCTATAAGCTGAAAATGCAAATTCCACATAATTTCTATGAAGTGTTGAAATCCTACCTAAATGATCGAAAGTTTTTTTTATCAAGTTGGAGGAAGCACAAACCGAGCTGAGTCTTTATATCTCCTATACACTGCAGATATACCAGCAACAGAGAAAATAAACATAGCAACATTTGAAGATGACACAGCACTCATGGCATCAGACAAAAGTCCCATAATTGCAACTTAACACCTCCAAGAAGTGCTTAATCTACTCGAGATATGGTTCAGGAAATGGCGAATTGGTATAAACCAGACGAAATCGGTGGATATTACTTTCACCTTAAAACGAGACACCTGTCCTCCAGTCAAACTCAACAACAAAGTAATTCCAGCATCTACAAGGGTGAGATACTTGGGAATGCACCTGGACACAAGACTGACTTGGTAGGACCATATCCAGGCGAAACGTGAACAACTAGAAATAAAATTTAGAAAAATGTATTGGCTGCCGCGCGCAAACTCGCAGTTGACTTTGGAAAACAGGCTGCTAGTGTATAAAGTCATATTAAAACCAGTCTGGACATACGGTATCCAATTATGGGAAACAGCAAGCTCAAGTAATATTAAAAAAATCCAAATTTTCCAATCCAAATGTATCAGAAGACTTGCGGGTGCGCCATGGTACATCACCAATAATAGACTGTACCAGGACTTTGGAATAAAAACAGTGGAAGAGGTTGCCGAAGATTTCTCCAAAAAATACACGAACAGACTTGATTCGCATACGAACCCGTTGGCGGTTAATCTTCTCGACAACGGCGCGATTACAAGAAGAATCCCATTTTATAATTGAGTCCCATTTTATATACAAATTTTTCCAATTTAAGCACAACGCCCAATAATCGTGCAACAAATTTTGGTCCAAAGTTGTATTAGAAGAAGAAAAAGAAAATTAAATAAATTGGAAATGAATTCATATGAAAAAGGGGATGTAAGAAATTTATTGAATCGATAAAATGATAAAAACTTTGTTTGCAACGAAAATAAAGAAGTTACTGTCAATAAATGATTCCGATTTAGGAAGAACTTTATACTCATATTTTATGTAATTTCAATTTATACTTTCATTTTTTTTTACGAAAGTTTTTCTTAACAAAGTAATTTCATAGAACGCTTCCTATTCGTTATTTGAGGTGTACGTATAAGCAATAAATATTAAAAATATTCTATTTATAAATATTTTAATCAAAATAAGCTCTTTAAACATGGCGCGAATATCATCCACATTTATAAGAACATCAACCCAATAATTGTCTTCAGCTGCATGACCACTATTGCTCCACTGCTCCTTTCGTTTGATGACAAAAGAATTGACGGTTCTGTTCCTTCCCTGCAGCTTTGAATAATTACTAATTATAAGTTGCCTTTTATACTGATGGGTGAAATTTTCATTTCTTCTGTTAAAAAAATAATACATCATAAGGAACAAAAAAATCAGTGAATCTAAAAGGGTATATAATAATTAATCTCAAAAATAAGTTCAGTTGAATCTCGCCTAACGAGCAAAATAATATGTAACAAAAATGACTCGCTTCACGTGCGACGTTTCGCATAACGAGCGACGAGAAGAGAAGTCCCGGATTGAGCTATATTACTTTCAAAACTTATATACACATATTATATAATTTTTTTGAATATATTAACTATCTTCTAACTATACTTTTCAAATATAATTTGAGTTTGTTGTAAAATTTCTCTAAAGGCTTTAAAAATTCTGATAAAATGTGTATTTATTGATATATGTTTGTAAAGTGAATCTATAAAAATTTAATTATACTTACTAATCACGTTTACTCTTTCTAACAAATAATACTAAACACGTTTTGATAAGTAAATAACATAATGAAAATAGGAAAAATAGAACAAACAGAAATAAAGATAAAATGTCGAAGTAGTAATACTGATATGTGGGAAAATGTATAGCAGGACCTTTCAGATGTTGCGCCCCTTTGTTCCGCAAAACGTACTCCGTCCACCAAATTGCTTTCTCTAAACCCGAAAATGGTTCATCTTTCACCAAATTTGTCATCTCTTTGACTCTGTTTTTATACCTGAATTATATATGTATATTAATTGATTACAAGAATGTAAATGTTGGTTGCTCACTTTGGATTATTGATAATTTCGTTGATGCTGAATGAAAATGTCTCAACCGTTAATTCTTTATAATCCAAGATCAAACCTAACCCTTTCGATTCAAGCTGAAAAGCATTGCTCGGCTGATCGGCGAACAAAGGCAATCCGAGAACGGGTACGTAATTGTACATACTTTCCTCCAACGATTGCAATCCGCATTGGCTAATAAACAATTTAATATTTCTGTGTCCTAAAATACAATTATTATTAATTTAGTTTTAAATTATAACAATTTATTTACTAAGAAAGTCCTGCTGCGGAAGCCATTTGACTATTTTGACGTTATCTGGTTTTCCGGGTAGATCTTTCGCTTCGAATTTCCATAAGATTTTGTATGGGAGTTTGGCGAACGTTTCCAGAATAATATTGCGCGTTTTCTCCGGAATATCTTTGCTCTTCATGTTTGAGCCTAGACTGAAATAAATTACTCCCTCCTTAGCTTCGTCCAAAAATACCTTCAATTCCTTAAAATAGCTTTAGTTAATGTTGAATTGTTGAATAATTATTAACTTACTCGTGGTAAATCTTCTGGCGGTTTTATGTGGATGAACGGGCCAATGGTAACTGTAGCTGGTGTCAATGGTCTAATGGTATGAAAAATCTGATTTGTATTGATAAAAAGCATATCGATTGAAGACATAAGATCCGTCAGAGGTGGATAGTTGTTTCCAAAATATTTCATCTTTGTTGATTCATATACAGGAATGTTAATTATATTTATGAATAATTCTATAATATGCGCGAGTAAAAAACGTTTTAATCGATCAAAGAAATTATTTCTATCCGATTTAAAATAAATAGAATCGTCGGGATAAAGGACTGAGTGAACTGGATTCCCAACAGCCAAATGACCCGCGCTTTTTGTATCCGAAGATGATATGCCGATCATCGGACATCTGAATCGGTGTTTGAATGCAAAAAACGTCGGTAATAAGTATTCGATCATCAGCAAATCGAAATGTTCTCGTGTATCTGTAATTAATTTCTGGATTTCAGAATGTTCCAATTGGTACACGGTGATATCGTTCAACATATCAATAGTGGTTTTAATTAATTTGATAGGGTCCTTGTAACTTTCTTTAACGATCGTCGAGAAGTTGTAATTGTTCCATATTTCGTAGCCGTAACTCACGTCGATTTGTTTCAAATTTGTTAAATGTGTTTTAATTGGATCGGTGGTTATAACGACCAATTCGTGACCTCTAATTGCTAATTCTTTTACAATGGATTGGTAAACCACTTGATGGCTGTAAGAAGGAATCGGAAAGATTGCGAGAATTCGGGCCGCATTGGCAGCGCCCGCAACGACTACTAACAAACTTAGTAAACTCAGTTTCATTTTATCACTGACTTCGTGCCCGTAGAATATTTAACTTTAAATAATCCGATAAAGCAAAGCAACTCGCAACTATTAATTTGAAATTTCCGTGAGATAAGTTCAGAACAAAACTTAAACAATTGGAGAAGTTGTAAAAGAATTAGTTATGGAATTCAACTATCGATGTAGCAAAATTTAAATATTTACAAATTAGTTACATTTGTTGAAAAATTACATGCAGTTAAAAATCTTAAAATAAAGACTACTCATACACATAACATTAATATAGTTCTATTATGTTAAAAATTACTGTAATAATTTGCATCTCATAAATACAAAATCATATATTATAGTTTTATTGCTAATTTATTTAACAGTTACTTAATTTGCTCAAATGTAATTTTACTCTGGTAAAAACTTAACTATCTAAGTCCTCCAAGAACCTTCTGTTATACATTTTTTAATTGGTGTCTATTACAATTGAGAGGAAAGCCTAAAAAATAATTTTGCATTTGAGGGTGATTATTAGAATACAAATGGGCCTCAAAAAATAATTAATTGCTAAATCCCATATTTGAATACATTATTTAAAACTCAAGTATTATCCATTTCATCTTTATAAAGATGAGTTATTTAATTATATTATTGTATAATTCTTATCCTATTTTTTCTGAATTTGTTCTGATTTATTGGTACTGTCTCATGATAGAAGACACTTTTTTTATTTTTGTTTGGAGAAAAGTTGCGTTTTAAAGATTAGTCTCCTTGAAGTCTTGTGATTTTGCTGCAAGGTTCGCCCAAATTGAAGAAGAATTGTCTTATTATTATTATTAATCTCTCACCCAACACTGTTCCTGTACTAATCACACATATTAGAGATCACATAACTTTTACATAATTATTGATAATGAAATCATAATTAGAACGGTTCATAAAATATTATTAAATATTTTTAGTTGCCTTTTTGTTGCAAAATCAAAATCATGAAAATTTAAGGAATTGATATAGTTGAAAATCATCTACATATCAAAAGTATTTTTAACAAGATTTGGCTATATTTTACTGACCTAATTTTTATTTATAAAATTGATGAAATTTGTAAATAAAAAGTTCGAAAATTTGATCGAAATTTGCAAAAATATTTTCACGTCTCATCATATTATATTTAACCAAATTGAAATGCGTCAGTGCTATTATGAAATAACTATAATTTTCCAATATTAAAATAAAGGTGCGTATACACTACACATTAATTCAAGTAAAAAATGAATTTTCTATATATTCTACAAGAGATAAGATCATTTAAGTTATAAACGATTTACTAATTGTGATGGTGTAATTTTATATAAGATTGGATAATCTGAACATTTTTGTTTTATATAAAAGTATTGTAATTGAATGCACGCACTTGTTTTGTAACGCGTCGGAATGCCATGAGCCGCATTTTATTATTTTTTATAAATTTGATAAGAATTTAATATCAGAAAATATTTTCAAGTTGATAATGGCGTCAATTTGATCCAATTTTATATTAACCGCGATTGGTGGATATATCCGCCCAATTCTTTACACACGATTTTCAATACCAATATGGTTGCGCAATCATCGAATATTAGTTCAACGGCACCACTACTCCTTTCCAGTCGGAACTAGTCATTTGTATTGAAATCGCTGTAATATTTTAATGTTAGAGGTACTTGCTGAACTCGATAACTTTATTTCATATGACTGAGTTTATTGTCTAGCGACTTTTCCAGCAGCTAATATAGTTTACTGAATTTTAGACCTATTTTTTTCCTCCTAATTATTGTTTAAAGTTACTGGAGGACATGATTTCTTCCTCATCGTAAAGATTTCAACTACATTTCGTTGCCTTTCAAATTTTGCGATTAAACTTCGAGATTACTATAAGAAAACATTAATGCTATTATTATTATTATGTTATCTGCGAATGTAGTAAAAATTATTTTATCAGGTATTGGAAGATCTGATATGAAAACAAGATACAGAATTTTGAAGTTTTATTCTTAATTTTATATAACAGTCCAGGATTCCATACTGTATTGAAAAACTGCGAGATATCCAAAAATTCAGAAATGGACTTTAATAACAGTTACATAATTTGCTCAAATTTAATTTTACTTTGGTGAAAACTTAACTATCTAAGTATGTGATCCTCCAAGAACCTTTTGTTATACATTTTTTAATTGGTGCCTATATAATAATTTTGCATTAGAGTGAATATTAGAATACAAATGGGCTTCAAAAATATTTTTTACCGGCCTCTGAATTCCGCCGCTGTGCCTTTAAAAAAATTCACTTTACAAGAAAATATTTTTATTTGCATATATTATTTAAAACTCTAGTATATCTATTTATGAAGATGTGAGTTGAATTATTTTAGGATATTTTATTTGTATAATTTTTATCCTATTTTTCTGAATAAATCAGAACTTATTGGTACTATCTCATTAGAGAAGACACTTTTTTTATGTTTGTTTGGAGAAAAGTTGCGTTTTGAAGATTGGTCTCCTTGAAGTCTTGTGATTTTGCTGCAAGGTTTGCCCAAGTTGCAGAAGAATTGTCTTATTATTATTAATCTGTCGTATATAGAGATCACATAACTTTTACATAATTATTGATAATAAAATCATAATTAGAACGGATCATAAAATATTATTAAATATTTTTAGTTGCCTTTTTGTTGCAAAATCAAAATCATGAAAATTTACGGAATTGATATAGTTGAAAATCATCTACAAATCAAAAGTATTTTTAACACTGAATGTACTAATATATAGCAAGGCGGGTAAATGTTTGGGTTCTTTTTCTATATCATCTATTTTATTTACAATCTATCACAAATATTAAGTAAATTTTTATATTATTTAACTTAGTATAATTAAATCTAAATTATAAGTTTAGTATGTTGAAGAAGTTTAATTCATTTTTCTAATAAATAATTATTTCAAAGGGTTTTTTTAACAAGATTTGACTATATTTTACTGACCTAATTTTTATTTATAAAATTGATGAAATTTGTAAATAAAAAGTTCGAAAATTTGATCGAAATTTGCAAAAATATTTTCACGTCTCATCATATTATATTTAACCAAATTGAAATATAAAATACGTCAGCGCTATAATTCAAGCATAATTCAAGTAAAAAATTAATTTTCTAGATATTCTACAAGAGATAAGATCATTTAAGCTTTAAACGATTTGCTACATGTTGCTAATTGTGATGGCGTAATTTTATATAAGATTGGATAATCTGCGATATGAATGAAATGAAATGCTATGAACCACATTGAAATGTTTATAAATTTTATAAGAATTTAATATCAGAAAAAATCTATTCAAGTAGAAAATGGCATCAATTTGATCCAATTTTATATTAACCGCGATTGGCGGATATATTAAACTTCGAGATTACTATAAGAAAACATTAATGCTATTATTATTATTATGTTATCTGCGAATGCAGTAAAAATTATTTTATCAGGTATTGGAAGATCTGATATGAAAACAAGATACAGAATTTTGAAGTTTTATTCATAATTTTATATAACAGTCCAGGATTCCATACTGTATTGAAAAACTGCGAGATATCCAAAAATTCAGAAATGCGGACTTTAATAATCCAGTGAACTAGTACCATTGTAGAATGCACTTTGTGGAATCCTAACTAGTGTTCTGAAAATATATGCTGTTTTCCTGAACTATTGGGTTCGTAAGTGTTAATAGTAGATTTTCAAAAAATTTGCAAGTGTAAAGAAACTGAAAAACAAAACTGAAAGATCAGAAATTGGTGCTCGCTCTTGAGGTAAAATGAGTCGTGAGTAGACCAGAGAAGAAGACGGTTGGGCGCTGGATAGTGCAATCGATGGTGGAGAAAAACGTCTGAATTTGATTTCAAAGAATCTCTTGAAGCGAGTCAAAGTTAAGTTGCAACCCATATACAGTTCGAAATTAAGACTTTTTATATAACACGGTCAACACCCGGTATTATAATGCTTTGCCATATTCTTCTTAGTTTACGTTTTTTTTGTAATCTGGTACGACTGATGTCGAATTCCAGGCTGCGTTTTCAATGCAAGTTAAGATATTCTGTGGTAGTTAAATATTCCAATAATGTCAAGTAAGTAAAAATATATGTTATTATCAAAATAAATAACATAAACCAAAAGTATTTTTCAAGGTTTTATGAAACATATTTTTATAGAACCAACAAATAAAATTATTATTAAGTTTAAAAAAAATGAGATTCTAAGCATAATTTCAAAATATTTTAAATGTATAAAACCCAGCTGAATATTACAAATGATATATTATGAAAGGTTATATAAAAACCTTTGGTGGTAAATATTATTGTGAGCGTAATAAAATTTCTATTTGCTCCAATTACAAAAGAAGAAAGTTAATACATTTTTAAGAAATAGGGAATGCGCCAAAGATCTTTCCGACCCTTATTATAATTATGGGATAATTATTATAATATGAATTGTATTTAGTTTGGTAGATAACAAAACTATACTTTTAATACAGTAAACAAGGAAAAGTGGAAAAAGGAAGCAAACTCTAACACCTCACTCAATAAGTTTGTAGGATGACATATAGAGGCGCCTCTATCGAACAAGCCATATGATTTTTAAGAAATGCCAACCTTCAGACGACGCCTGTCAAAATTTTATGGCAATCTGACGTTTAGTTCTCAAGTTACAATGGTTTTAGTGACGCTACTTTTGTAATTTTTAAAAGAATGGAACAATCTGAATTTTGTATATTGATAAAACATTGACATTGGCTTAATAATTGTTATGACAGTGACAAACAATAGTGAAGTTTGTTGAAATTCAGATACCATTAATACAAGAAATACAAACAGAAATAATTTAAACTTTATTAAACTTTATATAAAAAAAACACATTAATCAAATATAATGTGTTTTTATTTAGTTTAAACGTCTAAGTAGTTCAAATTGATAATAAATTATATCAGCATAGACTTCTTCGGCGCGATCAATGGGAGTGTCATCGTAAATGGAGGATGATTCTTCTACTGATTCTAAGATGTGCATTTCGATATAATCCTTATCCTCTTCAACTTTTAAATCGGAACTTTTCACCGTATTTCTGAATAGTTTAATTATACAATTCATTTTGCAGTTTCGGAAGTAACACTGTAAATCAAACGTAAAAAAATATAGACCATTTATAATATAAACTAATTATTAATGTATTTTTAAGGGTGGAAGATGTGTGAAACAGTTTTCTATTTTCAGTTATTGTTTAAAAATATTAATATTAAAATAAAAGTAATATCAACTTAATAAAACATTTCGAGTATCGCTAGTTATTTATGAATATTTGATAAATATATCGGCATTTATTGTTAAATATTCTTTTAGACGTATTTTGAATCGAATCAGTTAATTTCCTTGCGCCACATTAAATTATTGCTTTTAGTTTTTAACAAGGAATATATGTTCAAAAAAATATTTGAGAATTCAAATTCCAAGATTTTAGTTATTTTTTTAACGTTTTTAAGTCTTTAAAATCTTTTTTTTTACATAAAACTAAAAAATAATATTGTTATTCGTTTTTATTTATGAAATAGATTTTATTTGATTTATTTGTTTATAGTTTAATTTACTAGTATATTTTTATATGTTCTATTTTTAAAATTTTATAAATATTAAATACATTTAAATGTTTTAAAATGAATTATAAAAGACTTTTATTTCCAACTTCGAAAACCGTTTCTTGTAAAAATCTTAGCTTGTACGGCGTTAAGCTAAAAAGAAAGATACTTAGTTCACATATAATTTGCACATTAGTCTCAAGATATATAACAGTCCAAACAGAAGCAGTTTAAGATATTATTTTGGTTATTTAAGATTAAGTCTATAACATAGATAACTAAATTTTAATTTTCAACAAAAGTGATGAGTATAGAAAAGGATTTTTGGATATATACAGATAGTTCCAAATGCAACGTGTAGCAGCATTTGTGGTATTGTCAGAAGAGAGTAATATTTACGAAAAGAAATTAAAACTTTAAAACAAGTTGAGCTGCTAGTTATTTATGGCATAATGATATGTGCAGACACTTTATCAAATTATCAACGATTGATCAATACTATCTAATAGCTGGTCAGTATTGAAGGTATTAAAATTTATGAAAGAACCAGCTGATCAAATTTGGGAATTGGATAAAATATTAAATAATGATATTCGAAAGGAATGAAAGATCGAATAATTTGGCAAATGATGTGAATGCAAACATTTTTTTTAATAAAACGTTTAGGTTTAAAGAAAAATGTTTAAACAAACCTGTATAACAATAATTAAATGTTGTATAGTATTCACTTCTTGTAGGAAGGAAGTTTTCAAATAATTAAAAAGTCAAGGTTCAGTACTTGCATCTTCTTCAACTCTGCTTCTTTGCGGAACCCAAAATATTATGAGTCGATTGTAGAACTTTTGTGAAGCTACTTTGCTCAAAGGCAAATGGAACGGATTCATTTATTCTGGTAGATTAGATGTATCATAAAATTGATGTCGTTCGTCACCGGAGCAATGGTCGTTTTGTGTAGTTTCACTAATATTTCCCACTATTTATACCAATTCAGTGAACCTTGTCCTATTAACGAAGACCAGACATCAAACACATAATTGAACTATTTACCTATACTTCAAGATAAGTTTATTAGGTTTATCAGACTGACACATTAGAACTTAAGTCCAGATAAGCAGTGTATTACAAAGTTCGAAATTTTACACAAGAACCAATTTTTTATCATAGAAACAATATTGATACACACAATACAAATATATTTATTATGTTATGTAAATATACTAAACTTACCAAAATTCATACCTAAGATAACCATTTGAGTCCCGATACGTGGAGTTTCAAGAAAGTCCCACATTTTGAAAATTATATACTGCAACCAACTTAAAACTGCTACAACTTTCGATCCGCTGTCCAATTGTCTGTGATGGAATTCAAACGTATGATAATTTAGACATTCGAATGGTCTCAAGAAGTCAAGCACCACCGTTTGTGATGGCCGTGACGGTTGATGGTCGCTCTCCGTTGGTGTTTTCGGAAGGTAATGTGAATGTCTAACGCAAAAAAGTTTTGGAAGGAGCTCTGAAGCCGTGGGCAACCAAAAATTTCGGTGAGAGCGAATGGACATTGCAACAAGATTCTGCACCGTCACACAATTCACGCGCCAACCACCAATGGCTAAGAGACAACTTTACACATATCATTTCGATCGCACAGTGGTCTCCACGGTCACAAGATCTATGAAATGCGAAATATAATCCAAAAATATAAATTTGTTTATATATTTCACATTGTTCTTCTGTTAGGGAAATTATAAAAATTAGCTCGTACTCTCAGGTGTATGTAGACTATCTATGGTTTATAAACTACTATAAATATATGGTGAATTGTGAAATACTAATATTACGTAATGTTGTAAGTATAAATAATGATAAAGGAAGTGAAGTGATAGGAGGACATTGGTGCTCATGAGCAAAGAGAGTCGTGAATTGGTCAGAGAAGAAGACTGTTGAACAGTATGAATATAGCGCGGGTCAGCGGTGGTTCTCTGCTTTTACAAGGCAGTTTTAAAAGTAATGCACTTTTTTGTCTTGCAAAGGGAATTTTCTAAATAGATTGGAAATATTCGTGAAAATTTCGCTTTCTAACTGCCATATTAATGTTAGGCTTTAATATTCCAATCGTGTTTATCAAGTGCAATAAAAATAATCACAATAATCACAGTAAGTTTAGTGAGGTAAAAATATATTTTAAGAAAATAAAATAGAAGTTAAATGTTTCTGTTTTTACTTAGAAATAATTGTGTAAATCGTCTAAACTACTATACTCAGTTCTATTTAAAATTACATATTTTTTGATAAATTATTTCGATTAAATCAATTTTATATTTTTTATTCAATTATCGACAAATATAATCTTATTCTACATAACTATTTGTGATCAAAAATAATTTTTATAAAAAAATTCTCTTATTTCAATGAAGTAATAAAATTACATTAAGTTTGATATACATTTAATCTTTTTTATGTTTTATGATCATTACATTTCTATAAATCGATGATAGTAGCTTATAACTTAGATAAAAGATAAAACTTAAAAGCATGAATAAAGAAGCAAACAGTGCTAATATATCAAGACATAAATATTGATAAAAGGGCATTTCAATGCCGGGACCCTTGAGATGTTGAGCACCCTTATTCCTAATAACGTATTCGATCCAGAATATGGCCCTCTCCAGCCCTGTCATCGGTTCATCTTTGATCAATGCAGCTAATTCAATAGCGCGTTTTTTATACCTGAATTATTAATTATTATAATATTTATTGCATGATATATAAAAACGAATGTATACTTTGGGTTGCTAATTACTTCAAGAATTGCGTTTTTGAATTTATCGTAAGTCAATGTTTCGTGATCCAGAACTATTCCCAATCCTTTCTGCTCGAGTTTCACTGCGTTTGCGACTTGGTCCCCGAAATACGGAATTCCAACTACAGGCACGTGATTGAATAAAGCCTCTTCCAAAGATTGCAACCCGCACTGACTGATGAACAATTTAATATTCTCGTGTCCTATAATAGAAAGTACACTAGTAATAATTGTTGTTTTAAAAATTCTGTTATTTTGATATACTGAGCACGTCTTGTTGAGGAACCCAATTTGATATTCTAAGATTTTCTATTTGTTGCAGCGAATCGTTTTGCTCGTACTTCCACAGGATTTTGTAAGGAAGTTCGGAGAAGACCCTAAAAATCATCTGCTTCGTTTCGTCAGGAATATCTTCGCTCTTAACGTTGGTTCCCAAACTGAAGTAGATTGCTCCGTCTTTAGCGCCATCTAAAAAGTCTTTCAAATCCTGCATTCAAAATAAGTGTAAGTCTGTCATTCTTATTAACTCGATTATAAATTAATTACGTGCCTTTGGTAGTTCTTTGGGTGGTTGCAAATGAATTCCCGGGCCAATGCTGACGGTCGCAGGAGTCAGAGGTCTTGTGCTATGGAATACGTGATTGGTGTTGATTAGCAAGAAATCTATAGAATTCCTCAATTCAATTACGTGAGGATACTTTTCGCCGAAATGTTTTCTAATTATAGCTTGTTCCTTGGGATAAAATAATAAGCGATTAAGAACCTCGCTAATAATTAGAAAGAATAAACTAATTAATCTTTCAATAAAATTCAGGTTGTGGTCTTTGAAAGGAAGGAAATACTCGGGATATAAAACTGGATTTATCGGATTTCCAATTGCCAAGTGTCCGTCGTAGGTGCTAGCCAAGCTTACAATGCCGACGGTCGGCACTTGGAATCTATGCTTGAAAGCCATCGTCGAGAACATCATGAACTCCACCAAAAGAAGATCAAACACCTCAGTTTGGTTTTTGATCAATTCCTGCACCTGTGCGCTCTCTAACTCTGTGTTGATGATGTTGTTCAAGATATATGGAAGCAAATAACTCGAGAGTGGATTCTGTTTGGTTTCTTTGATGATTTTTGCGATTTGATAGTCTTTGTGCCACATATCCTGTGCGAAACTTAAATCGATTTGACGCAGATTCTTAGGTGGATTAATCATCGGGTATGTAGTGAGCGAGACAACATCGTGTCCCCTTCGTACCAGTTCCTTTATAACCGGATTGTATACTTGATAGTGACTGTATGATGGCACCAAGAAGACAGCCAGGATCCGAGCCGCATCCGCTTGAAAATTTAGCAAACACAAAACCAGAAAAGCGGACTGAACCTTCATTTCGCTAAACCCAACTAAACTCAGTTCTACAGAATAATTTCAATAATGAAGTATATTATTGATAAATATATTCGTGCAAATTTGCATTTGTACTTATCGTTGCGCTGTGAAAATAATATGCAATATGCACCACATAAAAAAATAAAATAAATAAATAATAATATAAAAAATTATCAAAATGTTCACCAGATTTACTTAATATTTAACAAGAATAGATTGTAAATAACAAAAATATAAGACAAAAAAGCTCGCTTTACGGCCTAGATACGTTCTAAAAAAGTTGGTTGTAATTCGAAAAGTCTTATAACTAATCAATTATTTGATACAAACTCATACAAATTCAATTGGATCTGTTCCATTTTTTATATAAAATAAGTTTTTAGTTCATAAAGCATTTTATAACGAAATTGCTTATAGAAAACGGCCGTTTAGCGACCCTGAAGTCTATTAAAAATTACGAAAATTTTGCATTTCTATAAATTGCAATTTTTATTATATATTTCTTAGTCTACCTCTGATATTACTTTTGTTATAATGACACTACCTTGTAGGACGCCCGATTTGATGGAAGTCAGCTCGGTTTGTGCTTCCTCCAATTTGATAAAAAAAACTTTCGATCATTTAGGTAGGATTTTAACACTTCATAGAAATTATGTGGAAGTTGCATTTTCAGCTTGTAGAGTATACCTGTATGCCAAACTTTATTGAAAGCCTGTGACACATCAGGAATTACAGCTGAACAGTATATGTTCTCTTCCAAATCCTGACCGATGGTATAAACTAGTCGATTAACTTGTTCAATTGTACTTTGTTCTCTGCGAAATCCAAACTGGTGATCCGGTATTTCATAAGTAATGGTAATAAACTTATCAGCCTGTAGGACGTAGGTTCTTCTGGGAGTTCTAAGGTCCTAAAAAAGCCGTTAAATATTTGTGTCAGTAAAATTATACCTTTCTTTGATAATTTTTTAAGAATTTTTCAACGAATCAGGTCATATCCAGGTGATTTCTTTGGCTTAATTGCTGTTGTATATGTGTTACAATTTCTACTGGTGCTATTTATTCAAACGGAAGGGTCATCTGATGAAATGTGGATAAGAAATTGGCTTAAAAACGTTGGTTAAATGTTTCTAGAAGATATTAATATACAAATAAATATATATTTTTGTATTGTCCATTTTGAAACGACTGCTATCTTTTAATCTGTAGTTCTCGACTGTGTCATATTACTATTAATTATTTAATAACATTAACTAAAGATATGTACATGCAATTTGAGTTTGAAATTACTACCTTAAATGAACATTGCAGTATTGCAAAATCCGGAATCAAAAACATCAAGTTCTAAAAACAATGTATAATTGGAACATATTTAAAAACTAATAAAAAAATATATTGAACTGTATTTTCATAAAATTTTATAAAAACAAATATGTTTATATATTCATTAATAAATATAAAATAAAATAAATTAACAAATATATTTTTTTTTATAAATAAATAATTGATTAATCATGTTTTAATTTTTTTGAGACTAAATTGCAACATTTTCTGAAGAGGAAATAACTGAAAAGTATTATTATAATCAGTATAAGCGCGAAAAAGGAAATGATATCTAAGTAATAATACTGATATACGGATATATCTTTAGCTGGGCCCTTCAGATGTTGCGCTCCTTTGTTCCTCAAGACGTACTCCGTCCACCAGATGGCTCTCTCCAAACCAGACATTGGTTCGTCCTTAACCAAATTTGTTAATTCTATAACTCTGTTTTTGTACCTAAAAAAATTAATGAATAAAAGACAAATACTAATAATGCAGTTATTTGAGCTTACTTTGGATTGTTGATCATCTCGTTGATGCTGTGCGAGAAGCTTTCCATCGTTAATACCTTGTAATCCAATGATATTCCTAAACCATTTATCTCTAATTTGAGTCCATTGTTCAATTGATCGGCAAAGAAAGGCAAGCCTAAGACTGGTACGTAATTGTACATACTTTCCTCTAAGGATTGCAATCCGCATTGGCTGATAAATAATTTAATGTTTTTGTGTCCTATAATGAAATGATTAAATAAATGTTAGAATTTTTAAGATTAAGATTTTTGTTTGGTACTTAGAACGTCCTGCTGCGGAAGCCACTTGACTATTTTAACGTTGCCAGGTTTTCCGGGTAGATTTTCCGCTTCGAATTTCCACAGAATTTTGTATGGGAGTTTGGCGAACGTTTTCAGAATGATGTTGCGCGTTTCCTCGGGAATATCTTTGCTCTTCACGTTGGAGCCCAAACTGAAATAAATTACTCCCTCTTTCGCTTCATCCAAAAATACTTGCAAGTCCTGAAATACATATATTTTGGTTAATTTAGTTAATTTATTAACTGTTGCTGTTGACTTACTTTTGGTAACGCTTTGGGCGGTCTTATGTGCGTGAACGGACCGATTGTGATGGTGGCAGGTGTCAACGGTCTGATGGTATGGAAGATGTGATTCACGTTTATGAAGAGCATATCGACTGAAGCCATAATATCGATCAGTGAAGGGTAATCGCTGCCAAAATATTTGACCTTCGTGCGCTCGTCTAATGGAAATGTTTTAAAGTCGCTGTAGATCACGGTGAATTGCAGAAACAAGAAACTTTGCAGTCTTTCCAAGAAACTCAATTTTTGAGATTTGAACGGTAAAGTGAATTCAGGATAGAGGACGGCGTGAACGGGATTCCCGACTGCCGTGTGGCCGTTGTGTGGTGAATCCATAGATGTCAGACCGATCATGGGACAGTTGAATCGCTGTTTGAACGCGCTAAACATCGGCAACAAGTACTCGACCATCAACAAATCAAAGTGTTCATTTTTATCGTTAATTAATCTTTGCACTTCAGGATGTTCCAGCTCGTAAATGGTAATATCACTTAGCAAGTGGTAAAATTTGTCGACCATCGATAGTAGATTCTTGCTATCCTCGTTAATAATTTTCGTGACGTTATGTATGTTGTTCCAATATTCGTACGCGTAACTCACGTCAATTTGCCTCAAATTTTTGATGTCCTCTTTCATCGGATCGGTGGTTATCACAACCAACTCATGTCCCCTCTTCGCCAATTCCTTCATGATGGGAAGGTACACCACTTGATGGCTGTATGATGGAATTGGAAAGATTCCCAAAATTCGAGCAGTCTCCCCAGAGGAGACCGCCAATAACAGCAAACTGCATGTGATGTACAGATTCATCTCATACTAAGCACTAATTTCAAATGCTGGAGATTTTATAACGCCAAACACGATAACAGAAAAAAATCAAGTAAATGGTTTTTGATTATCAGCGATAATATAGTTGAATATAATTATTAGCAGGTGGGCAATATGATAACAGATGATATTATGTATATATTATACTATTTCGAGAAATTTCTACAATTTTGTTCTCGTATAAAATCAAAATTAAGTATTTGATGATTACAAAGAAATCTCGTGAGAAATTGCAATTAATGATGTTTTATCTCATTCATTGTGTTTACTTGTGCATTTCTAATATTGCATAAATATTAAAAACACTGAAATTAAAACTTCATTCAGTAATTTAGCTTGAAATTGTTGAAACAGGAACGAGAACGATTGCTGTTAAAAATATTGAACAAAAATGTTTATATCGAGTTTTTAATTTGTAACTTTTTTACTATAAAGTTTAGTGTACTATTAATATCTCAGGTGGGCTAGATGATAACAGATGATATTATCTATATATTATACTATTACGACTTCAATTACATTAAAAATAAACGCAATGACGTAAATCGTAAATATCTACAATTTTGTTCTCGTATAAAGTCAAAATTATTTGTTTAATGATTACAAAGACATCTCGATAGAATTTGTAATTAATGATGTTTCATTGTGATTACATGTGCATTTCTAATGTTGCATAAATATTAAAAACACTAAAATTAATACTTCATTCAGTAATTTAGCTTGAAATTATTGAAATAGGAACGAGAACGATTGCTGTTAAAAATATTAAACAAAAATGTTTATATCGAGTTTTTAATTTGTAACTTTTTTACTATAAAGTTTAGTGTACTATTATTATCGCAGGTGAACAAAATGATAACAGATGATATTATCTATATATTATACTATTACGACTTCAATTACATTGAAAATAAACGCAATGACGCAAATGTCTACAATTTTGTTATCGTATAAAATCAAAATTATTTGTTTGATGATTACAAAGAAATCTCGAGAGAAATTGTAATTAATCATGTTTTATCTCATTCATTGTGTTTACTTGTGTATTTCTATTTATTATTATTTGAGTTGGAAGAACTCACTTCTTCCGCTTTCTTCAAGAGTCCATCAATTTTTCGACAGCCAAATCCGGATTTTTTCTCCAAAGTAAGCACTTCCTTTTTTACTACTTTATTACCATGTACACTTGCACCATTATATAATGTTTCGTTAAGGGCAGATGGATTTTGTAATTGGTCTAATAATTTAAGTCATAGAAACACAATGAGCGAACAATCTTTAATACGTTTACAAACTATTTACAATTGAGCAAAATTTTCGCAATTGATAAATTCGAAATTTTGAAACTGACATCTATTTTATATTTAAACCAACATAATTTACCGTTTCGAGGATCTTCCGATTAATTTCTAAATTTGATCCAATTTTAAATGAAACAGCCATAATTACACAATTATTTATCACGTGAAAACTCGAAATCGTTTTATGTGCCATGCGGAAGTAATAATTAGAATTTTCAAAATCTTTACCCTAACTTTTTTTTAGTAATTCTCAAAAGATATATCCGATATTTACAGAATCAACATCACGTTATGATGATTAAAAAAAATATATTAAAAAAATGCACCCAAATTATTATCGGAACAACAACAAGATGAGAATGTCGGTTTAATAGTCGGTTTAATCAAGTTCCACAATTTCTAAATGTTCTAAAGGAAGTTGTTACAAACATATTAGACATAAGTAAATTTTATCTATTTTCAGAAAAATAAATAAATTAAAATTTGTAATTATCTCAAGATAACATTGTTAGCAAATTTTTACAATACGGAAAATGCAGTTAGATATGGCCACAAAACATTTTTCAATAAGTATAGAAACAACGGATATGTAATTTCTAACCCAACAAAAATAATTGCAAAAGTCTAAGTAAATTCAGAGATAAAAATATGTTTTTATGATAAGGATAAGTTAACAAACAGCGATAAAAAAATCCGAGTAAATTATATTCTGATGAAAATAAATGCAATAGCATTATTTAAAAATAGATTCCAGTTATGAAAATTATGAAAAATATTTTTATATATGAGTAAAATTTAAAAAAATGGATGTTCAATAAAATATATCATAAATAATAATCTTTCAGAAGCATATTCAAATGTATTAATTACTTTGCAAATAATGTTAACAATTAAAACTTATTCATCTAAGCTAAGAATGTTTAACATCATTGGTTATTTTATCTGTTGAAAGAGAGATAATAAATTCCACAAATTTTAATGAAGTCATTATAAATTTTGCATCGAAAAAGGACAGATTTTTTTAATAGTAATATATTTGTAATAACAAAAATATTTAGAAATATTTTTTTACCCCGGCTCTAGAAAAAATCCTCCAGTCCAATAAAGCTGTTCACGTTTCCATGAAATTAATTAATTATTTTTGAAGACCAATTGAAAATTTATTAATTACAACGTCTTTTGAATTTTTGAATTTTCTGTAATTTTTACAAAACTCAGAACATGATATTATGCGTTTCTTCATAGTCTATAAGAATAGAATGATCTATTGGTGTAGCCCCAATTTTGTATGTTAACTGATTGAAATATCTATGCTTTAGTAATTTGGTTTATAATGAACTTCTATCAATGCAGAACTGAATATGCTGGTATACAAGAATATATTTGCAATGACTGCAGTCGCTTGTATCAAAATTTTTAAATATCCACTCTTTAGCATGAAAACTTTATTATATTACACATATATTTCTGCAAACCGTGACTTCATGCGATGTCGGCAAATCCGCCGTAAAAAGCAGTGGTCCAGCTACGCTTTTTTGAGGAAGTCCGGAGAGTATTGATCGAAGAGAAGTTACCCCTTAATTGTATCTGATCTGGAAGTACTTGTCAGTCAGAAATGATTTAAATATACTGTAGTAAGAGTGCGGAAGATTAATCTTATAGAGCAGTCCTTTGTGCATCACCTTGTGAAACGTTTATGAAATATCAAGGAAAGCAGCTGGTCAGAATTTATTTTCCTCCTGCTTCTCACATCATGATGCACCTCGGTGCCATATCATTCTCTGAATCTAAATTGTTCTTCTGGTATTACCCGAATATCCAGTAGACAGAGCCTTAATCTTCTCATCAGGCGCCTATCGTACAGCTTAGAGAGGACGAGTAGAAGGAGGATGCAAAGTTATGTTATTTATATTATCTACATCTGGAATGAAGAACGACAGAAGTTGATACAGGGGCAACAATTGGCGTACTATTAATTTATGTGGCTGATGGCGCATTTTCAGAGTCGTCTGGAATGTTGGACCAAATTGAGTACAAATTATCTATAAGAATAGCATACATATTTACAATATAATACTTAAAAGATCATTTCGATAATGAATATTTAGGATTGGTTCATAATACTTCCAGTTTTTTAATCAAGTGAATATGTTCCTTTCGGACATTCATGGGATTCAATAGAATAACGAAATCTATATGTCCAAACAGCTTTTTAATATTTCATTAGAATTTTACTTTTGCATATGAATTCAGGAATTCTGTTATTTAAAAAAAATGTGTTAAAAATTACTCATAATTCCTCCAGTTTTTAAATCAAGCGAGTATATTCCTTTTGGACATTTATGGGATTCAATAGAATAAAGAAATCTATATGTCCAAAGAGGATTTTTATATTTTATTAGAGTTTTAATTTTACATATGAATTCAGGAAGAGATCTGTAAGTTAATTTAAAAAAAATGTGCTAAAAATACTCCCATTTGATTGTGAAACTTAATAGTATCTACACATTCCTTGGTAATTTCAATTAACTTTCCCATCTGTGTTCATTCTTTAATCTACTGTAATTTTCTGTTTTCTCCATGCAACTATCTACCATCTGGTCATCAATGAGCACCAGATATTTCATGAATGCACAATGCAACGACACAAGATTTTTGTCCATTAAAAATCTTCTGTAACCTTCAATACATTTTCGCAGTGGACTTTTGGGACTGATGCTTAATATTTCGATGATTTGGGCTTTTATAATAATAAATTGTTATAGAATTAGTAAAAAAAGTTGTTAATTTTTTTCATGCACAAAATTGTAATCTTCCTGCATTAGTCGCATTTAACTAACTGTTAAATAAATCAGAAATCATTACTGCAATATATTAAATTATTAATTTCAATATATAAATTTGTTAGCGCTAATGCCATAAATATTATATAAGAATACTGAAATAATCATTTAGTAATTAATCATACATAAATGATTAAAAATAATTTGTATGTTCTTACTTTTTAGATTTTTTTTTGCTAAATTCAAATTTAAATTCTTTTAAAATCTTCAATCCCGACTATTCGGTAGCATTTTGCACAATATTATTTTATTTAAGTATATTTAAATTCACTCTTAACACATCAACTATAATCCTATTGTACACATCATCACTTTTATATAACTCATCCAATGTGATCAAGAATACAAAAATTTTATAAAATCAATGAAGTGATAAAATAATTAAACCAAATTTGATGATCCTTCAATCTTTTTTATGTTTTTGCTGTATGTTCTTTGCTTTGGTTCTGTAAATCGAAGCTAGTAATTTATAACTTAGATAAAACGTAATGATTAAAACTACGAATAAAGAAACAAACAGTGTTAAAATATCAAGAAAGAAATATTGATAAAGAGGCATTTCGATGCCAGGACCTTTGAGATGTTGAGCTCCCTTATTCCTAATAACGTATTCGATCCAGAATATGGCCCTCTTCAGCCCAGTCATCGGTTCATCTTTGATCATTGTAGCCAATTCAATAGCGCGTTCTTTATACCTGAATTATTAACTAGTATAATATTTATTGCATAATATATAAAAACGAATGTATACTTTGTGTTGCTAATTACTTCAAGAATTGCGTTTTTGAATTTATCGTAAGTCAATGTTTCGTGATCCAGAACGACTCCCAATCCTTTCTGCTCGAGTTTCACTGCGTTTGAGACTTGGTCCCCGAAATACGGAATTCCAACTACAGGCACGTGATTGAATAAAGCCTCTTCCAAAGATTGCAACCCGCACTGACTGATGAACAATTTAATATTTTCATGTCCTGCAATGGAAAGTAGACTAGTAAAAATTGTTGGTTTCAGAATTCTATTATTCTGATATACTGAGCACTTCTTGTTGAGGAACCCAATTTGATATACTAAGATTTTCTATTTGTTGCAGCGAATCGTTTTGCTCGTACTTCCACAGGATCTTGTAAGGAAGTTCGGTGAAGACCTTCAGAATCATCTGCTTGGTTTCGTCGAGAATATCTTCGCTCTTAACGTTAGTTCCCAAACTGAAGTAGATTGCTCCGTCTTTAGCGCCATTTAAAAAGTCTTTCAAATCCTGCATTCAAAATAAGTGTAAGTCTGTCATTCTTATTAAGTCGATTATAAATTAATTACGTGCCTTCGGTAGTAGTGCCTTTGGGTGATTGCAAATGAATTCCCGGGCCGATGCTGACGGTCGCAGGAGTCAGAGGTCTTGTGCTATGGAATACGTGATTGGTATTGATTAGCAAGAAATCTATAGAATTCCTCAATTCAATTACGTGAGGATACTTTTCGCCGAAATGTTTTCTAATTATAGCTTGTTCCTTGGGATAAAATAATAAGCGATTAAGAACTTCGCTAATAATTAGAAAGATTAAACTAATTAATCTTTCAATAAAATTCAGGTTGTGGTCTTTGAAAGGAAGGAAATACTCGGGATATAAAACTGGATTTATCGGATTTCCAATTGCCAAGTGTCCGTCGTAGGTGCTAGCCAAGCTTACAATGCCGATGGTCGGCACTTGGAATCGATGCTTGAAAGCCATCGTCGAGAACATCATGAACTCCACCAAAAGCAGATCAAACACCTCCGTTTGGTTTTTGAGCAATTCCTGCACCTGTGCGCTCTCCAACTCTGCGTTGATGATGTTGTTCAAGATATATGGAAGCAAATAACTCGAGAGTGGATTCTGTTTGGTTTCTTTGATGATTTTAGCGATTTGATAGTCTTTGTGCCACATATCCTGTGCAAAACTTAAATCGATTTGACGCAGATTCTTAGGTGGATTAATCATCGGGTATGTAGTGAGCGAGACAACATCGTGTCCCCTTCGTACCAGTTCCTTTATAACCGGATTGTATACTTGATAGTGACTGTATGATGGCACCAAGAAGACAGCCAGGATCCGAGCCGCATCCGCTTGAAAATTCAACAAACACAAAACCAGAAAAGCGCACTGAACCTTCATTTCGCTAAACCCAACTAAACTCAGTTCTACAGAATAATTTCAATAATGAAGTATATTATTGATAAATATATTCGTGCAAATTTGCATTTGTACTTATCGTTGCGCTGTGAAAATAATATGCAATATGCACCACATAAAAAAATAAAATAAATAAATAATAATAAAAAAAATTATCAACTTGAATGAAAATGTTCACCAGATTTACTTAATATTTAACAAGAATAGATTGTAAATAACAAAAATATAAGACAAAAAAGCTCGTTTTACGGCCTTATAACTAATCAATTATTTTGATACAAACCCATACAAATTCAATTGGATCTGTTACATTTTTTTATAAAATAAGTTTTTAGTTCATAAAGCATTTTATAACGAAATTGCTTATAGAAAACGGCCGTTTAGCGACCCTGAAGTCTATTAAAAATTACGAAAATTTTGCATTTCTATAAATTGAAATTTTTATTATATATTTCTTAGTTTACCTCTGATATTACTTTTGTTATAATGTCATTTCATGAATATTTAAATAATGGTTATAAAATGCTGTTGCTGGTATATCTGCAGTGTATAGGAGATATAAAGACACTACCTTGTAGGACGCCCGATTTGATGGAACTCAGCTCGGTTTGTGCTTCCTCCAATTTGATAAAAAAACTTTTGATCATTTAGGTAGGATTTCAACACTTCATAGAAATTATGTGGAAGTTGCATTTTCAGCTTGTAGAGTATACCTGTATGCCAAGCTTTATTGAAAGCCTGTGACACATCAGGGATTACAGCTGAACATATACATGTTCTCTTCCAAATCCTGACCGATGGTATAAACTAGTCGATTAACTTGTTCTATTGTACTTTGTTCTCTGCGAAATCCAAACTGGTGATCCGGAATGAGTTCCTTTTCGTTGATTAAGGAATATTTTTTCAAATACTTTCAGAAGTAATGGTAATAAACTTATCAGCCTGTAGGACGTAGGTTCTTCTGGGAGTTCTAAGGTCCTAAAAAAGCCGTTAAATATTTGTGTCAGTAAAATTATACCTTTCTTTGATAATTTTTTAAGAATTTTTCAACGAATCAGGTCATATCCGGGTGATTTCTTTGGCTTAATTGCTGTTGTATATGTGCTACAATTTCTACTGGTGTTATTTGTTCAATCGGAAGGGTCATCTGATGAAATGTTCATAAGAAATTTATTATTTCTTCTCCTTCTTCTTTTGGGATTTACGATTCTATTGGCTTAAAAACGTTGGTTAAATGTTTCTAGAAGATATTAATATACAAATAAATATATATTTTTGTATTGTCCATTTTGAAACGACTGCTATCTTTTAATCTGCAGTTCTCGACTGTGTTATATTACTATTAATTATTTAATAACATTAACTAAAGATATGTACATGCAATTTGAGTTTGAAATTACTACCTTAAATGAACATTGTAGTATTGCAAAATCCGGAATCAAAAACATCAAGTTCAAAAAACAATGTATAATTGGAACATATTTAAATACTAATAAAAAAATATATTTAACTGTATTTTCATAAAATTTTATAAAAACAAACATGTTTATATATTCATTAATAAATATAAAATAAAATAAATTAACAAATATATTTTTTTTTATAAATAAATAATTGATTAATCATGTTTTAATTTTTTTGAGACTAAATTGCAACATTTTCTGAAGAGGAAATAACTGAAAAGTATTATTATAATCAGTATAAGAGCGAAAAAGGAAATGATATCTAAGTAATAATACTGATATACGGATATATCTTTAGCTGGGCCCTTCAGATGTTGCGCCCCTTTGTTCCTCAAGACGTACTCCGTCCACCAGATGGCTCTCTCCAAACCAGACATTGGTTCGTCCTTAACCAAATTTGTTAATTCTATAACTCTGTTTTTGTACCTAAAAAAATAATGAATAAAAGACAAATACTAATAATGCAGTTATTTGAGCTTACTTTGGATTGTTGATCATCTCGTTGATGCTGTGGGAGAAGCTTTCCATCGTTAATACCTTGTAATCCAATGATATTCCTAAACCGTTTATCTCTAATTTGAGTCCATTGTTCAATTGATCGGCAAAGAAAGGCAAGCCTAAGACTGGTACGTAATTGTACATACTTTCCTCTAAGGATTGCAATCCGCATTGGCTGATAAATAATTTAATGTTTTTGTGTCCTATAATGAAAAGATTAAATAAATGTTAGAATTTTTAAGATTAAGATTTTTGTTTGGTACTTAGAACGTCCTGCTGCGGAAGCCACTTGACTATTTTAACGTTGCCAGGTTTTCCGGGTAGATTTTCCGCTTCGAATTTCCACAGGATTTTGTATGGGAGTTTGGCGAACGTTTTCAGAATGATGTTGCGCGTTTCCTCGGGAATATCTTTGCTCTTCACGTTGGAGCCCAAACTGAAATAAATTACTCCCTCTTTCGCTTCATCCAAAAATACTTGCAAGTCCTGAAATACATATATTTTGGTTAATTTAGTTAATTTATTAACTGTTGCTGTTGACTTACTTTTGGTAACGCTTTGGGCGGTCTTATGTGCGTGAACGGACCGATTGTGATGGTGGCAGGTGTCAACGGTCTGATGGTATGGAAGATGTGATTCACGTTTATGAAGAGCATATCGACTGAAGCCATAATTTCGATCAGTGAAGGGTAATCGCTACCAAAATATTTGACCTTCGTGCGCTCGTCTAATGGAAATGTTTTAAAGTTGCTGTAGATCACGGTGAATTGCAGAAACAAGAAACTTTGCAGTCTTTCCAAGAAACTCAATTTTTGAGATTTGAACGGTAAAGTGAATTCAGGATAGAGGACGGCGTGAACGGGATTCCCGACTGCCGTGTGGCCGTTGTGTGGTGAATCCATAGATGTCAGACCGATCATGGGACAGTTGAATCTTTGTTTGAACGCGCTAAACATCGGCAACAAGTACTCGACCATCAACAAATCAAAGTGTTCATTTTTATCGTTAATTAATCTTTGCACTTCAGGATGTTCCAGCTCGTAAATGGTAATATCACTTAGCAAGTGGTAAAATTTGTCGACCATCGATAGTAGATTCTTGCTATCCTCGTTAATAATTTTCGTGACGTTATGTATGTTGTTCCAATATTCGTACGCGTAACTCACGTCAATTTGCTTCAAATTTTTGATTTCCTCTTTCATCGGATCGGTGGTTATCACAACTAACTCATGTCCCCTCTTCGCCAATTCCTTCATGATGGGAAGGTACACCACTTGATGGCTGTATGATGGAATTGGAAAGATTCCCAAAATTCGAGCAGTCTCCCCAGAGGAGACCGCCAATAACAGCAAACTGCATGCGATGTACAGATTCATCTCATACTAAGCACTAATTTCAAATGCTGGAGATTTTATAACGCCAAACACGATAACAGAAAAAAATCAAGTAAATGGTTTTTGATTATCAGCGATAATATAGTTGAATATAATTATTAGCAGGTGGGCAAGATGATAACAGATGATATTATGTATATATTATACTATTTCGAGAAATTTCTACAATTTTGTTCTCATATAAAATCAAAATTAAGTATTTGATGATTACAAAGAAATCTCGTGAGAAATTGCAATTAATGATGTTTTATCTCGTTCATTGTGTTTACTTGTGTATTTCTATTTATTATTAGTTGAGTTGGAAGAACTCACTTCTTCCGCTTTCTTCAAGAGTCCATCAATTTTTCGACAGCCAAATCCGGATTTTTCCTCCAAAGTAAGCACTTCCTTTTTTTACTACTTTATTACCATGTACACATGCACCATTATATAATGTTTCGTTATGGCCAGTGGATTTTGTCATAGAAACACAATGAGCAAACTATTTACAATTGAGCAAAATTTTCGCACTGACAATCTAATTGATAAATTCGAAATTTCGAAACTGACATCTATTTTATATTTGAACCAACATAATTTACCGTTTCGAGGATCTTCCGATTAATTTCTAAATTTGATCCAATTTTAAATGAAACAGCCATAATTACACAATTATTTATCACGAGAAAACTCGAAATCGTTTTATGTGCCATGCGGAAGTAATAATTAGAATTTTCAAAATCTTATAAATAAATAAATTAAAATTTGTAATTATCTCAAGATAACATTGTTAGCAAAGTTTTACAATACGGAAAAATGCAGTTAGATATGGCCACAAATCATTTAAAAGAAGTTAATACATTTTTCAATAAGTATAGAAACAACGGATATGTAATTTCTACACCAACAAAAATAATTGCAAAAGTCTAAGTCTAAATTCAGAGATAAAAATATGTTTTTATGATAAGGATAAGGATAAGTTAACAAACAGCGATAAAAAAATAAATTATATATAAATTATATTCTGATGAAAATAAATGCAATAGCATTATTTTCCAGTTATGAAAATTATGAAAAATATTTTTATATATGAGTAAAATTTAAAAAAATGGATGTTCAATAAAATATATCATAAATAATAATCTTTCAGAAGCATATTCAAATGTATTAATTACTTTGCAAATAATGTTAACAATTAAAACTTATTCATCTAAGCTAAGAATGTTTAACATCATTGGTTATTTTATCTGTTGAAAGAGAGATAATATATTCCACAAATTTTAATGAAGTCATTATAAATTTTGCATCGAAAAAGGACAGATTTTTTTAATAATAATATATTTGTAATAACAAAAATATTTAGAAATATTTTTTTACCCCGGCTCTAGAAAAAATCCTCCAGTCCAAAAAAGCTGTTCACGTTTCCATGAAATTAATTAATTATTTTTGAAGACCAATTGAAAATTTATTAATTACGTCTTTTGAATTTTTGAATTTTCTGTACTTCTGTACTCAGAACATGATATTATGCGTTTCTTCATAGTCTATAAGAATAGAATGATCTATTGGTGTAGCCCCAATTTATTAGTGTTAACTGATTGAAATATCTATGCTTTAGTAATTTGGTTTGTAATGAACCTCTATCAATGCAGAACTGAATATGCTGGTATACTAGAATATATTTGCAATGACTTCAGTCGCTTCTATCAAAATTTTTAAATATCCGCTCATTAGCATGAAAAGTTTATTATATTACACATATATTTCTGCAAACCGTCAGTTCATGCGATGTCGGCAAATCCGCCGTAAAAAGCAGTGGTCCAGCCACGCTTCTTTGTGGAAGTCCGGAGAGTATTGTCACCCTTTAATTTTATCTGATCTGGAAGTACTTGTCAGTCAGAAATGATTTAAATATACTGTAGTAAGAGTGCGGAAGATTAATCTTATAGAGCAATCCTTTGTGCATCACCTTGTGAAACGTTTATGAAATATCAAGTAAGCAGCTGGTCAAAATTTATTTTCCTCCTGCTTCTCACATCACGATGCACCTCGGTGTTCTGTTAAAAATTACTCATAATTCCTCCAGTTTTTGAATCAAGCGAATATATTCCTTTTGGACATTCATGGGATTCAATAGAATAACGAAATCTATATGTCCAAAGAGGCTTTTTATATTTTATTAGAGTTTTACTTTTGCATATGAATTCAGGAAGAGATCTGTAAGTTAATTTTTAAAAAATGTACTAAAAAATACTCCCATTTGATTGTGAGACTTAATAGTATCTACACATTCCTTGGTAATTTCAATTAACTCTCCCATCTGTGTTAAAATATAATATAAACTTTCTATCCATACTTTAAGCTACTTCTTATTTGGTTATTAATTACATAAAATATATACATTTTGTAATAACCGTAAGTTCATTAATTATAAAAAATTACATTTTATAATAAACTTATTTAATTTATTAATTATAAAAAAATATATATTTTATAATAACCGATGCTCCGCAAAACAATACACCGGTACTTGAAAGTTATACCAATTAATAATTAATGGCTACAATGCTAGACAATAGATACAGTTTTGCCCTAACTTACGTACTATCTTAGAATATCTTAAATTAACTTAATATGTTCTTTAATCTACTGTAATTTTCTGTTTCTCTATGCAACTATCTACCATCTGGTCATCAATGAGCACCAGATATTTCATGAATGCACAAGGCAACGACACAAGATTTTTGTCCATTAAAAATCTTCTGTCACCTTCAATACATTTTCGCAGTGGACTTTTGGGACTGATGCTTAATATTTCGATGATTTGGGCTTTTATAATAATAAATTGTTATAGAATTAGTAAAAAAAAGTTGTTAATTTTTTTCATGCACAAAATTGTAATCTTCCTGCATTAGTCGCATTTAACTAACTGTTAAATAAATCAGAAATCATTACTGCAATATTTTAAATTATTAATTTCAATATTTAAATTTGTTAGCGCTAATGCCATAAATATTATATAAGAATACTGAAATAATCATTTAGTAATTACATACTTACTTTTTAGATTTTTTTTTTGCTCAATTCAAATTTAAATTCTTTTAAAATCTTCAATCCCGACTATTCGGTAGCATTTTGCACAATATTATTTTTTTTAAGTATATTTAAATTCACTCTTAACACATCAACTATAATCCTATTGTACACTTCATCACTTTTATATAACTCATCCAATGTGATCAAGAATACTAATAAATTCAATAAAATCAATAAAGTGATAAAATAATTAAACCAAATTTGATGATCCTTCAATCTTTTTTATGTTTTTGCTGTATGTTCTTTGCTTTGGTTCTGTAAATCGATGCTAGTAATTTATAACTTAGATAAAACGTAATGATTAAAACTACGAATAAAGAAACAAATAGTGTTAAAATATCAAGAAAGAAATATTGATAAAGAGGCATTTCGATGCCAGGACCTTTGAGATGTTGAGCTCCCTTATTCCTAATAACGTATTCGATCCAGAATATGGCCCTCTCCAGCCCAGTCATCGGTTCATCTTTGATCATTGTAGCCAATTCAATAACGCGTTCTTTATACCTGAATTATTAACTAGTATAATATTTATTGCATAATATATAAAAACGAATGTATACTTTGTGTTGCTAATTACTTCAAGAATTGCGTTTTTGAATTTATCGTAAGTCAATGTTTCGTGATCCAGAACGACTCCCAATCCTTTCTGCTCGAGCTTCACGGCGTTTGCGTCTTGGTCCCCGAAATACGGAATTCCAACTACAGGCACATGATTGAATAAAGCCTCTTCCAAAGATTGCAACCCGCACTGACTTATGAACAATTTAATATTCTCATGTCCTGCAATGGAAAGTAGACTAGTAAAAATTGTTGGTTTCAAAATTCTATTATTCTGATATACTAAGCACGTCTTGTTGAGGAACCCAATTTGATATTCTAAGATTTTCTATTTGTTGCAGCGAATCATTTTGCTCGTACTTCCACAGGATCTTGTAAGGAAGTTCGGAGAAGACCTTCAGAATCATCTGCTTGGTTTCGTCAGGAATATCTTCGCTCTTAACGTTGGTTCCCAAACTGAAGTAGATTGCTCCGTCTTTAGCGCCATCTAAAAAGTCTTTCAAATCCTGCATTCAAAATAAGTGTAAGTCTGTCATTCTTATTAAGTCGATTATAAATTAATTACGTACCTTCGGTAGTTCTTTGGGTGATTGCAAATGAATTCCCGGGCCGATGCTGACGGTCGCAGGAGTCAGAGGTCTTATGCTATGGAATACGTAATTGGTGTTGATTAGCAAGAAATCTATAGAATTCCTCAATTCAATAACGTGAGGATATTTTTCGCCAAAATTTTTTCTAATCATAGCTTCTTCCTTGGGATAAAATAATAAGCGATTTAGAACTTCGCTAATGATTAGGAAGATTAAACTAATTAATCTTTCAACAAAATCCAGGTTGTGGTCTTTGAAAGGAAGGAAATACTCGGGATATAAAACTGGATTTATCGGGTTTCCAATTGCCAAATGACCTTCGTAGGTGCTATCCAAACTTGCAATACCGACGGTCGGCACTTGGAATCGATGCTTGAAAGCCATCGTCGAGAACATCATGAATTCCACCAAAAGAAGATCAAATACCTCAGTTTGGTTTTTTATCAATTCCTGCACCTGTGCGCTCTCCAATTCTGCGTTGATAATGTTGTTCACGATATTACTAAGCAAATAGTTCATCGCCAGTGGATTGTGTTTGTTCTCTCTGACGATTTTTGCGATTTGATAATCTTTGTGCCACATATCCTGTGCGAAGCTCAAATCGATTTGACGCAGATTCTTTGCTGGGTTAATTATCGGGTATGTAGTGAGTGAGACGACATCGTGTCCCCTTCGTACCAGTTCCTTTATAACCGGATTGTACACTTGATAGTGACTATATGATGGCACTGGGAAGACAGCTAGAATCCGAGCTGCATTAGCCCTAAAATTTAGCAAACACAAAATTAGAAAAGCTAACGAAACCTTCATTTCGCTCAACTAGACTCAGTTTTACAAAATAAAATCAAAAAGGTAGAACGAATTTTTAATAACTTTATCCGTTCAAATTTGCATTTGTACTTATCGTTACTTTGAGAAATGAATATGCAATGGGTATTAACAATTTTAAGCAATATAAACTACTGAAAGGAACGAACGATGAACGATACATTAATTATTTTCATATTTATAGATAATTTACTTTTTAAATTTTATATTAATTATAACAAAATTAAATTCTCAGTGAGTATGACAATAATAATTAACTCATTACAATTTCTTACAAATTCTGGAATCCATATATTTAATAAATACATTATACTGACGAACAATATGATAAATAAATTGGTAAATTATGTGAAAATAGTATTATTTCAAATGAATAGAAAATAGCGCACATTAAAAAGCTACTACATTCAACGTAATTGTTAGAGGATCAACAAACTCTGTATTCAATCTATGGCACAGCTTAACCAGCCTGGACGTAATTTTATCCAAATAAACTTCCTCTTGGCGTCCATCTTCATACGAATATATCATTTTCCAGAGTTTCCAGTGTTAAAATCTATAAAAACTTCTAGAATGTAAAGTTTTTATCGACTAGATTCGAAACTACTAAACTTTAATCTAGCGTAAGGTAGCGAGTTTTTAATACTAGAAAGACGGGAAGTTGAAAAAAAAATAGTGGATGGATAATGAAAATAATTATTTTAAAAATAAACTTACTGCTATTGTCATATTATATTTGGCTTTATTATGATAGTTATGGTCAAACCACTATAAAAATCTTATTCTAAAAAAAAACTTAAATAAATAAAAAAAACTTACAAAATTAAAAAATACATAAAAATATAAATATATGAATGAAACAAAGTAAAGCAGCTTCGTTGTTGTCTTCAATCTCTTGCTTTTCTTTATTGTCTACGGCATTAATTTTGATTTATCCACCGTAATTTGGTTGGACATGGCGGCAGGTTTCGTGCGCAAATAGTAAAGACCAGTTTTCAATCCTTTCCTCCACCCATGGAAGTGTACCGAAGTCATAGCAGCGTATGAGGGTTTAGCGATGTGAATGTTCAGACTCTGGCTCTGATCGATAAAGGCGCCACGATCTGCGGCCATGTTGATTATAGTCCTCTGTGAGATCTCCCACACAGTTTTATAGAGTTTCTTGAGATTATCTGGAATACTGGGGATGTTTTGTATGGAACCATAGTTGGCGATAAGTTGGTTCTTCATCACTTCGTCCCACAGGCCCAGATCTACCAGATCTTTCAATAAATGATGATTGATAACTGGGAATTCTCCAGCTTGGACTCGGCGAGTGTAAATATTACTTGTGTACGGTTCAATGGACTCGTTGTTTCCTAAAATTTGGGCAGTGCTAGCTGTTGGCATTGGAGCTAGAAGCAGAGAATTCCTGATTCCGTGCTTGGCGATTTTATCCTTTAAGGCAGCCCAGTCCCATAGATCTGTTGGTGTTACATTCCACATATCGTATTGGAGAATACCCTTACTGGCTGGAGATCCTTCATATGTTGAGTAGGGTCCATCTCTTTCAGCAATTTCACAGCTGGCCTCTAGAGATCCATAGTAAAGAGTTTCGAATATCTGTATATTAACTTTTTGAGCTTCTTCGCTTTCGAACGGAATCCTCATTAAAATAAAAGCATCAGCCAATCCCTGTACACCAATGCCAATTGGACGATGTCTCATATTTGAGTTTCTAGCTTCAGGTACAGGGTAGTAATTGATGTCGATGATCTTGTTCAAATTTCTAGTAACTAATTTAGTGAGTTCCTTCAGTTTGACGAAATCGAATGATTTATCTGGATTTACAAACATATTGACGGCGATCGACGCCAAATTGCAAACGGCAATTTCATCCGGAGCAGTATATTCCATAATTTCAGTGCACAGGTTCGAGCTCTTAATTGTGCCTAAATTCTGTTGGTTATTCTTCGAGTTGCAGGCATCCTTGTACAGCATATAAGGAACACCAATCTCCATCTGTGAGCTAACAATTGCGCGCCAAACGTCCCTAGCCGGAATCTGTCCATTATATTTACCTTCAGCTTCGTATTTTTCATAGAGCTTTTCGAACTCTTCGCCCCAGCAGTCCGATAATCCTGGACATTTATGAGGACACATCAGTGACCAGACACCATCAACTTCTACACGTTTCATAAATAAATCAGGAATCCACAAGGCATAAAACAAATCTCTGGCTCTTTTCTCTTCTTCTCCTGTATTCTTTTTCAGATTCAAAAATTCCATAATATCGGCATGCCAGGGCTCTAAATACACTGCAATAGCGCCTGGTCGTCTACCACCTTGATTCACGTACCTAGCAGTATGGTTAAACACTTTCAGCATAGGCACAATTCCATCAGATTTACCGCCTGTACCAATAATTGGTGTTCCTGCTGCTCTTATATTGTGAATGTTAATGCCAATCCCACCAGCGGACTTTGAAATCATTGCACAATCAGAAATGCATTTATAAATCCCAACAATTGAATCTTCAGGCATCATCAGTAAGAAACATGAGCTCAACTGAGGTTTAGGAGTGCCTGCAGCGAATAATGTAGGACTAGCATGGGTAAAATACTTCTCAGACAAATAATGGTATGTTTCAATTGCAGACTTGATGTCCTCTCCATGTATACCCACAGCAACTCTCATCAGCATATGCTGAGGCCTCTCAACAATCTTATTATTGATTTTGAATAAATATGACTTCTCCAAAGTCTTGAAACCAAAGTAATTGTATGAGAAATCACGATCATATATGATACATGAATTCAAAGTATCTGCATTCTTCATTACAATATCATAATGCAGTTTAGATACCAATGGTGTTGGTCTATCTGTTTCTATATCAAAAGCATGAAACAAATCATTTGTGACATCTGCAAATTAATATCAATAACAGTTAGAAAATAACAAATAAATAGTAAATCAATAATTCTACATACCACTAAATTGTTTTTTTGTTTCTTTATGTAAATTTGAAACTGCAATGCGAGCAGCCAAAATAGCATAATCAGGATGTATAGGGGACAACCATGCTGCAGTCTCTGCAGCAAGTGTATCAAGTTCAATTGTTGTAACACCAGGATATAAGCCTTTAACTACATTCAACGTAATTGTTAAAGGATCAACAAATTCTGTATTTAATCCATAGCACAGCTTAACTAGCCTGGACGTAATTTTATCCAAATAAACTTCTTCTTGGCGTCCATCTTAATATGAATATAATACGTGAATAATAAATAAAATAAGTAATGTTTTTAAATATATTTACCTCTTTTAATAACGAAGAGTTTCTTCGAAGCTGGAGAATTGGCCATCATGATAATTCGTTCTATTTCATATATGTAAAATTAATTATTTAATGTGCGATAAAACTGTGTGTGAATAAATTGCAATGCAAAAGGTTAGTGAAGACAAACGCAAAAACAACAAATTCGCGCCAAAATTATTATTCTTCAGCATAACCAGTTATCCTCAAAATGTTAGTGTTTACATTTAACGAACTAAGACGTTTTTTTGTTATATAACTAATTCAGATGCTCAAACAGATGTCAGAACTAATGCTCAAAATATTGATTATCACAATTATATATTTCAATCCTTACACTGAAATTAATAATGGTTAATTAGCAACTATAGAACTACAGCTAATGTGGTTGCTGTTATTCGACACGGAAATGACAAAGAATTAAAAGTACGTTAAATTGCATTTTTTATAGCAACTCTTTCCAGAATATATCCCCCGCGACAAACTAGAGTTATTTGTATATATTCAATTGAATGTTTTATAAAAAAAATTTCAATACAAAAAAATGTGATAGTTATTTCACATTTTTTTGTATTGAAATTTTTCAATTCAATTGTAAAAAAATATACCATTTTAAAGTGCGATTATGTTGACAGAAGGTAAGAATTAGTATTACGTTCTCGAGATTTACTTTTCTATTTAAAAAAAGTGATTGAAATCTACCTTATCTGTCGAAATTAACTTTCGTTATTTATTAATACTTAACGTTGTTCCAAATATCTTAACTAAGAAGTGAAGTTAATATCCAGAAAATTGTTTTTTTTTAGTTTTTGATTAAGTAATTAGAAAAATTAAAATGTAGAATAGGCTTAACTTTGGGAGTGAAAAAAAATGATTTAGTTCTTTCCATTACCAAAAAATATGATTTGCACATATATTTATTATTTATTGCTTTCCTTTTTTTTGCATTTACTCTATCACTATATATTCCTTAAGAATAAAACAAAAGAAAAAAACAGGTTTTCTTTCATCTTTTCCTTTCTTTTTTATACAAAACAAGTAAATATATATATATAAAATTATCATATTATTAAACAATAAAAATGAGAGAGATTTAAATAAATTGTGATATGACGATGGAACCGGTGGGGGTCATTCGAATGTCATGAGATTGGTTGGAAGCGGGCACTGCTCGGTCCTGGCGGCCTGCTGTATGTGTCGTATCCACCGCTCGGCCATCCCCGGAGTTCCCGCCTTGAACTTGTAAATATTTCCTAGGTAGAAATAATAAATTGATGTGTTAGTATATCACCGGATCATTTTAAATAACTTACCTCTCTGATGATCGACGATTTTGAATAAGTCCGGATGCAGAGAGTTGTCTCCAAGCAGCACGTGGCAGCCGGTCAAAGAGACCAATTTGCAGGGCTCCCTTTTGAAGTCAGATCGCTGAGTACTGAAAATAAGGAACATATAATTCATAGCAATTCGCTTACAAATTAATATTAATAGTTACCCTTTGAATGATTTTGGTGAGAAATAGGCAAGAGATGAGGCCCAAATTTGTATCCAATATCTTTGCCATGAAGTCACGGTGGGCTTACGGCCGTGCTTCAGGAGAGTCTTCCTACGCACGCAGCCTTGCATGCTGCACATTTGGTCATCACAATCATCAGTCAGTCTGAAGCAAAAAAAAAACGATATTTTAACATTGTTTCTAATAAAAAATAGATGTATTTATATATATAAGCGAAGTGTCACTATTTATTATAGTTTAAATAAAATTTCGTTTCGTAATTTAATAATGCAAAGAAGCTTCAAACCTTGTAAGAAGAGTTGTCTCTTCTGAAATGTTCCTGGAGGCCTCCAGGGGCAATTCTATGGTGGGCGAGGGCAGATCAAGATGGTGCCTGGCTCCTTGAGACTCCTCCAGCTCAGAATCGTCTAGTAAATGTAACGCCTTCGGCACGTCGCTCGGCTCAACGACCTGTTGATTCTTACCGAATATACTAAAAGAAGTAGTCGGTTAATTCAACTTTCGTAGCAAACTGTGAGAACAACCATGCACCATTAACTACCAGTTACCAGCACAAAACACGCACAACACAAATACTTAACGCAAAAGCATTCTCAAAGAGGATTTGAGATTGTTGGGACTTACCCCCACGGCACCACAATCGGAGAGTACCCAAATAATGGGCCACCCTGTTTATGGAAATTGCGTGGAAGACTTGTGCTACGAAATCTGTATACAGGGGGGAAACGGGAATCCCACGCGCACAAATTGCACACAAACGTACGTGATTAGTGTTTTTGTTAGTCGGGAATCAGAAGAAACAGACAAAGAGAGAGAAAGAAAGATAAGTAGCGAGTTGGTTGACAAGAGACGAGCGATGCGCACGAGGGCTTGCTTACTTTGTGCCGAGACTCCTGCACTTCCTGTGCCCAGGTATGAATCTGCTACCCGCGGTTACGGCGTGCAACCTTAGGGAACCACTTGAAGCCTTCGCCGGTGATAGGTTCAATGATGCTATCGCTGTGGCGTCCACGATGACGGACTCCTTTGAACTGCAGCTGGAGGAACTCGGCGGCGGCGATGGCGGTTCCAATTTCAAGGACAACCTGCACAATCGTAAACGTTTTAAACTCAATGTTCTCAATTCCAGCCTCCACCAATTCACTTACTTGTATTGATCATCTTCCACGAACTTCTGCAGCTCCTCAATGTATCGTATAGAATGCAAATAATCTCTGACGTGCAGCAAGACGGCCAATTGCGAGTAATTAGAGTGTTGGTAATTTGAGATTATCCTCAGGATGTTGTTCATCTTCAAGCTACGCTGTTGCGACTCCAAACCACCGGAGTGAGGATGAGCCATGTCAATGTAAACTAAATCAGTCAGGTACAAGCCTGAAATCGAAAAGGAAATGTTATCTCGGTTCACAATGTAGCTAATCAAAATTAGTTGTACCTAAATAGGGGATGCAGGGTAGCTTTAAACTTTCAATGTGGCTCCTCAGATTGGACCAATTGTTGTTGTCGGAGAAGACCTCGGCGAGTTTTTCGAATGATTGCCTATCTTTCTTGGACAGATACGCCCAGGTCTTTGACAGCCTGTAGACGGAGGCACTTTGCAAAGCTGAGATTATGGCGAACAGCGAGTGGAGGTTGTTCAGTTCGTACAATTTTTTCGCGATTTTCACGAAGTGCCCCAGAATTTCGGAGCGTTGTTTCGCTGTTGCCCCGGAGAGTATTTCCTGCACAGTCCAAAAACTGACCTACGGATGAAACACATACTTCATTAATATTTTAGCAGTCACAGTTATAGCAAAATCAAATTATATAGTGCAAAAGTTAGAAAGGAAAGATTTGCATTATATTTTTAAAGGATCTTGAAAATAGTTTAATTATTAATAATATATAATAATTTTGAGCAAAATCAATTAATTTGTTAAAGCGGTAATTATAGTTGTGTTTAGATTTCAAATGGAATGAGTAAATATTATTAAACTATTGAACCCAATAAAAATATAATTGAATGATTATTTAATGAAGATGATACGAAATGTGATCAATGCAATTGAGTTTTGCAATTGTAATTACATGATTGAACCGTCGCGTGAAGGCGACGATGTTGGGGGCAACGGTGAGTTTGTTCTTCTTGTTCCAGGCGCAACTCGTCAATTCGTCCGGTTGTATGTGGAGGAAGGGCGGCAAATCGAGGAGAGTCACTTGATTCGCCAACTCTTCAGGACTTATACGTAGCACATCGAAGATGGGACAGCTGTAGTTGCGCGCCGAATTTGGCAAACTCTGAGTCTTCACGCTGGCAGGTACTGCGGCAAAGGAGGTGCTGCTGCTGAAGGAATAAACACAACATTTTAGTTTTACTTCTTATGCATTTGCGCTTACTTAAATACCTATAATTGTAATAAGATTCCTGGGGCGGCCCGGGACCTCCTGATACGCTCTTCGAGGAAACCTTGCGCTCGCGTTCGCCGGAACTTCCGCTGGAGCACAAAAACGTACCCTTTTTGGAACTTCCACCGTCTTTGTAATCTTCATCCTGGCTCTGCACAAAAAAAATAAAAAATAGAATAACCGCTATAGACAAATCTGGCTCAAGCACAAAAATTCAACGAGCCAGACATGATTTAAAAAATAAAATAAGTAAAACGATCTATCTGCAGTTACTACAAAAAGATTTTATTTTCCACCTTTTATTTCAAAATTCACAAAGAAGACTTAAACACCTAAAAAACAATGTGTTCTTTAGTTATAATTTTAAAATTAGTATAATTTCAAACAAAAATTCAAATCAAGCTTTATTTACTGGACAAAAACTATTCTTACAGAATTTTGTTATTTATCTATATTAATAGTTTTAAGCTATATTTTAAATAATGTAGCGAATAAATGGGCAAATAAATTATTATAAACTTCAAATAAACAAATTTTAAAATATGCTATAATTACATTTTATAATACATTAATTATCAATAGAGATAAAAAAATAACTGAAGTATTCAAGTAGAAGAGATTGTAAAAGAATATCGATGATTAAAAATTAAATTATTCAGATTAAAAAACGGATAATGTGTATGTTATGCAATCTTATCTGGTTTATCTACTTAAACTCAAAGTGTAGAATTAAATATTTTGGAAAATATAAGCTGACACAATATGCATTCATTCATAAATAAATCATTTATTATTATAAATAATAATAGCCCTATGTAACATTTATACTTTATTATTATTGTTATATGAATATGGTTTTAGTTGTAAATATAATCATTATTATTAATAAATTAATGTTTGTTGTAATAGAAATTATAATTTTAAACAATATGATCAAATCGGGGAAAGTAAAAGTTATACGTGCAACTTCCTAGAATACCCAGAAGTGACAGTAATGTGAAAGAGTAGCAATAAGCAATTAGGTAACTCTATCTGAAATGTTGGCACTCACAAGAAAATAATTTACTAAAATTAATATAAAATCTAAAGCTCTTTCTGCAAGAAGGTTATTTAAACTGCAAACACAAACGAATCTTGGCAGTAAAAATATTTAAAAACTAATAAGTAGATTGATTTATGCAATATTAGTGCTGATAAGGGGAAATCATTCCGTGCTAAATTTAAAAAAGTGATAATCTATGAATGTGCAATAAATTAATTATATGCTATCAACGATTTTCTTTAGAAGAAATTAATTAATTTCACATAACTCATGTAAATCTGTAGCAGTACAAATTGTAATATTATGTAATTAACATGGAACTAATTAAAACAAGCTTGAGAATAGCTTCTCACAAATTATGTGTATATTTGTAACCATAGGGACTATGATACATTGTCATTACAAATAATTAAAAACTGTATCTTAATAATATTAACTAATAATATCTAATCACTTACAAATGATTATACGAAAATTCGGATGGATTTAACTAATTAAATCAATAAATATCAAATATTCATTCAAAAAGGCTTAAATAAACATGCATCTATATAGAACGAACAATGAGATGTGTTCCTATCTAGAGACTAAAATGAAACCTAATTAAATGCCACGGGAATCTGCCAAATTACTCTCGAATGTCCATGTTGAACTGACTTCTACAGTAGTAATAGATAAAAGTGTAAAAAATATTTTAATCTTAATATGTTATAATATATCATCATTCTCCTAGTACAAATAGAAACGATAAATGATAATTGATTACTATAATTAAAAAATCGACGTTTGATACAAGCTGCAAAGAAAACTTCCAAAAGTTAAAATTAAAATATTAAAGTATTTCAACAATTTTTTAATAATACGTTTTTCTTCAAATATGATATTCTCTTAATCTCACGATAAATATATATAAAATTTATTTGCCTACTAACAAAAATAGAGTATGTTGTGAGTATACCTAACAATGCAAAAAAAAATTCTGTCTTAATAAAAAAAATATAGCCCTTATATTGTCGGATAAAACGTTTGAGATATGTCTGTAGGAAAACAATTTGTTTGTATAGTTTTACACAAAGGAATACGGATACTGTTAACGTGCGACAGTGAATAATAAATGATTTAGTTATCACATAATTCATGCATTTTCTTGTCCATCTATGATATTACATTTTGGATTTCTTATTTAGTTTGATACTTATTACACATGCCATATTTTTGTGTTTATACATAAGTTATAAAATTAAATTAATGAGAACTACCAACAAGAGGTGTTAAACTAATAACGATGATATTCAACGCATATATCTCACTCAATGGAAAGAAGCTCAACTTATTGTAATTTCCGGAAAACCACCAGAAGAAGTAACATCATATAAAGTAATAAATCTAATAACAATTATATCCAGTTTTCAGAAAAATTACTACTAAAAAGTATGAACCCAATACTCCAGGAAAACAATATATTCCCGAAATACCAATTTTGATTTCACCGGTAGTTAAAGTAATCACCATCGATCTTGAAGAAAACAATGCTGCTTTGCTACATTTTTGGATATCTTGCAGTCTTCGATAAAGTATAGCATCTTAGACTGCTTTATAAAATTATAAATATACTTCCATACCCTTTCTTCCAAATTATAAAATCTTATCTGACGGATACATTTTTCCGTATAAAGTTCCAAGAAGAAAGCACCAACCTATTTCCAAGTTGATCTGGAGTACTACAATGAAATGTACTATTCTGTATCTTATTTTTACATCGCAGCTCACAACACCTAATACAATAATTGTTGCAACATTACATTAATGACCTCCGATAGTAATCCGGAAGTTGCATCGCAAAACTTGCAAAGAGAACTAAATCAGCTTGAACTCATTTTACCTTTAAGATGAGGAAGAAAACATGTCCACCAGTAACATTAAATAATAAAGTACATATTTTTTCATGAATTTTGATAGAATCTAATGATGCAAATCATCACGAATTTTTCAGCAAACAATCTACCGTGTAAAAACAGGTTTCAGTGTATATAGTTTAATAGAAAAACACTTTTCAAGTAAATTAACAGTAGATAAAGTATTATTATTTTTAAATAAAATGTCTAAATGACTAAACAATAACCAGAGGTTCTCAACCTTTGGGTTACATTTTGCGAAATGACACCTTCCACTTTGTATCAACAGTTACTAGGTGGAAAAATCAAATCAAATGCTAGGTCGCAGTACAATTGCAAACAAATATGTTGGGTAGTGGTAGCAAATACTTTAGTTTTGGTTACAAACTAGCTTAACTTTAATGTTATATTAATTCAAAAAATATATAGCCATATAAAAGCTAGTTAAGAAGATACTTTTGATTAGTATCAATACCGTCTATCTAAGAAGATACCAACATTTTACACTTTAAGCGTAAAATATGTTATATACGTAAAAATCTAAACATCTTAAATAATATGTCTATTGCCAAAATAAATAGATAACATCTTCTTTTCATTTTAGATATTACGTCTTTAGTACTTACATTAGAGGCTTTTAGTTTGGTGAAACTTTCCCCAGAAATATTCCTAGGAATCTCCGAATAGCGAAGCATCTTCTCATGACCCCTGACCACCTGAAACAAGCAAAAAAAAGAAACGGATAAATGAATTGCGGCTCCGATAAGACATCGACTAAAAATAAATAATATGTTCATTATCAAGCACAATTAGCACGCTCATTGCGTAACGGGGCAATATATTTAGTTACGTACGAGAGTCAGTTATCGGTTAATTCAAATGTAATTAGTTTAGTGGCGTCATCGATTGCTGCGCAATTATACTAGGATTTAGCAGAAGAATTGTTAACGCGATTTAAATAAGTATTGAGCAAGATACAAACTGGAAGTTGCAAGAGAGCACATACCGCCGCCCTGATGATTTTCATGCACCAGATGATAAAAATGTCATTGTTCGCGACCATGTCTTCAGGATTCACACTTTCCCACAGCAAGTAGAAGTTAACTTTTCCAACTTTGGCGACGTCCCTTCCCGCTTCCACCATTGCAAGTAGAACGTGACGACCGGAGATATCCGAATGAATACATTAAAAGCGTTATTGTTATGAAACGAAGAACATTCTCTCTTTTTCCATTATTTTTCGTTTTTCAGCACGTTTCAGAAACACAAATACGGCCTAGTTCACCTGCACGTACGTGCGCTTGCCGTGCATCTATGTGGCACTGAGCATTTCCGCAAACCTTAAATTGGATTAGGACATTCTGGATAGGGGGAGGAAGAGCGCAAATCGCACATCTATAAATAACCGTGACAGTTTAAATACAATATATAAAAACATGGAAAATAACTTTATAAGAAAATAACAACAACAAATATTCCGCGTATGATATAATCGCGCAGCTCGACGAAAGGAAGACGTCATTAATCAGCGAAATATAATCGAAACAATACTTTCATTGTGTTGACTCATTTCCATCCATCTCTTTCTCTATATGCTCTTGTTGCAAATAGATGATATAAACAGAAACCACGAAACCATAAGTCGATATCGCATGTTGACATTTCGGTTTATTGCAGCTGAAGACGTAATTTCTTCTTAGTAACAGAGATTACGCTGTGCTGAGAAACAGCCGTTTGTCGAATAGGCATTTTACATTTGCAAAGAAACGTTCCATTATCAATTCATACTTGAGCAAGCGCTTTTCAGAGAGCGAAAAAATGATAAGAGCATCTCAATATTTTTTTCGAGATTGTACAAAAAAAATCGTTAAATATAAACACATATGGGTCAAGGATACGAATGCTAGCACATATTTTTATTTAAAAAATAATACAACATGGACAGTTAATTAATTATTAAACATATTATTTCCCACTTGGATTTAAATTATTTGCAATGTTTCGAAACCTGATATTATTGATCGTACTGTAGTAAATAGTGGATCTCATTAAATTTTGAAATATTACATAAGAAAATTCACAATCATTTGCAATTACAATGAATTTTCATTGTCATTTCATTGTTATCACAAATAAAAATTTCCTCTCTATTGTTTCCAGTATATTACATTTTTATCTATATATAATTTAAGAATTTATTTTTTAGCTTTTTTTGTAATTGCACTTAGAAATTGCCACTTATTTCTATGTTTTAAAATAATTTTTGTTATTCGTAAATAATTTCTGTTCTCAAATTTTAATTAATAAATTAAAAATATCAAGAACTTTACAAGTTTATCTTTGTCCTACATTTCATTTTTGCCATTTTTAGTGCCGATAACCGGAAATTTCAAATCGAAATAGTAAATTTTAAGATTTTATTACAATTATAAGTAGTCAATTAAGAATAGTAATACACTTCTAAAATATGGGAAAAATCTAATAAAGAAAACATTATCAACTTTAAAACGAGTACAAATACTTCTTTATATATTTTTCTCTTAGAATATCTACATTGTGTAGAATACAAGAAACAAATAATTCGTTTTGATCCATTTTGATTATGTATATTTGAACATGCATTCGCCGAAAATCCAATCACATAACGTAAATAAATAACTACATATCCGCCGTCTCGCCTACATTTCTGAAAGAACAAGAAGCTCAATACCAAGAACGGTTTTCGCGATTCAATCCACGACTGACAGTTTCTGGCGTCTGGCCAAAATTACTTCAAATATTTGGGTCTCATGAATAATATTTCCATTGTAAACATTTCACTCTTCCACGTATGCTTTTTTTTTGTTGATGCCCCATTCCTCTTTCAAATGTTCTGCGGTCTTATATAGTCGAGATGCATCATCATCTCTATCCATCCATACGAGAACTACCTAAGCCTAAGATTTATTTATACGATTTGCGCACGTAAACTCGCATCGCACATTGAAGTGAAAAAATGCGCGCAAAAGGAATTTTCTAAATGAGGATCCATACATAAATGCGATGTTTATGCAAGTAAAAAGAGGCGAGAATATTGAAAGTCTAATAAAAATTGTATAAGTTGTATTGAAAACCTAGTATTAATTCATATTTTTTTGTAGAAAGTAATCATTAAGCAAGTGTTATTTAATTAATTAAAAGTGATTGAATATATTCTACCCACATCCCTATCAAATACTGTAACTTCATCAATTCTTGTATTTAACTTGGATTATGTAACTGTTATAGATTTGCAAAGCACGATTTAAATATTTAAAATGCAAAGAGTTTATCATATTTATTTTTACATAAACTTACATTATTTTAAAATAAATTTGTATTTTCCAGTAGCAAAAAAAAATTTGATTCATGTCTTTTACTTTTACTTATGTACCAATTCATAAATATTTTGTTGGATCAAATGTAGTTTTAAAATAATATTGTTTTTAATAAAAACAAATATTTGAAAATCAATTATTTAGATTTTCTATTATTCCCATCTAAATATTTTTTATTTGCAAATGCTATTAAATTAATGTAACACTTTGACCTATATATAATAATTAAAAAAACCGTGAGACTATAACTGCAGCAAATTAAAATCGTTAATATCTAATACTAATTAATTGCACAAGCTGTTACATCTGCAGTACTATCTCCAGTTCGTATAAATTAATCGAAGAGAGTGGAAAAGCAATTTCGCAACGCAATTGCGAAACCATCTGCGCTATGCAAATCGATAGGAAAACGCACTTTAAATAGATTTATTGCATCTTCATCTGTATGGGAACCGATAAAATAAAAACTAGTTTAAGTCATAAGAGAAGCGAGGCGAACCAGAAAGATCAATGTTTTATGAATAAGGAACTTGACCTGAAATTTTGAAATTGAGCAACACCGTCTTATCGATTTTATCTGGTAGATAATGAAAAATAGAGAGAGGAGAATCAGTTTCTACAGATTTCCCCAGGTTTCGACTATCTATTTACACTATTATTACAATTTCAAAGTCAATGTCAGTTTTATTTTTAAGTTTGTTTACTCGAATTAAAAGGAAAGAGACATATATTATAGTTTCAGCAAGGTCCGTTGCGAGACGTTATTAATTGTGGAAGCAGCTAATAAATAGATACACATGTTCGAAATCGTATTTTGCTGCTCGTAAATCATTATACTTCTTCTGCATTACAAAATCCTGATAAATGCGGTGTAATAAACTTTCATCAACGAACAAATATTGTTCGCTCTTGCTTAATACGATGAAGATTAAGAGCGTTTATTGATCTATAAACATTACATATCAATCACTGTTTCTGGATCAGAAGGATCAATATTGAAACAATAAAGAAGAATTCTATCCCATGACTTATAACCCGCATTTCTATTGAATACAAAGGAATAATGAAGCGTGAGAAAAACGTGCTATTGTTTAAAATGTAAAGTACGAAACGTCACGTCACCGTCATTTTGTGGATTGTATTTTGTATTGATATAGTTTGGGCAACGTCACGAACCGAATAGAATTTGCAAGAATAATATTTTCGTAATATTAAAAATAACAGTAACTATAAATAAAAAAAAAGTTATTAAAACATAAAATTACATCATTTTATTATGAATGTTTCCTTTTATAATTTTTATTAATAATAATTGCAATAAATAACATAAAAAAAAGAAGTAAAAAAAACATGAATCATTAGAAAGGCGGCTTTATTCCGCCTAATATAATTAATATTTTCTAGAATTTTTAAACATCACAAACAAATATAATATTGTTGATCCCTTTAATTCGAATTGAATTTAATTGCTATTTATATTAATACATTGATAAAAAGATACTCGAAAATCTAAAAACATTTTTAAAATTGATAATAATAGCACGTTCAATAATATTTTGTAAAATTCCATAGATATCTAAACACGGTGTAATTGATTGCATTCCTTTTTTTTTGTTTAAACTTGTAATAATTTGCAAAGAATCTTGTTAGTTCTCTATTTCGGTTCGACATTTGCACCATATTTTAAACACGGCAGACACGTTCGTATTTTAAACAAAAACTGCGCTACAGTCGTGCGAAATGAATTTTATTGGATAAACGTAGGTTTATTTATAAATGCAATATTTATACATTCATTTCATTTTCAGCGAAAATATTTTACTTGGATTACGAGTTTCTATCGAATCGTTAAAACAAAGTTACTAAAACTATCAGCCGTACATAATAAACAATCTGCAAGCCAAAAAATGAGAGTTGGTAAATGTCAAATGGTTGAGAGATTTTTGTAATTCTATCGAGATTGAAATTAGGCGCGTGCTTGTAGAAGAATTCACTCACTAGACGCGATTTGATTGGACAGTGAAATGTGCATGGGTGGAGGAGAGACTGTCTACGTGTTTGTGGCCTTAATTATAGAAGTTGGATCTTTATCAAATCGTCCCACAAACGCGCGATCTACAATTGACAATAGATGATAATTCATCCTTCTTTAGAAAAAGTTTGGTTCTAATCAAATAATTTATGTCAGTACTATCTTGAAGATGGATGAAATGGAATGCATTTTAGTTTTTGATACTTTTCTATTACTGAAAAGCCAAAAATTCCACTAAAGCAATAATTATGTTTAGGCAGAAGTTGCTTCGCTGAAAAAACTTTGCAAAAGTGATTTACTAAGATTAGAGCTGGTGATTTCATCTTTTTTCAATGTTTGTTACTAATACTAATAAAATAAAGAGTTAGATCGAGAATAACACGATTCGTGAATTAGTAGATATTAAAAAACATCCATAAGCATTTTTTGAAACTTGATTACAAAAGTATGAGTTCCGCAGAATTTAACGAACAAAAATCACGTCAATAGTAATTTGACTATCCAACAAAAATTGAGAGTTATACACCACCAGACAGTACCACTTTCCACACGAGTTCTTGCAAAAATTGAAAAGTTTCGAAAGCAAAAGGGAAAAAACAGATCTTTTTTCACGATTTTTTTAATCTAATTTATGCATCAGGCTTGTATAATATTCTGAGTTAATTCTTTTAACTTTTTCAAGATAATTTATTAACAAATTTCCATTTGCACCCCAAAAACTGATACCATAACCTTGTGTCGCTTTTAAAACTATATTTAATGCCTGGATTTTTTTTTCATAGAAAACGTTTTGAATTTTCAGATTATGGAATGTTTCAGTTGCGTGAAAGATGAAGAAAGGTGTATAGATTAAAATGATGTATTTATATTAAAAAAATGTATAGCGAGCTTTACGGACGACAATAAAATAAAATGAAACATTTCAGCTAAGTTATCAAAAATACGACTGGACAAACCAATGAATTTTAAGAATATGGAATATTTCAGTTGCGTGAATGATAAAGGAAGATGTATAGATTAAAATGATGTATTTATATTTAAAAAATGTTAACAAGCTTTACGGACGACAATAAAATAACATGAAACATTTCAGCTAAGTTATCAAAAATACAACCAAAAAAAAGAAGTTATTTCAAACATTAAAAATATTGTAGTCGGAAACATTTAAAAAAACAGACATTATTCTCATAAATGAAGATTTTTTTTCAAATCTATTGCAGTTATATTTAAAAGTAGACCTTAAGTTTATACAACAAATTTTCTAGAAGATAAAACTGAAATTGAAAATTACAATGTTAAAAACATCTTTAAAAAGAATAAAGTATATATTTAAATTATGCTTCATTTTTAGGTACAAATTTTACGTATTCATTATCAATAGTTATAAAAATATTCATTTATATTTTATAATGTAAAAAAAAGCTTTTTGCTATTATAAAATAAAACATATTTGTCTTTTAAATAAATATGTTCCAAATCATCTAATAATATCAACAAAAAAAATACTAAAATCTGAACAAGCAAAACAGTTTTAATATTGTCAGAAAAGTTTAAATCATCTAGTAATATCGACAAAAAATACTCAGGTCTAAGGAACTTTGTAAACCTATATCAATTTTGTCAAATCAACTAGTAACTACAACAAAAAAAATACTTAAGTCCAAAAACTTTGTAAAACTATTTCAATATTATCAGATAAGATCAAATCATCTATTAACATCAACGAATCACAAACTCAAGTCCTAAGAACTTAGTAAAACTAATTCAATATTGATAAGTTAAGATTGTATTTCTCAATAAATAGTATTCAGTTTAAATAACAATAATAAGAATTTACAGTAGACTTTGGGCAAAAAAAACTTTCGTCAATAGTAACAGTTTTTTTCTATTTTAGTTCTTATCTGGTTGTGTTTCTGTTGAAATATTTATTACTATTACAGTCCAAAAACATTGGACTTTACATAATTTAATCGTGACGAGACAAAAATTAAGTCCAATGGAAAAACTATGCCCAACAAATAGATTTTCTAATATCGACAACAGCAATTCTTCTTTCAAATACATTCTAATCTAAAACAATTAAAACATAATGATTAAGACATAAATCCGTTTAATTGTCGGCAATTGCAGAGCACGCAATATCAACACGCATTTTTGTGACCAGCAAACGATTAATTAAAAACTTTCAACGAACGTGCACTTCTTCGATAGAGCCCAGCTAGCCTTAATGCAGAAAATTCCTTAGAAACTCACTATTCCGAAATGGTTATCTGCTTACGGATCACGCTGTGAAACTGTGAGAAAGTTCAATTAACATTTTAAAGCAGCCTATAAATAAATCCACAGAACCGCAATTATTAATGATTAATTAATTTACAATTAATCGTAAACGGTTAACCGTTTAATATTATTTACATGTTTTTTTTTTTGCAAAAATTTCTTTTTTAAATCAAACATTGATATTGAAACATTTAATTTTACTAAATAAAAGAATATTATGAAGTCTAAGATTTAAAATAAATATATTTTCGTTTCATAATTAACTCGAATAAAACTATTATAATCTCCGAACGTTGCTTTACTTTCCATTTTATGTATTAGTTCATTTTGAATAAATACAAGAAAATCTTCTACATGTAAAAGTCATTGAATATATTGTTTTATTTATATCACAGATTATATTAAAATTTGATAAATTTTTGATAAATTTGAGTAATTTTTATTTTAATACATATTGCGGTTAAATTTAGCTAGTTTATAAAAACTACACTGAAATTAACCAACGAAATTATTTATTTTACATACCTCGTGAAATGTACATAAAAAAGCTTTTGGTTAATATAAATATTTAGTCTTATATAAAGTCAAGTTAGGTTACGGGTTATTTTATTTTTATCAAATATACACTAATATATACTAAAGTTTATGTAAAATCTAATTATTTTTAAAGTTAAATTTATTTAATATTGGTAGACATTACTTAATATTGGTAAAACATTGATCAATTGGATAGTTATAGTGCACATAATAAATATTGTTAATATAGAAACAAATATTTGAAAATTAAATTAACAATAATGAATAATCAATTTCGCCTATATTTCAGGACTATTTGAAACCGGTTGAATTGCGGACTTAAAATTGCATAAAAGTAAACATCTTTTTGACATAACTGTATAAAAAACGACCATAAATAAATTAGTAATTTTTATAATTTAGTTTAAATTTTCTCAATTAAAATTTTGTTAGTTTTGAAATTTTCAAACCAGACTATACTGAATCCGGACTGATTGAGAGGTAAAGCTGTAATAATTGAAGAAATTAATATAAAATTTTCGAAATTAATTATCAATATATTTGTTTAACTCATAATATTAAAAGCAAGTAAGCAATAAATATTAAGTAATCAATTTAATCATATCAATATGCTATCTTTAAATCATTATAGACATTAATATACAATTGAATAATATAATGAAAATATTGCTGCGAATCTATTACTTAATGAAAAGAACTGTAAATAATTTACAGATAAAGTACATATTGTATTTAATTATATTAACTATAGTATAAATTAAATGTTCTACTTGCGATATATTACAAACGTTATAACGAAACAGAATGCACATCGTCTTTGTTTTACTGTAAATAATCTCACCATACTAACATATTTTCCATAAAATTGTCCGAGCGTTAAGACCATCACCTGTGGATAATAATAATAATACAGCGAAACACGCGCGCGAGAAGAGAACGACGTAAACCGGGACGACGGGACGGTGCTTTCGTGCCGCTGCCGAGAGTCAAACTGAACCCGAACAACGAGTCGGATAGCCGAGGCGTACAAAATAATGAACTAATTGCGGCGCATTTGCGCAAAGTGTTTAACTATCAGAGCGGTAACTAAATCTAATTGCATTGGTGGAGAAAGAGGATGGTCATGGAGAAATTACGAGGAAATAAATAAATAATATATTTCATTTGCATAGCTAATGATTTACTATGGTTTGAATGAAATTCATTATCAGCTTCAGCCATTCATTCACACGATTTATTTATATGTGTAAATAATTTAATGTCCTAATATTTATAACTGAAATACTAAGACATATTATGCAATTTTACAAAAGGATTTAACTTTTATATATTGTAATATTAATAATTAACAAATAAGTAGGAGCCAATTCTCGGCATAAGCTTTATTTTAGTCATATTAAAAATGTATTCCCATTTTTACTTTTAGTTGTGATTTTTAGTAAAAAGAAGAAAACATTTTTGCTTTGGTCAAAAATTCAATTAAAATATTAAAATAATAACTATAGAAAATAAAAATATTTTAATTATATGTTTCGATACTTTTATTCTAATAAAATATAAATACATGAATATTTAACTTATATTTACAAACCAGTTTGTCACCGGTTTGCCATTGAGTTAACACGTTTGGTATCATTTTGAAGCTCTGTTAGGAATCTTTCTGTTCTGTTTATTTTTGTTGGCTTATAGTAAAAAATGGAAATACAAGAAATTGAAAAATCACATTATTGTATTTTAAGCAAAGTGCAATGTACTTATCCTGTAATCAGTTTACAAAATAATGTAGTTTTACATGCGGTATATTTAGCTAATATTATATCAAGAAAAATAATAATAACTTATTACGTTTTAATATAAATAGTATGTTTTATTTAAATTCTACTTGTGATGGAATTTTCCTAGGGCCAGGTAGAGAGTACCCTTAATCTGTACCCTTCTGAGAACCTTTCCTAAAGTAACTACAGAGAAGAGTGATAACGCAAAATTTGCATAAGATCCGCACGGTTGGAACACAACAATCTTTTCCCTAAGTAAATAACTTGCCAGAATGTCCAAACAAAGATAGTCTTCACAACGTTAATCGTTGCTGCATCTGGTACCATCCATGAAACTCATCTCCATAGGACTTAAAAAAGGCATCAACATGAAACATTTATTCTTCAACTTTGACAGTACCAATACTGGTTATATTATCTGTTTCTAGTTATATGCCTTTTAGTATAGAAAAAAGGCATAGGTGAAGACTGTTGTTATTGACTGGACACAACTTGGTTAAAATGCAGAAATGATCCAAGTGTAAAAAGTCGTTGTTTTCAAAATTTCTAACAATAATACATACTAAATGGATGAGATAAAGTTCTCATCGTAGAAGTTATCACTTACATCTCTAGTTATGTTGGCTAAGGTTCCTGGAAGTGAACCCAGTTCTTTATCAACATATGTAGTTCCATAGATGGAAAATTTAACCATATTATAACTAGTATAAGGTAAAGCGGAAAGAAATTACATTTTTTTAATGCGACAAACAAAGCAAAAACTGTACAATATTAATCAGTTAAATATTATCCGTTCTTATCTATGATCCTTCCTTTTTTTTTTTTTTTTTTTTATCACTTATTCTTCAACTTTGACAGTAGCAATACTGGATAGTTTGTCGGTTCCTTCAGTTATCTTCATTTTAGTATAGAAAAAGGTATAGGTGAAGATTGTTGTTATTAGCTGGTCACAACTTTGTTACAATGCAGAAACGATCAGTGTACAAAGTTTTAGTTTTCTAGATTTCCAGCAATAATACATAATAAATGGTTGTGATAGAGTTCTCATCGTAGACGTTTTGATAATGCTGATATTGTAGAAGCTGCGTTATCACTTACATCTCAAAATATAGTTATGTTGGCTAAGGTTCCTGGAAGTAAACCCAGTTTAAAATTACATTTTTTAATGCAACAAACAATTAAAAACTGTATAATATTAATTAGTTAAATATTGTCTTATCTATGATCTTTCTATAAAGTTTTTTAATACGTCTTTTATAACACTCTATCGGTTTTTCATTAATATATGACCCATCATTTAGACGAACTTGTTGAATATTTGTAAAAGAAAATATCTTCCAGCGATGTTCTATCGACTTGAAATGTAATAGACCGAAGGTCCAACATCAGGTGATTATGTTGCAGAACTTCTAAATATTATTTTTTACTCCAAAATCCTTCCTGCGTGTGGTCTTGCATCATGATGTGGAATTCTAAAATTCGTGTATTCACCCAAATACCAATTTGATTGTTGATTCGGATTCCATCAATAAGTTTAAGAGTATTCTCATAGATTTTAGAAGGTCTCTTACTTTGGTTTATCAACTATTGTACTTTTGAAACCTTATAGCACTTTTGAGCATTCAAGATGTCTCCATAAATATCGCAGATGGTCTGAGTAGTTTTATTGATAGTTTCATTTGATTTCAATCAAATAAAAAATACAGCAAATATGACTTCAATCTTTTGCATTTTCATTTATTACTGTGCCTAAATTTTTCAAAATTGATAGATTCCTAATAGAGCTTTAAAACGATATCAAACGCGACGTGTTAACTTAATAATAAACTGGTTTCAAAATGACGCAACAAAAAATTACATTTTTATTTAATATCAACTAAAACGTATTTTAATGAATAAATAGGCTATAGTATTTTAATAAAAAAAAGGTGGCAAACACATTAAACACAAATAAGTGACCTTCGTGACGGAACACTTATAATTATTTTCTCTTATGCAATTTACTAAAAGCACCAAACACATTTTTTAATTAACAGTTGTTGAATGAAACCATGTGTTCGTTTCGCAATGCAATGAGCATCTAACAGTCACTCAGCTATTAAGTTTTCTTTTCTTCATAGGCGTCGAAAACAGTTAGTCGACTGCATTTTATATAACTGCATCCATGGAAGAGACGATCGTTTAATTTAGCAAATTATTAAACCAAATGGCGCATCGCTAATTACAGTTTAAGCAGAGCAAACAGTCCATCATTGTTTCTAATAAATCGCCAATAAAACCCATTACGATTTATCCACACACACATTCTGTTATTCATCTTTCCAGGCCAAGAAAATCAATTAGGAAATAAGTGTTATGTAATTTCAAATAGCGGTATGCGAGCATTTTTTTCTCCGTTTCTCTTCGGCCGCTCTTTCTAAAATAATAGATCCTAAAGGTGGCCGGAGGACTTTTCTGGCAAATTATATTTAATACAAATACAAAAAAAACGTGATTATTCTATGGCACAAATAACTGTTGTGAATACGCACAGAGTATTTCCAATAAGGCCAAAGTTTGAAATGCGGATTGGGAATCGTTTTGAAAACAAGAGTCTTAGAATTAGACAGACAACTCTATTATTAGAGCGGTAAAAGTTATTGAACGAGGATATTGACTTAAGGCCAAGAACATTTCGATCGTACACATTTGCTACGAAGTGAATGCCGGCTGCCGATCATCGCGTAAGTTTCAAGACTTCAACAATGAACTACTGGAAGTACGCTAATGAATCAATCAACTTAAAACAATTAGCGCGATATCTAGTTATGAACAATAAATCAAAAACAAACAATTCGAGAAATAATTGCAATATTCAATTAATCTTTGAACGTTCCGTAAATTATGCAGCTTTCATTTGCAATTATGAACTGAAATGAATATTATACGAGTAATTATCTTAATGTCTCATTAAAACTAAATTAGGTTCGAATCGTTTTAACCTTTGCTTTGTTAGATTCACTGGCAATGGGAATTAAGTCTATCTTTATATTTCCTGGAGAAAGCAGTGATAACCTATTATACGTTTTCATCTGAAAGGTCTTGTTTGATACGCTAAATTGTTATTATATTTCGTGCACTCAATGAAGAGAATATAACATTTGTAGAGTTCAAATATTGATAACAGATACTTGGAAATATTAAAAATTACACAGAAATACATACAAAATAAGTGATTATTAATTTATTAATAAAGTGAAAGATAATATAATTAGAATGGTATTTAGGCTAATAGATCAACATACTAATTTTAGTTTCTTAAAAATATTGACAATAACATATTATAAATGCAATGCATTTTCACTTTAATTTAAAATTTTAATATTTAGTACACAAATGTGAAAAGAAAGTATTCGAGTATACAATTCTCGTTTTAGTGCAATCATTAAACAAATATGTACACATCACAAACTATTTGATAACTACTGTTGAATCTTGTTCCATAAATTTTTAAAGTTTTCTTGTATAATCTAAGAAATTCCTCAAAAGTGAATATAAAAATAATAAAACTAATATAATTCCTAGATTTATTTAAATATTTAAATTATACCCGTATTTTATTTTACCATACACGATGATAGATGAGGAAGTTTATAGAAACAGTACGCAAAAAAAATATTTAAAGTTTAAACATAGTATCCGCTTTACTCGATGCATTTAATCACATGTTTTGCAACAATATTTACTTCCGGCAAACAAATATTGTCCAAACTCTTGATATAAATTTACAGCTACAATTAATTTATTTCTTATTCAAGGTTTTTCATTTTTCATCCATTTCTTAACGAAATTAATTTTTAAAATTCTACTTGTTTTAGTTTTAAATAAGTAAAAGTATGCTCGAAGTCAGAAAGTAAATGTATTATTTAGTTGACAAGTGCAACTATTTAAACAATTGAAATCAAGTATGCGTGGTAGCAGATTAATAAATCATTGCGTGAAATTGAATGGCGATTAGAATGAAACGGAAATGGCGAAAACGGAGTCTGCTTCCTGCGATTGTTCCGTTCTGTCCGTACGCAATGACAATTTTATCTTAACAAACAGAATGAAATAACAACAACGACAACAAAAAGGAGCAGAACGAAGAAGCGGTAGGCAGAGAAGTCGCGACGGACTTCCTGTCTCGATTTATTCGCGTCTGTTCTAAAAATACGCGATTTCCCCCCTTATTACCAAATTATGGCATGCGAGAAGCCAGGAATAAGATGCGACAAAGAAATCCACAAATAGCAGTTTCAACTAAGATTACACCTAGCGGGTAATACGTTATCCGTTGGACGCTCCGCAACTTCAATTTCTAATGGTATAAATCTTGCGCTTTAAGAGAGTGAAAAAGAGAAGAACGAAATAACGCGTAGACTGGCACATACAGGTAGTTAAAGTAAGTGCAGGTGGTGCGAGAGCAGGTGAAAACTGATATAAATCGTTTCGTTTTCGGAAAGTTTGACCTCAGGATACGGGGATCATTGGCCCCCATTTTGTGTATGGGGGCACAAATAAATCGATAACAACGAAGTTACGTCTCTAAGTGGTGGTAACTTTGGATGCGAAATGGTAAGAGCACCGCGGGAAAACGGAACACAAACAACAATCGAGCTATTGAATTGCACATACAAGTCGCATAACATAATGACCGAATCCTTGAAATGAATGCAAAAGAAGGAAGAGGAAAATAACAGGAAAAAATATGCGCGACTAATAAATTAGTCGTAATTAACAGCGACGACTGAACGTAATTAATTTGATGAGAGGTCTATATTACTGCGTTACATATTACTTTACAGATATGACATAACGCGCAATAAGTTCTAAATAGGATATAATTAAAATTCTAGAAATAATCGTAATAATTCGATTCAAATTTATATCTGAGCCAAATATCAAGCTCGAAACTGTAACAAAAATAAAATAGTATCAATATGATGTTTATGATAATTAAATTACAAAACATAAATGCAAATCGATATTAAATCACACGATCGTCTATTGAACTAAACAGAGTCAATACAAAATAGAACTTATCAGATATTAGATTTCCTTAATGATATAATGATTTCTTTCACATAAATATCATTAACAAACATTAATTTGTTAATGTAAATATATACTTAATTTTAAATTAATAGTTGACAGAAATACTGCCCAGTGCAAGCGATGATTATTTTAAATGTTATGTTAATTTGTATATACAGTATTTATAAGAGACTTCTACAGTCGATACGCCTTTTTATATAAATATATTTATAAGTTAATATAAACATTAAGAACAAGATGTAAACATTCCTATCAATATAGAACAATGCAGACTCTCATGAATACTCCGAATTGAAGTACTTTTATAAACATATAAGGAATAATCCTAATCGATACACTTTTTTCATATAAAAAAATGTAAACATAACCAGCCAGTCCAAATTCCTTAGTTAAGTCGCTTAATCATCAATTATAAATAAAGCATTTACCGCACAATAATAATAATTTAGTTCGTAACTAGAATATGTCTTTAAACTTAGTTTTCCAGCAAGCATCTTAAATGATGAATTAATTATTAATTTTCCAATAATTGAAATTTCACCAAACAAAAAAAACTTGATCTGTTTGATTTACCGTTATCTTTTTAAGTAGAAAAAAAATCTCAAATATTTTTATCAATATTTTTAAATCTTTCGCGGCACACAATTTGGCAGACATTGATTTAGAGATATATCAAAATCCGTTTTTAAACTGGAATCAATACAAATTAATGATACTTTTTAAAAATAGATTTTTTTATCAACAAATTAAGATTTTATTAAAAATTATAAAAAAAAAATATAATATTGATTTAGTATGTGTCTGCTATATTTTTTGCAAAGCTGTCATGTGAACAATGGATTGAGTTACGTCTATTGTTATGAATAAATAGAGACGACATGCATCTCTTTTGCATAATACCAAGATGCATGCACATGTGAATACAATGTATCTGTTCTATTAGATAATTATGTTTTCTTAGTTGTAACTCATTATATAAAAACATAGTTCTTTCAAAATACCGTAGCATATTTGAAAGAAAATAAATAAACGTATTTTATAAGAATATTATATTTAAGAAAAATCTGCAAAGTTAATTATTTTTCGTGTTACGTATTTTTTCTACTTCGAATACCGTAAAAAAAGATTTTAATCGACAACTATTTTATTTATATTTAAATGCACAAATATCACCAAGAATCTTGTTATTATGTTGCCAATCCAGTTATTTTTTCATTAAACAAATTTACAACTTTGTTTGTCTTAAATATTATAATTATAAATAATAATTACGTAAATTATAATCATGTTTAATATAATTGTAAAAAATAATGCGATATTTTTATATCAAGTTTAAAAATAATAAACAGTAATCTCAAATCACCGCGTATTTTATAACTTATTGTTTTTCGTAATAAATTATTAACGTGACAAAATCCAGCCTCAAATAAGTAAGAAATAGAATAATCTAAAAATAATGCTATTAAATCTGTCTCATTTTTTTTTACGAATGTCTGAAATTAAAAAAAAAATTGGCAAATCCACACGTTTGAAAATAGATTTTAGATTCCAATCAATTAATCTTGCAACGACAAATTTATTAACAGTTGTTTCACTTTCAAATGGTTTTATAATCTACATTTTGATATCTTCTATTAATTGTTTCAATTAATCCGTGGTGAGTGGAATGTTTCAGTTTTAATATTGTTTTGCAAAAATAATTAAATTTTCAAAATATCATTTCGATTTAAACAAAACTATTTAAGAGCATAATAGAATTCGTTATATTGTACTTGAAATAGATTCATATATTTTGATTGTATTTTGTAAGCATATTATTAAATAAAGAAAATATACTTTTTTGATTCTATCAATTTTGTTGCTCTAGGATTATCAATTTTCAAAAGAAACTCTATTAAATTTTAATTAAATGCGGCACAATTACATTTCAATAACCAACGGAGAAGAAAATTATATATAAATTAATATTATAATTAATAAAATTTTAAAATATAATTTTAGATATTTTTTTGAAAGAATCACAATAGACCAATACAATATCAATTCCAAAGGGACTATATAGCAATAGAAAATGTTATATTCTAGTGGAATATGATATTATCTGAAAATTGATTTGTCATAAAACTGCAAAAACCTAGAATAATTACCATTCCTTATATTCTTAAACAACATCCACTTTAACTTACGAATTACCATTTATTTGTATTTGTATAGTGATTTAAATAACATAAAAGCATTCCTCAATTCTCAATATTTTCAGAAATCTTGTAGTCAAGTCATTAATATCATTTTGGTAATAACTTCAAATAGATACAGATAATCTAAATCGAGTTTCTTATCGTAATAGGTTAAGTTATTTCAAGAGAAGAACATATTCCAATTTCAAAGGTTTTCTATAGTTTTTATGTTGTTGTTCTGTAATAAAAAAATTGAAATCTTATTTATCTGTATTATTTAAAATTGTATTAAGTTAAAATAAGTTTTAGAACTTTTTTATAAATGTAATTAAAGAATTTCATAAAATTATATACTTTAGGCAGAAAGACTGCGGTTATTAAATAAAAATATGTAAATAAATATTATATATTTTAATTTTTGATTGTATTCTAATAGTATAAGCATAGTTAGATAGCATAAATACATTTTTTTTTACACTTGACGAAACCGCCCAAAAAAAAAAGAATTACCAAATCTCAACTTTTATTTTCGTTCGCATCACGAGATATTTCCTAATTAATTAAGCTTACAAAATCGTATATACATATTAATTCAAATTGAGCTCGACCTAATTACGAGTTCCAAAGCTATTCACGTCGATGTGCTCGAACCATCAAGCGCCGTTCACGCTCGTACTCCTTCATCCGCAACACGAAATCCTCGTACATGCAATTCAGGTAGGAGTGCTTTTCTGGTTTGCAGAAGACCGGAAACGGCCACTTGTCTTTCCGGCACGCCTTGAACTTGAGCAGCTCGTGCGCACAGTAGTCGCGATTCTTCAAAGGAATCTTTGCGGACTCAAGTTCTTCCTGGGTGTGCCTCACGGTACGCGCTTTCCTCGGCCTGGAGAACCCCTCCAACGGATCGTTCTTCGGCACCTCCAGAGGGTGCGGCGTCACTTCCGGATGCATCCACAAATTGTAACCATTCGAAAATTGGCATGTTATGTTTTTATGCACAAAATTGCCCATCACACGCAAATATTTGACCAGAAAAAAATGACACCCATCAATGTCACTTTCATAGTGATCTCGATTAACATTTATGTTTTTTCTTCTACGAATTAAATAACAGGAAACCGTGAAAAAAAAAAGTATACATAGAAACTAAGAATACTCAACTCAAGCACGGGATGTTTATGTTATTCTTTCTGACGAAAATGCAAAACAAATTGGAGGAACCAACCTGCAATGTTTTCATTCAAATCCACAAATAAATACGAAATCGGATGCCTCAACTTCCGACAAGATCGCACGAGAAGCAGAAACAAACGTAAAATAAAAATTGTATCATATAAAATAATACAATTATGCTGCGCGTCCGAGGTTACATTAGAAAGCGGAACCAAAACAAAAAATATTATAACACGTTACACCACAGCGCAATGTATACATATCCGTTTTTTTTTATTCTTACAAAGATATCAAGAAGCAAAAATTTTTAATTATTTTATTAAGCTTATTTTGAGCAAGGCTAGTACTAAATTAAGCATACAGGAAATGATACCTACACTCGCCAATTTTTCACTCACTCTAAAATTGCTTAAATCATGATTTAAGTATGCTACCATAAAATTCAAACAGATTAACTTTTCAGATTAAACATTTAAAATATTATATAGCATTTTTAGTCACATTTTTGAATATATCTCAAAAAGTATGAGGACAAATTTATTAATAATCACGCAAATTAAAAACAGATGTTCACTGTTTAAAACAAGTATAATAATATTATTATAGCATTTGTCATTTTTCTTGCAATTCATTATCAAACTTGAATAAATTTTATTGAAGCTTCAAAAAAGTGTCTTCTCATTTTTTAATATATCTCAAAAAGTATGAAGATAAATTTATTAATAATCACGCAAATTAAAGACAGATGTTCAGTATTTAAAACAAATATATTGATATTATTATAGCATTTGTCATTTTCTTGTAATTCACTGTCAAACTTGAAGAAATTTTATTGAAGCTTCAAAAATTGTCTTCACATTTTAAAAAGTATGGAGACAAATTAATTAATTAAATCGTAATTGCATAATGATATAAACCAAATATTTAAATGTAAACATAAAATATCGTATTTACATTTCACAATAAGTTAAAAACAGAAAACTACAATTTTTCAGCATTATCACTTCGCTATAATCTTTGATACATTTTCCTAAAATATGTATACAATTATTTTTTCTGTATATACATTTCTAAATATTTTTTTATTTTTAAAGAAAAATATGTTAACAGGCTTATCTACCAAGACCAATCAATTTGATTGGTTGAAAACTAGTCAATATTTATTCTCTTAAAATTAAACAGTCGATACAAAGCAGTACATTATTATTAGGTGTTATCAGACACCAAAATATAAAAATTCGATAGTATGTCCTTTAAATTTGATGTTATAAATGTTATTTTGAAGAAATAAAAGTATTTCAATAATGTCAAGGAAATAAAAACAAATATTATTAAAAAAAATAAATAACAGACAAAAATTCTTCCTAATATCATGAATAGGTACTTTATGAAACATAGATACAAAAATATCGACAAAGAAATTATTTTGAATAATAGTAGAATAGAAGATAATCAGAGTAATTTGAAAGACCAACGATTTCAAACACAAAAAAGTACAAATTCGAAATATTTTTGGGTATCAGATTTTAAAAAATGTGAAGAAAGGCTGCATCAACAAATATAATTTCATATTCAGTTTCGAACGTACAAAAGAAATTGCAAAGAAGTAATTGTAAACAAAACTACAACAGATTGTTGTTGGAAATATAACAAAAATATGTATGCGGTAAATGTACATTTAGGAACTTAATACTTGGTAAGAAATATAATAAATAATAGAATATCTTAATTAGAAATCATATATACGTACGTTACATATAAATGCAAGAAATTATATAATTACTTTTTTATTTCATTTTCATAATATAAGTAAATAAATGTTGCAAAAGTTGTTTAATTTATTTACCTTTTTTAGGCGAAAGTCTATATTTTATTTCGATTCTAACATCGCTATTGTAGAAAGAACTGAAAAGTTTTGAAAATTATTATTGTTATAACTATGAATTAAACTTGGATTCACCACTACACCAGAGACGAAAGAATAATCTTAACAATAGTTAAAAACTGTTTCAATTGCAGTAAGAAGGCAAAAACAGTGCCATCAGCAGCAAACTTTTTTCTTCTTCAAAACTTTTCAAACTTCAGGAAATGGCGTATTAGAACCAACGATGACGTGCCCACAGTAATTTCAAAGAACAAAGAATTGCCACATGCGTATCATGTAAAATACGTATACACATCTAGAAAAAATGTTCATTGAAAAAAATATATGAAGACAAAATGAAGAAGATAAATGATTAACATTTAAAAAATGTAATTAAACTATAGTATTTCTTCAAACTTGTGTTTATTTATTATTTTGGTTAAGGTATTTTTTCGTTACCAACTTATACTTATCTGAAGTTTAGAAATCATCTTTAAATCAAAATTTGTTTTTCATATTTCCTTATTGAATTTTTTAAATTTATTTAAAATAACTGCACGTATTTCTAGATTAATTTATATTTTAAATACGGGAGTTTCCCATTCGCCGGGAAATTCCAAATTCATAAGGAATAGTTGTAAATGTTTATTATAATTTACTTATTTTCAATATGCATATACGTAGTTTTTACGACCAATTGTAAGTATTTCCTAATATTGAAGAAATATTTACAGTATTGCATAATTAATAACAAAGCAACTAGACGTCTACTAATCAATAATAATAGAATAATGTAATAGTATTTTAAATATACAACATGCGTGACAAAATAAAGTTATTTTTGCGTTTTCAAATAACACATAAATCTGAAAGTAGCAACCATTATAACGATTGGATTACATGCACTGAAAAAAAGTTTAGCAAAAAAATAAAGTTACTCATAAACATAAAATAGTTACTTTCACTTACATTATTCCTTTCCAATTTAATTTATATGGAAAATGAACCATCCACACTTCTACCTAGCGAATATTTTAGCAAATCTTCGTCACTTCTAATTTGTTATATTACTAAGAAATAATAATAACTAATCAAGCATACATTTACTAAAATATCCAAATTATATATTTTTACTATAATTAAAATTTTGCTAAGTTGTGTGACTTTGTCAGTAATGGTTAAGTGACTCGCTGATAATATTGACGTACGAAAGATACCATCTGCCAAATTGAGTTAACTAGAATTAAGATAATTTGTAAGTCTTAAAAGCAAACACTTTAAGTCGATAGACATACCGTCATTAGTTGAAATAACATAGTAACGTAAAACAAGTGGAAAATTACAAGTTAGACGTATTCTATAAACTATTTTAGCAAAAACATAAGTAGGTCAAATTGTTTTTTTTTTAAATAATAATAATATAATAGATTCTATTTGCGTTTGTTTTATTCACGTCCATCATTCAAGTAAATCTAAACACTAGAACGAAAGTAAAACAAAGGTATACCAATTTTCTTGTACACATTTCCATTATAAATAAGAATTTCTAGTTCAATCTTACTTTTTTTAAATCTCAAAGCCAAGTTGAAAGTGACTTTGTAAGGAAATACACATTTCCATTATAAATAAGCGTTTCTGGTTCAAACTTATTTTTTTCAAATCTCAAAGCCAAGTTGAAAGCGACTTTGTAATGAAATAAAATAAAAGGAATATGAAGAAAGAAAATGGAGAAAACCAGATGGAAAAGAAACTCGCCACTTGCCGAGTATAGTCGGTTATCTATAAATATACCTTTTACTTTTGTTGTATGCTGAATTTCTCTTAGAATATAAAAGGCATTGAACAATAATTTTTAATGATGGTAATAAACATTATTTTATGCATAAATTGTGAACAATTTATATGAAATAGTTTAATAACTATGACAACAACAAATAGGTCAAAAGTATTTCTATAAAACTAATATACTTCATTTTATAACTAAACAACTTTTTTTTAATTAAACATTTTGGTGAAATGTAAATAATATTATTATTTCAATATAGGAATAATTAGTATTTTACTTACAATATTTCTATTCAATATTTTAAAAAGTTCTCTAAAATATAAAATTACTCATAAAATTATTCATTTTAGACATAATAAAAAATAAGAAATAAAAACTCAATCTAGACTTTAGTATTTATTCAAATACTATAATAAAGAAGTCATTAATAAATTATAAATGTTAAGAATAGCCAAAAAATTCATTAAAATTAAGTGAGTGTTAAGGATGGAAAGTTTTCAAAAGATCAATTTTGTTATTCATCTTTTAGTTACGTAACATTCAATATATTCCATGAATAAATTTTACAATTGTATGGTAGAAGAATCAATTTTAAAAAGAGTACTCTTCTAAAATAACAAAAAAGAATAACATGTATAAATTACATTTCTATAGCAATATATTCGTATATAGGTCAAAGACTTTTAAATATATACAAATTACTTACAAAGGTGGGGTTTGTTAAACCCTGATGACAGTATTTACAAAAACGAGGCTAATATTACGATTTTGTTCAATTCAAATTATTTTTTTATTAACAAAAAACATTAATTTTATAACAAAATTTGATTTTAATTTTATTAGTTTTAGTAAAAAAATGTAATAATACCAATCTACACCATCCCTAAAGTTACCCAACATCTGTGTGTTGCGTTTAAAGCTACGGCATCTCAGATTTACCGAAGGCCCATTTTTTTTTTCTCGAACAAAAGGTTTCTTAAAACGAACATCTGTCCACTACATAATAGGAAACTACCTACTGCGACTTATATAATGGTTCAAGAAAAGGCCATCTGTGCAGTTTAGGTATAAGGAATCAACTACATTATAATTTTTTTAGAAAGAAAACCGAAATAACTTTTATGCAGCAATTTATATTCTATTAAATTATTTTATAAATAATGTAGAAATACATTATTTTAGCGAAGAGTACATAAACAATTAATAATTATAATTATGAAACCCAAAATTTATAAAATAACAAAGCTTTATCGAAAAGAAGGCAACATTATTTGAAAATAAAAACGTCTTTTTAGAACACAAATGCAGAAAGATTTTTTAAAAGTACTGATTCATGTGGACCAAAAGACTGCTGCATTTCTTCCCAAATTGTTAAAAAATATGAATAATTATATAACTGCAGATATTACAATTGAAGAAAAATTCCATCCTCATATTTATACGTTCCTCTATAATTTTCAGATTGCAATTGTAAATATGAAAAAAATATAGTGAAAAATGTCTGTTATAGATATTTTCAAAAAAATATCTATAAATACAGAAAATAAAATTATAACCAGTAAACATATTAAATAATAATACAAATTCGGAGACCGTTGATTAATAACAATTGCAGTCGTTCAACTGTTTCTAATTGTTGTTATTTGTATTAACAAAAGATAAACAATTGAAGACAGTAAGGGTGGTAAATAAAATTGTTATTGTACGGCGTATAAACATTTCCACTGGGTTCATTTTTAGGGAAAATCGATCGGTTTCGCCCAAGACGTGCGGGCATGGATGAGAAAGAAGGGCGACAGATAGTGAGAACGAGGCAAAAACATAACAGGGAGAAAGACATTGAAAATGAGCCAGAGGCTTAATTTATAAATAAAACGAGATCGAGTCCGGCATTGGCATCGAGAGGGACGCCAAAACAATGCAAATAAAAAGGTGGCAGTGCCCGAGGAATAGGAGCAAACAGAGTGTCGCCCGGAGCTCAGAATGGATGATGAAATTGAATCTCACCTGCAGATTACCTGCCAATTTGTTGCAATGTCCCTGTGTTACGTGCTCACTGACACCATTCGATTGTTTATAACACACTTGAATTTGACCGATTTTGACTGCTACTATCAACAACAAACCAACCGTCACGATGGTCGAAAGCGAACTGACAGGTGCAGGGAGATGTGCATTGACAGCTGACTCTGCACGCACAAAAATAATAACTTACAAATACCTAAGATAGATCATCTGAACGTGTTTAATTGCATTGTACATGAATTCAATTACTTTAGATTGAATTCACTTTGTACTGACATTGATAAATGTAATTGAAAACTGATATTATAGAGAGAAATTGATTTGCACAGTTGGTTGCCTATATTATTAATATTTTAAAGTCTTAAAATGGGTTGCATTTAACATGCTTTAGTTGGGCACTTCCAGGAGGGTAGTGTCTTTTATTTTAATAAAAAAACATCCCGACAAAAAATATACGACAATATATTGCACGGGAAAAATGAGAAATTCCATTACAGAAATATTAATCTATATTTCATTTAGCAACGATATCTGAACTGGCATGATATAATAGAACGTTCAAACCTTACAATGAAAACTTACGGATATCTTTTCGATTTATAATACTACCAAAACTGAACTCCAGGAACCTAAGGCAGTAAAATGAGTGTAGAAAAATATATTTCTGCAAATGGTTTACATGTTTCAAAATACAACCAAAATTAAACCTAAAGAACTTAAGGCAGTAGCTTAAGATGGAAATACATATTTCTGCAAATTGTTTATGTTTTTTTTTTCAAAATACATTCAAACCCAAACTTGAAGAACTTTATGATATTTCTGCAAATCGCTTACATTTATTTTTCAAAATACAACCAAAACTTAACTTAAGACACTAAACTTAAGATAGAAATACATATTTATGCAAATAGTTTATATGAATTTATTTAAAATACATTCAAAACAAAACTTTAAAAACCAAAAGAGATAAAAATAAATTCATATTTCTGCAAATTGTTTACATGTATTTTGCAAAGTTCAGCCAAAACTAAACTTAAAGAACTTAAGGCACTAGACTTAAGAAGGAAATACATATTTCTGCAAATTATTTATATGTGTTTTCAAAATATAACCAAACTTGAAGAACCTATGATACTAGAGTTAATACATATTCCTGCAAATTGTTTATATGTACTTGTTTTAATACAACCAAAACCAAACTTAATGAACTTAAGACACTAGAGTTGATATGGGAATGCAAGTCTGCAAATTATTTAAAAGTATTTTTTTAAATACAACTAAAACCAAACTTGAAGAATCTTAAACACAAGAGTTAATATGGAAATACATAGTTTTACAAATTGTTTACAAGTATTTTTTAAAATACAACCAAAACCAAACTTGAAGGATCTAAAACACTAGAGTTAATATAAAAAATACATATTTCTGTAAATTGTTTATATATATTATGAAAATACAACCAAAACCTAACTTGAAGGACCCAAAACACTAGAGTTCATATAGAAATACATAGTTTTACAAATTGTTTACAAGTATTTTTTAAAATACAACCAAAACCAAACTTGGAGAATATAAAGCACTAGATTTAATATGGAAATGCATATTTCTGTAAATGTTTTGTATGTATTTATAAAATACAACCGAAATATATTTCTCATGAATCAAAATTATTGTGTTTTTTTAATCATTTCTCTATTTTTATTAAATATATCAAATTTGAAGTCCTATATTTAGTTTATACAATGTTGTGGAAGATTACTATATTTAAATTTTGCATAAGAGAAAAAGTTAATTAATTAACTAAATGCGAAATACTTTTAATGGTATTCGTTTTGCTTCATCGGGAATATCAACAAATTTGAAACCAATTTGCATGCATAAAACTTGCTTGCGGTGTATAATTTACATAGTTAAAATCGATTATTATGATTCAACAAACTTTTTTAAATGTTCAAAAGTTTTCCATTCTTTATCTACTGTCTTGTAAATTGAAATTATTTCAATTATAATTGGTTTAATGTTTGAATTTGGATATATGTAAAACATTTTTTAGTTACTTTATATCATAATCAACTGATTTTCTTATGTTTAATATAAAGTAAACCAATAAATATCGGTGGCATACTTTGTAACAATTAAAAGTAATTATATTTCCTGTCATATAAAAACTAATTTCAAACCACCGAAGAAACCGGAATTATAAACATAATTAGGTTAATTTAGTAGAAATTAATTAATAGATTAAAACAGTTACAAAATTTCTAACAGAAATCACAAAATCTTACCAAAATACATCAAATAATTGACTATGAATTTTTTTAATCTTAAAAAAAAATCACTAATTTATAAAAATAACCATTTTTTTAATGTGTTAAATTTCTACAATATCAAATATATGATACATTTATTTTTGATTTACTTAAGGCCAAAAGATATTAAATATTAATTTTGCATTGTACGACATCGATCAATTTGATTTCACAATTAACAAAATAAATTCTAAATATTTTTTTTCATTCATGCAGTCTAGTCTTTTTTGAGCTTTTTATTTATATCCGGTTTTAAAATCCTCGATTAATCCGGTTTCAAACAGCGATATTGGCAATAAACCAATTCCAGGACTAAATTCATTAAAATGTTATTTTGCTTCATAAAAATAAAGTAGTGTCCCAAGGATGAAATATAGACACTGTAGAATGTTCTATACTATTGTCGGTGTGAAGTCTTAAGAGTTGGGAATTTTAAGTACTCCAAATGGTTTTTAATAACGTTAATATTTCTTTTAGTTAAACTATGCGGTACATTTGACAATATTAAACTTAAAAATATGAGAATAAGTATTTATTATCATTTAAGAAATGTTTTTGTATTTTTATTATAACAATCAATGTGAATATTTTTTTTTCTTAATTTATTGGACTTACAAATTTATTTTTGTTTATTTTGTCATAATTATTAGCAATCTATTCGACATAACATTTATTTAATCAGTTACCTATTGACTTTATGAACTCTTCATTCTTGTTTTTGTTAAGGCGTTGACCGCTAACACTTGTCAACATTTTCGCATTTCACTGTCTTGATACCAAAGTTCTGGTTCTGGTGAGTAATGTACCATGACTTTTAAAGTTGATCTTATTAATGTTTAATTAATTGACTTAACTGGTTTCAGTAATACTTTGTACATCAATAACTTATTCTTCATAATCAATTTCGAATTTTACTGCAGCAACCAATAAAGCTTTCCTAATTTGATTTCCAATAGTTCGCGTTTTTTCCTGAATATGGTTGTTCCAAAATAGCCTTGTATCCATATACAGATATATCTTACATTTGTATATAATGGAACTGCTGGAACTGTTTTTACCGATTCGTCATTTAAACTGCATCTCTTCCAGAATATGTTGATATTCGATTATATAATGCCATGATTGCGATGTCGTCTGCAAATATGACCATGATTATATATATATTTGCTGTATTTAAAAGATATAAAATTGGACCTAGGAACGACAGATTCGATGGGATTACTTAAATTGTATAGAAATTATGTCGAGGATTCATCTTTAGCTTGTAATAACATACTTATCTATTTTGAAAAGTTAGTTAATTTAAAGATATCATAAATTAGAAGATGCAAGAGTTTCTTAATCACAATATTTAATTATTCATCAAATGCTTCATCTGAAATTACTTATTTGATTTTAGGGCATGATTATTGAAAGATATAATATGAAACTCGAAAAATTTAAATAGATTCTATTAATATCCTATATTTGTCTGTGTGTGGTAAGAAGTACGCAGCAGCAGACTTAATCAATATATTGTATTAGTTGAAATACATATGTGCACTTCATAAATTTATATAAAAGTATGTCCATATTTTAATTGTATATTAATTATCGTTGTTTACTAATAAATGTACTTCTAAAAACATATTAGAAGCAAAATAAAAATCAATGTAAAATTGGTTGCGTTCTCATGTGCTTTGGGTTAACCTTGGTCAGTAACAGATACGAAAAAGAAAACCAACCTGCCCGGTGTTGTGTGGTCCATCCAGTTCATCCAGTCGATAAACATCTGTACGTTCTAACAAGACTTTGTTTAAAATGAATAGGTCTCTGGTTTTGTCTGCAATATTCGATCAATTCCCTGATATGCAAGGGGATGACGAATTTATTCTTTTTAAGCAGTTTTTCACTGCTAGAAACATGTAAGAAATTTTTGAATATGTGATGTAATAATATTTAATGTTTTTTGTATATTTATTGATGACTTTTAATAGTTCGGTGCTGAAGAACTGGATGAATCAAGCTAACAAGGACATGTCCAAGAAAAATCCTGTGAAGGTTAACAATCAGATCCAGAAAGGCAAGGAATTGTACTTCAACAGAAGTTTCGAGAAAAGTCTCAAGAAATTTAACATGGCACTTATATATGCTCAATATGGTAGTAAGTTGTATATTAAAGGATTGTGCAGTAGATCAGCTGCATTCTTAATGCTTGGGTTATATGAAGTTAGTCAAAAAAATCAGCAAAAAATTATTTAATCTGGCCACTTATACATTTGTTTTTATTGTTAGGAATGTTTGGCTGATATTAAACTGCTTGAGGAATTTAATGAAAACAAGATGGAGCATAACATTAGGAAAATTAAATGTTATTTTAAGATGAACAAGATGGAAATGTTTGAAAAAGGAAAAGCTGAATTGTCGGGAACAGGTAAATATTAAAAAAAAAAAAATTATAATTATCTAATAAATATATTTTAGATCTTCAGACTATTACCAACTATCAGAAGGCTAACAAACCCAAAGAGTTTCATAAATTTAAAATTACCTTACCAGAAGTCCATAATGAGAAGTTTTTGAATGCATCAGATAAAATCAGATTGCAGTAAGCGTAAGAACTATTCCAAATACAGTTTAATGCAGTTCTGTGCATTTTAGATACAATGATATTTGGGAAAGAGATGTTATTGCCACTGAAGATATAAAATCAGGGGATATACTCTTTGTAGAAAAACCTTTTGTGGCGGTTTCTGCACCAAGGGAGATACAGGATTTAATTATATTTATTTGTTATCATTGTTTGCAAATTGGAAACTACATGATACCGTAAATAATCATAGATCATTTTATACCCTTATTGACTTTAATTGCATTTTAGGTGTAAAACATGCGTGTACTGTTTTTATTGCACGGAGGAGTGCAGGGACAAGTCTTGGGAGGCTTGCCACAAGTACGAATGTAACGGCATGCATATGTTCAACGCTACCGGTGGCACTTTGCTGGGATTGAAAAGCGTCGTGAAGGGCTTCAAAAGTAATTTCAAGTTCTACGATCAAGATTTGGAGGAATGCACCAAAAAGTTCGGCGACCCCGAAGATAATTACATGTATTTTAATTCTATGCAAACGAACATCTCCGTTTGCCCAGTCAAAGAATTTTTAGTTGTAAGCAAATAGCAAAGATCAGCAATCGGCTGCAGTGTTCGTTGTTCTTATTTGCTTTCAGGGTGCTACGGTGGTCGTCTTACACTTGAAGGAAAAAACATCGTTTTTTCAAGATTTGGAGATGCAATGGGACAGGCCGGACTCTATTGATTTTATAGGTGGCTTATTGACACGTCATCTCATGCAAATTTACCTTAATTCCAGCAGCATCATTAACTATGAATTGAAGTATAATTTGAACGATAAAACACTTCTACCGCCGAGCGTCAAGAAGAGTATGGATATCGTAGACTTGATGATGTTTCAAGGCTATTTTGGGGCCGGGGTCTATCCTTCCATTGGCATGATGAATCACTCTTGCGAGCCAAACACAAATATCTTGTAAGTAAACGTAGTATGTAAGACGTAAACTTTAAAATAGGGTTTTGGTAACATCACGCGCTACTGCGTCATTGTGTAGACTATAACTGGATGCCACCGGTTTTTTGTTATATTTTACTTGGCTAAGGGTTTTTATAATAATGAAAATACCTTTCTCACAGGTTTTAATTCAATTTTTCTGAAGTTGTCGGCATCTTTTATAGCTAGCATAAAAATAATGGCAGCGAATGTTTTCAATCTTCTTTGTCATTAAATGATTAAAAGTAAATGATAGATTAAGAATTAATGAAGCAATTGCTTATTATTGTTATAAAACTATGTATTTTGTTTTAGTTTCATAAACGATGTGGCCATTGTTAAAGCAGTGGATGATATACCAAAAGGTAGTCAAGTATTCAATTGCTACGGTATGGATCATAGGTTTACGGATAGAGTTGAAAGGAGACAAGCGATCTTGGACCGAAATCTTTTCGAGTGTCTTTGCGATATCTGCAAGGATCCCAGCAAGGATTTCGTACGTCTTTCATAAGAGCAGGGAGGGAGTGAACGGTAACAAAATGAGCTTTTCCAGAAAATGGCTTTCAATCATGTGGTGTGCATTTGCGGAAACAAACTGGGCGAAGATGAAGGGACGTGTTACGAATGCAAACGACCGTCTATAACCAACGCCCTTCTGCAGACTATGCCGTGCATGTATCCTTTGACCACCCTAGACAATATTGGTCACTACGTCGCATTTTGGCCGAGGTTGGCTTGGACCCACGAATTCATCTTCGATACGTGCAAGGTTGTTGCGAAGCTGCTGAAAAAAGAAGGTTAGCATCTCCTATCATCTGCGGCCTAATGCATGTTAATAACAATGTTTGCAGGTCAATTATTGGCTGCCATCATGTACCGCAATAAATGCGCTGAGATCACCAAGGTGAAGTACGGAAAAAACTCCAAGGAGTACGCCTTGCTGTTGAACGACATTTGCAATGACAACAATGAGATCGTCAACAGAATCTGCAAAATATACTACCCAGTCAGCGAAGTTGAGATCGTTTAAAGAAGGTAAATGTTTACTGCATTTCTTCAAACCAGTATTAATAATTTTATTAATTTATTTATCTGATGTGTATTCTATAAACCAAATATTCTATTTACCTTTAATTTAATGTTAACAGTCTACATTTTTATATATGTTGCTTTAGATAAAGTAAATAATCAGCTTTAGATACAAAAATTACATGGGAACATAGAGTGCTTTTAGTACAAACAGTGTCTTAACGTATAGTGATGTCTATATATATATATATATATGTACTTGTAATCTTAGATTTAAAGAAATATAGTATCTGATGGAGAGGAGACGTATCTGATGTATGTGCGTTCCTCCAGTATGTATAACACAGACCCTAAGGTAAGGTAGACATTGTAACAGAACGTTGTCCTTAAGATTTTGCAAAAAAAAAACATGCCAAAGACATCGAATATGCTTTGATGAATGATATATAGAAGAATGTAGATATTAGAATTAGTGATAAATGTCTATTTATGATAAATGTGAAATGAAGAAATATAATAAAATTATAACTAAAATTCGCTGTTTTTATTATTGATATTTAAAACTATATCAGTGATTTTCAACCTTTTTTTTTGTTGTGGCACACTTAAAGATTTCAAAATTTGACGGCACACAAAGAAAAAGATAAGTTTAAAAGTTGTTTACTTACCTATAATACACTGAATAAATAGTTTATGATAATAATTTTGAATGTAAAATAAAATAATATGTAGTACAAAAACAACAGTACTTTTATTATTGGAATAATTACAAGTTAATAATGCTATTAATGAGAAATTTGATCTTGATGTTTTTTTGATAATTTCAAAAAAATGACAATGCTTCTCTCGTATCGTCTTCTACATTAACAGTCTCGTTTTTTTTTTCATTTTTGTCTTGGTTAATACTGAAAATTCGAATTCACACAAATAAGATGTAGAAAATTGTAATAATTTTTGGCTATCATGTGATAATCGTATCTAATGTTAATTCAAAATGAACTGATTGAACTTTTCCTCTGGACAACCACGTTACTTTCGTATGCAGTAACAAGGATTCGTACTTAGCTTAGCATAAATTACTAAATAAGCGACTTTATAATGGTCTTGATTTTATATAATTAACCATTTTAACACATTGTTCCAGAACAATTTTTAATTCTAATGGTAAATATTAACGGCACACAAAACTGTCGCGGCACAGTGGTTGAGAATCACTGCTCTATATGCTTATTCTACATATTTTATGCATCTTTATGTAATAATTGACATGAATATTAATCATTTCCGAAAATATTTTGGACTATGCGAAGTATTACTGTATACAAATATTAATATAAAACTATGGCCAATTGCCGTTTGTTATGATTTTTTTAATTTGTGATTTACAATAAATATTATTAGTTATTTGTAATTAAAATGTAAATTTCATACATTGATATTTCGAAGTGGTATATAATTTCAACCATGGAATCAATGTGACAGTAATTGTTGTAATAATCGACTGCTTTAATATGACCTGTATTTTCCTAATGTGATTGAAACTCAACTATAATGGTTTGCCCTTTTCGTCAGCAAATTTTGTATGATTTAGTATAATTGTATAATCTCATGTCAGGATAATTTTAAGTAGTTCAATAATTTTATTTGTCGACATCTCGTCCCATAAAAATCCGGCAATGGCTTCACAAATGCTTCAAACTATCCTGCATAATATTGAAAACAAGATAAAAAAAATAATTAAGGCTATTGAAACTAAATCGGTGCTTGTTACTTTTACAATGCGCCATCAAATTTGTCCAACAATTACTTTAAATAATTGTACTCTATTATAAGTTGATAAATTAAAGTACTTCAGAATGCAGCTGTCGACACCAGGTCCTGGAAAAAATACCTCACAAGAAAGAGAAAATATCTAGATACTCGCGTCTCTATTGAAAACTAAATCTTTCAATATATGGCAATCGTAAAACCAATAGTCCATATTGGCAATATTACAATACGAGTATAGAAATCTCCCAAATATTTTAGTCGAAAACGCTCAGAAAATTAGCAATGCTCCTTGGTTATCCACAAATTATAACATACATTAGTACACTAACAACAGCTTTATTAAAGACCGCGAATGTGGACAGATGTATAAGAAGAAAGCACGGAAAGGTAAGTTTCCACATAACGCAGGCATTATCAGACCATAGGAAGTATCTGTATTTTATCAAGAAGAAAACCGACCCAAAGTGCTGATATTGCCAGGAGGAGGACGACCCAGAGCATACCTTTTTTAGATGCTACCGGTGGGGGACACGCTAGAACCAGAAACCATGCTAGAAATCATGTTGGGAAGCCAGGAGGAATGGAACATTATAGTGGGTTACATAAAGGGAATAAGGACTATAAAAGATAAAAATGAGAGAAGATGATCAGTGGTATTGAGTGCATGAAGAAAAACTAGCATGGGCAGAAAGGCAGTGAGCAAGCCCGGATCCTGCATACTTGTTGATGGGGAGGGAAGTGGTTTTAGTGTGTAAAAATCAAACAGTATCACGGCTCCGTTCCAGCCGTGGTCTCTTGTGAAGGTTTCCACTCCTCCGCAAAAAAAAGAGATATTAAGGGGCAGCGCTAATTACCAACATTGACTGGGGGATAATCCAAACCAAATAGCTGACAAATATAGAAACTCATCGACGATTGAAGGTTTAAGCCACATAATCTACCTTATCGTTTTAATGAAAATTGAATGAGACATAGTGTGTGAGCGAGTTTGGACGCTGCATTAATATACAATCTTTAGATAGGTTTTATTAACAATTGAAACAAAAATCAAGCATAAACTTTTAGTTATTATTGTGTAACGTTATGTGGAGCTGGGAAAAAGAAACTAAAAATCAGTTAAGAGTCGTGAGTTGGCTATCGCAGAAGACGGTTCAGGCTGGTAAATAACAGCGACCAAGAGGTACAGTCCGCGGTGGTGGCCGCTTTGCAGAAGACGACACGTAATTCCGGATCTGACTGTGGAAGATTGGTGGGCTCTGGGAGAGAGTCGAAGTTTGAGTTTTTCCAGCTCGAAAAAAAAAGATCTTAATTCTTTAGAAGTGTACCTTATAGCTCGACCTACACCCTTCGTCCTGTTATAATTGTCGTTAAACTTTAAGAGCAAACAGCAATTATCAAAAAGTGGATTTGAAGGAAAAATAAAACAATTTCAATAATATTTCCCTTCGTGTATTAATCAATATACAGGTGTCATAAGTATGAATTGGCATATGTTATTATATTAAAATAGATGGCCATAACCATTGATTTTAATCAAAATGCATACGTCAGAAAATAACTTAATCCAAAATCATCAATTAGAAATAACGGAATGAGTTATAAATCTATCCATACTAGGATATATTTGAAGGTCACACAATCATCGATTTAATAGACAATAGCTAGTAATCCACCGCCTGATACTTTAACACATATATAGTAAATAATTAATTTTTAATTTAATAAAATTACAGCTGATTAATTTATAAGATTTCTAAATTATTTATTTATTATTTAAAACATGATTACATATTATATAGAAAGTTACTATTAAAAATAAAAGTGATGTAAATTTATTCAAAGATGTAAAACGTTTTTGGCTTACTGCAGATCGAATTAATTATTTTTTATAGTATATTTTATTCTGGGAAGACTAACATATAATCGTCCGGTACATTTTGATTTCTTCATATACATCTACTCCGTCTATATCTGCTTCTAAATAAAGATGCAAATCATGACAACATTTGAATAAATGTTGCTCAATCATATTTGTGATTTCACTCAAAACGAAAGTGATTTCATGGTTCATCTACCAGGTATGTATATATGAATTTGGAATTTTCGTATAGAAAATATTTTATTCGAAGTAATGCTTAGCTGTACATATTTCCCACCTGTCTGATAATTTTTGTATGTCACGCTACAAAAACTGTCGCTCTTTTGAGGCGAACCAGTCATCGAGGCATTTTCGTAAGAAGTGAAGCGCTACTCAACAAATGCGTGTCCCATCGATGCAAATGAATAGTACTCGGACGGAGTCAAGTCTGGTGAGTAAGCCGCATGCGAAAGTATTTTGCAACTAAATGCCTCAATTGATTTCTTGAAGCATTATCCCGAAGCAAAATCACTTTTTGTTGTTTCTTTTTATATTCTTGTTGTTTTTCACGCAAAGCTTAATTCAAATCAATCATTTGTTGTTTGTAGCGTTCAGTATTAACAGTTTCGCTAGGTTTTAGCAGTTCATAATAGATCACAGCCTCAAACACAGAGCATTACAGTCGATGAATCGCCTGGAATTACCCATAATCTTTTACGTTTAGGATTCTCAAAATATATCCACTTTATGACTTCCTTTTGTACCTGGCTTGCAGCATTTCGCAAGTGACTTTTCGGTTTTCCTGCTGTATTTCATTCAGTTCATGTTGAACTCATTTTCAAAATTTGTGTATGATATCAACAAGGAAATTGCCAAGCGGTTTTACGGTAACCATTAGGCATATTGATAGCTAGAGCAAATTCCGATTTCATATTTACATTCAAAAATAATTCACTCGGAATTTTTGTTCATAAAAAACGTGTTTGTCTCATTTTTTTGAAATATGCATTTAAATTTTTAAAGTCTATATAATTTTTTTGGTTCTGCAAAACTTTACTGTCAATATTGACCATAGATAATATTTGGTGCGAGATAATGAGACTAGCTACAAATTAATTTATTTTAAGCAACTTTTTATAGAGCAGTGGTTTTCAAATATTGAATAATCCTCAACATTATACTAACTAATACCTTTCTGAGATCTTATCCATTACCTAAGTGAACCGTCGAAACTTTCCAGTAGTTATGAAAGTGGATATATGCCTGCTAAATGAAGATGATAGCGGAGAAGATTCACAGGTTGAGAAACGCTGGTTTAGATCATTTCGAAGTTGAAAGCCAATAGTATAAAAGTACCAAAGTGTGGTTTGTATCGGAAATCAAAAGTTCTTCAAAAAGATGAAAATTAAGTTTCTTTTGAAATGGAAGTTATTTGAAATATTCAATCGAATTTGAACTTGGTTGAGAATTTTTATGACAAAAAAAATTGAGTCATGATGTTGCACAGTAAAATAAATAATAAATTGTTTGAAATATGCTCATTAAGCACTTTTCTAAATGAAAATATAAGTAATTCGTGAGTGTAATGTTTTCGGTTCATTAATTATTTAAATATTAATGTATGCTTGCCAACCACGACTTATAATTAATGACTATGTAACACACAATCTAAGTGCTTTTCGAACTCTTTCTGACTGAACATAATTTAACATATTTCGCAAACTTAAAAATTGACTCTTCAAATTTTTTGATTCGTAAATTATCTAGCAGAAGTTTCTACTAAAGTTCATGTTAATTATATTATAAATACTACTTCCAATAAATTACATTTTTGTTCTACTTAAGGCATCAAATATTAACGAGATATTCATTAACCGGTAAATATTTTAAGAAACAACCGTTAATTATTAACAAGCTTTTTATATATTATGTTTATATATTAAGTTTTAATAAAAGTTTTGAAAGCGAAACATTAATTATTATTATTAGACTTTGTTCTTCGATTTATAAATATGGATAAAATTTTGATTCAGCACTAAATACCAAAGATGACAGAACAATCTGAACAATGGTTAGAAGCTAGTTCAAGTGCACCAAAGAAGGCAAAGACTGTTCCATCATAAGGAAAGGTTATGGCATCAGTTTTTTTGAGATGCAAAGTGAATAAATTATCATGAAAAATCTTTAAAACTGCCCTCGTATTGAAAAAATGCTGTTTCTGCCTCGATACTCGTAGCTTTGATTTGTAGAAGATGGTTGTAAATCAGAGTTATAATATATTGTTGATCACAGCGATTTATTTTTAAGTTTTATTATTTTTTTCTTTTAGATTTTTCATTTTCAGTTATGTTCTTTAAACATATAGCTCTTCAAATGTTTTGGTAATGATAGATTTATTCCGCTGAAATAAATTATATCGTCTTGATTCATATTCCTAAATTTTAGAGGATTGTGCAAAAATTGGATAACATAATGAAAAATCTTCACTTTTGAATTTATTAAATCACTCAAAGCCCTTTGATTTACCAAGAGCTCACCGAAAGCTAAACATTAATTATTATTATTAGATGATCGACAAGTTCAAGTGCGTTTTACAAAGATTTTTCATCTACAATTCTACATTTAAAGAGGATTTTTTTTTTGTGCAAAATTGGTGTCGCATTTGCTAACAAACGCATGTAAATGCGAATTTCTTTCTATCTTTTTAACAGGAATAAAACTGATTACGTTCGTCGATTTATAACTATGGATAAAACTTGCATCCACCACTACACATCACATATGAATGAACATTATAAATTATGGTTAGAAGCTAGTTCAAGTGCACCAAAGAAGGCAAAGATTGTTCCATCATAAGGAAAGGTTATGCCATCAGTTTTTTGGGATGCACAGTTAATAGATTATCTTGAGAAAGATAAAATTCGTGAAAAAGTCCTATTTTTTTGAAAACATTTCAAACTACCCTCGTATTGAAAAAAAATGCTTTTTCTGCCTTTGGCAGAAGGTAGTTGTAAAACATTGTTATTTTATATTGTTCATTAAAGCGATTTATATTAAAGTTTTTTGTTCTGTTAACGATAGTTCGACTAGCTTCAGACGATACATTAAAAATATATAGTTCTTCGGTTTCATGCACATCACCTCTGTTTAATCGTTTAATAAAAGGCACTTAAGTTTTGGTAATGATAGATTTATTCAACTGAAATAAATTATAATCATCGTCTTGATTCATATTCCAAAATTCTAAAGGATTGTGCAAAAATTGGATAATAAAGTAAAATTTTATGCAAATTTTTGTGCATTCAGCTGTACATATTGCTATAGAAAATGAGAAGTTTGATAATAATATGTTCTGACAACGAAATTTCAATATTTAATTAAATAAGATTTTCTAGATTTTCATATTGGACGTTAAGGAAAATTGATTAATTTATCATGACGATAATTACTAAACTTTCTTATAAAATAACTATTGTTTTATTAACTTAACACTTAAGAATTTTCAACAATAATGAGATGAGGTACGAAAAAAATATGATGGGAAAGGAATTGGTAAAATAATTAAACAAAATGCGATTTTTTTTTGCTAATTGTTGTGTATTTTTGTGAGAATGTTGATGTACAATAATGTCATTGGTAAAATAATCTGTTAATTATAGTCTAGATCAACCATAAAATATACATAAAAAAAATAAAATGCTAAAACAGGCGACGACTAGTTGAGTTAACATTAGAAATATGGTGTTTACTTTTATTGATTCGTATTGTTTGTACATTACAGCTCTAGAAAAATAGCATATATCACTAATTTAGTTCCGTCTGTTGAGATCATCGTTTCGGTGATAAGTAAAATTAATATAAATGGTAACAGGTAAACAGTAAAAAGCTTTTAAATGTGTCTCTGTATTTTATGTGTAACCTTCGCAAATCCATCTTTTCTAATGCTTTTTTTTTCTTTGGTGTGTGGGAACCTAATTAATTAATTAGTTAACACGATCCACTAAACGAAGCTTTTAATTATCATTTTATGTCTCAGGCGCAAAGCAAAGCTTTCCTCCCATAATATATATTTTTCCACGGATACACGAAACAATTGTATGTAAAAAACGGTTACAAAAAGCCTTAATTTCTAATAGAATAATCTAGATATTTTCCATACACATATATAAATATATCACCGCGTTCACAATATAATATGAATTTGTTCCTTATAAAAAAATTACAATTTGTTTTCTTCTTCTCATTCCCATTTTTTTTTTCAGATATGACAAATTACAAACACGATATCGTATTAACATTAGATTTTTTCCTCGCGTCGTTTAAACGTTAGTTACATCGGTATAAAACATTAAAAATCACATTGTCCGTACAAAAAAAAATACAACAAGTTTCAAGTAGTATCAATTTTTAATTCAGCCTTTCATTGGTATTAATATGAACAACAATAACGACAAAAACAGTCTTTTGTATTTAAAAAAATGTCTTTTTCGCATGGTTTATAGTTTGTATAGGCCTCGATTAAAATTTAATATTACCAAAACAAATATCGAATGAGAATTCGCATCGAAACTTAATTTTTAAATCAATCCATCAGTCTATATGTGTGTGTTTCTGTTTGCAGTGTAATGACTTTAGCTTTATTTTTAAAATTATGTTTTGTTGAAATTATAATCACGTTATTTGGTATTAAGCTTATAATATATAATAATTTGTGGGCGTATTTGACTAGCCCTTAACCTCGCTCAAGTTTCCTTAACAATAGTCAACTATTACTTTAGGCACTGTAAAAATTTCCGCAGCACATCTTCTCGTACAAAGAAAAAAAATCAACTCAACGAATGCCATCTTATTTTAATATCTCTCCCCGGTTCTTTTTTCATCATTTTTCGAATATTTATTTATATAAAAATTATTTGCACGTAAAAAGCGCGTTCTTTAAATATATATAATATATATAGTTTTGTTTGTATTCATCCATTCGTAATTATGTATTTAATTATTCACAATTAAATCCTCTCTTCCATTTGAGCTACAACGATGCCTAAGTCCGCCTCCTACTAAATTTATTTAAAATTTATATTCTTCTCATTTCATTTCAGGCACAATTCAAATGATACAACCTCTGTTTCTTTTAACCATTATTAAGTATCAGTAACTATTTAGTGAACACAAGGTTTATTTATTTATATATATTCTCCGAGATTTTTCGTCGCTTGATTGCCAAAAAACGAAACCTTGATTTGTTTAGTTTAGTTTAGTATCACAACTCTACGAGTGTCTTTTATACATATTTCTTTAAATCTAGTAAAATGCGTTTAATAAACAAACAACAAAATAAATACACGTTACGAGTAAAGACGAGGCACATTTTTCCTTTCTCCCAGTATCGGGAGGCCCCGTCTTGGAAGCCATTCACACTGAGAGTTCAGATCGGTTATTTTTCATTTTTCAATTTACTTAAAGAATATTGCTTTCGTTTTTTTTTTCTGTCGAGGCGTGCGGGTTTCGAGTATGTGTATCATATGTGGTGATTTTTCGTTTCCTAGCATCAGAATCAGCGATCGTAGGACTTTGGAAATTTGGAGCGTTTGACGCGGACGAACTCCAAATTTTCAAAGACCCGTTTCAGCATTAACTAGAGATTCATACTGGGCGGCGGATGGACGACGGTGTTGTTGTTCAGCCTCGTCGTCCTGCTGTTCTCGTCGGCTGGGAAGCGCTCGGTGTGGTGGTCACCCTCGAAGCCGGGATTAAGTATTATGTTCGGCACAAGCTCGATGACCTCCTGGTCATCGGTTTCTTGAACACATAACCCCAACTTGAAACAATCTTCTCAAGTAGGAAATATGTTAAAAATTATTGTTTTTTTGCGTTTCTGGCAGTGATGGCATTCGACATGTTAAACATAGATTATTTTACGCGCATTCGCAAATCTTGCATTTAAATTAAAAATAAATAAAGATTAAAGAAAAAAAAACACGAAAAATTTACTTACAACTGTTTAATTATTAAACATGCATACATCAACAACAAAGAGAAAACAAATTAACGTAAGCAATTACTTTTTGTACTAAACATGCTTATATCCGAAAACGAAAATGCACTTAACTAAAAGATGTATGTGAGCAATGTTATTTGAAATATTGCTTCCATTTTATTAGTTAGAAAATCGTAACATACTAATCTTAACTTTAATACCCGATTAACGCATCAAATTTAAATCATAAACAATACTTTTTCTTCAAAATATTCATAAAAACATGAGTATGAATATCCTTTTGTTATGAGCAATTCGAAATATTATAAACAATTTCAATACGCCATCTCGTGAACCGATAGAAATGTGAGCAATATGTTAAGGTTAAATTATTATTTCCAGGTGAGAAAATATAAACTGCGTGTTATGCACCGCAAATCTCATTACAAAATCAATTAGGCTAAGTGCATTTCCGGTTTTCGAGGCTAAACAAAAAAAAAACAACACTGTTTAACGAAACAATCAATATCACAGTAACAACTTTAAAAATCTTGTTCAAATTATTGTAAATAATTTTGAGTAAAAACTATTTGTTTACTAAAATGGGCACAGCGGATTCGCCGATGAAGAAGCGTCAACGGAAAAATCAATATTTTGATCTAATTTTAAACCCGTTCCGTTTGATACTGCTTCACCGAAGAGTTACCTGCACTAAAATACACACAAAAAGAAAACGTAAAGATACATCACAAACAAGCAAACAATAGGACTACAAACGACTCGCTAAAAGCCTCGATGGAAATAGTGGAATGTTTTTTTTTGTTAAAGATTGGTTTCCACTATTACCATGGGCCATTCAACAACAATTGTTCGATAAGAACTTATATAAAGCTACAACTTACCGCTAGGTGCTCGGCACTCTTGGTATAAAAGGAAACAAGTTCCGAATCCCAGTACGACCAATGTACCCATGACTACGCCCACGGCAACCACCCATATACGAGTGTCGAAATTCTTTACACCTTGCAAAAAATGCCTCTCCAATTCTAAATCGGGTTGTCGTTTGGAAGAGAGAGAGAGAGACAGAGAGATAACAAAAGGCAACTTTTGTAGCTACTACACACAAACAACAATCAAACTGGGGGAATCTAAATACTAAATAATTGTCTTATGGAAATATTAGAAAACGTATGGTATAACTCGATAATCCCATTAACAACAAAATCTATAAATCATTACATTAAACAGTTTTAAAACATAATTGATGTTAAATATAATCATTTAAAAGACAAATTGATCAATTTAATCTAAAAATCATTATTTTGAATCATACTACATGTTATTCTAGCCAAGTATTATTATATTTGAATATTTGAAACTATTATCTGTATTTCTATTGAATAAGCAATGATGATGATATGCACATTTTTTATAAGTTTTTGCATCGCAATCTCACACCTAACATGGAGCAACTTTGAATAATGATATTCGAGTAGATTCCAATGAATGAATTTGCAATAATGAAATTGAAGTGGTTTCTCAGTATACGCGTATTTGTAATAATGAATTATCGAGTTTTTTTTGTATTATATATTTTGGAATTCAATTTAGATCCACCCAGAGCAAAAGGAACACTTAAACAAAGAATAGATAAGAAGGATAGAAGAACTAAAGCTAAAGTTGCGTCTCTAATGTTAGTTCACTAAAACGATACACAGACAGATCCTTGATCCTTTCATTGGAGTTCTAAACTTCTCGAGATCTCATGAATTGTTATCGGCTAGTGGTCAAAGCATGAATTATTGAGCGCCAACGAAAGGGTCAACGTGGGTTTTATTAAGGAAAATTATTATAGATCTTGTATTTAATGTCTTTTTAGTGGTATTATTTATTCTTTTGTTGCTAAACGTACCTCTAAGTCTTAAACTATCTTCATCTTGAAATATTCAAAAAAGAAAGAAAAAAAGCGATAAAAACAAATTAAAATCCATCCTTCACCATAATTTTATTTATAGCCACAAAAACGAAGTCATCATACTTAATATCATTGTAAATGAAATATTTAAAATCATTACCATCGAAAATACCAAATACCATTAGAAAATTACTTTTCAAGTTACTTGTAAATATTTAGATACTGTATTATCAATAGATTAGTTCAACAAATTGGTTTCAGTAAAATAATTTGTTTTAATGCAAAAAGTTCTTTCGAAATAAACCAACCGACGTAAAGTAATCAATTATTTATGTCCAAAAAAAGTGATGTAAATAATCTTAAAATTGTACACAAATCTAAATATTAAATTATTGACTAATAAATATAATTAATGTACAGAAAAAAAATCAATTCAATAATTGAGATTTTCAATTTTGTAGTTCATTTGTATTGTATAGTATTATTAAAATTTAACTTGAAATAGTTAAATAGATAGATTTGATATTCTGGTACGTAGAGTAAAAGATTTTTTATTAAATCTTCCTGCGTTTTACATGGGATAATAACCACTGCCAACTCGTTTCTATTCACAAGTATGCATAAGTATCACAGAGGCTTATGATCATTTACCACTTGTCGCACAGATTTCCACGCCAACGACACTTCAAGCTAATAAACTCAAATTGACCAAGGTTAAAAATGGTCACTGAACAAATCTACTGACCGACATAATAAAGTACTTTAACAATTTACATAAGCAATAAAAAATAACTTAACTAATTCCATAATTATGTTATTTTTTTCTTCTTGAACCTATCGTTAAACTTCTGAGACACTCGTAAGTATACAATAATTGTGCTTTGGATTAGCAAATAATGTGCCGCGTCACATTGGTTCAAAGTCAATGATCGTTGACGTAATAACCGAAACGAAGGTTCCATGTTCGGGTCGCTTAGGGTCGATAAGAAATCCAGAAATAGGGCCGTAGATAAAAAAAGATAATTGCACTTTCTATGCGGGAGAGGTATTTTTCTATTTTTTTATGTGTACTTCATTATATAGATTACTTGAATTATGTTGTGATATACGTAAAATTTACAGATATTTCTTTGTAAAACCATGATTTGAGATGAACAAAAAAAACGTTTCGACGGTTTTGCCTTAAAGTTAGCATAGATATAATAAGACAGAATTTTATAATCATGGTCGATACTTCTTGTGTCGCGCACTTTTCAAGTAACTGATTTATTAATTTAAGTACACCGTAATTGTATTTACTATGGTAGTTTTGTAGATTGTATCACACATAACGTGATAAGTTAATTAGAAATTATCACATAATGACTAGATTTAGATATATTTGTATGCCAAATTGTTTTTGTTATTTACGTGTATGATGACTTTCGTTGTTGACTATTCGTATATTGATAAGTATGTGATTCTGAGTATTTGGAAGATACTTACCGGCCGTTTCGTTGGATACTTTCGTGGTGGAGTAAACGACTGTGATCTCGCTGTTCCCTAAATGATTGGTAGCCCAAACACGGAACGCGTACGTCGTATTGGCCTCCAGCTTGTAGACATCGATTTGGCGCTTAAATAACATGTGCGTTCATATTGGAAATTAATAAAACCTAATCTGCTGAAAGAGCAATGGGAAAGGTCTGAAATGAATTACCGCATTCGGTGGTATGTGGATGGGAGTAATGTCGAGCCATTCGGAGTCCGAGTCGGCCAACCTGAACTGGGCAGTGAAGTAGATGATGGGGTATCCTCCTGTGCCGCTGACACCCCAAAGTATAACAGCCAAGATCGTGCTCTGGTGCACTTGAACGTCGATGAGGGGAGGCGGAGGCGCTGCCAAGTAAATTGCCCGGCTTTAATTTGTTTGTTATGCAAATGCCCCAGCCTTGAATCTCAATCTCTTATGTAGTTGTAGCAAAGCAGGAAGCAATTGCCAATTACGTTTTATTTCATGTTCATTCTTTTTGATTGGATAATAAAATTCAAAAGCAGTAGCAAAAACAATTAACTTACTTCTGACGATTACTTTCATTTTCGAGCTCTGCTCCTCGTTCAGCGAATTCGAAGGGGTGCAGGTGTAAATGCCCGAATCATTCTTGTCGACTTCCTGGAGGAACAGAGATCCATCCTCCTGGATACTCAACCTCGGCGCCTGCTCATCCTCGCTCCTACCGTCTCGGATCCACATGACATCCCTGCTTTTCAGCACTGGACATGGCAATGTTAAATTCTTACCAACATCAATTAAATATTGCTTCAATTTGACTGGCGTTCCAGCTGAAACACAGTAGAACATCACTTAACATTCGCTCAGCGTTAAATCGCATCAACGGCAAGCTTTAAATATACAAAATGTATTAATTATACCTGTGGTGAAAACATTGAGAGGAAAGATGCAAATGTAGTAGAAGTAGTAGAGGCTTTTTTTAACATACATAGTTTAGCATTGTACACGAAGACACGAGGGAAATATTATTCTATTTGGGGGGAGAGTTGCATGGAAAAACGCGGAAACAAATATAACAAACAACAAACAACAAAAACCCTTTGTCAAGTGTGGAATCTAAACATTGCACACAGTGTGTGCGTGCAACACCCAGCCAATGCGATCACTATCGATCGGGCCACACTCGTAAGGATTAATTCCCCCAGATTCCCGTTAGCGGTCGCCGGTGCATTGGGCGCTTTACGTTGGCATCCGTGAGTCCGTTCAGTTGTCAAATCTGCTCAGCTGAGTGCGTGTGCGGGCGGTGCGTCGTTCCAATTCGAATTGATCGATTTGAAAACACTATCTACAATTGATTATCAGTGAGTCAAGCAATCGGATCATGAAATACGAACGGTGAGTCCTGCTCGCACACGGGCATCAACTTCTTTCACGCGACACGCGATTCTCAGCCCCTGGGGTGCCGTAAACCAATGCTACCCAAAAACAAAAGAGGAACCGATCTTATATATACATACATATATACAGAAAAAACATATATATACTTGCTCGAGAACAACAACACTGTTAATTGCATGTTTATTAAATAATCATTTCCTGTTGTTTTCTTTCAACGATTTAAGTACTCGGCGAAACGTGAATCAAAACATTACATGTTTGCACAATTTGAGAACTTCAATATCAAGATATTCGAATAAATTAGTAAATTAAGTTTTTCTGCAGTTTATAAACTTTTACTTTATCGATTTTAACTCAAATTTAAAGCTTTGTTTATTATATGGTAACGTAACTATTTATTATTATAAACGCTTATTTTGGTTGGAAATTTTAAATATTCCAATTGGAACTAATAGGATGCAAGTTTAGCAGTTCCATTCTCAATAATTTGCTTAAATCATATATAAAACATAATTACTGTAAAATACTGTTTTATCATTTATATCATTTAAATGCTTTATAACGTTTATTATTTAGATAATACTAAGAGTAATTATATTTATTGCAAGAGATACAAAATCTTTATTGAACTTATTAACATTATGTAATAAAAATAAATAATATTTATTGCAGCAATAAATAAAAAAATAACAAAAAACATACTCAATATATAACAAAAAAAAAAAAGGAAATTTTACTGCTTTAAAGGGCTATTGACTATAGGTCTTTCTGGCCAAATTTAATATTACTTAAACAAACTTTCATTTGTATCAACTTTTCTAATTGATTTATAATTTTATTAGATTATTTCAATCAAATAGCAACTAAGTTTCAAATTAATGATAATTATAATAACAACAACATTTATTGATCACACATTAAATGTAACCAAAGGGCTATCGACCTACGTCTTTCCGCCCAATAATAATTAAATTTACGTAAATTAAAAAAAAAAGACATTTATAAATATTGTTGCAATAAATAAATATTTTTATTATAATTGAAACATAAATATATAACTTTTACCAAGGTTTATTGACCAAAGGTCTTTCCCTTATTCTTATAATATCCTAATAATGTTAATCTTCCAACAAAATATCTTTACTGAAGTTATTAACATTATTAACAAAGTTTCATATTAACTATTGATTTTCATCAACTTTTCTAGTTGATTTATAATTTAATTAGATTATTTAAATCAAATCGGAACGTAAATTCATATAATCAATTACGTATTTATTTGCATTAAATGTATTGAGAAGTTCAATATCAAGATTTTTGTAATTTATAAACTTTTACTTTATGCATTTTAACTAAAATTTCAGTTTTATTATATTGTAACGATACGTAACTATTTATTACCATAAACGCTTGTTTTTGTTGAAAATTTTAAATATTCCACTTGGAATTAATAGGATGCAAATTTAGTAGTTCCATTCACAATAATAAATACTACAATTTGCTTAAATCTCATATAAAACGTAATTGCTGCTTGTAGTTTATAAAATACTATTTTACAACGTTTATTATTCAGATAATACTAAGAGTAATTATATTTATTGCAACAGATACAAAACCAGATATTAACTAAAAATATATTTATATAACAATAATAATAGAAACAGGGCAGAAAGTCCTATGGTTAATAACCAGTTAATATTTTCTAACAACAAATCTTTGTTGAAGTTATTAACATTATTAGCTTTTATTTATAATTGATTTAAACATTTAAATCAAATTGGAACTAATAAGTATCAAATTAATAACAATTTAATTTATAATTTACGTAAATTCATATAATCAATCACTTCATTTAATGTATGCAAATAAATACCTGAGGGCAGAAAGATTCAATAACTCTTTGTAACAGTTATGATTGTGTTTTTAGTTGGTTGCATTAAATGTAATTATTATTATATACGTGATTGAATAGATGAAAAATATAATTAGGTATAAAGTTATTTATTTATAATCTTGAGAGAAAATTATTATAAGTCTTATTTTCGTTTTTTTTTGCTGTTATTATCTTATTTTAGATTTTTCGTTTTATTACACATCAGAATATAAATTTTAAGTAACATTTTTATGTTAAAATCATAATAAAATACAAATAAATAACTGTTATATCCTAAATGTAATAAATATTTCACTTTCTAATGTGTTGATATATATTATAGTTTATCTGAAATAGATTTTATATTTTGAACAAAAAAATGCCATAGATCTAGTGATAAACAGGATGAATCATAATTATATGAAAATTAATGTTACTCATAGTTTTTCATCAGATGATTCATGTAAATCAGACATAACTATCTACTCGATATAGATTTACATTCTTGAAAATTAAAAAAATATCAGCTGTTGAAAATAGTGGGAACATCTATGTTTTATTTTTATTTTATTATGAATTGATATTCATTAGTAAAAATATTGAAGCATTTGAAATTATGTGACATTAAATATGATTAGTATAAAAGTTAAATTCCTTGATAGAATTATTTCAAACCTAATTTGGTTATAAATTTTATTATTTATAATTTTGTATATAATTTCTTGGATTTTTTGTGACGATTGACACTGTATTTCCAAAGTTTTTCTTTATTTAAAATTATTGATGAAATAAAATTGAACTAACTACGTTTTGACCTATTTCTTGGAGGACGATATTTTAAGACGAGATAATTGTATATGTCACGCACATGAACATAATAAATCATATTGAACAAGACTTATTTTTTTGCACATATCCTATGTATCATTTTCTATTGAAAATTTACCATAAATGTTTTAAAATAGAAAGTATAAACAAATATAATAGTTTTTTTTTAAGATATTTATTTAATATATTTTCAATATACAGTTTTAGAAAATGCAGCAATACAACGTGGTTTTTATAGTGCGTAATCGGTTTTGCCAATATTCCGTTTGAAACCGGACAAATCGGGGAACTTAATACATACAAAACGAAAGAAATAATTATTATTTGTATTAAAACATATATTTTGTGTACTTTTTTTAGAATTTATTGTTATTTTGCATAATTAAAATTTAGTTTCTATTAAATGTTATTAACTAGTGAGACACACTAATTTGTATTTAATATATTTCATGAACAAATATTTTAAATTGTATGTATTAGGTCGAGTCATAAGTAACTTCCATTTATTTTGCTCTCATTAAATAACAAAATTATATTAATTTATTATGTATTTACCACTTTATCTATAACCTTTCCCCATCTTCCTGGCAGTTTATCAATTTCTTCCTTGTAAAATGTGGCTGGTTTGGACTGGAAGAAGTTTTTGATAGCCTTCCTAACTTGCTCTTCAGAATTGAAGGTTTTTCCATTCAAAAAGTTTTATAAGGAACAGAAAAGGTGGTAATCTGTCGGGGCAAGATCCGGGAGTAAGGAGGATGTGGTAAAACAGATCATCCAAGCTCAAGATTTTTTTATTCAGTCACCCTAGCTGTATGTGGTCGCGTAAAAGAATGACGTGCCCATACTCCTAACTTGCTGACTTTTCCTAATTTCTCCAGGTGACGGTTATGTAATTTCTCCAGGTGATGTATTCAACCTTTCTGCTATGCCTCTTGTTGATTGACGTGGATTTTGCTCCCATATTGCCTTTAAAAGGTTGTCGTCAAAGTCGGAAGGACGTTCCGCCCAAGGTTCGTCTTTTAAGGTCGAATCTCCAGAACGGAATTTTATAAACCAATTTCTAACTGCCCGATCAATTATTAGTCCTTCACCATATACACTGCATATTTTTCAGCTATCGCCTTAGCATTATTGCCTTGTTTAAATTCACAATGCATTACATGACGAATATGTACTTTTTGACTCTCCATTTCAGAGGTTAAAAAAAAACAGTTTAACGTAACGTGTATCACACAAAACTGTTGACAACTTAGCTGCATCGGAAGTTACTTATGACTCGACCTAATATTAATATTATTTAATTTTAATCCAAATTATTGTATTATTAATACATACCAAAAAATAATATAAATACTATTACAATTATTCTTATATTTAACTTAAAATATATATTTAGAACTCGTTAACGAATGCAATCATCGAAACGAATTATACGTCTTGCAATTTCGAGTTCAGATACATTTAATAGAAGAGGGCGTTGCAGATTTGCTCACAGGTTTGTTAAGATTGCCACAGTTTTCACCGAATGCAATTTCAACGAGAGTATCATATTTTCTTTTATTTGAAACGTAAGTGCATTTTATTAAGGAAACTCTACTCTAGGCTCAAGGATTTCAAAATTAAGTACGAAATGGAAGTAGCGCATTTACGTTCTTATATCTAAATTTATATTTTATAACACTTTTTATTTTTATATTATATTTTGTGAAATTTATTTTTGTTTATCATTTTACAACAGTCTTATTTTTTTTAGCAAAGATGTGCAAGTTGTATTACATTTTACACATTTTTTTTATAATTTATTTTTTTAAGATTTGTTATTTATAATATATCTATTTTTCAGTTGAAATCAGTTGACGTACGTTTTGTGGAAATGAAAATGTATATCAAGTATATAAAATAATATAAAGTGTATATAAAAATAAACAGAGTGTGCAATTTCGATTTGCGAAGTTATAGTCAGGCATCTGGATTATATCATCCCGTTTCCACTCGTTGCACCACTATGTAATGGAAATAGCTTTAATCCAGGAATGCAACGGTGGATTTTGGGGAGGTCACCGAGCCACGTGTTCAGTTAATTCTATACAATGTGCCAACTAGAGACTAAATCGAACAAAGTAAACATTGTACATTGTTTTCGCGATGCGTGTGACTGGTGTAAATAATTGCCTAAAACAATCGACAATTATTCAGATTCTCAACTACGTATAAATATGTTGTGATTCAACGATTGTTTTCAATATTATTTACTAATATGTATTTCTATTTTTTTTGCAAAGAAGTTAAAATAATATTCTTATCCGTTAGGTGTTGGTGGTGAAATAATGTTATATATTATTTTTTATATATAGTTTTCAAAATTGACTTTAAATAATAAAGTACTACCGCAGGAGGATCATGTAAAATATCTTGGAATGCATTTAGACAGAGGACTCACCTGGAAGAAGCACATATGGATGAAGAAAAAACAATTAGGTCTGAAATTCATAAAACTATATTGGCTGCTTGGAAGAAAATCTGTGCTATCGCCAGACAACAAACTATTAATATATAAATCTATCCTCAAACCTATGTGGTCATATGGAATACAGTTATGAGGTTTAGCAAGTACCTCTAACATCGAAATATTACAACGATTTCAATCAAAAACATTACGTTCTATTACCGACGCATCCTGATATGTCCCCATTAGTGTTTTAGTGACTTATAAAAGGAAAAAAGTTAAAAATGTAATCAGAAACTTCAGCGAAAGATACAAACTAAAATAAACCAGCGGAAAATCTGTTAGTAAATAAAACCCAAACATATAGACTTAAAAAGTTTAACATACTGGACCTACCAAAAATATTACTATGTAAAATAATGTAAAGATGGATACTGTTGAGTTCCCCATTTACATGACAATTGTACCTACCAACAAATTTACTGTATATTATTTTGAGATAGATTGGAAATAAAAATAGATGTTATACAAAAAAAATATAAAGTTTTAAGAAATAATATTATTTTCGTAATATTTTAAATAAGTTCTGGAGAACATAGATCAAGACTTTCCAAGTCTTTCTTAGTAGTCTTGAAATGTTTAATCCTAATCGCATCTTATATTGGGCAGTCCAATAAGTTGTGTTTCAGTGATGATACCGTGCAATATTGTCTGGTGTTGTTGTGGAGTTTTACATAACTTTTTATTATAAACTATGTAGTTACTTTAATATTCTTACTAAGACTATGTTCATCATTTGAGATGTTAATTCGAAAGACATATTTTAGTTATTATATAAATTATGATTATTATTGGGTTGGGTTATTGAGTTGTGTTTGGTAGTAGGGTTTTATTTATAATTAATTATTTCCTAAGCATTTTGGCCTTTGTTTATATGAAAATGTGTTTTGATTAGGATTATTCGTAAATGTTTCTTATATATTTATAAAAGTACTTCAATTCGGAGTATTCATAAAGGTCTCTGCATTGTACCGTATAGAGAGGATTGTTTACACATAGTTCAAAATGATTATATTTATGTGTATCGATCATGGATCTTCGAGATATCTTTGTACTTATGTATGTACATATGTTTATATAAAAGGACGTATCGACTTGAGACTTCGTGGAGGTCTTTTATTTAGTTTGTTTATAAAGTAAAGTAATGTAATTTTCGGTTAGAAACAGAGGTCTTTTTTATTACATAAAGTTTATTTAAATTATATCCATTTTGTTATTTCATATTTGTTATATTTTTCTACAAAAAATCAGAATTTCGCAGGTTCAGAATTATTAGAACATTTTATTAAGAGAAATCTTTCTCTTTAGATTTTAGCAATAAATCGCAAGTGCTAACTCAATCAAATATTATTTCGCTTAAATTGTACAGAATGCAAACATCATATTTGGAAATCATACAATATTAGATTTCGATTTTTCTAATATTTCGGCTATCTATCTTGTGATATAATGAAAGTAGAGATTTGATCGTTATTAATATCGATAGACATGCCAGAATGTTTATCATCGGAAAAACTAAAATCTTCATCACGAAACTTTTCGAAGCACGTTTACACCATTATTTCATTCACAGTAATCACTATGAACATTAAAAATCTTTTTTGCTCTTTGCACTGCAAATTTTCCAAAAATAGTAAAGCGTAATTACACGAAAATATACTCATTGTCATTGTTTATCTTCTAATCCAAATAATTACACTTTTTTTAATTGCCCTTTAGAATGTCATTTTTTAGACTATGTATGCGTTTTATATGTTATAAATCGTATTTTATTTTAAAAATAGCAAAAAAAAATCCAACATTACTTATTGGTCAACCCAATACAAAGACTGTTTAAGTTCCAAACCCTATACCACGCTGTTCTACCGCGCAACGAAACTTTTCACTCGTTAACTTGATAGCATCAAGATTCCGCCATACCTATATTTTAAAATGTGCTTTAAGGTGACTTAAACTGTATTACTTAAATGTTTGTTTGTAAATAACAAAAAATATTCTTTGCTCCTATTTGCATTATATCCAACTTAGGTTTACTTAATTAGGATATAGTCTAAATCCTAATTAAGTAAACCTAAGTTGGAGTGAAGTGAAGATGAATCAAAGAAGACAGGATTATAATTTTGTGACTGTGAAGTTTTTATGGTGATGAGAAATATATAATGTAAATATTTTGAAATAAAGAATATTAACAAAGCTATGCTAAAGTAAGGCTACTTTTTTTCTTACGAATTAGACTCAATTCTAATAAATGAAATACTTTTTTATATATAACAGAATTGCAGAATATTAGTTTTATCTATCACTTAATATTAAAATATTTATTCACTTGATGCTAGAACAAAATGAAATAGTTGACAAAATAAACTGTTACTAATGAATAATATTTATAATAAATTATAATTTCAACACATTTGTAAAATATTTCTTGTTAAAAAGATGTAGTTCGTATGAATTATTAATCGTGGATTTTTTTAAATATTTAGATTCAAATTTTATACATTTATTTTTATCGACCGTGGTTTTTTTGCCATATTTTTTTGTACTTATTCGATATCAAATATTATGTAAGGTTTGTATTATCAGGTTAATAATGTTTAATAGCCTTATTAAAATATTAAGGAAATAAACTAATAGAAATAAAAACTCATTATGGTGCAATTATAAGCATGTATTATCATTATTTCCATTATTTATTTTATACTTGGCAAATTATACATTTCTTTAATCAAATTTATGTTTTGACTAAAATATTGAATTATCTTGTATTATTATTATAACATATAATTTTTATCATAATTTAACAATACATGATGTTCAGCTTTCTTTCTGATTGTTTCATAAGTGGTCGATAAATTTATGATAATACTATACAATTTAGAGAATATCTTACCATATATCTATTCTAAAATAAAGAGGATCCTCACTTTTCAAAGTGAATTAAATGCAAAATAATATTTCTTAAAAATTATTTATTTTTGGTATTATTATTCACATGTTTCATTGTTTTAAATTAAAATAGAAAAGTTGTAATTGATTGTTTGTTTTATTTTGATAGAAGATAAAATAGAAGCTAAGAAAAGGAAAAAAATCAGTGCACTGAATTTATCGATTTTGCCAGGATAACTGAAATATTTAGTAGAATAATAACTTATAAATCGATTTTAAATAGAAAAAGAAAACTATTCAATGTGAACAATAAGTTAATTTGATCGCGGGTGATAAACAACCACCGGAAAATTTTATCCATTTAGGATAAAATTTCCCGGTGGTTGTTTATCATTATTATATTTATAAACATTAATAAAATACTTAAATCTGTGTACTAAATCTATTGGTTTATATCTTTTAATTCTATTAAATCTATTTTTTGTTTTGCTGTTATCATGCAGGATAATAGCCAGAACATTATTTTTTTATTCCTTTTTTTCTTTGTACCTGTTACTAAAAATTGGTGTTATATCCTCAACTATGGGCTCTGATGATATTTCTTATATATTTTGATTGAAATCGTTGGATAATTTATTTCTATGTTTGATTTTCTGGTTGCACCCCACATTTGAATACCACAGGTCCGTCTGTTTTTTATTATTACCTTGTATATTAGTAATTTAATCTCCTCTGATAATTCCGACCTTTACCATAATAACTATTAGAGTTTCCTAAATATTCTATTCAATTCTAATCTCTTAGCCCGAATGTGATTTTTCCAGGTAAACCTTCTATCGATATACAAAGCCATTAAGACCATTAAGTCTTACTGTTGGGCAGTTGTCTTTCTTTAGTGTGCATGCAATGATTTCAGTTTGTTAACTGATATTCTCCACTTAATAAGTTATTCCTGTAATTTAACCAATTTTTTGCTGCAGCATTCCGGATTCTCATCCGATGCTAAGATTGCTGTATCATCAGCGAATATTGCAATTGTAGTATTACTACTTTTAGGAATATCTGCAATGATAAAAGACAAAGCAGTCCTAAAACAGTCCTAATATAAATCGATTTATTCGGCTTCAATTTTTACTTAAAACATATGATAAAAGATATGATTTTATCATAGTAAACTAATAAGTTAAGATATATTTATTTAGTACTAAAAATACATTTTTTTGGCTTAATTAAATTTGGCTGATTATTTATCATTCAATTGTAAGAATTGAAAATTGTTATTTATTATTCAAAGATATGCATGAACATATTAAACAATCATTACCATGGGATTCATGGCATTTTGATAAAATTAAACTGGAATCAAAACAATTTAAATTGTTTGGCAATAGTATGTAATAAAATTTAACCGTTTTACATTTACCGAGTTGGTTCTATGAAACATTAGTTTGTAAATTTTAAATTTCATATTTATATTTTAAGAAAACGGTCGGAAATGCATATATAAAATTGTTAAGATAATAAAAAAATATTAAGAAAATGTTTTAAAAAAAAATCTCAAAATTATGCAATTTGCATTTGACTGAACATGTAATTTTCTGTTCAACCTTATTAGATGTTGTGTATCGACGAAAGTTTACAAAATTGCGTTAATAAAAGTAAAGCAGATTTTTTTAAATGTAAATATAAACTTTATAGGTGGAACCTTGCCAAGGTTATTGGCTCAAATAGCGCTCTAATAAATGTACGCGCGTTAATTGGTGAACGCTACATAGTTTATTTATATTTGTTTAATAATAACGGTTTTGGTTTCGATCAAATTTGTAGTAAATATTTCAAGTATTTTCTTGACCGAAAACTTCCGTAGTTTTTTTTTATCAAGAAAGTGAGTTCCTTTTGTGACCCATTTTCGTGCAGCAGAGTGTATCACTCGGATGCAATTACTTCTGATATGACGTTTCCTTGATGAATGTGTCGTTTCATCATCATCATCGTCGCGTTTTTAAAATCCTTTTGAATCCTTTTAGAGCCCTTACGACTATTGCGGGTGGGTTGGGGGTTTGTGCGCTCGGTAGGCAAGGACGACGAGTCTTTCGGCCGGCATCGATTTATCAATGACGTCATACCGAGCTTCTGTGACGTAAGCGGAGGAGAGTGCGTGCGTTCGTTTTCGTTTAATTTTATTATAATTCCTGCTCTGTTCCTTTTTTTTTGTCTCTCGAGCGATTCCTCTTTGCGAAGAGATTCGTGTGCGAAATTGTCATTGCTTTTTTTTTCTTCTCGCTTAATATAATCATGTTCCCGTATCCTTGGAACGCACGTAACGCATCTCAGGACACATCAAAGACAGGAGAGCGTTTATGTTTTCATTCTCAGCTATTTGGCGTGTTGTGGCCGCCAGTTTTTAGTTTTCCCATGAAACTAAATTTAGAGCAAACGTTAGAGAAAAAAAAAACAACAGCGAAGTGTCTGCTGTTTTGTCTGGGAATGTTTTTTTAAAGTACACGTAATACGTAGTATGTAAATACTAAAATTTTGATATTTCTTCCATTATAATATTACTACCAATACTTTTATGTTGTTGCTGCAAATAGATTTTATTTATGCATATGCGATGATGTTAAGCTGAATTCTGAAAATTACCAGAACACGCAGTAAAGATGTGTTTAGTTATCCATCAATTTTCGTACTGCTTGAACTATTTGATTACATAACTTTTTTTTATATTGCTAAGTCTATTTTAAATTATCGGTAAACAAGTAGCAGATAGTAAATTCCGAATTATTTATAATGATTAAAGAAATTTGTACAGAATTTTTACAAAATTTAAAATCAAGATTAAATTAATTTAATATAATGTTGAATAAAGTTCTCAGGTCTGGTTTAACTCAAAAGTTTATGAAAAAAATAAAATTCCTTTATAATTTTACATCATATTTATAAATGCATAAACATAATTTATTATCAAAACTTAAAATGTTAATAAATATAAAAGAAAATATCTTATATCAAGAATATATAAAAAATATTTGTATAATACGCAAGCCTATTTGTTTATATTTAAGATAAAGTGACCACATTTTCATTGAGACAAAGCGGGACAAATGGGATGAAATGAGAATTAGAATTTAGTTATGAAAGCAGACCAATAATTCAAAAAAATATATTTTATTGTATACATTCATATACTTGTCTATAAATATACAAAAATGTATTTATTAATAATTATTGGTAACTAGAAAAATATTTATAAAAAACAATAATTTAAATATTATGATTATTAATTAATATATTTTTTTTATTTAAAAAAATAATATGATTTTCTTTCACGGTCATATTTTTTATCCGAGTGAATACTTTGCAATAGATTCGGATCATTTATTAAAATGTCGTGAAATTTCTCACATGAATTGGTCAAATTATATTTTACGCTTAATATAGATTTTACTTGTTACTACATTTGTTCCTGGAAGGGAGAGCGCGTATTCTACAATTTTCAAAATATTTTTTGTCTGTTTCCACATTTGCAGACAACCAACATTTAATTTTTTCATCAGTAACGTATCTTTTTACTAATGACACCTCATCAAAAAGATCATATTCGCAAATATATTTTTTTAGAAAATGGTTACTAATATATTCAAAAGATTTTTCCACATATTCCCATAAAATCTTCTTTTTTAATGTCACCCAATGAACATTTTTAATATCCTCGAATTGAACTGTCCATTCTTCAAGATATTCCAAGCAGTTATTATAAAAATTTCTAACTTCTTTCAGAAAATCCGTTCATTTAATTCCACCTTGTTCTTCCAACCGTGTGATGTCCTTTCGAATAACTAAAGGAACGTAATTGAAATTTTATCCCCTTCAATAATTTTCACAGCATTATGAAATAATGTACCTTGGTTGTGGATGAACTGAAGCCAAATTTGTGATGTGTCATTTTCAAAAAAGAGCTGCAATATTCTTGCTCATTTATCTTATGATAAAAATTTTAATGGTATATTTTTAAATTATTTTCTACAGCTGGTAAAAGAGCTAATATATGTATATAAATATGAATTTATCTAATTCATTCTCTCCCAGACCTGGATGTGGAAATTAAAATTCAATCGTGCTGTGTTATACATAAAATTATAAACAAACAAATAAAGTCAAACATATGTCTAAGTATAACCGGGGAGAAACACGAGCACGATGTAAGAAATAAAAAAAAAATAGAACGAGCAAAAGTAGGACTGAGGCCCTAAACAACAACTTAACAACGAAGGGGATACAAACATACAATAGCCTACCGGACGAATTGAAGATAGAAACAAGAACAGAACAATTTAAACAAAAAGTAAAACAATACTTTACCCAAACAGCCAAGAAACAGTAAATAGCTGACCTCTCAACACCAGTTTCTGGGATGCCAGAGAACTGCTGCAGAGGCAATAAAAAAAAATGACTTAATTTTTAAATTATAATTGTATTATTTTCTTTTTAATAAATATTTAAAACCAAAAAAAAAAATTGTGAAAACGAATATGGTGAAAAAAACATTATAAATAATTGCTTCGGTTTTTGTGTGGAAAGCAAATAGTTCTTCAGCTAATGCTAGCTGTTCTTCCGTGTTGCCACTGCGAAGAAAACTGTTCCGTTTTAGACGAGGAAGCGGCATTATTCCTGTCCGTCACTATATTTCACTATAATAATTAATAAATAATAGGTAATATATTTTTACAGTACATTCAAAATAATAAATGTAGATATATTCTAAAAAGCGAGACATTTAACATAAATCGGCAGAACACGGGACTGTCCTCCAAAAAGCGGGACTGTCCCGCCAAAATCGGGACGTGTGGTCACTTTAATTTAAGACGATGTATTAATAAATAGTCGTTTTATATAATCTGTACTTCTTATAATTGCAGTTTGTAAAGATGGATTTACTTTTTTTTAGAATTCATTATGATGTAGAAACAAATATCAGTATTCCATAATTTTACAATAAATTTGACAGTAGCTATTATCGTTGGTAGATTTATTATTTAGTAGTCTCAAAGCATGAATATAAAACAAAGCTGTAATAGAACCATTAAATATGTAATTTTATGGCTGGTTGTGTACACTAACCGCTGAATTCAATCTCAGTTTACAGAACATGGGTCTTCTACAATATGAATTCCACCTTGTCCAATCTAGTTATTGTTATAATTTAGTGGAGGCGGACAGATCTATTATGCTTTATTCCAAACCATTTTAATCTACTATTAACATTTTAACGGACTTCAGAAAACTGAAGTACATTAAAGTATTTATCATGTAATATAATATTAAATTTAACATGTTACTTGGTAAGTGCCGAGTAGATATAATTGTGCACTGGCATCCATGACAATATAAAATCATGCACTGTTCCTGTTATTTCAGCTTGTTTGGTCATTATAGTGTGCTTCAATGGAACAGTAACTGAGTTTCGTATTAAAAACTGATTGTAGTCTACAGTGCTGCGGCCTATTTATAAACTGTATATGACATATGCAAACCTACATATAAACTGACATCAACTGGTGTGTGTTAACGAAGTTTCAAACCATGCATAAACTCACACTGACCTGCAACAAAATAAAATGGAATGTTCCAATTAAACTTATTGTTTATTCATGCGTGGTTTACATTTATATAGGCCGCATTTTTTTTTCTTTTTAAAATTATTTACTCTATTTTTGAGTATTGATAATATTTTAAATATATTTATTTAATTTAGGCTATTATGTTTTATATTCCCAAAGAATGGATTTTAAGCTGCGTTTCTAAACCTATTTTTCTTCTTCTACGTCATCCCATCTCAACCTTCCACACTTAGCTTATTCACCGCACAATGTCGCCAGTTCCTGTCGTGAAACCTATTTTTATTGGGTTTCGAAATGACAGCTGTCACCTTCTGTCAAATCGAGCAACTTGTGAAATACTCTTAGTAATTGGGACACTGTAAAACTACAAAAAGGTTGAGAAACACTACCTTGTAGTGTTTAATTCATAACTGAAATATTTTGTTCAGAGATCTCTACAAAGTCACAAGTCGATACGTCTTTTTATATAAACAAATGTGTAAGTACAAAGAGATCTCTTCGAAGGCCCCAGAACGATAAACTTTTATATAAATATTTAGAACTAGGTGTAAATAATCCTATCACTGCGGAACAATGCATGAATCCTCAGAATTGAATCTTCAGAATACACTTTTTCATATAAACAAATCTAATATATATGAGCCAGGCGCGTTGTAAATAAGATCATCCAGGCCGAATTCGTTGAGAACACTTAATCATCAATTATAAATAAAGCCGTACTCCCAATCACAACCTTAATTATCATAATGTACTTTTTAACTAGAACTTGTCTTTAGAATTAGTCTGCAAGCATCTCAAATGATGAACATAGTCTTTGTTTTAACCCCAATATTACCACATAGCCTTAGTCGAAGAACTATATTTAATTAATAAAGTTGTTAAAACCAATTGGATCGAATTAATTTCTCACCCGCTGAGACTCCACAACAACAACCTACAATATACCGCAGTATCCAGAATTCCATTTGCAATAATTTGTTTAAAAAAACGGTATTGTCTTTGGTAGAATAATATAACGAATAATATAGATTGGGTGAAAAACCAATTGCTTCAAGATTTTTCCAGTTTTTGTAATTTTTATTAGAAAAGTACATTAAAGATAATTATGAGAATATTAACAGTAAATAATAATTATTTTTTAGTATATTTATATGACTGAATAATAATAAATATCTTTATTATCTAATTTTTTTATTGCATTTGGTAGTCGTTTTTAAATATGTTTACGCTTCGTATATGAGATTCGATTGTAAACTTAAAGGCGCATTCACTTACTGTTTCTTTTCAGTTGAGGATTTTGCAATCTTCTTGGCTTCCCGTGCAAAATAAGCCCACTCAACTTCTATTTCGACAAACAATACCTATTGTTCGTCTACATTTTTAATCTTGAAAAATTGCATTTTACAAGCGTTTCACAGTGCGTGACTCACTTCGTGGATTACTTCAGTATCTTTTTATTGCTGTTTAATTTTAAACTGAATATCGTACTTGACATTGTTGGTAAATCCTTTAAAATCACATTTTTACTTAATATTAAATGTTGTATTATTACATACACAAAAAGCACGCATTACAATAATAAAAATTAATAGTTACATTTTTTGTAATAAGTATAATCTTAAAAAATAGAATTTTAATTATTTTTTATTCTTTTATATTTTTATCATTATTTAATATTTTTTAATTCTATTAATTCGACCTATTAATATGATTAATTTTATTATTTATTTAAACAAATTTATTTTTTCCTATTATAATTATAAGACCCATCTTTTTTACATATACAATTTTTTTACAATAGACTCAAATTTTGGGTGCGTCTTATGGTCCGAAGGTAACATTAAACTATTTTTATCAATAAATCGTCTCTAAATTTGAGGTACGTCTTATAATCCGAAAAATATGACACGCCACTGAAGGTATGACTAAAATTATCTCAAGACAAGCCGAGGAATCACCGATTTACCTACACTCTTTGTCTATGATTGTTGATAGCTAGTATTAGGCTTAGCCTGTGATCATGTGCGCTTTTGTACGATTCATTTGAATTACTTTTATAAATCTTTAATATTTTTTTTTTCTAAAATTAAAAAAATAAAACAAAAAAAAACTCATATAACGTGAGATATAAACTAAATGTGATCAATTATGCTAAACAATTATGGAAACATGATTTTGATCCGAGAGTTAAATTAAAATATATTTTTTATAAAATTCATCTTATAAATTTGAGCTGCGTCTTATAGTCCGAAAAATACGGAATTAAATATGTTTTTATAATGTCTTAATAAAACAAAATTTTTGAAATAGAATTTCTCTATATTTCTTACGTAAAACTTGATTTAATTATTTAATTTAAACAAACTTTATGTGATTAGTGAAACCCATTTCATCACGCAATATAGACTAACACATCTTAACCTGACCTAAACTATTTTATATAAACTATTGATAGGTTCGTCCTATGACAAAGGTGACACGCCAAGTCATTTTGGGTGACACGAATTGGGTTTACGACAGGGGTCGAACTGTGGTAAAAGTTAATTCTTAGGGGTAATGTGGACGTTCAGCAATTAAAAGTATTGGAATTTACCTCCCGCTTAACATATATGAATAAAAAATAATTCTTGGGGGTTATAAGGGCGTTCAATAATTAAAATTCTATATATACATAAAAAAGTATTGGATCCTTGAAACAATATTGGAATTCAACCCCTGCTTAACTATGTATCGTATATTGGAATTCTTAACCCATTCCATACCATCATCCTCTATGTATCCATGAAAAATATAAGAATTCTACAATTTGGATATTTCAAGATGTCATTTTGATCCATAATTCATCATCACTGATTATTTCCTAAGAAAATTCCTACTGGTTTGTAAATTATATTAATGAATTAGCAACGTGAATTAGATCAAAATTTTCTAAAAATTAAATTTTATGACATGCAATAATTTATGTTTAACTATGTGTGCCTGTTTTATTTCTATATTAACCGTCAACCGTTCCGCAAAATATTTATCATATTTTTGCCGGTTCACATATGTGAAAAGGTTTAGAACACTGATTTACTAATATTAAACTACCAGTAAGTTTAGTAATAGTTTTTGAGCAGATTCGTTTTAAAATTAAAATATACAGTTTATATAAGAAATGCTAATGCATTGGATAGTTTATAAATTAATTAAAATTGTTGCTAAATTACCGTACTTTTCGGATTATAAGACGCTCATCAAATTTGTAAGATGTTTTTTAGAAAAATATATTTTAATGTTACTCTGGGATCATAATCATGTTTCCCATATTGTTTTGTATAATTATGTCATTACCATTTTATTGACTATTATACAGTTAATATGTTTATTCATTAGGCCTACCAAATTCTACTTAATTATTGGATTCATGCGTTGCGTATCCGTGATTATTTTGAATAACAGTCAGGAATGTGACTATGAACACAAACTGAAACTTCATAGGTCGTAAATATTTGGGTCTACACAGTAAAGAAACCTTTTGTACACCCACGTAGTCAAAACTCACTTCCTTTCCCCCTTTTTGAAATGAACAGAGTTTTGTATAATATAATGTAGTCTTAGTTGAAGGGCCAAGAGAAGAAGTTAGTCTTAGTACTTCCTAATTATTAACATAAGAGACGATTTTACCTCTTAGTTGATAAACCATGAGATCAACACTTGTCTAGTTGACATCTCAATAAAAACACTACTTTAAACAATAAAGCTTTTTTAAAATATTGTATTTAATATTCGTAAACCCCTCTAAAACTCCACAACTACGTAATTACCATATAATCCACGGTGTCCAGAGATTATTTAATCCCAGGATACGACAATTGTTCACATTTATTTTATACCTCACGTTATATGAAACTCTTTTTACGATCATTTTTTTAATTTTAGAAAAAAATATTAATGCTTTATCGCACATGATTACAGCTTAGCCTAATACTAGCTATCGACGAACATAGACAAAGAGTGTAGGTAAATCGGTGATTCCCCCACTTGTCTTGAGATAACTTGGGTCATATCTCAAATTTAGAGAAGATTTATTGAAAACAATATTTTAATGTTACCTTTAGACCATAAGACGCACACAAAATTTTTTATGTAAAATGATGCGTCTTCAGATTATTAACTATTTATAAATTAGCCACGTTTTGATTATTTCTTTTATATTATTATTAACAACATGACCATCAATTTCAGTACCCCCGTTGCGAAATACTATAATTATTTAATGGTATAATGAAAATAACATTGGTTTCTCCCGGAAATAACCCTCGCCTCGACCGGTTTCATCTCATCCGATTCGTTATTTATCTCTCTCTTACGCTGGTCCAAAGCTTGTTCACTCCGATGCGCCTATATTAACTAGAACTTGCTCTCTCCGAAATGTCAAAGGTGACGGCGCTCGCCGTTTCGAGGCGTCGCGACGCCCCGACAAATATACCGAATAAACATTCTCAACGAATTTGGTATTCACGACTAGCATGATACATCCAATGGAACAACACATTTTATGTAAGACTATATATACACTGTATTTATCAATATAATTGATTACAATGAGAAAAATATCTTAAATTAATTATCTTTGTTATTATATTTGAATATAAATTAATAGAAGTTTTTTCTATTTAAACTAAAATTGAAAAGATATAAATCAGAGGCGGTCTTATAATTTTGATGGATGAAAAGTGATAACCTTAATATTATTTGTGGGCCGGTTGATAGATAGAACTAGATTCGTCACTAGTATAAATATCAGTTGCATCAAGATAATAATGTTTTTGTTACCAAATGTATTATTTACGATGAATACTGAATGCATTTAGATACTACTTAGTATTGCTGCAACTACTAGGGAATATCGAAATCCAATTAAAAGTTTATTTTTTGTTAAAGTGTTTATAATAAGTGCGATGGCAGGAATGCTGTATCTGAAATAAATCTTTTGAAGTTGTTGAAAACCGGAAGTTTGGATAGTTTAGAAGGGGAATGCCAAGAGTTCGTTTCTATGAATCCCTGAATTTTCGCGGAACGAGGGGAATGTTTCTCAAAAGGGCTGGAAGCGCAATTTCTTTAAATGGCTTCGATGAAATAATTTAAATTTATTAAATTGTTTGGATTTAATATTTTCAAAAGTATTTTCCCCATTAAACCAGTTCTCAAATTATGTTTAAACTCGCTGACCTTTTGGAAGTTAATGCTTTATTAATTAATCATCGTGTATAATCAGCAAATACAGGGACGGCAGCTTGTTTTTTTTTATTTTGTTTAATTTTACTCATAAAACTCGTACATTTCCAGCTTTTATCGATGCATGTGTACATGAATTAATTGGACAAACCGCAAGGACAGTACAAACATGTTCGATTTATTTTGTGCTTGGGGAAGGTTCGATCCACTGCAAATGTCATTTGCTTCATATACAAAAAAAGAACAAATGTTTGTTGTTTAATTATTGTTAATTTAGTAAACATGAACCTTACTAACAATTATTATTCGCATAATTAAACATTTTCTATTTTTGGTTTATATATTTTATTTAATATTTATATACATATTTTCTTATAATTGATTAAAGTAGTTAGCGTCTATTATTAATTAATTGCTAGTAGATAGAACATTTGATAGTATCCTTCTGTAATAAATTTTCTTACAAAGGTTCATAAACTCGTATATACGCATTTGCCAGGTTAACGAAATATCTAATAACGAAACTTTAATTATAGATTTACCTTTCAGAGTTCAGAAACTCGTATTCACGCGTAGCAATATGACTATACTCGGTTATCGTTACCTCTTAAAATGAAACTTTGATATAACGGAATCATAGAAGAAAATAACATCTAATAAATTAGAAATAAATTTATCCAAATGTCTCAATCTTAATAGCATTCGTAAATGTTGATGAAAAAGATGTTAGATAATTATTGAATGCAGAAGATAATGATTTGGAAGATTTAGTAAATTTTAGTTACAAACTGTTAATAAAAGATTAAAAACGGTATATTTTTTAGTGTAAATTTTGATTTATTAAGACGTGTTAAAATTTTAAACGAAAGATAAAAAAAAACAAATGTTCAAAAAAAAACTATCCATAGTATTTATATGGCTTTGCTATTTTTATTTGAATAAAATTGGAAATTTTGTAACTCTTTTCATTTGCTTTTCATATACAAAAAAGAAAATATGTTTGTTGTATAATTATTGTTAATTTAGTAAACGTGTACCTTACTAACAATTATTATTCGCATAATTAAATATTTTCTATTTTTAGTTCATATATTTTATTTAATATTTATATTCATATTTATTTATAATCGATTAAAGTAGTTAGCGTAACTAGTTGCTAGTAGATAAAACATTCGATAATATTTTTCTATAATAACTTTACTTACAAAAGTTCATAAACTCGTATATACGCATATGGCAATATGCAGTCATGAATAGGTTAACGAAGTATCTAATAACGAAACTTTTATAATAGATTTACCTTTCATAGTTCAGAAACTCGTATTCACGCATATAGCAATATGACTATCTAAAAACGAAACTTCGATATAACGGAGTCAGAAGTTGTACTAAATTAAGAAAATAACATCTAATAAATTAGAAATGAAAATGAAGCATTTGTAAATTTTGATGAAGAAGATGTTAGAAATGTATTGAAGGCAGAAGATAATGATTTTTCTGTGGAAGATTTAGTAAATATTACTTAAAATATGTTAATAAATAAATATTTTAAAAGATTAAAAGACATTTTTTTACTGAAAATTATCCTGATTTATTAAGGTTTGTTAAATTGTTAAACGAAACATAAAAAAGTACAAATGTTGCATTAAAAGAAGAATATATCATCTAATAAATTATAAACACAGTTTCCAGATGTCTCAATCAATGTAAATAACGATGTTATATTTATTGAAGGCAGAAGATAATGATTTTTCTTTAGAAGATTTTAAAGTAAATTTTTGTTAAAAAATGTTAACAAACAAATATTTAAAAAGATTAAATGGCATTGAAAAAGGTTTATTTTTTACTGAAAATTATCCTGATTTATTAAGACGTGTTAAATTATTAAACTGAACATAAAAAAGTACAAATATTGCACTAAAAGAAGACAATAATATCTAATAAATTAGAAACACAGTTATCCAAATGTCACAATTTCAATAGCATTCGTAAATGTTGATGAAGAAGATGTTAGAAATTTATTAAAGATAATGATTTTTCTGTGAAAGATTTAGTAAATTTTAGTTAAAAAATGTTAACAAACAAAAATATATAACGATAAAATGACATTGAAAACGTTTTATTTTTTAGTAAAAATTTTCTTGATTTATAAGACGTGTTAAATTGTTAAAAGAAACATAAAAAAGTACAAATGTTGCACTAAAAGAAAAAAATAACATCTAATAAATTAGAAATAAAGTTATCCAGATGTCTAAATCTCAATACAGTTCATAAATGTCGATGAAGAAAATGTTAGAAATTTATTGAAGGCAGAATATTATGATTTTTCTGTGGAAGATTTAGTAAATTTTAGATTAAATGACATTGAAAAAGGTTTATTTTATTACTGAAAATTATCCTGATTTATTAAGACGTGTTAAATTGTTAAACGAAACATAAAAAAGTACAATGTTGCACTAAAAGAAGAAAATAACAGCTAATAAATTAGAAACACAGTTATCCAAATGTCTCAATCTGAATAGCTTTCGTAAATGTTGATGATGAAGATGTTAGAAATTTATTGAAGGCAGAAGATAATGATTTTTCTGTGGAAGATTTAGTACATTTTAGTTAAAAAATGTTAACAAACAAATATTTAAAAAGATTAAAAGACATTGAAAAAGATTTATTTTTTTTTACTGAAAATCATCCTGATTTATTAAGGTTTGTTAAATTGTTAAACGAAACATAAAAAAGTATAAATGTTGCACTAAAAGAAGAATATATCTTCTAATAAATTATAAACACAGTTTTCAAATGTCTCAATCAATGTAAATGACGATGTTAGAAATCTATTGAAGGCAGAAGATAATGATTTTTCTTTGGAAGATTTTAAAGTAAATTTTTGTTAAAAAATGTTAACAAACAAATATTTAAAAAGATTAAATGGCATTGAAAAAGGTTTATTTTTTACTGAAAATTATCCTGATTTATTAAGACGTGTTAAATTGTTAAACTAAACATAAAAAAGTACAAATATTGCACTAAAAGAAGAAAATAATATCTAATAAATTAGAAACACAGTTATCCAAATGTCTCAATCTCAATAGCATTCGTAAATGTTGATGAAGAAGATGTTAGAAATTTATTGAAGATAATGACATTAAATGACATTGAAAAAGGTTTATTTTATTATTGAAAATTATCCTGATTTATTAAGGCGTGTTAAATTGTTAAACGAAACATAAAAAAGTACAAATGTTGCAATAAAGGAAGAAAATAACAGCTAATAAATTAGAAACACAGTTATCCAAATGTCTCAATCTGAATAGCTTTCGTAAATGTTGATGATGAAGATGTTAGAAATTTATTGAAGGCAGAAGATAATGATTTTTCTGTGGAAGATTTAGTAAATTTTAGTTAAAAAATGTTAACAAACAAAAATATAAAAAGATTAAATGACATTGAAAACGTTTTATTTTTTAGTGAAAATTTTCTTGATTTATAAGACGTGTTAAATTGTTAAAAGAAACATAAAAAAGTACAAATGTTGCACTAAAAGAAAAAATAACATCTAATAAATTAGAAATAAAGTTATCCAAATGTCTCAATCTGAATAGCTTTCGTAAATGTTGATGAAGAAGATGTTAGAAATTTATTGAAGATAATGATTTTTCTGTGGAAAGATTTTGTAAATTTTAGATTAAATGATATTGAAAAAGGTTTATTTTATTACTGAAAATTATCCTGATTTATTAAGGCGTGTTAAATTGTTAAACGAAACATAAAAAAGTACAAATGTTGCAATAAAGGAAGAAAATAACAGCTAATAAATTAGAAACACAGTTATCCAAATGTCTCAATCTGAATAGATTTCGTAAATGTTGATGATGGAGATGTTAGAAATTTATGGAAGGCAAAAGATAATGATTTTTCTGTGGAAGATTTAGTAAATTTTAGTTAAAAAATGTTAACAAACAAAAATATAAAAAGATAAAATGACATTGAAAACGTTTTATTTTTTAAAATCCTAGTTATAGGATTTGATTACCTCTGAAAACGAAGTTTCTTCACTTATTAAAAAATAAAAATATGAACGTTTATATATTTTTGGAATGCATTCTATATACAGATTTGTGAACGATTGCAGCTTCACTCTTTTCATTTACTTCACTGATTAGTGTTTTGGTGATTATTCACATACTCCTACATAGATTTCAATTGGAATCGATGAACTATTTCATTATTGGAGTTCCTTATTGGATAACTCAATGTATTGGTTCTGCATAAGTCCTATTTATTTTTATACTTAACTATAGTTTTCAATTGATTACTAAAAACAAATACTATGTGTTAAATTTAAAATAATTTTCCTGCTGTGTTTTTTCTAATTACAACAATTTATACAGTATAATTGAATGATAAAAATATTTACAGATATATATTTGTGATATAGACATTGTTTGTGGTATTAGATGAATAATGTTTATTATGATATGAAATACGTTTAAGAAATGTGATTTCTTAAATAATTAGGGTCAATTACAAAAGTTTGATGATATGTATATCTTATCGTAAAATAAATTATGACTAATAAATTACTAAATTTACATAGCAATAATCGTATGTTTTTATCTATAATTGCATTCCGAATATAGTCCTTATCAATAAGAAGTGCAGTTAGTTTTGTGTTACTGAATACTTAACTACTAATATTTCTTTAAAACTATTTATTAAATGTTTGATTAAAATATATGAGATATAATATTATTAAAAAATAAAAATATGAATATAATTTTAGGTCATAGTAATTTTTTTTTATTTAATTAAAAATTAGCAATGTTTATTATAATAACTATAAAATTATTTAAATAATTTCAGACAGTGTGGAAAATCTTATTTTTAAAAGATTTTTTTAATAATAATAAGTATTTATTTTATTTTTACTTTTAATTTCAAACAAACCTTTAAAAAATATTAATCAATTTGACAGGTTATTATAAAAATATATTACTAAATATGTTTTTGAAAACGTTATTAACCGAAAGTGTTTCGATATTTATTTAATAATTTTTCATTATATTCAAAATTATATTGATGTGTCTTTAGTCTCCAAATAATCTATGTTTTATCAAAACGCATTTATTCCAACTCTACCTATAGAAATCTAATCTAATTACATTTTGAAACCTTGGTGACGAATCTGCTTTAATCCTATTATTTAGTTTTTTTTTGTCATTCTGAAATAAAATTGTGAAGAATAAAATAAACTTTGAAGTCTATTAAATATTAACACTTGAATATACCTAAGAAACCTGAGGGAAATTTCACAGCAATATAAAACATAAGAGCGATGACACTTAGATAATATACTTTTGATGTCTTTGACACAGTTTACATCTTTTAAGTAAATGGGATTATTTTATTTAGTTTGTAGAGTTTTATTCTGGTACCATTATTTATCGAAGAAATTGACGAAACTTTTGTTCGTGTTTCCCACAACATTACACAATTTGATAGTAGGAACTAATATTAATGTTCTATTTTAATTATATTAAAATTAAAATAATTGAATGTTTTTAAATGTTGAATTAATTGAACAAAATGTGAAATAAATATTACACATCTTTCTAAAAATGTTATTGTATACAATCATAGAAATGTCATTAAGAAAATACACAGAACTTAGAATATCGGAAAAAAAATTATTCATTATTTCATATGATATAAAATAGAATATTTGGTTAATTCCAATCTTTTTGTTACAAATTATATATGTTTTCTTGATTTCCAAAAAGGTGACGAACAAGGGTGCTTTCCGATATTTTTTCGTAGGTATATAAATATTTAATTTACTTGAAAATTCGTCCATGTCTTCACAGTTTGGAAACCGCTGGGTTAATATTATTAACTCCAATAAAAATGTAATTAATTTATTTCAATATCTCGTTAGATAAACATTAAATAAATCATATATTAATAATAAAATTAAAAATAATTTTATATATTACATAAAACTAAAACAAAATAATGAAATATATACTGTTGTAGTTATAGTAATACTTCAGTGGTGTATGAACGTTGAATATTTCATCACGTAATCCTGCCTCTATAGCCCAACATTCGTTTTCGTTTTGTAAGTTATAGTAAATTTATGTATAGAAGCTTTGATTTGGTTTAAAGTTTTTTTCAAGCTTTTTATTTATGAAGCATTTTATTCGAGAAAATTTATATGTTAAAATCTACAAAAGTATGAAATAACAAACAGTTACATTTTTAAATTATTCTTTGCTTTTTCAATATATCATTTGGGAAATCTTCAAGAATAATTTTAAAAAATATTATGGACAAATATTGTAAACTAGGAACTAGATATGCAGAGATCCTGTTCCCAAAACATGAAGATCTCCCACCAGCATTTATTGGTGAGGAAACAATATTTCCCCCTTTCTCCAGCGAAGAGCTCGAGTATGCCTATGGGCGTTTAAAAAGCGGTAAAGCCCCTGGTCCTGACGGAATACCCGTGGAAGTGATCAAAATTGTGGCAAAAGAACACCCAGAAGCGGTTCTGAGCGCGCTCAATAACATCGGTAAAGAGGGAAAGTTCCCGGAGAGATGGAAAATGGCTAAACTATTACTGATTAAAAAACCCGGTAAGCTAACTGAAAATGCCTCGTCATTCAGACCTATATGTCTCACTGACACAACAAGCAAGTTATACGAGCAGTTATTAACAAAACGCCTAAAGGAAGAAATTGCTAGATGTGGGGGTTTGTCAGAAAGACAGTATGGCTTTCGAGAGGGCAGATCCACAATTGACGCTATTAAAGCGGTTGTTGACATAGCTAAAGAGGCAAAAGAGGGTTCAAGAAGTAATAGAAGGTTATGCGCACTGATGACATTGGATGTTAAAAATGCCTTCAATTCAGTTCAATGGAAAACCATCATAGAGGCAACAACAAACATAGGAATTGCTAGATATCTGTGCAATATAATAAGAAGCTACCTTACCAATCGCTCGATTAAGATCCCGAGCACCCAGGGCGAAGCAGTAATGAATATAAACAGCGGAGTTCCACAAGGTTCTGTTTTAGGTCCTCACCTGTGGAACATAGCATATGACGGTGTTTTGAGGATAGATCAGCCGGCAGGTGTAACAGTCATCGGTTACGCGGATGATCTTGCAGTAGTAGCGGTGGCAAAAACAGAGGAGGAGCTTATGGAAAAGGGAAATCTGGCCATTCGTAATATCCAAGAGTGGATGTCAGAGAGAGGACTAGCGCTAGCGCCAGAAAAAACAGAAGCGGTATTGCTTATCGGAAGAAGGAAAGTGAGCACAATAAAGTTCCGAATGTCAGGTGTATACATTACACCAAAAAAGGCTATCAAGTATCTAGGGGTCTATATTGATAGTAGCCTTACCTATGCCCAACACATCAGAGCAGTAGCTCTTCGTGCGGCGGAGACTACTACAGCCATATGCAGGCTAATGTTAAACAACGGAGGACCGAAGTCGAGCAAGAAAAGAGTGCTAGGGGTAGTGGCGCAGTCTATAATGCTGTATGCAGCTCCCGTATGGGAAGAAGCGATGACGGTAAAAAGTTACAGGAGATTGTTCGAAACTGTCCAGCGGAAGAGCGCAATCAGAATATGTAGTGCATACCGAACAATCTCAAGAGATGCCGTTCAAGTAATAGCGGGAGTGCCACCTATAGAGCTACTTGCCACAGAGAGAAAAGAACGACTTACGGGCCTCAGCAAAACCGATGCAAGAGAAAGGCTGATGCAAAGGTGGCAAGAGAAATGGCAAAATTCGGAGAAGGGAGCCTGGACCAGAAGAATCATTCCAGAGATTGAGCCCTGGATAAATAGGAAGCATGGGGAAACAACTTTCCATCTGACCCAAGCGCTTTCCGGGCACGGATGTTTTAGCAAATATCTGCACTTCATCGCGAAGAAGGAGGATGAAGGGTGCTGGTATTGCGAGGAGGAGGACAGCCCTGAGCATACCATATTCAGTTGCTGCAGGTGGGATGCAAAGAGGCAGGTAACTGAAGCAAGTCTCGGTGTTGCACTGGTCCCGCAGAATTTTATCAGCGAACTACTGAGGAGCAGCGATAACTGGCAAATTATCTCCGGGTACATAACAGACGTGCTCTCTACCAAGGAAGAAGATGAGCGAAGAATGGAGAGAGAGCAAGAAGGAAATGGCAGTGGAAGCCATGGAGCAATATAAATTGGACAATCAACATTGCAGAGCAGTACAAACATGTAGAACCTGGATGTTGATGAAGAAGAGGAGAGGTTTTTAGTGGGTAAGAATCCCACAGTACCACGTTTCCACCGTGGTCCCTATGCAAGGTTTTCCTCTCCAAAAAAAAAAAAAAAAAAAAAAAAAAAAAAGGAACTAGATATGCACCAGAAAAACAGATAGATATAATCCATGATTAATAATTTATTTTTTTTAATAATACGTAGATAAGATTAGTATTTGAATAAGCTTTGTTTTCGTTATTGCGGTATTCGAACTATAGGATAACCTTCATAACGGTTTGTTGCTTTGGATGAACTAATTCAATTACCATTAGATTTAGTTTCAAATAGCACCATTAATTCGGTTTCACGTAACTTAATTAAATTTAATATATTTTTTTAAGGAAAAAAAAACATAGATATTCACCCCTGCATCCGGCATATGCCAATTTTAATATTGAATGCGGCCTCTTAACCCCTGACCTAAAGCATCGTGATGCGCGTTGTCTGCGCCTAAATTGTCTTCTTTATTTTCCACCCAAATGGCGAATTAGTGAAAGGTTGATTTGTTTTTATCCCTCATGGATTACCATCGGGCGAAAAGCCGAATTGCAATGATATTAATTAATCCGTATAATTACACTCGTTATTGTTATTGTTTGTTTTGTTTTCTGTTCACACTCTAATTAAAGCGTCGAGTGGGCGAGCGCACAGCAAACACGCGATAATATTCTAATAATCGCGCGTTTATCTAATCGAAAAGTTTCGTTATTAAAATATTGCGGTAAGTTCGGCGCGTTTGCCGTTTCCTATCCTTCTTCATCCGTCTGCGTTTTATCTCCGCTGTTGTTGTTGTTGCTGCCGTTGTTGCTGTTGCTGTTATTGTTGTTACACTTTCGCCCCTGGTTTTTGTTGCTTTCTTTCAATAATTTCCATTTTTCCACATCGAACCAAGGTACGATGTTTCTGTTCTCGATCAATATTCGCTGGTTCGGATGCTCTCGGCTCTACTCGTGTCTTGTTTGGAACCTTGGCCGCAACTCGACCGAGCCTCGGATCCGCTCAGACCGACGTCGGGCGTCGAGCGTGCCCCTATGTCACTCTTCGAATAAGAAAACATTAAAAACATAAATAAATAATCTGACAACTTTCTTGAATGGGACAACATCCTCTCGCTTGACTCACTATCGTTAATTATATGTAAGTTGCTTTATTTTCTTATTCTCTTTTCTTGTATTCTACACCCCTCGTGTAAGCACATCTGATGCAATTAGTAGTCTACATAAACTTTAATTGCCGTTCGATTTTATACAAAATCCGTACAAACGCTACTTCAATAAAGAATCTTATTTCCAACAATGTAATATTTATATAATATTTTGAATAAAAATCATAAAATCCAAATATAAGTATTAATTTATTCACTAATTATTATTTCTATACTGAATAATACAACAAAAAAATTCTAACGCCAAAACTATCGTTAGAAGTCTAACAGTTTTTTTAAAGCTTTAATATTTATTATAATAAATAGTTGTAAAATAATTACTAACAAAAAATATTATAAATTGTTGTCAATAAAATTTGAATCAGTTTTATTTTTAGCAATCATTGAAAAACTTTAATTGCCGTTCGATTTTATACAAAATAATATTATTAATATTATTTCCAACAATGTAATATTTATATAATATTTTGAATAAAAATCATAAAATCCAAATTTAAGTATTAATTTATTGATTAATTATTATTTCAGTACTGAATATTGTAATAAAAAATTATTAGACTTCTAACGTCAAAACTGTGGTTAGAAGTCTAATATTTTTTTAAAGCTTTAAGATTTATTATAATAAATAGTTGTAAAATAATTACTAACAAAAAATATTATAAATTGTTGTCAATAAAATTTGAAGCAGTTTTATTTTTAGCAATCATTGAAAAACTTTAATTGCGGTTCGATTTTATACAAAATCCTTACAAACGCTTCTTCAATAAATAATCTTATTTCCAACAATGTAATATTTATATAATATTTTGAATACAATTTATAAAATCCATCCGAACAAAGTAAAATTTAAGTATAAATTTATTGACTAATTATTATTTCAATACTGAAAAATACAATAAAAAAATTAGATTTCTAACGCCAAAACTGTGGTTACAAGCTAAACATTTATTATAATAAATAGTTGTAAAATAATTACTAACTAACATATTTTAAATTGTTCAATACAATTTTCTGCAGTTTTATTTTTAGAAATCAATGAAATTTGAATTGATATGTAATTTAATAAATCGCTTAATTTTGATAATAATTAGAAAAATAATTTAAACTTAATGTTTTAGTAATATTACAAAAAAAAAAACAATTATTGAACAAACATTTAAAATGCAATTTACCACTATTATTATTTAACAAACAGAAGTCGCTCTTATAGATTATAACAGAATATAATAGCATTTTCAATTAACTGACGATTGATTGATTACTCATCAACAACACCGTGTTTACCATCAATACAATTATTAGTCATAGAATATTTAATTACTATTTGTGCTTATCTCAATGAAACATTTTTTAAATTAATTGTAGAATTAATTTTTCAAATTTTTATTTATTAAATGATGTTTTTTTAATATTCACATAATTATAATTAATTTTTAATGCATAATATAGCCAATACCTCATTTAGTCGGTTTCTATAAGTCGGGATTTTGTGCGGTTTATTTTTGTTTGTAACAATTACTATTTATGCTTCTCTCAATGAAACTATATTAATTTTAGAATGAATGTTTAAAATTTTTGTACCATTTAATTATTATTTATTAAATACTTGCAATACTTCGTTTAGTTGGTTTAGATAAGTCCGGATTCACCTTTTTTTGTGCGGTTTATTTTTGTTTGAAACATACAAAAAATGAATTTCTCGATTAGTTCGGTTTCAAACAGTTTAGGCAGTTATTGATGATAAATTGCGGCTACTAGTAAAAATAGAGATCGTAATGCAACGAGCGGCTCCCTAAACATTTTTTAACAGACAATATCTTAAAAATGGCTCTTTATTCCAAAAATATTGCCAATCCCTGATATTATTATATTAGAGTTAGTTTAATTGCTTTTTAATATAATAGCAATGTTCTATGAATGATTCATTTGTAAAAGTTATCCATTAAGCCATTAGGGCCGAAGAAAAATTATTTCACTTCAAATTCAAGAATATATATTTAGTTGCAAAGATGCCGACACTCGTACTATCTCTCCCCTCGCCATCATCTAATTAACTGGTGCCTAAAAGTACTATTATTAAAATAAATTGGACTGAATGACTTATCTTGAAAGGATTGTAGCTAAAATTAAATATTATAAATAAAGTAAATAATTTGTGTATAGATAAAAAAATATTGCTATTCATAAATACAAAACAATCTCATTATTATTAATAAACTAATTAGGTTCATATTTAATCTATCCCAATATTTATTTTAGTTTTAATTCTTCATCGCAAAAGCTAAATTAATTACATTTCCATCGGATATTGTGTTTCAGACTTGTAATAAAAATAATTGACATGCCTATTATTATCGTACGCATCTTCTGTAAATTGGAAATGGTGCAATGCTCATTAATTGCATTTACAAACTACTCACGAAAGTTCCAATTTAACTTGCACACTCTATATACCTGTTTTTCATTGCCAAATGCATTAAAAGGGATTTGCGTAGTAACTTATTCGTTGAGACTATAAAATAAATTTAATTACGTGCTAGTTGTTAAATTTATTTATATCGGTTTCAATTACTTTTAATTATTTAATCAAAACTAAAACACTTCTTCAATTTAGTAATAATATCTCCCATGGGGTTTCTGATCGGTCCAAAATTGATAGTTTTTTCTTTTTCCTAAAGTATTTTTGTGCAGTTTTGAAGACCTCGATGAATCCGGTTTCAAACAATGCGACTTATTGACGGAAACGCACTATGTATTGCTGTACTTTTTATTATTTATATATAATTGATACTTCAGGAAAATATAAAACTTACAGATAAATATAAAATTAACTCTCTTAAATGATTAATAATTTAAATCAGGGTTTCTCAACCTATGGGTGGCGACCCAAAATTGGGTCACATTATTCCATTATAAATCAGTCATTCTATTTTAGTGATATTCTAATATTAAAGGGTGAACGGCCACCCGTCAATTAACCCCTTGCTTAACTTTAGTAAACTGTAAAATATCAAAATTATTAATTGGAGTTAAATAATTTGAATGAAAGAAAAAAGTTGTATCACGGTTTAATATTTATATTCTGTAAGTAAACATTTTTATATAAATATTCATGAAATTACTCTAGTAGACTAACATCTACAAAATAAATGAATTTAATGATATTAAGTTAATTAATTAGTGATTAATTGAAACTTAACTATGAACGATTTTTATACAAAATCCGGAATTTTCTGAACAACCTAATCTTATTACTTACATCGTTTTTAATTTAATATTATGAATAAAATATAAATTACACTTGACTTAAACGTTTCATTAGTTGAGTCATGAGGCTGTTATCCAATAAGTCTACAATTATGTTTGAAGCCTTTGTATCATATTTCATAGATAAATACAAGATAAACTTTAAGACTTGATTCTTGGAATTGCATTAGATTTTGATCTATTTATTGCTAAAAGCGTGTAATGTATAAGATCATATATTAGTTACTTATTTTTTTACAGTTTGTTGAGAATTTTAAAAGTATTATGGATGCCAAAAGTAAATTTTACTAATTGAAATTTATTTGGAATGTTTGCCTTGTACATAATTTATGAATGCTCTTCCGGTGCGATATACTTTATCAAAAGCTTTTAAAACTTCTAGCCAAAAACTATCTTTAGTTTTTTTTTGATACTGGCTGATAGTATTTACTAAATATCAGTTTCAAATATAATTGTTTAAGAATATTTACTGCTAATGACATTTTTAAACATGAACTGTTTTGTTGCTTTCATTAATTTATCTTATTATATAAAATAAACCCTTTTCATCCGGACGTTACCTATCAAAAAGTCGGCACCACTTTGTCGCTAAAACACGGACCTAGGAATTGTCATAATATATAGCAGAGGTGGACAATGCAGTTAGGGTGACATCGTCATTATTTACTTAATTAGTGTCCAGTCTCAGGACACTAATTCCTAATTCCCAGGACACAGCCCTTCGATAATCGACACTCCATCCCCGATTTAATAACTGGGGTCTAGGCTCAATGAATTTCTTGCTTTCAAATCAAGGAGGTAACGTCTGTACAAATTTAATGTTCCACCCTTGGGGTCCTTCAAATAATCTTTCCTAAAATGTTGTTTGAAGGTTTTCCACCAGATGTTTTCCGATGAGGACAAACAATATATTCCTATGTTTTGATTTGCTTCCTTGTGCCATTTCAGTATAAAATTTTAGGAAAACATAGATATTTGAGTGGACTTACGATGTCCTTTCAGAGGGGACATCCGAGTGCAAAGGGTTAAAATATGTTAATGAAATTCTAATTTGGATATATGACGCTCATTGATAAATATTTATCAAAATCTAGTGTTTATTTATTTATATAGAACGTAACACTATACCGTGTTCAAATTACATGTTTATCGGATTTTACTTTAACCCAATTATTATGTTTTCTCTGGAATGGTATTATTGAGGGCATAATTTCATTATTTATTTATTAGAGTACACCACGTTGAAATCGATAATCCTTTATACAATTTAAATTAAGTTACACAATTGTTGATTAAGTACTTAACAGAATTATGTATTTATTTCTATTTTAATTATAATTATTTCCTACATAATGTTTCTATAATTATTGGTCATCAACACAAAAAAAAGGAATGATGATTAGAACAGTTATATTTGTATGCAACGTAGAGTGAAATTTGTTAAGCACCTGTGGCACCCTTTGAGCTCTCTCGGGACTAGACCACTAGTGATAGTGAAGGCAGTGTTCTTAAGATCTGAACAATACAACTAACAAGACTAAACCACGTATACTGTTCTTCGCCTTTTTTCATTTGAATATACAATTTTAGATAGTATTTTTGGTTAAATAAAAGTGCAGCAGATTTGTTTTATATGTGTGCTTATTTAATTAATTATCATATCGTTTTCTGAGAATTATTTTTTTATTTAAATAACGCAAGCACGTGTATTAATAGAATGTAATGTATAATTAACAAAGCAAAATATTCTGTTGACGTGCAGCAATTAAAATTTGAAGTTTGGACTAGACCTGTAATGAGTCAGCAGTATAATGACTACATGCGATAAAATGGGAAAGGTAATATAAAAGTATGTAGCGTCTATAAAATGACTGGTGGTTCTAATTTGAGACAAAACTGAAAGAGACGGCTTCAAAGTGTACCTCCGTCTTTTGACATTCGAATAATTGATATAATGAGATTATTGCGGAGGGTTTTCAGAGCATAGTGCGGGGGCGAAGGCGGTTCTCTATGAATGTCATTTGATAGTGTGGCCTTAACAGGCTTTATCGCACCCACGCATATTTAGTGCCGACTGGAAAAGGGGGTTGCGATGCGCTCCCCCATTTGATGCCGGGCGCAAAATTTCCTTCTGTTCATGCGGTATTAACACTCAAACTATGCAGAAGCACCATTCAAAACGCCGATAGATTGCATCCAATCTACAGTCAACCCACTTTCGGAACAACTGAAATACAATAAGCAGCAGTTGCTATTGAAAACCGAAAAGGCGAACGTCTTCGCATACCCAGCGCATCCACCAACATCATCTACAAAAATACAGTTTTCAATAAATTGTTTCTCGCAATTTTGTATTTCCGAGAAAATTTCCTATTATGCTTAGTTCGTAATGACGTGACAGACGTTCCATCGAGATCAGCGGCCCACGCCCTTTCGGAAAAGGGAGAGCGTGGGCCGTGACTTCTCGGAAAGCCGATATTTTATCTCCGTTCAATTTTTAATTGTTAACTAAAATAAAATTTTGCTGGAAAATCTCTACCATATTTTTTTTCTGCATTTGTATCGCATTGGAAAAATATACAGCACGTGTTGCGTTCGCGTCCGTGCGTCATCGTCTCTGGAACTATTTCTAAAACCACTTCTTTTTATTTATATTGCAAATACATCGTCCCATCTCTCGCATAATTAAACTCCGTTTACACAGCAACCATTCGAGTAGCTGCGCGCAACAAAAAAACGCACAATGTTTATATAAACACTTTCTTCTTACTGAAAGAAGCGCGTTATTTATGCAACATGTGCCAACTACTTAATCCCGAAGTAATTGCGTCCTAAAGTCGTTTTCTCATTTCAGTAGTTCTCGTTTCTGCATGTGGTAGGATGGTGAGATAGGAAATGCTGGTCGGGCTTAGCGCGGGCTGATGATATTGGGGTCCGTATTCCAGAAGCAGCCTCAACATGTTGATAAAGGAGTATCGGATCCCACTGCCACTGACCGTGGAAGAATACCGTATCGCCCAGCTGTACATGATTGCGGTAAGTACAGAGCCATGTGGGTTTTGTTGGTTGTAATTCTTGCATCTGACGTTTATTTTTTTGTTATTTGCAGAAAAAAAGCAGGGATGAGAGCAGTGGACAAGGAAGTGGAGTTGAAATTTTAATAAACGAGCCGTACGGAGACGGGCCCGGCGGCAGTGGCCAGTATACGCGAAAGATTTATCACGTCGGCAGCCATCTGCCAGGTAAAATTAATATCCCTCGTTCTTTATTTCTTTTCACTTATTCACCTTAATCGAGTATTTGATTCACTCCCTATAAATCTGACGCTTCTAATTTTCAAGATTAAACTTGTTTATTTAAAAAAAAATATTTTTCTCTGTTAATGATCAATAATTATTCTTCAATTAAATGAATGGCTGCAATCATCATCATTTACCATTAATTATTTCAATTACTTTATGAAATACTACAAGTGTCTATCTATAAATTATGCATTGAATCATAACAATCATACTATATTTTAGAGTAGGTTTTGCTTTACGTATATGCATGAATGAATTACTTAGAGAGAGTTAAATATAGCAAGATGTCATATATAATTCAATATGACAACTTATTGTGACTAGGTTAGATTAAATTAGAATTACTTGTAAGTTAGCTAATGAACTATTTAGTCTAATACAATAATTAATTAAAGTGAACGTAATTGTGTAAAATTTCCATTGTATTTGGTTTTATTGACAAATAATTTGTATTTTATAAATTAACTGAATGTTACAGCGATTTCTGCCACCTTTATTTGCTTAGACTAATTATGTGTTCAAAAGATTTATTATCATTTTAATATTTTTATAATTGAACTTGGTTGTTGTTCATATAGGATGGTTCAAGGGAATTTTACCAAAAAATGCACTGGTCGCGGAAGAGGAGGCCTGGAATGCATACCCTTACACAAAGACAAGATATACCTGTCCATTCGTCGAAAAGTTTTCATTGGAAATAGAGACATACTATTTCGCAGATAATGGTCACCAAGAGAACGTTTTCAAATTGTCTGGAAGCGATTTGCGAAATCGCGTGGTGGATTTAATAGACGTTGCCAAAGATCAGCTCTATGGCGGTGATTATCTAAAGGAGGAAGATCCCACGGTTTACGTCTCCGAGAAGACTGGCAGGGGTCCGTTGGCGGAGAATTGGCTTGCGGAATGTTGGCGAGAGGTCAGGAATCTAAAAGCTTTAAACTTTTTCAATTACAACTGCCGTCTTTCGTCACTTTAGGTTGAGGGTAAAAGCCAGCCGACGCCCAGCGGAAAGAGTCTAATGTGCGCGTACAAATTGTGCAAAGTGGAGTTTAGGTACTGGGGCATGCAAACGAAAATCGAACGTTTCATTCACGACGTCGGTATGTAATCAATTGCAGTATTTATTTTCAATATATTATTGTAAATTGTGTTGTAGCGCTGAGGAAAACTATGTTGAGGGCTCACCGCCAGGCCTGGGCTTGGCAGGATGAATGGTATGGTTTAACCATGGAAGATATTAGAGAAATAGAGAAACAGACGCAAATGGCTTTGAAAAGAAAAATGGGCCAGCTTGAGGATGAAGATTTAGGTAGCTAATTACTGCGCAATCGAATAAATGTGATGTAATTCAATTTGCTTCCAGATCAAGATAATAACATAAGCAATGGAACTCATAAAACGTTAGCTGCAACTCTAGGAAGTATTGAGAAGAAAGAAGATTCGCCTCTGATGACAAAAAGTGCCAGCAGAAACATTCCTACCATAGAAACTGGTGGATCAGATGAGGAATTATCTGGTGACGAGAGTAATCTCCATTTACCCCTTCGAAAGTAAATGAACTCCGTAACCGTAAAATTCGTTTGAACTTTTATGTATCATTGTATCAAAATTTTAGACATGGCGATCAATGGCAGCAATCGCGAGCGCTTCACTCGCCAAGCAGTTCTTCCGTAAAGAGTTTCGATCAGGTAGCAAATTGGAGAATTGCGAGCTTGGGGCGAAATTCGGAATCCGGCTCCGACGAGGAATTCTACGACTGTGAAGTAGAACAGGCTACCGAAACGTCGTCTTCGTCGTTGGCCAAGTGGAGCTCTTTGGATTTGCTCACGGAAGAGGATCCGGAAAACTCATCACCTACAGTTATCGTCGACGAAGACGACAGCATTTTCTCGCCTACCTTCTTGCAGCGCGTTGCCAGTGAGAGAGGGACCAGAAAGGACTTGCAAAAGGGGAAGGGTAATTCGCTGGATGTATCTTGCCCCGATTCACCTGGAGCTTCACCGTGTCACACCACTTGTAGTACTACAGTTCTGCTGCTCGTTTTCCACGCCGGTAGCGTACTCGACGCCAACGTTGATATGACAGCAAAAAAATCGGATGTTACAACATTCCGTGGTGCATTTGAATCGGTGATGAGGCAGCATTATCCGACTCTAGTTGGGCACATTGCCATCAAATTAGTTTCCTGTCCTTCCATTTGCACAGAGGGATTAGGCATTCTGTCTAGGTAATCATAGCGGATCCATCCATCATACAATTTCATTATTTCATTGGGATTTATGTTCTAGTTTGAGCCCTTACAGTTTTGATGTTTCCCCGTCTTGCACAGATGTTCCCCAAGTGACCCATGATTCGATACCTATTGGCGCTATTCCTTTGTTGGCCTGCTCAAACCCTGAATATAATGACTGTGTGTCGAAGACAATCAACGGAGCCAACATGGTATATCAAGGTATGATATAATGCCCAGCATTTATTGCATTGTATAATAATTATTATTTTTAGAATTTCTTAAGTCTGAAGAAGGTCATGGGTTCTCCGGTCAGATTTGCATCGTTGGTGACTCTGTTGGATCCATATTGGCATTCGACGCACTTTCTAGAACTACTAGATACCAGTCACGGCATGGAAGTGAAAATAGTATTTTGGATCAAGATGGAAATCAGAAAGGTATTGAATTATATGTGTTTAATTTAGTTTTCTTAGAATTTAAATGAAAGATTTAAAGTTGATACTATTATAAAATTCACTGTTTATCCTAAATAAATTTGTGATTTTATTTGATCAACCACATTCAATTCACAAATAGATATTATATTCGATTTTCTCAATATATTTGCTTATTTGTTAGGTGATGATAGTATGATCATAAATGAGTCTGGTCATTTGGTGGCACCTTCACCCAGGAGGAGATCATCTTCAACTAGTGAACAATCGAATCAGATAAAGTTCGATTTTGATATCACCGATTTCTTCATGTTTGGAAGTCCTCTAGCTTTAGTGCTGGCCTATCGAAAGATATCATCCAGTGATGATAAAAACTGTAAGTTCGATATTTGTTAATTAATTGTTAATTTAATTTATTTTTTACTTTTTGATTTTTGCAGCTGCAATAACCCGTCCATGTTGTCTTCAAGTATACAATCTATTCCATCCCACCGATCCGGTGGCGTCCAGACTGGAACCTCTCCTCTCAGCCAGATTCTCAATGCTCGCGCCCGTGAATATCGCCAGATACGCCAAGTATCCGTTGGGCAACGGCCAGCCCTATCACTTATGTAAGTACCAGACGTATATTCATTATGCTTTATATCAAATGCTTCATTAACCGACTCTACTAACGCTTTAAAGTGGAAATCCTGCAAAGCAATCCGCAAATGTTTAACGAAAGTGGGCAGCCTAGGAGGCTGTCGGAGGTATCCATTCAAAGCACTGTGTCCGGCATCATAGATAACATTCCTCTCCAGGCCATCAATGCTTGTAAGTCTTGGCTTTAACCATTGGCAAGCTGGAATCATTACTTTGTCGCGTGCTCGGGTTGACCAATTAACCTGAACGCTTTGAATTGCAGTACAGCAGAAATGGTGGGGTGGAAAACGATTGGATTATGCCCTCTACTGTCCCGAGGGTCTTTCAAATTTCCCCACTCACGCCTTACCTCACCTGTTGCACGCCAGTTATTGGGAGAGCAGCGATGTTATCGCATTCATACTGAGACAGGTTGGAAGATTAGAAGGCCTACCTTTAGCTGGTAATGAGGATAGGGAGCCCAGCTTCCATCCAGGTCAACCTAGGGAGAAATGGATTAGAAAACGCACTTCAGTCAAGTTGAAGAACGTGTCAGCGAATCACCGAGCGAACGATGTGATCGTTAGCGACGGATCGAGTCAATGTCTTATTGGTAGATTCATGTACGGACCCTTAGATATGATCACCTTGACCGGTGAAAAAGTGGATATTCATGTGATGCGCGATGTACCATCAGGGGAGTGGACGCATTTGACAACTGAGGTCACTGATAAGGCGGGACGAGTCACATACACAATTCCCGATGACAAGTCGCTCGGTTACGGTTTGTATCCGGTAAAAATGGTCGTCCGAGGAGATCACACTGCTGTCGACTTTTTCATGGCTGTTGTACCGCCTAGAACGGAATGTGTGGTCTTCAGTATTGACGGATCATTTACGGCCAGTATGTCAGTCACCGGAAGGGATCCCAAAGTTAGGGCGGGCGCTGTCGATGTGGTCAGGCACTGGCAGGAACTTGGTTATCTGATCATTTATACAACGGGAAGGCCGGATATGCAACACCATCGCGTCGTTTCCTGGTTGTCACAGCACAACTTCCCTCACGGCCTAGTTTCCTTTGCCGATGGCTTATCAACAGATCCGCTCGGACATAAAGCGGCATATCTTAATAATTTGATAGAGGTAAAATTTCGTATAAATCATATATACGAAATAACATTGTGACATTTTTCAGAAGCACGGCGTTGTCGTGTACTCCGCTTACGGGAGCAGTAAGGACATCAGCGTATATACCTCGCTGGGTCTAAAGCAGAAGCAAATTTTCATTGTTGGTAAGGTATCGAAGAAGCACCACTCGCAGGCGACAATTCTCACCGAAGGATACGCTGCTCATCTGGCCAGTCTAATGGTGTATGGTGGATCCAGACCGGCCCAGGGAAATGCTCGAATGGTGATTCCAAGAGGATACTTCGGATTGCCTGGTCAGGGGGTCGCCCGCAGGCGAAGGTAAACGTTGCTCCCATTACTTTACACCGATGTGCTAGTGCACTAATCATAGTTTAATTCGGATAGATGGTTTTCTAATTTTATATTTGTTTTTATATTTGTTGTTGTTTTGTTTCGATTTATTTCGTTTTTGGTTTATTTGTTAATAATCTGAGCTGGGGCTTCAATTTCCTCTTACTTGAAGAGGATATTGTTCTACTATTCTGTGTGCATGTGATATGGTGCCAATGTTTCAGCCATGACACGGGCATCTCGTCGCCGTCGCGGAACAGCGGCTTTCTCAAACGCAAGGTTTACATTAGTCATGTGTAGCGCTAGAATTTACATACTGGTAACTATTTCCTCATTAACAGAACATAACCGTCACCCCTTTCAACCAGACACAATATATGATTATCTAACCTCAGCACTGCATATACCTGTTTAACAATTGACAAGTACTTGTCAAGTACCGCGTAGGCATCTACTGTTTATACTTCCGTTGTCTGTAAACTTACTTAAAATGGCACTTCTGTAACTGATATGAAATGAACCAACTTGACAAGCGACTCGTAGTTAGTAGCCTGCTTACCTTACCCTTATTTAATAGATTTTTATTTCGATTATTTATTTTTATTTGCACTTTATATATTATTTTCAAATCTGCAGTCAGCTGTAAAAGTGATTATGACTAATATTAATTAGGAAATAATATGTGGCATGTAAACCATAAACCATTCAGTGGACGTGTAATTGAGTATAATTGATAATACAAGATTGATTTACATATACATATTTAAAATTGGATCCAACTCATATTTTCTTATTAAAATTAAAGGCGCGTCCTCTGAAAGGTAGAATGATGTAAGAAAAATCAATTCGCAAATATTTTTGAATAAATATTTGTGAATGCAGATGCAACATTTATCAATTAAATTATACAATTAGATGTTTTCTAATTTTTCATATAGGTTTTACTTATACCGGCCGAATGTCTGGAAGCTTTATTCTATACGAGTTGGACAGGGCATTCTCGAAAGTGAAAATTAGTAAAAATGTTAATTAATTATTAACCGTGATATATTCTGATAATAAATTATACTATTTGTGATTATTAAATCAAGCACTTTTGTAGATAAAATAATACTAAATTGTAAATCCTTATTTAACCATTTGACCACACAGTCCTATTATTTCAATTATCTATGGCATTTTATTATTTTCAATGCCAATACCTTTATTAATTGAATAAATTTCATTAATATTTCATGCCCTATCTTCCTCTAAAAGGTAATATCAATGGATTATTCTTAAATTAATTTGCTTTGTCTGCTGCTAAAATAATTGCATTTGTCCCTGGATTCAATTTTGGATAAAAATTGAGGCAATCAAAATTGCTGTAAATTTGGTTCATCATAGCGTTCATTTTATGCTCAGAGTTGCAATTAAAACTAATCACTTTTGCAATTGTCTAGATATTATTTAATAAGCTTACAAAATTGCACCTGTATTAGTTATTAGTGCTTGAAGCTTTTGGTTATGGTTTAGTCTAATCACTATATGTCTATATGTATATTAAGCACAATATGAAATATAAAATGTTCATTGCTGTTTTTTCTTAAAATTTTAGCAGTAGAACTGCGAAGAGAACTACTTCCTTCCCTATAAACTCGGCGGCCGAAGCAAATCCAGTTATCGAAAGGAGCCTAAGCACTAGAAGATATAACCTGCCAAAGCCAACATTGTCTACCATTGGTAACCACACGGCTGGATGACGGTGATACGCTATGATGCGTATTTTTAAAGAGATTAGGCGAAATTAAATTGTTGTGTGTACCTTGCCACTATTATATATTTTTCTACAATATCAACAGAAGGATGCAGATTAAGAGATGGTGGAAGATAGATTTAATCATTGATATGTGTGTAATGGATGTTAAATGTTAAGATATTGAATTTTTCAAGTGGGTTTGATGCCCAAAAACGGAAGATAAGTTTGCGGAATGATGCGCTAGTAAGCAAAAAGAGTACAAAAGGTATAACCGAGTTTTCGCTCGAATATTATTGAGAAAGAGTACAATTGCTATAAAATTAATGCTAGTTTTTCAGCAAAAAAAATGGTTTGCTAGTATTAATGGAAGGGTTTGAATGTTTTTTTTTTGTTTCGATATCTAGTTGACGATATAGATGTATATAAATGTGAGATGGATGATTATTATCTTAAAAAGTTAGCAAGCATGATTATTTTTATCCCAATAGGAGTTTACATGATTTCAAATGAGAATTAGGGGATCGTTAGCTCAAGTTGTCAGTTCCGTTTATTTCGTGTATCAGAGATGTTTTCGTTGTTTGGAAAACTAAGAGTCTGATTTAACAATGGGGAAACTTGGTTTCTGTCTTTGCTTTCTTATTGTTAAAGTGTTAAATGTGTATATAAATATATATATTTAATTGGTAGATGATTTGAAGAACAAATAGTCGAATATATAGTATTTTATTAGATCTGAAAGATGGGAATTAGGCATGTCGTGTAAATAAATAAAAGTTGGATAACAAAAAGAATCTGGACATATTTGAATTGGTGGGCAAGTATTTATATGATTATTACTATTACTATATATGGATAATGAAACAGTATTTAGTCGAAACATAAATATATATATATTTTAAGAGATTTATTAAGTTTATATTGTATATCAGAAATAGTTGAGATATTTTTATTGAACTGTTATTCCTGCGGCACGCTAACATCGGGCCGGACAAAACAAGAATGTTTTAGTATTACATAAATGTTAAATAAATTTAAAAGAAAAGACATCAAACACAAGAAAAAAAATCCTGAAAGTCGTTGATGAAGTTGAGCTTCGATGAACAAAGCAATGCCATGCAAATAAGTACAGCAAACATATGCTTTCTGTGTGTGCCATAAATATGATGATATATTTTAGATAGCTCATAACTGTCGCAAAACTTATTGTTATGGAGAATAACTTTCGAACTGCGTACGTCTTATCGTTTCTGTTATCATATTCAATGTTGATGCATGAAGGGACAAAAAAGAAAGTACAATTAGGTATCACTTGAGAAAAAAAAAACATGAAAAAAAAACTAGTTGTGATCAATTATAATTCATTATTTTTTAAAATAAATCGTGAGATTTAGTTGTTTTTTTTTATTAGGCCCTCATTTACAGCTTCATTTGATCTACTTTTTCTCAGTTATCAACGAGATAAATGGGTTTACGAGAGTTAAACAGCGGATGGATGACCAGTACCTAGTTTATATATAGTAACACGACTTTAGTAGATGTTGCCAATACGGTGTTACAATTCTGCTGATTGGATCTTAACAGGTAAGCTTAAGTCATTAATGTTATTAAGCAGGTTAAAGAAAATGCATCAATTTAATAAACAAATATATTATTATTTTTACATAATATTTATTAAAATGCATAGAAGCAACGGTTTGTTCATTTTGTCATAGGTTGCGTTAAATAAGATAGGTAGTTTACAAAATATACTAATACTAATTTTATATCTAAAATATTCTAGAATAACTTAATATCTAATTTGGTGGATCTCTATTTTTTCTCTATTACAGTAATTTTTGTATCTGATTGTATACTTAAATTTTAATATTTTTATTTATACTTGTTATGGTTTTAATGATTTTTGCACAAATTCGTTTCGGAATAACTCGTATATCAAAGCGAATTTATGATTATGATGCAGTTTACAATATGGAAATGATTTTTCTAAAACTTTCGGAGGGTAAATCCGTAAATTTTGTTGATAAATTGCTAAGGTACCACTCCACCATTATTATACTTATTTCATGCAGAAGGCCCAAAAAATATAGTTTTTGGAAGTACGTTGACATACTCGTATATGCTACATATTTTGTCACTGTCGAACATGAAAAGTCATGCTAATACTATTATTTCATAGACGAACGTTTCATGTTTGACAGTGACAACACAGACATTGGACAATAATATTAAAGGACAACAGTCAATTGTATTGATGCAGCTAACATCTAGAAATAAGGTAGGAATTCTTCAAGAAGGTTAGGTTGTACTTAAATAATACAATATACACTTTTGTCGAGCCCGGTCAAAGACATTTTAATATTGTTAGACGAGACGGTGAGGAATTGTGCGTTTGGAAGAACAGTGAGTACGTTTCTGCGAACGAAAGAACATGTGTATACCTATTGGGGCCTTCCAATTATATTTCCACCAAATAAAAATATACCAGATGCCATCAAATTCGTGTGAATCTTCAAAATTCAAATTTGTCTAGGTCTCTTGAAGTCATACCGAGCAACTTAAATTGTACCTTGAAAAAATCGTTACGAAATCGATTTTTTGCATGGACAGGAATCAAGACAATCAATACAAGATAAAATAATATTATTTTGCATACAATTAAAGATGATTCAATCTCTCTTTTTAGAAACGCCATTTATTAAAGAAATGATAGTTTAATACAAGATAAAATAATATTCTTTTACATACAATATGATTCAATCTCTCTTTTCAGAAACGCCATTTATTAAATAAATGATAGTTCATGTTGATAATTTACCTATTTATTTGTAACGGTGTAAATGATAAAAGGTTGTAGGAATAAGTTGATAAGAGAACATTGGCGCTCTTGCGCGAGCGAGAGTCCTCGATGGTTATAGAAGGAAGAAGGTTGTAAGATTTGAAGATAGCGCGAGTTATGAAGTGGCGTCAGCGCTGGTGGTCGCTCTGGAGGTGAACGAGAAATAGTCTAAATTTAGTTGCCAAGCATTGGGGTGCTCTTGAAGAGAGCAGAAAAATTGTGAATTCTTCAAACTCAAACAAAAGCCCATCCTTATATAGAATATTGCACGGCCGACATCACAGGTATAACACGCCTGAATGATAGATTTTGTAATAATACTATAATAATATTAATAGAGAAAACCAAGAATTTAAAATATATATTATTTTATATTTCCCGTTGAGGGGGTAAAAAAAATACGCCTTACTTATTTAAAACAAAATTAGTATCTCTTAAAAAATAAGTCAGAAAGGCATTATCTAAACTTACTAATGTTGTTCCTTTTTAAATATATCTGTAGGACGAAAATATTGCGGAATAGCTATTTGTTAAAAAACGAGATCAAAATGATTTAGCAACAATTTACTAAGTAAAACAAAACGGGCATCGGTTTGCGAACACAATTGATATTCAATCAGGTACGTGAGATATAGGGTTAATAAGTATTCGGTTTTCGAAGAATCTTAAGGAATAAGTATAATTTGGGATTATAAAGGTAAATGTATATAAATATTGAACGATGGTTAACAAAAGTAAACATTATATTAAAATTAGTATATTACATTATAAATAATGATTGATAACGATATATTGAACATGCTATTTATAAATAGATTAGTTTTTACTTAATTATAAGTACATTTTTATTGCCTCGCTTTCTTATTATTGGATATCATCGCGCTGTAGCAATTCAGAGCTTCTAGAACAGTCCTTTTTACACCACAACTTCGAGCAAAGTCGGGATCGTTTTCTGATAGAACTTCTAATGCATGCCTAACTTCATCCAGACAACTGGTAATGATCGGTGTAGTCAATTCCTTTTTGGGCCTAATGGAAACCAAAGGTCTTTCATCATTTTCCGAACTGATTACTTGCTGCTCCATTAACTCAAGCAATTCATCATTGGTAAGCGTCTCGCCGTGGCTCTTCAACAAATCGAGAACATTGGCTAAGTCAACTTCTTTTGATCCCGTTTCATGTGCTAAGCTGACAACATCAGTGCAAACAGCGGTAATTTCATTATCTATCGTTTCGCAGTCCATAACAACATTGAACCACAGCTCTCGCCAAACGCTATTAAGACATTCATATTTGAGTTCGTTCCAGGCCGATTTAATATTGGTGATTGCATCCGTTATATCGTATTTCTTCCAGAATTCCGCTATCGCTTCATTATCCTTAGCGTGACTCAGTTGAGTGAAAGTACGTTTTAGATAGTGCGCTTTTAAAGCAGCTTTAACGCCTTGATCCATAGGTTGCAGTATTGAGGTTGTGTTAGGTGGTAAGAACATGACTTCAACTGGAATGCAAGTCTGAAGGGAACCAAGGTTGGAGGGATGTCCCGGCGCGTTGTCCAATATTAGAAGCGCTTTAGGTTCCAAATTCCTCTGAGCGCAATAACGTTCGACGGACGGACAAAAGTGATTGAGGAACCAATCGGTGAAAAGGTCAATGGTCACCCATGCTCTTCTGTTGGTTTCCGCGTGGTACACTAGCAATGGCTTAAGCTTCATGTCCCCGGATGCGTTTGCACCCATCATCAACGTTAATCGCTTTTTTCTGGAAGCACAATTGGGTATCACCGCCTTAGATGGTAAGCGTTTCCAGTAGATCACGCTTTCGTCCACATTGAAGACCAAGTTAGGTGGATACCTTCCTCGTTCCACAACCTCTTGCAAATCGGCAACGAACTTCACCGCACCAGCACTTGCTGCCTCTTCGGTTCTTCTGAGGCTGTGGATGGTTGCACGCTTCTTAAACTTCTCAAACCAACCGCGCGAAGCCACGAAAGTTTCAGAAGTCTTTTCAGATTCCTGCTCTTTAAGCTGATGAAACAACGTTAACGCTTTACGCTGGATGACCGTCTGCGTGAGTGGAGCATTACGCTGCGTCATATCATCCACCCAAACTCCTAACATCTTTTCCATCTTCTCGATGATATTACCGCGGGTACGTGTCAATTTGTAGGCCGTGTGACCAGAGCAATTCTGCACCGAATCCTTTACCTTCTCCGCTTGATTCAGAATAGTTTTTATGGTGGACTGCGCCAACCCCAATGATTGTGCCACATGACTCTTCCTTTCACCTGCTTCTACCCTCCTGATGATTTGCATTTTGAGCTCCAAAGATATGACTTTACGCTTGCTGGACATCATTTTAACTTATTTACTAATGCGTAAATATAATACATACAGCACATAGGACACTTGTTTACGCACTGTCTATAACGGGTTTTAGCTAATCTGAGCAAGCGCAGTGCCACATTATTTATTGACTTCGCTGTAAACGAGCAGGGGGGTTCGTTAACCAAGTTATCACTGTATTCAAATTTATTGTTTTACGTGAAAATAATTGCAGAAAGTAAACTGTTACAACTAAAGAAACAAGGTACAATTGAAATATTGGTCTATTTTATTTTATCAAATCAAGCTGCATGTATAAATGTTATGATCTGCAACCCAACTTACAAACGTACATGACGTTTCTCTCTATCGTTTCTGGGTTAAGTTCTAGGAATCGTGCCTTTTCCCTTGAGCATGTAATACTGCTTAATTTCGTAGATAGTTGAAGAATGATATTGACGAAAAGCGCGAAAATTGGAATTAGTTGGTGAGTATTATCCAATTACACATGCACACATTTCATTCATGAAGTAGATAGTGTTTAAGTCTCGAACCGACATAACCTAACTTCTGTTTATCGTTGCTAGGGCATTCATAACTGCAGGCGGTCTTTACGCGTTTTACCTATCGAAGAGGAGCATTGATAAGCAGCGGTACGAGCATATGAAAGTGAGAGAACGCATTCGTCAATCGAATACAGGCGAATACGAAGCAAGCAGCAGAAAATTCACAAACTAAGTAATCAATAAATAAGAGAGATGGCTCAATTGGACGCCCAGAAGATGCAACTCATCCAGGAGTTGGAAATTGAAATGATGGCCGATCTGTACAACAGGCTCACCACCACCTGCTACAAGAAGTGCATTCCACCAGCGTACAGTGAGAGTGAACTTGCAAAAGGTGAAGCTGTCTGCTTGGACAGGTGTGTTGCCAAATTCCTGGATATCCATGATCGCATTGGAAAGAAATTGGGCCAGATGACAACACAGGATGAGGCGATGATGAAGAAATAAAACCCTCTCCAATCTTTCCCTTAGTTAATGTAGTCATTGTTAATTAAAAATATTAAGTTAATAGAAAAATACTTTATTACATACAAAAAATACAAATTAAACAATCATAATGTGTTAGTATTGCATAGAGCAATAATAACTTCCTCTTTTAAAGATAAAACTTCGTTCAATAGTTGCTCATTATTCTGTTGCAATTTATTTATTGTGTCCAAGTATATCTCCTCCTTTGCTTTATATTTATGCAACATCTCTACCGTGGCGTCATCTCTGGATGTATATATACCTATAACACAGAATGTAAAATACGTTGAACCATTTAAAATAAATACACTCACCAATGCTTTCACCCAATTTTATTTTCAATGACTCCTTCTCTTGTTCCAATGAATTCACTTTATGTTTTAATTGTCTCTCATTCTGTGCACTCCAGTTCTTCAAAGCACAAACATTTTTGCTCAACAAAGCCTTGTCAGTTTTTAAAGTCTCTATTTCATAATCTTTCTTCCGGAGATTTTCAGACAGAATAACATTCTCAGATTCCTTTGATACTAGTTTACTATTCACCTGATCTATTTGTTTCTAAAAATATAAGTTATTCATACCTCATTGCATATACTTAATAATTGAATACATTTACCTCTAGATTCTGAGTTTTATTGACCAAGGTAGACTGCTTCACTGCAAGCTCCTTGTTCTGAGCTATAGACTTCCTGTACATGTGAATCAGGCCATAAATGCTATTCAGCAGTTGCTCCAAAACATCAACATTCACATTTATTGATGGTAATCCTAAACTGTCAAACTCCTGAAGTGAAAATTATTAGTAAAATCGATATTTATAATCGATATTTGAACGTGCTTACCTCTGATAGATTTTTCAGATGCTCCTTAATTTCGGACTCGTTCGGCAGCAGGTCCATATTCAGATTCATCTTCGCAAATTTTAAAAAGAAAACAACTGGAATTTTCAGACAGATAATTTTCAGAATTGTTTGTTTTGATTTAGAGGTTATAGCGGGTCACTGGATTGTCAAAATAAATAACAAAACATTCAATTAGTTTTTTTTATAACTTAATTATTGTTTCACTTAGTCCCACAGTTTTTAAACGTTTTTGTTTAACAATTTATGATAATAATTTAAATAATCGATCTTAAAAATAAATCGCGACACAGGTAAGGTCCTCTAAGGTACATTGTACAACTGTTCTTCTATGCAGATTATATAATTAAATTTGCTTTTAGTTTTAAGTTGGAAAAAATTAATTTGTGTTGTATATTATTTAATTAATTTTATAATATTTGTAAAACTATTTTTATTATTAATTATTTTATTTTTAGAGATAATTCTCCATAATATTAAACTAAGATTTTACTATTGATAGATTGAAACACATAATTGCTTAATGGGAAAGATGAACCAGCAAATGCTCTCAATTAATACTAACAAATATTCATAAAACCTAAAGTTACCTTATAAATATATTATACTTTATTTAAAGTTGAATTCCATTTTATACATTTTATAGAAAAATATTTAATGGTCTATAAATACTGCAGCAATACCTCACATAGTGCGGTTATCATCAGTCTTGTCAATTTGAATTGATAAAAATAATTTGTAAAAACTAATACACAATATTTAAAAAATATTTATATATGGAACCATATTTATTTCGCACAATTAGGACCCAAAATATTTATTTTACATATTACATAAATTATCATTTTTTTCCTTTATTATTGTTTACACCTGATCAAAAATGTTTGAAACTACATTTATATATCTATAAATATAATTTAATTCAAATGCATTATAGAATATTACATAGCTTGTAATGTAAACTTCCATTGATTTAAGAAAATTTTGCATATAATGTCCATAATGTAACCTGATGTACACCAGAGAAAAGTTTAATCTTAAAATTTTAAATTGTAATCATAACACACTGGTAATCAATCATTTCAATAATTTATGTTTTTTCATTTATATATGTCGGAGCGCAATACAAATTTGCAAATAAACACATTTCTTTCTGTTGTCCACGTATGTCAAGAATACGCACATTCTTAGATTTTGGGGAATTATCTAGCTGGATATGTGCGGGGATAACGTTCTTGGTGGATCCTTGGATAACCAGTTCCTGTTTGTGTCATATAAAAGAGAAACTTTACTATTAATTATGAATTAATATTAATTGAGTGTCCTCAACTTCTCAATACATGTTATCACTCAACTTTTGATATTAATTACTTTAACGCTTTAACATCAGAAGCGGCATTACCACAAAGGCAGGCGATGATGAACCTATTATAGATCGTCTAAACGCATTCAAGATGTCATTTTTTAATTTAGTTTTAGATAAAGCTTCATTACAAGATTGTTTTGAACCATTAACAAATCAAAATGATTTACTTTGGTTTTTAGAAAGGTTTATAAATATGGAAAAATAAGAACTAAAAAATCATGCAGCAGATTTAGAAATTGTTCTGACAGAGATTAATGATACATACATCTATTGATACCGTTAAAGAAGCGGACTTGATGGTAATATGTTCAAGAAATGGAAGAAAAGGATAAAGTTACGACATTTCCAAACGTATTTATTTCCCTTCGAATACATTTATCTAATTCCAGAGAGCGTTGCTTCTGGATAAAATTTTCTAGATTAAAACTTATAAAAAACTATCTAAGATCGACTATATCTCAAAATAGATTAAACAGTTTAGCGTTGATGTCGATTGAGAGTCAAGAAGTAAGCCAGTTGGATTTTGATAGTATTTTAGAAGATTTTTCAGAACAAAAACTTCGTAACATGTAAAACAGCTCTTTATAGATTTATATTTAATATGTTTCAGTTATATACATTGTTTTTATATTTAGTTTTTTAATGTAGAAATTTGTCTACCTTATGGTTCATGACTTATGTTTTTTTATAATTGTATTTTGTTTTAAATAAATATTTAATTTCTAATTTGATGGGCCCAGCAAAAAAAATCCAATCGGGCCTCGCACTTAGTGGATCCTGATTATTACCTGAAATATTCAATTCTTCAGATATGAATTTATTATTTTATAGTAATTATATGGCAATTTCTTCTTTCTTTTTTTAGAAAGATTATATTTCTTGAATAGGTTTTCCTGGTTTAGATATAAATATAATTTTCCAATTTTTCTCTGCGCAGGAAAGTAATCCGTACATAGTATAGTATTGATTATTTGGTTAATCAATACATCATATCGATTTATATAAATACAAACCGGATATTGATAATAATAACCAAATAAAAAATATAAAAGTGATTCATTTGTAGGAGTTTATTACTTAAACCTGTAATTATTAATAATTTAGAACAAACTTCGTTAATTTTCTCCGCATTATATTGGGTTGGCAATTAAGTGAATTCGGATTTTAATTCAGTTTTTACTAGCAAAAATCAGAAGTTTTATAAATATGGAATTATGACACTGCCTGAAGATGGCAAAAGATCATCCACAAAAACGGACAATACCTAATTGCATAAAGTTATATTTTGAAGCAAACATTAAGAATTTTTCTTCTTTTTGAAAATACGCTGTCAGTCACTTAGCTGTCAGCTCAATATGTTGTCAATAATTATTATTTTGTCAGCAAAAATAAGATAATTCTACAATTTATGTTTTTTTTTTAAATAATTTTATCAAAAAGTACTAATTTGTGAAACCTTCTTTCCTTAGAAATAAATAAATAATTTATAAATAAATGTACAATTTTTGTTTTGTAGTAATTTATAAAAAAAAAACTATTTTCTGTAGAATATTTTTATTTTATCATAACTACTTTCTATAGAAATAAATTAGATCACCAGACTAATGTGTAATTGTTCTTCTAATATAATAAATATAATAAAATAAAAATTACTTTGTCAATTTTTCTTACTGTACAAAAATAAAGAAATAATTTATAGACACGTATATTTTATATTGTATATATTAATTTGTTAATTAAACGTACCAAAATCTTTATTTTTGAATACAAGAATGGAATATACACAACATATTTTCTTATTTAAAAAGTAAAACATAACTTAGAGAACATTCATAATATTATAAATGAAATAAAATTATCAATAATTTCACTTAAATCAAAATTTTTGAAAAATTTAAAAGGGAAATGATTATTTTTTAATTTTAAACCTAAACAATGTTATTTAGTTTCAATAATATAACAGAATATTAAATATATTGTTTCGCAGAAAACTAGAGTAGAAAAACTTTAAACAGAATTTAGAAATTAAATTATAATTAAATAAGTTTGAAACACGGTTTGAATTTCATAATCATTTTTAATTGTTCTCCGCAAGTTCGTAGTTTGCGGTAATTGTGGTTACATGCGGAAACTAAGATTGATTTGTCTAGTATCGGATTTGTTCAATAACAAAAGGGTCGAGTAGATGTATTAAACCTACATACTGTATTACCCCGAGTTATTCAACTGCACATTTTTTTCTTCCAATAAGCATTAAAACATTCATTTTATATAAAATTATTTAATATAATACTGCAACCTTTCTTCTGTTTATTTTCCTAATTTTCCCTAAAATGTTCATATTTTCCTTTTTCTGAAGATTTGAATTTCTTTTCTTTTTAATTCTTTCCGGCAGTTTATGTTTATTATATTCTTGGAATCCTCTCACCAATATGCTGTTATTCAAGAAGTTTACTTTGTTCTCACAAATTTTGAGAAAGGTAACCATTCGGCTATGCGTCGAACTTTGAGAAATATGTATTTATTTAAGTTTTCCATAACAACTATGCTATGTTATATTTAATAAGTACATTATCAGGTATATGTTTTTATTTAATTACTTGTCTTATGTGACTTGTATAAGAACCAATAGCTGTTAAATAACAAGAGTTTTTAAATTCATTTTATAAAGCGATCTATCTACAAAAAAAAGATAATAAGCTCTAGTTTTGTCCCTTTAAGTACAAGAAAAAAAAACACCAATTAAATTCTATGTACATTGAAGATCAATCCATCGATCAAACTCTACAAATATTATTAATTGCTAAAAACATACTTAATTTCTTGACTTTCAGACATCACCGATTATGGAGATCTTGTGGTTTGAATCGCTTCAGTCTTCATCGACGTGACTCGAAGTTCATCAGCAAGTTGGTTGGGGTGATCTCATCTTTAATGAAAGCTGTGTTGGTGAAATTGTGTATATAGTCATTAGTGGTGAAGGTGCATTGGTTTTAGCTCTTATTATTTTGCAGAACCACAGAGCTGAATACCATAAGTCCAAATCGGTTTTATTATGGTTTTGTATATCAACAATTTATTATCGACTGAGGTGGATGAATGTCTTCCCATTAGCCAATGCAATTTCTTTACTGTTATTGCCATTTGTTTTCTTTTTGTTATTATATGTTTCCTCCAGATAAGTCGTCGATCCAGATGTATTTTGCATCGTTTGATTGTCGCAGTATTCTATTATTTATTGTGACTGGTGGACAGGTTTGTTGATGCATTGTGAATGTTACATGATATTTGATATTTTTTAAGAAATTCCGAAGAAAGTGGCGAAACTCACTGAATTAGTTTATTTTTGTTTTCATAAATATAAATGTATTAAATATTTTCTAATAATGTATTGAATATAAATGCGCCACTTTTATCTGGTTTCTTATTGATAGTGGAGGAAATGGATTTTTTTTTGCAGGATATACTAACTGCAACGTATTATGCTGCAATTACATGTACGTATATAAACGGTACACCGTTAATTTCCTTTCAGTCGTTTATACCGATAGTGAAGAACAAAATGAAACACAATCTAAAGGTGGATTTAGTGAGTTTATTTCCAAAAGAGAACTCTACATCCCACAAAACTGACAAATTCGAACTGGTACGCGATGAAGAAAATCCCATTGCCGTCTTGCGGAGAGGTCTTAAATTTACCATTGCCATAAGATTCAGCGACAGGAATTACGAAGATCAAAAGGACATTGTTAAACTGATCTTCAGTTTTGGTAACAATTAAGATATGGTTGATAATATCAAATTACTTTAATTCAATACATTTCAGGCCCGAATCCCAATGCGATTAAAGGTACAAAAGCGACTATCCGTTTAGATCCCAAAAGCTCTAATTACGAAGATCATAATAATTGGTACGCAGGTTTCTTAGGAAGATCAGCAGATATCTTTACGCTAGAAGTAAACTGTTTCCAAATATTTTTTTTCTTTATAGTAAATTATTTTATTCGTAGGTTTCTGCACCTGTGCAATGTCCAGTTGGTAATTGGTTTTTACACGTGGAAACAAGCCGTGCTTATTCTACGTTGCCGCCATCTATTTTTAATTATGAAAGTGAAATATACATCCTATTCAATCCCTGGAATCAGCGTAATTATATGTTTTTTTTTTAATTAAGTAACTGTTAACTAAGTACATGTATTGCGCAGATGATTTGGTTTACATGCCACAAAGCGAATTGCTAGATGAATACGTATTGTCTGACGTCGGTAAAATCTGGATAGGCCCTTGGGGTTCTTGCAGAGGACGAGAATGGGTTTTCGGACAGTTTTATGGATGCGTTTTGCCTGCTGTCATGCTCATGTTCAACTCATCTGAATTACCTGCGGCCAGGTAAGAATTTTAATATAATATATGGATAATAATTACAGTTGGCACTCATGGTATGTTATCAAATCTGTCAATACATTTGGTGGCAACTATTATTTCAAAAAAGCATAAGTTTAAACTAAATTAAAATATACTAGAAAAACTAGAAAACTTATGATGTATAATTTTAGCCTTTTGATTCACTTATATCTTACATTAAGCATATGATATTATTCATTATTGTTAGTTTCAACTTGCACTTGTTTTTAAAAATCCTTTGTTCTGCATGACCTGCTGAGTTGTCAAATGTCAATATTTTTGTTATGACTTAATTTTTAATATTTTGGAACCGGGTTGAAGCAGCTATAACTATAACACAAATGACAAAATAGAGAAACATTTTTAACTTGAATAATATTATAGATTTATATATTAACAAAGACAAAGATACAATTAGAAACAAATTTTCATCCTAAATAATACTTATTTTCAACAAGATTACTTTAGATTAAAAACAATTTCTAGAAATTTAAGGTTGACGACAAAACTAAACATGGAAGTAACTGTTCTTCGCAGCAAATTATTTTAAAAAATAAAGTTTTGCGGTTCAATAGAGCTGTAAATAGCTTGTTGCAGTTTGTAAATAGCTGCAGCTGTAAATAGCTTGCTGCAGCTTGCACCAAAACGAATTTCAATATTAATATAGAATGCGACAGAAATAATGGCAAATACAAGTGCAGTTATTGAAAGCGATACATATAATCCAGTAATAAAATGATAATATCTGACTCATAGTCAAATTTTAATGTGTTTGTCAGTTGTTGGTTTCTAAGAAGGAAAAACACGAGTATTGTTTTGTGATAAAATTCTTTATTTTGGAATGTTTATCGGCAACATACATTCTTACAAGATGGTAAATGTATTAAACGAAGCTGCTCCTTCATTACTGTCCACAGATTGTCTTTAGAATTTAAACGTTTATGTACAAGCATTGATGATCCACGTCATGCAGAAACTGCATGATTAGAAAACATTCTAAAAGTCCATGATATGCTGGTATTAGATGAACGATTGAAAGTACATGAAATATCTGATGTCATAGACATTTTAACATGACGAGTTTTCTATATTTGCATGTAAAAAACGAAAAAGCTGTGCAAGATTTGCTAACAATTGAAACTTAGATTTACTACTACACACCAAAGATGAAAGAACAAATGGTTAGAAGATGGTTCAAGTGCAATAAAGAAGGCAAAGACTGTTCCATCTGCAGGAAAAGTTATAGCATCAGTTTTTTTGGGATTCAAAGATTTTCTCGTACACTCATAGTATCATGACATTTAGTATAATTATAATTTCTATAAATTATGGTTATATATTTTTATAAAATATAATACTGATCGTTGATACTGCTATTTCTCGTATTTCTGAAGCTAAAATAATCTCCATCTTCAAATTTTGGATTTTTCTAGTTATTTATGGTAAATTTTGCGTTTTTTTAATTATTTACGGTAAATTTCTAATTAGGAATTTTTCAAATTATTTTCAGTAAATTTCAAGTAAAGAATTTTTCTATTTATTTTCGTTAAATTTCAAATAATAAATTTTTCTAATTATTTACGGAAAATTTATAATTATGAATTTTTCAATTTATTTTCTGTAAATTTCAGATGAATTTTTCAAATTATTTTCTGTAAATTTCAAATGATAAAAGCAGGCAAGAGAAAAAAAATAAGAGAGTTGACAAAAGATATATACAGTAGCCACAATGTCAGATAAGAAAGCTATAATCAAGAATTAAGGAGTTAAAATAGTACAAAAATCACTTTTGAGAAAAAAAGATGTGTAATCCATGAAGGGAAATCAAAAGAGATGTTACTAGTATACATATCATTCGAGAGAAACAAATTCCACATTGGTCATACTAAGAGCTATACTTTAATGAAAATTACGTGTAGTGAAAAGTCGATAAAACATGATTTTTTAAGTATAATGTTGCAAGTGTAGGTGGTAATAAGAAAACATAAAAAAGGAATTGAAAGTAAGACATTGGTACTCGCTTAGACATTGGTTCCGTTCCATGCTGGTTCCGTTATCTGTCGTTCACATTTTTGAGAAAAAAAATATTTATTTATCCACCTATTTATTAGCTTATTTTTTAATTTGTCGTATTATTGCGTTAATTTATTTAATCAACACTAATCATATGGCTAATGACCTATGCTGTCGATGCGTTAAATTAAAAAAAAACTAATAATAAATATGGCAGTTTGAAGTGGAATCATCATATCATTATCATAAATATATTACATTTTGTTTATGCTTTTATAATATTGATATTTCATTTAATTTAATTATAATTCTTTCATTCATATTTATTTGAGATTCAGATTTTGAGAAAAAGAAAGGTTAAAATTGAAAAATTTTAAAATTGTTTGTTAATAAATAAATATTGTCTTTTCTTATTGGCGTACAATTGTGGTACGTCCAAATATTCGCGTCCAATATTTTATATAATATTTTTCTATTAAAGCCGAGGTGATCCAATTAAGGTGACCAGATGCATTTCCAAAATGGTTAATAGTAACGATGATAATGGAATTTTGGTTGGTCGTTGGGATGGTGACTATGAGGGAGGTACAGCTCCTTCCTCTTGGTCAGGATCTGTGGATATTCTGCAAGAATACTTGGACAAACATCGTTCTGTCAATTACGGCCAATGCTGGGTATTCTCCGGCGTCGTCACAACTAGTAACTAAACTTAACATTTAATTTATCCAAAATAATGAGTTAATTTAGTTTGCAGAGCTTTGGGAATTCCTTCGAGGGTCATTTCAAATTTGGTTTCTGCCCACGATGCGAACGCTACTCTGAGCGTCGATAAATATTACGATTTATCAAACGAAGAGTTGAATTTCGACCCTTTGAATCCAACGGGTGAAGATTCCGTTTGGAATTACCACGTTTGGAACGACGTTTGGATGGCGAGACCGGATTTACCCATTGGTTACGGTGGTTGGCAAGCAATAGATGCTACTCCACAAGAGACCTCTTCGGGGTTCTACCAATGCGGTCCAGCATCTCTGGAAGCCATCAAGAAAGGCCAGGTCGGTTTCAATTATGATATTGGTTTCATGATCGCTTCGGTCAATGCTGATTTGATGCGCTGGAAAATTGATCCGATGAGCGATCTGGGATTTACTCAGATTTATTGCAACAAGTATCACATCGGACGGATGATTTTGACCAAGCAGCCGTACATCTTTGATGCGAACGGCGACAAAGATCGACAGGAGATCACGAATCAGTATAAAGCTAAGGAAGGCACTCCAGCCGAAAGATATTTCCTTAATAAAGCTGTCAGGTGTTCACGTTTCGCCAACAACGTTCACTCCTTATCACGTACTAACTCGGAAGATATTGAGTTCGAATTACAGGAACTGGAGAAGATTAACATCGGGGAGAGTTTTGCCCTTATTCTCAAGATAAAAAACGTGAGCGATCAAGTAAGAAATGTAAAAACCTTAATGTCGGCGGGTAGCATTTTCTATACTGGTGTTAGAGCACATGTTGTCAAAAAAGCTGAAGACGAATTAAGGATAAAACCAAAAGCAAGTATGTATAACATTAATCAATTAATATTCTATTCCATCTATCTAATAACTATGCATTCTCACTAGAACAGAGATAATATTATTTTTATAAAAACTTGATTTGTTCAAGCACTCGATAAATTAACTATCATTAGAAATCTAAAAAATATATAAATCTATATTTGAATTTTATTAACAATTAATGACTACTATTACTTATTTTTAACTAGTTGAAAACTTTTAACTAAAATTTCTTTAATTAATTCCTAATCCTAATCTTAATTTTATGACAATATACGTTGTCATAAAAATACATTTAAGATTTACTCAAAAAATAAGTAAAACTTATAACAATTTTCCATTTTCTCACGATATATAATTATTATTATTTCTATCAGATCATTTTACGTTTTAATTTGATATTTATACGTTAGTAAAATGATAATTTATTTAACTCTAACATAAAAAACTCATATAAAAATATATATTAGTTTATAATAATATAAAATTATCAATTAACTATTTATGTATATTTTTTTACCCAATTAAGGTAGATTTATTAATAATTATTCATCTAAAGTTTATAGCTTCAAATTATTTTTCGCTTAAACGGGAATTTCTACATCTAACGGTAAACTATCATTTCCTCTGAAAACTATTAGGCAAAAAATAATAGATTTCCAATATGCATTAAGTTTTGATGAAGATCCTCGAACAGTTTTTTTTTTCATACTTTAGTAATAATTTCATTGTTATTAATTTCTAATTTGACGAGAATGGTATAGTAACATTGGCATAGTAGTACGTTTTGTATGATTTCTTGGTTTAGTGATATTATAATGGATTATTGGGAAAAAATAAAATAATTTTCACATTTAAATGATTACTTGTAAAATAATTATAAAACCAGTCCATGAAGATATTTTTGGACATACGTTTTTCGTTACTAATTTTATCATTAGATTCTACAGGTATGAAGAGCAATACGATAACTATAACCTTTTTGGCACATGAACTTTCATACTTGTTTGTAATTGTACTGCTACCTAAGTTTCACCTTTTTGTTTAAGTTTAAAGGCAATTTTAACTTATTTATTAATGTGGATATTAATCTAATTTGAATAATGAATCTGAATGAATTTCATGCTATTCTCTCAATTGTAAATGTGGATTATTATTTAAAATTTATTTAAATTATTTTAGCAGAGGAATTGAGAATGGTGGTAACGTCTGACGAATATCGAGGCAAATTGGTGGAGTATTGCATCTTGAAATTATATGTTGTGGCCACTATCGTGGAGACCGGACAAGTTTGGGCCGACGAGGATGATTTCCAAGTACAAAAACCTAAAATCGATATAAACGTAAGTTTTGTCTTACAACTATTGACAATATTTTAAAATATCTACTAATATTAGTTGCCAGATGAAATTCAGATTAATACAGCAACGAAAATAACGTTGTCGTTCCGAAATCCCTTGCAAGATGTCCTCACCAGGTGCAAGTTTAATTTGTCTGGACCGACGTTGTTGCGCAACCAGATTCTGCGTTATAGAAACGTGAAACCCGGAGCGATGGTGAAAATCGCAATCAACATAATTCCGCTGGTGCCAGGGGAGCAGAAGATCGTCGCAACTTTCAGCTCCAATGAACTGCTCGACATCACCGGTTCGGCTAAAGTCAAAGTCTTTGATTAAAACTATTGTTTTAAATAGGTTATCCAACAATGGATTTAAGTTGTAGGTACAAGTATTGTGCGGCTTTCATCAGTATGGATTCACTATAGTCCGGTTTCAACATTTCAAAATAATTAAAATTATCATTAAGCAAAATAAAAATATATTCTAAAAAGAATTATTTAACTGCCCGTTATTCAACCATGTATAGAATGTAGATTGTATAAAATCAGTTTTTAAGGTAAGATAAAATTACGATTTTATATATTTCAACACATTTTTTTTTTTATATTGATATTATATATTTATATAAAAGGGCTTTAATTATTTGTAAATTAATCTCATTGATCATCAATGTAATTGACAAAGTAATCGGTTTCAATTACAATATTTATCAAATCATCAATGTTTCCTTCAAGTTTTTTTAATTAATAATAATCATTACTTACTGAAATAGGTAAATGCATTTGGGAAAAGTTCTTCTATGTTGTGATTATATATTCTAAATCGTCTATGGTGTATTAATATTAGTAATTTTTCAATATAAGAACATTTTCTATAAATACAGTTAAAAAAAAAATACTTGTGGCATTTTCTCGTTTACTGTATAAGAGCCATTGAAAAACAGGTATATCAGGGATATAATACTAATAAGTGATATAGCGATCAACATTTATTTAAGTTAAGTGAGGGTAAGCTAGTGTCCAGACCCGGCTTTAGTACTTGAGTACACTAGTTGCAATTCAATTTTAATGCCCATATTTATCAGATATGTATGTATGAAATCGTAATTTGCCAATAGATGTTGCACTAGCTGTTAATGTACCTAGTTATCATTTTCATTTTTCAACTCACAGTAATATAAGTTTCATACAACAGCTGGAAGTTTGTAATATGATTGAACATGTCCTAAGCGTAAAAGATCATGGGTAATGATTGATTTGAATCAAGCTTTGCGTGAAAAACGACAAGAATTTCAAAAAATTGAATTTGCTTCATAATAATGTACCAGAACACACAATAAAACTGATTAAGAAAACGATTGAGTCGTTTAGTTGGGAAATACTTTCGCATGCAGCTTACTCGCCAGACTTGGCTCTGTCCAATTACTACTTATTTGCATAGATGGGACACGCACTTGCTGAGCAGCGCTTCACTTCTTACGAGAATGGCTCGCTGACTGGTATACCTCAAAAGAGCAACAGTGTGAAAAATGTACTGCTAATGATAGGCAATCGAATAAAATATTTTTCATACAATAACCGTGTTTCTATACAAAAAATGCAGTTTCATGTTTACATACCTGGTATCATTGATACAATTTAACAAAATAACAACTGTAGTGAGTGTCAATTCTTGAATATCCTTAAAGTTGTCATAGAACTATTTTAAGATTTAAGCCCCATTTAGTGGTCCGCGGTACACGCCTCGAAATCCTATATTGGAGAGGGGTGCTACAACGGGCATAAAATGCGGCCTTGCTTTTGTAAAATTGCAAATAAAACCTTGATAGTTTCGTTCATATAAATTCTGAAACAATTTTTAAATTTTTTTTTCACTAAAAATTACTGACATTTGGTGTAGGTTTGATCTAGTGCTTTAATTATTTTATATTTTTTTTTAGAGCTGTAGATACCACACAATAAGTATAATTGGAGATTTGGACGTTGTGTTGAAGAATTGGTCTAATAACTAATATTAAATTCAATTTATTTAGTTAAAAACCGTTTATAAAAATAATTCCTCAAATAATTTTTACAGGATGAGAAGTAAATTGATTGAAGAAAATGTTTTTTTTTAACATTGTATTATTAATTAAATGCAAAGCTTAAATTTTAAGTAAATAAAATAAAATTAATTTAGTTTTCATTTCTTATTGACCAATTTTGGATTTAAGCTTTTATCCACCAAAGTATTTCTGCCCAGAAAATATATAGATTCAATTGATTTTATTTGTATAAACAAAAATGGACTTATAATAAATAACTAAATTTCTTCACTTTAAAATGAAACAAAGTTAAAATTAAAAAAATGCAATTTGTAAAATATTATAACTAATTTATAAGTTACCTTCTTATAAAATTAGTTATGTTAACTATTTATTCCTGCAAAAAAAGATATATTTTTTATTAATTTATTTTATCTTATTAGGAATCTATGTTACTATATTGTTGAAGTTTAGTATTAAGTGCATGTTGTGGTTCTTGATTTCCTTTATTTCATTATTATCTTGACACGTGTAAAGAAAATTCTCATATTAGTAAATGAAAATTATTAAATAATAATTAGTTATTAATTGATTCAATAAATTATAGAAATCATCAATTTTAGAGAAACCAGCATTAATATTGAATAGAAATTATACGGTGGAGATGAATTAAGTAAAAAATGCAATTTAAAAAATATTGTTGTTCATAATGGTTATAGCGTTCCAATTGCAATTGAATTTGTTTTTTTGTGTGGTCGTTTTTTTTTTGTTGATAACGGTGCGAAGGAAATGAAACTGTTTTTTGCAGGAAATAACATTTGGTTTCTTGTTATCTCAGAAAAGTAGGTAAAACACGATGCATGTTTCCTATATAAAGGCTAGCAGTCGATGTAATCACGAACACTTCCAACTTACGAAATTCAGACGGTCGCTCACTCCAAAATGCCGGAAAATCTAGAAGTTGAACTGGTCTATCTGTACCCGAAGGAGAACTCGACGTCTCATAAAACTGATAAATTCGAGTTGGTGCACGATGAGGAGAACCCCATCGGAATCTTCCGTAGAGGACTCAAATTCACCATGGCCATTAGGTTCAGCGGAAGGAATTTTGAGGACGACATGGATAACGTTAAATTGATCTTCAGTTTCGGTAAGATTCGAAGTGTGTTTGATTTGTATGAGATATTTTAATTTTTATTTGATTTCAGGTAAAAATCCGAATCCAATCAAGGGAACGAAAGTTTCAATTCGTCTTGATCCAAAACGTGTTGACCCCGAAGATCATAACAATTGGTACGCAGGATTCTTGGGAAGATCAGGAGACAGCATCACTCTCGAAGTACAATTATTTTTTAATATAATAATATACAAAATTGTAATCAATGATTTGTTTGGTAGGTTTCTGCTCCGGTGCAATGTCCAGTTGGCATTTGGTCTTTGCAGGTGGAAACGAGCCGCGCGAATTCGACACAACCACCTACTATGTTCGATTATGAGAGCGAAATTTATTTCCTTTTCAATCCGTGGAATCAGCGTAATTATATATATTTTTATTTGTTAAGTAATTTTTAACTGAGTATATGTTTTGTGCAGATGATTTGGTTTACATGCCCGATGAAAGATTGCTCGACGAATACGTTTTGACGGACGTTGGTAAAATATGGGTTGGGCCTTGGGGATCCAGTAGAGGTCGTGAATGGGTTTTTGGACAATTCGATGGTTGCGTTTTGCCTTCAGCCATGCTCATGTTTGCATTATCCGAGTTACCAGATGCCAGGTACGAATTATTTGCAATTAAACTCAATAAGAAATACTATATGGTTTCGTTATAGTCGAGGAGATCCCATAAAGACGACTAGGTGCATTTCGAAAATGGTTAATAGTAACGATGATGATGGTATTTTGGTTGGCCGATGGGATGGCGAGTACGAAGATGGAACAGCGCCGTCCTCCTGGACGGGATCCGTAGATATTCTGCAAGAGTATTTAGATAACCAACATCCGGTGAATTATGGCCAATGCTGGGTATTCTCTGGAGTTGCAACAACCAGTGAGTAAAACTACTCATAATAAATATATAAAATGCATCTATAATTTGTTTAAATTAGTTTGCAGAGCTTTGGGAATTCCTTCAAGAGTTGTTTCCAATTTGGTGTCCGCTCACGATGCTAACGCAACTCTAACAGTGGACAAATATTACAATGAAGCTAACGAAGAAATGGATTACGATCCCTTGAATCCTATGGGCGAAGACTCCATTTGGAATTACCACGTCTGGAACGACGTTTGGATGGCGAGGCCGGATCTGCCCATTGGTTACGGTGGTTGGCAAGCAATCGATGCCACCCCTCAAGAGACCTCTTCAGGGTTCTACCAATGCGGCCCAGCATCTCTGGAAGCCATCAAGAAGGGTCAAGTCGGTTTCAATTACGACATCGGCTTCATGATTGCTTCGGTGAACGCCGATTTGATGCGATGGAAGGTCGATCCGAAGAGCGATCTGGGCTACACCAAGATCTACTGCAACAAGTATCACATCGGTCGGATGATTCTGACAAAGCAACCGTACATCTTCGATCCGAACGGTGACAAAGATCGGCAAGAGATTACGAATCAGTATAAGGCCAAGGAGGGAACTCCGGCCGAAAGATTATCTCTTTACAACGCGGTTAGATGTACGGAATTGGCCAAAAGCTTTTACGCGTTACCAGATCCCGGCCTGGAGGATCTGAAGTTCGAGCTGCAGGAGCTGGAGACGATCAAAATCGGTGAGAGTTTCTCGGTCGCTGTTACTATTAAGAACAACAGCGATCAAGTCAGGAATATTAAGGCTGTTCTCTCGGCGGGAAGCATTTTTTATACGGGAGTGAAGGCGCACGTCATCAAGAAAGCTGAAGGAAAATTCAAAATGGGACCAAAATCGAGTAAGTTCAATACTACATTACTAACCATCAAATTAAACATATACAGCGTAAACTTGGATAAAATACTCGCATTTTGCAAAATGAGCAAAAAAGTAATAATAAATTTTATACGCTTTGTCGAGTGATCACAAGACTCTCGGAATTGTTGGTAACTGTCTCGTGATTACAAGCCCATTTTTGGAACCAAGAACCACAATAAGTTAACTGTTCGTGACATCAACATAACCTATTATTACTAAAATATTGATTTATCTTTCTTTTTTATAATGAATTTGTAATAATTATTATGCAGTAAATCCTTCTATAACGCGGTACTTCTATAATGCGGTTTCTATTCACAACGTACTTCTATAATGCGGTTTCTATATATTAAAACTAAATAGCTTAAGTAATCTTCCAATAATTCAACATTGCTGTTTTTTAAAGTAAGTTTAAAACTTTTAACATACGTATTACACTTAAAGTGTGTAGCAATCATCCACGCAATCAAATCATAAAAATAATGTTAAAATAAATGTTATTAAATCCCCTAATAAAGGAAAATATTAAATAAAAAAGCTTGGGGCTTGATTTATAATATTTTTGCGGTAGAAGTGTTTATATAGAAAAAAAAAGATTCGATGTATTATTGCTTAATGATTATTTTTTATGATATTTGCCTATTGATTTACATACACCAATTTTTCTAAATCACTTTTGGTAGATTATAAAATGATGAAAATAAAAGTCTTCAAATAAAGAACGAATTTACCATTTTAAATAACATAAGAACTTAAATCAACAACAACTAATGCATGTCGGAAATCTATTTTGCTCAGAAATTTGTAGAAATTGTAAAATTCTTCTTTAAGTAGTAAAAGACACCAATGTTACTGGCAAATGCTTCTCGGGAAGCGTTAAGTTTAGTGTACGTCATCACCGATAGGTGGAATAGATGGTATTAAAAAAATATACATAAAGATTTGATAATTTCGTTTTGAATTTTTACATCAATCATGACTTTATGTATAGAATTAGAATTTAGTTTCCATTTAATTTGATACCAATTATAATGTCAAGTGTATTAATTCTGAGTTTCTCAAATTAAGACATAATTAAGAACAAGTATTTAATTTAATTTAGTATTTATTTTTATAATACTTAAGTTTAACTTTATAGCCGGACATTAATTTTTAAAATTAATTAATTAAAATAACACTTTTATATTCTTTAAGTTGACACATATGTCCACATATCTTCTTATAGTGTGTAACTTATTTAACTAAGTACACATATGTAAATATTTAAAATTGTGGCATATTTTTGATTAGAAATGTTTATCGCTTCATGACTTGATGATCTATGATCAAAGTGCAGATTAAAAATTTCTAAAATGAAAACATCTACTCACGATAAACATTATTCAAAGCTTCAAATGCCATCGCTGAATATTTTTATAGAATGTCTGTATTTAATAGAAAGTATTTAGTATATTTTATTTGGATCCAATGCGGATTTAGTAATCTTTAAACATTTGGCAAAACTATTTTTTTAAGTATATTTAAAAAAATGTGTACTAAAAATTTATTTGCGATAGATTGTAATTATACAAAAGAAAAATTAAATTTGGAATTATAAAATGACAAGAGGAAGAATTTTTATATTTTTTTTATAGATGCTAATAATTTATAATAATAACGTTTATTGCAACATACAAAACAAAATGTAAATAAATATTAATAATATTATATGATAATTCCTTCCAACAAATAGTTAATATTAATTATTAACTAAATAATAAAGTAAATAAAATTTACTTCATTATTTGGAGTGGTGACAGAAGTGAGCGACACGAATGTAACTAAGTTATTGGCGCAAAGTTTTGTCCTGTTATAACACTGCAATCTCACTTGAATTAATCGATTTCTATAATAATTCATTTAATTCATAATACTTAAGGAGCTGCAAATTCATATAATATTTCATTATAATAATTATGATGATTATTTTCTCTACTCGTATATTTGTAAACAAAAAAAACTAAAATTTTACTATTGATTTATTTTAGCTGAACATCTGAAGATGGTGGTAAAAGCCGATGAGTACTTGGACAAATTGGTGGAGTATTGCATATTGAAGTTGTATGCCGTTGCCACTGTGGAGGAGACCAGGCAAACCTGGGCAGATGAAGACGATTTCCAAGTTACGAAACCCAACATCGATATAGACGTAAGTTATCTTTTATTATTCTTGTAATTGAGAAATCATGTAATAACTTGTGATGATCAGATACCGGCAGAGATTCCGATTGGAAAAGCGACGAAAATCACGTTGAAGTTCCGAAATCCGCTGAAGAAGATCCTCACCAGATGCAAATTTAATTTGGCCGGACCGACGTTGCTGCGGAACCAGATCATTCCGTACCAGGACGTGAAACCTGGGGCGATGGTCAAAGTGACGACCCATATAGTCCCGAAGACGACCGGAGAGCAGAAAATCGTTGCGACGTTCAGCTCCAAAGAGCTGCTCGACATCACAGGCTCTGCCAAAGTCGAGGTCACAGATGACGACGAATAAGTTAATACTTCTTAAATTTCCGAATCCCTGCAATAGGCTTATAATCAATTCGGAGCTTTACAATTGCCTCATTGTGTGTTTGAGAGAGAGATAGAGTTGGTTGGTTGACCTGGTGTCGCGGTTGTCCTTCAAGTTCAAGGCTACGTATATATGGCCTTTGTCCTCGATGGCGATAATTGCACATCGCTTTCAATGATTAGCACTTACCAATTTCAATGCTGCACACTTGCGGTGGCGGCGGCTCCTTCTTGTGTCGTTGCCTCCTCACGGCTGCATCCAATTCGACTTCCGTTCGTGTCGAAAACAGTCTACAACAATTTACCGCTTCGCTCGCCTATTATAAATAATTCATCGACTTTTGAACTCTCCATGCAAGCTCCGCAATAACAAACATTATTTTCGTTATATTTTAGTTTATTTTTACTACTTTATTCTTTACTTATATATATTTTTTTAGTGGAATTACTATTTATATAAATATTTACATTTTCAAACAATTTGAAAACTATACCTAACAATTATGTATCAATATATATTAAATATACTAATTAATAAAATAAATCCATTTAAATAAATAAATCCCTGAATACTACAAAATGTTGCACATATAAAACTAACTTCTCGCGAAATATATGCCAAAATAAAGTTTCTCAAAAATTGTAAATGTTTACACAAAATTTAGTTCAAAATGTTTAGTCCAAAAACTTCAAAACATTAATGCAAATGACTGTATATATCTGGGATGGATAAAGCAAGACTTACGATCCGCATGCGGCTCTCGAAAGCCCTTAATTCTAACGGAGTTATTATCTAATTAATTGTTGTCCAGGTCAACAACACTCTCCAATAACTGATACTTAACCGACCTTTGTTATCATTTTTTAACTGTTGGCTAGAGCTCATTGAATTTCTTCTATTGAAATCAAGGGAGTAAAAAATTGAAATTCCATCACTGGGCTAGTATTGTAATGTAGATCATCGATTATAATAAAATATATATTTTTATAATTAATACAGAAATATAAGAATATATACATATTTCTGAAAATTACCGTAAATAATATTTTTTAAATACAATGTTTTGATCTTTTTTATTAAACTGTATAATAAGTTCTTTAGTCTGAAATTGTTTAGTAGAAAATAAAGAAAGTAATATATATTATCATCAATAATTAAATATAATGATATTTTAGAAATTATTAAAAATTATATATCATGAATGAAATAACCTGATGTATGTTATACATCAATAATTAAATATAATCAAGTAAAATTATAAGAGAAAATATAAAGATTAGTTCATGTGTATATTTAGTAATTATTTGATTTATTTCCGACTTCCAACTATAAATATTATTCAATCTAGAGAAGATATGCATATTCCGATGTATTGTCATGCGGAGCATCGATTATTATAATATGTATATTTTTATAATTAATAAAAAAACAATAAGAATAAATATATTTCTGGTATATCTATATTGTAAATTACCGTAAAAATACTGTTTAAATAGAATATTTCAATCTTTTTTATTAAACTGTACAATAAGTTCCCTATTTTGAAATATTTTAGCAGAATACATATTTTAGAAATTATTGAAAATTCAAAATTATCAACAAAATAACTGATGTGAATTATACATCAATAAATAAATATAATTAAGTATTTGTTTTATTTGCGACTTTCAACTCTAAATATTATTCTCATATAAATTGAAATCTAGTGTAGATTTGCATATTTCGATGTATTGTTATGCGAAACATCGATTATTATAAAATGTGTATTTTTATAGTTAGTAAAAAAAAATAAGAAGATATACATATTTCCGCAAAATACTGTAAAAATATTTTTTAAATAGATTGTTGTATTAGACTGTACAATAAGTTCCTTATTTTGAAATATTTTAGTAGAAAATAATGAATATAATTTATAAATAACATGATGTAAATTATACATTAATAAATAAACATAATCAACTAACATTATAAGAGAAAATATGAAAATTAGTTTTTATTTGTGTTTTCTAATTCTAAATATTGTTCTCATATAAATTGAAATCTAGTGTAGATATACATATTCCAATGTATTGTCTTGTTGTGCATCAATTATTATAAAAAATATATTTTTATAATTAGTAAAGAAAATTTGAAACATATAATATTTCTGTAAATTACTTTTTTTTTTATTTTAATAGATTATTTTAAACTTTTTTATTACACTCTATAATAAGTTATAATTAATAAAGAAAAATAAGAAAATATATATTTCTGGTATAGATAAACATATTTCTGTAAATGTCTTGGAGCGACTCCTTTGACAACTTGGAGAAGACTACCCTTTGGAGTACCTAAACATTTTATTTTATAGTACATAATTAACATAGTGGGAGTACAATATTTGGGTAAGGGAAAACAGTCTTATTCCCTAATTATTATGTGTTTAGTCAAATGTTTGTATTTTTGTTTGGTTTTATTTGTTTGCAACAATATAAATAATATAATAGTGGTTGTTACAAAAGTTCTTTATTTTGAAATATTTTAGCAGAAAATAATGCACATAATACATATTTAAAAAATTATTGAAAATTCTAAATTATGAACAAATTAATCTGATGTTAATTATACATTAATAAATAAATATAATTAAGTAAAATTATAAGATAAAATATGATGATTAGTTCATGCGTATTGTTAGTGATTAAGTAATTATTAGTTTTATTTGCGACTTCTAATTCTAAATATTATTCTCATATAAATTGAAATCTAGTGTAGATATGCATATTACTATTTATTGCCTGCGGAGCATCGGTTATTATAAAATGTATTTTTTTATAATTAGTAAAGAAAATTCTGCAAATTACCGTTTTTTTTAATAGATTATTTCACACATGTTTATCAGACTCTACAAGAAGTTCCTTATTCTGAAATATAATTCAGTAAAATTATAAGAGAAAATATGAAAATTAGTTTATGTGTATTTTTAGTAATTGTTAGTTTTATTTACAACTTCCAATTCTAAATATTATTTTCATATAAATTGAAATCTAATGTAGATACACATATTCTCATGTATTGCCTTGCGGAGCATCGGTTATTATAAAATATATATTTTTGGTATATAGATAAACATATTTGCATCTTCTAATTGTAAATATTTTTCTCATTTCTCATATAAATTGAAATCTAATATGAATAAATTGAAATCTAGTATGAAGATTAGTTTATGTGTATTTTTTAATAACGATTATTAGTTTTATTTGATTTTTTTAATTCAAAATATTGTTCTCATATAAATTGAAATCATGTAATTTTATAAATAATTGTATTTGTATAAATATAAATGTATAGTACTACTTTTATAATAAATTAAACGAATTGATTTTAAATTGTAGTAAAACAATTTGGTACTATAATTATTTATTATATTTATTATTACATAAGTATTATAAAAGAGAGTCGTGACAAGAAGCACAATTCGAACTGTGATAAAATTGGTGAAAAATGGTAAAAAAAACTGCGTTCTGTTTTATTAATTTATGGGACAATGAAAAATGTAATAAAATTGGTGAAAATGGTAAAAAAAACTGCGTTTTGTTATATTAATTAATAGGACAATAGGAAATGTGATAAAATTGGTGAAAAATAGTAAAAAGAAACTGTGTTCTGTTATATTAATTATTAGCATAATGGAAAATGTAATAAAATTGGAGAAAATGGTAAAAAAAACTGCGTTTTGTTATATTAATTAATGGGATAATAGAAAATGTAATAAAATAGGTGAAAATGGTAAAAAAAACTGCGTTTTGTTATATTAATTAATGGGACAATAGGAAATGTGATAAAATTGGTGAAAAACAGTAAAAAGAAACTGCGTTCTGTTATCATAATTATTAGCATAATGGAAAATGTAATAAAATTGGTGAAAATGGTAAAAAAAAAACTGCGTTTTGTTATATTAATTAATGGGACAATAGGAAATGTGATAAAATTGGTGAAAAACAGTAAAAAGAAACTGCGTTCTTTTGTCATAATTGTTAGCATAATGGAAAATGTAATAAAATTGGTGAAAATGATAAAAAAAAACTGCGTTCTGTTATTAATATTTAACTATAAAACTATATACATATCTCACTGCCTCAGGTGAAAATACCCTGAATTTGAATGAATTTCAGTTTTGATAAATATTTCAATGTTACAATATCAGCTTACTTTAGAAGTAAAATTTTGTTTGCTGCTTTTAGTTTTTTGTAATTTTTTTGATTGAATACAAAAAGGATCATTTTCGACATATTTTACTTTCTTATTTTCATTATCACAAGATAACTCGCACAGATATAACACCTTACTCAATAAGTTTGTAGGATAACATATAGAGATAACATATAGATGACGTCTCTATCGACAAATCCATATGATTTTTAGGAATTACCAATCATCAGACGACGCCTGTCAAAAATCTGAATTTGATAAATTTGTTGATAAGACATTGCATTTTGATAGAAAAAATACCGATAAGTGTTATGGGGACTATTCTCCGTCGAGACAAATGGTTTGCTGAAATTCAGATTTTTCCATTGTTGGAAAGATTGCACAAAGTCAAACATCGGGCATAATTATATAAAATATAATTCATTCTTGATGTTCTTTAGGTTTATTTCACACTCAAAACTAAGTTTTCAATAGTCTATTTTTTAAATATTAGCCAGTAATTAAAATTATAAAACCTATTAATTGTATAATTAATTAAATGAAATTATTATATACATTTTTGGAAGTTCTGATTCACTAATTATTAACTTAATTAACTTACTTCTCTTTTTAGTAAATTAATATATAGTTTATATATTATAATAATATTAAAATAGTGTTTATTTTATTCATTTTTATAAATAAACTTTTCAGTTTTAATTCATTATAATTAATTAAAATTAATAGAATAATAATAATCTCTTAAAAAAAATCATATGTGAATATCAGAAACAGGAACAAACCTATTAAAAAATCTGCTGCTGTTTAATAACCGTCTCGACTTATTCAATTTGCATTCACTACCCAAATGTTTTTATGTTGTACTTTTAATACAACATTTTTTGGAGACGATTTAATTTTTAAATATATATAGACCCACTGACCGTCTCGCGTCTTCGTGAAGGCCACTTATTTTAGTCTTGATTTTTTTTTGGCGATAGAATCTATATGGGACAGCATTCCAATATTTTTTGGATGCAAATGAATAGCAGGTATATAATGTCTACAATAACTCGAGCATAACGCTCAGCTCTTCTCAGCACAACATTGCGTTGCGAATGTGTCGTTGCGAATTCACCATCCATCGGATATTAGTTTAAATATGATATTATTATATTAAACATTTACAAAGATTTACTATATGTACATAGTTTTTGTAGTATAATTATCAATTTAATCGATATAAATAATAGTTTTCTTAATTAACTAGTATTTATATCGGTTAATTTTTATTTTTATTGTGATTTAATATATACGTTTTTATTTTTATTTATGTTTGTGTGACTGATACTGCAGATATTATTATTAAAATATAATTATACAAGATATTTCACAAAATTTTGATCGAAAGAATCAACAAATTTTCTAAATTGTAATTAATACAAAGCTACTCAAAACATCCTTTTACATAATTATCTCCCATATTGGTAAAACATATATTTGTTGAAATATAATTGAATCAATAAATATCGAAATTTTCCCATTAATATCATCCGTCATTAGATTAACTTGTTCTTATAAATAAAATAAATGTAGATTAAAATAACATGATAAAAAAAAGTTAAGAGTAATTGTAACATCTTCAAATGCATTTAAGAAAAATGTCTAGTATATTTTTTTTATAAACTGAGAATATAAATATTTGAAATGAGTTACTTCATGTCTTCTAAAATTTATCTTAAATGTTTGTGTGATTATATTATTTCAAATTCTGAACGTAAATGATATGTGTAATGATATATCCAATTTGCATAGATATTAGGGTGTTCGGAAAGTAATTTCGTATTTTTGTTCTAATTGTATGACAACATTTTCGTATAAATTTTGTATAAATAATTTTGCCATCTTTCAGAAAATTACAAAATTCTCACAAAATTTTAGTTTTCTGAACTATGGCTATAAATTGCTTTTGGGCTATAAATTGCAGATAAAGTAGCGCTTTCCAAATTGGCTGCAGACGAGTGCCAGGCAGGCGCAAGAAATGCAAATATTAAAAAAAAAATGAAAATTTCATCACATCACATAACAATATTTTTGGAAATCACCACTAATCAAATTTGATAAATGTTATGACATAATATATACCATATATAAATTAAATCAAGAGGATGCGCTAATAAAATAATATTTTGAAATCGTTTGGAAACCGCTCAGTTGATAAAGGATACTGTATTACCGACTTAGACAAGATGTGATGTGTGTCGGGTAGAATTAAATCTTAACAATTTAATAAACTGGATCAATAATTTAAATCGTGTAATGATATTTTACAGGGACGGAAGCTAAGCGCGATCACTTTTGAAAGTGATGTTTATCTCTACTACGTACGCTGTGGTACAAAATAGTTTATTTTCAATTAACGTCTTAATCAACCACCAAGGATCTAAATGAGTACTTATGATTTTTACAAGACTTGTGAAACAGACTGAAATTTTGCAAACCAATTTTGATACAATTGTTCGCTTAAGGCAGTGATTTTCAAGCTTTTCTTTTGTCGCGGCACACTTTTAATGATTTCAAAATTTGACGGCACACAAATAATACACTGTGTAAAATAGTTTATTATAATAATATTGAATGTAAAATTAATTAATATATACTACAAAACAACAGTATGTTTATTATTGGAATAATTACAAGTTAATAAAGAGAATACTTTTAATGAGAAATTTTAACTTGATGTTTTTTGATAATTTCATTTATATTTGTTCGTAAAAATGACAATGTTTCTCTCATATCGTCTTCTACATTTAACTATTTCTCTATTTTTTTCGTTTTTATGTTGGTATATGCTGAAAATCCAAATTCACACAAATAAAATATAGAAAATTGTAATAATATTTTTAAAGCTTTTTTGGTTATCATGGGATAATCTAATGTTAATCTAAAATTAATTAATTAATTCTTAGAAATTAGTTCTTCCTCTTCATTCAAAGTTAATTCAAATACAGAAGTATATCACAGTTATCACAAATGGATTACGAACCCAATCAATTTTTTTATATGTAAATGATCAATAACAATTTTATGAATAGTTTTATTAAAATTTTATTGCCTTCCTGAGCTTTATTCTTCCTTAAAGTTTATCTGTTGAGTTTAATATATTTTCTTTTGGTTCTTGCATACTTGAATTTATGTTATTAAAAATAATAAAAATGTCTGATATTAGTAAGCTAGTTTTATCTTCCAACAAATGAACAAAATCATAAATTTTATTTTGTTCAAAAAACATTTTCATTTCGTCTTTTAATTCCACATTCCACACGCGATAAAACTTTTCCTCTGGACCATACTTCCGTATTGCGGCAACAAGGATTCGTACCTATTTTCCATAGCTTGGGATAAATAAGCGACTTTTAAATGGTCTTGATTTTATATAATTAACCATTTTAACACATTGTTCCAGAACTATTTACAATTCTAACTGGGTGACTAATATATCATATATATCTAAACTTTACTCGTAGTAAAAAAAAGCATTATAATTTTTACTATATACATTTCTAAAATTTGGCGGCACACAAAAGTGCCGCGGCACAGCGTTAAGGTATCAATGGGTATTCATGAGTAAGCCAAAAAAGAAAAGATAAAAATTGGCAATAAAAACTCAAAACAATAGTTTAGAACTTGTAGTATTGTTTTGAGTCTTTATTGCCAATTTTTTTTTTCTTTTCTTTTTTGGCTTTTTGCGACGATAGAAGCTGTATGGCCCGCGAGCCGTAGTTTGTTCATCACTGGCTTAGGAAAATCTATTTTTATCTTTTTGAAGCATTTTTTATTTTAATTTTAGGAATAAAATTTCCATATTGACAAAGTCGCCGATTAAAAAAATACTATATATACTGTAACAACTAGTTGTCTAAAATTCACATGAAAACATTATATCAAATAACTTCCTGTTAATGCATTAATCCGCGAAATTTGAAATTGAATATATTTGAAGAAAGAAAAACTTTATTTGCACACAGATCTGTATGCACTTAGTTTAATTTTTAAACTTACTTTTACTTTAAACACTTGAGGATAAACTTTTTGATTGCTCTAAGGATATTTAATTTTTAAACGAAATTTTAATAACTAAAACTAAAAGTTATATACAAAATTGAAATTTGATAATTAATTAAACAAAATAACAAAACAATAACAAAATCAATTGATATAAGTGTACGTAGTACATTTATCATTTGGAATGATGTAATAAACTGACTCATAAACTTACTTTTTACTTGAGGATAAACTTTTTGCTTTTTTTAATATAACAAAAGCGAAGATCAAACAAGAAGTAATAAACATGCTCCCAAATATCTTATACAAGTATATAAATGTCTGAGTTTCTGCGTAGATGTAATTGTACAATTTCGTTGAAATAAAATTTTACGCATTAACCATCCCAAATTTACGACTCCTCTGGACTGTATAACCTACTACTGCACTGATCTATTTTATTTCCAAATAAGGTCATACCTACGATTTTACAACTGAAATGATGAAGTTTTAGAATTTGTAACAGTGGTTTGTTCATAGTTTTCTATTTTACAGGTGGTCCTTAACATCCAGGTCGGAAGAGTATCGAAGGTAATAAAACTATTCTGTGAAATCGTTTACCCCAAGTGGTCGGATGATCAGGGCGCCGTAACTGGTTGTAATTTGTTCAAGGGATCCATAACAGGGGGCGCTGTGAGACAAGAATATTATTAGTAATATGAGGCATTGTTTAAGACACCTTTTTTAAAAACAAAACAAATATTCAATATAATTTATTAATATAATAATTAATATAATTATTATATTTTGAAAATTTGTTCATACATATTTTGCATTTGAAAAGAAATAAAACACATCATTCATATTTTATAGACATAGTATTTACTGACATGGATGTTTTTATTACATTATTGACAAATCTTTCTTAAAAAATTCTTATATATTTGCATGCTTAGAAATACTGTTCGACATACAAGTTCTACATTTTTGTTAAGTTCAATTCAGAACTAAAGTATTTTCTGACTGGATTATGAGAACGTGTCGAAAATTTTGTATGTGATCCTTTCATTTTTTCAACAACGGTTTTCTTTCTCAATTCTAAAACGTATGTATAATATAATTAAAATCTTTGGCTGATTTTTTTTAAATCGTCTTATTTTTACTGTTGTACGATAGGTAGATGCACATAAGAATATATTTTGCGATCTTCCTCTGTAATACGATTCTTGCACATATTTCCAATGCTTATTTTTTTTTTGTAGGAATCATATTTCCAGTTTTTGTATAATTTTATTTCTTTTGACTTTCCTAGTCTTCATCATGTGATAATTCCAATATTCTAATAGAGCAATCTTAATATTGCTGAAACTGCTTTCATCATCTGAATCACAATAACGACTTCTTTTGCTAATATTCATGGGTCTTATTTCTATAATAAAAAACTCCAATATTTCCGTGAAAAAAAATATTACTCTTACTTACCAACATCATGATCAGATAAAATTGAGATATTATAGTCTTTTTGACAGCTATGTGAACTCATTATAATAACTATATGAAATATTATTTATTTAAAACTTTGATTCTCTGCTTTGATACCAATTATATTTAAATAATATTCACGCTCCAATCGATTAGTATAAGAATCAAAAACCAAACAGTAAGACTTTCAAAAGAATATTTAACAAAATTAGTGAAATTTTTTCTCTCCATATCAAGTCGTATATACTGTTTTTTTGGTTTTATTCTTTTAGTTGTTTTTAAGGCACTAATATCTGATAATGGGCAGTGCACACTGAATTCGTAATATTTAATAAAAATTGCAATTAGAAAGTTTTTTTTAATCTATGATTATTAAAAATCGACTTATTCTACTTTAAAAAAAAAAATTGCGACAACATTACTTTATCAAGAAATTGTGCTCTTACTAAAATTACTATTAACTCATTTTTTTCCAAAAGTGGACTTATATCAAGTATGTAAATCCGAAATTTTTGTATGGGAAATTACACGTTTATTGTATGAAAAATGATGGAAATAATTTATTTAAAGTATTGCTAGCTATACATTTTCTCACCTTCCTGACAATTTATGGATGCTATACCAAAAAAAAACTGTTGCTCTTTTGAGGCAAACCAATCATCGAACCATTTTCGTACATTTTCGTAAAAAATGAAGCTCAGCAAGTGCGTATCCCATCGATGCAAATAAGTAGTCATCGGACCAAGCCAAGTCTAGTGAGTAAGCTGCATGCAAAAGTATTTCTCAATTAAACGCCTTAATCGTTTTCTTAACCAATTTTGTTGTGTGTGCTGGTGCATTATCATGAAGCAAAATCAATTTGTGTTGCCTTTTTTTCATATTTTGATCGTTTTTACACAAAGCTCGTTTCAAAAAGATTATTTATTGTCGATAGCGTTCAGTATTAACGGTTTTGCTAAGTTTTATCAGCTCATAATAGATCACACCCTTTCTGGGTGGTCTTATACGTTCTTCGTTTCTTACGTCAAAATTTTTACTTTTGAATATTTTAAACCACTCAAATCACTGTGATATATCAAGGGCATTCTCATCTTAAGTTTCTATAAGCATTCGATGCAATTTTGCAGCAAATTTCTTCTGTTAAAAGAGGAACTTCTATAAAGAATTCAATACTTATTATAAATGTTAATTTTACAAAAAGTTAATTATTGCAATGAAGTCGAGTTATTTTCAGACGTAATGAGTTCGATAATTGCAGTATGTTTTGATATTTTATATTATTTCCTACCATTGTCGAAAATACAACTTCACAAAATCATGAAGATAGAAAAGGGAGTAATACCTTCAAAGCTTCAGTGGAATTTTTTTTTTAAAGTTTCTTGAACAGAATTGTGTTAATTTACTGCAATAAAAATTCAGTTTTAATAATGTATTTTCAGATTTTTCATCGGCTTTCGACGATAAATAAAATTTAATACAAATATAAATGTTGGAAAAATAAATTCACTAGCACAAATAACGATCGTAATGGTACTCTATTAATATGTAATATATAGTTAGCTCAAATCAGTTTTTAAATTATCAACATTTTAAAATCAAAATAAAAACTTTTGCTGTTGTCCCAAATTCATAATTATATTTGATTAAGTACTCAAAATAAAAGTTATCTTGGGATTATAAATTCAACTTCTTGTTACGTCACTGAGTTCTATTATGCATATGTAATATATGTATATTGTGGGATGATTGCCCGAAAAATTTATAAATTTGCTTACAGCTGAAGTAAAGTAAATTGTAATTAATGAAATATAAAGTGTGTCCACATTATCCGGAAAATGTATACCGAACTACACTTCTTTGGAGAATGTGTAATTAATGTACAAATGAATATGTGTGCTTAGAACCTACCTATAAAAATAGTAAAGTGAAAAACAGTGAATAAACATTAATTATTTATATTTAATTCCATATTAATTCTAGTGTTTTTCCCAGTTTGGTTTGGTTATATAATAAAAATACAAATAAACAAGTTGCAACAATTCATTCATTCCTTACCAGTTCATGTTCAAAGTGAGTATATTGTCCTATTTTATAATTTCTAGAGGAAAATGTACATTTGCCAAACAGTATTCATACATTAACTATAAAATCTGTGTAAAAGTATCTTAAAATTATATTACCAGGCAGTCTTCAGGTATCGATTCGGGACTTTGTGCCCCGCTAAGAAGGAGATACACCTGGAAAACTTTTATTGAAATTTCTATGAACATAATACAAATAGAGCGGACAGTAGTCCGTTATGTTTGAATATTCTATATTACCTTAAGAAAAATAAGTGTAAATATAAATACATATTTCTGCAAATTATTTTTTTAAAGTACAATCACAATCAATTCTAACAAACCTAAAGCTAATTTATACAATTTATATTTGTACAAAAAAATTATTATGTTAGTTAATTAATTATTTTCAGTCATATTATTTTTTTTGTAAAAGTAAATAAATGTTGGGAGTATTATTATTAATAATAATATTAACTTTGTAATATTATTAATATGAAACAAAAATATTTGCTCATTGCTAACAAAAATTAATAATTTTTTTTTTACTTCTGTTTTCAGTTGACAAAATGAAGGAAGAAATTAAGAAGAAAGGAGACAAATTGATATTCATAAATAATTTGTGTACTAACACTAAAATTAGTTCGATTTCAATCAGTCCGGGATATTGGCGGAAACGATTAAATAAAGTACAACTACATAAAGTGTTACTGTATTCATGTTTTACTACTTTTCGATCTTTGCTCTTGTCGCAGTTTTGATACTAAATTTATCTAATTTTTTATCTAAAATAATGCAATTATTAATATTGGTTTGTTCCTTTCTTCTTTCTTTCTCAACTAAAAGTTAATCAATAAGATTTTCAGTAGATTGAATTGCATAAATTTGTGATATGGAATTCAAATTTAATATTCCAGATATAAAATATTATATTAAATAATTACACCAAACTATATCGCTTTAAAAAATATATACATTTTATCAAGTGAATATAATAAAAAAATATGTGACCCCGACGTGATTTGAACACGCAACCTTCTGATCTGGAGTCAGACGCGCTACCGTTGCGCCACGGAGTCTTCATATCTACTATAATTTGCACGTAGATGCCAATTTCAAAGAAATAAATAAGTTAGTTAGCATTAATGTTATCGTAATTTTTATATATGCAGTTTTAAGTGGTTATTTTATTATTATTATTATTTTATATTTAAATAAAATAATTGCAAAATTTTATGTGAAGTTTTAACAAATTTTTGATTTAGAATTTGTTTTAATAATATAATGTTGTTTTTAGTCGTACAGTTTTAAAGCTGTTTTTTCGATAAGTTTTTGTAAGAGCAGAGTGGCGCAGTGGAAGCGTGCTGGGCCCATAACCCAGAGGTCCGTGGATCGAAACCATGCTCTGCTATGATTAAAATCATTTTTATAAGTTTTTTTTTGTGATTTTCATGTAAATTTTTGTGTATCAAATATTTCATTTCTACTTTGTTAGAACCTATTAATATTTTGAAATAATAATTAATTATAAAATTAATATTTTTTAATATATTAATATTTTAATATATCAAATTCAGATGAAACATGCATTTTATGTTAGTTTTAATATAAATTAAATATTATTGTATTGATTTGTTTAATTTAAACTATTTTAGTTCACGGCACAAGATGCGACAATATTTTGTTTGCAGTACCATTAACTTATGAAGAAATAAATCCTGTATATATTTATATTTGCAGGACCTTTCTTGAAAGTCACTGTAGGTTTATTGGTGTAAATAATAATATTTCATATATCTACCTGAATTTTTCACTTTATGACGAATGATCTACTGAAAACAGTGTAGGTAAAATTGTTTTTCTTCTGTGGGTGTGGTAAGTTTGATAGAGGGGTTGAAAGAAGTATAAATACTGAAACATCTTTAAACGTTTATTCAGTAAAGATTTTGCTTTAGTTCATCATGAGTTATTTTGGTAAAGCGTTGAAAAATTGTTTGAAGAAGAAAGGTTCTGGTGCCGTAAGTGTCACTAGTAATAGAAAAAATGAAGGCAATCTTTACAGAGAAGATGTTGCATACAACTTGGACCACAATATTGATGGTCTAAGATTTCAAGAATATTCGTCTGAAGATGCATCATTGAACGAATTACAACCAACAAAGAAGTCCATTGAAGAAACCATATGCGATGTAGTCTTCGATAAAAGTTTGAATCTGTCATTGATATCGTCGACGCAATACGACTTTCTGAAAAGAATTAGTGTATCTTGCAGCTCCTTACCTAAGATGTTTTTGGATGACTCCACGGATATAAAGAAAAGTCGTTCATTTGATGATTTATTATTTGAGTGCGGTTCGAAGATGTTGACAAACAAATTGAGTAATGATATTGGAAGCAGACAAGGAAATTTTGCTTTAATGCCCATTTCTGGACAAGAAATTGAAGATCAGGAGCAAAATGAATCAGAAGTTGTTCAAGCTGTTTCAGTTAATGATTCAGATGGTCCAATTCAACGAAAGACGCGAAAACTTAGTGAAACGCATATAGATGCAAGTGATCTTTTAGAAGAAGCTGATAATCAGCGCAAGATTGTATTGCAAATAACTAAAGCCCAGAGAATATGTAAGCTGAGAAGTGTAGAAAAAATAGAAGCACAAAAGCATCTGCTTCTTGCAGAACTGAAGAGAAAAGCCAATATAGACGAGATGTGCAATATCTCTATTATAGAGGAAGATTTAAATGAATTTCCAACGATAGTTGCGTTTAAGTCTATAACAGTTACACTAAAAAATCATTTAAATTTGAATCGCAAATTATCATATGTCTGCGTTGCAACTGCTGGTACCAAAATTTTGAGCAGCAATGTGGTCCAGTCTTCGGAGACTGTAACTTTCAAAGACGAACTCATTTTCGATGAATTGTTTTCAAACTTTGAAATAGAAATTGCTGTTTATTATTTACAAAGTAAAAGTAAATACGAGAAAATGCAGTCTAGCATTGGAAAAAAAATCACAAAGATTTTCAATAATAAGTACGAGAAATACAATTTTTTCTCTAGTTCCAAATTTATGCTAGCTGGAAAATGCTCACTAAATAAGTGTCGTATGTTGGCAAATGCAGGGAATTTTAAACTTAAAATTACAACGACTGATTCGCCTTTGGTGGGAGATATAAATTTAGATTATAATATTATTTCTTAATTTAAATATTTTCTTATATTTTTGACCCCAAAACCATTTTTAATTTAATAATGTGATATTTTCTGCATCTAAAATTTTTTATACTATTAATTTATAATGTGTTCTAACTTTGAACTAGCTTTAATTGTATATGTGCAATAAATATTTAATTTAAAAAAAATATTCTCCTTTCTTCTTTATTTCTTCCCACATTTTGTCAACTGAAAACGAAAGTAACTTCAAAATTATTTATTTTTGTTAGTAATGGCAACTATTTTTGTTTCATATTAATAATATTTGCACCAGACCTTCCACTCTCGACACAGTTTATCAGTGTTGCATTTGAAGAGTTGGAAGTCGGCCTGTGATTTCACTCTTAACGAGCTCATATTAGCAACTTGAGAAGTACCGCTATAATTTTGGTGTTTTTTATTAACTTTTTTACTTTATTTCCCTGGCAGAAAGTCCTATCGTCAATAGCCCTTTGTAACAATTGGAATTAAGTTTAATTTATTTTTATCATTTATTGTTGCAATAAATATTATTATTAATATTAGTATGAATATTTTATATTTTAATTTGATGAATATACAATCAAATTAAGTTAAAATTGAACAACAAAAATAATAACGATACTCCCAGCATTTATTTACTTTAAAAATTTTAAAAATTAGTTTTAGGTTTGTCAGAATTGATTGTGATTTTACTTTAAAAATATTAATAATAAATAATTTGCAGAAATATGTATTTATATTTGCACTCATTTACCTTAAGGTAATATAAAATGTTCCAACATTGACTACTGTCCGCCCAATTTATATTATGTTCATAGAAATTTCAATAAAAGTTTTCCAGGTGTATCTCCTTCTTAGCGGGGCACAAAGTCCCGAAAAATGGATACCTGAAGACTGCCTAGTAATATAATTTTAAGATACATTTACAAATATGTATTAGTTATTGGTACGTTTGGATAGCAACTCACGAATAAATAAATAATATTCGACATATTCTATCTAAAACTCTAAATTAACACCAATATATAGTTGTTTTATCATTGAGTATAACTTTCTTAATAATAATATTTATTGGCCAGATATACAAAAAAAAAATTGTAATAATAATAATAATTAAACCAGGAAAAATAAAAAAGAAAACACAACATAACTCACCAAAGGGCTATCGACCGTAGTCTTTCCGCTCGTGAATATTACAATATTAATATACCATAAATATATGCAAACAAAATAAATAACATAATTAACTCAAAAGATAATTTTAGAATGAAAAAAAAAAGAACAGCAGCCAGTTGGAAATAAAAGAAAGGATCTTATAAGGATAGAAGGAATTCGAAAAGGGTTTGTACAGGATATTTAAATTTGGGGAGGATAGTCGAGTGTCTAGGGATACAGAATTTTGAGAGGGAAGGCAGATTTGATTCTTTGGAAACTAATCTAAGGGATAGGGATTGATATCTGTCGAGGAGGGGAACAATTTGGGTTTTTATGTGGAGAAGATCATTTGGAGGGTTGTGGAGTGGGTTGTTTGGATATCGGATTTTGGTTAGGGCAGAACGCTCGGACACGGAAAGGCGTTTTAGGACGGGATTTCGGCATTGGGAGAGAAGAGAGAAACCGTATTCAAGGATTGGACGGCAAATGGATTTGTATATGGATGTTTGACATTTAATGGATATTTCAGAATTGCGGAAGGTCAGGGAACGAAAATGGCGGGCTCTGGATTTTATTTTGGCTTTGAGTTGCTTGGAATGGGAATTGAGGTTCAGTTTGGGATCGAGTAGGATTCCTAAGTATTTGACAAGAGGCGATGGACTTATAGAAAGATTTTCTAATGTGACATGGGGAGACGATGGAGATATGCGATGGAAAGGAGCAAGGAGTTTTGTTTTGGATGGGTTAACTTTCTTATTTTAATTATGTATTTGCTGTTGTTTTGTAAATGATTACATAATATATTTCTGTAGTATTGTTATAATTACGAAATACGAATTTTTCTCTAGTTCCAAATTTATGGTAGCTGGAAAATGCTCACTAAATAAGTACCGTATGTTGGCAAATGCAGGGAATTTTAAAATTGCAACGAATGTTTCGCCTTTGGAGGGAGATATAAATTTAGATTATAATATTATTACTTAATTTAAATAATATTTAAATATTTTCTTATATTTTGACCCCAAAACCATTTTTAATTTGATAATGTGATATTTTTTACATCTAACATCCATATTTATTAAACTATTAATTTATAATTTGTTCTAACTTTGAACTAGCTTTAATTGTATATGTGCAATAAATATTTAAATTTAAAAAAAATATATAAATATCAATTTGTGTCCTGTTGTTTGTAACAGAAGTTTTTTTTCTAAATTTATGATGTATTTGTAATCTGCCACACTCTGGCAATAAACAAATATGTATGAAAGAAAAATAAACAAATAAAAATAAGCTGAGCGGAAAGATTTCCCATTGACAATCTTCCAAATTAAAATATATCCAATTATAACAAAAGAAGGATAATTTTAAAAGCACATAAAATATTAATACAAAAAAAAATAAAAATAATTTTAATTTCTATAGGGGAGGTCAAGTGTGTTGTGTCTTTTTAGTCTATGGGGTATATCACTGTTGTCTAGCAAATTCAATGCGAGACAATTGGGGTGGTCCTCCAGTCTGCTCTGGTATCGCGCACTATATTGGGAGATTTCACTCTTCACTGAGTTTATTTTCAGGTCATTATGTAGTGTTTTGTTCGTGACATACCAAGGGGCTCGTACCAGGATGTTCAGGCACTTTGATTGGAATCGATGTAATATTTCTATGTTCGAGTTGCTTGATGTTCCCCAAAGCTGTATGCCGGTAAAAGAAGTTACTTCAAAATTATTTATTTTTGTTTTGTTATAAAGAGCAAATATTTTTGTTTCATATTAATAATATTACAAAGTTTTGCTTCAGATCGTTTCCAATCTCGATACAGTTTACCGGTGTTGCATTTGAAGAGTTGGTGGTCGGCCTGTGATTTCCTGCTGTTACTCTTTACGAGCACATATTTGCAACTTGAGAAGTACCGTTACATTTTTGGTGTTATCTTTTATAAATTTTTGTAACTTTTGTCATAACCCATTGCAGCAATTGATTTTTTTTTATTATTGTGTTATTGTATCAATTTTAATTAATTTTTATAATTTATTGTTGCAATAAATATTATTATTAATAATAGTATGAATATTTAATATTTGAAATAATAATTATTTAATTTAGTATATATTCACCAAATTAAGTTAAAGTTTAACAACAAAAAATATTTCTTTTAAATTATAACGTTACATTTATTTACTTTTACAAAAATATAATAATATAAAATATAATATAATATTTTTTTCTGTATTGATTGTGATTTTACTATAAAAATATAAATAATAAACAATTTGCAGAAATATGTATTTAAATTTACACTTATTTACCTTAAGGTAATATAAATATTCCAACATTGACTACTGTCCGCCCTATATATATAATGTTCATAGAAATTTCAATAAAAGTTTTTCAGGTGTATCTCCTTCTTAAGACTTTGCGTCCCGAAAAATCGATACCTGAAGACTGCCTGGTACTATAATTTTAAGATAAATTTACAAAGATTTTATAGTTATTGGTGCATTTGTATACCAACTCACGAATAAATAAAAAATATTCGACAAATTCTATTTTTTTTTTAAATTTATTTTTATAAAGCCATCCATCTACACTAATAAAAAAAAAGATAATAAGCTCTAGTTTTGTCCCTTTAAGTACAAAAAAACACAAATTAAAATCTATATACATTGAAGATCAATCCATCGATCAAACTCCACAAATGTTGTGAATTGATAAAACATAGTTAAAACATAGTTAATTCAGACATCAGCGTTATTAAAGCGCTTAGCAAAATCTTGTGGTTTGAATCGCTTTAATCTTCGTCGACGTGACTCGAAGTTCATCAGCTCAGCAGCAAGTTGGTTGGGGTGGTCCTCCAGTCGATGTTGGTGCTTAATACTATATTTGATTATCTCATCCTTAATGAAAGCTGTGTTGGTGAAATTGTGAATATAGTTATTAGTGGTGAACCTAGGTGCATTGGTTATAGCTCTTAATGTTTTCTGACTGGAATCTCTGTAGTATATCAATGCTACTATTACATGTAGAACCCCAGACCTGAATACCAAAAGTCCAAATTGGTTTTATGAAGGTTTTGTATATCAACAATTTATTGTCGACTGAGGTGGATGATTGTCATCCCATTAGCCAGTGTAATTTCTTCACTGTTATTGCCAACTGCTTCCTTTTTGTTATTATATGTTTCCTTCAAGTGAGTATAACTTTCTTATTTTAATGGAAACTAAATTATTTAGTTGTTGTTTTGTAAATGATTACATAATAATTTATTTTTGTATTATTATTATTATAAATATTACATTGTCGAGAGAAACACTTCGGTTCAATAATTATTATTAAAATGCTAACAATAATAAATAAATTAATAATAAAGAACACAAAAAACATTTATTGGATTAATGACCGCATTCTTTCCGCTCTAATAAATATATTGTTTGCATTCATAAAAGTAATTCCTAAACGGTAGGCTTCTACCAATTATTCAAGAAAGTGTCAACCAAAGATAAATATATTTTCTTGTCAAACGTCATTAATAGATCAATATTATTTTGTAGATGTAACGAAAATATTTTATATTAGTTCTAATTTAGTTTTTCACTACTAACTTAAAAAATGTTATCAATTTTAATTATATTTATATATACAATGATTTTAACTTTTCACTTTATAAGGAATGATCTACTGAAAACGGTACAGATATTTTTTTGAGGATGTGGTTAGACCGATAGACATAATAGAGTCAAAAAACGTTAATTAATTCAAAATACATTTTCCATTTGTTTGAAAAAGAAAAGAATTTTTAATTTAAAGAAACGATGTCGCATACAACCATTTTTTTTCAATATCGATGCACAAAATTTTTAAGATTCACGCTACGATTTATATCGACGTAGAAATACGTCTTCTGAAGAAAATAAGTGTATCTTGCAGCTCCTTGTCGAAGATGTTTTTAGATGATTCCAAGAAAGTTGCACGTATGAGATATTATTTGTTCGATAATTTAGTATTCGAGTGCGATTCGAAGTCGTTCATAAACAAATCGTGCAATAATATTAAAACAAGACAAATAAATTCTGATTTAACATTGCCCATTTCAAGAAACTGTAGTAACTGATGATCAAGAGAAGAAAAAATCTGGAGTTGTTGTAAAATGCTGGACTTGCTGGAAAATGCAGAGAATTTTAATCAGACGACAGAATCGTTCTTCGAAGGAGATACATATTTTGATTATATCAATTATTCTTAAATTTATTTTAATTTGTTGGAATTTTCCATGTGATCAAAAGCAATATATTCTATTTTATAATAATTGTTATAAGCAATGTTAAATTATGAAGATATTTTTTATGTCAGAGATCCGTATTAATAAATAAAACTAATAACTAATTATATACTTATTTTGTTTAGTTACTTTCAGACAATTTTTTAAATAAAGCTATTGAAGAAATAGTTTTAACAAATATAGTTCAAATATATTCATTGCATAAAGAAATACCTAGTGGTTTCGATCGGTGAAGATTCACTACGGTTTTTATATGATCTTTTAATTTATATTTTATCTACATGATTTCTTCTTTCATTTTATATTTATTTCTTATCATTTTAAAAAAAAATATACTACTAAATATTTGATAGAGTTACATAAATAAATAGAAAATTATCCTGAAATAATTGCAAAATGGTTCATCCAAAAGTTTGCCGAATTTTGTTCTACAAATAGGAGAGTGCACGAGCATATTCTTAATAAGTACCATTATGAAGAATATGTAAACGCCGGGCCAACGGGAGTTATAGAAAGTTTAATGAATATACATAAATGTAAAACTTTATTTTTATATAGATTTATTTTCAATGAAACGTAATTATTGAGATTTTTGTGTTTCTGAAATTTTAAAATTTATAAATGCACTTGTCTATAAATATTATTAACAATAATTTAAATAAAATTGGGTGATATAGAGGAAATAAATATTAAATCAAATTGAAATCAGATTATATATATTATAGAGGATTTAATGAAAAGGAATAAAAAATTAGAAAATAGTTTGTGACGATTAAAACGTTGATATTTAATTACTGACATTCTTTATATAATCATTTCAACTTTAAGCAACAAATACTGATATTTTTTTTAACAATAGTTAATGTTATTCTTGTAGATATTTTACCAAATTTGTCAATAATAAATATTTGGGTTTCATCAGTATTACTGGAAAATTGATGCACTAAACACGACTGGCCAATGAAAATTAAATACTTGACAGGCTCCAGTTGCAAAGGGGCGTGGTGTGTTAGGTTTCCATGGTCGCATTAGGATTGTCCTAGGTACGTAAACCTGAGAAATATGCCACTGCAAGTAACAATAAAAGAGATTAAGTATTTAGAAACATTTTGATTGATTTATGGAGGAATAATATATGTGACGAATTTAGTAAAGCCGGAAGTCATATCATAACATAATGAGATGAAAGTCGTAGTCTGAAAATGCGAAAATTATATTCATGTCCGCGTAAATTTAAATTAAAAATTGCATTCATTATATTTACCGGCAATTATTAATAATATCTTGTACATTTAATTAAAACATTCTTTTGTTTTATTGTTTACAGTTTATTAATAAATATATACTCTAATTAAACGTGGAAATACATATTAAAAATAAATATTTTTTCACTATTTTTTCTTTAGTATTTTAATATGATAGGTTTTAAGCATATACGTAAAAAATAAAACAGTAATTTACCTTTTAAACTTAAAAAATATAGTGGGTACAGGTAATCAAAAATCTTTTTTCTCATAAATATTGAGTTTGAAGTGTGCCGATTCTATGGTGCTATTTATGTAATCAATTATTCATGTAAGGTTTAACTGAAGAAAAACTATATTTTTATAATATGTCACTTTATGGCGGAAGATTTTGTGAATACTACAGGTAACAACTTGAAACTGCCATTTATATCATGCAAAAAATACCAGGTTTTGAAGAACATCTACATGTCGTGCAGCTTTTCGCAGAAAACATTGGTAGAGGATACCACGAAATTTGTACTGTTGTTGACGAATTGTTCGCCAGATAATTTATTAATTGACTACAATTCGAAGAAGTTGACCAACAATTCAAACAATGATATTGCAAAGAATCAGGAACATTTGAAGTTAAATAAGCTCCCTTCAGTGACTGAGAATAACGAGTTATCCAGAGTTATTCAACATCGTGCAAATGATTATCTCAAAACGACAGACGCATCTTCTGAGTCAAGCGTGGATTCCGTCTCTCCTTCATTTACTGATTCATTTAATCTACCACAACGGAAGACGCGAAGACTCAGCGAATCACAAATGGATGCAAGTGATCTCTTGGAAGAGGCCGATAATCAGCGTAAAATTGTATTACAAATAACGAAAGCCCAGAGAATGTGTAAGTTTGGCAGTGCAGAAAAAATAGAAGCGCAAAAGTGTCTGCTGCTTGCAGAACTGAAGAGAAAAGCAAATATAGACGAGATGTGTAATGTCTCTTTCATAGAGGAAGATTTAATCGAACTTCCAACGATTGTTGCGTTTAAGTCGATAACAGTTACATTGAAAAATCATATTAATATGAATCGCAAATTATCATATGTCTGCGTTGCATCTGCAGGTACCAAAATTCTGAGCAGTAAAGTGGTTCAGTCTTCGGAGTCTGTAACTTTCAAAGACGAACTCATTTTCGATGAATTGTTTTCAAACTTTGAAATAGAAATTGCTGTTTATTATTTACAAAGTAAAGGAAAATACGAGAAAATGCAGTCTAGTGTTGGAAAGAAGTTTAAGAAGATGTTCAATAGTAACTACGAGAAAAACGATATTTTCTCCAGTTCCAAATTCAAACTTGCTGGAAAATGCTCACTAAATAAGTGCCGTATGTTGGCAAATGCAGGGAATTTTAAACTTAAAATTCCAACGATTGAATCGCCTCTGAATGGAGATATACATTTACATTATAGTATTTATTCTTAAAATTATTTTATTTTCTTAAAACTTTCCATGTGATCAAAAACAATGTGTTCCATATAATTGTAAATGGACAAGGTTCTAATATGTGATATTTTTGAAGTCTCAGATTTATATTAATAAATAAACCTAATAAATAAGAAAATTAGTTTAATTTTTTTTTGTGCTACTTTTAACTATTTATTTCTTTGTTAGCTTATACAAATTTAGTTAAAATATTTTTATGTTTTACCCCAACCTCTGAAAGATGTATTGAAAACCCTAACCATTATTCATAAACATAAGAATATAAAATCTCATAATATTTGTTTGAAGTTGATTCTCATTTCAAAAAATAATCTATATTTCTTGTTTGACAAATATTAATAAAAATAATTTTAACATTTCTTGCAAAGGTTACAAAAATATAATTTAACTTAAGCGGGAGAGTTTTTTTGAACATGAACATGAATAGATTGTAAATTTAAAAAAATATAAGGCAAAAAACAAATTAACAATATATATTGCAAAATGTAAAATTAACGAATATTGATGAAAACAATATATAAATGAGACAAAGCAGCATGTTTATATGCGACATTGAATGTTTTAATTTATTATATAAAATTTGCTCAACTATTTTATATTTTGATTATTTTATTTAATATTATACTTATGTAAGGTATTTATTTGTTATTGAATACGAATTAAAAAATATACTTATTTTATTGCATTTACTAAAATTATTACAATTTAACTATATATATTAATACGTGGATCTATATCGTGCTCTTATTCATAATTAAAGAAGTTATATTCCAAATTTCATTTTACCGTGTTTTGAATATATAATTTTTGTGTGGGATGATCGAAATAATTTTACTACTCAATGAATTTTAGTTACTATTGAAAAAATGTTGATGGTGATCAAATCAAACAATAATTGAAAATTACTTCAAATATCTTAGACTTTCATTTATGTAATGAAATCGTATCTTTTTTTAAACGAATTATAATTAGTGATGAAAAATGGATCACAGCATAAACTACATCGAAAATTGAAGTGCAACGAAAAAACATACTGTTAAATTATTTTGGCCTCAAAAATGAATATTCTAATTATCAAAAAATTGAAAATTTAAAATTATAGTTCTTCTATTAGACAACTGCGAGGGAGTGAATTAAAAAAGATATTTAAAATAATACTATCTTATGACGATATAATACATAATTTTAATTGTTATACATTCATTTTATCTATTGCTTCAAAAATAGATAGAGTAGATAGACTATGGTTGATAGCCCTTTGGCCTTTGTATTGTCTTACAAACGTAAACGTACAATAAATTTAGTCTATAATAATAGAAACAAACATTAATTGTTTCAAGTGCTTTTCTTCCTGACGTATAAATATAAGCTATTTATAGTGTTATTAATTAATATGAAATAAAAATGTATTCTTATTAGTATCAAAAATAAAAATAAATGATATTGAAAAAATAAAAGGAAAAAGGAAACAAATTAATATTCAATGTAGTGGTAACAGATTTATTTACAATTAAATATTAATTTTGTATATATACAAAATTTAAATAGTCAGTTCAAATTAAAGCAATTATAAATGAATAGTTAAATAATACGAATGATAGACATAGAAAATATCACGTTATCCAATTAAGAATAAAAATTACATATTGCTTTTGATCACACAAAATAAAAAATAATTAATTTAAGAATAAATGCTATAATCTAAATGTATATCTCCTGCCAAAGGCGATTCAATTGTTGGAATTTTAAGTTTAAAATTCCCTGCATTTGTCAACATACGGCACTTATTTAGTGAGCATTTTCCTGCAAGTTTGAATTTGGAACTAGAGAAAATTTCGTTTTTCTCGTAGTTACTATAGAACATCTTTTTAAACTTCTTTCCAACACTGGACTGTATTTTCTCGTATTTACCTTTACTTTGTAAATAATAAACAGCAATTTCTATTTCAAAGTTTGAAAACAATTAATCGAAAATGAGTTCATCTTTAAAAGTTACACTCTCCGAAGACTGGACCACTTTACTGCTCAGAATGACGGTACCTGCAGATGCAACGCAGACATATGATAATTTGCGATTCATATTTAAATGATTTTTCAGTGTAACTGTTATTGACTTAAACGCAACAATCGTTGGAAGTTCGATTAAATCTTCTTCTATGAAAGAGACATTACACATCTCGTCTATATTTGCTTTTCTCTTCAGTTCTGCAAGCAGCAGACACTTTTGCGCTTCTATTTTTTCTGCACTGCCGAACTTACACATTCTCTGGGCTTTCGTTATTTGTAATACAATTTTGCGCTGATTATCGGCCTCTTCCAAAAGATCACTTGCATCCATTTGTGATTCGCTGAGTCTTCGCGTCTTCCGTTGTGGTAGATTAAATGAATCAGTAAATGAAGGAGAGACGGAATCCACGCTTGACTCAGAAAATGCGTCTGTCCTTTCGAGATGATCATTTGTACGATGTTGAATAACTCTGGATAACTCGTTATTCTCAGTCACTGAAGGCAGCTTATTTAACTTCGAATGTTCCTGATTCTTTGCAACATAATTGTTTGAATTGTTGGTCAACTTCTTCGAATTGTAGTCAAATAATAAATTATTTGATGAACAATTCGTCAACATGAGCACAAATTTTGTGGTATCTTCTACCAATGTTTTCTGCGAAAAGCTGCACGACATGTAGATGTTCTTCAAAACCTGGTATTTTTTGCATGATATAAATGGCAATTTCAAATTGTTATCGAATGCATAACCGGCTATAGTTTCCTCCATTGTCTTCTTTGATGGGTTTGATTTGGTCGATACTGCGACAACGCTCGAAAATTCTTTACTTATTTGTTCAACCATGTTATCAGTAAAGTATTCTCTTTGGAGATGTGTTTCTTAATTACTAGTGATGAATAACTGAAAACTGTACACTGTGAAATTTATGAAAATGTAAATCACTTATATACTATTCCAACTCTTTTATGGCATCAGGCATACCACAACCAGAGAAAAAAAATCTACCTGTTGTATTCAGAAAATCATCCGCCATAAAGTAACTGAGTCGGTTGGTAAAGGGAAAACAATATTTTTATTTGTGTGAAATTAGGATGAGATCGAAATTAATATAGATGAGAAAAAAGTTTCGGTACAAAGAAGAATTGTTGCATATAGAAATTTACCAAGATTTTTGTTTACAGTTAAAAAATATATTGGATAATTGATAAATTACAGTTATTTTTTTTTTTAATTTAATAAATTGTGTAGTAGTACTACTACTTAATATCAATGAATATTTTTCTAGTATATACAATGTGGTAATTAACAGTGACCAATTCAGTTTAAATAAAAGTTTAATACATGATCAAAAAGCAATAAATATATAAATTATTCCTGAATAAATCAATCCATATCCATTGCTGGGGATTCTTAGATCTAAAACTACGATACGGCCTTACGATAACTGACGCTCCACGCCTCTTTTACATGTTTTTTTTTATTAAATTAATTATATAAATTATGAAAAAATATATTTTTAAATTATTTACATTGCATATATTATTTGCAAAAAAAAACGATGCAAATGAAAGTGCTCTCATTATATCTTTCTCTGAAAACATAAAACTTTTCTTTCGTTATACTTCAACTATGGAGTATATTATGAAACAGTATATAAAAAAATATAGAAAAGAAAACATCAGTAAAACTTGAATCAAATATTATAGTTTCTTTTTAAAAATTAGAATAAACATTTTTTTTTTAAATTAAATTTATTATATAAATTATGAAAAAATATTTTTATAAATAATTTACATAATTTTAATTTAATCCATCAATAAGTTTTTATATTTCTTATTATTTCATTGCATTGTTGAATTACATATATTATTGAAAGTCTCAAGTGTTAAATTCACACCAGTTAACACGTTTTGCCGTTTATATGATTACCTAATTTATTGCGGATTAATGTTAACTATAAATACCAGTGTTATTGGTATATTGAATATTCGTTTACAAAACATGAAATTCATATTATTAGCACGATAATACCAACTGTTTTACTTATAAAATTGGCTTAATTACTTAATTCTGATGTGACAAATTGTTAACATAAATATATTAATTTTGCTAATACTTTATTAATAAACATAAAATTAAAATGAAAATTAATTTTACATATTGTAGAGTCAAATACACATACTTTTCATCTGATATCCAATGTTTGCATAATCCTCTTGCGTTTATAAGGCTTAATCAAAATATTTTTTCAGACATTCTAATGCAGGATAAAAAATATAAATGTTTGTTTTCATGCTATACTAAATATTCTATGAATTAGATTTAGGTTTGTCAGAATTGATTGTGATTGTACTTTAAAAATATAAAAAATATACAATTTGCAGAAATATGAGAAATATTTATATTTTCACTTATTTCCCACAAGGTACCTTTCTATATTAGTACATAGTAAATGTACTGTTTGACCTATTTATATTTTGTTCATAGAAATTTCAATAAAATTTTTCGAAGTGTACAACCCTTTTAGCGCGGGAACAAAGTCCGAGAAAATCGGTACCTGAATACTGACTGGTAATATAATTTTAAGATACATTTACTAAGATTTTATAGTTATTGGTACATTTGGATATAAACTCGCGAGTGAATGAAAAATATTCAACGAATTCTAATCTGAAATTTGCACCTAATCAGTATTTGTTTCATCATTGAGTTTACACTTAAAAATGTTCGTATATCTTATTTTAGTGAATGTTTATAATAAATTATTTTGGTAATATTATTAAAGCATTGAAGGTAAAAAAAAATTAGTTGATAAAAGTATCTATCAACAATTATTATTAAAATACTAAAAACAATATATAAAATAAAAATAAACAACAAAATTTATTGGGCTATTGACCGCTGTTTTCCCGCCCCAATAATATAATTTATTGCATTCATAAAACTAATTCACACACTTCTTTCCGCAAAACTTGCTACCCGAGGATTATATTAAATATATAATAAATTTTTCAAGTAAATGATCATTAAAGAAACATTAACAGAGTATTACTGTTCAAATGCAATGAAAAATGCAATTTCGATATATTCATCACTATTTTAAAAAATGTTTTAATTTTAATTATATATACATATACATTGATTTTAATTTTTTACTTTATATGGAATGATCTACTAAAAACAGAGTAGATATTTTTTTGAGGATGTGGTTAGACCGATAGACATAATTTAATTAAAAATTAAAGTTAATTCAAAACACATTTTCCACTTGTTTGATAAAGAAAAGTTCTTAAGTGGTAAAAATATCTAGTAATATATATAAAGAGGCAATCTTTACAGAGACGATGTCGCATACAACTTAGTTTTCAATAATGATGCACAAAGATTTCTTTGATAAAAGCGTTCACGCTGCAATTTATATTAACGTAGAAGTACGTCTTTCTGAAGAAAATTAGTGTATCTTGCAGCTCCTTGTCGAAGATGTTTTTAGATGACTCCTCGAAAGTTGCACATATGAGATATTATTTGTTCGATAATTTAGTATTCGAGTGCGATTCGAAGTCGTTCATAAACAAATAGTGCAAAAATATTGAAACAAGAAAGAAAGAAATTCTGATTTAACATTGCCCATTTCTAGTAGAATCTGGAGGTGTTCAAGCTGTTTTAGTTAATGATTTAGATGGTCCAATAGAACGTAAGAAAGAGGCAATATTACGAGAAAATTCAGTCTAGCAAGAAAGAAATTTAAGAAGATGCTCAATATTAAATACCGAAATACAACTTTATTTTCAGTTCTATTTACAGACATGCTGGAAAATGCAGCAAATTTTAAAGTCATAATTCCAACGAAAGAATCGTCCTTCGAAGGTGATACATATTTTGATTATATCAATTATTCTTAAATTTATTTAAATTTATTTGAATTTTCAAAAGCAATATATTCTATTGCATAATAATTATTATAAACAATGTTAAATTATGTGATATTTTTTATGTCAGAGATTCGTATTAATAAATAAAACTAATAACTAATATACTTATTTTGTTTAGCTACTTTCAGCTATTTTTTTTTAAATAAAGCTATTGAAGTAATAGCTTTAAAAAATATAGTTCAAAAATATTCATTGTTTGAATATTACGGTTTGAAAAAGTATTTATTTATATGATCTTTTAATTTATATTTTATCTACATGATTTTTTCTTTCATTTTACATTTATTTCTTCCCAATCTCGAAAAAAAAATACTACTAAATATTTGATAGAGTTACATAAATAAATAGAAAATTATCCTGAAATAATTGCAAAATGGTTCATCAAAAAGTTTGCCGAATTTTGTTCTACAAATAGGAGAGTACACGAGCATATTCTTAATAAGTACCATTATGAAGAATATGTAAAAGCCGGGCCAACGCGAGTTATAGAAAGTTCAATGAATATACATAAATGTAAAACTTTATTTTTATATATATTTATTTTCAATGAAACGTCTTTAAAAATTATTAACAATAATTTAAATCAATATTGGATTAAATAGAGGAAATATAAATTAAAACAAATTTAAATCAAATTATAAATATTATAGAGAATATTAAATGAAAAGTAATGAAAAAATTAGTTCATGACGATTAAAATGGTTATAATAATAAGTTAGTTAAATATTTAATTACTGACATTCTTTAGATAATCATTTCAACTTTAAATAACAAATATTGATATTTTTTTTAAGAATAGTTAATGTTATTCTCGTAGATATTTTACCAAATTTGTCAATAATAAACATTTGGGTATTACTAGAAAATGGATCCACTAAACACAACTGACCAATAAAAATTAAATACTTTACAGGCTCCAGTTGCAAAGGGGCGTGGTGTGTTAGGTTTCCATGGTCGCATTAGGATTGTCCTAGGTACGTAAACCTGAGAAATATGCCACTGCAACTAACAATAAAAGGGATTAAGTATTTAGAAACATTTTGTTTGATTTATGGAGGAATATTATATGTGACGAACTTAGCAAAGCCGGAACTCATCTCATAACATAATGAGATGAAAGTCGTTGTCTGAAAATGCAAAGATTATATTCATGTCCGCGTACTTTGGTAAATGTAAATTAAAAATTGCATTAATTATATTTACCGGCAATTATTAATAATATCTTGTACATTTAATTAAAACATTCTTTTGTTTTATTGTTTACAGTCTATTAATAAAAATATACTACAATTAAACGTGGAAATACATATTGTAAATAAATATTTTTTTACTATTTTTTCTATAGTATTTTAATATGTTAGGATTTAAGCATATGCGTAAAAAATAAAACAGAAATTTACCGGTTATCTCTTTTGAACTTAAAAAATATAGTGGGTACAGGTAATCAACAATCTTTTTTCTCATAAATATTGAGTTTGAAGTGTGCCGATTCTGTGGTGCAATTTATGTAATCAATTATTCAAGTAAGGTTTAACTGAAGAAAAACTATATTTTTATAATATGATATAAACAATAAATATTGCCCCAATATTCTGACTGAAATAAAAATTATACCTTTTCTTCAACTACTGATTCAGTCACTTTATGACGGATGATTTTGTGAATACTACAGGTAGATTTTTTTTCTCTGGTTGTGGTATGCCTGATGCCATAAAAGAGTTCAAATAGTATATAAGTGATTTACATTTTCACAAATTTCATCAGTGTACAGTTTTCAGTTGTTCATCACTAGTAATTTTGAAACACATATCCAAAGAGATTACTCTGCTGATAACATGGTTGGACAAATAAGTAAAGAATCTTCGAGCGTTGTCGCAGTATCGACCAAATCAAACCCATCAAAGAAGACAATGGAGGAAACTATAGCCGGTTATGCATTCGATAACAATTTGAAATTGCCATTTATATCATGCAAAAGATACCAGGTTTTGAAGAACATCTACATGTCGTGCAGCTTTTCGCAGAAAACATTGGTAGAAGATACCACAAAATTTGTGCTCATGTTGACGAATTGTTCATCAAATAATTTATTATTTGACTACAATTCGAAGAAGTTGACCAACAATTCAAACAATGATATTGCAAAGAATCAGGAACATTTGAAGTTAACTAAGATCCCTTCAGCGATTGAGAATAACGAGTTATCCAGAGTTATTCAACATCGTGCAAATGATCATCTCGAAAGGACAGACGCATCTTCTGAGTCAAGCGTGGATTCCGTCTCTCCTTCATTTATTGATTCATTTAATCTACCACAACGGAAGACGCGAAGACTCAGCGAATCACAAATGGATGCAAGTGATCTCTTGGAAGAGGCCGATAATCAGCGTAAAATTGTATTACAAATAACGAAAGCCCAGAGAATGTGTAAGTTTGGCAGTGCAGAAAAAATAGAAGCGCAAAAGTGTCTGCTGCTTGCAGAACTGAAGAGAAAAGCAAATATAGACGAGATGTGTAATGTCTCTTTCATAGAGGAAGATTTAATCGAACTTCCAACGATTGTTGCGTTTAAGTCGATAACAGTTACATTGAAAAATCATATTAATATGAATCGCAAATTATCATATGTCTGCGTTGCATCTGCAGGTACCAAAATTCTGAGCAGTAAAGTGGTTCAGTCTTCGGAGTCTGTAACTTTCAAAGACGAACTCATTTTCGATGAATTGTTTTCAAACTTTGAAATAGAAATTGCTGTTTATTATTTACAAAGTAAAGGAAAATACGAGAAAATGCAGTCTAGTGTTGGAAAGAAGTTTAAGAAGATGTTCAATAGTAACTACGAGAAAAACGATATTTTCTCCAGTTCCAAATTCAAACTTGCAGGAAAATGCTCACTAAATAAGTGCCGTATGTTGGCAAATGCAGGACATTTTAAACTTAAAATTCCAACAATTGAATCGCCTTTGGCAGGAGATATACATTTAGATTATAGCATTTATTTTTAAATTAAATTATCTTTTATGTTGTGTGATCAAAAGCAATGTGTACTTTTTATTCATAATTGGATAACGTGATATTTTCTATGTCTATCATTCGTATTATTTAACTATTCATTTATAATTGCTTTAATTTGAACTGACTATTTAAATTTTGTAGATATGATTAATATTTAATTGTAAATAAATCTGTTACCACTACATTATTTTTGAATATTAATTTGTTTCCTTTTTCCTTTTATTTTTTCAATATCATTTATTTTTATTTTTGATACTAATAAGATTACATTTTTATTTCATATTAATTAATAACACTATAAATAGCTTATATTTATACGTTAGGAAGAAAAGCACTTGAAACAATTAATGTTTGTTTCTATTATTATAGACTAAATTTATTGTACGCCAAAGGGCTATCAACCATAGTCTATCTACTCTATAAATAATATATTATATTATAACTATGAGTATTTTTGAAGCATAGATAAAATGAATGTATAACAATTAAAATTATGTATTATATCGTCATAAGATAATATTATTTTAATTATCTTTTTTAATTCACTCCCTCGCAGTTGTCTAATAGAAGAACTATAATTTTAAATTTCCAATTTTTTGATAATTAGAATATTCATTTTTGCGGCCAAACTAATTTAACAGTATGTTTTTTCGTTGCACTTCAGTTTTCGATGTAGTTTATGCTGTTAATGTAAATGATCCATTTTTCATCACTAATTATAATTTGTTTAAAAAAAGATACGATTTCATTACATAAATATTTATTCATTATATTCTGTATCCCTTTTTTAACAAGTCTAAGATATTTGAAGTAATTTTCAATTGTTGTTTGATTTGATCACCATCAACATTTTTTCAATAGTAAGTAAAATTCATTGAGTGGTAAAATTATTTCGATCATCCCACACAAAAATTATATATTCAAAACACGGTAAAATGAAATTTGGAAGAAAACTTCTTTAATTATGAATAGACCATGATATTAAAATATTGTTAAATTATAATAATTTTAGTAAATGCAATAAAATAAGTATATTTTTTATTCGTATTCAATAACAAATAAATACCTTACATAAGTATAATATTAAATAAAATAATCAAAATATAAAATAGTTGAGCAAATTTTATATAATAAATTAAAACATTCGATATCTCATATAAACATGCTGCTTTGTCTCATTTATATATTGTTTTCATCAATTTTCGTTAATTTTACATTTTGCAATATATATCGTTAATTTTGTTTTGCCTTATATTTTATTAATTTACAATCTATTCATGTTAAGGCTTAAGTACATTTGATGGCGGTTGACATTCTAATTTTAAGTAGATTAACTTTTCTAATGGTAGTTTTACCATTTTTTGATGATATTTATTTTTTTACAAATGATTTTATTTTCTTGCATGTTTGCACTTCAATTCCACTATTTCTTTCGCTCCGTATCTACTGCTATACTTAACTATGCTATTTGTAACTTTTACAAATTTGTATTATAAATTCCATAAAAGATTTCGACCCTACAAAAATTTAGATATAAAAAAAATCGATGAATTGGAATAATGTAATAAATCTCAAATTTACCGCTAATCTTTGTTTATTTTATCATTAAATGTTCTAATTATTATTAGTAAAAATTGTTGGATTAAATAGTTTAAGTACGGATATTGTTGTGAATACGTATGTGAATATTTTCTTTATTTCTTAAGGAATATTGTATATGTTTTTTTCAACGATTGTCTTGTATAGTATGCATTGTTTGATATACTGAAAAAAGCAAGATGTAACACGCCGGGGGTGTAGTAGTATTAAAATTTTTAACTTCAAGCTGGGTGTGGGTTCGCGACTAGCCGCCACATCCTAATAATTCACTAATTTTCGTTTCTCTTCACCCACCAATGTTAGCAGATAAATCCGGAATTTTTCACTCGCCTTCCACCAAAGCGAACTGCCTCTTCTAGACTAGCGCTAACTCCATTATCACCAATTTTTGCAACATTTGCAGCGTTACAAAAGTAATGGCAAAACATGAACATAACATTTTTATTTTTTTCTAAACTTTGTTAAAACAGGTATAAGTGTAATTTTTAATTATCCTGTTATAAAGATATTCATACAATAAACTATAAAATTTGTATTATTATTAGTTTTTGGTATTATTTTTATAATATAAGTAGCAAAATATTTTATTGTGCTTTATATGCTCATAATTTTTGTATTATTTATTTTTATCCAATACGATAAAAAAAACGCTCTAAACACAGTTGTAATAGAGTAATTCCAACGAAATTTCTACAAAAAGGGTATTAATATTTTTTTTACAAATATTAATTTGTTCTAATCCTAATATTTTTCATTTTCAATTAAAATGATGTTGAAATAATTATAATATTTATAGATGAATAATTTAATATGAACAAATAATTCGGTAATTAGACCTTTGGTTATTTCAAATGACTACTTGTATTTAATAGATAATAATTAATAATAAGCATCGTTTATTAGCCAGAATACAAAATAATACAAAGTAATTATAATAATAAAATGAAATCAAAGATAAATTAAAAAACAAACGATTTAAACAATTCAACAAAAATATTGGGTAAAGTAAAAAGTTTTGAGCATTTTTCGTTAGATTGCTTTAGTGAGCCATATCTCACGATGTATGTGTTGCATCTTGACATTCTATAGTGCAAATTAAAGGCGACAAAATGCTTTAAAAAAAGTTATTTGACAGTTTTGTGTTTAGTGAATGTAGTAGTTTGTTACAGCGTTCCAAAATGAAGGTAAAAAAGAGAAAATTCGATACATTCTTCAGTACTACTACCAAGGGAAAAAGCGGAGCAGGCGGACAAACAAATGTGCTGTTAATAGACCTAATACAGTATCGAATGCAACAGCAAAGCGTTATTTTCAACGCTTCTGTACTGGTAATATGGACGTCAAAGATGAGACACACCAATCGTCGAAAATGTTTATAAAATCATGGAAATCGTCGAGTCGGACCGCTATGCAAGCACTTGTTCCATTGCCCATGATCTGAAGATTAGCCAGAAAACCGTTTGGAACCATTTGGTCTCAAAAAGAAGCTCGATGTATGGATGCCACACGACTTGACGCAAAATAACCTTTTGCAGCGAATTGATGCCTATGATTCTTTGCTGAAGTATAACGTAATCGACCCATTTTTGAAGGAATGGTAACTGGCAATGAAAAATAGGACACATACGAGAACAACAGGCGAAAAAAGATCGTGGTCCAAGCTCGGTGAGCCCGGATTAACGACCAAGAAGGGTTTGCTGTGTTTGGTAGAATTGGAAGGGAATCCTCAATTATCAGCTGTTCCCATCGGGCCAATCACTCAATTCGGACCTGTACTATCAATAACTGACCAGATTGAAACAGGCGATCGACGAAAAGCCAATATGAAGGGTGTTGTGTTTAATCAAGAAAACGCCAGGCCGCACATACCTTTAACGACGTGCCAGAAGCTCCGAGACCTTGGATGGGAGGTTATATCATATCCACCATATAGCTCAGACCTGGCACCAAACGATTATCATCTTTTCAAGCATTTGCAAAATTGTCTTGATGGTCTAAAGCAGGCCTCAAAAGAGGCTTGTAAAAATGAACTGGTCAAGTTTTTTACCAATAGGGACGAGGACTTCTTTAATCGCGGAATTATGAAATTGCCTTCAAAATGGACAAAAGGTATCGAACAAAACGGCGCATATTTGATCTAAATAGGATAATTCTAACTTAGTTAATTTCATCGTCCAAATAAAGAGAAAAAACGCTCAGAACTTTTTACTTCACCCAATATATTTAAAAATAAATATAACTGTACCTGGCCAAAGCGGTATCGACCTATGTCTTTCTCCATGGGAAGTTAATATAAAAAGTTTTACAAATTATGCAGCCACAGAAAAGGAAGAAGGACACGATTATAGGGACATCCAAAATTGGATAAGGGTACATGAGGGATGCTTAAATTATTTGGATTTCAAGGGATATAAAATTGAGTAAGGGAAGAAATATTTGTGTCTTTGAACATAAATATAAGAGAGACGGAATGAAGGAGATCATTAGGAGGGTTATTATTCGTATCCTAGTGAGAATACGAAGAATACGGAAAGATTCTTTTGGAATGGATTTCGGCATTGGGTGAAAGGGAGGAAACCATAATAAAGAATTCGGAAAATATACTTATACACATCTTCTATTACTGTACTATAAATATATATTATAATAGTTTATTTTAAATTTTCAATACAATACATTTATAAAAAAAAAATCATTAACTAAAAATGAGCCATAGGGCTAAAATAATCAACTTTACATGTAGTACTTAATATTAATGATTATATTAAAGTTCTAATATAAAATAAGATGAAAATTCAAGATCAAATGTAGCGAGGACTACGCAGGATAAAATAAGAGAGTTTTCCAATATCCAACTATTTAAGTACCTTCAAGATTAAAAAATACAAATATTGAACAAGTCCGAAATTACTTGGTGTTATGAAAATATTAATGAAAAGCTGATAGAATTTTACAATGCACAATTACGCATATATGTGTAAATATATCCATTTGCAATCTTTTTATACCATTACATTAAATGCTCCACAAAATTGATATTTGATAAGAAACATGATTTAAATTTATTATAATTAATATTGAATATATCTGCTGGAATTTCAAAAAAACTCTCCCTAAGTTAAATTATATTTTTGTAACCTTTGCAAGAAATGTTAAATTTTTTTTTCTTAATATTTGTCAAATAAGAAATATAGATTATTTTTTGAAATGAGAATCAACTTCAAACAAATATTATCAGATTTTATATCCTTATTTTTATGAACAATGGTTAATGTTGTCAGTACATCTTCCAGAGGTAAGGGTAAAACATAAAAATATTTTAACTAAATTTGTTAAAGCTAACGAAGAAATAAATACTCTTATTCCGAAAATTAGAAGTAATTAAAAATTAATATTCTTATTTATTAGGTTTATTGATTAATATAAATCTCAGACTTCAAAAATATCACATTTTAGAACATTGTCTATTTACAATTAAAGAGAAAAATAAAATAATTTTAAGAATAAATAGTATAATCCAAAAGTATATCACCTTTTAAAGGCGATTCAGTCGTTGGAATTTTAAGTTTAAAATGTCCTGCATTTGCCAACATACGGCACTTATTTAGTGAGCATTTTCCAGCAAGTTTGAATTTGGAATTGGAGAAAATTTCGTTTTTCTCGTAGTTACTATTGAACATCTTTTTAAACTTCTTTCCAACACTAGACTGTATTTTCTCGTATTTACCTTTACTTTGTAAATAATAAACAGCAATTTCTATTTCAAAGTTTGAAAACAATTCATCGAAAATGAGTTCATCTTTAAAAGTTACAGACTCCGAAGACTGAACCACTTTACTGCTCAGAATTTTGGTACCTGCAGATGCAACGCAGACATATGATAATTTGCGATTCATATTTAAATGATTTTTCAGTGTAACTGTTATTGATTTAAACGCAACAATCGTTGGAAGTTCGATTAAATCTTCCTCTATAAAAGAGACATTACACATCTCGTCTATATTTGCTTTTCTCTTCAGTTCTGCAAGAAGCAGACACTTTTGCGCTTCTATTTTTTCTGCACTGCCAAACTTACACATTCTCTGGGCTTTTGTTATTTGTAATACAATTTTGCGCTGATTATCTGCCTCTTCCAACAGATCACTTGCATCCATTTGTGATTCGCTGAGTCTTCGTGTCTTCCGTTGAGTTAGACTAAATGAATCAGTAAATGAAGGAGAGACGGAATCCACGCTTGACTCAGAAAATGCGTCTGTCCTTTCGAGATTATCATTTGCACGATGTTGAATAACTCTGGATAACTCGTTATTCTCAGTCACTGAAGGCAGCTTATTTAACTTCGAATGTTCCTGATTCTTTGCAACATAATTGTTTGAATTGTTGGTCAATTTCTTCGAATTGTAGTCAAATAATAGATTATTTGATGAACAATTCGTCAACATGAGCACAAATTTTGTGGTATCTTCTACCAATGTTTTCTGCGAAAAGCTGCACGACATGTAGATGTTCTTCAAAACCTGGTATTTTTTGCATGATATAAATGGCAATTTCAAATTGTTATCGAATGCATAACCGGCTATAGTTTCCTCCATTGTCTTCTTTGATGGGTTTGATTTGGTCGATACTGCGACAACGTTCGAAGATTCTTTACTTATTTGTCCAACCATGTTATCAGCAGATATGTGTTTCAAAATTACTAGTGATGAACAACTGAAAACTGTACACTGATGAAATTTGTGAAAATGTAAATCACTTATATACTATTTGAACTCTTTTATGATATCAGGCATACCACAACCAGAGAACAAAAATCTACCTGTAGTATTCACAAAATCATCCGTCATAAAGTGACTGAATCAGTAGTTGAAGAAAAGGTATAATTTTTATTTCAGTCAGAATATTGGGGCAATATTTATTGTTTCTATCATATTATAAAAATATAGTTTTTCTTCAATAGCACCACAGAATCGGCACACTTCAAACTCAATATTTATTAGAAAAAAGATTGTTGATTACCTGTACCCACTATATTTTTTAAGTTTAAAAGGTAAATTACTGTTTTATTTTTTACGCATATGCTTAAAACCTAAAATATTAAAATACTAAAGAAAAAAGAGTGATTTATTTTCAATATGTATTTCCACGTTTAATTGGAGTATATATTTATTAATAAACTGTAAACAATAAAACAAAAGAATGTTTTAATTAAATGTACAAGATATTATTAATAAGTGCCGGTAAATATAATTAATGCAATTTATAATTTACATTTACCAAAATACGCGGACATGAATATAATCTTTGCATTTTCAGACAAAGACTTTCATCTCATTATGTTATGAGATGACTTCCGGCTTTGCTAAGTTCGTCACATATATTATTCCTCCATAAATCAATCAAAATGTTTAACAACCAAATACTTAATCCCTTTTATTGTTAGTTGCAGTGGCATATTTCTCAGGTTTACGTACCTAGGACAATCCTAATGCGACCATGGAAACCTAACACACCACGCCCATTTGCAACTGGAGCCTGTCAAGTATTTAATTTTCATTGGCCAGTTGTGTTTAGTGCATCCATTTTCCAGTAATACTGATGAAACCCAAATATTTATTATTGACAAATTTGTTAAAATATCTACAAGAATAACATTAACTATTGTTAAAAAAAATATCAGTATTTGTTGCTTAAAGTTGAAATGATTATCTAAAGAATGTCAGTAATTAAATATTTAACTAACTTATTATTATAACCGTTTTAATCGTCATGAACTATTTTTTTCATTTAATATTCTCTATAATATTTATAATTTGATTTAAAATTGATTTAATTTTTATTTCCTCTATTTAATCCAATTTGATTTAAATTATTGTTAATAATAATTTTTAAAGACGATTACGTTTCATTGAAAATAAATCTATATAAAAATAAAGTTTTACATTTATGTATATCATTGAACTTTCTATAACTCCCGTTGGCCCGGCATAATGGTACTTATTAAGAATATGCTCGTGTACTCTCCTATTTGTAGAACAAAATTCGGCAAACTTTTTGATGAACCATTTTGCAATTATTTCAGGATAATTTTCTATTTATTTATGTAACTATCTAATATTATACTATTTTTTTTCGAGATTGGGAAGAAATAAATGTAAAATGAAAGAAGAAATCATGTAGATAAAATATAAATTAAAAGATCATATAAATATATACTTTTTCAAACCGTAATAAACCTGCACCGATCGAAACCAATTTCTTTATACAATGAATATTTTTGAACTATATTTGTTAAAGCTATTTCTTCAATAGCTTTATTTAAAAAAATAGCTGAAAGTAACTGAAACTGAAAATAAGTATATAATTAGTTATTAGTTTTATTTATTAATACGAATCTCTGACATAAAAAATATCTTCATAATTTAACATTGTTTATAACAATTATTATGCAATAGAATATATTGCTTTTGAAAATTCCAATAAATTAAAATAAATTTAAGAATAATTGATATAATCAAAATATGTATCTCTTTCGAAGGACGATTCTTTCGTTGGAATTATGACTTTAAAATTTGCTGCATTTTCCAGCATGTCTGTAAATAGAACTGAAAATAACATCGTATTTCGGTATTTAATATTGATCATCTTCTTAAATTTCTTTCTTGCTAGACTGAATTTTCTCGTAATATTGCCTCTTTCTTACGTTCTATTGGACCATCTAAATCATTAACTAAAACAGCTTGAACACCTCCAGATTTCTTCTAGAAATGGGCAATGTTAAATCAGAATTTCTTTCTTTCTTGTTTCAATATTTTTGCACTATTTGTTTATGAACGACTTCGAATCGCACTCGAATACTAAATTATCGAACAAAAAATATCTCATATGTGCAACTTTCGTGGAGTCATCTAAAAACATCTTCGACAAAGAGCTGCAAGATACACTAATTTTCTTCAGAAAGACGTACTTCTACGTTAATATAAATTGCAGCGTGAACGCTTTTATCAAAGAAATCTTTGTGCATCGATATTGAAAACTAAGTTGTATGCGACATCTATTACTAGATATTTTTACCACATAACAACTTTTCTTTTTCAAACAAGTGAAAATTGTGTTTTGAATTAACTTTAATTTTTAATTATATTATGTCTATCGGTCTAACCACATCCTCAAAAATATATCTACTCTGTTTTTAGTAGATCATTCCTTATAAAGTGAAAAATTAAAATCAATGTATATGTATATATAATTAAAATTAATAACATTTTTTAAGATAGTGATGAATATATAGAAATTGCATTTTTCATATTTTTATTGCATTTGAACAATAATACTACATTTACTTGAAAAATTTATTATATATTTAATATAATCTTGGGGTAGCAAGTTTTGCGGAAAGAAGTGTGTGAATTAGTTTTATGAATGCAATAAATTATATTATTGGGGCGGGAAAACAGCGGTCAATAGCCCAATAAATTTTGTTGTTTATTTTTATTTTATATATTGTTTTTAGTATTTTAATAATAATTGTTGATAGATACTTTTATCAACTAAAGGTTTTTCTGCCATCTATGCATTAATAATAACAATGCTAAAATAATTTATTATAAACATTCACTAAAGTAAGAAATACGAACATTTTTAAGTGTAAACTCAATAATGAAACAAATACAGAATAGGTGAAAATTTCTGATTCCTTACTAATGGATACAATTAGTTGAATATTTTTCATTCACTCGCGACTTTATATGCAAATGTACCAATAACTATAAAATCTTAGTAAATGTATCTTAAAATTATATTACCAGTCAGTCTTCAGGTACCGATTTTCTCGGACTTTGTTCCCTCGCTAAAAGGGTTGTATACTTCGAAAAATTTTATTGAAATTTTTATGAACATAATATAAATAGGTCAAACAGTACATTTACTATGTACATTCTATATTACCTTATGGAAAATGAGTGAAAATATAAATATTTCTTATATTTCTGCAAATTGTATATTTTTTATATTTTTAAAGAACAATCACAATCAATTCTGACAAACCTAAAGCTAATTCAAAGAATATTTAGTATAGCATGAAAACAAACATTTATATTTTTTATCCTGCATTAGAATGTCTGAAAAAATATTTTTATTAAGGCTTCCGAACGCAAGAGGATTATGCAAACATTGGATATCAGATGAAAAGTATGTGTATTTGACTCTAGAATATGTAAAATTAATTCTTATTTTAATTTTATGTTTATTAATAAGGTATTAGCAAAATTAATATATTTAAGTTAACAATTCGTCGCAACAGAATTAAGTAATTGTACAATTACTTAATTAATTCAATTGGTATTATCATGCTAATAATATGAATTTCATGTTTTGTAAACGAAAATTCAATATACCAATAAGACTGGTATTTATAGTTAACATTAATCCGCAATAAATTAGGTAATCATATAAACGGCAAAACGTGTTAACTGGTGCGAATTTAACACTTGAGTCTTTCAATAATATATGTAATTCAACAATGCAATGAAATAATAAGAAATAAAAGACTTATTGATGGATTAAATTATTTATAAAAATATTTTTTCATAATTTATATAATTAATTTAATTTAAAAAAAAATATTCTAATTTTTAAAGAGAAACTAAAAGATTGATAATATTTGATTCAGGTTTTACTGATGTTTTCTTTTCTATATTTTTATATACTGTTTCATAATATACTCCATAGTTGAAGTATAACGAAAGAAAAGTTTTATGTTTTCAGAGAAAGATATAATGAGAGCACTTTCATTTGCATCGTTTTTTTGCAAATAATATATGCAATGTAAATAATTTAAAAATATATTTTTTTATAATTTATATAATTAATTTAATAAAAAAAAAACATTGTAAATGAGGCGTGGAGCGTCGGTTATCGTAAGGCCGTTTTAGATCTAAGAATCCCCAACAATGAATATGGATTGATTTATTCAGGAATAATTTATATATTTATTGCTTTTTGATCATGTATTAAACTTTTATTTAAACTGAATTGGTCACTGTTAATTACCACATTGTATATACTAGAAAAATATTCATTGATATTAAGTAGTAGTACTAATACACAATTTAAATCTTGGTAAATTTGTTTATGCAACAATTCTTCTTTGTACCGAATCTTTTTTCTCATCTATATTGATTTCGATCTCATACTATTTTCACACAAATAAAAATATTGTTTTCCCTTTACCAACTGACTCAGTTACTTTATGGCGGATGATTTTGTGAATACAACAGGTAGATTTTTTTTCTCTGGTTGTGGTATGCCTGATGCCATAAAAGAGTTGGAATAGTATATAAGTGATTTACATTTTCATAAATTTCATCAGTGTACAGTTTTCACTTATTCATCACTAGTAATTTTGAAAGACATCTACAAAGAGACTTCCTTGCTGATAACATGGTTGGACAAATAAGTAAAGAATCTTCGAGCGTTGTCGCAGTATCGACCAAATTAAACCCATCAAAGAAGACAATGGAGGAAACTATAGCCGGTTATGCATTCGATAACAATTTGAAATTGCCATTTATATCATGCAAAAAATACCAGGTTTTGAAGAACATCTACATGTCGTGCAGCTTTTCGCAGAAAACATTGGTAGAAGATACCACAAAATTTGTACTAATGTTGACGAATTGTTCATCAAATAATTTATTATTTGACTACAATTCGAAGAAGTTGACCAACAATTCAAACAATTATATTGCAAAGAATCAGGAACACTCGAAGTTAAATAAGCTGCCTTCAGTGACTGAGAATAACGACTTATCCAGAGTTATTCAACATCGTGCAAATGATCATCTCGAAAGGACAGACGCATCTTCTGAGTCAAGCGTGGATTCCGTCTCTCCTTCATTTACTGATTCATTTAGTCTAACTCAACGGAAGACGCGAAGACTCAGCGAATCACAAATGGATGTAAGTGATCTCTTGGAAGAGGCCGATAATCAGCGCAAAATTGTATTACAAATAACAAAAGCCCAGAGAATGTGTAAGTTTGGCAGTGCAGAAAAAATAGAAGCGCAAAAGTGTCTGCTGCTTGCAGAACTGAAGAGAAAAGCAAATATAGACGAGATGTGTAATGTCTCTTTTATAGAGGAAGATTTAATCGAACTTCCAACGATTGTTGCGTTTAAATCAATAACAGTTACACTAAAAAATCATATTAATATGAATCGCAAATTATCATATGTCTGCGTTGCATCTGCAGGTACCGTCATTCTGAGCAGTAAAGTGGTCCAGTCTTCAGAGACTGTTACTTTCAAAGACGAACTCATTTTCGATGAATTGTTTTCAAACTTTGAAATAGAAATTGCTGTTTATTATTTACAAAGTAAAGGTAAATACGAGAAAATACAGTCTAGTGTTGGAAAGAAGTTTAAACAGATGTTCAATAGTAACTACGAGAAAAACGAAATTTTCTCCAGTTCCAAATTCAAACTTGCTGGAAAATGCTCACTAAATAAGTGCCGTATGTTGGCAAATGCAGGACATTTTAAACTTAAAATTCCAACGACTGAATCGCCTTTAAAAGGTGATATACTTTTGGATTATACTATTTATTCTTAAAATTATTTTATTTTCTTGAAACTTTCCATGTGATCAAAAACAATGTGTTCCATTTAATAGTAAATAGACAATGTTCTAAAATGTGATATTTTTGAAGTCTGAGATTTATATTAATAAATAAACCTAATAAATAAGAATATTATTTTTTAATTACTTCTAATTTTCGGAATAAGAGTATTTATTTCTTTGTTAACTTTAACAAATTTAGTTAAAATATTTTTATGTTTTACCCCAACTTCTGGAATATGTACTGAAAACCTTAATCATTGTACATAACAATAAAAATATAGAATAATATTTGTTTGAAGTTGATTCTCATTTCAACAAATAAGCTATATATCTTATATGACAAATATTATAACAAAAATAACATTTTTTGCAAAAGTTTCAAAATTAATTTAACTTAAGCGGGAGAGTTAATGGAGACATTTGGATTATTGTTCAAGTATCTAATTGCTCGATTTCGCGAATATTTTATAAGAGAAATTTCTTGTTATTACGACTGTTTTTAGTTTTTTTTTTATCGTTTTGGAACTGGCCATTTATGTTAAAAAAAAATAAAACCGAAAAAAATACATGAGCCTATAAAGAACAATACAATATTTTGCTGCTTATTTTAGGGCAGATAAAAAATAATACAAAGCTCAAACAATACAAAAATTATAGCTACAGGAAAACACATATACCATAGGCCGTAGAACCCTCGTGTGCAAATTCGATGCAAGTAACAAGAAAAGACAATATAATAAATAATTTTATAAGTACACTAATACCTGTTCAAACATGATTAGAAAAAAAAATAAAAATTTGATGTTCATGTTTAGCCATTGATTTGTAACGGTGCAATCGAAGAATTGGTTATAAAGTTAAATAATTGAAAAGAAGACATTGGTACTCGCTCTTGAGCGCGAGATAGAGAGTCGTGAGTTGGCCAACAGGTAGAAGAGGGTTGGGTGCTTGAAGAGACAGGAAATGGCAGTGCTCGTTTTGGAGGAAAACGAGCAGAAAATTCCGGATTTGGTATTGTCAAGCGTTAGTAGGCTCTTAAAGAGAGCCGAAGAAGTGAGTAAATGGATGTCTGCAGACATTCGAAGGACCAGTTAGTATACGAACTTGGGGTTCGGGGTTCTAGAATCTTCGATCAAAGTGATGAAATAAAACTGACAGTTTCTCCCTCATTTAACTGTTATAAAGAGAAAGAGTTGTACATATGCAATAAATGAGTTGGTAGAAACATGATTTGGAAGATTCGTTAGCGGCAATATTCATCAATATTCCGATTCATCATTTTGAGCAAGGAAAGTAAAAAGACATCTTTAAAAAGCCACATGAGTCTGCTATCAGACTTAGTGACAAAAAGCAACAAATTCAGGATCCGAGATCCAAATTTTCTAAATGGAGACGACTGAACATCAATCGTCAGGATATTATTCTGGAAACGAAAACAGGTTTCATTCTAAAATCTAATAATTCTATAAATATAATCCTTGCATATATATCTGATATACAAGATCGGGAACACATCTCGTCCTATGCGGAGAGTGTTTCTCAGAAAAAGCCTAAGAAACAATCTACAACTTGTCGCTGTCTTCTGTCTTTGCTAGGATGGACCTGGACATTACCGAAGCAGAAAGCAGCGGTCATGTAAAATCTACCGAAGTCAAGCACAAGTTTTGCAGGATAATCGTTTTCTGGGCTACAGGAAAACCTACATATAAGATGAGGATCATGACAGGATGCGCGTCCTCTATCCAGAAACTCCTGCATGATAACTTGTTCTATATGAGTAATCATTTTCCCGCACTTTAGAGCAACCAGCACCTATACCAGTGCCTTGCACTCGATATTAGGAGTTCACGCATTCGGAGATACAGAGAACATGTGGAACTGCTGCAACAACTAAAAAACCGATTCATTCGCAAGTTTCAGGAAATCACATGTATGTTAACATCGGATAAAAAACATAAACCTTTGGCTTCATGTTATACTATACTATCTATAAATTAGCTTTAGGTTTGAAAGAATTTATTGTGATTGTACTTTACAATATAAATAATAAACAGTTTGCAGGAATAAGTATTTATATTTACACTCATTTTCCGTAAGGTAATTATTCTATATTCTATACCAAATAACCGTCCAATTTATATTATGTTCATAGAAATTTCAATATAAGTTTCTGAGATGTACTTTCCTCATAACGAAGGCACAAAGTACCGAAGAGTTGATACCTGAAGACTGCTTGGTAATATCATTTTAAAATACATTTACAAAGACTTTATTGGTACATTTGAATAGCTCATAGTCAACGAGCTCTATACACAGTAATGAATCTGAAATATATACCTAATCTGTATTTGTTTCATCATTGAATGTACACTTAAAAATGTTCGTATTTCTTACTTTAGTGAATGTTTATAATAAATTATTTTAGTATTATTATTATTAATGCTTAGTCTGCAAATAAAAATTGGTCAAAGAAAATATCTATCAACAATTATTATTAAAATATTAACAACAATAAATAAAATAAAAATAAACAACACAATTTATTGGGCTATTGACGGGCCTTCCCGCCCCAATAATATAATTTATTGCATTCATAAAACTAATTCATACACTTCTTTCCGCAAAACTTGCTACCCGAAGATTATATTAAATATATAATAAATCATTCGAGTAAGTGTCAACCAAAGATAAATATATTTCCTTGTCATACGTCATTAATAGATGAGTATAATTTTGCAGATATAACAAACATATTTGATATTATTCCTAATTCAGTATTGATGAAAAATGCATTTTCTATGTGTCAAATTCACTTCTAAATAAAAAAAAATATTATCAATTTTAATTATATTTACATATAATAATTTAATTTACGAGAAATGATATAATAAAACTGTTGACGATGTGATAAGACTCAAACATCTTCAGTAGTTAATTTAGTACAAATTTTCCATTTTCTTTGCAACAAAAAGTTCTGGTTTCTTTGCATAATTGACAAATTGGAGTATATATCATTGACATTAAAAATCTTACGATTTGTGTCTTACAGATCAAGTTAAAATAATAATTACAATGACAACAAATGTAAATTAAACATATTCATGTTATTTTAATAATCAAATCAAATTTGAATAACTTTTATAAATGGCTATTACCTACAAGTCTTCCGCTAGATGAATTAGCTGCGTTGAATTATTTTTCGTATTCAAGAACGACACAAACTTTTCTGTATGTTGTCCAATACGATATAATTACTGCATAAACATTTAAATTCTCTGAAAGACTTAGATCTGATTATTTAATTACTCGACGGTGACTGGAAATGTAGTAAATTTATTTAGTATTATATATTTGAAACTATTTTGCTGTTTTATATTGAAGAATAACGTACAAGTTTATTATTAATGTTTCATAATTTAATAAGTTAACAAAAATATAGCTTTAATACCGGTTACGCAGTTTAACGGTTGCGAAAACCGAAACACGAATACCGATCATTTTTTTAGTCTATATTTTTTTGACGTGTGTCGAAGCCGACAGGTGCCATCCATTTTTATAATAAATTAATCAATCAAGGGTAAGATCTTACTTATAAAATAAACCATATATATAATAAAATCTTTATTTAAATTTTATTTTTATAATACAATATAAACAATAAATAATGACCCCAATATAATCACAAAAATGAAAATATTCATTTCCACGAGAAACTCAGTTACTTTATGGCGGATGATCTTGTTATCGTTGCAGGTAGATTTTTTTCTGGTTGTGGTATGCCTGATGCCATAAAAGAGTTTAAATAGTATATAAGTGATTTACATTTTCAAAAATTTCTTCAGTGTACAGTTTGCTGTTATTCATCACTAGTAATTTTGAAACACATCTCCAGAGAATACTTTATTGATATCATGGTTGGACAAATAAGTAAAGAATCTTCGAGCATTGTCGCAGTATCGACCAAATCAAACCCATCAAAGAAGACAATGGAGGAAACTATAGCCGGTTATGCATTCGATAACAATTTGAAATTGCCATTTATATCATGCAAAAGATACCAGGTTTTGAAGAACATCTACATGTCGTGCAGCTTTTCGCAGAAAACATTGATAGAAGATACCACAAAATTTGTGCTCATGTTGACGAATTGTTCATCAAATAATTTATTATTTGACTACAATTCGAAGAAGTTGACCAACAATTCAAACAATTATATTGTAAAGAATCAGGAACATTCGAAGTTAAATAAGCTGCCTTCAGTGACTGAGAATAACGAGTTATCCAGAGTTATTCAACATAGTGCAAATGATCATCTTGAAAGGACAGACGTATCTTCTCAGTCAAGCGTGGATTCCGTCTCTCCTTCATTTACTGATTCATTTAATCTACCACAACGGAAGACGCGAAGACTCAGTGAATCACAAATAGATGCAAGTGATCTCTTGGAAGAGGCCGATAATCAGCGCAAAATTGTATTACAAATAACGAAAGCCCAGAGAATGTGTAAGTTTGGCAGTGCAGAAAAAATAGAAGCGCAAAAATGTTTGCTTCTTGCAGAACTGAAGAGAAAAGCCAATATAGACGAGATGTGTAATGTCTCTTTCATAGAGGAAGATTTAATCGAACTTCCAACGATTGTTGCGTTTAAGTCAATAACAGTTACACTGAAAAATCATTTAAATATGAATCGCAAAATGTCATATGTCTGCGTTGCATCTGCAGGTACAAACATTCTGAGCAGTAAAGTGGTTCAGTCTTCGGAGTCTGTAACTTTTAAAGATGAACTCATTTTCGATGAATTGTTTTCAAACTTTGAAATAGAAATTGCTGTTTATTATTTACAAAGTAAAGGTAAATACGAGAAAATGCAGTCTAGTGTTGGAAAGAAGTTTAAGAAGATGTTCAATAGTAACTACGAGAAAAACGAAATTTTTTCCAGTTCCAAATTCAAACTTGCAGGAAAATGCTCACTAAATAAGTGCCGTATGTTGGCAAATGCAGGAAATTTTAAACTTAAAATTCCAACGATTGAATCGCCTTTGGCAGGAGATATACATTTAGATTATAGCATTTATTCTTAAATTAATTATTATTTATGTTGTGTGATCAAAACCAATATGTACATTTATAATTGTATAACGTGATATTTTCTATGTCTGTCATTTAAACTGAATTAATATTTAATTGTAAATAAATCTGTTACCTCTAAATAATTTTTGATTATCAGTTTGCCTCCTTTCTTCCTTAATTTTTCAGATTGTATCCGCTAGAATCAGAAAGAAGACATATTTATGTTCATATTAGTAAAATTCATATCATTTTATATTTATATAAAATATAAATATTGTCTATTCTGTTTGTCCTAATTATATTATATTCATAAAAATTTCATGAAAGTTTACTGAGAGCGGCCTAAAAGTACCGAAAAAATGAGATTTGAAGACTACCTGGTAATATAATTGTGAAGTAAATTTACAAATATTCTATACATTCAGATGCCAAATCTCGAGAAAATATTCCAAGTATAATAATAATAAATCTCAATTTTACCCCTAAATTATGTTTGTTTCTTGAAATATCCGACTGTTACTTTTTTAACATTGTTTATTCATAAAATTATTCTTTTTTTTGTATTGATCTATCTGATTCCAAGAAATATGTTCAATTTGATAATAAGATACTAAAATGTGATATTATATTTTTATAAAAAAAACTTCTTATTCTTATTTGTGTGTAAAAATATTAATAATATTTAAATTTTACTGGATAAAATAAGCATATTTTATACTATACTATTAATTTAGACTTTTCATCTTCATTTTCATTATTCGTGAATTAATTTTACAACTTTATAGTATAAGAAAGCTCGTACAAATTTTTAGTTATATGTTATGAAAGCAAATTATATTTTGATTATAATTCCAATAATAAGTCAAAATTTATATTAAAATCTTGATTCAAATCGATCATTTGTTGTTGATAACATTCAGAATTAACGGTTTCATCGTAGATCACATCCTTTATTTGGTGATCTTCCACGTTCTTCATTTCTCAAGTCAAAAATTCAACTTTTTAACATTTTAAACCACTCAAAGCACTGTGATATACCAATACGATTCTGCAGCCGTTTTCTTCAAATGGTAACAGAAAATGAAATGCTGTCGTTTCCAGGCATAAAATTCGACATGTTTGTGTTATTTTTAATATTTATTTCTTGAACCAAGCGAGATTTAAAAATTCTTTTTATGCAATAATGCTTGGATTGCTCCTAGAAGTATCCATTTAAAGTTTCATCGAAATCGCTCCACGCATTCAAAAGATAAAATTAATTTCTGAGCAATAAATTCAAACAGTTCAGATATGAACGTTTCAGCCAAAAATAAACGCATTTTGCACGCAAATTTCTGCGCTGTAACTACAGTTCTACTGATCCGATTTTAAAAAATGAACATTCATATGAACGCTTAGCTTCTATAAAGCTACATGGTGAACTCAGATAATTTTTAAGATCATCCCTTGTGAAGAAAATAATTAAATTTTAATCAAGAATTATTTGTTATTTTTATTAATTATTTCTTGAACCAAGCGAGATTTAAAAATTCTTTCTTAGCAGTAATGCTTGGATTACTCCTAGAAGTATCCATTTAAAGTTTCATCGAAATCGCTCCACGCATTCAAAAGATAAAATTAATTTTTGAGCAATAAATTCAAAGTCTCCGGATATGAACGTTTCAGCCAAAAATAAACGCATTTTGCACGCAAATTTCTGCGCTGTAACTACAGTTCTACTGATCCGATTTAAAAAAATGAACATTCATATTAACGCTTAGCGTCTATAAAGCTACATGGTGAACTCAGATAATATTAAGGATCATTCCTTGTGAAGAAAATAATTAAATTTTAATCAAGAATTATTTGTTATTTTTATTAATTATTTCTTGAACCAAGCGAGATTTAAAAATTCTTTCTACGCCATAATGCGTGGATTACTCCTAGAAGTATCCAGTTAAAGTTTCATCGAAATCGCTTCACGCATTCAAAAGATATTATTAATTCCTGAACGATAAATTAAATAAGTCTCTAAACGAACGTTTCAGCTGTACAAATAAAGGTAATTTCCACACATATTTCTGCGCTGTAACTACAGTTCTATTGATCCAATTTTAAAAAACGAGCATTCATATTAATTCTGATTAATGTTATTACAATTTGTATATAAGTTATAGAGTTGAGATCACTAAATTATGAAAATTTAATATTTTATTTGTATTTAATATATGTGCTATTTTGAAGAAAGAAATGTATTAAAGGAAGTAAAAATAAAAATTATTAAAAAAATAAATAACACAGGCTCGTTTTTACACGAGAATATTCATCTATGGGAATTCCCAGTAATTTTTCGTATCATGTATTGCTATGTATTGAATTTTAGAGACTTATCTCGAAATAAGTAATTTTTAACTTTCGACCTACATCTTAATTAAAATATTTTTTCAGCCCTACTAAATATCCATAGGAATACAATTTTGAAATTTAAAAAAATAGTTTCTGTAACAAAATTTAGCATTGCATGGTCATTATACACAAGAAATATTATCAAAATTAATATAAAACTAAACAACACTTCTTGTTCTTCTTTATGAATTACCACCAATGTCCCCACTTTACCTGTCTTTAGCAAAATTTCACTAATTTCCGCCACACACTAAATAGGGATTTATGGTACAAAAAAGACAATGGAATGGATAGTAGTAAGTGTGTTTGAGTTGAAAGATCCATGTCTTTAAAAATACAATTTTGTTTCAACGAAGCTATAAAATATATGTAATAGTAGAATGTTTATTTTTATAGGAATAATTTTCATCTATATTATTTATTTTACTAATTACAAAATAACACTTATAACATTATAAGTACCTTTTATTACAAGGACAATTCGAAAAGTTTTGAAAGCGACACAATTAATTTTATTAGATGATCAACGAGTTATAATATGTGAAACTCAACAAAACAAGATTTCAAAATTTTGCATGTAGAATTTAAAATGAAAAAGCTTTGTGCAAGATAGCACGTGTTAACAATTGCTAATTTTATTAGTCGATTTACAACTATGAATGAAATTTGTATTAATCACTATATAATAGCGACGAAATAATAATCTAAACAATGGTTAGAAGCTGATTCAAATGCACCAAAGAAGGCAAATAATGTTCCATCAGTATAAATGGTAATGTCATCAGTTTTTTTGAGATGCAAAGTGAATTTAGTTTATAGATTATCTTGAGAAATATAAAAGAATTAACTCTGAATATTATACAAGTCTAATGGATCAGTTGGATAGAAAAATTCGTGACTTTGCAAACTGCTTAGTATAATCCATCATCTAACTGAAAGTTATAATAACGGTGTAAAAAATTACCATACATATTATTAAGCCTTTTTATTACATAAATCATGAGGATTTTAGTCTGTTTGTTTTTTATCACATTTTAAATTTAAAAGAATAAATATAAACTAGTTTTCAACCTGTTCAATTATAATGTCATATTTTCATATATTTTTCTCGGAAAATTTAGAGAAATAAATACGGAAAATCTCAATATTAGCATATATTAGAAAAAAATCATTAAAATAATATTTTAAGAATATAATGTTAAAACAATTATAGTAAATTGTAATTAAATAAGTAAGCCTTAAGGGGACACATAAAATAAATTATTTTTTTATTTATCTTTTACAAAGAAAATTATATATAACTATTGCCCGTATATAAACACTTTTACAATATGCTGCTAACACCCCCTGCGCCCCCGCGGTGAGAGGTTTATATTGACTATTTGTATGTAAATCATTCCAGAAAGTCTCAACAAAAGAACAGGTACATAATAATACCTTGGCGTAAAAGCTAATTAAAAAGAAATTTGTTATTTGTCGGTGCAAATACAAATATTTTATAATTGAATTGAACAAGAAAAACTGCACAAGGCATATTTAATTTTCATCTGGTGACGTAATAAACGAGATTAACTAATATGTTAATTTATCACAGTTACAAAATTTTATTAACAATTTCAAATTATTCATCATTAGTCCATAAGTAAAGGTTCCTATTCGGAAGTAATCATATAATTGGAACACATCTCCAACGACGCGTTACCTCTATACATCGATAGACCAAGAGTTAATGAATCTTAGACAAAAGTGTCAAAAGTGTTCACCAAATCATATATAATTGAACAAGAAAAACTGCACAAGTCACATTTAATTTTCATCTCATGACAAAATAAACGAGACTAACTAATATGTTAATTTTTCACAGTTACAAAATTTTATTTACATTTTAAAATTATTCATCATTTGTCCATAAGTAAAGTTTCCTATTTGAAAGTAATCATATAATTGGAACACATCTCCAACGACGCGTTACCTCTATACATCGATAGACCAAGAGTTAATAAATCTTAGACCAAAGTATCAAAAGTGTTCACCAAATCATATATAATTGAACAAGAAAAACTGCACAAGTCACATTTAATTTTCATCTAATGACGTAATAAACAAGATTAACTAATATGTTAATTTTTCACAGTTACAAAATTTTATTTACAATTTAAAATTATTCATCATTAGTCCATAAGTAAAGCTTCTTATTCGGAAGTAATCATATAATTGGAACACATCTCCAACGACGCGTTACCTCTATACATCGATAGACCAAGAGTTAATGAATCTTAGACCAAAGTGTCAAAAGTGTGGACCAAATTATAACCATCAAAGAAGACAATTAACAATATAATTGGAGGTTATGTGACACCAATTTGAAACTGCCAAATGGCATTAAAAAAATAGATTTAATTAAAAACAACAATAATATATAAGCTTTTTACACTTATGTATATATAATCATCTGTTATTTTATCATTTGATTGTTGTTTGGAAATGTGGATCAACAATTCAAACAATGATATTTAATAAAAATAACTATAGTAATAATTATGCCCGTTTTAGAGACAAAAGTGAGGGCGAAAAACGTGGAATCCAGAGTTAATGATGCTTTTGGTAATCTTGAAAAATAAACACATCTTCTCAGACATACTTGGAAACTATATCTGCTTAACTTAATTATTAATTTAGTCTAACACAATCGAAGAGGCAAAAGCTCAGTGAAACACAAATATAAATAAGTTCACTTACTATTCGAAGAAGTTAATAAGTAGTGGTAAATAGTACCTCAAATAACAAAAAAAAAACGAAACGAATCTGTAAGCTAGATAGTTTTGAAAAAGTATTAAAAAAAAACTTTGTACAGAACTAAAGATAAAGGCCAATATAGACAAGATATGTAATAACTCATTTATTCGTCCTTTATAAATTAACTCCCAAGTACACTTCTTGGTTTGCGCTATCTTCCAGCACCCAACCGTTATATTCTCTGGTCTACTCACTTATTACTACTCTTTAAAAGTTTATTTTTTCACCAGCTCTACACTTGCAACGTTACAACATGGGAGAATTCAACAACTTAAATATTTTTTTCAATAGATTCAAATTCAGATTTGCTGGAAAATGCTTCCTATACTTAATATAAAAATCTAACCTAATATTTTCAAAATACACCCATACCTCGCTTTACGACTTAGATACGTTCCACGAAACTTAGCCGCAAAGCGAAAAGCCGTATAAGGAATCAATTATTCTAATACAAATTCATACAAATTCAATGGGATCGGTTCCAAATTTGTTAAATATGTAACATGGTTTATCATTCAAAATGCAATTATCTTTTTATTTCATTTAAATCAAAAATACATACATAACAAGTACATACATTTGTACATAAAATAATAACAATAATAAACCAACAATAATCTACAAAAATGAAACAACTTCATGTTACATAAAATATGTGTATGTATACATACATATTTTTTTTTAAATGGCTTTAATCTGAAGACGATGAAGAAATGGTAACCTGCAGATCACTGTCGTCATCATTTTTTGCTGGTAAGGATTGGCCTGGCTTTGTGTTGCCTTCTTGTCTATTTCGTTCTTCAGTGAGTTATAACAGCTAATGTCTGAGTTAATTCCTTGAGAAACTTTAGATCTACATTCGACGTCAGGATCGTTTTGAAGGAGGATGTTTATTCCTTGTTCGAAATAGGAAAAAGCTTTCGACAATTTTTTTGTAGCTGACAACAGACTCTGTCTCTTCATCAAATGCCGGTCGAAAAAAATAAATTAATTTTTTTCGTTATAGCGAAACATTTTAGGCCGTAAATCGAAAACGTGCCTTAATTGAAGAGGGCCGTTATAGCGAAATGACGTATAAAGAACGGCCGTATAGCGGCCGTTCTTCCAAAAAAAATATGTATATAAATTTATTTCATATATTTGCACATTCTTCCTGCTCTTTTATATATTATTCATATATTTCTTCTCGAACTTTATAAGCTGAAAAACAATATTTAACCTCTTAAATTCCTTGAAGGTTTAAATTAGATATTAGCACGCACGCGCAAAATTTTCTTTCTGCTGCCCTTGGTCTACAATACTAATTAACTCATAACATAATTAAAATATTTTTTATTAATTTTTAAAATATATTTTAGCAGAAAAAAAATTATCTCTGTCTTCCAGCCTATATAAATTAACAATAATATTATATTACAATTAAAGTAAAGGTAATGCAGAAATTAACAATAATAAAATTAATATTAAGGAGAAACATTAATTATAGGGATTGTAGATATTCGAAAATAGTGAAAGCCGGAAATTTCTCTACTACGCGTTTCTCAAACCCGGAATTACAAATAAAATATATCGAGTCGCTATTAGAATCTTTGCTGAAAAATTTAGGTGGATGTATGATCAAATATAAGGGTAATGCCAGTCTTATCATAAAAAATGACGTTGGGAGGATTGTGCAGAGGATTACCTGGGTGCCTTATTTTCTTAATCGCTCGTAGAACAATCAAAGGTTAAGTGCCGTTCTACGACAATTTATAAAGATTATCAAATATTAATAATATATTTTTTAAATACAATTGTGAATATTATAGTTGTAAAGCATCAGATGATAAACAAATAATTTCCCTGTTTGTTATCAACTAATAAGTGAAAACTTTTCTTACTTGGGAATATTCATTGTTTTGTTCTTCCCCACGTGTACATTTTATTTTTCTGTTTTAAAATTATGCATATTATTGGATTGTTTTAAAATTATTTTCATGTTTTACTAGAAATAATTGAAAAAATCTTCAATTAATATCTAACTATATTTTCCTGAAAAACTACTTTTTCTTGTTGGTCGAACGCAAAAAAATCTGATTCTGATGACTTCAATTGATCATTTTTTAAGTAGAAAAGTCAATCTCACGAACGAACATTGTAATACGTAATTCTAAACATTATCCATAAAGACTCAATTTTTGCTTGCGTAAATTAAATAAATTATTATCATTTTCTAAGATATTTCCAACAGATGCGAATTACATCATCATGCAAGAATGTCTTTACATTAATAGATTAAAATACCACTTTTTACAATCTCAAAATTTTAGAATATTTTTTACTTTTTCACGCATTACTCCCGAAAAGCAAAATATAATTTAATTAATTTAACAGAAACATTATTTCTTGATTGCGTAAAATTATATATAGTATAAGAATAGATTATTTCTAAAGTGCGTAATTCTAAACATTATCCATAAAGATTCAATTTTTACTTAAGTAAATTAAAAAATATATATTATTACCATTTTCTTAGATACTTCTAGCAGTTGCTAATTTCATCATGGCGCGAGAATGTCTTTGCACTAATAAATTAAAATAGGTAAATACTACTTTTTAAAACCGCAAGTTAAGATTTGGGAATATTTACATTTTAGTTTTTCGTAAATCACCAGAAAGCAAAACATCTTTGAATGAATTAACCAGAAACATTATGAATTAGTAAATTAATATTTATTTTCTGATTTTTAATTTATTTATTGCGTAAAATTATATATAGTATAAGAATAGATTGTTTCTAAAGTGTGTAATTCTAAACTTTATCCATAAAGATTGAATTTTTGCTTGCATAAATTAAATAATTTTGAGTTATTATCATTTTCTAAGATACTTCCAACATTTGCAAATTACATCATGACGCAAGAATGTCATCGCACTAATAGATTAAAATAGGTAATTACTACTTTTTAAAACCGCAAGTTAAGATTTGGGAATATTTACATTTTAGTTTTTCGTAAATCACCAGAAAGTAAAACATCTTTGAATGAATTAACCAGAAACATTATGAATTAGTAAATTAATATTTATTTTCTGATTTTTAATTTATTTATTGCGTAAAATTATATATAGTATAAGAATAGATTGTTTCTAAAGTGTGTAATTCTAAACTTTATCCATAAAGATTGAATTTTTGCTTGCATAAATTAAATAATTTTGAGTTATTATCATTTTCTAAGATACTTCCAACATTTGCAAATTACATCATGACGCAAGAATGTCTTCGCACTAATAGATTAAAATAGGTAATTACTACTTTTTAAAACCGCAAGTTAAGATTTGGGAATTTTTATTCAAAAATCACCGGAAAACAAAACATTCTTTAATTAATTAACCAAAAACATTATGAATTAGTCGATGAATATTTATTTTCTGATTTGCTACTTGTTGATTACGTAAAATTATATATAGTATAATAGCAGAATCTTTCTAAAGTTCGTAATTCTAAACTTTATTTATAAAGATTCCATTTTTACTTATTATCATTTTCAAAGATACTTCCAACAGTTGCGAATTACATCATGATGCAAGGAATGTCTTCGCATTAATTAATTAAAATAGGTAAATACTACTTTATTAAAACCGCAAGTTAAAATTTGAGAATATTTATATTTTACTTTTTCCCGCATTACTCTTTCGAAAATCACCAGAATTTAAAACATCATTTAATTAATTATCCAGAATTTTTGATTGCTTAAAACTATAAATACTATAAGAATAGATTTTCTCTAAAGTGTACTATTAATATTTAGATGACTCAGGAATACGATAGATTTTTATGGCATGTAGGTTGAGGCCATGCATGCATAATGATTTCGCAGAAGAAATCCTTCAAATTTTAGAATTAGCAATCAATGAAATACGTACACCGAACATCCACTTTCCAGTTTCTTTTTAACATGACCATGTAATTATTCAACAGGAAGTAATGCAGTATGAGTCATTTTGATCAGTCTAACAAACTGCATTTCTTAGAAAATGTAACATGAAATTAATATTATGGATGTGAATACTTTATCAAATATAGTTTATTAATTATTTAAGTCATTTTGTGACTAATAAATATTATTATATAATCATTTACAATTTAATTATTTAATAATAAAAATATTTAGACCTCTTACAAAAGTAAAACAATTATTTAATTGTCGGTCATTAAGAACTGTTTTTTTTTGAGACAAGTAATTACCATTTTATTTTTTTCATTTAATATTAAATAATAATTATAAAAAAACACTTAATTTTGTTTAACATAATCACAATTTATTAGTCAATATTTTTAGTTATAAAGTATTTTTATATATAAAGATTGGTATTAATATTAGTTTTTACGTAAATATGTGCTAATATATTCTATAAAATGTTTCTATTTATTTACTTACAAATGTTTATTGGTCCAAACTTGAGCCAAAGGGTTATTAATCTAAGGCTTTTTACCCTATTTTTATTATTAAAAGCATATTTTAACATATCTATATTATATAGATATAATTATTGGAGACACAACAGCAGCCATAATAAATTAATCAATATTACTATATCAATTTCGATTAAACGTAGCACATATGTAAAAATTGTAAAGTGTATGTTCGAATAATATTTTGCATAGTTCCATAAAATAGTTTAAAAATCAAAATTTTGGAGATTGTATTACATTAGTAAAATTATTATAATAAAATTATAATAATTTATTTATAGTAAAATTATAATAACTATAATAATTAAAACACCAATCACTACTATTTCTTAGATATTAAATTCGCTACACCACTAAACTCACGCAATGTAATTACAAATTTCTGCATTATCTCAGATAATCCTAGTTATACTACCTAATTGATTTCTGAATTACATTTTTTCATTTCTTGGAAATGCAATTTTTTTTTCAATGTCTTCCACTATCTTACCTAATTGATTTCTGAAGAAACTTTTGAATTTTATTATTATTTCTTCATTTCTTGCTTAGAAAATCCTTGAATCATTCATTGAAACCAGTATGGAGAACCTCAAAGCTGAACTAGCAATAGTTTTGTACGATGTAAATAAATACTCGTTTTTGAGAGACACTGCTGATAAATTTGGAGCAACAATTCACTTATTTTTTTTACAATTAAATTTTGACGATTGAGGAACATAATGTTAGCGAGTACATTTAGTACTATTTCAAATGATCTATCAAACTCTTGTTATTATTGAGCACCACCAATAGAATTACACAAAATATTTCTCTTAAAAAACTTATTCGTGGTATTAAATATATTCTTCCTTTGTATCCTCTCCACATTTTTAGTAAATAATAATTGACAGACTTTTTATTATTTTATGAATTCTACGTATGATTATTTAGGATAGTCTAATGAAAAATAGATATCTATATCTGTCAGACATGGTCAGTTTTTAAAAGATTAAATAATTGATATTTTATATTCTTAACTATATTTCAAATAGTGAATTTTTAAAGAGAAATATATGTGTATGTGAAAGAAATGTTAATTATTTATATAATATATATTTAAACAACACATTTCAGAATGGTACAAAAAGTAAAAATTAAATATTCATCCATAATGAATCACTTAAATAATTTCTTAGGTAAAATTTTAGTAAAATTAAGTTTTGGTCTCCAACTCAATTCACCCCTACACACTATATGGACTTAAGATATTTCATGAAATATTGTAAATCTTCTTGCTTAATTACTTCTTTCACATCAAATATAAAATTAATAAAATTTTGTTGTTTATTAAAAAAGAAAAAAACATATATAAACATTTTAAAAATTTAATTTCATTTATTAAGTTTCTCTCTCTTTATTATACATGAATATAATATAATGATGATATATTTTTGTAATTGCTCTAAACTATTGTTCTTAGTTGCATAAATATTTTCGAAAAAAAAATATTTTATAACAATAATTAATTTATTTTTATATTAAATGCGAAATATTTTTCAGATTTTTACCGGTGTAAAAAGGTCCTCCATACAAATCAAGTTATGTTAGTAGTCTAACCTGCACGTCGATTAGCTTGATTCTAAAAATATTTCTTTTTTTACTTTAATAATTATCTATTAGATTTATTCAATTTAAATTGAATCGAGAGTGATATTAATAGGTAAACTTCACCGAAAGACTTTTACAATTATTATATTTATTAACAAACATAAGATTAAAGTAATCCTTTATTTTTTTGAGAGTAAATCTTTAAAAGAGACATGCGAGTGAAGTCGCGGTACTGTGGGATTTCTACCCACTAAAACCTCTCCCCCTTCTTCGTCAATCATCCAGGACCTGTAACTCTTTGTGTATTTCACTGCGATGTTGGTTGTCTGTGCTAATCAAACTAATCTATTCGTTGATGGTCTCCACTACCATTCTCTGCATTGGCCTTCTTCAGGCTCCGCTCGTGCTCTTCCTTCGTAGAGAACAACCTACGCACATAGCTCGACACAATGCCCCAGTCCTCTGGACAGTCTAGCATTTTCTGGATGAGCAGTATCACCATCGTCGTTCAGAAACCATCCTGTTTTCGTTTTGGTCTTGTTTGGCTCGCTAATAGCCAGAATATCAACTTTTTCTTCTTTTGCAGTAGATAGCAGTAAGTCGTGTGCTGCTCTGCATCGGTTCTCGTTTAATTGAATTATTCTACATACCGCGACTGCCATTTTCTTACTTTAATCTATGTTATATTATCGGTTTGTAACACTTAGACTATTTATGGTTTTCTGTTATTATAATCAGAATATTATTATTTGATTCTAGTCTAACTTCGTATCCGCTACTTGGTATTATTATATACTCAGCAAGATCGATATATGATGAACCACAGAGCTTTGTTAATATTTCTTAGAGATTTTGATTGAAAACTTTAGTAAATTTTGTAAATTCGATTTTCTGGCTGCACTTTACAATTTCATTATTATATTGTATATAGGTAGTTTATGTTGCCCTAACAATCAGTTGAGTTTTATAAATTGTAAATCCAATTGCTCTTCGCCTGAATGCAATATTTCTAGGTAAGACTGCCGAGATGCAGGTCTAAGAATTTGACTTAAACAGTTCTTGGCCATTAAATTTCGTTGTTGGGCAGGTGTCTTTCTTTAGTGGTAATTTCAGTTAATTAATTTTTATATACATATTCAGATTCTGTAGTCGAATTCTCATCCCTTTGCGTGTCATTAGTAAATGTAGGTAGTTTTAAGAATATCTGCCATATTTAACAGGTAAAGCAGTGATCTTATAACACTTCCTTGTAGCACCCCTGGTTTTTTTTTTTTTTTTTTTTTTTTTTTTTTTTTTTGGAGAGGAAAACCTTGCATAGGGACCACGGTGGAAACGTGGTACTGTGGGATTCTTACCCACTAAAAACCTCTCCTCTTCTTCATCAACATCCAGGTTCTACATGATTGTACTGCTCTGCAATGTTGATTGTCCAATTTATACTACTCCATGGCTTCCACTGCCATTTCCTTCTTGCTCTCTCTCCATTCTTCGCTCATCTTCTTCCTTGGTAGAGAGCACGTCTGTTACGTACCCGGAGATTATTTGCCAGTTATCGCTGCTCCTCAGTAGTTCGCTGACAAAGTTCTGCGGGACCAGTGCAACGCCGAGACTTGCTTCAGTTACCTGCCTCTTTGCAGCCCACCTGCAGCAACTGAATAAGGTATGCTCAGGGCTGTCCTTCTCCTCGCAATACCAGCACCCTTCATCCTCCTTCTTCGCGATGAAGTGCAGATATTTGCTAAAACATCCGTGCCCGGAAAGCGCTTGGGTCAGATGGAAAGTTGTTTCCCCATGCTTCCTATTTATCCAGGGCTCAATCTCTGGAATGATTCTTCTGGTCCAGGCTCCCTTCTCCGAGTTTTGCCATTTCTCTTGCCACCTTTGCATCAGCCTTTCTCTTGCATCGGTTTTGCTGAGGCCCGTAAGTCGCTCTTTTCTCTCTGTGGCAAGTAGCTCTATAGGTGGCACTCCCGCTATTACTTGAACGGCATCTCTTGAGATTGTTCGGTATGCACTACATATTCTGATTGCGCTCTTCCGCTGGACAGTTTCGAACAATCTCCTGTAACTTTTTACCGTCATCGCTTCTTCCCATACGGGAGCTGCATACAGCATTATAGACTGCGCCACTACCCCTAGCACTCTTTTCTTGCTCGACTTCGGTCCTCCGTTGTTTAACATTAGCCTGCATATGGCTGTAGTAGTCTCCGCCGCACGAAGAGCTACTGCTCTGATGTGTTGGGCATAGGTAAGGCTACTATCAATATAGACCCCTAGATACTTGATAGCCTTTTTTGGTGTAATGTATACACCTGACATTCTGAACTTTATTGTGCTCACTTTCCTTCTTCCGATAAGCAATACCGCTTCTGTTTTTTCTGGCGCTAGCGCTAGTCCTCTCTCTGACATCCACTCTTGGATATTACGAATGGCCAGATTTCCCTTTTCCATAAGCTCCTCCTCTGTTTTTGCCACCGCTACTACTGCAAGATCATCCGCGTAACCGATGACTGTTACACCTGCCGGCTGATCTATCCTTAAAACACCGTCATATGCTATGTTCCACAGGTGAGGACCTAAAACAGAACCTTGTGGAACTCCGCTGTTTATATTCATTACTGCTTCGCCCTGGGTGCTTGGGATCTTAATCGAGCGATTGCTAAGGTAGCTTCTTATTATATTGCACAGATATCTAGCAATTCCTATGTTTGTTGTTGCCTCTATGATGGTTTTCCATTGAACTGAATTGAAGGCATTTTTAACATCCAATGTCATCAGTGCGCATAACCTTCTATTACTTCTTGAACCCTCTTTTGCCTCTTTAGCTATGTCAACAACCGCTTTAATAGCGTCAATTGTGGATCTGCCCTCTCGAAAGCCATACTGTCTTTCTGACAAACCCCCACATCTAGCAATTTCTTCCTTTAGGCGTTTTGTTAATAACTGCTCGTATAACTTGCTTGTTGTGTCAGTGAGACATATAGGTCTGAATGACGAGGCATTTTCAGTTAGCTTACCGGGTTTTTTAATCAGTAATAGTTTAGCCATTTTCCATCTCTCCGGGAACTTTCCCTCTTTACCGATGTTATTGAGCGCGCTCAGAACCGCTTCTGGGTGTTCTTTTGCCACAATTTTGATCACTTCCACGGGTATTCCGTCAGGACCAGGGGCTTTACCGCTTTTTAAACGCCCATAGGCATACTCGAGCTCTTCGCTGGAGAAAGGGGGAAATATTGTTTCCTCACCAATATATGCTGGTGGGAGTTCTTCATGTTTTGGGAACAGGATCTCTGCAATTTCCCATGCTTTATCAGCAGTCATTCCTCCCGTCGGGTCTCTTGGTTTCAACTTACGCTTGATTATTTTATATCCTTCGCCCCACAGGTTATTATCTAAATCCTCGCAGAGTTGTTTCCAACACTCTCTTTGCCTTTTATATATAGCTTCTTTTAGCGTTCTCCTGGCTGTTCTTAGTGCTTCTTTTTCTTCCGGACATTCGCCACCGTACGTTCTTCGCCTCTGCCTCTGGAATCTCCGTCTCGCTGTTTGGCAGGCTTGTCTCATCTCAGATATTTCTGCCGTCCACCAATATGCATGCTTCCTATGGAGGGTATTTGTCCTTCTTCTAGGCATAGCAGCGTCGCATGCTTTGGTTACTGCTTCCATAAGATGCTCGACCTTTTCTGAGCCTGTCAAATTTTCCCGAAGTGACCGCCGAAGTATATCTACATTGAGCTTACGTAGAGCCCATCCCTGTATTCTTGCTGGATATAAGTTGTGCTTCTCATTCTCGATTTCAAAAGCAATATAGCGGTGATCGCTCATTGATTCCTTGTCGAGAACTCTCCAATTTGTAATTTTCTTGGCCATTCTGGACGAGGTGATAGTCAGGTCAATTATTGATGCACTTATTCCTCTCTCAAAGGTGGGATCTGTGCCTTTGTTTGCGACCATTAGGTCTAGGCTAGCCGCCCATTCCGTCAGGATCGTACCTCTGGCATCTGTGCGCGTCTCTCCCCATTCTGGGTGTTTCGCATTGAAGTCACCGGTCACCACTGCTGACCCTTTTTGTCTCCTAATTTCATTTCCAAGATTGCATAGAATGTCTGCGTATTCCGTGCTATTGACATTAGGGGATATATAGCAGGAAAATAGCGAAAAATCCGGGGTCTTTATCCAGGTATATCCAATGCCTCTTCCAGTCTCTTGCACAGCTATTTTGTTGTTTAATATTTTAATAGCAGCATCACCTTCTATATCTAGGAACCATCCTGTCTTTGTTATGGCTTTATTTGGTTCACTGATTGCCAGGATATCGGCTTTCTCTTCATTTACAGTGGCGTACAGTAAGTTGTGTGCAGCCCTGCATCTGTTCGCGTTTAACTGTATTATTTTACACACGGCTCCTGCTATTCTTTTGCTTTTCGCGTATCACTCTACTGTATTTTGGGCAGTGTGTATTGCCTGCCTGGTGACCCGCTTGACAGCATAGCGGACAGAAAAGTGCAGATTTGCAATCTTTGGCTTTATGGCCTTCTTTGCTGCACCTCATACAATTATTTGTTCTATCTGGGCCCGAGCAGTTGGAAGCTCGATGCCCTATTTCCCAGCACTTAAAACAGCGAAGAATATCTACTCGTTCCCTTACCCTGCAGTTGACCCAGCCTATCCGTATGTGGCCGCTTTCCAATAGTTTAGCTCCATCTTCTTGGGTTAGCTCGATTGTGCCTATTTGGTTGCCGGTGTATGTTGGTCTCAGAGACTTAACTTTAATCTTTTTTCCTGTTGCTATGGCAAGGGCCTCTTCCACCTCCTCTATGGAGGTTACAGCATCAATATCTTTGATGTGCACAACGTTCATCTTCTGCAAGGTTCGTACTCGTTCTTCGCTTTCTAGACTTTTTGCAAGAGCAGCCCTCAGTATCTCTGCCTTGCCCGTTCCTTTCTCTACTTGTAGTAGTAGATCTCCTTGTCGCGTTCTTCTGAGCGCAGTTATTTCTACTCCTACCTCCTCTGGCCTGACGCTTCCCTTTACTTTTTTAAGCATTTCCGCATAGCTTGTACCTTTAGTACTAATGACTACCGCTTCTGGTAACACCCTCCTTCTATGCCTTTTTTCCTGCACCTTCTGATTTTGTTTTTTCTTGTGCGATACCATTGTCCATTCCTTTGATTCCTGGCTTTTTCCATTCTCGTTCACTTTTGTTTCGCATTCCTCTTGCGTCGCTGGTTTTTCTCGGCATTCGTTTGTTTTCGCTGCGTCTGCGCACAACGCGCCCTCTGGCGACGGCGTCTCCTCATCCTCTATTGAGGTTATGTTTTCCATCATCCAATTTACCTCATATTTTATCTCATTTGGGGTTCGCAAGAACCTTCTGAGAAGTTTCTTCAGCTGTTTAGCACTTTCTATTAGGTTCTGAATTTTTTCCGCGTTTCGCAGATCGCTTTTCCAACTTGGCACTTCACTTTTCCCACTCATGATTAACGCACATCCACTCACATGTATGGTCCGAATCAATCAATCCCCTGGTTATATTAGAAATAATTCGGTGTATTCGTCTTCTATGTCTACCTGAAATTTTATATTCCCGAGATATAATTTTATTAGTTTCTAAGGTTCTAAGATTTTTTGTTCTGTGTTTGCAACAAAAATCAAACTAATAAGTTGAATTCGGTTAACAAGAAGTTTTTCAAATATTTTTGATAATATCGGTCTCTATGCTTCGATTTTAAATGTAATTTGTATAACTTTAAGCAGCACTGAAAAATAACCTGTACGTAGTATAGAATATTTGAGTAATCAATACAATTTTCCTATCAATACTTTTTAATAATAATAATAATATTTATTGGTCAGAATATAAATACAAAACAAAATTGTAATGATAATAATTAAACCAGGAAAAATAAACTGACCAAAGGGCTATCGACCGTAGTCTTTCCGCCTCAAAACTTTTTATTTTATTAAATGTTTTATTTAGTTTTATTTGATAAATGCTTATGCTTATTTGCTTTCTACCGCTTAGATTTGTGCTGGATACAATTTAAAAAATTGTTCTAAAATAATCTGCAAATTTTTCTTTTTTATTACTTGATATTTTTACCCATGGACTTTGCGTATAGAAGGAATATTATATGAACATGAACTTATGAATTGTCTACAATATTTATATTTTTAATTACTGCATGTTAAAAATATTTTTTTACCATCGCGAAAATCAAATAATTTTTTAAATTTAAAATTAATTAAATTGTTTTTATATTTTTCAAGAATTTCTAAGATTTATTTAAACATAATAAATGTAAGCAAACCATAACAAAGGGGAGTATTAAAAGGGACTATAATTTAACAATTAACCACTTTTTTTAAGTTTTCAGCCCCATTTTTAGTCTTGATCAACTTAACCCCTTGAAAATATTGAAGGGCCTCTACAATATTAGTATCCTCGGGCCTCGCATTTTCTCTAAAAAGCCCTAAATATAAATACATTTGAGGATGTTGCTGTAATAATTTGCAATAAATTTAAAAAAATGTTTTTTTTTATAAAAAAAATGGATTTATGTAAAAATTGTATTAATTCATATTTTACTTTAAATTAATATTTTTATAAAATTCAATAGATGTTTTGTTATGATTATACATTTAAGTGTTTGAAATTAAATTTATTTATGATGTGACATGAATAGTTGTACTATTAATAATTCAAGTTAAAGTTAAGAAATAGTTATTAAATATTGATAAAGTGGAATATTTACTCAAATCTTATTTTTTTGTTCTATTTTTTTTTAAGATATTGACAGCATATCATCATTATATCATTTGGTAAATTAACAAGGAAATAAATAAATACGATTTCAGTGAAACAAATTAATAAATAAATTAGAGCTCCTCAGGAATGATAAAATTATTTGCACTATTGTTATGTAACAATTTCTGTTACATTCCAGATTTCATATAAGGTAACAATTTTCTGAATGATGTTTGACCATGATTTTATATTGTAAAAGTAAAAATTCCTGAATTATTTATTTATAAGGAAACTGAGAGCATAAATTGAAAAATATTTCTACGTTTCCCTGACGGAAAGACATATGAATCAAAAAAAGTTATTGCTAGACTATTTTCATTAACACCTAGCCAACAATCCTTAAGTTTTTATGTTTAAATATATATTGAATTTTCCTTTCTTTTATTCTTACAGAGGATTGTGCTTTTGGAATATTTTCTTTTGTTGTTCTTTTATATACACATTTACATTTTTTTCTCGCTATATAATATTTGATAGGTTTTTACTCATCGGAATTGCCCTTTTGTCAAAAAAGGCATTAAATAAATTAAATACCATTAGGAAAATTGCAGTCCGGCAGGTAAATTTTCTATTTATATTTAGTCTTAAATTCTTATCCTGAATCGTTATTGAAAGGAGTAAATATTTATTAATGAATATTAATAATATATAATATCTTTTTTCTAAAATATATCAATCAAATTTTGAGTTATTTTCTATTATATAAATTTTATTTTATTTTTTTTTTCAATTAATGCTTTATTAATATCATCAGTTCGATACGGGACATGATAGAGTACGGACGTGTTCTGCAGAGCAGATAGTGATAAACAAATTCTATTTTTTTTTTTTGGTGTCTTCTGGCTGTTCGAGTTTGCTCTGTGTAAGTGCAGTGCATTCTTGTGGCCATGGAGCTCGGATGCTTCTTCCTGCTTTTCCGAGGCATCGGGTTCCGGATGGGAGCAGGGAAAGCGAAAACGTGGAAGGCCTAGGAAGGATTCTAATAAAAAAGCGACTACATCAACCATATTCAAAAAACCACAAAATCCAACAACTATCGATACTGATAAGCCGACTCAGAAATGTTTCGTGTACAAAAAATTCAACACTATTTTTAAAATAAACGCGCGTGAAGCTTTATCAAGATCACAACTTTCCAACCTGTGGTCGAGGGGCCCGGGCAACAGAGAAGACATCATTTTAGAAACGAAGTCAGGATTTTTGCTGAAATCTAACATCCCTAAGGCGGTGGTCCTTGCCTACCTGGCGGATATACAGGGTCGGGGACACATCATGTCTTACGCCGAGAGTGTTCCTCCGAAGGAGCCTAAAAAACACGGCCACAACGCGTCGCTGTCTTGTGTCCTGACTAAGATGGATCTTGACATTAAAGATGCGGATATTAGCGAACATCTAAAGACGGCAGGCATTGAGCATAGGTTCTGCAAGAGGATCGTCTCCAGGGCAACGGGACAACCAACTTTCAAGGTGCGCATCATTACAGGGTGCGCATCTTCCTTTCAGAGACTCTTGCACGGAGGCATGTTCTATATGAACAAACATTTCCCTGCAGTAGAGAGCATTCCACCGCCTCCGATACCTGTGCCTTGCGCTAGGTGCCAGGAATTTACCCATGCATCTGACGTTTGTCCCAACAAAACAACATGTGCCAAATGCCATGGCCCTCATCCGACCCACCGTTGCACGTCGCCTCTTCCACCTAAATGCAAGGCTTGTGACTCCGAAGAACATGCTGCATGGTCGTCAAAATGTCCGAAGAGGCCTACCAAACCCATCCCGGGTGTGCCGAATGCAAAAATAAGACCACTAAACAAAAAAACTAAAGATTTGCCTGCTGATCTTACTGGCAACAGAATCCACAAACCAATAACAATTCACGACAACATAATTAACACCCTACGGGGCTGGTTCAGGGGACGGCCGGGTCTTTCGTCATGAAAGGAGGGTAGCCTTCTGTCCAGTTTGGGACTCTTAGTCTTCGTCCAAATGACTAAATGAATAAATTTTATTTTTCTTTCTTTTCTCTGAAGTATACTTTAATTTGGTTTTTGGTTTATATTCTTCCTTTTTTTTTCTTTTTTTGTATAATTTTTGTAATACTGTATATATTTAATTGTGTCTCTGGGCGGAAAGACTAAGGTCGATAGCCCTTTGGTCACATAATGTGATTAATAAATGTTATTATTATTATTAATATCATCTGACCACATAAAAATGTTTTAATTAGAGCGAATATCTTAAAATTATATATTATATTGATGTACCCAAAGAATATATATACCGGACTAATCGAGGAAGTAAACACAAACAAAAATAACCGCACATAAAAAGAGAATCTACTATGTAAAGACAAAAAAAAATTAAAATTATAATTATTATTAAAAAAAGTATTAATATTTTAGAATTTATTTTTATTTTTTTGAATTAATATATAATTTATTTTGAAATTGTAGATTAAATAAAAATATTTTTATTGTGAATAAGCATTTATCATTCTCTAAAATTTTAATTCGATTGATTCAAATTGATTATTGCTTTTTATTATCTATGCATATCAATACAATATATTAGAGATTAATCTATTATGTAGTAACTAATAATTTTCCATAATAGAATTGTATTATTAAAAGAAATAAAATATTACAAGTGCTCATAACTAGTTTTATATTGATATAATCACTCATTAATCTAAAATGTTCAATATAATTAAATAAAATTAAAAATAATTGTATCTACAAGTCTGTACTATTCGAGGTAATCTGTTTCACCAATATCTCAGAATATTTGAAACCGGACTAATTTTTTAATACTTTATTTTTTATAATGAAAATTTATTTTGTTTTGAAATATTCAAATCGGATTATAGTGAAGACGGACTGTTCAAACAATAAATATAAGTAATATAAAAATTCTACATTAAATTTTAATCTGTTCTACCATTTTTTAATTAATTAAAATGTGTTTTTTGTAAAAAATATTATTTTTTTTTAATATTTTATGAAAAATTATAAATATAACATTAATAATTCCTATAAGTATACAGCCCGTATCATCAAAATATTCTCTGTAAGATGTGATTAAATAATTAATAGATATACTAAATACATCTCTAGTGTACTATTTTTTAAATACTAATTTTGATTCTTTTCTTTTATTTTATTGTATTTCAATCAATTACAGAATGTTATTTTTAGCAGTATGAGCATAGTAATAGAATAATTCGATCCCAAAATTTGCTTTTTCGACTTCAAAAGTTTCATTTATAAATACGAATAGTTTGTTAATTAAGAAATTAAAGAATTTTACAGAACTTAATGAGTGAGCTGTTAGACTCAATAAGTTCGTAGGATGACATAGAGATTGACAAATTCATAAGATTTTTAGGAAGTACCAACCTTCAAACGGCGCCATCTCAATCTGACGTTTAGTTCACAAGTTACAGACGATATTACTATGATTTAGTCGTTTTTCTAAATTCCCCTTTTAAACTTAAATTATAACTCCAACCAGAAAAACATTTATTAATAGATCTTTAATCTAAATTAAGAGCAAAGAACATGTTAACTCTTTGAAGCTTGTGATTTTGCAAACAAAAAAAGGTCCAATTTGTATAGATTTTTTTTTAATAATATAAATATATTTCCAAGCTTAATCAATCATTTTTTAGCATATTTTGAGTTAAATATATTTTTTTTCTCGTGCACGATTTCCAACCCTCTCTGGACTTTCAAAAGGATGTTTGTTGCTGATAATATCGAAGTTTTATGATTCCATAAAAACCCGACAATGACTTCACAGATACTTGAACTTAATATGTATACTGAATATTACTTAATTGAGAATTAAGGCAAATGAAACTAATTCCTAGAATAAATAAGTTAGATAAAATATTAACCTTTAAATAATTGAAGTTTTTGAGATGGTATGAAAATTGTTCCATAATACATCTTCGGGTTTAAAAATGATTTAACTACAAAGTGTTAAATAAATAAAGAATTGAAATAATGATTACGAAATTTAATGATATCTTAATGCATATCAATTACAACCCTAAGAAATAGAATAACAAAAATAGAATAACGGCAAATAATTGTTTGTTGAAAAAACAGGCGTCAATAACATAGTAGAAACTTCCGGAATGATCCATCATAAATAATGATTATAAAATCACCTTCTTTCTTTACTAATTACTGTAATATATCAACTAAAATTAATTTCAATAATAATTACTGAAAATATTGAGTCACCTGGAACACTAGCACGATTTTTTTAATAACAGGAACTTTTTAAATATAAAATGAAAATTTATTTATTTATGAATAATAATAATAATTAGGCTAAAATTACAATTATATTCAAATTAGACCAACGTCTTCAAACTATCGGTTGATGATAGCTGCTGTGGACAGAAGGTCTATTGATCAAGATGCTTAAACATTTATAATTATGATAACATAACATAATGTAACATTTATTTTAATAGTTAAAAAAAATAAACAAAATAACTATGGAACTATAATAATCTACGCATTTCGAACTTGGAAAATGCTTGTAACTCAACATTAAATTAGTGTACACGTTTTGGGGATGCACAGAATCTTCGAGTAGAGAGGAAGACATAAATTCACAATAACAGTACTCATGCGAACGTATATTTACACAGATAATACAAGTGAGACAATATGAACAAACACGTAGAATTACAGAGTACCTTACCAGGAAACGAGCGCTAGACTAAATGAGCCAAAAGTGAATGAGATAGAATATAGCGAGAGTTTTGAGTTTTAAATTCTTTATTTAATTGTTCTTTCATGTTTTTACAATATTACAAATATATGTGCGATTGTGAGCTGCAGCTCTTTAGCCAAGTGTTGGAAGTTACAATGAAAGGAAAAAATAGAAAGATTTTTTGATTGTTTGTTTGAGTGGTTCTAGTGATTGTTTTGGGGTTTATTGTTAACAAGAAGTTGGAAATTTCTGGTACGTATGAAGGAACGCTGGAAGCGAGCAATAAAATCCCCAATCTAAACCTCCGCTGGGATATCAGTAATTGATCTTTATCATATAAGAAAAGAAATCATATGAGGTTACTACAGACACAACAAATAATTAATCACATCTATATTCATGATCATCATGACTGCATTTCAAAAAATAATTAAAAAAATAACAAACTTTTGAATATTTTGGCTCAGAATTCGTAATACCATAGCAGGAACAGAAGAACAATCTTTGCCAATAGTTGATGCTTATGGACTTTGACGGAAGCTGTTTATTTGAAGAGCTAGTTATTGAGGATCCGGTTAAGGTATCTGCGGAAATTAAGGTTTTTTAGTTTTATTAGGAATCCGTTGTGCCGCTTAGTGTCAATAGCTCGGTGAATGTCAATAGAAAGGAATTGAAAGTTGGTTAAAAAAAAACCTTGTTGAAACCATTGTGAGGCTTGTTGAAACAAGTGGCGCCCCCCTCGATATATACGGCTAGCGCGGATAGGATCTGTCTGTTCTCTCGCGCTTGATATATGGTAAAGTTGAAACTCTGAATTGGTCTATGATTGTCTAACCTTTGAGTTCTCAGATTATACAGTTTAAGTAAATATTACTTCTTTCTCTACCTAATCCTATCCGAAGATCCATATAAATTTACGTGGCGAGCATCTCCATACCATATTAGGCATAAGGGATGATATTGTTAGAGGTGCAGTAGTTTTGGATTCTTATTTATAAGATCTTCTCCAAGATTTTGCTCTTTATTGGAAGTAGGAAGATGGGTCGATATAATCCAAAAATCAGGGTCTGATCTTTTCCGGAATTGGCCAGCATCAGGATAAAGGCGGCATTCCCAGAGTTCGAGATATAAACATCACTATAAATCATTTGACAAGATACCTCCACGGACCCGACCACTTCTTGTGACTGGCGATGACTATTTGGTGTTCATCCATGGTTGAAGGATTGATCACTGGATAGCTGGAGTGAGTCTAACGTCCGACATTGGAGGATAGCCTTCACTTGATAAAATGGTCGAAGAGTTACTAGAACTCCTTATACTCCCGATCACACAAACGAGTGACGACGATCAAGCAATTCCATATTTTCTTATAGCCGGAACGTTGGTCCTTTTTATGATCCGATACAACCTTCTTTTCTCCAGTATAAACTGCAGGATGTTCGGAGGTAGTCCTGCAACAAAACAATATAAATAGTAAAAAATATTTTTTTTAGGGAAGGCGTAATAATAAAATTTTTGAAACTAATAATTTAGTGATAAAAAAACATCTTTGTTGCATTTCATTTTTTAAAATACTATTTCTACATAAATACTATATAGATTTGATGATTCGAGATGAAGTACATCGATAATCATTTTTTTTTATTGATAACAAATCACTATTGTGAGATAAGTTAAGATTTTCATACATCATCATCACATTTTTCACAAATTAAATTTTACTCACATTTAAAGTACTTGTTTATCTGTTCACTTATATTAATTAATTATCAATACATTAAAATACCGATTGCAATCGATATAAATATTGTAAATTGTAGTAGGTCAAAAATATTGTAATTCATTTGTTTCGAACATATGATATAAATCAGCTGAATTTTATTAATTACTTATTTCATATTTTAGATTATCGATAAATAAATAAATAAAACCAGTTGATTTTCAAATTATTCCATTACAATCAATAATGTGATTATATAATTTTATAGATAAAATATACTTATAGTAAACTTACTGTATTCTTAACGAAATTTAATATCGTTATTATTTATTATTGTAAATCAACAGAATTTATGTATAATTAATATTATTTTCCATTTTTGTATTATCTACAATAAAATTTATTTATTTAAATTTATTTTCAAGACATGAATAAAGCAATTAAATGGACACAATATAAAGAATTCAATTCATAAGAAAATTGTAACGAAATAAATGTAAATAAAGACCCTACCAGTAAATAATTGATAACGAATGAGAAAAAAAAACTAATTAATTTGTTTATTAATAAATTAATCAGACTTATTGTATGATTAATGAAATTGATATAAATTAAAATAAGATTATTATAAAATGAAATTCTTCAATATTTCATTCTATAACACAGGTGTGGCACTTATTATTGGAAGGTCACATGTATGAATTATTGCGGACTGATTTATGCAATAATGTATTCTTTCGTGTTTCCTGCGGTTAATTAAATAAATAGTAAATAGTTACAAAGAATAAATATAATTTAAAAGCAAAAATTTTCAATTTATTTAGTTTTTATGTTTTATTTGATATAAACTTATACTTTTCAAATTAACAAATATATGTACAAATAATATTTTAATTCTTATTGCGATGTAATTATAAATAATAAAGGATGAAAAAGAAATCAGATCAGGTAGTAATAGACATTCTCAATAATTATTACAATTTATTTGTAGAATTGAAACGCACGTCAACATTGCACGCAGATTGCAAATAATTTAATATTTATGAGGAAAATAGAAGTAATGAAAAACTATAAACAGGTTTTCTACCTTTATGACGTCAAATTACGATTTCTTTCTTTTAATTCGAATTTACCGGTTTATTTTAATGAGTTTCGATGGCATTGAACCATTTTATTCTGCTTCATACACATTAACTATATCATTATTTGTTATTCTCTTTCCGGATATAAAACAATACCACTATTTTTTTTGAGAACACTAAACCTCAAATTAATTATGAAAGTTTATGTGAAATATGCCATAATCATATAAAAAAGTTAAATCTGAAGAGTCTTATTTGGAAATATTTACAAGATTATATATTGTTTTATATATAAAACTAACTTCACGTTACAATGCTGTCAAAATAAATATTTCATTTGACAACTTTTCGTGCGAAAATTTTTTGGACAAATTATATTTTCTGACAAATTATATATTTGTTTTGGCAGCATTGACAAATAAAGTTATGTTTTACTTATTTTACCGGACCTGATTTTTGACATTTTTATTAAATTTAAATTAATTTAATTTGAGTTCATATTAGATATATTGAAGAATGCCCTTCTTACGATTTGTGAGTACCGATTTGAACTTAGCCAAGTCACGCCATTTGGGCCAATCAAGTTAACAAAAAATATAAGAAATAAAATGTATCAAAAAATGGTCAAATTTTCATGGAGAAAAATTGTCAACTGCCATCAGATTTATTAAAAAAAAATTCGAATGTCAAAAAAATATTCAATAAATTGAAAGAATAATGTCTTCCATTTCAAAATACAGTAATTTCTCGCAATGATCTGGGTTCGATAGGTCCGGATTCACAATGGTTTGATATGAAAATGTTATACTAACAAAATTTTAATTGAACATAATAAAAGTAAATTCTAAATTAATATTACACAAACATTTTTAAGTATTCACGTTTTTTTTTTACTCTGTTTACAGTCTTCGATTTGTCCGTGTCAGTGGTGTATCTAGAAATATCACCGTTAATTTTTCTCAATGACGTAAGGGAGATGGGGGTTGAGAGTATCTGCATCTTAGAAACTTAACAGCAAAATATAATTTCTTCACTGTAAATCAAATATTTTTTCTGAGATAAACTGCACCTCCATCTATGGAAGATCTCTCTAAACTTAACAGCGATGATGTGTGTTGCTAGTCATAGTTGGTGATTCAAAATTCTGAAATCGGAGTAATCAGGCCGTGTCTCTGCAGTCCAGGAACCTAGGTCATAAGTCTGGACAGTGAAATATTACGAGTGAGGACGTAAGGAGCCGCTACAATTGGACAGCGAGGGCCTCGGAATTTAGTAATTATTGTAAAGTTAGAATGGATGTTTTAGCGTGATGTTTGTTTCGGTTGCAAAGTTATAAACAGATTTGTATATATTACTACAATTTAGATTAGGTTTTCAATAAATATACGAGAGAAGAAAGGAAGGAGTTATTTGGTCATTCAAATTGCAAGTAGTTAACTGAGCCTATTTCATTGCTAAATATAAATCGTTGTTCGATAGTTCATATTTAAATACATAAACATGAACAAATGTGTGTCTAGCTGAAAACAGCATCCTCGCGCTTCTTATATATACCGTACTTGATAAGCTAAGACTCAGTGGGTTCTTATTGTTGGCATAAGATGTTGTCGAGTTAAAATTTTATACATTTTTTACTATTTCTGGAAAGCGATGAATCGGATGTGATCGAACAATTTGGTGGGATCTTAATTAATATAATGCTGGAAAAAGAGAATGGCGTCTTTTAGTTCATTACCGTTCATACCCTGGTGACCTCCTCCAGTCTGCGGACCTCCAAAACCCACGGATTTATTTTATTTGCATATCATTGCCAAAGTGCAGACGGAAACACTACGATACAATTTTTCCTTTGTTCTTAATTGTTGAATCTTAATGGTAAATCCATAATATGGTAAATCCGTAAATCCATAATAATAGCAAGTACAGTTTCCAGAATTTAATTGCCAGTTATTCTATTTTTGCTAGAATGTAATCTTTCCAAGTGAAGATTGACTATATCTAGATGCATACCCAATATATTTAACTTTATTAGTCGATATTATTATTGCGTTGAGTGTCGCTGATAATAAGTCTAGATTTTCTTGCACGTGGTTCTGTATTAGATGCAAGTATTGTAGTGTCATTGGCAAATGTTTCTTCTACGAAAATGATTGTTGTACTTGTCTTCAACGATCTCGTCAAATATGGTGGCTCATAGATCCGATTTGCAGAAGTCCAACTTTTTGAATGTGTCTACTTTTTTTTGTCGATTTTTGAGAGCTCATCTAAACTGTAAAATACTTTTGCATCAAACATATCGCTCATGTTTTCGGCTGTTCTAAAGACGAACATAGGCGTACCTTTACTCCTTCAGGAATACCTCCTGTCGAAAACATTTATAGCAGCTGTAATAGTGGACAGTAACATAGATGACTCACCGTTGGCCATTGTTGTGTCCAACAGATAAGTAAGTGTATGTCGGGCGGAAGCAGTAATCTATTTGAGACAGCTCATTCATAAATTTATATAAGACTAAAAGCAAGACGCAAATTGGTCAAATCTCAAATGTAAGACGATACTCCCGAATCAAAACTGACACTGTAAAATATCGTTATTAACTACATAAGTCTCGCATAAATCATTAAATGCAAAATAAGTGTCTAAAAAATCCTGTAAAAAAATCAAAGCTTTAATTACTAAAATTAGTTTACAATCTAATAATATTAAGTAAATTAGTACAATTGTCATATATACAGCGAACTCAATAGTATTCATCTTTATACTATTTAACATAGAATTATTTTAGTTATTAAATTTAATTAATTGAAACCTTAATTTACTATTAGATTTTCTGCTAGTTTATTTAGGTGTAATTTTAGTTTAATTTATACATTTGTACTTGCTGAACCCTGAATGACCACTCATGTTTGAGGATGGATTTATATATTAATAGTTAGTTGTCTAGCGATAGCATTGATTTTCTTCCAAGCAGCCAGCCAGAATTTCAAACCTAATTGTTTCCTCTTTATCCATATGTGCTTCTTCCAGATGAGTCGTTTGTCCAAATGTTTGCCAAGATATTTTACATAATCTTCCTGTGGTAGTACTTTATTATTTAAAGTAACTTGTGGACATGTTTTCTTTCACATGAGTCGAATTCATTTCGTTGGCTTTAATACGCCATTCTTTAAGCCAGTGATCAATCTGATTAAGTACACTTTGTAAAGTTTGCGACGCGACTTTTGGATTACTATCACAGGAGATTAATGCTGTATCATCTGCGAATGTAGCAATATTTATTTTATTATGTGTTAGGAAGTCCAATATAAAGGATATTACTTGTGGTAATCAAGAACCAAATGGAAATAGGTTGGAGCTTTCTTCTTGCAACTTTATCCGAAACAATCTATCCTTTAGAAAAAAATTATAATTTGAAATAGATGGTATAGAACAGGGGTGAGCAACCTTTTTAATCAACGGGCCAATTTAAATTTTAAATTTTTTTGGCGGGCCGCACATAAAGTAACACTTATTAATAATTTACAAAACTTTATTTATAATAAACATTAGAATAAAAAAAATTAAATTTAACAAATTTGAATGCAAAATATAAACAAACAAGAAAAAAACAGAAAAACAAATTTACAATATATTGATGGGAGAGAGTTGATAAAATAAATTCAATTTTAGAAATGCTTGGCGGGCCGCGCGTTGCTCATCCCTGGTATAGAAGTATCTTTTTAATTTTATATAGCATTCCGGGATGTCAAACTTTTTCGAAAGCCTGCGAGATATCCAAAAAAGCAGCAGAGCAATATTGCTTTTCTTCAAGACCGGAGGTGATAACTTTAGCAATACAGTGAACTTGTTTCACGGTGGAATGCTCCATTCGGAATCCAATATGGTGTTCTAGAAATGTTTTGCTGGAAAATTAGACCCATTTGTTTTAGTATTAACTTTTTCAAAACTTTAGATATAATTAGTAGTTTTCGAATACTTTAGATATAGATTGGTACATACAGATTGGTTATTTCTTATGGTGTTTTTTTTCGGGTTAACAGGCGACGTCCGAAGGTTGGTATTTCTTAAAAATCATATTGTCATATTGGCTACAGTGGCGCTATATATTATTGATCCTACCAACTTATTGAGTGAGGTGTTTATATGCATAGTTGTAATATGGCGTTGAATATCGTCATTATTAGTTTAATAAGAGGTATTATGGGAGTTCTGTTACTACTTTTTCTTCGCTGCAGTTAAATGATCTATTGGACGATCCATTTGAAATGGCGCCTAGCTGCAGAAATAAAAATGAAAAAAAATCGAAAAACTTAAGAGATAAGCTAGATATAGCTAACCGCTATATCAGCTTTGAGTGCAACATGAAGAATTATTTTATTATGCCCTAGTTTATTTGTATGTAGGGTAAGGTTGCCTAAGTCGTAACCCCTAAGAGAAAAACGCTATAAAAGTCAGAATTTACGATATAAATACAATCTACTTGTGATATTAGAAAATATATAATAAGAGTATTCATATATTATGAATAAAGTAAGGAAATCAATTTGCTGTTGATTAAAAAATAATAATTTCGAAAACCCTACAAAAGTACGACTTAGGCGACCGGTCTCCTAAGTCGTACCACCGGGTACTTAATTCGTACCTCTTGAATATAGTAATTATTAAAACAAATAAATTTAGTAATATACTAAATAGGGTTTCTTGCATACATTTTTTAAATACACGCTTCACACAGATATCTTCTAATCTTTTTATTAACACAAGCGCAAAGATCGTGAACCCAAGATTTACATATCATGCTTTCCTCCTGATTTTCTCCACAAATACAGCAAAACCAGTCATTAAGTTAAATCGCAGCTCTTCTTTTTTATTTTAAATAGTATTTTTTTTACATTTTCTCTTTGCTTTCTATTATTTGATGCATCTCATATTCATCTAATATAGATTTATATTTATCAAAAAATTGTTTGTTGAATGGCTTAGCTCTGGCCACTTCTTTCCCGCCATTCTTTTTCTTTATTGAAACGGTATTTTAATTTATATTTTTCTGCTAACTGATAAACAAGTTTTCTGAGGTTTATTACAGTAAGCCCAAAAAGCATGATTTTAAATTAAGAATGTGAGCAACCAAGTCCTTCTCCATTTCTATTGTTAGATCCTTGAGTCTTCCAAAAGTTACATTCTTATTCAATCCTTTCATATGGCGTCGTAACGTAGGTTTAGAGATTTCATATTGTCTCCGTGCTTCATTAAAGCCAATAACACCATGGTTTAATTTAGAAAACGCCTCGTCCGTATCTTCATTTTTCCATTTATTATATATTCGTTTTGACATAATAATAACGGTCGGTAAAATACCAACAAAAAAACAACATTAAAAACAACAAAAAATAAAAGATGGAAAGAAAGCATGAAATAGTTTCCTAAAATGTACCGGTACGACTTAAGAAACAAGCATGGGTACGACTAAGGCAACTTCTGCAGTCACATGTTAAACAATCTTATCCTCACACTGATTAAATTTATTGCAATTTATTTCTATACATAAAATTCTATAATTGCTGTTAAAGTTATATTTAAAAAACAAACGATTTTGCCAACAATTAACTGCAAAATGTACTTACGGATACATGCAGAAAGTTATAACAAGCAGAGGTAAACTTACTTAATAATAATATTTTGGCGGCAATCATTAGCGAAACGTGATCGCTTCTGTAAATGTGTGTATCGTACCAGTATACACTGATTATTGACGTTGTGCAAGTGCCAGCAGCCGTAACAAGCTTAATATTGAAGTGGTACGACTTAGGCTTATTTTTTTTTAATGTAAATTATATACTCCACTCCAAAAGATAACAACATTCCGCAGTTCCTAATTCCACCCCAGTGACACGACACCATATTATAGTAAAAAATACATTTAATTAGCATAACAATTTACAAATTATTACGATACACTTGGACATCGTTACATTGCAGGTGGAGACTATAATGCAAAACACCAGCATTGGGGCTCTAGACTAGCTACAACCAGAGGAAGGGAGCTGTTAAAATGTATTAATTCCAACAATCTTAAATGCTTATCAACAGGAGAACCCACTTACTGGCCCACGGACAGGAGAAAAATTCCAGATGTTCTTGACTTCTGCGTAACGAAAGGGATATCTAGAAGTTATATAAAGATCGAGCAATGTTTGGATCTCTCATCAGACCACTCCCCAATAATTATATCGTTATGTTCAAGAGTGACGAAAATTATAAAATCGCCATTCTTGTATAACAAAGATACCGATTGGGAAACATATAAAATATTAGTAACAGATAATATAATACTAAAGAGACCACTGAAATCAAACCAAGACCTCGATGAAGCTGTCGAGCATCTAACGCAGACTATACAAACCTCTGCTTGGCACTCTACTCCGGAAAACACAAAACAGGAAACGTATAATATTTGCCCACTTTATATAAAACGTTTAATTGCAGAAAAACGAAAACTCAGAAGAATATGGCAAAATAACAGGCTCCCTGACGATAAAACCAAATTAAACAGAGCCACTGCGAAGTTAAAAGAAATTCTTAAAAATATAAAAAATGAAGCCATTCAACAGTACCTAATGAGCCTCACGCCGAACGCAGCAACAGATTACTCCTTGTGGAAGGCTACAAAAAATCTGAAACAACCTCAGAAAAGAATACCACCTATACGCAAAACTGATGGAAACTGGGCAAGAACATCACGTGATAAAATGGAAATATTTGCAGATCATTTTAGAAATATTTTTAAACCGCACCCAGCGCAAGTTCCAGCGGAAGAAGACAAGGAAATTGAAGAATATTTATCATCTCCATTTCAAATGTCTATGCCAATCAAACCAATATGCCCAAAGGAAATTACTTCATATATAAGTAAACACATAAAACCAAAGAAGACACCAGGCTATGACTTAATAAAAGGAAAATTATTGAAAGAACTTCCAATGAAAGGGATTCTATTGATTACCCAAATATTCAATACTATACTACGTACAGGTCATTTTCCAGCACAGTGGAAAGTCGCACAAGTCATATTAATTCCAAAACCAGGAAAACCGGCAGAAGAAATCAAATCATACAGGCCAATAAGCCTCCTACCGATATTATCAAAAGTATTTGAAAAACTTCTTGCCAATCGATTGCAACCTATAATTGCTTGGAATAAACTGATACCAGACCATCAGTTCGGTTTTCGTTGCAAACACGGAACAATTGAGCAAGTAAATAGAATAGTGAACATCATATACCAAGATTTAGAAAATAAGAATTACTGTTCGGCTATCTTCTTGGACGTATCGCAGGCATTTGACAAAGTATGGCATCTCGGACTACTATACAAAATTAAGAAGAACTTGCCATATAACTACTATAAAATAATAAAATCATATCTGGAGAATAGAATGTTCCAGATAAAACTTGAAGACGAATACACCGACTTACATCCAATAGAATCAGGGGTGCCACAGGGAAGTGTTTTAGGACCACTGCTTTATCTGTTATATACGGCAGATATTCCTAATACTAGCAATACTACGATTGCAACATTCGCTGATGATACAGCAATCTTAGCATCAGATGAGAATCCGGCTGTAGCATCTGAATATCTGCAGGAACATTTAGATAAACTACAGAAATGGCTGAAAAAGTGGAGAATATCAGTTAACGAACTGAAATCTGTGCATATCACTTTCACGCTAAACAAAGACACCTGCCCAACAGTAAGGATTAATGGCCAAGATCTGCCCAAGTCAACAAAAGTCAAATACTTAGGCATCCATCTCGACAGAAGACTCACCTGGAAAGATCACATTCAGGCTAAAAGAGAGCAATTAGAAATAAAATTTAAAAAATTATACTGGCTTTTAGGACAAAAATCGGAATTATCAGTGACGAATAAGCTACTGATATACAAGGTGATAATGAAACCAGTATGGACGTATGGTATCCAATTGTGGGGTGCAGCCAGCAAATCGAACATACAAATTATACAAAGATTTCAATCAAAATGTCTAAGAAATATCATCAAAGCCCCGTGGTTCATTTCGAATAGACAAATACACAAAGACCTCCATATGGATTTCGTTGAGGATACAATAGCAATGCTTAGTAGAAGATACGAAGCCAGATTGGAATCACATAACAACGTACTTGCTATTAACCTACTTGATAATAGCAAAACAACAAATAGACTTAAGCGCTATAAACCTTTAGATTTAGTATATAGATTTTAGTAATTTGTTAATCTCATAAATATAACAATGGTAAACATCCACCGGGAAAGCTTACCTATTCAATGTCAATCGCGATCTGATTTACTTATTGTTCACCCTGAATAGATTGTAAATAAAATTATACGACACAATAAAAAAAAAAAAAAAAAAATTAATTAGCATGTGCCTATGAATTCTAAGAGACATAACTCCAGTCTCGACATGTAGAACATTTATGGAGGTCGATATCATTAGACCCGATATATACGAAAGACCTCATTCTGAATACTTCCTGCACTCATGAAGAGTTTCCGCATTACTGATCCTTGCTGTGCTATTTCTATGCAAGGTATTTCTACAAATACAATATTTGGTATTGTTTGTTAGAAATGATTAGATATATAGTGACAAACAACTTGGTATATTATTTCTTGAATTTTAATTGTGACGTAAACAATACCAGCGATTTGCTAAGAAACATATATGTAATGTGTAAAATTTACATAATATCTAAACTTATTTTTATTTTCTTCGTCGTCCACACTTTTCACCAAGAAATTAACAAAAATAATATTTTCACATATAAACTTTCAAGTTACAAGTTTGCGAGCATAAATCGTTTCGGAAACGTGCTCAAAGCAATTAATCCTTCGACATTATACAAAATGGAAATGATTTTCTAAACTCTCAAATACTAAGATACGCTAGTATAAGTAATAGTCATATAACAAAATAGAAATCGTTTATCAAAATAAAATTTATTATTTTTTGCTCGCCTCGCAATCCACTATACTAAATATGCATTGTTTTATATAACTACCATCTACATTGTGTCAACTAAAACGTTAGTATAATTATCGTACTATATGTCAAAAAAACGATAAAATCAATGCACGAAATTAAAATAGATATGTTAAAACAAGTTAAAAAAAATATATATATTTACTAAAAACAAATATTTTCGATGGTTTCGCTTTTCAATTGCATTATGTCTCGGTAAAAAGATTTATTGTTTAAACAGCACTACGCGGAATAATTCTTAATTTGAGGCATTTTAAATATAAGAGCGGAAAATCCCAACACCGTATTGGCTTTTCCTATATTTACAGTTCATGTATTTATACACACATGAAACACAATTTATAAGTAAGGTAATTAATATTTTTAGATCATTTTCATAATGTTATATAATTGGGATAAAAACAAACTAATTTCTTATAATCTAAGCATTATTATTTATTAATTTGTTATTTATTCGAATATTGTGCTTTAATTGTTAATTGGAATAATTATCACCTATTAATAATAATTAGGAAAACTTTTGTTAAAAGGTAAGGTATTTTTTTCTTAAATATTTCTAATTAATGAACAGTAAGAAATAAATTATGTAAAACACATTTCTTCACTTCTTTGGCAAAACTTATTTATTCTTGTGATATACTTTTCTAATTAAAATATGACAAAGATTTATCGAAATTAACAATATTGTAATTCTGATATAATATTTTAAAATGTGAATCGAAAGTTGATTGTTTATGCTTTTTTCCAATTTCACCTATCGAAATTGTTGGTTGTTTTTCGACAGAAACTTTATAATATGGTCTTCATTATCTTCGTCTTCATTAGAAACAAATATTTTTTAAATTTTCTACTGAAAAATATGATAAAGGTTTAATTTATTACTAAATTATTTTACCTTTTTCAATGCCATAACATTTCTTGCTTATGGAACATTATTTGCCTTCTTTAATGCACTTGAAACAGCTTTTACCTTTTTTTTGTCGTCTTTAGTGTTTAGTGGTAAATCCGAGTTTTATTCGTAGTTATAAATTGATGCAAAAACCGTTATTTCTTCCACTCTTAAATTTGTTGATTTTTACATGTGAGTAAGAATCGAAAACTCAATTTGGTATATTCCTATTTAGAATATCTTTGAAACATGTATTGAATTATGTGTGGATAACTAAGTACTGGCAGTAAGTAATTGAAGTAAGAAAGCTTCAGCGCTCATTGGAGGTGATACTGTCAACTTTGGAAACCTATGTTCTAGTGCAACTTCTGATCATTTTTTTTTGCGCCAAACACGATTTAAGCATTTCCTTTAAGCAGTGACTTTCTTTAAACTTATCAATATTCCAATTCGTGTTTTTAACGGTAAAGTTTTTCCAATAAGTTTTAATTATCATTTCCCCCTTTTCTTCTAGTCGAATTAGTTGCTTAATGTTAGAAGTTTTAAATATTGCTATTACTCCCTGATCCAATGGTGTTGAATCAATATTTGCGGAAAAAATACAACTTTGTCTGGAATGCATATATCTAAAGTGTTCCTCACATTTTTTTTTCATCGTGTAAAAAAGATTTGAAAGTAACACATATAATTATTACTATTAGATGATCGACGAGTGAAAGTGCGCAAAATAGCTAATATCATAGGCTTTTCAACAAAAAAGTTATCCATATTTTACATGTAGAATGAATGATAATGTAAAAAAAAAAGCTTTGTGCTACATCTGCTAACAATTCCTGATTTTATTAATCGATTTTTAACTATGGATAAAACTTGGATTTACCACTACATACCAGACACAAAAGAACAATCTAAACAATGGTTAGATTGTTGCACTTGATGCACCAAAGAAGACAAAGACTATTTCATCAGCAGTAAAGTTTATGACATTATTTTTTTGAAAGCGAATTTTGTTAATATATTTTCTGAAAAAAAGTAAAAAAAAATACTTATAATATTATACAAGTCTGTTGTATCAATTGGATGATAAAAAGACCAGTTTCTTCCAAAACTTTTTAATCTAACTTCGTATATCATAAAATTGATTTTAATTGATCTCAAAAATAGCAAAATTCATTTAAAAAATAAAACTGGGGCATGTATGAAGTCAATTTATAGTTTTCTCATAATTTAAGACAATTTTTTCATCAATTTGTCATCATCTTTATGATTTGTGTCCAACAGATCACACACAAAAAACATGTATTATTTCATCATTCTCATAAAGTTTGTTACCTAATATTTAATCTTAATAGCTAAATGAACAATTTCTTTAACAGCATATTCACAAGCAAATAACATTTTACCTTTAATTAAGGGAATATTCCATTTGACAAAAACCTACTTCTTTCCAATTAATCTAAAAACATTCCTTTTTAAAAACAAGTTTGACCGTATACTAATAAAATCTAGAAACTTTTTATATCTCTCAATATTTAAAGCCATTATAGTTCTACATATCACCAACATGGGAACATGTTGACCATAGGGAAAAGAACTTGTTTTCGACCTGGAACAAAGGATGTCAAATTATAGTTCTGTTAATACCTATTTAAAATGCGATGAATTTTTATATTTTTTGTAAAAATTATTTATTTACTTAATAAATTGATTAGTAATAAATTTATTAAGTAAATATATTTAACTACTACTTAGACAAACACTTTTGTCTAATATTATAAGCGCAAATACAAATAGTTTTTTTTTAAGTTGTACATCACTATTTAAAAGTATAAAATTATATTAAAAAATAAAATTATATTATTATTACATTAATACCTCATATAGTGCGGTTAATCGATTCAATCAATATCCCGGACAGTTTGAAACTTAATGAAAGACTTTAAAATAATAATATTGTGTACTAATTGCTAGAATTTATTTGTATTTTGCTGAATTAAAATTTTATTTGTTTTAAAATTTGGAAACCGGACTATAGTGAATCAGTACTAATTAAAGCCGGACTATGCGATGTAGAGCTGTAAACTTTTTGTGCGAAAAACCTATTCCACTTTCAACTTGATGCGTTTACAATTTAGAGTAATAGTTGCAATTAATAATTATTAAAATTATTTTATACAGTTTGTGCCATCAATATTGATTAATCTATGTTTTCATTTGGTATTTATATAACAGCGTCCAATGAATGTACCACTTATCCAGTAGCAAATAAGCACCAAATTGGCGTTCATTGATTTGCCGCACGCGCGAATTTATTTTTGTTACATTACAAAATCCGTTGCGCAACAAGGGAGACCTGTGACGCGGAACGACCGAAGCAATTTACTACATTCGAATTGAATTTACGTTCGCGCAAACTAGTTTATCGACAATATCGGCCTTGCTTGTATTCGCAGAAATCAACTTTGATCGTGCGGACAAACGTCAATCGAAATCCCGCCGTTGTACCATTCTCCCTCAATATAAAAAAAATGCTGCGATTGATAACGTTATCTCCCGCAATCAATAGCATCTAATTAATTGAACATTACAACTATTATCATCACGCTCGAGTACGTTAACAAACTCGAAATAAAACGATAAAAAAAAAATATTTATTTACATGTTACATCCCATCTGATAACAGAAAGTCGAGTAGGCTCCAGCGCGCAACAATTGTTTTTTTTTTCGTCAAGGTTTGGAAAATCCTATCCGAAAATCGGTGTCCTATTCTTTATTATATTTTTGTACATTATCATCCTTGAACTATATTTTTTTTTGTATATACATTTAAATTTTATATTAAATTAAATTAAATCAAACAAACGTTTCAATGACGAAAACTTGAATGAATACGCGGAATTCAGGATTCTCGTCTTTGGGTTTTTCATTTCGATTATTATGGATTCAATGCACACTCTAACCACAATATGTTTTTACCATAAATAATGAAAGAAATACTTAACTCATATAAAAATATTTATATTTACAGACATTTAGAAAACTTCCTTAAAATATTAATTAATTTAAATAATTAGATTATGGACTATTGGAAATATATTTTCTATAAATTGAACAAAAATTGAACTAAAACAGACTCAAATAATTTATTATTATAATGCATTTGGAGTGTTTCAATCAAAACGTTTTTGAACATCTACGCTTTTATCATTTGAAATAAATTGAAAACATTTTGATATACAATAAATGTCAATCATTTATTGATTGAATAAACCTTCACCAATCCAAGAAATCGTTTTGATTATTAAAAATAAAATAGCGTATGTTTAATTCAATTGATGCAAATTTTCTTACCTTTTCGATCAGTTATTTTGCGATTTTTCGCAAAAAAATATGTTTCTTCTTATTTATTTAAACAAATTTATTGGCCGTAATTTGGGGCAAAAGCGACAGTCTTCCTGTCCGGAGAGTAAATATTCAATTAAAACAAATTACATGGAAGCAAAACTATTATTATATTATATAAATGCCAATTAATAGAAAAAAAGACATTCTTACAAAATTCCAAATATATTATTTTTCTCTAAAAACATGTGAAAATTAAAAATACAATAAATTAGATGATGAAATTATTATTATAAAATTATTGACTCAATTTACTAAACACTATCTATATTTATTTTTATATATATTTTAAACTTTATCCAATCTGTGAAATAATTCTTATTTTGGTGTTCAAGCTCAGTGTTCTTCAACCTGTATTATGCGGACCGGTGCCAGTTAGCAAAACTTTCGTACCGCGGAAAACAAATTAGGTCAAAATTTACAAAAATATATCTATATTAACATTAAATATTTCTTATATTTCTACCGATCTACATATGTTATTAAAATGCAAAATATGCAACTTCCAAAAAACACATAGATGTATGTAAATGTGATGTACATTTGAGATTCAACACTTCATTATTTCTTATTATAAAAGAAATATACATATTCTAAGGTGAAAACACTGCGGTCGTTCGAAAATCCTTTATTTGTATGTAGGATAAGGTGACGCCTTTGGTGGGACAGTCCCGATATTTAATAATTTTTAAAAATATCCCTCTTTTTCGAAACAACATGTTCTTCCCCAGATTATAGAAAATGCTAAGAAGATAAATACAATTTTTGTTTATATCTTTAATTTTGTTCATATAACTGTATTTTTGTCATATTACTGCCGTTGTTTCTATTAAAATATGGTTTTGAAATATATATGTGGAAATACACTATCTTTAAATTGAAGTAAAAATAGATTTTAAATAATTAAATATAAACTTTATACACATTATCCGGAAAATTAGATTCGATGCTTTTGAAAATGTGAAATTAATGACGAATACATATATGAATACTATACGTATAATTTTATTTATAATCTATTCAAAGTGAACAATAAGTAAATCTGATCGCAAATTATCATTATTATATTTAGACATTAACAAATTACTTAAATCTATATACTAAATCTAACGGTTTATAGAGCTTAAGTCTACTTATTGTTTTGCAATTGTCAAGTGGGTTAATAGCAAGTACAATGTTATGACATTCCAGTCTGACTTCATATCTTCCACTCAACATTGCTATCGAATCGTCAATGAAGTCCTTATGGAGGTCTTTGTGTATTTGTCTATTCGTAATGATATTTTGATTGAAATCTTTCTATAATTTGTATGTTCGATTTGCTGGCTGCACCCCACAATTGGATACCATATGTCCATACTGCTAATATACTGGTACCTGATAATTCCTATTTTTGCCCTAAAAGCCAGTACATTTTTTTAAACTTTATTTGTAATTGCTCTGTTTTAACTTGAATGTGGTCTTTGCAGGTAATCCTTCTGTCGAGATGCATCCCTAAGTATTGGAATTTTGTTGATTAATTCTTACTTTGGGCAGGTGTCTTTATTATAAAATTATCATCCGATTCTAAGATTGCTGTATCATCAGCGAATGTTGCAATCGTAGTATTTCTAGAGATATAGTGAATAAATATTTATTTTCAATATATATTTTCATGTTCACTAAGGCACTAGGTTCTTCTACTTTGGTTCTGTTGTATATTATTGTATATTACAATGTACTTTTTTCTAAAGAAGAAAATGAATAAAGCCGATTCACAAAATCAAAGTAAAATATAAACAAACTAACACAAAGCAAAAACTAAATTCAGAATTGATGTAGAAAACATCAGTGATAAAAATGTTCAAATAATGAAGGAACTACAGAAGGGAAAACAGATAATAAAAAAAAATATAGACAAATAATTAGAGACACAAAATTATAATAAAATACACAAATGGAAAACAAAAAATCAACAAAGTTCTTATACTGTTATTATTATAATTGTGTCGGAAGAGATTTAGAATTTTCCTTCTGCATTACTACTTTTAACTATATTGATAAATCTTTCATGTGCAGATATAGATTTTTTCCAGAAACTCAAATCGGTCTGTATTTTTAACTTCTTCCTTATAGGTGTCGATAATAATCTTACTTAGTGTAAGTGGTTAAAATATTTGTTGTATATGTTTGTTCACACTGATCCTCCGATCGTGCATTTTAAATTTGAACATTTAGATTTGGGAGTCTCTTTATTATTAGTTGGTTTGTCCTCTCAAAGCATATCCAAACACAGATGAATATTTCTCCCCCATATTTATCAGAAATTTATTGATTTTTTTGTTGGATGTCAATTCTGTAAATCTACTCGGCATTGTTGAGCATCTTATATAACCGATGTAAAATCCCTCATCTATTAGTTTGTCGTATTTTTCCCAGACCCAACAGGATTCTTATCATGCTTATGGTTTGTCTTGTTGCTCGAGACATAATTATTTTACAGAATCTGTATCTGATGCCACTTATCACAGAAACGAAATCTCCTCCAGTACTTTTTGAATTATAACAGAATAAGAATTTTCTATCTCGTTGAACTTCCGTGTCTATTGTTGTTTTCCATTTGTGTATATTATAATAATTTTTGTTGTAAGTATATCCAATTCTTTGTCTATATTTATGTTAGTCTTAATCATAAAATCTGTATTAATTTTTATTATTTCCTCTTCATTCATATCACCATCCAGGTTTTCCCAAGCTTTAATCATAGTTTGTCTTTTTACCGTTTATTTTGTTTTACACAATAATAAAAGATCTTTTTAGCTTTTTTTCATAATATTTGTTTGATTTGTATTATCAAGTATTTTATTTTGTTGTATGATTGTTATCTGTTCTTAGTTTTTTTGAGTTTCAACAACAATTGAGGTATTTTATTAATGTTGTCTATTGTTCATTTATTTCTGTTATTGTGATACCATATGAAGTGTTTCTTGTTCTTGTCGTTAATCCTGTCCTAATTCTTTCGTTATTTATCTTCTTTTCTTTCATATTTAATGTTTATTTCTTTTGACTGTGAATTCAGTTTCATCAATGTAAGAGGTGTAATTTTCATCCATTTCGCTTCTATAACTTTCAGTTTTTCAGTTCACAATTTGTTCTCTGTGTTTAGCAATATAATATAACAATGTGAGCATTGAAGTATTCATGCTATTTTTCAGTAAAATAATATTACTGTTATTTGCTTTGAAGGCAGGAGCTCAAATAAAGACATCTTATTTGAAATATCAAAATAGTTTACTATTTTAGTCACATCACTTTCTGTATTAGAGAAAAAATTCTTTAAGTCCGATATTAAATTCTTCCAATAAGGAATCAAAATATTATAAACTAATTTCCATCGCAATAATTTTACATTTTTAAATTTGGTAAATATAACATTTTTTTTTTCTTATATATACAATTTCCAGAGCGCCAATTTAACTTTAAATTAAATTTACTGCACATAAAATAAAAGCAATATAAAGATTTCTACCCTACATCAATTTTAATTTCTTCAATTTTTCATATGTTAGAAAACCAAGCTTAATTAACCAAGGTTTTTGCTAAACAAATATCAGTATTGAATAACAGACATTTATGGTAATAAATTTAATAAAAACCGCTTAAATACTTTTCCACATCTGTGTTTATAAAAAAAACCTGCAGGTATTTTATTTTCCTATAGATTATATTTACTAAATTTATTTATTTTAGTTGCTCTTTAAATATCTCTTTATTTAAAATTTAAATATTTGAACTTTGCTTTCAAAAATTTTGACAAAATCTTTTTTTTGTAGAGGAGAGGAAACTTTACATAGAAAGTCGTGGTACTGTGAGATTATCAAACCTCTCCCCTTCTTTTTCAACATGCAGGACCTGCATTTCTGTACAACTCTGCAATGCAATCATTTCCTGACACTTCCCTTCATTCACTTGAATCAGTGCGGACCTCCACTTCCACTATCTTCGCCGGACCTCTGCAGCCTCCGCTCTTCTTGTTCTTCTATGTATGTACTACTGCTATATACAAGATACTATCTTCCAGTGCTCTTCCCCTACAGCATTTCTTTAATAAAATTATCTGGTTCTAGCACCGACCCCTATTCTGTAAAACCCCATCTGTAACGAGAAAGAGCCTGACTCAGGTGGAAAGTTATATCCCCGTGCTTCCTGCATATCAATGACTCTATTTGTGTTATTAGACGTCAGGTCCAGGCTATTTTTCTTTCAATTTTTGCAGCAGTCTGACTCTGGCATCCTCTTTGTTGACGCTCTTCTGCCGCTCACCTCTTTCCATAGCAAGAAGCTCTATTATTGGTACACCAGCTATTTTATTGATAAAACCTATTAAATTTTAAATGAAAATTATGACTTTTTAATAGTACTGTTTTTATTTTGTTCGAACAATGAGAAAGGAATGAAAACAAATTTGTTAAATATTACTAATCGTTATCGTTTATGTCATTCATTAGTCGAGCTGATCACTTAACCGTTGTCAATTAGTTAGTTTCGTTGTTGTTGTTTTATAAAAAATTGGATTGCCGATAATGGTAGAATTCCAGTTTTAAGAAAATAAAATTGTTATTGTTGAAGTTCCAAGCGTTATCGAACAATCGCCCATAGAATTCCGATACATCGAGGCGCGATTACAATCCAATTCCATTTGCGATCAAATCTTCAAGCCGCTCTCCAATCCTATCTCAATCCAAACGAAATTCTTTCTCGCGACTTTTAATTATTTCATTGTGTGGAACATTGCACGTCGTTTAGGATTTTATATTTCGTTGGCGTACTTCGAGCGGTTTTCCCGCAAACGCGGATCATTGAGAACTTTTCCGCTTTCGAATAATTATATGAATGGTAAATGCACGCATCTTGTTTGTTTCTAATGGGCGACTCATAGCCGAATGTTTAGAGTCGCCCTCTCACGATGATAAAGTTGTTGTATAATGGTTCAGGGTTTGATGTGATTGTCGGTTGAATAAAAAGTTATAGTCGAGGTTGATGTACCTTTTTATTCAACCGACAATCACAAAAAACCCTGAACCATTATACAACAACTTCATCATTTGAGTGAAGAGGAAAAACTAGAACTGTAAAACTATTATACAAAAAAAATATACTGATCAATAAAGAATAATGTTAAAACCGTACTGTGAGTACGCATTCGTTCCCAACCAAGCCAGGACCTTTGGGCTTTTGTGATGGTTGCAATAGCATAGTTAAGGATAGCATCAGATATACATAGAAAGCCAATAGTGTAATCACAACGCATCTATATATAAAAATGGTAAAACTTCCATTTAGAAAGTTTATCTAAAATTTAAAAAAAATTGTCAACCGCCACCAGATTTGCTATAATTGTATATAAAAATATAAGACAAAAAAAAATCTTCAGTTTGTTTATAAACAGAGTCCAGATTACGGTCTGTGAAAATCCATCGGGATTATGGAGTGGAGATTAGAGGACTTATTGCTAAATTTAAGTGTTGCAAGATAAACGGCGCTAAAAACACATATAATCATGATTAATAAGAAAAGCTGTAGGTGTCTGTTTATCTGACGGTGACAAAGTTCATTCTAGATATTTATCCGATGGAATCACACGAAATTCCACTTTGGAAATGTTTCTCGCTCTAAATTCAACGGTAATTTAAAAAAAGAGTAGTTATAATAATTTTATAAAATTAAGTATAATGATACTAAAAATTTATGCAAACAATGAATTATAAAAGATTAGAAAAAGATTTGGCATTATTAATTATTATCACAGTAAAAACTAAGGACGATAACAAAATATAATTTAATGTAAGATTTTTTCTTCAATTATAATAAAAAAAATTATAATCAAACACAATTTTTAAATTCTGTGTGTTTTATATTATTAATTGGTCTAAAATAAATAACCGTACCAAATTTCATAAATAAGGAAACTCCGCTGAATATGGCTAAAATGTGAAAAACCAGAAGATAAAAGAAACCTCAATCGGGAAATAAAGAAAGAAAGTTGAAAGAAATGTTAAGTAATTAAAAAAAAATCAATTGAACCAATGGGGAAAAAGCATTTGCATTTGCTTTTCATAAACTAATGCAATTTGGAAGATATAAAAAAGATAGATCATGTTTTGCATGCTCCTTTTCAGATGTCTTTCTTATTACCAGGTATGTAAATATGAAACCGATTTTTTTTATAGAAAAAATATACGTTTATTGTATGAAAAATGCTATACATTTTTCCAATTTCAATGATAATTTGTATATGTCATGCTAAATAAATTGTTTCTCTTTTAATGAAACCAGTCATCAGACCATTTTCAAAGATTGTCGTAGAAGTGAAGCGCTGCTTAGCAAGTGCGTGTCCCATCAATGCAAATAAGTAATAATCGGACGGAGCCATGTCTGGCGAGTAAGCCTCAAAGTATTTCCCAACTAAACGCCTCAATCATTTTTCTATGTGTGCTGGTGCATTTTCATGAAGTAAAATCACTTTTGTTGCCTTTTTTGTCTGTATCATTCAGTATTAACGGTTTCGCTAGGTTTTAGCAGTTTATAATAGATCACACCCTTCTGATCCCACCAAAAGCATATCATTGTCTTCCGTCCATCGCGATTTGCTATTGCAGTTGATGTCGATGATTCTCCTAAAGTTACCCATGATCTTTTACGCTTAGGATTCTCAAGATATATCCATTTTCATCGCCTGTCACAATTCGATGGAGAATTTACTTTCTTTTGTACCTGGCGAGCAGCATTTTATAAGTGATTTATAAGCTGTCTTTCATTCAGTTCATGCGGAACCCATTTTTGCATCTTCTAGATCTTCCCCATGACTCTCAAACCTCCATACGTTTATAATACAGCTTACGGCCCGGCACAACAAGACATGTAATTATCCACGAGTTGTGTTTGAGCGCCATCCTTATCCAGCAATGCTTGCAAATTTCTGTCCTCAAACTTTTTCCACGTTCTTCGTTTCTCACGTCCAAATCTCCACTTTTGAATGTATTAAACCATCCACTAATTTACCAAGAGCATGCTCACCGTAATCTTCGACAAGCATTCGATGCGATTCTACAACCGTTTTCTTGTAGTTTTCAGGCACAAAAATCGACATGTTCGAAGCTATTACAAACTACCAGCTGTTGTATAAAGCTTGTATTTCTAAGAGATAAAAAACCTTTGTATAATGTCAAGAAGGTAATGGCGACGCGGTTTCACGTTAACTAAATTGACAGCTAAGACAACATTTATGAGCAAATTCCGATTTCATATTTACATACCTGGTAAATCCTGTTCGTCCTGTTGTAGTAAAAACAATTAAAGCAAACAATATGATTTAATAACGAATATGATTTAATTACGAGTTGAATAATAAAGGAGTTCTGCAGAAATACCATTGTACAAGTCACCAATATATTTAATGCTAGTTAAAGATCTGGATATTTTTCGTTTTGTACGACCTCCTAGTGTCGTACAAAACCTATTAAAAGAAGTTACTTCATATAGACCAATCTCCTTTACCAATGATGTCAATTTATTTGAAAAGCTGTTATTCCAAAGAATACGACAAATTTGTACGAAAAAAACATAATCCCAGATCATCAGTTTAGTTTTCGTAAAAAAACATGACTTTATTGAACAAATCCATACAGTAATCAGTAAAATAAAAATAAATCTGAAAAAAAGAAAAAATCTATTATACCGAAGCCTTTTAGATATTACTCAGGTATTAGATAAAGTATTGCATAGAGGACTATTCCATAAAATAAAACAATTATTATATTGTACACTTTTTTAACATCTTAAAATCATACTTACGCGACTGATTCTGCCAAATTAAAATAGAAAATAAGGTAATGCAATTATTTCCTATTGAAGCTGGCATTCCGCAGCGACGTAATTCTATATACATAAAATCTATATGTCTGACCTACCAATTATATAAACTACAGTTATCACTTGTGCTAACGATAGACCCGGTAGTTGCAAGTTTTAGAACTTCAAACCAGTTTAGATACAATTGGAAAAAGGCTAATATATTAGTGTACAAAACCTAATAAAAAGAAGTCATGTTATGTTAAATTCATCCTAAAAAGAAACTCACTAGCCATCAAACACAACAAAATTATTTCCGATACTGATGACTCTAAATACTTAAGTATAATTCAAAATTAAACTGAAAAATAAAATACTCTTATATAAGGTAATTTTGAAACCTATGTGGACCATGGATATCAAACTTTAGGTAACAGCCAGCAACTCAAACATTAACATTTTACAGAGATTTCATTCTAAGTTTCTGCAAGTTCCCTGATATATACCAAATGATATACACAATGACCACCAAAATGAACATATTAAAAAACTATAGACAAAAAAGACATAATACGGGGGGGGGGGGGTATAAATAAAATAAAATTTTAATTTCTTATCAGTTTTCTTAAAATTAATATTTATATTATATTTTTATGTGAAAGGTTTGCAATAGAAAATGATTCCTCTCACTATTGTTTTTATTTATTTCCTTTTATGTTAAAAAGACTTATTCATTATTCGCCACACTGAATTATAAGTGATAATTTAAAAAAAATCATCTAAATCATCAAAAGACATAAATTATTTTGCGGAGAAAAATATTAATTTATTTCATCTCAAATCGTTTATTTCAGGTCCAAATAATTTCTTATACTCGTAAAAAAGCTCGATATTTGGGATCCGTATGATGGAGATTAATTAATATTTTTGATATGCAATTTGTTTACAATAACATCAAACGATTATGAAAAATCATTCCTCTCACTATTGTTTATCTATTTTTCTTGTTATGTTAAAAAAGGCATACTCATTGCTAGCATGTAAATAATAAATATTTTTTATTCATCTCAAATCGTTTGTAAATAGATGCATTTCTGCGTTGAATTGCAGCAAATTCTTTTCACTGCACGTCCTTTTTTTGCATAATAATGATTCAAATTGAAATATGGCATCATCTTTGATGAACTAATCGTTAAAATGATATATATTATTGTTTTTGAGCCGGGTAAAACCACAAAGGTATCAATTATTCATAACCAAACAGAATGTACAAGTAAATAGGTAAACAATAATTTTGTATTAATCATATTTTAATTGAATTAGTCAATAGAAGTATTAGTTAATTAAATAACAATAACCGTTTATAATTACAATAAATTACTTTTATAAGTATAAGTTATAACAGTATAAGTAATGATATAAGTAGACTGCAGTAGTGGTAAGATGACAACCAACAATAAATGAAATAATAATTCAACAACAAAAAATATAGGAAATATGAAAATATAAACAAACTAAAAAAAACCATCCATAATTGAAGCAATAAGGAAAATATTACCCGGAGAAGTGCCGCAGTTTGAAGAAGTACAACAAAGACAACAAACGAAACCAGAATGCCAGACTAATATAATCATCCATAAAATAATTAATAATCAAATAAAAACACAAATTGAATTATTCACAATTATTTACACTCATACTTACCACAAAAAAAAGAAATTATAGAGATGATTGTAGCCAACATACTTAACGGAAATGTACTTTTATTGGAGAATACAACAAAGAATATGATGAAATATAACAAGGAAAGAACAATAAACAATTAAAAAAACTATAGGAACATTAAACAATAAAATAATTACTAAACTAACGAAAACTATAAACCTACTCGCAATACGTAGAAGCATTAATAGTAATAAAGTAACGAAAAAAATAATATAATAAATATAATTGTATCTATAAATAGAGCCTTAAACATCAGTTCTGAAATTGATATTATTACTAACGGTGACAACAACATAGATTTTAATATTTATTGTACACACAGGCGTGCGTCTATTCAAAAATCCTCCACTGCTACCTGGCAATTTTTATTTGCAGTGCAAGTAGACCATTGAAAAAAACTTTTATTTATGAGCCGCAAACACTCGCCTATGAGAGCCGAGCTATACTAAATAGTATTTAACAAAAGTAATGATTTTTCGTAAAATTGGAGAAAATTGACCATAAAAAGATATCACTTAAAAAGATATCTTCCTCAACACATACAATATAAAATTATATTTTACCTAGTTTTTAAAACATGTTTTCAATTTTTTTTGATGTAACATAATTAATCTGAAAGAATAAATATTAAAATAAATATTAGCTATACCTAATATGCGTATCTATAGGGGGAGATAACATACTAAAATAATCTTTAGACATTGACATTTTTTTACATAACATCTGTTTTATATACAATTTATCATAAAAAAATATATAAAGTAAATTTGTTAGCGGTATAATTGTCACGTACAACAGTACACATCTGTGTTATTTAACATGGTATGATTTTTACTAGGAGAACTTGCTCGACGGTGGAGTGTAATTTATTGTTTTCCTGGAATATTTTGTCCATACGTTTTAGTAGCAGGTTTTCTAAAATTTTGATATTACTTCTTCTTTCTTATGGTTTTCCGGGCTTAAGATTTGCTATAAGTTGAATTACTTTCCATTGACCGGAATATATGTCTATCTATCATCTGTCATCGTTATTAGTTCGTGGGAATTCTTTCAGTATTTTTTCAGTAATTAGGTCATATCCAGGTGCTTTCCTCAATTTAATATTTTTCTGTACAATGAATTAAATTTTGCTACAATTTAATAGTTTAATTAGACAATCCATTTGGAATTGCGCCCAAAACATATTAATAAACATATCCATAAAGTCCATGCCAATTTTTCAGGTAAATTCAGAGATAACAATTTTATATATTTATTTGATTTATATCAATACATATTTATTTTATCTAATATTAATATTTTTTATATTTATTAATTATGTATACACTTTTTGATCTAAATTTTGTATACAACTCATTTCATCCTCATTTTATTTTTGATGTGTGAAGATCCAGTTTCATGCTGAAGTTTTTATCGAGTTATAAACTTAAAAAAAATATTATATGAGCTCATGAGTTCAGGAATTAAACTGATTAATAGTTTGTCTACATGTAGGAGTAGGATTCTCAATAAGGTCGGTATTACATAGATTTAGACATTTTCTTTTTGAGCTACAGGTAATCAAAACAATTAATCCAAACTTAGATTAATTGAACTGAATTGACTAACAACGTTATTTCAGGACCTCCAAATAGTATTAATTATGAATCTTCAAGCTGTGTTAGCCAAAGGCCCAAAAATACTTAACCTAGTGCGCCCAAAGTTAACGATCCGCCCTTTACAATGGTGTAACTAGCAACCCTTTCTCCTTATTATTTATTTATTCACACAAAAATGAATTAGAATTCAAGAATACATATTTTATGGTTAATTTTCCGTTAAGATGAAGACATCTGCCGATACAACACCGCCCTTCTCCATCGTCATCTACTTAAATTGTACCCAGGGACCAAATAGTTAGTCTAGTTACTGACACGTATAGAACCTACGTTATTTTGAATTAACTTTGATAATAATCAGATTCATCACCACACGTCGTATGACCATCCAAAATTTCGCGAACCAAATTCAAGAGAAAAACGAGATAAAAACTTTTTTTCGTAAATGAAAAATATGGTGTTTGGAGTATTGAAAAATTCAACATCTGCTCAGAAAACTATGAGTTTCTGGGAGCATGAAATTTTGAAATTTCCTGAAAGATGTCTAAAAGTTTTCAAAACATATAAAAAATTTTTGAATCTAAAATTATTTCCTTTAATTTGAAATAAAAATACGAAATTACATTTTGCTTAACTTAACAGTTTTATATTATTAAAACCAATATGAGATGATATAACCAAAACGTCGTATTGTTATTTTTAGATTTGTGGTAAGCAATAAATACAAAAGTGTTGTGATAGAAAATTGTTTTTCTCTTTGATTCCCATAATAGAAGCAAATTTCAATTTTCTGAACATAATACAAAATAATAAAGTCAATTGATTACAAAAAATATTTTCACCTTATTTTTGTATATAATATATAATTAAGAATCTTTTTTTAAATATATATTAACAATAAAATAATTGTACATAATTGAACCATTACATAATCATTGTAATATACGAGTATATTTCGGGTTTCACAATTTTTTTTTTTCATGGATTTCTGTATATAATTATTTCCTTTTTATATTTGATAGATTCAACTTTTATCTTTTATCGTCAAAGCAAATTTCGCGCAATTTTGTTTGCAGATTTTATTTTAGGGTAAATTTTAACATTTTTTTTTCTTATATTTTATTTACAATCTGTTCCTGTAGAACATTTAGTAAATCTGGTGTAACATTTAATCTGTGTTGACATATTTATTTATTTTTTAGATAAACTTTTCCAATAGAAGTTTTACCTATTTGGCTTGGCTGGGAATCGAACCCGTACTCACAAGATCGTGAGGGGGCGATTCTAACCATTCGGCTATGAGTCGCCTAATTTTAACATGAACGAACATTTCTGACATACTTTACTATTTTATATAAGTAAAGACAAAAACGTGTGTGGTTTAATAGGACTGACCGTTTACAATCAAAGATGACCGAAGTTCACGTTGCCCTAAAGAAGATGATAATGACCAATTCAATGTCATAATTGAATCGGTTTGTAATATAACTGTTCAAGAAATTGAGATGAACCAAACTAAAACACATAGAAAGCTCAATTGTATCAAAAAATAATCAAGCTGTTAATTTGGTGAGATTATAAAGATTTTGTGTATTTTAAGTTGCTTCCAGGAAATCTACCGAAACTGGAGTAAGCAATCAAAGAACACGGCCAAAATTTAGAAATCACAACAGAATCGTGTCGCATTAAGACAATACAAGCCTTTGGAAGTGAACTTTTACCTTCATATTCCAAATTTTCGAAATAGTTTAAATGATAAAATTTTCATCAAAGCTGATACCCTGAAATTACACTTGGTTCCGTTTCTTGTTAATAATGAGCGCGAAATCATGAAGTTGCCAGAAATATACCAAAAACTCATGGGATAAAATTCAAAATATATAATTGATTAAAGTTCATTCATTGCATAAAAAAATGGTATTTTCCATGGCAAGTTAAAATATAAAAAGTTTGGATACGTGCGATAACTAGGCTAGGATAGTTAACTGGAAGATAAACATTTCAAAATATAATTTTAAATTTTACAATAATAAAAAAAAAACATAAAAATTCTATCATTTTTAAGTTTGTTTTCTTTTATTACTTATTTTTTATATACATTTTAATTATTGTCGCGTACCCAAAAAGTGTAAAAATAAAATATGAGAATACAATAAGTATTTATCTTAACAATTGTAGAACACATAAAATAGGTTAACTACCAATAGTCAACAATTCATCAAGATTTAACAGCAATTATTAAAATGTTATGCAAATATAAAGTATAACAATAATAAAAAAAACATTATTCAATTATGCTAAAAACATAATGCAATAAACAACTAATAATAATGTATAATATCTAATATGTAATATTTAACATTATTCCATTATACAAAAAACATTATGCAATAAGCAAATAATAAAAATGTATAATATGTAAGGAATTTTGGTTATTAGAGTGTATGCTTTAACAATAAAATTATAGAATCAATTCATATTAGTATGTAAAATTTTCATTCTATTATCATATGATTATATAAAAATACATGGAAACTTTATAAGCAACATTCCAGAATGTATACACTTTGCTTTTGATTGTAGTAAATTCCGTGAATTTTTGTCTGGAAATGTGCAAATATTTTGCATCAACATGATCCCCGAATGTGTCACTAAGGCATCATCATCTGTAGCGATTCCGATATTCCAAATACCTCAACTGTTAGCGGATAAGTGCAAATAGTTTGCACGTGTAATCGTCATATAATATTTTTTATTGGAATTCAGAAATATCTCGAACGATTCAATCAATAGTAAATTTATTGCAATAGTTTTTTCTGTTACACAAAGCACTTGAAATCTCGATAAATCTTATCAATATTACTTAACGAAATGAAAAATAAATAATCACAAATCTGCAATTTGTTGTTCTATAGTTGAACAATTATATAATCCTTTTAAATCGTACTTGAATTAAATAATAATTAAATTTAGTAGTGATAAATTTATTAAATTTATGTTTAAAGAACATCAAAATATTGCAAAACTTCTCATTCACTTAAAAAAATTCTCTTCACTTAGAAAATTATTTAAAAAATTTCTTTGTAAAGTCAAGTCTCGTTATGTACGTTTTATTTGTTTGTATGTCTTTAGTACGGCTTCAAAGAATCCGGTACATTGGCGATAATATCTGCCGTATATTGAAATATAACATTAGAGAAAAGAACCCAAGAAAAAAAAAACAGAATTTTAAAGATAATAAACTCATTATTACACTTAGATCACTCTAATAGAACTCCAAAGAAATTACTTCCTTTACTTCTTACTGTACTCGACTACAGTCGTTCAACAAGTCAACTCACCAGGATTTTCTGAGATTTCAGCAAATATACAATCGTCAACACTAAAATAAATTAAAAAACTTGTGATTAGTCCTAATTTAAATAATCATATCAATGAAAAATAGTTAAGCATAAGTAAGAATGTAAAAAGATTTTTAGGCAACCAAGCTTGCAATTCAAGAATAAAGAACGTATTCATTTTTGTAAATTAAATAAATAAATCAATATATATTTTTTTAATAGAGTCCACCAATAGTTTTTAAATAAAGTTCACAAAACGAGCAAGCAGTAATATATAAATTAATTTTTAATATAAAAAACAAGTTAGAATTTATGAAAATATTAAATTCTTACAAACTGAAAAATAAATAATTCTCAATACATTCCTTAGTCAAAATTGTTGATAATTTATTTTATTTAGCTCTTAAAATTTTGTAAATTTAAAATCAAATAATATTATTGAACCAAAACTCGTGCACAAGGTAGTCCAGATTAAAACGAGTTCAATGTTTAAGAGTAGTTGAATTGAATTGAATTTCATAAGGACTATGGAAATATACCATAATAAATAACGATTTGATCGCAGACTTTCCGAGCAAATTATTGTGCAAGGTACAACATTACGTACAATGTCTAATTCGTATTTATTTCTACCGATAAGTCATTTATTATAAATTCTCCACGGGTGATGTAATAAATTTTTGTAAAAGTACAATACATCGTATGAATTATTATTTTTCGTACATAATTTTTAAAATAATTATTACATTGTATATTGTTATAATATTAATAAACGAGTAAAAATGGAAATTGTTCTAACAATGTTTGTAATGTAACTTATTTTTATTAATTTGTTTGGCTAAAATTTAATTTTTGTTGTTAATATATTGTTTTTTCTTTTCAGGTCAATAAATTATAATAATTATTACATAAATGTAAAATATAAAAATTATGGTCAATAAATAATAAAAAATTCTAAAAAGTAAAATAAACATAAATTGTAAAACCTAGGAATAAAAAATAAAGCAGACACCAGTTTTAACAATTTTTTTGTACCCACGAATATTAGAAATAGGATTAAAGAATACATATTTTATTTTTAAGTGAAGTAAGCTAAACACACCTTCTTAACTGGTGGTTAAGTAAAACCGTAAAGCTTCCTGCTTTCTTAAATATTAATAAACAAGTACAAATGGAAATTGTTCTAATAATATTTGTAATGTAACTAATAGGTCGATAGCCAGATTGTTATTTTAATTAATTTGTTTGGTCAAAATTTAATTTTTCTTGTTTAAATATAAATTGTATATAATATATTGTATCTTCTTTTCAGGCCAATAAATTATAATAATTGTTACTTAAATGTAAAATATAAAAATTATGGCCTATATATAAATAATTTTTAAAAAAAATCAAAAAAAACAAAACTTTTTTTGTACCCACGAATATTGGAAATAGAATTAAAGAATGTATATTTTGTTTTTAAGTTAAGTAAGCTAATCATACATTAACTGGTGGTTAAGTTCCATGAAAACCGTAAAGTTTTCCTGCTTTCTTCCTTATTTAAATATAAAATCGAAAATATATAAATATAGAAGCAAATGTTTAAACAACAAGTAAATTAAAGAACAAAAAAAAGTTTATTGTAAAATATATCTGCTTCTAACAATTAAATAGACTCCAAACAATATACAATAATTATTAACAAAATCGAGAAATTTATAAAATATTTAAGAAAACGATTATCTTTTGATGTTTTTTTATTAATTAAATTTATAATTTGCTATCTGCCACATATTGGAAACCATACAATTTTGTTTAACAACAAGATAAGATAGAAAAGAATTACAGTGAGATAAATAATTTTTCAATTTGCAAAAAACAGAATAATATTTTTAACCAAAATGATTATCACTATAATTTTATTATAAAATAAGGATTTAAAATCAAGTTATAAAAACAATATAAATAGCCACAGTATAAATAGTTATAAACTTCTTGTAGTTGAAGTTATTTAAAAGTAAAATTTTTAATATTAGTGAATGTATCATGAGATATTTTTTTTTGTTATTGATTATAAAAAAGTGATACATTCATGAAAAAAAACAATGCAGAAAATCCCGTATAATACAATACGTTACCGTAAGAAATGCAATATTTTGGTGTCATGTTATTTTTATTAATTAAATTTATTATTTGCTATCTGCCACATATTGGAAACCATAAATATTTTTTTTAACAACAAGATAAAGAAAAGAATTACAGTGAAATAAATAATTTTTCAATTACCAAACAACAGAATATTAATATTAACAAAAATGATTATCACTATAATTTTATTATAAAATAAGAATTTAAAATCAAGTTATAAAAATAGCTATAGTATAAATAGTTATGGACTTCTTGTATTTGAAGTTATTTAAAAGTAAAATTTTGAATATTAGTGAATTAGACTTTTGTTGTTTATTGAGTAAAAAGTGATGCATTTACGAAAGGAAACTATGCAGAAAATCTCGTATAATACAATACGTTACCGCAAGAAATGTAATATTTTGGTGTCATGTTTTTTATTAATTAAATTTATTATTTGCTATCTGCCACAAATTGGAAACTTATATAAAAATATTTTTAACAACAAGATAAGAAAGAAAAAAATTACAATGAGATAAATAATTTTTCAATTTATAAATAACAGAATATTAATTTTAACAAAAATGATTATCACTATAATTTTATTATAAAATATAGATTTAAAATCAAGTTACAAAAATAGCTACAGTATAAATAGTTATAGACTTCTTGTAGTTGTAGTAATTTAATAGTAAACTTTTGAATATTAGTGAATTAGACTTATATTTTTGTTGTTTATTGAGTATAAAAAGTAATACATTCATGAAAGGAAACTATGCAAAAATTAATACAATACGTTATCGCAAGAAATGTAATATTTTGGTGTCACGTCATTAATTCTTAACTACACTTAAATAATATAAATATTGTTATAAATATAAGTAAAAAACAATCTTCTTTAACTTATTTACTTAGTAAAGTATTATCACTTGTAAACAAATATTGATCAATTAAAAGATAAATAATAAATCGAAGTCAATAAGAGTAAATATTTAATAAATAAAAATACAAATAAACTTGATTTAGTAAAGTGCAAAATATATAATTCCATTAGATATGAAAACTTCGATCAGACAATTATATGTATATACAAATATACAAAAAAAAACATTATTATTTTACAAAATAAAATATTTATATTATTTAAAAATTTATAATAATTAATTAATAATATTTATTAGATCTACGGTCAATAGCCCAGAAAAAATATAAAATAAAAAAATTATTTATTTTATTTTTCAACGTTTTTAAATGCCTATCGATTCTACAAAAAACACTACCCAGAAAGAATTTCTTACAGGTTTAGGAATAAATGGTTGTCCAATGAAGCTAAATCTGGCAAGAATGATGAACATTCATCATTCTTGCAATTCATACTTCAATTCGTAGATTTTTTGCAAAAATTTGGTCAAAACACTCTTGTGTCTCCCTATGCTATCAGCTATTTCGCGCACTTTTACTCGTCGGTCTTCAATACCAAATCATGGGCATTTTTAATGATTTCTGAAGATGTTGCAGTCTTTTTAAAGAAGTTAAAATTCTAAAATCTATCTATGGACAGTTGGATATGAAGAAACAGATTATTGTAATACATGTACCATTTTGGTATGCCATCAAACTTTATTTCTGTTGCCAATAAACCTTACAAAACAAAGAATTTTATTTCAGAACGATATTCGTGTTATTTCATCATAAAAATCTGCACACACATGTACTTGAAACAGGTAATACATTACCAAAGATTATTATTTCTGTTGCCAATAAACCTTACAAAACAAAAAATTGTATCACAGAACGATACTCGAGTTATTCCATCTTAGAAATCTGCAAACACATCTATTTTAAACGGCTGATAAAAAAGATTAAAATAAAAATATATTATAATATATAGAAATAGCAGAGAAATTTTTTGTTTATTTCTGTATTATATGTATCATTTTTAAACCGCCCTTTGTAACAATTTTTTTTTTTATCATTATTATAATTATATAAATATATTTTATTTGTTTATATTTGACTGTTACAAATAAATTTATAATAATTAGTTGGAGATCAGAATATTAGGAACCTCTACTTGATAATTCACTTTCATTACTGAATATGATTTACAAATTTTGAAAGGGCTCTAAAATATTAATTGCCCTGGGACACATATTTTCTCTGAAATTTTATATTTGTTGGACTTTTTAAAGAAAAGTTATTATTATATAGAAACAATAATAATTACGTATATTTTGCAAAAATAAATAAAGAAAAATAATAAAATAAATCTTTCCATCCCATAAAATATTTTTTATAAATTATTTGTATAACAGTGCTAAGTTATGGCCAATAAATTTGTTAAAATAAATATTTAAAAAAATAAAAATTATAAACTAATCTAAATTTAAAGTTTCAGCCAAGTAACAAAACGCAATTATAGATTTTAAATGAAGTAGAATCTTCGTCAAGATTTCGTGATTGTTAAAAAATGTTAAAAAAAATAAGTGGAAGGAAATTTACGTTAAACATTAAGGAATTTTTATAGTTATTATTATATTCTTAAAGTTTATAAATTAATTCCAAATTTACATTTAATCGTAAAATATTTTTATATTGAATATTTTGTATTTTCTCAGTATTAGCAAATTGAAAAGGTATTATTAACATTAATGGAATTTTTATAGTTCTTATTATATTCTTAAAGTTTATTAATTAATTCGAAATTTACATTTAATTGTAAAATATTTTTATATTGAATATTTAATGTCCTTAGTATTAGAAAATAGAAAAAGTATTACTAACATTAAGTACCGCGTGCTGGAATTTGTATAGTTCTTATTATATTATTAAAGTTTATTAATTAATTCCAAATTTAGATTTAATCGTAAAATATTTTTATTTTGAATATTTTGTATGTCCTTAGTATTAGAAAATGGAAAAAGTATTACTAACATTAAGTACCGCGTGCTGGAATTTGTATAGTTCTTATTATATTCTTAAAGATTATTAATAAATTCCAAATTTAAATTTAAACATAAAATATTTTTATATTTAATATTGTTTATGTCCTTAGTATTAGCAAATGGAAAAGGTATTATTTACACTAAGTAATTCGTGGTGGAATTTATATAGTTCTTATTATATTATTAAAGTTTATTAATTAATTCCAAATTTAGATTTAATCGTAAAATATTTTTATATTGAAAATTTTGTTTGTCCTTAGTATTAGTAAATGGAAGAGGTATTATTTTTACGGTGTAATTTGTTGATTATTGATCGTAACGTTACGTAAATTCGGCGAAGAATGAATGATGTTCCTATCAATTGCACAGCAATTTGTTTACTTTGTATCACCGCTGCTCTTTAATTTATTTATTTACTTGTTTGCCAGTTAATAGGTATCAATCGGCCTCAAAATGAATGGCGTGCGAATTAACGTGCGAAAAGGTGGGGAGACATTGTTGGGTAGGCTCAGACACATTCGTGAGTACACATATAAACACAGACATACTTAGAGTGAGAATAGTAGTGGATTTTTGTCAGTGACCAAGCACATGGTTTTCGACTTGGAAAAAGTTCGTATAGTCTGAAGGCGGCTATCGAAGGTGTGCGTTGTGTCAGTACTAGTTTTGCGTGTCCTCTACAGACGGAATCGATCTCCCCCAAAAAGAAGAAAAAGCAAATAAAACACATCCCTTCTTACTTGGACAGAGAGCATTCTTTTCGATCACCATCGCTATTAAAGCCCAACAAAATCTGGATTTTTTTATCACAGATTTCGACAATTAAAAAAAAAACAAGTCTAGGCAATAAAGCGAAAACGAAAAGAATCACCAATCCGAAATAAAGGTACGTTTCAACCGCTCAATCTACATTGATGATTTTAATTGAATCAACAAACGCATTCTACGAATTGTTCATTTATTATTCGCGCGTTCGCAAAATTTCTTTCGCTCATTTTTTATCAATCAAACGATTTTTCGATTTTTACTGCAAATCCTAAAATTTATTCAAATATTTTTTCTAATATCTCTCAGTTTAAAATATATTTAAAACGTGATTACAAATATGGCTTATTACGCAAATCTCAACTAATCGATTTTAAATTAGATTTTTATAATTAATATTAATATTATTTATATAAAATATTAAAAATAATTTATTTTAAAATAGATTATTAAACTCGTTTCGTGCTACAGCATGCGAAAAATTAGCGAAAAAAGGATTGGGTTTACATAAAAACAAATCTGTGTGCACATTTGGGAAAGTCCAAACCAGTTGTTTACGAGTCCCTTACCTTAAGAACCGCTCTCGCGGACCAGACTGTCCAATGCCATAGCTTAAAATATAATATTAGAATATTAAAAACTTCTGCTTTTAAAACAAATATTTAAACTAATATTTATTAAAAAAAAATATAATATATCAAGACCGGAAAATATGGATTATGAACGATTCCCAGTAGATAATTATAGCTTGCTTCTCAGAGTAGTTGACTTATTTTCTGAAAATACCTATTCTTGCGTTTAACGATAACTGAGCGAAATCGTAACAAGACCGGATTTTTGCCGCAATCTGCATTAAACAGATAAAAAACACAAGTGCGGAAGTTCGCGCTGTGGAAAGTTTTTCGCTCGCATTGAAAATCTGGTCGCAGCTACTTGGGACGAAAGGGCGCTAGTCATAAATCTTATCCTGACACAAAAAGTAAGTTTGACAATTAAAATTGACACATTTTCTTCTGTCATTTTGCATATTTTAAAGCTGTTTGTTTATCGCGGTTCGGGTTTTGGGATAAGTACTGTTGACCTTCCGGGAAATGAATGCTCTAACTTAGTGAAAACGTTTAAATAAATCACTCATCCGAATTGTCTCTGGAACATATGTTATTAAATTGCGGTCAAGCTCAAAACACCTTTTGTAGACATAAAATTTATAAAAAAAAATTTTAATTACCAAGCTAATTCTTATCAATATAATTTAGTTTTGGACGGAAATTGTATTACCAGAAGTTTTATTTATCAAATATTTATGTAATTGGTAAATATTTTTGTTATTTATTCCAATTAAAATGCTTTAAAAAAAATATAAATTAACAAATTTTACATAATTTTGACATTAATTACAATATTTATTTTCACATTTAACTACAAACTTTAAGTCTACAACATTTATCTTTTTATATTGATAAGTAAATTATTATAATAGGTTCGTCATTGTAATTATCGATGATTAACTTTCATAAAGATTAATAACATTATTAATACAATGAATGGAACAAATATTGAAGCTATTTTAAATAAATGTCAGATATTTCAGTTGGTATAACTGTTGCATACAAATAAACAAAAAATGACAAGTCAACTTAAAAAAAAAATATTTTTATTTGTCAATAATATCAGTTTAAATTGAAATATTATAAATATGCAAAAATCTTAATTCAAATATATAAAAACAATTAATTTATATATTTATTTTAATTTAAGAAAATAATAATTTTCCATAACAGTTAACCTTCAAATTATGACAGTTGACATTTTAATAATCTAATATTAAAGCGGTTTTTGACTTCACTTACAATGATATATTATTAATAGGTATATATTTCAGTTGGTGCGACTGTTGGATACAAATAAACAAAAAATGACAGGCCGCCTTTAAAAAACAAAAACAAAAAACATTTTTTATTTGTCAATAATAACAGCTTAAATTGAAATATTGGAAATATGCAAAAATCGTAATTCAAATATATATAAACAATTAATTTTTATATTTATTTTAATTAAATAATAATAATTTTCCATTACAGTTAACCTTCAAATTATGACAGTTGACATTTTAATTGTCTAATATTAAAGTGGTTTTTGACTTCACTTATAATGATATATTATTAATAGGTTAATAACACTTCAAGGATACAATAATAAGTAATTTTATAATTGTTTAAAAGTTATCTTGTTTCCTAGACATCTTTTATTTAAAAAAAAATGTTCAATCCTAATTCCATTTTTTTAAACCTAATTGATAACCTTGCGTATTGCAAATTATAAAATGATAAATATAATATCCATTAATAAATAATATATTGGTGTACTTTATAAACTAATTAAACTAACTAAGAGCATATCCGTGTCCGCTTTTTGTGAATCATCCTACTAAAAAAATCGAATGACTAATATGCTGTGACAATGATTTATTTCATTTTTTTAACTAAGAAAGGCAACAGCCGAAACGGAAAAATAGAACACCTATTCGGTCATTAACTTTTATTACCTTAAATAACGTTAAACAATGACTACTTCTTTAATTATTTTAAAAAAATACGTTATTTTTTTAAACAGATATTCACAATCAACTAATGATGAAATATTTCTTGTAAATGATAAAAATAATTCATATTTGTCACGCAAGAATTTATTAATTTTATATCACTATAACTGTATTTATATTTAATTTAAAAACTAACTTTTAGTAAATAGTGAAGCCTAACTGAGTATTTACACTCACGTTTTAGCAGTGCACGTGCTAATATAAATATTAATTTTCAATTATTAATTTAATTACGTCTCTAATATTACGTTTTTATTTTTGTCTTTAATGTTGTTATGATAATGAGATTTATAGATTTTCATTACATAAACATAACCTTTAAGCAGATGATTATTTATCTTTTTAATATATTAAGAAGCAACGCATTTATTTCGCAATCACCGTACAACGAATATTTTATTATCAAAAATAAAGTTAAGCAACTTACGAGAATGAAAATATTTATGTAGGTGACCTATACAAAAAATAATGTTCTTATATAAAAAAATATCTATTTTAAAATGTTCAAAGGTTAAAATTAATAAAGATTTTTATCAATTGTAAAAATGAATGTTGGTAGTACTAATAAAAAAAATGATTTATTTATCAATGAAAGTTGGCAGTAAATATTTTATGTGAACTTAAGTATTATTACAAATGTCCTTATAATATAATTATTTAATCGCAAAATATTGAATTTGTGTTGATATTAACAAGAAATAATGTAACTGATATAATGTTGCCTCATTAAAATTCTATGCAACATCTACTAAATATTTCCGGTACATAAAGCATACAACTTGACAGTGGCCGTTGTAAAAATCGGTGCGAAGCCAAAACGGAAAGAAAAACAGTAGTTTTTTGCTTTCACTTGCACGCGTGTTTGTTTACGTAATTAAACTCAAACTTACATACACTTTATGTAAACCGCGAAAACAAAAACGATTCGAACACTTTTTTCTTGTAAATTTTGTAAACACTTTGCTCGCTTAGCATTGTTTTCCATGAAATTCCGATTCGATAAGGATGATATAATGCGGTATTTATTTTCATTTTTTTTTATACATTGTTTTATTGGACGGTATTTAATTGATAAGTCGGAGCAATTTGGAGTGACAGGAAAAATCCAGTAGGAGAGAAATCTGATGACCTGATAAGATGACAGCGGCAATCTGTGATCAGATTAGACGAGGCGACATTGTTTTGTTTTTCTTTTAATTTATTATATTGGTATTATGTTATTAATTACATATCGCTCGATTATTATTTTTTTTTGTTATTGTTGTTGTGAGATGATAAGCAGATGATTCGCACTTTTCGTGCAGTGGAAATTTTCATTAACGGATTACGTAACGCGCGCGAGAAATTGAAAATAGTGGAAACGTTGAGGACTTAAAACATGCACACACGTTTCGCATGTAATCTGATACGTACATTTCATTTCGTCGGATAACGTTGATGATACCGACGCGTGCCTTTCTAATTGAATAACTCAATTGACATAATGAAGTTTACACGTTCTTAGTTTTTATTTTATTGGCGGTTGGCAACTTCGCTTAGGACAATTTCAAACTAGAAACCGAAGCAGTTTCTTGGTAATGAGAATCATCCAATAGTTTAAACGCTCTAAATTGGATAATTCCATAATTAGCGTTTAAGAAACGCTGCAGATGGATTCGTTTCCTTCTCTTTTTTTTTTGTCTATTAATGGATTTTTGTAAAACGCGACTAGGAAATGTTGCGATCTCGAGTTCTCTATCGTTGCCAGCGCGTTCCAAATACACGAAACTAATTTTACGGTGACCCAAAATTTCCGCCGAAAGAAACTCTTATATTTTCATTTTATTTATGTTTTGTCTCATTTCTGCTACCATTCTTAATAAGTAATAAGCTAAAAAAGAAACCGCTAGCAAAATTGACATATCGTTTAACTGTTTATTTACAATCCATTCGTTTGTTTTGCTGCGCTGTTTCTTCCGCACATTATTATTTAAACATGAACTTGAATAACTAATCTTTCCGAATACATTATTCATTTGCGTTAATTTCCGAATTGATTTTAGCATTAAGATAAATCATAGTATAAAATAGTTAAAAAACTAAGATAATAATCTTTTTTTTATATAAATAAATTGCTGTAATAGATTCGTCATTGGAATAATTCTTTATAATTATCGATGATTGTGTTTCGATGAAGTAATAAATCTCTGCAAATGCATTATTAATATTTTATTTAACAATTCGATATTGTTTTTAAAATATTTATCATTTTGAAAAGAAAGTTAAGGTTGAGCAAAATATTAAACAAAAAAACATTTAGATTTTAAATAGTTTTTAACCTACTGTTTACATTGAATTAGATTTATCGTAAAAACCTTCGAATCGTCCTTAATTCTGAAGTTATATACCGTTTAACCAATAAAATGTTATATTACCTACTTATAACTTTTGCACTTCTCGTATATTCTCGTACTTGTCTTAAGATGACGTACATGTTACTAGGAAAGTCACAAACTTTGCATTGTTATTAAGCCAAAATAACCGACATAGAAAGTAAACATAAAAAACATTTATGAATTACTTGTGTTCAAACAATCTACATTCTATTAATTATGAAAGTGAGTGTCTTAATTATTTTTTTATTATTTAAAAGTAACAACAATAACGTATGCGGTAATTGTAATTTCTTGTTAAATTCAATACTTTCTGGATTTGCTAAATTTCATAGAAAGAAACAAATAAAATTTCCGTGCGGTCAAATAAAACTCATATATTATTATTATCATTATCAGTTTGACGCAGGTTTCCAGTTCTTATTGCATATATTTTCTAAAACCCGAAAAGAAAGTGTTCAGATACTGACAATCTTATAATCATCTTTAAATAGATTTAAAATTAGCTCTTTCATTACTTTCGCAACTTTCATTACAAATACTACGATATTATCTCTCTATTAAATTGTTATTATTTACATATAATAATAGTTTTCGATTTATAGTATAGATTTAATATTTGCAATTTTAGTAAATGATAAAAAAAAAATTTATTCAAATTATATATTTCGATTTACCCATTACCAATAGCAATAGCAATATTCGCATTTTACTTTAAAATAATTCTTGAAACTTTTGATAAAAATGAGATTTACTTGCATATTATAAAATATAAAAAATAATAAACTTTTACTTTTTGCTTACTGTAGTTTTAATATTATAGATACTAAATAATAGTAACATTTTCTACTAAATAATATACTAAAATCAAAGCTGTTATTTGCAAACTTTGTACTACAACTATATTCAATTACATTTCAATAGATTAATATTCAAATGTATTCGCTATACAATATTAAAGTTTTTATAATAGATTCTGCTGATAATTAGTAATCGTGAGTAATATATATACAATACGAAAGATTCTCAATGGTGTCTCCGTCTTTGAAAGTAATTATTTATGAATCACTATGTGTAGTGCAACTTTCGCTTTGGATTAGTAAAGGTTTAAGGTTGTTTAGAGCCTAACGTTCAAATAATTAATTCTATGACACCTTTAAGTTTAACTTAAGTGAAATAATTTTCAACTTTCCACTTTAAAACGAGCTTATAATTTAGTTAAGTATTTTATGATGAATTCTGCTCAATCCCACTTTTGAACTCTGTCGTGCCAATAACAATGGCTTCTGTTAAATGCTTTTGAAATTTAATAAAAATGATTGCCAAAAATAGTAAATATTCACCAAATTTAGTAAATGTCCACTAAATATCCAAATAATTTAACGATAGAATTTTCAAGTATAGTTAGTTTTACACATTTGGAATAATAGGTAATATGTTATGAATCACCATGTAGAAAGTTGCACTAAGCTTTGGATTAGTAAAGGTTCAAATAATTAATTCTATAACACTTTTAAGTTTAACTTAAGTGAATTGAGTTTCAAATTTTCACTTTAAAACGAGCTTATAATTTAATTAAGTATTTTATTATGAATTCTGCTCAATCCCACTTTTGGACTGTGTCGTGTCAATAACAATGTTAAATTCTTTTTAAATTTAATAAAGAGGGCGACTCATAGCCGAATGGTTAGAGTCGCCCGCTCACGATCTTGTGAGTACGGGTTCGATTCCCAGCCAAGCCAGGCCCTTTGGTCCAAAAAATGTTGTGATGGTTGCAAATATATCATCAAAAATGGTAAAACTTCCATTGGGAAAGTTTATCTATAAATAAAAATGTCAACCGCCACCAGATTTACTTAATGTTCAACTCGAATAGATTGTAAATAAAAATATAAGACAAAAAAAAAATAATAAAAATGATTGCCAAAAATAGTAAATATTCACCAAACTTAGTAAATGTCCAATAAATATCCAAATAATTTGACGACAGAATTTTCAAGTAAAGTTAGTTTTATATTTTTGGCATAATAGGTCAGTAATATCAAGATATAAGAATTATATTAATATTCCGTTTATGTAACGAATATTAATAATTACATCATTTATTCGCCCAATAAAAATACAAGGAAAATAAATGTAACTCTGAAAAACACAAATAATTAAAAAAATCTATATATAAAAAACCAAAAATTAATTAAATATAATAAATATACCTGGCGAATAATTTATTATGAATATTCTTTTTTCAAAATATGTATTTTAATGATTAGACACGTGTAGTAAAATAAGGTTTGCGGTTAAAAAAAAAATAACGATAATATACATTGACTTCCTTCTAACGAAACTTCTATTTGACGTAATAAATACTTAGTTAAATTTCGTTTTCATTACCTCATAGACGAGTATTTCGAAATATTCCGTATAGTTTCCGACATAAATGCTTTCTTTTAGCAAACAATATGATACAATAGAAAAGTGTCACTAATTAGAAAAATTGATTTAATATTAGGTTGTTTTTTCTATTGTATATTTTTTCTTAAAAATGCTTCATAAATCTAATTTAATCGAAGCGAAAGGAAAAAAAATATTTGTTAATTATTTTACCTTCTTCAAGACAATCTTTGAACAAAATTCACTGTGCATCCCAAAAAACTTGCACCATGACCTTGTGATTTCTTCATATTTTGTTGTAGTATTATCACCATGAACACAACAATTGTAAACTACTTTACTTACTTCTATATAATATACAGAAAATTCAACAAAACTTTGAAACTATTCTCTTTGAAACGTCAGTTACTGCCATATTTTTTGTGTATAAGTAAATATTTAAAAGATATTACAGATATCTACATTATCGTTCGAATTCGATCTTTTTTTCTCCAGCACGGGATTACATAGCCATACCAACTGTCTTAAACGAGACGTATACCCTAGTATCACGCTGTTGTGAGTATGTTAAAACATTTTAAACGGTTCTATGAAAAAAAACACGGAATATGTCAAAACTGAACAAGAAAATAAAGATCAGTGTACAAAATAGAACATTGAAAAATAAAGACAAAAAGATTTTTATATAATTAATACAAAATGCATACCCAAAGGAGTAAATGTTCACCAACTATTATAGTCGACACTAACAAATAAAGCACAAATAGCACATGACAATGCTGCCAAAATAAATATATAATTTGACAAAAAAAAATTAATTCGCATCACCCCAAATGCTTCCGATTGCATGCAGCCATTGCAGTAATCACAGTACCACTACAAAAAAAAAGTTTCCGAAATTTGTAAATGTTCACCAACTATTAACGCTAACAATAAACCACGAATTTCACATGACAATGCTGCCAAAATAAATATTTAATTCGACAAAAAAAACTATTATATTCATCATCCCCAAATGCTTCCGATTGGATGCAGCAATTTAATCATAGTACCACTACAAAAAAAGTTTGAGAAATTAGTAAATGTTCACCAAATTTTATTAAATGTTCACAAACTTTTATGGTCGACACTAACAAATAAACCACAAATAGCACATGACAATGCTGCCAAAATAAATATATAATTTGACAAAAAAAAAATTAATTTGCATCATCCAAAATGCTTCTAATTGGATGCAGCCATTTAATCATAGTACCACTACAAAAAAAAGTTTCCGAAATTTGTAAATGTTCACCAACTATTAACGCTAACAATAAACCACGAATTTCACATGAGAATGCTGCCAAAATAAATATTTAGTTTGACAAAATAACAACTATTATTTCGCACCGCCCCCAAATGCTTCCAATTGGATGCAGCCTTTTAACCATAGTACCACTACAAAAAAATCCCAAATTAATAAATATTTACCAAATTTTCAACCACATTAGTTACAACCAAACTCCAATAACTTAAAGCAAATTAATGTATATAAAAATATATATTTTTGTTAATTTAAATATATTTTTAAAATACATTGAAAACCGTAATTAATCCGTAACTAACAATATATAAAAATAATAAAATTATTTGAAATGCTTGAATCGTAAATGAATGATGTGTCGAAACAAGCTATAATATTATAAAGTCAATAACGATTGCAAAATGTCAATACAAAACAAATGTTACGAGTTAATAAATGGAAGCGCAGATGCTCGGAGATGAAATAAAAAGCAACAGTTTTTGGCAAAGCTTAATGTGTTTTCTATGCAAATAGCACTATTTCTTTTTGTTACTTAACCTTAGAATTCAAATGGAGTTTGGGTTTGTCGGCCTTCCTTGGGCTAATTTTAGTATTGTGTTAGGTCACTGTGGCGACATGCAAGCAAGCGAAAAACTCACTCTGTCGCACTCGCAGAACTTACCGGTACGCAAATACCAATTTTGATTCTATGACACAAGCCTCCATCCAAAACGGGAATCCATTTGGCATTGTCTCAAAACATCCTAGAGATCCTTGGCTCCCCGTACTCGAAGCACAAAAAGCCAATGAACTAAACATCGGCCAAATAAAATGCACCAAATCTTCTTAAAACCATTTTCTGGATATCGTTGATGATAACTCTTTTTTTTATAGTATCCACTCGAATGTAAGTAACGCAGATTTCTATCTATTAGAGAAATTCGTAAGATTAAAAACGGAAAAAAAAAACGCGATAGTAGTCCTCAGTTTCTATCAAGCGATTTATTTAAGTGTTCCTATTCATCAGCATCGGTCGAGGTAAACAAAATTTTTAATTACACACAAAAGAAAACAACAGTTAGAACATGCAATTATTATTTTGATAAACGCGTTACAATTGGGGCACGATTTTTTTTTCTGTGTTGTTATTACGTTTTTTGGCACACAGTCGAAAATAAACCCGAAGTGAATCTCGGTGCGAACGTAAATTGAACGCGTGCCCAATGGATTTAATCAAATAGCAATGACCCAGAAAGTAATGTAAAACAAAGCAAAACAAAATAAAAAAATACAACATTGCATTGTGTTGTCTTCGACAACGTAACAGAAAAACAACAACGTTATTAGTGGATATAATTAAAAATATATTATTCGATTTTAATTGACGAAGATTACCTACGATTATCTCTTTTTATTGTCGAAATTTTCCATAAAACTTATCTAACAAAGTGTAAACAACAGGGTTTTTTTTTCTTTCTTTACTTGTTATTGTACGCGAATTCCTGTAATATTTATTAAATCCAAGGCTTTTTCAAAACACAGCAAAATTGTATTCTTCCATGTTTGATATTTATTAATATAAATGCAAGCTGTTTATTTGTGATCTTTTTTAAGTTCAAATTAAAAACCCAATAAAAAATTAACTTACTTTAAGCATGTAGTTCCTAATAGGACAAGTTGCATTTATTATTTTACTATAACACAATTTATGTATTGTATTTTTAACTTTTAGATTAATTATAAACTTGTCTCAATTATTATCATTGGAATTAGCAGATAACTGATAATATTTTTGATATATTTTTTTTGTTCTACATAGCATAATTTTCGCAAATTGTAATTCTCATCATTATATTTGACATTAAGATTCATTATTATCCTTTCTCGGCAATCTTCAAACACATTGCATCAATTGTAATGTGGCCATCTCCACGAATAAATCTAATCCTCGCATTTCTTATAATAGGAACAAATACTTTATGTGTAATTTGCTTCATTTCATTTAAATAAACGTGTGTAGTTCTAAGCAATTAAGTTGCAGTTATCCTTATATTATCTATATACGAACTCCTCACATCAGATATTAGCCTCTAAATCGAAAAACTTTACTGTAATGGTGAAAACTTTAAAATTTTATTATTGACAAAATAGCTATCAATATCGAAAATAATTACCTCGAAACGCCAATATTCTTGACTATTTATATAAAATCACTTAATATATCCGGATAAACCTTTTTTTTAATGCAATTCGCTGTAAAACTGAAAAAAGCAAACATAACACATAAAACTAATTATTACCTCATACTTCATCAGTTACAAACAAGAGTATCGTCAGGGATATTGCAAAATCATTAACTGATAAATTGTCAAAATAGTTGTTAAAATTGATGCTACAAAACTGGCATCCTCCATTACCAAAAATGAATATACATAGAATATTACAATGATTTTCTTGTCTTCCATATGAGTACAACAAGAAATTATGTGAATCTAATAAATTAAAATGCTCTTTGTTCAAATAAAAAGAATCCAAGCTGCGAGTTCTACAAAGGCCTTCATGGCACCAACTAATAGCTAGCTAAAGTGTATCCGGAATTTACTTTTCATAACTAAGCTTATTTTGAACCAAAAAAACAACTATCCATACTAAATGAAAACATTACCATCTACCAGCAGAAATTTAACTAATCTTCCATATTCTGCAATCACCTTAACTTCCTCAACACTTTTTCCGCTTCGTCATTGAAATCTCAAACATTGTCTACAGAAATCTCAAATATTGTTTACAGCAAATATCTCAGATAAACATTTCTACGCACAGCAAATCTTAGCTGCAATCCAAAACTCATCTGGCATATGGTTCAGACTACATTGCTTATTGATGGGAAAAATTACCCTTAAAGCGAAGCAATGGTTTGATAAGTGTTATGGGGACTCTTCTCCGTCGAGACAAATGGTATAGAACATAAAATTGCATAAATTCAGATTTTTCCGTTGTTTTGAAAATTACAAAAGTAGCGTCGCTAAAACCACTGTAACTTGTGCACTAAATACCTGATTGCCATGAAATTTTGACAGGCATTATCTGGTGGTTGGTACCTACTATCTTCGATAGAGGCGCCATCTACATTTTATCCTACGAACTTATTGAGTGAGGTGTTATATCATCCTAGAAATCCAATCGAAACACCTATTTTAATAGTGGTTGGTGAATCTGTGCGACAGCAAAGTCTAAATGAAGTTTGGTGGAGGAAAGGAGAAGAAATAAATATACATAATTTAAATGCAACTGTGGACTTGTTACTTAAATTCTCTACGTATTTTGACTAAATCTTGATTAATTGTAGCATTCAGATAAGCGAAACATATCAGTGAACGAGATATTAAAAAAAAAAGCAAGTACATACGACCCGCGAATAGCTGGTTGGAAAATTCTGCACGAGGAAGATTATAAAGAATGTATAATTTTTACAGATTATATTAAAATTAAAGCGTTTTTTTTAACTTTTTCATATGACAAAACACCTAAGCATCATTAATATTGTATTCTAAGAAATATTATTCAAATAAATTATGAATAATTTTATACAATCGTGATAAGAAAATGTAAAAATAATTGTATTTGATACCCGAAGAACAATCGCAAGTCGGATCAAAATTAAATTTTTATTTTTTAAATATACACTAAAGATCACACTGAAATCAGTGTATTGATATTTTTTACTAGTACATTTAATATAAAAATCTCCACTGCTCCAATTAAAAGTTATTTACTGTAATTTATTATTTATAATAAACTCGATTATGTCTCCATTTATTTTTTAAAATTATTTATATAATAAGGCTCAGGTTACGGCATTTTTTTTGGTATGCAAATATTGAAAAAGTTAATAGAATTAACTCAGAATATTATAGAAACCTGTTGTATCAATTGAAAGGAAAAATCGTGAAAAAAAATATTTATGTAATATAATAATACGCAGTTTGAAATATTTTGAAAACGACACAAGGTTATGGCATATTTTTTTGGTATGCAAATCTTGAGAAAGGTAAAAAAAATAACTCAGAATATTATACAAACCTGTTGGATTAATTGGATAGACATTTTCTTGAAAAATAACATAGTTTTTTTTTTAATTTCACTTTCAAAACGTAAAAAAAAACTTTTTTTTTTATTACTGACAAATCAGTCAAATATTTATCACGTCTATATAATAATAGTACATATTTTTTTTAAATTACATAAATATATTTTTATTTGTTGAACCTTTCTAGACTTCAGAGTTGTAAAAAAAAATAACATGTGCTCATAATGTTTTGGACATTTATTGAGTACACTTAGAAACGCACTTTATCATAACGAAAAATATGCGTCGCAGTAATAATTTGAAAATCCACTGCGATTAATATTGTTTATTAAAGAATTTATTGCCTCGTTAAAATGTTATTTTGTGCCATTTGTTGGTTATAAAATAAAATAATTAAATTAGCGGAATGTTCCAATAAATATTATTTTTTTTATTTAGCATAATTACAAATTAAAAATGTAAAAAATACTGTGTGTGTAGATAATTAGCATCAATTTGATTGTTAGTGGAATGTCGTGCAATTTTTTTTAGTAATTATATTTTAATTTATACTTAATTATTGTTTTGCACACTCAAAGAAATTGTTTAAAATTAATTATAAAGTTAAAGCAGTGTCAATGACTTCAATTTATACAAATGTTTTTTTTACAAATTACAAATTTTAAAAATCAAATTTTACTAAAATATTCTACTTCTTATTACCTAAAATTGTATATTATAAATAAAAAAATAATGTAGAATACAAATTTATTCATTCGCGAGTCTTTATACAAAAAAAATCCTTTTTTTTAATCGTGTTGGGAAAATATATTTTATTTAAGAATTTTCAATTAACTAGGGCTTCAAAATTATTGAGATTTTCATTTATCAATAAAAACGTGAAAATTTTATGTGATTGTACTACTAACTAATAGAATCATAATTAAAAACAACCAATTAAATTTTAATAAAAGTTTAATACATTAACAAACATATACATTTTTTTTTTCATAAATAAAACTTATTATTTTATTCTAATTTTCGTACATTTTGCACCTGCAAAAGAAAAATCTCTTTCTGTTTCAATACTTCTGAGTTTCACTCGAGTTATCATATATTATTCATCACAACGATTTATTTTATAAGTTTTGTTAAATCTTCAATATTAAATGGTTCGCTAGAAATTGTTATTGATTTTTCTTCATTTGAAACATTTACTTCTTCAGTTTCACGCTCATAACGTCTCAGAACTCACGTTTTGTTAAAGCCTGAAATAAATTATAATCATCCTCATAAAAAGAGAATTGTGTAAAAATTAGAAAACATGAAAAATTTGTGCACCGCTCTTAAATATGTATAATTCATCTCATTTTAATTCTCTGCTTAAAGTAGTATTGTAAAATCTGCTTCTTCTATAGCTACTTTTATTTCATTTTCTTAATTTCGCGTTCATAACGTCTCAGAACTCAAGTTTTGTTAAAAACTGAGAATTGTGGAAAAATTGGAAAACATGAAAAATTTGTGCATCGCTCTTAAATATGTATAATTCATCTCATTTTAATTCTCTGCTTAAAGTAGTATTTTATGGGTAACATCATTAAGTATTGTAAAATCTGCTTATTCTACAGCTACTTTTATTTCATTTCCTTAATTTTAATATTGAATTCAATAATATTTTTTTCTATAGAAATTACCGGTATTTTATGTCAGAAATCATTAGTAGTTTTGGTAATCAATAAAACCGGTTAATCATTACCAGTAGTTGAATTTTTACAGGATTAAATCTAATTCATATCGCAAGATATTCAAATTGTACTGTTGATTATAAGAATTGTACGAAAGGAAAGATATTTTTTATATTATTTTTATAGAAAGAATTGTCTTATTTTACTATACATTCATGAAATTTACAGAATTTATAAATATGTACGAACCCCTAAATTTACGTGTAAACTAGATATATAATTTTTGCATTAATTTTTCTTCATTTGAAATATTTACTTCTTCAGTTTCGCGCTCATAACGTCTCAAAACTCAAGTTTTGTTGAAATAAATTATAATCATCCTCATAAAAAGAGAATTGTGTAAAAATTAGAAAACATGAAAAATTTGTGCATTGCTCTTAAATATGTATAATTCATCTCATTTTAATTCTCTGCTTAAAATAGTGTTTTATGCAGACTATTAGTAACGATAAATTTGTGGGTAACATCATTAAGTATTGCAAAATCTGCTACTTTTATTTCATTTCCTGAATTTCAATATTGAAATCAATAATATTTTTTCTATAGAAATTACCGGTATTTCTTGTCAGAAATCACTGGTAGTTTCGGTAGCCAATAAAACCGGTTAATCATTACCAGTAGTTGAATCTTTACAGGATTAAATCTAATTTGTATCGCAAGATATTCAATTTTTTAGTGTTTGATTTGTTGAAAGTTATTTTGTTATATTATTTTTATAAGAAGAATTGTCCTATTTTACTATACATTCATGAAATTTACAGAATTTATAAATATATACGAACCCATAAATTTACGTGTAAACTAGATAATTTTTGTATTGATTTTTCTTCATTTGAAACATTTACTTCTTCAGTTTCGCGCTCATAACGTCTCAGAACTGTAGATTTGTTGAAATAAATTATAATCATCCTCATAAAAAGAGAATTATGTAAAAATTAAAAAACATGAAAAATTTGTGCATTGCTCTTAAATTTGTATAATTCATCTCATTTTAATTATCTGCTTAAAGTAGTATTTCATGCAGACTATTAGTAACGATAAATTTATGGGTAACATCATTAAGTATTGTAAAATCTGCTACTTTTATTTCATTTCCTGAATTTCAATATTGAAATCAATAATATTTTTTCTATAGAAATTACCGGTATTTCTTGTCAGAAATCACTGGTAGTTTCGGTAGCCAATAAAACCGGTTAATCATTACAAGCAGTTGAATCTTTACAGGATTAAATCTAATTTGTATCGCAAAATATTCAATTTTTTACTGTTTGATTTGTTGAAAGTTATTTTGTTATATTATTTTTATAGGAAGAATTGTCCTATTTTACTATACATTCATGAAATTTACAGAATTTATAAATATATACGAACCCATAAATTTACGTGTAAACTAGATAATTTTTGTATTGATTTTTCTTCATTTGAAACATTTACTTCTTCAGTTTCGTGCTCATAACGTCTCAGAACTGAAGATTTGTTGAAATAAATTATAATCATCCTCATAAAAAGAGAATTATGGAAAAATTTAAAAACATGAAAAATTTGTGCATTGCTCTTAAATTTGTATAATTCATCTCATTTTAATTATCTGCTTAAAGTAGTATTTCATGCAGACTATTAGTAACGATAAATTTATGGGTAACGTCATTAAGTATTGTAAAATCTGCTACTTTTATTTCATTTCCTGAATTTCAATATTGAAATCAATAAAAAAAAATTCTATAGAAATTACCGGTATTTCTTGTCAGATTTCACTGGTAGTTTCGGTAGTCAATAAAACCGGTTAATCGTTACCAGTAGTTACGATTAAATCTAATTCATATCGCAAGATATTCAATTTTTTACTTTTGATTATAAGCATTGTACGAAAAGAAAGATATTTTTTTATATTATTTTTATAGGCATAATTGTTCTATTTTACTATACATTCATGAAATTTACAGAATTTATAAATATATAAGCGAATCCATAAATTTACGTGTAAACTAGATATATACAATTTGCATGGGTTTTGTATCTACAAATCTCGCGATGACCCAGATACGAAATATTTTTGAAACTAATAAATAGTTATCGGAAAACAATTGAAGGTTGATGCTACTTGTTTGTTTCTTTAAGTACGACATGCGTTCGTGAATGTTGAAGACAATTAAATGCCCAATTGATGCGCGCGTATTTACGTCGTTCACCGAATCAATTAAACGGGGAATTCGCTGTTAAATGCTTTTCAATTGTTGCTTAAATGCCGATAAATATAGAAGACGTCAGCAGCGCCAAACAATTGAATACTTTATTTTGTTTTCGCTAGGAAGCGATCTTCAATTGTCTAATAAATCCCAAACGATTTATCGATCAGCTCATCGGGAATTTTTATTTTTCTGTTTCTTTCTTTCTACATCTATTTAGGAGCCGTTGTTCTAAACTCAAGGCAAACAATTCACACCGACACACTTATTATTATTACATTACTTATGATTAAATACGCATTCTCTCGCTCTCTCATTTTTCAACCTTGCCGCTTATTGTGAATTCAACATTTAGCAATTGTGCAATTTAGCAGCTCAACAAACCGTGTAAAAAAAGGATATCTCATTCAGCGCCGCGATCCGCTGTTACACAACGATGCAAATTTGTGGAGGAAGAAAAAAATAGGAAGATATTGCGTTTTATTATTATTACCTGGCGGTTTGAGTACATTTTCCGCTAATGATTATTAATTACATTACTGATTTATCGATGGAAATCTCACTTGCGGTTTTACATTCATATAATATATTAATTTTAATTGCACTTTTGCTACATTACTTGTTATCTGTAAATGTATCAAATAAATGATTATTACTAAAATGGAAATATCGATGAACAATTAGACTGAAAACCTTCTAACAAATACAAATCCTAAAACATATTCTTTGTTGTATACCGAGCACATTTATTAGATGAGTAATACCTTTTGTCAATAATCTGAAATTAATACACAGTCATACTTCGATTAACGAATTACTTCGTTTTCAGAGGTAAACATACTAAGGCTAGTTAATATAAGTTGCTTTGTAAAGAAAATGAAAAACTCTTTTTCGCACAGATTTTTGTATTAAAAGTAAGTTTCATTTAAAAATCGCTTAACAACAACACTTCTTCAATTTTTCATTTTCAGTAAAAATAAATAAAACTTTTTCTTTTTAAATCGTATTCAGCATCTTCATTTTCTCTGGCCAGATTACTATTCAACTGAAAAAAAAATCAATATCAGGTAACTTCAATTGTAATTCCTTGGATTTCAGTAAATATATTATTTTTCAATGTCGTTTTTGGCTGAAACTTTTTTAATTCTGTCTTCATTTTTTGCCTACATTACTAAGAAATTTTGTAAATATTCAACTAAAAAAAAACATTCAATAAATATCTAACACCCTCTTCATAGCCATTTACGAAACTTATTAATTGGAAAATTTCATTTTTAATTCCTTGGATTTCAGTAAAAATAAATAAAACTAAAATGTTATTTAAGCATCTTTTTAATTCATTTTCAGCTGAAACTTCTTTAATTCTATCTTCATTTTCTCTGCCTACATTACTAAAAAGTTTTGTAAATATTCAACTGAAAAAAAAATCAATAAATAACATCGTCTTCATAGTCATTTTTGAAACTTCTTAATTGGATAACTTCATTTTTAATTCAATAGAAATAAATTTTAAAAAATCCATATTATTTTCAATCGTTTTCTGCAAAAATTTCTTTAATTCTATCTTCATTTTCTCTACCTACATTACTAATAAGTTTTATAAATATTCAACTAAAAAAAAAGCATCTTTTTCAATCTTTTTCTGCAGAAACTTCTTTAATTCTGTCTTCATTTTCTCTACCTACATTACTAATAAGTTTTATAAATATTCAACTGAACAAAAAATTAATAAATAAATATTCGAAACAATATTAATTGGATAACTTCATTTTTAATTCCTTTAATTTTAGTAAAAATAAATAAAACTTTTTCAATGTCATTTCAGCAACTTTTTCAATCGTTTTCGGCAGAAACTTCTTTAATTCTGTCTTCATTTTCTTTGCCTATAAAACTAAGAAACTATGTAAATATTCAACTGAAGAAAAAAAATCAATAAATAACATCCTCATTTTCGAAACTTATTAATTGGAAAATTTCATTTCTAATTCCTTAAATTTTAGTAAAAATAAATAAAACTATGTCATTTAAGCATCTTTTTCAATTTTTGCAAAAACTTCTTTAATTCTGTCTTCATTTTATCTGCCTACATTACTAAGAAGTTTTGTAAATATTCAACTAAAAAATCAATATCTAACATCCTCTTCATAGTCATTTTCGAAACGTATTAATTGGATAAATAAGCATCTTTTTAATTCATTTTTCAGCAGAAACTTCTTTAATTCTGTCTTCATTTTCTCTGCCTAGATTACTAATAAGTTTTGTAAATATTCAGCTGAAAAAGAAAACATTCAATAAATATATAATACCCTCTCCATAGTCATTTTCCAAACTTATTAATTCGATAATTTCATTTCTAATTCCATTGATGTTATTACAGTAAAAATAAATAAAACTTATTCAATGTCATTTAAGCATCTTTTTCAATCGTTTTCGTTAGAAACTCTTATTTTTTTCTGTCTACATTACTAGAAATTTTTAACATCCTCTTCATTCGAAACCTATTAATTGGATTACTTCATTTCTGATTGCTTGAATTTCGTTAAAAATAAATAAAACTTTTTCAATATTATTTATTTTTTGCCAGAAAATTCTTTAATTCTGTTCGTTTTCTCTGCCTATATTACTAAGAAGTTTTGTAAATATTCAAAAGTCATTCTTGATAATTTTATTTCTAATTCCTTTGATCTTATTTTCTTCTTCTAGTACAACTTCTGGCCAAATTTTGTTGGATGATTGTCGGGCCTTAAATTAAGTATTGTTTATGTTAAATAGAGCATGAAAGTGCGTACTTCGTTATATCAAAGCATTGATATTAACCGAGGTACGACTGTATTGTATTTTTTATATTTTATGTAATATATAAACATATATAATAAATATTAATTATTTAAAAAAATGTGTGAAAAAGTATTTTAAAATTATTCTTTATTGTATTTCAAGAAATTGCAATTCAAAAATTAAATTCATTGAAAAAGTAGAGTAGGACATCGATAAAAAAAAGATATAATATTAACATATTTATATTTTGATTATATAAATAATTTACCTTAATTTTAAACTTTTTTATAAAAATATATATTTAATCGATTTTGCAAGGACTGTTACAAACAGGACTAATCGAGGAACTAAATTCAGTAAACACGGTTCCGCCAATTCTTAGAATCAAAATTAAATTAAAAGACCTAAATTTAAAAATTTCTTAAATTAAAATTACTAGAGAATATTACATTTTAATTTACAAAAAATAGCAATGTTTATAGTCCCAAAATAATGAGTATAAATAGACATCTATTATATAATAATTTATTTATTTGATAAATTTAATTATCAGCTATAAAAAATAATATTAATAATTAACATATCTGAGTTAACAGTTGATTTTAAATCATTATGTAAAAATAATTATATTTTAGGTCCTTAAAAATAATAATGTCATAAATTGTATGTATTGGATAATTGCATAAAAATAATAAATTTATTCTAATTAAATACGCGTTTCTTTAAGTTTACATATTAAGTTTATTACGTAATTCGTTCAAAAATAGAGTCGAGAAATCAAAAACACAGTCATACTAAAAAAAAATAATACGAAATTGGTAACATCTGTAACAGCATTCACTTGTACGGGCTACATAAAATTGTTAACCTTCAATTGCAAACAACTCGGTGATGCAATAATTGTATCCTCCTCCTTTTTTATTTTTGCTATTTATTTAATTTTTTCGTGCTGACTCGTCAACTACTTTTTTTTGTATTATTTCTTCCACGATTTATTCTATGTGCGACTCGTTCTCTATTTCTCTCGCTCGTTTTCGTGTTAAACATCTTTCCGCATTGCAGTTTCACGAGCGGGCGGTTTCTAAAAATAAGACCTGGAGGTCTTCACCGTAAAAATAACCCGTAGCTGGATGCTGCGAAACTGGTGGTTCTATTTTCACGTAGTTTATTCATCTTCTTAATTTCTTGATATATATATATACTTTTTTTTAACTCATTTACGAATAATATTCAATGAACGAGAGCACTGTTTTGTTGTTGTCTTTAATCGCGTTCGGTGTAAATATTTGGCCAGACGGGAACACCTCAGATCCGAAAGTAAATATTATGGGAAATTACTTAGCAAACAGCGTGCGGACGAAATGCCGTGAATGGGTTTTCGTTATGTAATTCCAAGCTCTAGATTTGAATGGCCATGGAAAAACACTGTTGCTTAAACCGAGTTAATATTCTAACCATTATTAGATTAAGTTTTTTTTTGTTAATTATTATAGATTAACATCATTTTACATAATAATTATGTAGTTATTATTATTAACATAATAAACTAATCTACATTAACACAATATTTTTTGACATTTAATTTGTCAATAATGACAATCCATCTACCTTCATTTTCAGACGATAAAAACTCAACAAAATATAAGACATTTCAGTGTGCTCATTACAGTTTTAATAAAATTCAGTAATTATTTTAAACGGTGAAAAATATGTTAATAGATAATCGGAATATTTGAATAAATTAAGAGTCATATCAGCAGTTGGATTTTTTTTGCTGCAAGGTTGAAACCCATTGTTTATATTCCTCTAACCTTCAACTTTTGACAGTTGTTACCAATAAATTTATATATTTACAAAACAAAACTAACCTTGAAATATTTTTGGTTTTCCATCGTTGGTGACCCTGTTTATAAACTTCAAAAATTATTATTAAAGAACATTTATACTGATTTTAAAATAATCAAAACTAATGACTATTATTATAGATGAACCAAAATTATATTTTCAAATTGGTACTATTGTTTATAAACTAAATGTTGGTAATATTGATGACCAACTTGAAAACGAATTTTACACTAGGAAATTTATAAATTATCTTAAAATGTAATAATAGTTAATAATATTTTGCAATTTTTAGTTAACAATTTAATAATTGTATGTATATTTCGTAACTATTTGTCCTAAATGCTGCACGCATTGCATGTTTCATCATTCTCTCCAGTGGCTCTGAATGGTCCAGCACCTGTCGAAGGCCGCACTGCATGCTATAATGAAAACTAGGTGCATTAATGTGAAAGCAATAAATCTTTAGAGACTTGTATAATTCTTTCATAGTGGACATTTTTTATATCATTCTTTCAAAATGGAAAATTTCAATCGTCTGAGATTTTTTTCTTAATTCACAAGAATAAAATTTTAAATTAAAATATCCTCAAATTTAACTTTCTCTTTAATTTCCGTAGAATTTAATACATAAAGTATTTCTAAGACATTATCCAATCATTTGAAAATAATACAATTTGCTTTTGTGCTCTAATCTATATTTAAAATTCTACAGAAATCTGATATTTAAACTCCAGATGATTCAAATATATTGAACTTATGTAATAAGAAGCAGATAAAAACCAAATTTTCATAATTTAAAAAAATATTTTATATACTTTATTAATTTATTGTAATAACAATTTATTGGCCATGTAATGGAAAAAAAAAACCTGCAATTTTCAAAGTTTTTGACGTACGGCTATAAGGTGACAGTTGTCATTTTGCGACACAGTAAAAATGTCTGCCCTTTATTAATAATTATTTCATGTCATGTCTTATAGACTGTTATAAACAGATAATTTCTATCTATTCATTGTAAATCTATCTATTCATTGTAAACATTTCTAGTCTTTCATGTGATGATAATTTATATCAGTAAAAAACATATCATTTTTTGGTAAAGTTAGTAGAACTGTTAAAAAATAAATAGAAATTTCAAATTTGTCATTGCTTTACATTAACATATTTCCGATATTTTAAAATTATTTTTAGAAATATGAACATTTCGTTTCTTTCCTAGCTTCTCGCAGATGTTAAACTAGTAAAATATTCGACCTTTCGAAACGCATTTGGATGGATGCAGCATATTTCAAATAAAACTTCGCCCGAGAAACCCGATTCAGATATGCGAACGATTTAATTGTTGTTGTTGTTTTTTTTTTCAACATTTGCATAATGCTATTTTCCAAGGTCCGCGCTATTGAATAATTTCCATTATGTACAATATCGTATACACGACTCCAACACAAATTAACACTGAATTGTTTCCCGTAATTGTCAAAATTATATTTGTTTTTCATTTCATAATCATAAACATAACTTCACGCACCAGTGTGTTATTGTGGAAATACGAAGGAAAACCGTAGCAAAACAGAAAACCGCAATACTGTAGATCAATTTAATAAAGAAAAACGGTTTTCAGTATTGCTTTGTTTACTCCCGTTTATAATTATCTTTTGTAATTGCTGCGATTGTGTAATAATCATTTTCACGTATTCGAACAGGCACCATAAACATGTTAATTCTCCGGAATCCGAAGATGCATTTTGCATTTCTTTAAATCCCATTCCTCCTTCTATTTGAGCATTCGTAATTTGCACACAATGGCCACAATTGTCCGCTAATTAACTTCGATAATTGCCAATTTACTACTATCATCTTCTAATTAACTTTAACTTTTTATTAATTCATTTTTTTTGCTCTTGTATTTATTTTTAATACAAAATACGATATTTCCTCATCAGACCGAGGATAGCCAGTTTCAATCGCTCTTTGTCTATTCCACATATTCTATCTAATTCTACGGGATTTCGTAACGCCGCCGTACAAACTATAATTAAGATTTTGCATGTATTTATAAACGAGCACACATTCCGATCAAATTACGACACGATCTTTAATTATTCACATCAATATTACTTTTTATTTATTATTTTTATTTTATGTAATTGATTCTTTTTGTATATACATTAGTTAATATAAAACATGTACTTAATCAATGTGATTTAAAAATATAAATAATTAAAGTATTTCCCAATTAAGTCCAAATTAATTAATAATTGATATACACGCTAATAATAGGTTTTTCGCTTAAAAATATTGTATGACATTACACTTTTCTTTCTAATTACCAAAAACATTCCAATAGAGCAAAATTCAGCATAACAATAAGAAATTTCTGATGATTCCAAAATTTATTTAATTTAAACTATAGATAAGATAGTTTAAATTCAATAAATAAATTAGTTTTCAAATTGATTATACAATCATTTTAGTTATCTTTTAGTTGATTTATTTATAATAATATTTACAATTTAAAAACTTATGATTATTGAATTGAAAAGTAAGTTAAGTTTTAGGATTACAAATTTCTTTAAAATGACCTTAAGAAATAAAATTGCCGTGAAGTGATGAAAATACAATAAAACCTTAATCCGAACTATAGTGAAAGTTTACTAAATTTCAATTAAGCAAAATAAAAATAAATTCTAAAAAAAGGTTGGTTAGTACCAGGTAATCCTAAAAAAATATAGATTTGCGTGCCATCTATATGATATCCTACGAACTTATTGATTGAATGAGGAATTACAAGACTACAAGTTTGTCGGCGCATTGTGAATGAAACATGTACAAAATTAATATTTTTTATATAAGTCTTACAGACATTCAAGTCTCTAATTACCAAAAACATTCCAATAGAGCAAAATTCAGTATAACAATAAGAAATTTCTGATGATTCCAAAATTTATTTAATTTAAACTATAGATAAGATAGATAGTTTCAAATCGATTATACAATTATTTTAATTATTTTTCAGTTAATATATTAATAATAATATTTACAATTTTCAAAATTATGATTATTGAATTGAAAAGTAAGCTAAGTTTTAGGATTACAAATTTCTTTAAAATGACTTTAAGGAAATAAAATTGCAGGGAAGTGATGAAAATACAATAACACCTTAGTCCGAACTATAGTGAAAGTTCACTAAATTTCAATTAAGCAAAATAAAAATAAATTCTAAAAAAAAGGTTGGTACTTCCTAAAAATTATATAGATTTTTCGATAGTGGCGCCGTCTATATGTTATCCTACAAACTTATTGAATGAGGTATTACATAACTACAAGTTTGTCGGTGCATTGTGAATGAAACATGTACAAAAATATTATTTTTAATATAAGTCTTACAGACACTCAAGTTTCTTTTTGTATGGTTTATTTTTTGAATATATTTAATTACTCGATTAATCCTGTTTCAAACAGTCCGGAATATTGAGAAGTAACAAAAACGCAGATAGCAAAATGATTTTTTTTATAGATAACATAAATATAATTGGCAATACTTGTTAATTAATGCTTTACATATTTTTGTTTTATGTATTATATACAGATAGATAATTTTTGTAAATTTAATTTGTAAATTAAATAAATTTGCATTTTAAATTATGCAAAATTAACGATACACCATTTACAAAACTGTATACTAAATAATAATTATTCAGGAACATCTATATGGATTTAGACGATTATTTATTATCATAAATAATTGAACATATATTGTTTTTGTGCAAGAAAGAAACTGCAAAGAGTCATACCAATTATCTCGCAGATGATAAATCACGAAAGACGATTTACCTGTACTCGTTAACATGTAAAATTATTTAAGAAATAACTGGTATTTTTTTTAATAAAACACTAGTTGCTCAATCGTTCACCAAATTTGGATGGAAATTCTCAATTTAACCAAATGAATATTCCTATAAACTATATTTTAATTTTTGTTGTATTAATACAAATCTCTGATTTTAATAAATTTATGTTTTTAACTTATTACTGTAAAATGCTCAAATTAAAAATTTTGTAACAACAACAAAACAAATTTAGAATTAAAGGAACTAAATGATATTTTCCTATTTTATTTTTAACAAAGCGTCTTAGTTTTGAACGATTGAGCTCACCAAATTTGGATGAAAATTCTTAATTTAACCTAATGAATATTCCTACAAACTATAATATATTTTAATTTTTGTTGTATTAATGCAAATCTTATCTCTGCTTTTAATAAATTTACATTTTTAAATTATATGTAAAATGCTCTAATTCAAAATTATGTAACAACAACAAAACACAGTTTTAAAATTAAAGGAACTAAATGATATTTTTCTATTTCAGTTTTAACAAGGCGTCTTAATAGCCTACAAAAACCAATAAATTTTTCAAATAGACAGTTATTAGATTTAAGTACATACATAGGAAAATGCACGTTATCGCAATTATATACAATTGATACTAACATATCATTATTCAGAAACGCTCCCAAAATAATTTTACCTATTTGTAACACACATGAACCAAAATTATGATCCTATAGGCTGAGAAGAAATTTGCCATCATATTTCAATTGTTTACATTTAACTATCACTATAGCAACTTGTTATATTAATTATTACTTTCTTCATAATTTAAACTATATTTTTTATATATTATATGCGTTTATTAACAAAGTTTTTCTTTTTATTTATTAGAAGCTATTCTTAATCATTAGTTTAATATATTGCAGAAAAACTTATGGTTAATAGCCCTTTTTCAGCAGTGAAATTTTATTATATAATATTTTTATTGTATTATTTTTTTTATTATTTATATCTGCAATAAATATTATTATTATCAGTTTAATATATGATTATGCAATTTTTTTTAAACTTCTATATTAAAAATTAACTTTTCAACGTCATCTATTGTAGCTCAATGTCTTAAAACAATTTGTACATACATATCAATATATAATGCACGTTTGCAAATTTTATTAAAATTAAATAATGTTACCTATTTGTAACATACATGAACCAAAATTATGATCCTATAGGCTGAGAAGAAAATTTCCATAATATTTCAATTGTTTATATTTAACTATCACTATAGCAACGTGTTATATTAATTATTACTTTCTTCATAATTTAAACTATATTTTTTATATATTATATCCATTTATAAACAAAGTTTTTCCTTTTATTTATTAGAAGCTATTCTTAATAATTAGTTTAATATAGGGCAGAAAAAGTTATGGTCAATAGTCCTTCGCAGCAGTGGAATTTTATTTTATTTTTATTGTATTATTTCTTTTTTTTTATTATTTATTTCTGCAATAAATATTATTATTATCAGTTATGATTATACAATTTTTTTAAATTTTCAAATTAAAAATTATATATCAATATTTAATGCGTTTGCAAATTTTATTAAAATTAAATAATGTTACCTATTTGTAACATACATGAACCAAAATTATGATCCTATAGGCCGAGATGAAAATTTCCATAATATTTCAATTGTTTACATTTAACTATCACTATAGCAACGTGTTATATTAATTATTACTTTATTCATAATTTAAACTATATTTTATATATATTATATACATTTATTAACAAAGATTTTTATTTTATTTATTAAAAGCTATTCTTAATAATTACTTTAATATAGGGCAGAAAGATCTATGGTTAATAGCCCTTTGCAGCAGTGGAATTTTATTATATTAAGTATTTTTTAAATATTTATAATTATCAGTTTAATATATGATTATACAATTTTTTTTAACTTTCATATTTAAATTCGTAACTTTTCACTGTACAAATTGGTATCAATTGTATTTCAGTACCTTAAAAGAATTAGTTATAATATTTAATGCACGTTTACAAATTTTATTGAATTTAATATTTGGTTTTGAATCTCCTTTTCTATATGTTTATATAGATATAACAGACAAAAATTAATGTCCTATTTAAATTTTTAGAAAGTTATTATTTTATTTAACTGAGAATGTTTATATTAATTGAATTGCTTTTTAATACTTTTAAAATATGTGCATAAATCATAATATTCATGAAAATAATATATAAAAAAATTAAATTATCATGAACATTGTATACTTTCTTAATATATATTTACTATTGAAACTATTAACGTAAAATATAAATGTAAAATTATTTTTTTTCACATAAATTTTCAATTCAAATGTATCTCTAAATAATTGACTTATTCAAATGCAAATACAATTTTGCCAGAGAAATTTTATATTTCATAATTAATACTAAATAATAATAAAAGAAATAAATTTATTACAATAAAAATAAAATAAAATTCAACTGCTGCAATGTGCTACTAACCATATGTCTTTCTACTCTATTACTACTATTTATGATTGATTTTCTATAGATTAATAAATTGTATATTACTACAATTTAATTTGTATTATGAATTTCTTGTGTTAAATGTTTTGTAATTTAACTATACTTTTTATCTCTTTATTTCAGTTGTAAAGTACGTTGTACTTGTAATAAATAAATAAGATGCAGATTAACTGCATTGTCTACAAATAAATCACGTAACTTCAATGGGTTAAGAACCAATTTATTTGAAAGTTATATAATATTAAAATGATAAAAAATAACATTAAATTTGCATTAGGTATTTTTTTTATCTCTTGAATTGATATCATTGTTGGAATATGTTTCCAAATGCGTTTTAAGGAAGCGAGAAGTTTATGATCGATTGTACGGAGCGAACATAAATCGAAGCGGTATTTTCCTGAAACGGCTTTGAGTTACGGCCAATTTGCAATCTAATTAGCTGCAGACCTTACTTAATATCACTAGGAAATCATTGCTGCCACGACCACAACTAAACTAATAAATTCAAATCACTTTTACTTTCGTCCTTTTCAATACGTGTGTCCGCGCAATCCAGGAAAAACTTGCATTAGATAAATCGCATTCAAAACAACAGTTCCTTCTGCGCTATAGAGAAGATGATGTTGATGATATTGGGAAATTTTATTATTCTTTGGAATGGAAGATAAAACTTGTTTTCTTATTATTTTCTTTTTGTTGCAGGTTGCATTTTTTTTTGTCTTTTTAACTTTGGAGAGAGAAGATGTCGCAAAAGAAGAATGGAAAATTGGATTTCGGGTCCAAGACGAGTTGCCAGACCGAACTTGAGAATGGGTTAGTGGGATCTTTTTTTTTTGCAATTTGTTGTTTATCTTTTTTACCATCGTTTTGTTCTTTGCAGCGATAATATTTCGTTAAGTTGGTTTCGCTCCTCGGATAAGATAATTCAGACGCCGACGGATGAGAAGTCTGGACAGATCGAACATCCGACCACGTGAGTACCCCCCAAAAATTGCACCGCGGTCGCTGCTTTCGACTACATAGTTGTTGTTCTTATTTTTATTTTCCGTTTTCAAGCGAAAAACTAGTTTGGTTTCGGGGGCAGCGATCCGTATAGACAAACCTTGCAAATATTTACATGACAACGACTTAATACGTTTTTGTTTTAACCATTTTTGTGTTTGTTTTTTTTGTTGACAGATACGCAGAGACCCTGATCCACATACTTAAAGGGAACCTGGGGTCGGGGCTCTTCGCGATGGGTGACGCCATCCGGAATTCCGGCATGGTTTTCGGGCCGACGGTCATCATTTTCCTGGGCCTCATCTGCACCCACTGTCAGCACTTATTGGTAATTCAGGATGCAATTACTTTCCTTTTCGCGCTGCCATATTTTCGGGAAACATTAACGCCAGGATGCCGGCAATCCTCATTCGCGGCGCGCGAAATATTATTGCATTAACGATACTGAAAATAATTAAATTACATCACCCCGACCGAGCGCGTGCCAATTGAACCAAAATTAGATAATTCCCGCTTTCTGAGGCAACAAAATAAAAACATATCATGTACATCTATTAATTTATTTATTCTTTCTTATCATCATCGAGATATTCGTTTCGCGCCCGCTCACATCGCTCGATTCCAATGAACCAACTTTCATTATTGGGAAAAGTCGTTGGCATTGAGAATGTCTTTTTTCCTCTCGGATTAATTACCTCTGCACGTCATGTTACATAAAGGGTGGGACTGCGCCTCGTGCCAATGTTTTTATTGTTTTCAATTTTACTTATTTTATTTTCAACACCTCTTCCGCTTATTCAAAGAAATATGTAGCAACATTCCGAATCTCTAGTTTTATTATATGTTCAATCCATCGAAATTATTGTCTATAAAATAATTAAATTAAATATCTGTGATAAATACTTTGTACCTTTCTCATGTTGATATTTTATTAACACTAACTTAACACAAATATTTGACAAAAACAAATTAGTAAGAACAAACTTATCAAAAAAGCGATTTGATTATAAATTCTCAGTTTTTCTGGCTAAAACAAACTTTGTAATAAAGAATGTATGACATTTTCCAGGTGGAAATGTTTGAAATAAAGACAATTCATTAATGCTTCTACTATTTTACCAAAATCTCTATATATATAATTATGTAATAATATTTAATAGAAAATGTTTTTCTGTATTTGCTTCTATTTTTTATTAAATTTAATTATTTTAGAAATATATGAAATTCCTATAGTAAAGCCATTTTTGTACAATTGTTGCAAAGAAAACGGATTATTTCGAATGGGACACAAGTAAAATCGCGTTTAGTTTTTAAGTAGAAAAGTTATAAACAAACAAGCAATGGATATTACATACGCTTTAAGTATTTGTCCCGTGTGGCATTGGTTGCATAAGTTGAAAATTGACCAGTATTCAATGCTTATACGTTGTGCAATTTAAATATATAAAGGCGGCTACACACTATACATTTCTAAATACATGTCCGCAAGGATTGTGTTAAAAATGTAAATAGTCAACAAAATGAAATTAAAAAATTAATAATTGAATTAATTATTTACAATTTTTTTAAATTAATTAATTTATTTTTTAAATTATTATTTTAACCATTATAATATATTTACATTAGTTATGTAGATGAAAATATTAAATGAAAAAAAAAATTTCAGTTGACCGCTTCAGAAAAGATTACTCAAAGGACTGGGATCAAAGAATCCCCAAATTTCGCTGAGACTGTGGAACTTTGTTTCGCAAATGGACCGCCGATTTTACAGAGGATGGCCCCAGTGATGAGGAAGCTGGTTAATATCTTCCTCTGCGTGACGCAGCTCGGATTCTGTTGCGTGTATTTCGTGTTCATTTCGGACAACATCTACAGCGTAGGTCATCCGTTGATCGTACATCTACGCAGATTTAATACCGTATTTGTATTTTTCTAGGTGTGCATGTCTTACGGTGTTGACATCGATGTTCATCTGCATATGCTGTTCATTCTGCTGCCAATTATCATATGCAGTTTAGTGAGAAATCTCAAATACCTCGCACCGCTGTCGCTTATCGCAAACATCTTGATGGCGGTGGGCTTCGTGATCACTATTTACTTCCTAGTTGTTGAAATGCCTCCATTGAAAGATGTGAAACTCATCGCAAATCTCGAGCAGATTCCGTTATTCTTCGGCACAGCACTTTTCGCCTTCGAAGGAATTGGACTGGTAATAATATCCGCTGCTATTGAGTTTATTTCATTAAAAAAAACCTATTCTATTTTTTTTTGCAGGTTTTACCTCTTAAGAACGAAATGAAGAATCCGAGCTCTTTCCAAAAACCATTCGGAGTGCTCAACATCGGCATGTTCCTCGTGACCATCCTCTACACGACATTGGGCAGCATGGCTTTCTTGACTTACGGAGAAGATGTTAAAGGCAGCGTTACTATTAACTTACCGGACACGCCGTAAGTACCAAATATGAGTTGCTTCGAAGCAAATTCATCTAAGCATAACTTGTCGGTCTTTCGTAGGTTGGGAACAGCGGTTAGGGTTATCATTCCCACAGCCATTTTGCTATCTTACGCTCTCCAGTTTTATATTGCTGTTGACATTATGTGGCCCGTCGTCTCAGGAGCTTGTGGTCCTCTGAAGCACCCCATCGCAAGTGAATTACTATTCAGGTGTGGTCTTGTTCTAGTCACATGTAAGTGATCCTAACTTAAAATCAATTTGATTCTTCAGTGCTTATTGGAATTGTTTATGTTCTAGTTGCTTTGGCCGAGGCCATCCCATATCTGAGATTGTTCATTTCATTGGTGGGTGCGATCAGTAGTACAGCCTTGGCGCTTCTGTTCCCGCCCCTTTTGGAGTTTATTACGTGCAAGATCACCGTCTGGATGGTCATCAAGAACGTCTTCATCTTACTACTCGGCGTTGTTGGCATGGTTACGGGTACCTACGAGAGTATTTCTAACATAGTGGAAGCATTCCAAGAAAATGCCAAAAGTTAGAGGAAAAAAAAACAGTTTTTCAAAGTTACCTCAATCGCCCTGACCAAATCCCTTCGTTCCCCGCCGTTTTATAATTGCAATTTTTAACTACCTGACAAATCTTATTTTATCTATTATTTGTTTTTATTACCATATATTATTTCTGTTTTTTTTTTCTTCTATTAATTTTTGTGATATAGCCCTATTGCTATTATTAATTAGGTTTTTAGACTCTAGTGGTGATATTACAGATAAATAATATTATTGCAACGTGCCTTCTACATCTCTTCTATTCTGGAGAGATTATAAATTATTAATTTATTAGCACTAGTTTTGCAAATGATTATGAACAGTCGAAGAGTGAGTGACGTGCGAGACATTTCTATTTTATTGACTTTTTATTGTTAAGAGAAAAATGTATGAAAAAAAAAAGAATATCATAGGTTTATAATAAAAAAAATTAAACAAATGACTATAATTATTAATAACATTAAGTATCCTTACATAAACGAACGCATAACAATTATGTGATCTGCATTTAACAAACAGTGAAAAAAAACGAATCATTTTTTTAATATTATCAATTGTTGATTGCGTCTGTAGCAAGGAAGTGATTTTCATCAATAGATGAAAAAATGTGGCCTTCCGAAGATAAATATTCAATGGCGTTACTGAAACAAATAGAAAAAAAACAACTTAATATATTGTACAACTTGAACATATTGAAAGATTACTTGACTTCCATCCTTTCGTGATCCGGGAATTTCGATAATATCTCTTGTCTGCCAACACCTAGTTTACTGCCGCTACCATCATCGGGCATGATGATCTTGTAAACAGCCTGCTGGATACGTGTCAACTTGTTGGTGGTGCTCGAAGAACCGTCAAACATGACACTCATGGAATTCGCCAATTCCGCTCCAGGATTATTTTGGATTTGCAATACTTTGCCCTATATTGCAATTATATTTATATAAAACATACACCCACAAACTAAATAAAACTTACATCTTTGGACATTTTCTCTGCAACTAATCGCACGTGAATCATCTCCAACAGATGTGTGGTAATCATATTTATGTTTTTTACTTGAGACAAGTTAAAGATCATCACAGACTTCTCCCCATTTATAGACCTCAAAGTGCCATAAATTTGAACATATCTACCTTCCAAAACAGTTGGTAATTTATCATTATCTGATTCAAGCCATAGTATTCCATTGATTGTGCCAGTGTGATCTTCCACTGTGTAACTGGCCTGCGTTGAAGTAACATTCACTTCTCTCAGAATACCAATAATTCTCACCTACAATTAAATCAAATGTAATGAAACCAACTATAACACAGCAACAACTCATAGTAACAATTTGTGCTTTCATTCCGAACAACTCGAATTCCTCTTCTGTGCAATCTCTTATTTGCCTCACACATATTGGCACAATGTTTTGCACACGACGGGGCTAAAAATCAGGTATTGATTATTTCAAAGTGTACTTATGGGATTTCTTACCTCTTGTGATTTCTTCTTTGATGGAGAATCCACATCATTGCTATTAAAGAACCCCTGACCACTGCCTGGTAGAACAAAGAAAATACATTATTAACCTGTTTTTAATATGAGTTCTAGTTTATTTACCTGATGTATCGAAAAACATAATGAAAATTTAAATTACGATTGATTAATTCTGAAATAACTGAGCTCCAGTAAGATCTGTTGATATATAACAATATATAACACGCAATAAAACGAGTAGAGAGCAAAGTAATTTACCAATCAAAATAACCGACCGGCTGTCAGTTTAAATTGGCGGGAAATGAATTGAGTTTGTTTGGTGATCTATACGCCAGCCAATAATAGACATAATCGATAAAGAACATCCGCTCTTTTAATTAATTTCTTAATTTTATTACAATATAACAACAAAATATGTATTTTGCGAGAATTATGATATAAAATAAATAATAAATATGCAAATAGGCAACCGACGACACGGATATATACTACATTGCACAAGGTTAACAAGAAGCAACATTTAAGAACAAGACAGATATAATTATAACCAAAACTGACGAAATTGTGCAACGCACAGGCTAAGTGAGGAAGTAGTGGTATTACAAACAAGAAGTGAGGAGGTGGTTACTGAACCGCAGAGTTTGATTCTCCTTCTTTAAAACTTCCACTACCATCACCTAGCTTGTGTCAAGCACAATTTCGCCAGCTACCGTGAAGTGGTCATATGTAAATGTGTATTACAACAGAGGGTCAGAAAACATAACGACTGAGGTGTCTCGGTTGGTGTGTTTATAAATTGGGACGTTAATCCGCAACCAGATCGACAGCGCAGGGAACAAGTTTGATTAATGTTTATTTTTTTCTTCTCTTTTTCGTCCTCTGTTAATTATATATTATTGTGCACCACAATATCGACCGTATAATATATTCCGTTTACGTCGTGTGCTGAATAGGAAGTTATATTATAATCAACAGAAGACTAGAAGAAAATATATATATTATATTGTCATATTTTTTTTGCGGTTGACACACCACAATTGGATACCATACGTTCATACTGGTATAATTATTACTTTGTATATCAGTTACTTATTCGACACTGATAATTCAGACCTTTGCCTTAGTATTAAGTACAGTTTTTTAATTTTATTTCCAGTTGTCTTAAGCCATTTATATAAATTACCTATAAGTTCCTGCAGATATTCAAATGCTACAGCCGAATTATAATTGGTGGTATTTATAGTTTTTGGAATGTCTACCGTATATAAAAGATAAAGCAGTCCCATAACACTTCCCTGTGACATCCACGATTCTATAGGGTGTATTCGTCTTTAAGTTTTACATTCTATTCTCGAGATATGATTTTATTATTTTATAGTAATTATATGGGAAGTTCTTAATTTTGTATTTGCGATGTCCAAAAAGACCGAACAGTATTTCTTATTTTCTAGATCTTGGTAGATGATGTTTACTATTTATTTATTTATGTTTACTATGCTCTAATGTCCGTGTTTGCAACGAAAACCAAACTGGTATCAATTTATTTAATGATGTTATAAGTTGCAATCAGTTAGCAAGAAGTTTTTCAAATACTTTTGATAACATTACTAGGAGACTTATTAATCTGTATGATTTGATTTCTTCGGCAAGTTTTGGTATAAGAGTGATCAGTAGGAGTTTTTCTGATCATAGTATATGTTTTCTTGATATTGGGAGAAGCTATTACTGAAGCATAGGAATTTTGAGTGTATGCTGATGGTTTGAATGGCCAAGGGTCTTCTTGATGAAAACTTATGGGGAAATCTTGTTTTGAACCCTTAGGATGTAGATCTTTGGTTTACGATGGTCGAAGAAGATGGAAACTGATTCGGGAATGTGGCAATTATAGAGTAAGTAGCAATGTAGCATGTCTCCCCATTTTCATTAGTTGAGCGCCTATCAATGCGCGCAACCCTAAGAATATCTCTTTCATTGCAGCAAATTAAATTTTGTAATAATGTGTCTTCAGAAATCGTGTTTTTCTGTATCTCTAAGTATTCCTTTGCACAAGATTATGTGCGAAGAAATGTAGGCCGATATTTCGTATGTTTTTTGGAAATCCGATGTTAAAAAATCGTTTGCTGAGTTTCTTGTCTTATAAAAGATTGCGATTCGGTTTTTGCCCCAACTTCTACTTTACTTATTTTATTCTTGTAGTTTTTGCTTAACTTGTATCCGATGGAGATAGAATTTATGGGGTTCGTGGTCTGGTCTCTGTGCTCATTATGTATTATATATGGGGACCATCATCTTTTTCTAGGAATTGATTAATGGTGTGCTGGATCATTTTTTGGGTGGGTTACACCCCTTATATTGGGGGAATAGGAATTGGGGGTACGTTTATCTTCGGAAGTACCTAACTTTTTCACTTGATTGTGACTCTCACTTTACACCGCGTCAATTCCACGCACTCCGAAACACGTCCGTATGCCTACACGGTCGCGCTGCAAATTTAAATATAATTATTTGACGTCACTGCAGCTGCAGTTGCAAATCATTCGATTACTACGACAGCACAACAGTAGCAGTCATACAAAAATAAAACCTTGTTTACATTCTGCTCTGCCCTGCCCTGTCTTGTAGACTTTAGATTATTGCTCGAACTACACGTACGGATTGTTGATATTTGAAAAATAATTGTTATAAATAGTCGCACATATTGTAAGTATATTATTTTAACTTAATCGACGATATCTATTCAGTAATAATTAGTTGTAGGTATTTACAATTATTATTAGAAAGATGGAGTATGTCTCGCTAGAAATGAAATTGCAAGAAATTAATAAAAAATGCATACAAATTTCTGATAAAAAGAATAACAATGAAAGTTTATCAACGGTATGTTAACTTATATAATTTATGTATTAAGTGAATAATAAATATTTGATTTTCAGATAGTTACAAAATTTGTGGATGTTATGAAAAGCTCATGTGTTTTATATAAAACTCTATATGAAAAAATTATATTTAATGGAAGCTATTATAATAATCTGAAAATAAGTAAGGCAGATGAGTATGATTTGGATTTGATATTAGTACTTCCAGTGGAATTGGAAACAGTTCTTATACAATGTTCAGAAGCTGGATATGTTCACGTCAAAATTGATATCAACAAAATAAAAAAAATTGCGCACTATAGCGGGATTGTAAGGTAAGTATAATAAAAATTTTCTTAATATGACAGTTATATATTAGTAAAAATTGTGTATGTTAATAATTCTAGTCCTTTGGAGAAATTGTGCGAAAATGGTATTTTAAGTTCTTTAAAAATTCATAGCTGGTTTGAAGGTCTTGTTCAAAAATCATTAAACATTATTAATGCAAATAAAATGTTACCTCAATATAGAATTGTAAGTATTATTTTAAGGTTCCAAAAAATCTCATTATTAATATGTTTTTTTTTACATATATATAGAAAATGCATAAAAGCGGACCGGCTGTAACTCTGACCGTAGAAACAAATAATTCAAGTTATGATATGGACCTCGTGCCGTGCTTGAAATTAGACAAATCTTTGTATCCCAGAGGGTACAAGCCTTATAATTGCAATTATGTATGATTAAGTTTAATTCAAGTATGCACATAATTAATTTAAATTTATTTTTTTTAGATATATGCCGTTTCAAAGCCATATAAAAACCAAGAATGGAGACTATCTTTTATTGAACAAGAACTAAATGTTTTACTTAACCAAGGCCACGTCAAACCGGCCATAAGGCTATTGAAGGTATTTTAAAAAAAAAGGACATGGTCGAAGCTTTTTTTTTTCTTTTCAGTAATAAATAATGCATATTTCCAATTTTAGTTCTTGCGTGATCAAAGAGATCATAAACTTATTAAAAGTTATTTTATAGTAACTGTTGCGATGTTGGAATTAGAGAAAATAGATTTTAAAGGCAAATCTCTGAGTTTTGCATTTATGACAGTAAGTAAACTTTATTCATCTTATGCACCAAGTATAATCATTTTTATTTCTCTAGCTGTTGGAGTCGTTCTATAGATACATCAGAAGTAGGAAAATTCCTTTTTACTGGAATTCCAATTTAAATCTACTGAATAAATGCCACCCAGACTATTTGTTCAATTTGGAAAAGCAGTTATTGAAAATTCTGAAAAAACTTAAGAGTTCCAATTACAATCCAGGCGTTCTGAATGAAGTCTTCGGAGTTAATATGCAGGAATCATAAGCAAAACATTTGTTGATGGTAATTTTGTTGTAGATTTAGATAACGTTTTAAAATTATAACATTTATAAAAAATACTTCACTTTTATACTTTTTTATAATACAATTATTACGATAATAAATTATTACGATAAAATACTGTAATTTTGATAATTTTTTTTAATCATGAAACTAATATACAGAAATGGATATACTCGTAAATATTATTGTGTCCAACCGATTAGTTTTTTGAGTTTAAGTTTGACATCCTTTATACCAGGTCGAAGTTATTTTCCCTATGGTCTTCTGGGAACATGTTGGATTCAAACCAGACAGAATATTTATTAATATTTATTCAGGCCATGGAGTTTATTGAGTATAAAAGCTCTGCCCAAGAAAGGCACGTGATGTGAGGCCAGAAGATCAGCAACGTTAGTCAGCTACTGCCATCTTTGGTCTTTTGTGGCGGTGCCTTGCATCTTCGTCGTAATCCACTGCGTTCCTGCGCAGAGGATTCGTGTGTTGCGAAGCAGAGGCGAAGACTTTTTCTGCAACTTTTTTCATGGCTTCGGTGATGTTTGGAATGTTAGCCTCTCGATGAAGCTGCTTATTACTTATATACCAAGGCGCCTTAAATGCAGATCTGAGAAGCTTGTTCTGGACCACCTGCAGCTTCTAGATGTGTACGGGAGCTGCGTGTCCCCAGACGGGGGAGGCGTATAACATCACCGGGCGTATCATCGTTTTATATAGCAGTAGCTTGCTGGATGTTGGTAGCTTACTCTTCCGGTTTGTTAATGGATACAATGTTTTGGCAGCTCCATAGGCCTTGTAACCGATGAGTGAGTGTATATCGGAGGGATTATTACAAACGGGGTATTTATAAATTTATTTAAGATAAGCTGTGCAAATCTCACGGGACTCAGATAAAAGAGGAATTTCACACGGGTAGGAAATGCTTAGTTTGTGACTTGAATGCAAGGCACTTCTCCCGAACCACAACTCCCACTAATCCTATTTTTCTTATATTAGGATAAGGTTGCTTAAGTCAATATTAAGCATGTTACGGCTGCTGACACTTGCACAACGTCAATAATCAGGAACGATACACACATTTACAGAAGCGATTACTATTAAGTAAGTTTACCTCTGCTTGTTATAACTTTCTGCATGTATCCGTAAATACATTTTGTAGTTAATTGTTTGCTAAATCGTTGTTTTTTTTTAAATATAATTTCTATAGTAATTATAGAATATTATGTATAGAAAGAAATCGCAATACATTTAATCAGTGAGAGGTTAAGGCTGCAGAAGTTGCCTTGGTCGTACCCATGCTTGTCTCTTAAGTCTTACCGGTATGATTTAGGAAACTACTTCAAGCTTTCTTTCCATTTTTCTTAAATTATAACACCGTTTCAATAAAGAAAAAGAAATGGCGGGAAAGAAGTGGTACTATAATTTTATAAAAAATAATCCGAGTTTGTCCTTGCGTACACCAGAGGTAACTTCAATTTCCAAAGCTAAGGCATTCAACAAACAACGTGTTTATGAATTTTTTGATAAATATAAATCTATATTAGATGAATATGAGATGCATCAAATAATAGAAAGCAAAGAGAAAATGTAAAGATAACACTATTTAAAATTAAGAGCTGCGATTTAACTCAAAACCATTACTCGTATCTCAAATTTTGCTCTCATCTCAAATCAAAATATCGCTCGCTCGGCGGCACGTATCTCAAATATATCTCGTATATCAAATATATATTAATATATTATATAAATGTATGACTTACAATATTTGCAATAAATAACAATTTTAAATTAAACAAAGTATATACAATTTTTTGTAACTTAGAATATCTTCAAATCTGAAATAATTTACTCTCATTATTTTTTTTAATGGGTGAGTAATAATTACAAGGAAGAAAAAAATAGCTTTGTATTGCTGATAGAAATAAATATATTTATGTGTACATTTAATCAATTTTGTATTTTTTCGCTTTTTTGGTAATCGTTGTCAGTTTTCGGTAAACTTACATTTATACATATTGAACATTCATTATTTTTGGTAAGCATTTTTATGAACCCTTTATGGACAGATACTTTTGATTAATAAATGAAATATCTACAAAAATAATAAATTAATTTGTTAATTATATTATTTATTAAAATTTTATCTGTATTAAATTATTATTTAGTTGTATTAAATACTTGTATGTAACTATCATTTGGGTAACTACTGCATAGCAAGGGACTACAGTGCAGAAGTGTCCACGAGTCTGGGGGCTCTTGTAAATTTGCCCCCTAGCTCATCAATTATATATCCGCAATATCATTGAAAAAAAGTATTATAAAAATGATTAATAACTATTATAATATTCAAATATTAAAATATTTTTTTTATAACCAACGATTGAAGATGGTGAACTCTAACAAAGACTGAGAAGGAATTGAACCATTTTTAGTTAATGCCTATGGAATTAAAAAATGGATTAATGACGAATATTAGCAGATATTTTTTTTTTAAAATATTGTAATTGATCGTAATAAACTTTAAAGACTAAAGTTATTTGTTACGCGCAATTTCCACAATAACTTTTATTGACTATCAAATTTACATTATGACATATATTCAGCTTTGAGGTGTATTTTTTATTTTGTTCTGAGTGGTTGATATTATGAATTTTTCTCAGTTTATTCTACAAACATTCTACATACATAGTAAAAATTAAAAATGCATACAAATTATATTATTCATATAGACTAGATGTTCCCAATCTTTTTCTGTTTGCGGTTTTGCGTTTGGAAAGAAAACAATGAAAGACTCGAAAGTTGCTAAATACTTGGATTTTTGTCAACATACACGATTGTTGGCGCTAAAATTCGAGAATTAGAAATTCCAAGAAAATTATCGAATTGTTTAATTGAATATTTTTGATATAGATCGATAAATCTACCACTTTGCAAGCATTTAACAAAGTATGGCATATCTGTCTACAATCTTTACTATAAATAATAGAATAATACCATTGTATCACGAGAAAAGAATATTTTAGGTAAAAATTGAAGACGAATACATTACATCCAGAGGTGCCACAGCGAAATGTTTTTGGACACCTGCTTTACCCTATATACAAAGCAGACAACTAAGTAATATTACTATAGCAACATTCGCTGATGATACAGCAATTTTGGAATGTGAATTCGTCTATACCAGGGATGGCGAACCTTTTTTTGATGTCCGTGCCACAAAGTCATATATTTTTTTTTAAATAGGTAACGTGCCACAATAAAATTTCATTCGAAATGTTAGCGTGGAGAAACTATACGTAAGTATAATTAAATAAACAAATAAAAGCAATTCTTCTTTAAACAATTTTTTATTAATCAATGTTTTACAAAAAGCAATATGATAGTAACAAAATTCAAGTTAAAAACAATTGTTTTTAATGTGATTTTTGTTGCTGTACACAAGATGATAAAGATTTAATATCTGGTTCATATTTAGTTAATTTCAACAGTACGCATGCAGAGCTCGACTCATCCGTCATTCTATTCCTATATTTATTTATTATAAAATTTAATATTGAAAATAGAGATTCACATGCCCACGTCGATTTTTATCGATAAAATTGCCTTTGCTAATAGTTTTAAACAATTAAACGTGTCACGAATTGAATTCCATGTAGTTAGAATCTCATCTTCTGCAATTTTATTTATTTTATCCAATAAACGATTACTTTCAATAATTTCTAAATCATTTCTTAAATCAACAAATTTTTGGTTCCATATGGTACTTGACTGAAATTCAACTAATTCCATTTCTAATTCATTCAAATTTAACCACTCAAGGACTTTTAAATTTAATTTTTCAAATGGTATTGTATCAGGATATAAAATAAATTTTAAAGTTTCTTCAAATTCTTTAAACTTCGTAAATCTTGCAGAAAATTACTGAATCAGGGATTGAATTACCATTGAAAATTCTTTAGTTAATGACTCTTTATTTATTCACTAATAATTTCTATTTTGGTTATTATTGTTTATGTTTTAACAAAGTATTTTAGAAATATTCTCAGAAGGAAAAAAATCTAAAAAAAAATATTTTAAAAGTTATAAAGAAAAAAGTAAATATTGGGTCAATTTTGACCCGGTTTCGGTCAGGTGAAGGTTAAGTGTAGATTAATAAATTTGTTTTTGTGCCGTTGGTTCGCCATGCCTGGTCTATACCATCTGAATAACTATAGGAAAACGTATAGTTCCTTTAGCTTAAAAATATATGTGTTTAATTTTGTCTTCTCTTCTGGCAGTATATAATTATGTAAATTATTCTCCTGAGTTTGCGTTTTTTCTGAAATTAAATGTTATATGTCTCCTGTTTTTGTAAGTAGAGAGCAGACGTTTATATACATTATATGATTCCCTGTAGGTATCTTTTTTTTTATAGAAGAATGGTGTTTTTATAATTTTCGTCACTCTTAATCACGAGAGATCTAAGCATTGATGGATTTTAGTATATTTTCTAGATATCCCTTTACACTGAAGTCAAGAACATTTGTAATTTTTCTCTTGTCTGTGAGCGAGTAAATGGGTTCAGCTGTTGATAAATAATTAAGATTGTTAGAACTATTATATTACAAAAACTCTCTTCTCTAGTTGTAGTTAGCTTATAGATCTAACGCTGATGTTTTACATTGTAGTCACCTGCAATGTAACGAAATATTCTCTGTTTCTTCGGAAAGTCCGTTTGTCTGGCTTGTTGTGTTTTCTTACATGAAGGCTTAATTTCTTGGTGACGATGTTTGTCTATTACTCTGCACATAATCATGTGTTTGTCATTGCAATTGCTGCTATGGTATTGTTTTTTATGTTGATACTTTAAATGTGGTCTTTGTTGCTGCTATTTCTGCGTTTCTTGTTGTCGTTCTATTAATTAAGAAAAATATATCTGATCTTTTACTTGATGTTTTTGGTCTTGGTGGTGTATATATCTGTTCACCATTGCATAAGACGCATCTGGCTGGTTTCGATCATTCCTTCGTACAATTAAATGTGAAGGGATTTTTACCACATTTTACACTGCGCGGATCATTTTTACTGTATTTCTGTGTATGATTGTAGCATTTGCATTGTGGGTGTACTTCCACCTTGACGATATGATGATATAATCATGTAATGTTAATATCTCTTTATGGTTTCCTCTCTAGGTCCAAAAAGTGTTTTCCTCTTTACTGGTGATATTTATTGTTTTGATTGCTATGATGGCCCATAGATGATCATTTTTTATCATCGATAACTCCTTTCTTCCTCCTTCCTTGAAATTCAGTACTGCATCTTTTGAGTTTGAAACATTTTATTCTGCTTTTCAACAGCATAATTTAGTCTTGTATTTTTTTTTTTCGCTATTGGTATCGTAATATTTTCTACCGTTTCCTGCACTGTTTTTCATTCAAATCAGTCAACTTCGGTTGGTGTCATGTCCACATTTCAACATACATTTTTTTTTATTTACTTAATAATTCTTTAATTTGTTAATATTTTATCGCTAACTTTACTTTTTTTACTTAACGTATTATTTTCCACATGTTTTTTTTATATTTTCAAATGATGAAATCTGTTGCACAGATGAATTTATAATCACTTTTTTAGTGTATTTATTTGTTTTTTTATTAATGTTCATAAATATAATAATGGTAAACATCCACCGGGAGCCACTTTCTGTATTAATTTATTTTATAATAGAACGATGTTATAAAAAATTAAATTATTAATTAATTTATATAATATTAGTTTTAATTAAATACAAAACTAATTAATTAAATTAAATTAATAATTAAAATTAACAGTAAATAAAAATTTCACGATTTAATTTACTTAATTTTTGAATTGATTTAAAATAAAATAGGACTATAAAATATGTGTATATAATTTATTTCTGCAATAATTTAATTTAAAAAAAATAAGGTCATATTAGTCTGTTTTGATTTTCTTTATGGTTGTGAAAAATTTCTTGGCTAAGAAACAGATCAAATAAATTATTATAATTAAAAAGAAAACAACATCTAATAATAAGTAGTTGAACCAATTCATGTGAACTGCTTTGCTCTTTATGTAAGGAGCTCCTTTGTGCCTCAAAACGTATTCGACCCACCAAATAGCTTTATCTTTAGGTGAGATTATTTCATCTTTAACCAGTTTAGATACATATTTTATATTGATTTTATACCTGAAACGAATATATTTAGTTAGAGTTTGTTATAATAAGATATAATTACGTTGGATCAGATGTAACATTTAAGATTGCTTCCAACAGATTAGGGCCTCCAACATGAGGGTATTGTATGGTCTTTCCAATTCCCAATTCTTCCATTCTGTACGCATTATATGGCTGATCGAAGAGGAATGGAATCACGATCATGGGAACCTCATGGTAAATGGCCTCTTGCAAAGAGAGAAGTCCTCCGTGCGTAATAAACAATTTAATATTTGGATGTGCTAAATAATGATTATGAATAGTTATTAGTTATTAGGCATTGATTAAATTGATTGTACTTAGAATAGCCTCGTTCTCAAACCATTTATCTATTTTCACGTTTCTCGGTAAATTATCCAAGGACGAATCCAATTTTACGAGGAAATTAAACGGTAGCTTTCCAAAGTGTTGGAAAATCTTCGAATCCAAAAACTTCGATTTTATCAATGTTCCCAAATTGAAGAAAACGAAGCCGTTCGGATTTTCGTCCAGAAACGTATTCAAATCCTGTATATATAAAATTTTGTTGATGATTCACAATTTTATTGATTATTGAAGAAATTTAATACCTCTGTTAATGGTTTCTTTTTCTGTCCAACGTGAAGTAAACCAAGCTCCACTATGGCTGGGACATTCGGTCTAACTCCGTTGATCACGTAATGCGTATTAGTGAAAATCAATTCGACTTTCTTTTCGCTTTCAACGACACTTCCCGTGTACGCCGGGAAATATTTTTGGACCAAATGTTGAGCTTTTGGTACGGTTACGAGGTTGTGCTGCAGTCTCCAGTAAATCGAAAACAGCAGATCGTTCAGCCGTCCCCAGAACCCTTCCACGTGCCTATTGTAAGCTATACTAATGTAGGAAGGATTCGTGGGATTCGCGATGTAGTCGTAACCTTCTAATCTCAATCCCAACGAACGAATCCCAATTAGAGGCGCTTTGAAATGCTCAGCCAGCACGGAGAAGCACGGCACGACGTTCCACTCAATCATAACCAAGTCGAATGTGCCATTCAGCAGTAACTTCTGCATCTCTTTATTCGAGTAAACTTTGTCGCAGGCCTGCAGGAATTTCCACTGCAAATAGAAGTTCATTATCATGCTGTTCGCATTTAGGGCCTCGGTAATGTCTGTTTCTATGGAAATAGGCTTAGACAGTTCGATCTCTTTCAGCTGAGCGTGCTTTTTATCGGATGGATATCCGGTGAAGGCAGTGACTTCGTGTCCTCTGTCTGCTAATTCTTTATATAGGACACTGGCAAAGGTTGCATGGCTGAATGCCGGAGATGGTATTACCACAAGCACTTTGGCCGCTTCGCATAATGAGGCTAAGAACAAGAAGTTCAGTACGGAAACAACAACCATTGTTAAAGGTTTACCAATTACTAGTGAAAATTGCAAATTATATTTGTCCTTGTTAATGTACACACAGTTTTGATAAAGAAACTGTCGCATATAGAATTAATAGCCTTATTTAAATGGCAATTTCAATTGCAATATGAAAATATTTAGATAACAGTTTTAATCGCTGAAACACTGCAACACATGCTTTAGTATAGTTTACGTTATAGTTCATTATAATTAAGCTCGTCTTGGGAGCACATTCTGGTAATGTCTTTAATATATTAATTTTAAACAAATCGTATTACTATAATACTATAAACACATATTTTATAAAAGGTAAGGATTAGATTTTTCAATTTTGAATGTAATAATATGACAAAAACGCTTTAAGCGGTATTTGACCATATTGATTCATATAGTCAGCGATGACAAATATTCTCAAAAAATAAGTTTGTTGGTGATTTATTATATTTTTTTAAATACTTTTGTAATGATTATAGCAAGTAAATCATTGATAAAATCAGGTTTTGTCTTAAAAAGTCTTTATGTAGTATATAGAAAGTGATCACACTTCCCCATTTTGGCGGGATAGTCCCGCTTTTGGGAGCTTTTTAGAAAATATCTACATTTATTATTTTTTATGTACTGTAAAAATATATTACCTATTATTTATTAATTATTATAGTGAATAATGCCGCTTCCTCGTCTAAAATGGAACAGTTTTTTGGCAACAAGCTGAAGGGCTATATGTTTTCACACCATAAACCACAATCAAAGTTTCAGATCAATGAATTGTACGTCGCAAATAATCAAAACGACAAAAAACGACAAAAAATTTGCATGTGCAAGGAAAAAAACCGAAGCAATTATTTGTAACGTTTTTTCGCTTTCACCAATTGCCGAAGGATTAGATAAATGCACATTTATATCCATATATTCTGATGCTTCCAGCCATAAAGATTTAAAATTATTTCCCACAATTGTTAGATTTTTTGATCCAGAAACAGGAATTAAAGTTAGAATATTAGATTTTTTTTTCATTGCTGGGTGAAACTTCACAAATAATTTTTGATTCAATAAATGCTATTATAAAAAAGAATAATTTGAACAATACAATTATTGCCTATTGTGCAAATAACACTAACGTAAATTTTGATGGAAAAGCTAGAAGAGGCATCAATAACGTTTTTACGAAACTTAACGAACATTTGAACCAAAAATTTATTGGAGTAAGTAGTGCAGCGCACATTCTACACAATACTATTCAAACAGCATCTAACTTATAGTTGATGTTGAAAATATTATTGCAAAAATTTATTCGTATTTTTATATATTTACTGTGCGTCTTGAATGTTTGTAGGATTTTTGTGAAAGCGCAGAAATCGAATATAAAAGAATTCTTGGTTACAGCAAAACACGATGGATAACTCTTTTAACAGCTGTTGAAAATATTTTAAAAATATACAAACCATTAAAATCATCACAAGATAAATGTCCAAAAATATTGCAGCTCTTTTTTGAAAATGACATAACACAAATTTGGCTTCAGTTCAACCACAACCAAGCTACATTATTTCACAATGCTGTGAAAATTTATGAAGGGAACAAAATTTCAATTACGTTCGTTTAGTTATTCGAAAGGACATCACTAGGCTATAAGAACAAGGTTTATAAATTTTTATAATAACTACTTGGAATATCTTGAAGAATGGACAGTTCAATTCGAGGATATTAAAAATTTTCATTGGGTGACATTAAAAAAGGAAATTTTATGGGAATATGTGGAAAAATCTTTTGAAAAAGATCTTTTTGATACACCTCATCATTGGTAAAAAGATACGTTACTGATGAAAAAATTAAATGTTGGTTGTCTGCAAATGTGGAAACACACAAAAAATGGACGGAGTTATTTCTTCATTTTAAACAGAATAATATTCCTTATCAAAATATTTCGAAAATTGTAAAATATGCGCTCACCCTTCCAGGAACAAATGCAATAACATAACGTGTTTTTTTCTAGTATCAATAAAATATGGACAACTGAAAAAACGCAGTTGAACATTAAAACTTTAAAATCTATATTAAGCGTAAAATATTATTTGACAAATTATTTGACTCGAATAAAAGAAAATCATATTTTTTTTAAATAAAAAAATAAATTAATTAAGCCAAATCCAGAATTTATTGCTTAAGTAACAGAATTAATTCCCTCTTAAACTTGAAAAACTTGACCGTCTTCAGATTGAACATTTCGTCACTCTCTATCGTCGGTTCTTCAGTACCGTTCAACAGTACTATCAATTTTAACTTTTCGTTCAACAACATTATATGCTGTTTCTTCAGCAACCCTGCTTGACAATTTCAGATTGCTGAAATACTTCCTTGCGCTCCACCATAACAGTTTTTTCTTACAAAATAACTTCTGTTCATTTACTTCTTTCTTATATCTATACAAAACCTGCTCTTCGTCAAGTTGGATTGCAATTGATCTATTATAAAATATCTACCGAAAATCTTGTCATTAAAATGAATCAATTTTATATAAAAATTACCGCTGTACCAATCGCTCGTAGTTCTTTACAGACTCACTCAATTGATCTATTTTTTATTACATATGTACATCTCTTGGTACCAATTAGAAGAGGGAGAAACTATAATTTATATTGTATCGTCATCTTCTGCAATGAGAATTGTGCCATTAATTCAAAATGGATTATTAAATCTCAAAATCTAAATTTGTTCTCCAACTCATCCTTCAAGAGTAAATCTATATCTATATTTATATTCGCGGAAAAAATCAAATAAAAATTGAAATTTGATAATCTGGAAGAGAAGAGAAACTCTTCAGCTGTATTCTTTGATATGTCACAGGCTTTACTCTACAAGCTAAAGATGAATCTTTCACAAAATTTCATTATTGATGTCTATAAATCTAAGTTAATTTAGTTAAGGTTTTTTTTATTAAATTGGAGAAAGTACATACTAAGTTAGCTCATCGTACTTGGCTCGCATAAAAAGGAGTATTTTGCAAGACACGTATTTTTAAATTTAACTTGATAAACGAGCTATGCAATAGGAAAATTATGTAAATGCATTATCTGCCGAACTTTACGTAATCACAAACCTCTCGTCGTATAATCAAAGCGATTTTATCGACTTTTACTAGGTTTTTATTAATGGTAAATACTAGATTAAAAATCGGTGTTTAAAATAATGATATATTTAACACTTAGACGTTTAGGCTCTCAATCTAGCGTCCAGTTGTTGTTTTTCTGAAACTACAACTAAAACTGAATCAGACTACCAATAAAAATTTAAGGTAAGGTTGCCTAAGTCAGAATTTACGATATAAATACAATCTACATGTGATATTAGAAAATACAGTGGTACCTCGATTTACGAGTGCACTAATATACAAGTGTTTTGAGATACGGCGCATGTTGGTGGTTTGGGATACAAGCAAGGTTACGATTAAACTTGTATGTAGAGATACCACTGTACTTTCTTTGCAGTATTTTCAATGTTTTATAAATTATATTTGTATAATTTTTCTACGAAGTAAAAAAAGCGTATAAATTCTATATATGAATCTAACTTTTGTACCAAACATAATTTACTGTGAATTATAAGAATATGTAAAAAATACTAGAACTGAATTATTTTTTATATGTATATGTATTTAATTGTTATATTAAATTTTAGTTATAAAATTTATATAAATCAAAATATTACGTGTATACAAAATCTTGAATATTTGAATTGTTACAATATTTACAGTAGAACATGTGCATTCTTTGTGAAATTACAAACAGCGTGAACTGAACTCTTTCTTCATCTCATCCCAGTTCACTCTGCCATTCTCCGCCTGTATCATTTCGAAAATATGTTTCGATTTTTTTGAAGGAATTACCTCGATTGTATTTTCATCTTCATCAACCTGTAAATAATAAATTTTATATTAGAGCTGATCATAAATAATAAATAGCTGCAGACATACCTGTAGGATCCAATTAATTGAATTTAAATATTCTATTAAATTAGTAAATCCGTACTGTCTGAAGGGAATTTCAACTCCGACTAAATCCAGAAAATCTTCAACTAATCCGCTTATGGATAAATCAGCTGAAGAGGAGTTCAATACTGAACGAATCAATTTTTCGCATTCCTTGGGATTCTAATAACAAAAAGAAAATATATAATTGTTAATACAAATAACTTAATATTATATAGATAAAACTTACCATTTTAGTAGAATAAAGTAAGTTGATGAAAAAATATCTGAAAGAATATTTTAAGTACTCTAATGTTACTCTGCAGAGAGCTGATTCGAAACTGATTCTTTGCAGTACTTTTATACAACATTTCTAATACCACATCAGGTAGAGCTATTAGGGATTGCCTTTAGGTCCCGACTATATTTTCGAGCAACAATTCAAACTTTTTGTTTCATTGGTACAATAAAATATTATTGCAAGAAAATATTATTATATTAGCATTTGCTAAATTATGAAAATTAGTTCGGATTTACTATTTTATAATATGAAAATATATTATTGTCGAATCTACCTACATGCGTGACTCTTTATTGTAGCATCAATAAAATAAAAGATTTTTTTACCTGCAATCAGGATCGAATGGTAAATTAGGATAGGCAATAAAATTAAAGGAAAATCTCTTCACATGAAAAACTGACCGGGTATCAAAAATGTAGTATATAAACACTGCAAAATAACTATTCTCTATCAGTTACAAATCATCTTTTTGTAGAGTAACATCAGAGAACTTCAAAGTACAAATATTATTTCATATATTTATCAACTTACAATAAGTTCTTCTACTAAAATGGTAATTATAGATTATATACTTATTACAATTTATATAAGTTTTATGTTTTTAAGCATTTATAATTTTTTTCTTCCAATTTTTAGAATCCCAAGGAATGTGAAAAATTGATTCGTTCAGTATTGAACTCCTCTTCAGCTGATTTATCCATAAGCGGATTAGTTGAAGATTTTCTGGATCTCGTCGGAGTTGAAATTCCCTTCAGGCTATTCGGATTTACTAATTTAGTAGAATATTTAAATTCAATTAATTGGATCCTACAGGTATGTCTGAAGCTATTTATTATTTATGATCAGCTCTAATATAAAATTTATTATTTACAGGTTGATGAAGATGACGATACAATCGAGATAATTCTTTCAAAAAAATCGAAACATATTTTCGAAATGATACAGGCGGAGAATGGCAAAGCGAACTGGGATGAGATGAAGAAAGAGTTCAGTTCACGTTGTTTATAAATTCACAAAAAATGCTCGTGTTCTGCTGTAAATGTATAATATTCAAATATTGAAATTTATTATACTCCGATTTATGTATGCAAAATTCAAAATAAAAATTAAATATATATAGAAAACTATTTTGTTCTTGTATTTTTACATCGACTTGTAAATTAGAGACCAGATTTGTCCAAAACACGGCTTTCGCTAGTGAGTTATCCCGCTTCTTAGGGGATACTTAAATCTTTAAATTTATGGTGTAAATGAAATCCAGGCCTTACGATACTCGTTAGTGCTTCTACAAGTAGAAACATACGACATTCTCGTCATCAAACTTTCTACTGGTACCTTAGACTTTATGATTTTGTAACGTCTCTTTCGGCTCTTTTAAATAATTCCTTCCTGAAATGTGGCTTCCAAAATTAGAACAATTAGCCATAGTCAAAGAAATTAGTACAAATTATCTTATACTTTTTATTTCATCAATTTTTACTTATTTTTCTCTTATATAATTCTATATGAAGTAAATAATTGTAATAGTTTTAACATTAGAGCCTAAAGTTTAATCTAAGTTTGAAAATAATAATAAATTGATAATAATATCCTAACTTACAAATATTTTATTAACTGAATATACAATGAAATTGGTTAATTATATTATACTTAATATTTTTTATTCATTCAATTTTTACTTATTATGTGATTATTAATACATATCATTTCGTAATTAGCAAAAAAAAATACAATAAATTTTATAAAGGAAATATGGTAAATTCGATTGATGAAATATGCAAATCAATTGGTAATTACAAAGGTGAAAAAATATTATTTCACTGAAAACTATTAATTGTTGATCTTATTATAAATATTTAATTTATCAGAAATGATTTGATTTCTCCAATTTTTTAATATAAGTAACTTTAGTTTATATTAAGACTAAATATTGTTTATGAATATTATCTAAAATTGTGTTGTAACAGTTATATTAAAGTTACGATTTTGAAATATTTTAAAATGCATTTAGATCTACTTTAATTGCAACATTTTCAATGTTTTATAAATTATATTTGTATAATTTTTCTACGAAGTAAAAAAAGCGTATGGATTCTATATATGAAACTTTTGTAACAAATATAATTTTCTGTGAGTAATAAGAATATGTAAATAATACTAGAACTGAATTATTTTTTATATGTATATGAATTTAATGGTTATATTAAATTTTAGTTATAAGTTTTACATAAATAAATCATAATATTACGTGTATACAAAATCTTAAATATTTGAATTGTTACAACATTTATAGTAGAATACGAGCATTCTTTGTAAAATTACAAACAGCGTGAACTGAACTCATTCTTCATCTCATCCCAGTTCGCTTTGCCATTCTCCGCCTGTATCATTTCGAAAATATGTTTCGATTTTTTTGAAAGAATTACCTCGATCGTATCCTCATCTTCATCAACCTGTAAATAATAAATTTTATATTAGAGCTGATCATAAATAATAAATAGCTGCAGACATACCTGTAGGATCCAATTAATTGAATTTAAATATTCTACTAAATTAGTAAATCCGTACTGTCTGAAGGGAATTTCAACTCCTACTAAATCCACAAAATCTACGACTAATCCGCTTATGGTTAAATCAGCTGAAGAGGAGTTCAATACTGAACGAATCAATTTTTCACATTCCTTGGGATCCTAAAAAATGAAAGAAAAAATTATAAATATTTATAAACATAACATAATATTTGCATATAAATTCATGCAATAAAACTTATAAAAATTGTAATAAGTATAGAATCTATAATTACCATTTTAGTAGAAGAACTTATTGTAAGTTGATAAATATATGAAATAATATTTGTACTTTGAAGTTCTCTGATGTTACTCTATAAAGAGACAATTTGTAACTGATGCAGAAAAGTTATTTTGCAGCGTTTAAATACTACATTTTTGATACCCGGATAGTTTTTCCTAAGAAGAGATTTTCCTTCATTTTATTGCCTATCCTAAATTACCATTAGGTCATGACTCCAGGTAAAAAAAAATCTTTTATTTTATTGATGCTACTACAATAAAGAGACACTTAGTCACGCATGTAGATTCGATAATAATATATTTTCATATTATAAAATAGTAAATCCGAACTAATTTTCATAATTTTGCAAATGCTAATATAATAATATTTTCTTGGAATAATATTTTATTGTACCAATGAAACGAAAACTTTGAATTGTTGCTCAAAAATATAGTCGGGACCTAAAGGCAATCGCTAATAACTCTACCTGATGCGGTATTAGAAATGTTGTATAAAAGCACTGCAAAGAATCAGTTTCTTCATCAGTTTCGAGTCAGCTTTCTGCAGAGTAACATTAGAGAACTTAAAATATTCTTTCAGATATTTTTTCATCAACTTACTTTATTCTACTAAAATGGTAATTATATCAAGTTTTTAAAACTATATAAGTTTTATCCATATAATATTAAGTTATTTGTATTAACATTTATATATTTTCTTTTTGTTATTAGAATCCCAAGGAATGCGAAAAATTGATTCGTTCAGTATTGAACTCCTCTTCAGCTGATTTATCCATAAGCGGATTAGTCGAAGATTTTGTGGATTTAGTCGGAGTTGAAATTCCCTTCAGACAGTACGGATTTACTAATTTAGTAGAATATTTAAATTCAATTAATTGGATCCTACAGGTATGTCTGAAGCTATTTATTATTTATGATCAGCTCTAATATAAAATTTATTATTTACAGGTTGATGAGGATGAGGATACGATCGAGGTAATTCTTTCAAAAAAATCGAAACATATTTTCGAAATGATACAGGCGGAGAATGGTAGAGCAAACTGGGATGAGATGAAGAAAGAGTTCAGTTCACGCTGTTTGTAATTTCACAATGAATGCTCGTGTTCTGCTGTAAATGTGTAATATTCAAATATTTAAAGTTATGTGTATAAGTAATACTCCGATTTATGTATGTACAATTTAAAATTAAAATTATAAATATATAGAAAACTATTTAGTTCTTGTATTTTTTGGTATCGTCTTGGAAATTATAAACCAGATTTGTCCAAAGCACGGCTTTCGCTGGTGAGTCATCCCGCTTCTTAGGGGATGCTCAAATCTTTAAATTTATGGTGTAATTGAAGTCCAGGCCTTACGATACTCGTTAGTGGTCCTACAAGAAGAAACATACGACATTCTCGTCATCAAACTTCCTACTGGTGCCTTGGACTTTATGATTTTGTAACGTCTCTTTCGGCTCTTTTAAATAATTCCTTCCTGAAATGTGGCTTCCAAAAGTAGAATAATTAGCCATAGATAATGAAATTGGTACACATTATTAAATACTTCTTATTTCATCAATTTTTACTTATTTTTCTCCTATATAATTCTATATCAGTAAATATTACTAACTGTATCAATTAAATTTATTTAATAACTAGTAAATAATAGTTATAACATTAGAGACTAAAGTTAAATCTAAGTTTGAAAATAATATCCTAACTTACAAATATTTTATTAACTAAATAGACAATGAAATTGGTGAAATTTACTTAATACTTTTTATTCATTCGATTTTTGCTTATTTTTCTTTATATAATTCCATGTGAAGTTATTATTACTACTTCTATCTATTAATTTCAATTAGTTAAAATTACAATAAATTTTATAAGGAAAATATGGAAAATTCGATTGATTAAAATATGCAAATAAATTGGTGAAAAATTAATATTTAGTAGTAGTACTAGATTTATTGGCAACTGCAAAAATGGGAAAAGTATAAATTACAAAAAATAATAATAATACAGACACAAATATAAACAGTCGCAGCGCCAATGGGAACCGAATCAGTTTATTCCATGACAGGAAAACAATTATTGATATAAATATTTTTGTTTAATTTTTTTAATATTAGTGACTTTAGTTTATTTCCAGACTAAATATTGTATTTGTATAATTTTTTTACGTAGTAAAAAAAACGTATAAATTCTATATATGAATCTAACTTTTGTACCAAATATAATTTTCTGTGAGTTATAAGAATATGTAAATAATATTAGAACTGAATTATTTTTTATATGTATATGTATTTAATTGTTATATTAAATTTTAGTTATAAAATTTATATAAATCAAAATATTACGTGTATACAAAATCTTAAATATTTGAATTGTTACAATATTTACAGTAGAACACGTGCATTCTTTGTGAAATTACAAACTGCGTGAACTGAACTCATTCTTCATCTCATCCCAGTTCGCTTTGCCATTCTCCGCCTGTATCATTTCGAAAATATGTTTCGATTTTTTTGAAAGAATTACCTCGATTGTATTTTCATCTTCATCAACCTGTAAATAATAAATTTTATATTAGAGCTGATCATAAATAATAAATAGCTGCAGGCATACCTGCAGGATCCAATTAATTGAATTTAAATATTCAATTAAATTAGTAAATCCGTATTTTCTGAAGGGAATTTCAACTCCCACTAGATCCACAAAATCTTCGACTAATCTGCTTATGGATAAATCAGCTGAAGAGGAGTTCAATACTGAACGAATCAACTTTTCGCATTCCTTAGGATTCTAATAACAAACAGAAAATATATAAATGTTAATACAAATAACTTAATATTATATAGATAAAACTTATATAGTTTTAAAAACTTGATATATTTACCATTTTAGTAGAATAAAGTAAGTTGATGAAAAATATCTGAAAGAATATTTTAAGTACTCTAATGTTACTACTCTGTAGAGAGCTGATTCGAAACTGATGAAATAACTGATTCTTTGCAGTGCTTTAATACAAAATTTCTAATACCTCTTAAGGTAGAGATATTAGAGATTGCCTTTAGGTCCCAAGAATTCAAACTTTTAATTTTATTAGTACAATAATAATAGCACAAGTAGAAATTTGAAATTTTAAAATATTATTCCAAGAAAATATTATTTTATTAGCATTTGCTAAATTATGAAAATTAGTTCGGATTTACTATTTTATAATATGAAAATTTATTATTGTCGAATCTACATGCGTGCACAAGTGTCTCTTTATTGTAGCATCAATAAAATTTAAAAAAATTACCTGGGCAATGACAATTTATGATAGGCAATAAAATAAAGGAAAATCTCTTCAGTTACAAATTGTCTCTTTGTAGAGTAACATCAGAGAACTTCAAAGTATAAATATTATTTCATATATTTATCAACTTACAATAAGTTCTTCTACTAAAATGGTATTTATAGATTCTATACTTTTTACAATTTATATAAGTTTTATGTTTTTAAGCATTTATAATTTTTTCTTTCAATTTTTAGGATCCCAATGAATGTGAAAAATTGATTCGTTCAGTATTGAACTCCTCTTCAGCTGATTTATCCATAAGCGGATTAGTCGAAGATTTTCTGGATCTCGTCGGAGTTGAAATTCCCTTCAGAAAATACGGATTTACTAATTTAATTGAATATTTAAATTCAATTAATTGGATCCTACAGCTATGTCTGAAGCTATTTATTATATTTGATCAGCTCTTATGTGAAATTCATTATTTACAGGTTGATGAAGATGAGGATACGATCGAGGTAATTCCTTCAAAAAAAATCGAAACATATTTTCGAAATGATACAGGCGGAGAATGGCAGAGCGAACTGGGATGAGATGAAGAAAGAGTTCAGTTCACGTTGTTTATAAATTCACAAAGGATGCTCGTGTTCTGCTGTAAATGTATAATATTCAAATATTGAAAGTTATTATACTCCGATTTATGTATGCAAAATTCAAAATAAAAATTAAATATATATAGAAAACTATTTAGTTCTTGTATTTTTTACATCGACTTGTAAATTAGAGACCAGATTTGTCCAAAGCACGGCTTTCGCTGGTGAGGCATCCCGCTTCTTAGGGGATGCTCAAATCTTTAAATTTATGGTGTAATTGAAGTCCAGGTCTTACGATACACGTTAGTGGTCCTACAAGAAGAAACATACGACATTCTCGTCATCAAACTTCCTAATGGTGCCTTGGACTTTATGATTTTGTAACGTCTCTTTCTCCTGTTTTAAATAATTCCTTCCTGAAATGTGGCTTCCAAAAGTAGAATAATTAGCCAAAGATAATGAAATTGGTACACATTATTAAATACTTCTTATTTCATCAATTTTTACTTATTTTTCTCCTATATAATTCTATATCAGTTAATATTACTAATTGTATTTATTAAATTTATTTAATAACTAGTAAAGTAATAATAATAGTTATAACATTGGAGACTCTAATTTTGAAAATAATATCCTAACTTACAAGTATTTTATTTACTAAATAGACAATGAATTTGGTGAAAATTACTTAATACTTTTTATTCATTCAATTTTTACTTATTTTTCTTTATATAATTCCATGTGAAGTTACTATTACTACTTCTATCTATTAATTTCAATTAGTTAAAATTACAATAAATTTTATAAGGAAAATTCGATTGATTAAAATATGCAAATAAATTGGTGCAAAATTAATATTTTACGGAAAACAATTAATTGTTGATACAAATATTTTGTTTCATTTTTTTAATATTAGTGACTTTAGTTTATTTTAAGACTAAATATTGTTTATAAATAGTATCTAAAATAGTGTTGTAACAGTCACAGTTCTATTGAAGTTATGATTTTGAAATATTTGAAAATGCATTTCATAAATTATATTTTTTTTACGTAGTAAAAGAAACGTATAAATTCTATATATGAATCTAACTTTTGTACCAAACATAATTTACTGTGAATTATAAGAATATGTAAAAAATACTAGAACTGAATTATTTTTTATATGTATATGTATTTAATTGTTATATTAAATTTTAGTTATAAAATTTATATAAATCAAAATATTACGTGTATACAAAATCTTAAATATTTGAATTGTTACAATATTTACAGTAGAACATGTGCATTCTTTGTGAAATTACAAACAGCGTGAACTGAACTCTTTCTTCATCTCATCCCAGTTCACTCTGCCATTCTCCGCCTGTATCATTTCGAAAATATGTTTCGATTTTTTTGAAGGAATTACCTCGATTGTATTTTCATCTTCATCAACCTGTAAATAATAAATTTTATATTAGAGCTGATCATAAATAATAAATAGCTGCAGACATACCTGTAGGATCCAATTAATTGAATTTAAATATTCTATTAAATTAGTAAATCCGTACTGTCTGAAGGGAATTTCAACTCCGACTAAATCCAGAAAATCTTCAACTAATCCGCTTATGGATAAATCAGCTGAAGAGGAGTTCAATACTGAACGAATCAATTTTTCGCATTCCTTGGGATTCTAATAACAAAAAGAAAATATATAAATGTTAATACAAATAACTTAATATTATATAGATAAAACTTATATAGTTTAAAAAACTTGATATAATTACCATTTTAGTAGAATAAAGTAAGTTGATGAAAAAATATCTGAAAGAATATTTTAAGTTCTCTAATGTTACTCTGCAGAGAGCTGATTCGAAACTGATTCTTTGCAGTACTTTTATACAACATTTCTAATACCACATCAGGTAGAGCTGTTAGCGATTGCCTTTAGGTCCCGACTATATTTTCGAGCAACAATTCAAACTTTTTGTTTCATTGGTACAATAAAATATTATTCAAGAAAATATTATTATATTAGCATTTGCTAAATTATGAAAATTAGTTCGGATTTACTATTTTATAATATGAAAATATATTATTATCGAATCTACATGCGTAATTAAGTGTCTTTTTATTGTAGTAGCATCAATAAAATAAAAGATTTTTTTTTACCTGCAATCAGGATCGAATGGTAAATTAGGATAGGCAATAAAATTAAAGGAAAATCTCTTCACAGGAAAAACTGACCGGGTATCAAAAATGTAGTATATAAACACTGCAAAATAACTATTCTCTATCAGTTACAAATCATCTCTTTGTAGAGTAACATCAGAAAACTTCAAAGTACAAATATTATTTCATATATTTATCAACTTACAATAAGTTCTTCTACTAAAATGGTAATTATACATTCTATACTTATTACAATGTTTATATGTTTTTTTTGCATGAATTTATATGCAAATATTATGTTATGTTTATAAATATTTATAATTTTTTCTTTCAATTTTTAGGATCCCAAGGAATGTGAAAAATTAATTCGTTCAGTATTGAACTCCTCTTCAGCTGATTTATCCATAAGCGGATTAGTTGAAGATTTTCTGGATCTCGTCGGAGTTGAAATTCCCTTCAGGCTATTCGGATTTACTAATTTAGTAGAATATTTAAATTCAATTAATTGGATCCTACAGGTATGTCTGAAGCTATTTATTATTTATGATCAGCTCTAATATAAAATGTATTATTTACAGGTTGATGAAGATGAAGATACAATCGAAGTAATTCTTTCAAAAAAATCGAAACATATTTTCGAAATGATACAGGCGGAGAATGGCAGAGCGAACTGGGATGAGATGAAGAAAGAGTTCAGTTCACGTTGTTTGTAAATTCACAAAGAATGCTCGTGTTCTGCTGTAAATGTATAATATTCAAATATTGAAAGTTATGTATATAAGTAATACTCTGATTTATGTATGTAAAATTTAAAATAAAAATTTTTCTATTTTTCTAAATTCTTGTATTTTTTACATCGTCTTGGAAATTATAGACCAGATTTGTCCAATTTGCACGGCTTTCGCTGGTGAGTGATCCCGCTTCTTAGGGGATTGGTTAAATATACTTAATACTTTTATTCATTCAATTTTTAATTATTTTTCTTTATATAATTCCATACGAAGTTATTATTACTACTTGTCATTTAGTAACTGGCAAAAAAAGGAAAGGAATATCGTAAATTCAATTGATGAAAGTATGCAAATCAATTGATAATTACAGAGGTGAAAAAAATATTATTAAATGTTGATATAAATATTTAATAATAATAACATTTATTAATCACAATGTGACCAAAGGACTATCGACCGAAGTCTTTCCGCCCAGAGATACAAAAAAAGAAAAAAAAAGAAGAATATAAACTAAAACCAAATTAAAGTAAAAACTTCAGAAAAGAAAAAAATATATAATTCATTTCATTTAGTCATTTGGTCCCAAACTGGACAGAAGGCTATCCTCCCTTCATGATAAAAGTCCCGGCAGTCCCCTGAACCAGCCCCGTAGGTGATTCCGGCATTGGGTCATCCAGGTTGAACATCAGAATGTAGATTTGGTTTCCCGTGAAGCAGACGTGTTTGTCGATGTTATAGTTATTTATAAAACGCTTCTTTAGACGTTGAAGTAGCTCGGTACGATCCTCAGAGTTTTTTGACGAATTTAATTTATTAATGTAGGTATTAATTATGTTGTCGTGTATTGTTATTGGCCTGTGGATTCTGTTGCCAGTTAGATCAGCAGGCAAATCTTTAGTTTTTTTGTTAAGTGATCTTTGCATTAGGCACACCCGGGTTGGGTTTGGTAGGTCTCTTCGGACATTTCGACGACCATGCAGCATGATCCTCGGAGTCATAAGCCTTGCATTTAGGTGGAAGAGGCGACGTGCAACGGTGGGTTGGTTGAGGGCTTTGACATTTGGCAAATGTTTTGTTGGGACAAGCGCCAGTTGCATGGGTAAATTCTTGACACCTAGCACAAGGTACAGGTATCGGAGGCGGTGGAATGCTCTCTTTTGCAAGGAAGTGTTTGTTCATGTAGAACATGCCTCCGTGCAGGAGTTTCTGAAAGGAAGATGCGCACTGTAATGATGCTCATTTTGAAAGTTGATTGTCCTGTTGCCCTGGAGACGATCCTCTTGCAGAACCTATGCTCAATGCCTGCCATCTTTAGATGTTCGCTAATATCCGCATCTTTAATATCAAGATCCATCTTAGTTAGGACACAAGACAGCGACGCGTTGTGGCCGTGTTTTTTAGTCTCCTTCAGAGGAATACTCTCGACGTAAGACAAGATGTGGCCCCGACTCTGTATATCTGCCAGGTAGGCAAGGACAACCGCCATAGGGTTGTTAGATTTCAGCAAGAATCCTGACTTCGTTTCTAAAATGATGTCTTTTCGGTTGCCCGGGCCTCTCGACCACAAGTTGGAAAGTTGCGATCTTGTTGATTAGAAACAAATTTGTTGATTGGAAACAATGCAATTAACAAATAACACCGACAGTTGTTATAAATTACATATGTCATTTCGTGTTTAAATTGTCAATACAATGTGAAATTTCCTTTTGAATGTAAAGTCGATTTAAATTACAAAATTCAAAATGCCGAGGGTTTTCGACCCCGATTTGGGAAAAGGCTATGGAAAGCCGGATCTCGAGCGATTGGGCCTCTTCGTGGAAATGCCCTACATGAATGGCAAGAAATACGTATCCCCCTTTGAACGTACTGAAGATCATTTAATAATTTTGTTAGAAGATGACTCAAATTGTTTTCTGTTGTAAGCGCCGAAGAGGCATAAGGGTATGACCTTTCTGACCACCGGGTATAAATCGAAGAACGGTACTCAGCACGGTTACTTTGAGGAGGAATTTCGAAGATTGTTCGAGGGCGAAGGCATTCCATGGCGGAAACCCAAACAAACGTTCGTCATTTGCAATCTGTTAAAGTTATAATTAATCATCTTTTTTTTTAGTGGTAAAAGAAAAAAGAAAATCGGTCCACTGTCGCCTTTCATCGTTGGCAACAGAGGAAAAACGATCTCCAGTCCAGGCGATTATTTTGGAACGTTTTCCGGGAAAATTGACGCTTTTAGTAATGTGAGGCGGAAAAAACCGAAATACGTATCTCCTAAGGCCAACTTCCAAACAAATAATCCGAAGAAAGGCGGACCCGGATATGTTAACATTTGCATTAATCCTTATCCGACGCACATGTAATTATATGCAACCGAAATTGCAGTTTTTCTTGCACTCGACATGTTTCCTTTTTTAAATTCTTTTTTAGGCGTGATCCTTACAAGTACGTGCCGAAAAAGAAGAAAAACAAGAAGAAGGTGGGGCCGACCGAGCCAATGTATACTGCAATTCATCCAGAACCGTATTTCACGAGCAATCCGTTTATCGATCCCGAGAAAATGAGGCCAGGTCCAGTGTACGTTCAAAAAAAAGAGAAAAAAGTGAAGTACAACAACATCACCTTTATACCAACCGGACCAGCGAAATGGGTAGCCAAGGTTACGAATTAATTAAACAATTGCGCTTCTTCATTCGTATTTTGTTTTTAGCCCGGCGGATGTCACGGCGGTTGCTTTGATCCGTTCCCCGAATGGAAACGCTGCAAGTACGTGAACATGCTTCAAGCTAACAAACCCTTCATCGGAGATAAAGGCACTTTCTATCCACAATCGAAAGGCCAGAAGACTTTATTCACTCGCTCCATCCTCCAATACAACACTGATTTGAACGTAAACATCCAAAATTACAAGAAAGCCATACCTACCTACACTAAATATCTGCTGAACTGCTGAAGATCAAATGAAACACGGCTTTTTTTTTAATATTTTAATCTAACTCTTAACAGTTTGTTTTTGTTTCTTGGTGTGTAAGTGTATATAATATGTGTGTATGTTGAGTGTGAGTGAGCGCGCGTGTTTATGTGTTTATTTTCTGTATTAACAAATTCAATCCAAAATGAAGAAAACCTAAGTAACTAATAACGTTTTTTTTTTTCGTTGCAAATCAAACAATTAGTAAGTAGCAATTAATAAATATATACAATAAAAATAGTTGCGCGCCAACAGCGATGCCATCTCATGGCTTCGATCCCTTTTATATGGATCGAGATGAAATGTTTTGTTGACGTTTTTTGTTCTTGTTCTTCTTTATTTTATTTCTCTCTCTGTCTCTCTTTCTGCAAGGTATTTACAACCGATAATGTACACATTTTAAATTCAAGATAGTTAGTGATTGAAGGACGTTAGAAATCGCTGTACGAGGACTTCTCGAAGGTGACAGGTCGGTACACTTCCTTGGCGCCGCCCCAACCCCTCGCGGCTGTGTTGTAGTTTTGCAACTTGTTTAAATTATACCTTGTGGGCGGAGTCGGAGGTATCGATTGCGGATACGATTGGTTGGGCGGAGGGACGTTCTCTTTGGGGTTGTTCACGTTGTGGGCGGTGTAAGTTGGCTGAGGGCTAAAGAAGCTAGATGGTGGTGGTGCGCTGCTTTCTCTCGGTACGAAGATAGGGGGAGTTGCCGACGGTTTATAAGATGGCGACATCGGAGCCTTCGGTTTGCTCCTAGGTAAAGTTGAAGAGCCTGCAAATATCTTAAATTAGATTCATATTCTCATAAAAATATACAACTGATATTATATATTAGCTTGAATATATCTATATAAAATAACTGGCAATTAATCTAAGTAACATATTTTATTATATATAAGGAATTATGAATATTTTTTATGTTGTTACATTTTTGTGTATTATTACTGATTATTATTTCATATTATTTAGTTAGGAAGCAGTTAGCAAGAAAACTAATAATTTTTGAATAATTGTTATTAAATTATCTAGTCTAGAAAACAAAATGCGGTGTTATAAGTGTATCAGAAAGCCTTGCCTTGATTTTGACCATTAATAGAAGCAAAAGCAGAATGTTCCGATTGGAAGCTTGAGTATTTGCAGAATGAGCTGTTTTCTGCATGCTGGAAGCCCTGCTGTTCGAAGTCCGGATAGAAGTGTTTGGTTTTCACCTGCGTGTTGGCAACATAAAACAAATTGTCGAACTCCTTTTCGGCCTGTTGAAGATAGTCGGCCTGCGCTTGAGGACCGGAGTATTTCAGCACTTCCGTCTGCGAGCTGGACTTGTCTATGGATGTTCTTCGAGAGCCCAGTTTCTCTACGACATCGGGAAGCGGATCTCTGATCTGTTTGTATCGCATGATCGGCATGGCGTTCTGCTCGAAGTTCTGAATCAAATTCTTAACGGGAACTTTCCTATAATCATCTTCGCCTTCTTCCAACAAGAGTTCAGTTGCAGGAGGTGTCATCATTAAGGGTTGTGGCTTATAAACCACTTGGAAATTTGGTTCAAAATATTGTGTTTGCACTGGCGTCAGACATCGCTCGTTAATGATCTTGAAGGAGGCACCATTTTCATCCACGTATTGTTCTTCAACCTTCTGATAATCCACTTCATATTCCCTCTCCCTTTGGTAATATATGGCTTCGATCTCTTCGTTTGCCGACTTGGTAATGGTTTCGACTTTTGCAATTTCATTAGTTTTCATTTCTGTGCACATCGATTCTGCTGTTTCGCTTGTAAAAGCCGAAACCGGTTCTGATTTCTCAATTTTAACTCTAGGATTCTCTATCTGGCTTTGCTGGCATTGTTCTCGTGCCCTCTTCTGTTTGATGGATTGTCTACCAACGAGTGCTCGTTTGAACTCGGCATTAATATCTAATTGACCAAAGAGTGGTCTAGCTCCGATGATGGTTTCGGGTGCCTTTTTGCACCTTGGTCCTTCAACAACCTCATCAATTTGCATGCGCCTTTGTTTCTTAACCTCTTGCATTTGTTCTGACAATTCTTGCTTGACAATCTGCTCCACTTGAGGTACAGCTTTGATTTGTGGCTTCTCATCTTTCGGAGGCGAGGCTTTAATATTTTTCGGGGATGAATCGATCATTTTTGTTTGATTTTGTTGCAGTTGTTGGGTTTGGCACATCATTTCTTGTTTTACACTATTGCCTAATGTTTGATTCGAAGTTGAAAAGCTCTCTGCCTGTTGCATGTATTTCTCGGATTTAGCCTGACAGATTGTCGTCGAAGAGGCCGCAGTTTCCGTTTCATGGTGTTGCTGTTGATAACTGCTTGACTCAGATTTTATTGCGCAAATAGAGTTTCCCTTCTCCTCTCGTACCATCTCCGATTCTTTTCTCATCTCCTGTTTGCTTGTAAATGAGTTATCTGTTTCACTTTGTATTGCACTGGTTGTGAGTTCGTTGCGTTCAAGCTGTAGCGTATTGCCATCCCTTGTTTCATTGTATGTAACTTCTCTGGTCTGAACCGGAATTCCGGTGCGGACTTTCTTCATTTCCTCCAATTTCTTTTTGACCTCATTATCATCAGGCAGTTGCGATGTTCTGACGACCTTAGGTTTCATTGATTGACTAACCTTTTCACAAAATTCTTTGTATTTCGGTTCGACTTCCTGGTAAGCCTGTTTAATATCTTTCATTTCAGCAAAGCACTTCTTTTGTGACTCTACCAACTGCTTAGTTTGATTATCGGAAATAGTAAGCTTATTCAAGTCCACAATTTTCCGCTCTTCCTCTGGTTCCGGTTCTGGCGGAACGGGATCTGGTTTAGGGGGTTCTTGTTTAAGATTAGAGACTGGAGGTTCAACTATTTTTTCGTTGGGTATGTAAACCGGAAACGGAGAACAAGAGCGGCTGGCATTAAAGTGCCCTTGGCTTTCGAACATTTCCGACTGAAGTGTGCGAATCGGGGTAAGTGCATTCCTTCTATCTGTGTCGCAATCGCCGAGTGCATAATTGAATTCGGGTTTTTGCGGAGGTGGTGAAAATTTCGGGATAGGCTTATCCAGAACCGAGGAGAATTTTCGGTTCAACGAGACTTTAGAGTAAGGCTTGGACGGTTTATAGAATGATTTGATCTGTTCAGTGATCGTATATTCTGGTTCTGGTGCGTCCTCTGTTACTTCATCCTCTTGCATTTCCACTTCTGTACTGATTTCATCGGTTAGAGAGGTCTCGGTGATGCAACTCTCGACTTTGAATGGAATTGGACTCGTTCGCATTTTCACGATGTCTTTCTCTATAACTTCTGGATTTAAGGTCACATCTTTTATTGCTGGGAACGGCGATAAAGAGCGCTCTTTCTTGGTGATTTCGTTACTCTGGAAGGTCTTAATATCTTCGATGAACAGATCCTGTTGTATAGTAACATCGGGAATTGTAGGAAATGGGGATATTGGTCTTTCGACTTGCAAATCTGTTGGGAATGGGGAGACGGATCTGCGCGATTCTTCGGGCTGCGGATTAGGAAGCCATACACTACCTATTGATTATGCGAAAGCGTTATAGATTTAAGCATTTTGTGCTAAATATTAGAAAATGATATGAAATTACTTACTGTATTGTTGCGTCTTCAGAACGGGCTTCGCATTCCAAGCTTGTGGCAAGCTGGGTTTGTAGACGTCCACATTGGTCAAACCTTTTTGCAGATTATCGACGATTCGGTTGATGCTGTTGCTGTTGTAAGCCGGATTATGTGCGTATCCGTTCGTCGGCATTGCGGACCACGAGTCCAAACTATCGTTCCTGAGGGCTTCTTCGTACGAGTTAACTACGGGTGCAACGAACGAGCCCTTGGTGGGGAACGTAGGCGGATGCAGATTCTCGAACGCAGAGTCGACTGAGCCGGTCTCCAGGGCCGCCTCCCATGGGGATTTGACCAGTTTGACTCTCGGCCGGCTGAAGCGCTCCTAAAATTAGCCAACAATGAAAACAATGCGAGAATTAATTGGCACCGATGCGGTTTGTTATTTAAACGCTTGGCTTTTCCTCACCTGAATCTCGTCCAACTTTTCCTTGTGCTGCATGCGCTGCGCCGTTTCCGGTAAGTAGCTCGGGGCCGGCAGATTGCTCAGAGGCGGAAGCGGCGATAAAATCGGAGTCGGAGAGGGCGCAATATCTGTAAGCACTTCCTGTTTAGCCCCAATTGTCTCGCCGACCACCCATTTCTCGGACCTCTTGCGCCTCTTCGCGAACAACTCGGCTCCTTCAAACATACAAAATAAATACATTTTACTATTTATATCTTTTAAATTATACAACAAAATATATTCAGTGTAAAAATTCAATTTAAAGATTTAAAAAGCAGTGGTATAGTCGAATATTTGACATACTTTTAACTCTAATCAAAGAGTTTTATATTTATATACAAACAGTTTTCATTTAAGTAGATTCTTTCTAATTTAGTTAGTAAAATAATTTAACACAAGCTGATTTCAATTATTTAATTATAAATTGAATATTATCTTTCAATGAATAAACAGCTTTTTTCATATCAACTTTGAATAAAAAAAGTAATTTAAAACAGTATTTTTTTATATTTTTGATATTCCTGTCTTCTGGTGCAAAACTTCCAAAAAGCAGAAAGTAGTATTATAATAAAATCTAAGAACTGAAACAGGAAATCATCAAAAATGTATCTTACATGCAATTTCTTAGAGTACAATAGAAAAAGATTTAATAAATCATTATTTTTAATGAAAAATATATATAAAAGATAATCTACTGCAGCAAATTTCTTAAGTTACTTAATGTTCATATGAATATATTTTGAATAACGACATAAAAAATATATTTTATTAAATATTGTCATTTTTTACAAGTTTTTTTCATTTATATGTAAGTTAGGAATACAGGTAACAGTTCTCTGTACATTTATTTTGAATATGGGTGCAAAAGTACAGGAATTTCATATAACAAATGATTAGGCAACATATTATGCAAATTGTATGAAAAGGGAATAAATAGTTGCCTATTTATAGAAGGAAACAATTTCACTACTTTGTTGAAGTATTTATATATAAAAGTTTTCTTATGGTAAATGAATGTATTTTGCTCTGAAGACTATTAATAATTTATGATTAGGCAAGTATGTAGTAAAAATACTAAACAAATCTCGTAAAATCTTACCTTTTCCTTTCGGTGAGTTCAGATCCTTTACGATTTCCGCGCAGACGTTAGGTGATAAGGCGGATTCGATGTTAAAACCTTGCTTCCTCAGCGAGTTGATATCTTGAATTTGTCCATGAGGATTCATGACCAGTTTCAGGAGCGATTTGCCATCGGGACCCGTTTCCCCATTTCCATTCTGAGTTCCGTTAAGCTCACCTGCAATATAAAATTCATATTTTTAATAAACTTCTTTTAATATCAAGAAAAATTACAATTAGATAATTGTCAGATACTTGATATTAGCAAAAAATTAAATAGGTTAAGCGGAAATCTCCCAGAAATGAAAAATGTCAACAAAAGTTTGATATTCCCTTAGTAACCAGATATTTGTTATACATAATGTGATATGTAAATTACGTATCTATATATATAATACGTACTTAATGACTATTACTAATAAAAAAAAGTCATAGGTGAAATATTTAAATTTTATGAAACGTTACAAATTAATATCTTCAATGAATTCATTACTTTTAATAAGAACATTACTTAGGAGTATTTTCTAATGTAATGATTGTTATGGTCTTCATGCTATAATTGAACAAGTTTCTCCCGGTAGAACTAAGTTTCTATTATACTTTACCAACTTTAAGAAGCTCTAAATACAAAACTAATGTTTATAGAGCTATGTGTTAGAACAATCAAGAACAGATATTAAACTTTAGTATATTCAAAGGTTTTAAGTTAAATCACCGATTTTGTTTTGCGCAAAACGCAATGGTGGTGTTCGGAAAAAACTGTATCTGCGGCAGAAGTGGTTCGGATAGTTAAGTCTAGAATTGTAGAACGAAGTTCTAAAAATGACAGGAAGTTCTAAAAAGGACAGGAATTTACTGATGTTAAAAAAAAACTAGGCTCGATAGAGCGAAGAAATTGTTGCTCTTGCACGAACGCGGCTAATTGTCAAATATTGATTATTTTGATGAGAAAAAAATCTAAACATTACGATGAGAAAAATTGGAGGTTTCAACAAGATTCTGCACCATCAGACAAAGCTAACGCCAACCAACAATGGCTGAGAGACAACGTGCCACACTTCATTTCGACCGCACAGTGGCCTCCACGGTCACCAAATGCATACTCGCTTAACTTTTCAGAATGGAGCATTTTCCAAGCCTAAATATACCACAGAATTTATGTACTCAAGAAAGCACTTCTTCATGAATGGATGAAGATTCTTCAGGTTTACATACATGCAGCATGCAACTCATTTGTTCACCAACTTAGTATCATAGTTTGCTCTAAAAGCAGCCATATCAATTAGTATTAGAAATGATTTGGAAAAATTTCATTATTTTACAATATTTTTTTCTTTTGATTCAATAAATTTCAATTTCAAATAAAAAATACAGCATTCAGATAAGTTACAGTTGAAATGGGACATCCTATATAATACATATTTTATTTACTTTTTAAAAATTCGAGATTTTCTTTATATTTATTTAATAAATAAATAATAGAAATCTATAAATCAATAATAAAATCCACTAAATAAATATAATTACAATATTGTTACAAAACGCTGCTTGTTAATCATGCTGAAGATATGATTATAAAGATAAATCTTTTTGAACTAATTTCTTTGAGTTAATTTGATTATTATTAACACAATGGAAGTTTTAACTCTCAAATTCTTGTTCTAAATAAGTCTTGTTCGAACTCATATCATAATTAGTTAAAATATTATTTTTTCAAGCTCCAAATATTTTACTACATAATTGAGAATATAAAACTGAACAGGATTGCTGTATTATTATTTAGTAATAATACAAGTTTTTACACGCATATCGGAAGATATTTTTATTTATTTTTTAGGAATCTCATAAATTATTAACTAATTATAACAGCTAAACATGAGCATAAAATTATTATGCAAATATTTTTATGTAATTTGTAAAATTTGTCTATTTATCAAATTTTCATAAATCTATAGTTTTCTATGGTATGTGGAATGAGCAAATTAATATCTGGTCCTGGACATAAATTTAAACGCAGTTATTGAATTTCATATCGGTGTGGGTTTGAACACTTCACTTACCATCGCTTTCGTGAACCCATTTGACGGATCTCTTCTTCCTGTTAACGTACATGGACTGACCCTTGCTCGATTTGTTGCTGATATCGCTCAGAGAACTTGAAATTCTTCTAGCCAACTCTACTTGATCCTCGACGGTGGGGTGAAGACCAGGCGCGTAGAATGCAGAAGACGCGTACATTTTTTCTGCAAAGCAAACACGATCAATCAACGGGGTATGTGGACATTTGGCACTTTCGCGTTCGAATTGTTCGAACGGTGCCAAAGCATTTGGGCAACACGTTTCTCGAGACTACTACTACTCACTGTTCTTCGGTGTAATTTGCGGGGCATCATCGGCCGGAGTGAAAATCTTCTCCAAGTTGACCGGCGGTTTGTTTGGATTGGAGTTCTCATCCTGAAAAGAGTACAGATTCATTGTTTAAACAAGAATAGGAAGCGATTTAAATGGGGAGATATAGTCTATAGCACATTCGCACAAATAATGTTTTATATATATCGAGGTTCTAGTTTTGGCTGTCCTATGACAAATGATTCAGATGATTCGGGACGGAATTCGGGCCCGAAAGTGGTGTGCCTTCGCAACACTCGGAAATACGCATCTCCCATCCGTTTTTTTTCTTTCTGAATCACTCGCATCGCTAGACTCACTGCTATTCACCTACTCATATCCCAACACTTGTTCATTTAACGCGTGTGTAAGTGTCCAACTTGAATGTACATTTTATTTCCAAAATAACAACAAATTGGTAAGAAATAGGCAACAATAATCATCGTTTTAAATATTAATTTCTTCAAGTTTGGTAACAGAAAAATAGTTAATGAAAAATAATATCGTCTTTTTGTTGTATATAAAATGATTACAACCTCGAAAAATTACATTATTAGATCTTAATTTTTAGTGCATTAACTAATAATAATATAGTCATTTTTGTAATTTTCTGATTAAATAATTTTTATTTTATTTGATATGCTGTTTTTATTTGAATTAAATCGATGATGAAACATTAAACACATTGGTTTAGTATAATCCAATTTAGAAGTTATGCAACATCTACCATATTTACCTGATGTTGGAAGATTTGCTCCAAAGATAAAAATAAGTTAAAAATGTTATTAAAAAATTCCAAAATTTAGGAATTTAAAATATATTCGTTACAAAAAGATTAACAACAACGGAAAATATTATAATATTGCACAGTTTTTCTCGGAATTATTTATTTATTTTGTCGCATTAAAAAATTTCATATCGCTTTAATCATATATTTTTTTGTTCAATTATGTACTGAACATTAAAAAGCTTATAAACAATTAATATTTTAGGAAGTGGGAAACTGAATATTATGAAAGCAGTATAAATGTAATTCTATTCGATTGGATTGGATTAAAAAAAAACTCTGCACCAATAAAATACGAAAAGCTATAAGATTCACTTCACGAAAAGCTATAAGATTTACTTCACCATAGTGAAGATATTTGAAGATTTATGTAGAAAATTAGCATATCCCAAGTACATTAGAATATTCATTCATAAAAAATAAAGCAGATATGGAGAATATATTTGCTTTAAAAAAATATCTTAAATAATTTGAAAAGAAAAAATATTTCCATTAAAAAAATATTTGTATTTTCCTTTATATATTAATATAATTAATATTAATATTAATATAATATATATTAATTTTCAAATAATAAGAAATGAAATAATAAGTTTAGCAAGTATTAATTACAATTCAATAACTTTAAAATATGATGGAAAACAATGAAAATATTACAGGATTGCCAAAATAATTTATCCATGTTTCAATTTTGAACAGATAAATTATGATTAGATGAATATCAAAGATTAATAATAATAAATAGGCATATTATAACATTACAGATTTGCATAATTATTAAATATGAGAACTATAGCTTTATTTATTATTATTTACTTGCTCATTTTATTTCTACACATAAATTTATTAGCTATTATCTTTTATAACTTTTCCTAAAATATAATTTAATCAATGATTTTTTTCAGTATATACTTCTCCAAATATGTTTTATTTTCAAGAAAAATATTTCACATTTCATCGTTTGAATACTTGTAAATTTTTATTCTTTTAAAAATTAATAATCGATACAACAAAGAAAAAATCAGTTTCCTTATGATTTATGAAACAAATATGCATATTTATATATGTTTATGATTGATTACAAATATGCAAAACCGATATTTACACTGATATTACAAAGTTGTGTTGGGTGATACGAAACAGTCTCGTAACTCGAAATGGGAGCACTAAATTATAAAAAATATATAGTATTTTCTATGTACTTGATGTTACAAGTGTTATATTCGAAAAAAGAAATGTATTTCGGAAATGTCAAAAAAGTAAAAATATAAGTTATTAGAAAAATAAATAACATCCTAAACATATAAATATTAGATTTGAATAAACGAACGCAATAATATTTAAATGTTTTGTAATAAGAATGATTCTGCGTAATTTATCAAAATCTAAAAAATAAGCTAAACAACATAGACATACAGCAAACACATCTACATAAATTTAAATTAAAGTACGAAAAACTGTTTAAAATGTAAAAAAATATGTGTGTGGAAAATGCTAATTGTAGAACACAATAATTTGTAAGAAATGTACAAAAAATATATGTTATTAAGAAATCATGTTTATGTATGTTCATATATATAATGCAGGAAATGTTGTAATTGTCGTTAAATTTTCATTATCTTTGTATAACTAAAATGAATATATGTATCTGTATAAATTTGCAAAAATTGTTTAATTTATAAATTTTTTGAAATGCCTTTTTTACTCTCGTTTTGGTTTGATTACATCAAGCATAGGTTTAGATTATTTATAAAATTAATGAATGAAGTACAAAGTAATAGAAAATTCAATGCAAAAAGTAATCAATATTCTAAATATATACTTTGATATATAGGTAAGGTTGCTCAAATAGCACTATTTACTAAAACGTAAATTTTCAAAACCTGACAAAAAAATTTCAAGCGGTGTGGACCAACGTACGACATATGCTGATTTATTAATATTTTCTTTAAACTTGTAATAATTGTAACCAGTAAATCATTGATAAAAACAGATTAAACAAACTTTCTCTAGCATTTCGTATATAAAAAACGAAATCGTATTAGTATAGCTTTATTTCAATTTCTTTTATATTTCTTTAACCATGTTCCTACCGGTATCTCTTGTAATAAACTTTAATCTGCATTATTTTGATCATAACTAAACACATTGATTTTATACAGAAAATATAAATTTATGAAATAAACCAATATTTATTTAACCCAAACGAAAAAATAGAGGGTTTAAAAAAATTAAGAAATATATTTGTTCTTAATAAATATAGTTTGTATATTTTTTTATTAAATTTATAAATAAAAACAATATATTAAAATTGAAAAACTAGAAAAAATAGATCTTTTATCTTATATATGCCGGGTGCGTTAGGGGTGAAATTATTTTAAGCGCCTTTATTATTCCGCACACTTCATACACGCTACCTAGCTCCATGTATACTTATTTTTTCTTATGGGCAAGTACTTTAGTACTTAATCTAAAAAATCTTCAAATATTTTCTGATGCAACATTTTTTTATTCTAGTAAAGTTTTGCCAAAGATTTAACCTCTATAGTCATTATTTAAAGACGTAAAGTTGACGTTAGACCAGAGTTTTTCAACATTTCTTGTCATGCGACACACCTGAATCATGAAAAATTTAATTTTTGACGTATGTACACTTGTTGTAGTTGTTGAAATATAATTAATGATCGTTTCCTATAAATCGAAATCAGAGCAATACGAAGTAAAAAAAATATATAAAGAAAGTAAAATGATAAAATTTGGAACGACGTTTTTATTCAATATTTTTTTTTAAACACAAATATAAACACTACTAATATTTTGCATTTTATGTGAAGAAAATAAAGGCAGAAGACATGCTTCAATGCATTAAACGTGAGGAGGAATATATAGTTTTGTTTAAATTACAAAAACAGAAAATAAACCAGTGGTCCATCTTAGGAATTTGTTTTGATTGAACGGTTGTATGAAAAAAAACTGACCAAATTCGTACTTTCAAGTTTTGTTAAGTGATATTTGCAGTTCTCGTGATGTTAAAATACTTTTGTAAGCTGTTATAAAATATAGCAGATACAAATTTAAATAAGCTTACATGAACTTTGTTAAGTGAAATTCTATCGTGAATATGATTGTGGTAGGAACAAGAGTTGTACGTGGTCCGAATTGGCGCTGGGATAAACAAAGTATGTATATATTATTAATGCGTGTCAGATTTATTTTCTTCGGTTAATTTTAGATGGAAATGCAGGAAATGTAGGAACTGTTACTGACGTGAGTGGCACCTCACAGTGGGTGTTCGTGAAATGGGACAAATCTTCAAAAAAATGTAACTACAGAACTGGATATGATAAACAGTACGATCTGAGGATATATAACAACGCAAATATCGGTATCATACACAAACATATTTGCTGCTTGAGTTGTGGCCACAAAAACATTAAAGGCTTCAGATACAAATGCAATATTTGCAAAAACTATAATCTTTGCGCCAAATGTTACCACCGGAAGAAACATATGGAACATGACTTTACATTGTTCCATACTAAAGAATCGATGGGGTAAGTTTATTTTAATTATTTATTGTTTAATTATTCAATCCTTCACTTCAGAATTAAGTTGACTTCAAGGATATTAGAAAATAGAATCAAGTGTAAAAATTTTTCATACTACCCAAATCATCTTCCTATTTTAGGTACGTGTAATAACATTTTTTCTAAATAATTTAACTTCTTTGTTAATTTGACTAGGTTTGCCTGGACACGTCGAGATACCAATTGAACCGACTGTGGAAGTCGATGAGATGAGAAATATATCCTTGGAGCAAATAAACTGGGTGGGAAACATCAATACGTGTGTTTGCTGCAATAAACCAGCGAGACACAATGTCACTTGCATGCCTTGCAAGCATAAGGTGGCATGCTTGAGTTGCTCTTCGCGCGCCGAAAACTGCTTCAAGTGTAGGACGGTCATAGACACTTTGGTGACACCGGATGACCGAGTTATCGAGACCAAATCGAACGTTAAGATTAAATCAATCGAATCCTCTATTCAACGTCTCACGAATATCAACATTTGCAAATGTTGCAGCATTAATCAGAACGTTATCGTATTCGCATGTCGGCATAAAGCATGCGAAAGTTGCTCCAGAAAACTACAAATTTGCTATGAATGCAGAACTGTCATTACATTTAAAGTTTTAATGTTTTAATATATAATTATTAATATATTTTTTACATTGAAAAATTTTAAAAACAATTTAAAAAAAAATATATGAAATATTTTTTCCATATCACATTTACGTTTTTATCAATTATTACATCATTATTTGCTTCATTGTGTTGTAAGTTTGGATATACTTCCAAATATTTGTAATCTTTATGTTGAATATTATCTATACAGTCATACCTCAATTAACGAAAGCGATACAATTTTCATTATTCTAAACATTATTTTATCAGTAACTTCCACATTTTCGAAATCCAATGAATAAGTCATCTGGATATAACTTAATTTCCAATTTCTTTAATGATATTTTATCATTTTGTTAAGCATTTCTTAGTATTTTCTTTCCAATAAATTTTCAATGGTCTTTTTTTCAAAAAGCTTGAAATGAATTTTGTTAGCAGAAAGAAACACGACTTTGACAGAAATGTGCCCAATATGTTAAGATTAAGATTAAAAAAAAAGGTCTTAAAAAAATATTATTTTTGGCAATAATATTAATAAATCAATCATTAAATAACTTATTGATAACTTACCACCATATTACCTATGATTTTTGAAATGGTAAACCAGAAACGAAATTGCAGATTTCGTTTTATAGAAGCGGAGGTATGGCTGTATTTACATTAAATACTTATGAAAACTTGTATTTTTTATGTACAATTACTATTGTATGAATATATTTGATTAAGTAGAATATAAAATTAAATAATCTGGAGAAAACTTTTCAGTTATTCAACATGCGATAAATTTGTACATGTGTAGCACCTAATAATAACATATTAAACACAATTTTATTCAGACGAACATTTCATCTTTTATTGTTGCCAAATGTTGCAAAATTCTAAAACTAAAGCATTTAATGTATGAAAAAAGTATACAAAAATATATTTATTATCATTTAGTCTTAAGAAATATTATGTAAGAATATCTAATGATAATTCTATCTGATTTCTAAATATTACAGATTTTATCAATATTTAGTGTATAGTGCGAATAATTGGTTTGAAACCGAACTAATCCAAGACTTATAACCACATACAAATAAACTGTACAAAAATAAACTTGTATGAAAGATTATATGTAAAAAATAATCTTATTTTTTTTAAATTTTAGTTTATTAAAATTATAATAAAAGACAAAATTTATTTCTAAGTCTACATATATCTTTTTACAAGAAACTATTTAAAATTTATATAAACTGAATCCGCACTAACCGAAGTGCGAGGTTTTGCTGTAGCTTTAAAACAATAAAATAAGAACTAATTTCTTTAAGAAAAATCTACGAAGCAAATTTAATATAACTAATCTTTTATGTTGTAGATTATATTTTTGTGTTAATACAAACATTTCATCTATTAATTTGACCTAAAAATACGAAATTACTTTCCGAACAACCTAATAAGAAATTGCAAGTTTTTGAATGACACTAAAAATTATAAAATCAAAAACGCTACAATATTATTCTTTTCAATATTTTCCATTTATATCTCCTCAGAATAAATAGTTTTTAATATCTCTTACATAAAATTTTGGCAATTTTTTATTAATAAATAATAACCAAGTGATTTCGGACTTATTTTCTCGTATTTAATCATTGCTGCGTCAAATTCATTGCCTATTTTTTTATTGTATATTAAATTTTATTACTTTTTCGAAATATTCTTGCATTTGATTTCGTTTGTAGGTTTAACATTGTGAACATTATTTTCAAACTTTTGAACTATTGATAAATATAAATTTGTGTTTCATATTTTGTATACAGAAACTTATGTGTGAATTTTAATCTTTCTGCATTCATTTTATGAAAAAATATAGAATAATCCTTGTGCTTATTTTCAAACTTTTGAATATTTCATATTTTGTATTTAGAAACTCATGTGTGAATTTCAATCTTACAACATTCATCTAATGAAAAAGTGTAGAATAATCCTTGTGCTTATTTCCTCCAACACTTGCCCTGGAATATGTTCACATCGAGATTATCGAATCACGCTAAATCTCTGTTTATAAACGCCCGGCATTAGTCTATAAACAGATCTGCTACTCCTACACGCACTTCCCAATTTGATAAATGGGAGAAGATATAGTTTTGTGTATTCTAAACTGAAAGAAATTTGATTTATTGTAGATTAGCATTTTGCATTTACAAGTTACTACTTGTATCAGGAAGTTATATTAATAATCTTACAGATTTTTCTATTAAAATTAAGTCTGACAGAAATACCACGTATTTCATTTAGAAATTTTTTTATTGTAATTAAAAATATAAAAATAAATATTAACAATACATAATTAGTTTTGTATAGACTTTCAAACAGTGCTGGATATTGCTATATATTTTTAAGCTTAAATCAAATATAGTAAAACATAAATCAAAGTTAGAGACATAATTTCAAATTAATTTAAAAATTGAGGAATTTTAAATGTAATTAACACCGATATATAATTAAGTTTAAGTGTTATAAAACGTTTAAAATAATATTTCAAGTGGTTCTTATTTATTTATACGGGTTTTTTACATAATCCTAGTACTTTAGAGATATCTTAAATTTATCTTCATTAACCATATGGTTCTCCAAATAAAAATAGACAAGCAAATACAAATACGTTGCAAGAATGCGAAAAAAAGAAAAACTCATAAAAGAGAAATTCATAAATAAAAAATATAAGCAATAAGATTTTTAATAATTTAATAATAATTTTAAATTATTAAAATTATTATTAAAAATCGAATCTCTTAATGTAAATTTCAATTAATTTTAAAATCAATTAACTTTTTTGTATTTATTAAATGCATTATTATAAAGAAAACGGTATATTTTTAATATTTGAACATTATTTTTCCAAAATTTTTATTTCAGCTAGAGTTTTTTAGGTTTTTTGATCAGCTTTTCAGCCTAGATTTATAATATTAAATTGAATAAATTATTTTAATTATATGTTTAAAAACATAAATATTTTGCCACAAAATCATATCTAGAATAAAACGAGAATATTGGTAAATCACTAAGAAATTAGTAATACTTCTTCTTTATTTATAAAATTCACAGAACTTTTAGACAAAGAGTGTTTTTTTTGCCGAAGAACAAAATCAAACCATAGCATCAAAAAATGCCATAAAAAATCGATTAGTAAATATTTCCATCAAGCTGTTCGAAAATTTGTGTGAAAATTCAAAAACCGGTTAAAACTAATTTAATTTCGATATGTACACTTACTGTGCTTTTTCTTTTATCTAAAATAATTTAATTAATGATCATTCAAAAAATTTCGCTGCATACTCAATCTTATCACGGGTTTAACAAACATTATGTTACAAATTTTATAAAAATTCATAGAAAATCTGAACTTATAACTGTGATAATCGATAAATTATAATTTAAAAAAACCGAAAAATTATTACTTAACAAATAAAAAACTTTGACAGCTCTAAATCTGTTGTTTCTAATTTTTATATTACTGACTTTTCAATAAAAATCTTAATTTCATTAAAACTTTTCGCATCTCCTTTGGAGAAATCTTTAAAGAAAAGCAACTTTAAATAACTAATAATTATAACCAAATATAATTTATACCTCTGAAAAATTGTTAAATAATATTTATGTCTCCTTTCTAATAATGTGCGTTAAATTAGTTTAGAAATAACATCAAAATTAAATGCATTCCGCACATTCCTTAACTTTGTATAACTGTGAAATACTAATTACATAATCGACTTTACGTAGTGTTATTATTAATAGAATATTGTAAGTATTAAAAACATCTATTAATATAATAACAATTAATTATAATAATCAAAGAATTCACGTGTTTTACATCTAAGAAAACCGATAAAGAAGTTGCGTTTGATCCAAAATTAAAAATGAATTGAAATATTATGTAATTAAATCTTTTGGGATGTAAATAAATGATGTGCCAAAACTTATTAATTTAAATTGTAGATTTTTTATTTTCAAGCTGCTCGTGTAATGATCAATAAATATAAAACTGCACTTTGGATTTAATGTTTGAGTATGCCACTTGTATTTTGCAAAAGGAGGGAACACAGAAAAAATGGTAGACTCACGTACTTCGAATCTCACTCGCTTCTCGCTCTTCTTCCTCCTAATCGTGCAAATTTCAGCGCCCAAGAACATTTCAATGATGAAACTGCCTCACTTCCTGGGCGGAATTCGCGAAGCATTCGAAAACGCGAATTATTTCCTTCGTTTTTTTTTGATCTGTTGTTGTCGTCTGTTCTTTCCTCTAGTTTTTATTTTACATTTTATTTTGAGAGTCGGGAATAAATATTGGGTGGGCGCTATCCGTTGGCAAACGTTCAAACTCGCGTTCTAATTGAATCTGCGTCAAAACTCTTATTTTATAAATGTATTCGAATTATAATAATAATAAGTAGAAGAAGTATAACATCTCGCGTGGTTCGTTTTATCGACGTCGGCAAAAAAATGATGAAAAACGTTCCTCCGTCCAAACGAATCGGATCCGCGAAACGAACAGAAATTTTCGTTCTAGCGGTCCGAGGCTATATTTAGCACGTGTTTTGGCTAAAATGAAGTAATCGACAAATGCTGTTGCGAACGCAACAAATCCGAGTTTTGCTGCAGTGAAATAATGAAGGACGCGCGGGGTAGGGGAAAGCGGGAAGTCGGACGAAGGAAATAGACGACCGGGAGGCAGGGAAGGATTAAACGAAGGATTTGCTTAAAAATACATTTGACCCACATTTTTTTTTATTGATTCTGTTTTACTTTTCTTCATTCGTTTCGATTATCGACTGCTCAGATAATCTCATGTGAAATGAGAAGTTAAATTTAAATTTAATTACACAAAGATTAGTATCGACTAAGAACGGTATTGACTCATTTATGCATTTTATTAATGTTAACAAATTTATTGTTTCAGGGTGTTTTATACAACTGCTCTTTTAAAACTTAAATACTCTAAAAATACTCGTTTATATACTTTTAAACTTTTATGTATTTCTGCACAATGAAAGCATTATTACTTAGTTTATGATCGGACATTTTGTCGAAGTTGTGCAATATTTTACAAATTGAAGAATCTTCTAGTTTAAAAATGTAAAATTCTAAAAAACTCAAAATACTTTTTTTGTACATTTTTATGTCCTCCTCGCACAATAAGGCGTCGAAATTTTGACGTATGATCGGAAATTTTATCTAATCAGGCAATATTTTTTTACAAAAATACAGAAATTAAAGAATCTAATAATACTAAAACGGGATTATATGATAGATTCGTACTTTTAGTTTAAAAAATAAAGTAAAAATTCAAAAAAAAAATTCTCTTGAATATTTTTGTACTTTTATGTACTACTCGCATAATGAGGCATCGAAATTTTGACAAGCTTTAGTACTTACTGAATGATCGGAAATTTTGTCTAAGTCAGACAATATTTTTTCAGAAAAATACACAGTTAACTTAAATACTCCTTTGAATACTTTTGCACTTTTATGTACTTCTGGTACAATGAGGCGTCGAAATTTTGAAAAGCATTATTACTTGGTGAATGATCTTTATCTAAGTCAGGCAATACTTTTTCACAAAAATACACAAAAAATTGAATCTAATAATATTCAAACTGGATTATATGATAGATTTGTACTTCTATTTAAACAAAATTGAAGGAATATAATCTTGGATACATTTGTGAAAGAAGTTATACATTTTCATAATATTTGCTATCACCAACTTGCTGCAAAATTAACCAACATAAATGATTATTGTTTTAACATAAAGGAGAACATTAGAAGGGATATTTGGATGTTGAATTTTGGTAAAGAAGCAAAGTGCAGAAAGTTTGAACATGAATAGGTTTTTTAGGATGGGATTTCGGCATTGGGAAAGAAGGAAACAGTAGTCGAGGATTGGACTGTAGATGGATTTGTAAATGGAAAAAAACGGGATCCGGTTATAATTTTTTGATTTCAATTTAAAGTGTAAAACTAATAAATTATTATAACATAATATTAGGTTTAATTACATATAATTATTAACAATTATTAAATAAATCGTGAACTTTCATAAATTTTTGTATTTTTAAATCATTTTTCAATAGGATTAACTTTTTCTTTTAGTAAGTTATATGTTAACAGTTCTATTAAATAAACAAGAATAATTTGTGTTATTGCAAAAAATATTTTTATTTATTATGATTAAATTAGAAATACTCGTATATACTGCACTTAATTAAAAAAAACCTTATGAAACCAATCGTCTAAATAAATTAAGAATAAATTTAAAAAAAAAAGCCTGCAATTTATTTTTCTCTATTAAATCGATGAGTAAATTCATATAGAAAATGTTGAATAAAGCTAATACTTTTTAAAAACATTTTTCTAAGTGCTACAGAAATACTATTTAGATTTCAAAAATATGTAGAAAATTATAAGAAACTTATTTTTTGAGAATATTCATTACCACATGGTCGCATATTCACTATATGAATCAGTAGAGTTGAGTAAAGTGTACTTAATACTTGCATTTATGTTATTTTATTCATCATTAAAATGGTGATGATATAGAGAAGTGTAACCGTAGACAACCTTTTCCTAATAATAATTTTAGAAAATTCAATTTTATACAAATATTTGTTGCAAATATTTTTGTCAATCATTTTGTATATTTTTTCAATTATATCATCAATTTTTAGACAAATGTAAGTAAAATCTTTTATATTAAATTTTCTATTCTTTTTCTATAAAATTGTTGGAAATTATTTATTGCCCAGACGAACATTTCCTCTGCCTTTTCTTTTTCAATAATGTTTTAAAATTTTGTAGATTGGTTATCTTAGAAGTTAACGACTACGTTTCGCATCAGATAGATTTAAATCAGGAAAAGCTTAAAATTAACGATTATTTTAATCAATCAGAAATTTACAAAAGTTTTGGTAAGGAAGAAAATATAATGAAATTATTTCACTCTTATGAAAAAATAACTTCTAATGGTAGGAAAAATATTTATATTTTTTAGTTAAAAGTCGTAAATGTTATCATATTAACAGTTTACTTTTTACGAAGGTTATTTTATAAAAATAAAGAACATTTGGTTGTATAAATATTAAGAATTTGAAGATTCTCAAGAATGTTATATCATAGAATTTTTTGGTATATGGTAACACAAATTCGCATTAGTAATATCTAAGTTAAGGAAATTCACACTACAAAAACATTATTAATATATAATTATTTTATTGAAAAAAAAAACATAATACTGAATAAATTATAATAAGTCGTAATTAATTCTATTTTAAATAAAATTTACCAGCATTACGTTATAAAATAATATAAATATTAATACTTTTTAAATTAAAAAAAAATGTAATAATATAGTTAGATTCATTAAAATATCGAGATTATGTAGTTTCATTGCGATTCACTTATATAAATATAAAATTGACTTATTTATTGAAAATAAATAAAAAATAAACAAGCAGAAATTAACAATACTTTTAAAGTTAATCAAATTATTTTATAATATACACTAATTAGTTAAATTTGTTGACTAGCTTCACTAACATTAATTTATCAAAAATGTATTATAATTTTTACAATTCAAAAAAATTTTGTACACAAAAATATCTTCTAATTATTACTTTCTAATAGATAATATTCTAAAATATTAAAAGAAATATTCACAAATAATTAAAAAAGCAGTTGCATTAAAGTTTAATCCGAAGATTCTCATCGATGTCTTCTATTAAATTCGTGAGAGTAACGCCAATATCTTCAAAAGTGGGACGATCTTTCGGAGAGGTCTTCCAACAGTGTTCCATCAATTTGTACAAGCGATTGTTGCAGTTAATAGGAATATCCATCCTATTTCCATCCACCAGGAAGTTGACGACCTCCTGGTTATCTAAACCTAGGTAAGGATGGCCTCCAAGCGTGGCAATTTCCCACAGCATAATTCCGAAACTCCAAACGTCGCTCTCTGATGTATAGATGAAGCGGGTTATAGATTCTAGAGCCATCCACCTCAAAGGAACCTTTCCATTTCCTAGCTGACAATAAACATCATCTGCGTAAATGTCACGACTCAAACCGAAATCGGAAACTTTGGCGTTTCCGTTCTCGCAGATCAATATATTCCTGGCTGACAAATCTCGATGCACCATTCTCATCTTACCCAAATGGATCATTCCGTCGGCAACTTGCTTCGCCAAGTGCAGAAGCGAGCGCATCTTGGGCGCTTCGAATTCGTCTCCGTGTTCCATCAAATCATTCCAGATGGACCTCAAATATGCAAGAAAATTACCATTCGCGCAGAACTCGACGACGAGTAGAGGCTTTTCCATGTGATAACTGTATCCTATCATTGACACGATGTTAGGATGTTGGCCTACGGTTTTCATTATTCTGATCTCCTCATGAAACTGCTTGAGAATGGATTCCTTCGAGTAATCCTTTACAGTTTTAACGGCAACATCGATTTCGCAATCGTCGCGTTTGAGTGTGGCCCTTTTAACGATGCCAAAGGCCCCTTCTCCCAAAACCTCATCAATGTGCAGATGGTCAGCATGGATTTCCCAAAAGTCTTTAGCGTACAAGTCGTTAAAAGCGAATTGGGAAGTGAAATTAAAAATTGACAATTTAGTCTTGTACTTGCACAGTATCATGAGGGCTACTATTGGTACCAAGAACGCTATCATTCCGGCAAAGAGTAAGGTGATCTTGTATGTCCCAGTAGACGAGGTTAAGTTTAAGGAACGCTGTTCGAAAATCTCCTCGCTGCTTCCATATCTTGTGTGAGCGGTTATCAACACCTCGTAGTATAATCCTATAATGACAGACTTAAACTTCACATGGTTTATGTTTCCCGTCACGTTGGCGATAAAACTAGATGTATTATTATTCTCTTGTAGTTCCATGATTACCAAAGTGACTAAGTAATAGTCAGGAGATACTTCAGGTTTCGCCCAACTGACTGTTATATCGTATAAAAAACCTTCCTTCATCTTCTGCAGCTTGGATTCATGAAGTGTTAAACCAGTGGGGATTGTCGGTTTGCAATAGTTATCGTTGAAGCACTTGGGCACGGTGAAGTTATGCCACCTCCTTTCTCCCTCAGTCATCATCCGAGCGTCCACCCCGGAAATACCCAAAGAGTAATCGTGATCCAGCTCCAAATCTACAATCTGCATGCTAAAATTTCCTCCCGGCTCCAGCATTTCCATCTGGACGTAATCCTCCTGTCCGATCATAACCAAATGATAGAAGCAAGTCAAATCTTCGGCCGGCTGCCAGGTAACTTCAGTAGTAAAATACTTTCCATCATCTTCCTGCATTCGCAGCTCGCCCATTTCCAAATTCATAATCCGAAGAGGTTTGTGGTCGGCCTCCCACGTTATCACCCAATCGGAGGCAACCGGGCCGCTTATTAACTTCGACTCGAAGAACGTCCACCACACTTTAACCCTATATTCCGTACTGCACTTCAAACCCTCGAAAATGAACACGTTCGATCCCTGCACAGAAACGTTAATCGTTTCAACACCTCTTTCCTCGATCATCACCAAATACGAAGCGTTCCATCCAACATCCGGCATCGTGAACGTCAGCAGGTTATCAGCTTTACAGTAAACTTCTGGTTTGGCGAATTCTTCCGGTACATCGGATGCTTCGCACGCCCCGCAATGCGCACTTTCCCACTTGCACTTTTCCGCGCACATCTTCACCATAAAGTCACTGGGTCGGGCCACGTTCACCGAAACCAAACCGCACAAAACAAATAGATGGAGAAGCATCATCATATCATCGGTCTCTCTCGCAAATGCAATTAGCACATGAAGAACGTAGGTATTTACGTGTATAATATTCAGGTAAAAAGGGATAATTACGTTTTAATTGTTTCTGAGTGAGTAACGCCGTATTTTACGGCACTAATATAAACCTCAAATTATTCCTTTCCTTTATTTTTAGAATTTTACGAATGGCGCTGGAGTTTATTAAAGCAGGTTTTCTTGAAATTTACTTTGGAAACGACTTAAAATTATTGACTCGCTTTGTGAGTCGACACCGCCAAACAGATTCTATCAATGTTTAACTCACTTTTTTTCGTAAATTTTGTTTTTTCAGCAGAAATAAATACAATTTCTGTAAATATTATTTTCACGTTAAAGGAAGGTTTCAGCAAAAGTTATAAACAAATTACATAAAATAACATGGATAGAAATTATTGATATCAAATTTTCCGAAAGGGAAAATGTTATTTATTACAATAAATAATATATTATTTTGTTGAGTTTTTGTATATTGTAATTGTCATATTTAATAATATATTATATATTCTCAATATAATTAGTTTTTTTTTTCAAATTTAAAAATGCGCGGTAAAACAAATTTGCTACATCATTTGAAAGAAAATGTTCTGCTCTTTATTATTTTTTTAATTACAAGCCTTCAAAATAGAATGTAAAGTAGACATAAGTGAATACTTTCGTTAACTCTTCCTAATCGTGTAGACACCAAAAAACTTATAGAACATTGGCAAGAAATTAACAATTAAGAAGTTATTGCAACTTATGTTATATAATTTTCAGAGAAAATTCTAAGGAAAGAAAATTTTCTATTAAAAACTATATTGACGTTTATGTCAATTTTAATTTGACATATTTGTTGCGACAAAAGTGTTTAATTTATTCAGTTTTAAGACGTATAGTGCTCAACATCTTGTAATAGAACAAGGAATAATTTAAAACGAAGATATTTAGGTAAGTTACAGTTATAATGACTGTTTTTTTTATATTTGATTTGTTAAAGGAAAAGTATATAATGCCAACATTATATACAATACTTAGGTTAATGTGAATAATGTGAATAAGAGATTATGTTTTCCTGATAGTGATGCGAATTTCTTAAGTGATCAGTTAGACTAGTGATGTCCAATCTTTAAGTTGACGCGAGGCAATTTAGAATTTAAAAAATGTAGACGTGCCACAATTATGTATTACAGTTTTAATATTTCAATTATAAACGTATATAATTCACAAACTATACAAATATGTAATTATTTACTCTTCATTTAAGTATTTATTAAAAATTCAAGTTGAAAATTGTATACAAGAAAAGCATATTTAATTGATACATATGATGTTATGGTTAAATTTATGCCTATTATTTTTTATTTTGGATTTGAACTTTGATTTTAACAAGTTTATTATGGAATAACTGCTTTTCTAAAGCAGAAATTTAATCTTGAAAAAGTTTATTTTAAGAGTGTATATTTTCTCTCGTTTTGAATTGTAGATTTTCTAGATTTTAATTGTAGATTAAACTGAATTATTTATATTTCTAGATCAGTAAAATGTGTATTTAACATTGCAATATGTTGCTATATTTCGGAAATATTAACAAATGGATTTGAAATGAATGAAGTTATGAACTGAATTTTACGAACATTACAAAATCTAATTTCTAAATTATTTTTAAGCTCATATTTTCGGAATATTTAATTTTCTTATATATTTGGATGTAGTTCTCTAAATTTGTAAATTACATTCTTTTATTTGGGATATCTACAATTTTCTTTTTAATTGCGTTTATCCTTCTTTTTCATTCAATAAGCACTCAAGATTTAGTTTCTTTATTTTGATTGTTATGTCTGTAAGAAAGTATAAAACAGATAACCAGACGTGTAATTCGAGCCAAATTTAAATGTTTCGCAAGCCACATGTAGCTCACGAGCTACGGGTTAGATATCCTTGAGTTAGACCTTTGGTGGTTGATAGTTACCAATTGTTGATGTTAATTGAAAATAACCTACGATGTATGACAGGAGAGATAATAAATTACTCTGGCTAGTTAATAAACTAACCAGAAGTTTTATCTGGTTCATAAACTATTCAGTTTTAAAAAGTAGCCAAGTTTACACCTCAACAGTAATATATACAAACCTAAATTAATAGATTATTAACACAACTTTCATCTCGTTCGAATACATTATGAGGACGACTAATAAGCGAATATTCAAGCCCTTTGTGAGCTTCTTTCAGTACCTGCAGCAAAATACAGTTATATAAGGTTTGCCATATATGCCTTCACCCAAGTCGAAGAATGAAATAGCAGTGTTAAGGATAGCTGCAGAAACACAGAGAAATAGAGTAGTAGGATTGCAGCGCATCATTAATGACGAGAGTCAAAATTAATATGTTGATAAAAAAATAGTAAAAATTTATCAATCGCCATCAGATTTACTTAATTTTCATACGAATAGATTGCAGATAAATACTATACTTATAAATTATTACTAAATATATAAATTAAATAGTAGTTTATATAATTCATCAACAATTGTATTGTGAAGAATGAATTAGGAGCATATTAATATATTTTTGAATGACGTATTATTTTGGCTGAATATCACTTTTGGCGTTTGTTATTATTGTATGAGAAAAAAATCATTTATCTCGATAGTATTACAGTATCAAGTGTTACATTTGGCAAGCGGAAATAAAGGCGTCGCAAAATTGGATGGTTAAAATTTTCTCTATTATTATTATTATCACCGCCATCAATATGATTCTATGAATCTTGTTGCTCCCTTTGTCCAGGCCGCCCACCGCGGATGACCTTGAATGGGGTGTTAAATTTAGAAAACAAGAGTTACGACCAAAATAACCGGCGACATGTGGATCTGGCCGATGGCCAATGGGAGCGAAAGACTCGGATCTCTGTGTGTTTTCCGCTCGCCGCGCTCTCTTTTTTTTTTTCGTCTTCCCTCGTATTCCTCGTTCTCTCATTATTACGTCTTACTCATTTCTCTTACGTCCACCAGGCTATTTGTTGCACTTCTTATTTAACATGTATCCAATTACCGGCGCGGACTAATTAACACGTTTCCTGGCTGTAAAAGAGATAACGTCCATTTTTCACGCAGGTTCCATTTATAAATGGAAATTTCCATCTGGCGCTTTGATAATGCTCGAGCTTACATAACAACGGAATCGAGCGGAGTGTTTTCAAAATTGCTTATGGAAATGATAATCTTACCAAGCCAATTTTGAAAACTCTTTGGGTGAGGTCGGTGAGGAACTGCCTCTTGCTCGGATCTTTCCTGTCGGAGGGTTTGAAACCCCTTTGACTCTCGATGACCTCGGTTATGCTCTGCGACTTCTTCAGACCGTAATTGATCGCCGGAGTTGGCCAGTAGTTGGGTGTAGTAGGCGCGGAGACCTGCTGCTGTCGATTGCTGCTCTTCCATGTGAAAGAGCTGCTCTTGTTCATCGAGTAACTGCTCTGCTTGATTTCCCTCATCTTTGCACTTTTTTTTTGCAGATTCTCACCACTGGAGGCACATTTCGCGTGAGGATGATCCGCTTATCAGTAAAAGTGGTGCAAGTTGGGCAACAACAGTAATAATACCGCGGATGCTGCTTAGGCGCACGTCGGTAGCAGCAAGCAAGTTAAGTAAGTAAGGGGCTCGCAGCGAACGGATTTGGAAACCGTCTGGACGTTTTCCAATTTACAACGAATGTTTGCTACCTATCAACGGCGTTCGAAGCAATCGGCCTTTGTTTATATTAAAAGTAACAAAAACATCGGATCCTATCGCAGAATCAGAAAATAGTCAGCCATGATTTTCTTGGTATGCTGTTGCTTCAACGCTCCTTGCCAAGGACGATCAAACAAGTTTTGTTCTCATCATTTTTATAAAGCAACAAACTAATATCCTCAATTCAATGCATGTGCGTACATTTACAAAAATACCAGTTATAAATAGTTCCTATAAATTGCAACATAATTCAGCATCAATTTAATAGAGTAAAATTTAAAGTCCAGAGTCCTACTTCCATATAATAATCACTAATATAAAATCTATTATTAGCAAATTTATTAATCACTTACTTATGTTACGAGTATATTATTTATCAGCTGATCTGTTTTGAAGCCCATTTGCTTTAATATTTAAATAAGTTTTGTTACTCTAAATTTATTTACAATCGTACATCATTTTTATACCTTATACCTTCTTTAATAATTCATGAGAGTTACCGCATTTAAACACAATATATGGTTTATGTAGTTAAAATCATATAACTTCTTAGATTTAACTCAAAGAATTTGAAAATTAAATTTTTGCTATGCTGATAATTGAAAATAATAAATATTGATCATTTTCAACCGATCAAATATTACAGATTTTTCTCGTAAAATAGAAAATATTCGAAGAAGTAAATACTAAACATATACTAAGCATATTTTAGTAAAAGTCATGAAAGATAATAATTTGATAATGTTATCTTTATGACATTGTACAACAAAGTGCTAAAAGTATTTATATCTAATGTGTTCTAATGGGCTCGATGAAAAAATTAATTAATTAATTAACTTAAAGAATTGGAAAGTTAAATTTTTATCATGCCAATCAATTTATTGTCTTTCTAATTATTAAATAATATATATTAGGTATCCATTAATTTTATGATTATTTTGAATAATTTGTGGAATGTTTCCAAGAATTTAACTCTCAAACGGAACCCTCAATATTTGTATGCACCATAAAACTTAGATTAAAAACTTCCATGTATTCAAAACTAATTTACTTTCTGATATGCATAGATTTTTTATATAATTTAGTCTTAGTTAGTGAGTAGAGAGAACATACTTCTAAATTATTGATTTAATAAGATAATATTTATGATATCATAAAAAAAACTAGTTTATTAAAAAAATAGTTAAATAGTTATAAATTTTGTATTTAATATTCATAAACTCCTCTAAGAGTCCACCATGACGTTACTACGATATAATCCACGGTGTCCAAAGATTTTTAATCCTGTGACACTACATTATAATAATCGAATTGTTCAATGCTTTAAATGTATTTTTTAAAATATTTTTAAAATAATAATATATAAAAAGAAAACTTAAGTACTGCAAAGTACTATTGACCATTTTACCCGAGAAATAATAATATAATGTACAAATAAATCATTACAAAAAACACCAAAATTATAACTAGTTGACAATATGAGCTCGTAAAGAGTAAGAGCAGGAAATCTGATCACAGACCGACCTCCGACTCCAAAAACGCAACACTGGTAAACTGCATCGAGATTGGAAGGTCTGGAGAAAAACTATGTATAAATAATGTGCGTTCTAAAATGGGTGCAATATTAATGTATTCATAATGTAGTTCGTTGGGAGGATTATGTATTAGATTGTCTGCTGGTCTTCAAAATAAAATTGAGGCATAATCAATGAGTGGGTAAATATTTTAAATATTTTAACAATAAAAATATAATGAAGTACATAGAAAAATATTTAATAAAGATGAACATGTACTATTTTAAGATACAGCTTATTAAAATAATAAATTTTATAAACCAGACACTTGGGCGTAAATTATTCGTTTCATAAGAGTTGGCAAAATCATTCCCAAATTAAAGCATTACATTGAAAAATTTTGCCAACAACTCATAAGCATATAAATAAACACAATTTGATCTTTTAAATCTTAAATTTAAATGCTGTGCTGTTGTATTATGAAATATATAAATTTAATATTAATAAAAAAATCAAATTAATAAATAATTGAAAGAAATTTTGCTCAAATTATTTCATATTTAAAAATATTATACAAGCAAAACAATGTATTACTAAACATATCCAAAATATATACACGTTTTATCAATATCTTAAGAAACAAAACATACCTTGCATAATACGTATTCAATCTGTAGATATTATTTATAGTTCATATTATTTCAAATTTTCAAAGAAACTAATCGAATTTTTCGTTTAATTTTTTCGAAGTTTTAAAGCCCACAATTAGTCGGTTTCAAACAGACAACATATAGTCAGCACTATGCGAGGTAATGCAGTATTTGATTCCGTATATAATTTCAATCATATTAATATTTAATTTATATTATTTGTTAGTATTATCTGAAATTCGAAAATATTCTGTTTTTCTATTTTTGATCGCAACTTTAACTCTGGATTATACATATTTTTTGTTTAGCAATGTCGAAAAAATAAATATGTAAACGTACATGTAAATCCTCTAGCTCAAAATATTTGAACTTTGCACAGAAAACAATATATTTTTATATTATTATTTATTTTATTTTTCTCCTTTGATATTATTTCTAGATGTTTACAATTTTTCAATGAAATTCAAGCATATCCATATTCTAAAACAAACATTCTCAATCAATTAGAACTAATTACTGGATTAATTATATTTGATGAGTTATATACTAGAAGGTCAAGAAATAGTATACAAACTATCCTAAGTTTATGTAATTTTCTTTGAATAATTACAAATCTGATTATACCTATTTAATTTAAATTTCTTATATTAGTATAATTTTATAAAGCATTGATTTCCTAAACTATACTTTTATTTTATACTATGCATTTTTCTATTATATTTGTAGGCAGAAATAATATTTCAGTTATCATGATTTATTAATTGAAAGCACAAGATTGCAAATTATTTTTGAATGCACTAATATAAATATCAGTCATTATCTTTACTTGTTCCCAACTGGAGATTCAATGGTAAATAAAATCATGTAAATTAAACTAAAGGTGAATGGTTTGTTTCATAATTTGAATCATCAATACAATAATTATTAATTAACTAAATAAAATATACATCATTTTATTATTAATACTAGTCATACCGTAACTGGGATGATCCCACCTTAAATAAAAGTTATATTTTTCTGTTTTTCATTCCTAATATGGTATTTAATAAACCCTATACAATCTGATATGTTCTAAAAATATTATAAATTGGAAATTTTCAAGATTTTATTTTTTTTATTTCAATTGGAACTGATCGTTGTTATTCCACATTTTATTCTTATTATTCTATAAATATTCAAAATAATGTCATCTTCATTATTCGTGCGTGAGGACAGATACAAAAAAAAATATAGCATTAATTTTGATTGTCTTGACACTATTCGAATGCATTTATTCATTAAAATACCACTTATAACACAAAATTCAAAGTAAATACTATAGAATTTGTATAATTTGGTGCTCTCATCTGAAGATATTTCATAAATTATAAGGTACTTCTATCTGCTTATTTTATATCGATTGCTTAATATAAAATAATAAATATTGACCATTTTGAACCGATCAAATTTTACAAATTTTTCTCGTAAAATAGAAAATATTCGGCTAATAATTTGAAAAGATAATAATTTGATAATGTTATCTTTATGACATTGTATAACAAAGTGCTAAAAGTATTTATACCAAAACGCCATCGGTTTTGAAAAAGGTTTAGTGTTCTAAAAAAAAATTGTCGATTATAAATTTTATTAATTAAAATTTTTAATATACACAATATTAATGTTGAATTTTTCAGAAACTATGCGAAAATAATGCTGAAATCTATAATAATTTTCTTCTTCATACGGAAGTTCTTTGGTTGTAATAGAGTTAATTTTGGAAATTGATAAACCAATGGTTACAGAATTGATAGAATGCAAAAATCATATATGAATACAAAAATTATAAGGGAAAAACTAGTTCAAATGATTTGTTTATATCTTTTTTAAGTCGAAATGATTTTAGATAATTTGAGATTTTATTAGAAATGATTGAAGAAGATAATATTAATGAATAATTGAAACAATTAAAAGAATATAACAATATTCATTTTAAATAATTCTAAAATTTATATCACGTATTCCCTTAGATTAAATACCAATTGAAAATAAAAAATCAATTTTCAAAAAAGTAGAATGGTCAAATTTTGAAACTGCATAGACATTCGTAAAAAAATACGTCAGATTATGAAAAAATACTATACCAAAATATTGAGCTTTTCCTAATTCTTATTCTTACTCGGTAGAGGCAGAGTTTAGTCACGTTCATAATTTATTACAAAAACAAATAAAAAAATATTAATTTATGTTAATAGATTTTCCATGCCAACAGTAATTTGATTCATGGCGATATTTGTGAATTTTAATTTTTATAAGTGAGTCAATGTAGAAAGAACTTTGGAAACCCTTCTATTAATTATTTTCCAAATAGTTGAAATAGAATATAATAAGCATGTACAAGATCAGTTTGAAAAGTTTTGAAAAAAAAATCATATCTTTTTTCTCGGATTTTTTTCACCTAATGTTAGATTAATTAGTAGCTTATATAATATTCTCAGTTAAGGTAATCTATTAACAAAATTCGCTTTGAATCTGAAAAAACTAATACCATAATCTTTGCTGCTGATGGAACAGTATTTGCCTTTTTTGGTGCACTTGACAGCTTCTAACCATTTTTTCGTTTCTGGTGTATGAATCCATGTTTCATACACCAGTTATAAATCGACAAACAAAATTGGTTTTATTCTTATTTAAAGTATCCAAATTTTTTCATCTTTAAATACAAAATATCAAAAACTAGTTCTGTTGAAATGACTATTAAATCATGGACTTTTTAAATGTTTTCCGAATATGTTTAAGTCATCGTTTGTACGTCAACGTTTAAATTCTAAAGTCAATCTGTGAACAGTTTTTCCATCTTAAAAATATACACAAACACGTCTACTTAAACTGCTGGTAAAGAATAACTGATAAACAGATTTAAAAAAAAGTATGTGTTTAGTAAATTTTTTGTTTTATTATGTGTCGCTTTCAAAACTTTTGAAACTGCCCTGGTATATATATATATTTGTAAATAGATATTAAGTGTTATACTGACGAATGTGCAGCTTAACGATTCATCTTTCCTCAACAAATCGTTTGAGGTCTGCAGAAGCTTCAAAATAGATCCTAGCTATATGATTCTCGCAATACATCGGTTATCGTTTGCTGAAAAATGTTAATTAATTCAGCCAATTATCATTTATAGTTACACCAACAAAATTTAACTATAATTTCAATTATTATTAATTACATGTTTATGATTTAAATACGAGGTGTGGCATAGCGTGTTTTTCACTATTAATTCTTCGAGGATGTGCTATGAAGAGCATTTCGAGTTTATTATTTCGAACTCTAAATTTAAAGACCTGTTTATTATTGGTGAAAGAGACCGGAGAAATAATAATCTCATAAGTAATTTATAACATCGTTGCATTCGTTGTGCATAAACAAATTGGTTCAAGCCTGTAATTTCTACCAGCTGGCAGAATGAGGTTGGGTGGGGAAAAGCTGAGAAGAACAGAGCTGATGGACGAAAATAGAACGGCGAGAAGCGAAGCCAAAAAACCTACATTAAATACATTATTATTCGTTGACTTCGGGATTACGGGACGTTAAATCTATATGAAATCGCGAAAAGCACTTTATTTTCGCATGAATTTTCACGAAACGCAGCATATTCATGCGTAAACTTCAACTTTTATATGCAGTTTTAATGGCCAAGTTTTATACATTTGCATTAGAACGCGTTTCATATTTTCTTTTGGTGAATTTTAATTTTATTGTGAACAGATTTAGAAATAACAACAAAAATAAGCTCAAACCTGGTTTTGCACGTATAAATTTCATAGGATTTGGAAATAACCCGGTTTTTGTCAAATGGGATATTTCTGTAATTAAAGATGAAATTGTATCTGCGTTTTTCGCCACAACTTACGGTTATAACATAGCAATTGATAAACCTCTTGAGGATGATGAAATAATATTGCTACTAAACTTCTGTATGAAAATTTTAGACGTGTTGATGAAATTACATGTTTAATTAAAAAAAAAGGCTTTAATCAGTGAATTGAAAAACCATTTTCTAAATGTTCTTACGAAGAAATCCTGGGCTATATTATTAATTTTATTATTATTTGATGTTACTTTTATAATATTAAATATATGTTAGTGAGTCTGAGTTCATGTGTTGAAGTGAGCTTCTGTCTTCATAGTAAATACCAGTGATAATATCCAACAGAAAAAATGCAAGCATACTTCACTTCACCCGAAAAATGGAAGAAAATAACACAACGCCCATTGATGAAACTGAATTAACTGACGCAGGAGATAATAGGAATAACAATAAATAAACCGATTCATAAAATAAAGTTAAAATATTAAAAAATAACATAAGATAATAATAACAGAAGAGAAGACAAAATAATGAAAGAAAAAAAATCAGCAGAGATAATAAGCACATGAAAATGAACAACCAACTTAATAAATTGATAACAGTCCAAATCAAACAAATATTATCAAAAAAGCAAAAGTAGTAGAAATGATAACAAGTCGAACTTTTGATGGAAGCTTGGGATTTAAACTAACATAAATAGAGACAAATGATTTGAGGCACTTCAAAGAAACCAAATTGTAATAAAATAAACAATTGGAAAATAGCAAATTCTGATTATTTAATGAAATAGGAGGACTTTATTTTGTTATTTCTATAAAAGTTCCAGAGGAAATTTCGGATTTTGTGATCAGTTAATGAGCCACTCCAATCCGACACAGATTCTATAATAGAATTATATCTCGAACAGGAGAACAAATCAATTATGGTCCGGAAGACTTCTACAAGCTAAGAGATGAAGGATTCTACTTCGATTATATGAGATACCCAATAATACTAAGTAGACCACCAGAACCAACACCACTAACATCCAGCAAAGGAAAATAAAATAACATCAAATAGCTAAGACTAAAAATTTTAAAAATTATAATAAGTGTGGAGGAGAAACATGCACAATTGTCTTAGCACCAAGGTATCAACATTCGGAGAAACAACGTCTGACCATGCCTTAAGAGAATTCATCAACTAATAAAGAGACTTCTAAAGTTAAACTTTAAAATTAAAAAAGGAATGATCCAATGATTGTGAACAAACATATACAGCAAATGCACAAACCAATGCAAATGATAAACAACATCATTAGAAGAAATTAGTCAACAACTAAACGAATATAGACCGTTTTGAGTTTTTAATAAAATAAGGATAATATTAATTTAAAAATAAATATCATATATGAGATGTTTTCTAAAAACAAACTTCATGTACACATAAAATATTTTGAGTCATTGAGAATAATACAGTTGAAATAAAAACACATTCCTATACACTAGTATCATAATAAAAACGAAGTTAACACGCGATACCAGCTTTATGATTGCTGAAGGGACTCCAGCAGAAGAGCACCAACAAAGAATATAAATGGTGTAAAAAAATACATGATAAAAGGCATTTATATTCGCTTTTGAGTAAACTATAAAAAGTTGTCAGTAGACCATCGAGGAAGACAGTTTGAGGAAAGCGAGAGGTGAAAATCTAGATCAAGCATTGAAGAACTCAATCATTCTATCTTCTTCAAGAACCCACCGAAGGATTGAGTGCTTTCTCTCGGGAAACGCCCAAGAACATAATTTACTCAAAATTTTTAGGATCGATTCTACCGTGTAAAGGCAGGATAAAGTTTATTTATTCTAATAATTTTAATGTATTTCTCAATTTAAAATAATTCATTATTTATATATATATAAAAATGCTAGATTGATTAAGCAAAAAGTTATTTATCACATTTGTATTCAAATATGTTTGTATCTTACATAAAAATAGATTCTGTCTTAAAAAAATCATACCGGATCTCTGGTCTACTGTTATTTTTTCAAACAGAATAATAAATCACATTGAAGATTTAAGAGATATTTTGACATAGTTTTACTTTCCAACAAAAAAATAGTATTATGTTTATATAACCTAGATTAAAATTGATCTTCTTTTCAATCTTGCATTAAAAGTTATGAGAAATATAAACATGTGTTTTTAAATAATTTAATTTAAAATATAAATCGGAAAAGTTCTTACAATAATAAATTATTTGAAAGTTTAAACAAGAATAATAAATATACATTTTTTAATAATACAAATTATAAATGAGAAAAATAAATAGAGTTCGTAGAAAAGTTTATAAAAAAATAAAGTATTTCGAATTTAAACATGAAAACGATTTTTTTTAAATAATCGATCTTACGTCAGTTCGTGCTAAGAATATATTTTGTTTATTACAAATTTTAAATGAGAAAAATAAATAATTATCTTATATTTAAGCCAAAGTTTACGAAATAAGCATGATCAAACAGTCATAAATATTTTCATTACGTATTTTTTTAAATTAATTAATACAAGCAAATTAAACTGACGACAAAGAATAAATATTTTTTGGAAATACAAAGCCTCAATTAAAATGATGTCTGCAATTTTAAACCAGTTTTAACTTTTGGTGTTAGACAATGATATTAACACTTCGGAAACATACATTTCTGCTATCATTCTTAAAAAAAAGTATTAATAATTGCTTCAATTAAAAAAATACGCCAGAAATTGTACTAAAAATTAAAAAATAACATCAAAAATTAAATTATCAATATCGATAAAAACGTTATTAGAAATTTATTGAATATAGAAAGTGAAGGTTTTTTAAATGTTTATTTTCTTAGTAACGAAGACATAGAAATTAAAGAATTTCCTGCCGAAAAAATATTAAAACCCAAAGAAAAACTTTTTTCTTAGTGAAAATTATCTTATAAGTGTTAAATGCACTAACACAATATAAGCAAATGTTAAATGAAAGAGAAATAACACAAACTTAAATGTAGACTCATTTTGTAAAATGTGATTTCACCTTTTTTGAAGTAAATCAATAATTTTGAAGGTCTATACGAAAATTTTAAAAAGTTATTAAATCAAACGTTTTCCAATAAAATCTAAAGTTCAATAAATATGCCACGGATTACGAGCACATATTGGCTACCTGGTATTTTTTTATGATATTTTATACATTTTATTATTTCTCTCGCAGAAAGAACTATTTCTTTCTGCCACGGAATTGTAATTATTAATTCAAGTTTTCTATTTTATTAGAAAGGTTGAAAAACACTGATATCAATTGATTTAGTTTATTTAATAAAACTTTTCTGTTTTCGAAAAAGAAAAGTTTTTAATTTCCTTTTCTATAGGAAAGGACATAGTATTTTTTACCTTAGAATTGAAGCTATTTTATGAATAGCATATGTGATATTCATAGCAAATATGAGCATTCTTAATAAAATCTGAATTAAATAGATTTTTTTGGTAAAAAAATCCAAGGTTTTTAAATAGGAAAATCCGAATACATAAACTGATAATATTTTTTAATTTCCTAATAAAATTTAAATTTGAAATATATTATAAATACTTGATGTTTTGCATGCATATGTAAGTCAGATCTCTAAAAATACACTAAAATGGACTAGCAGGTTAAAATATCACAGAATTTGGATCACATTAGATAGCACGCTCTGAAAATTCATTCACAGAGCACAAAGCAACTAAATATTCTTGTAGTATTTAAATTTATACTAATTTAATAACCTATCATTAATACTAATAATTCTTCTTCTTTACTCCTCCTCATCTTCAATTTGGTTAATAATAACATCATTTTTCCTTCTTTTTATTTTATTATTCATTGAAAACTAGCACTATTAACAATAATTAATTACTACTATTAAATTATTCTCCTAATTTTATTTAAAATGATACTTGTTTCTATCTTATGTTGTATTATTTGGAAAAAATATCCAATAATATTATTTCATCAACAATATCTACAGATTATATAAGAAACATCATGAATTTTTCATATGCAATAGGAAATAGCGGATACGCAAAGTTTTCAAATTGGAAATAATAGTGGAAGATGTTAATTTGGTTAAGGACCATTTTTTTCTTCTTTTTATTTTATTATTCATGTAAAACTAGCACTATTAACAATGATTAATAGGATACTATTAAATTATTCTCTTAATTTTATTTAAAATGATACTTGTTTCTACCTTATGTTGTATTATTTGGAAAAAATATCCTATATTACTATTTCATCAACAAAATCTACTGATTATATAAGAAACATTATGAATTCTTCATATGCAATAGGAAATAGCGGATAGTGAAGTTTTCAAATTGGAAATAATAGTGGTTAAATAGATGTTAAAAGTAGTGATAAGCTTGAAAACCAAACACTTTTATATCTACTAGATACTAGATTAGGAAACATAGATTCAAGATTTTAAAGTAGTTAATTTATATTTATTATTTAAAGTTGAGTGTTTATTTCATTAAACTTATGAAGAACCCATAATATGTGTATATCTTATAATGAACTCATTTGTTCTAAAAGCTAGTTTTTATCTGGCTAAATGCTATATTTAATATATCAAATATATTTGTAAATCCAGCAAAGCTAATTAAAACACTACTTATTTCACTTACCTACATGAACATATGACGAAATTTAATTTGAATTTTGTTTTTATTTGGTTAAAAAAAATATATTTGTGTAATAATTCACTGGAATAACAAATGCACATAATAATCGCAACTCAAACTTGAAGCGACATCTGTGATATAATCCCGACAAGTAAGTAATCAATAAAGTACCATAGATTAAGAACATTACAGATACACTCTTTGCAATTTATTCGATTCACACAAGTGGAAGTTGTAATAAGTATATTTTTGCAGTTAAAATTATTTGATGAAGGAACTTAGAAGTTAAAGCTTACCTGCTCGTCGTCATCTTGTGGGTTCTGTTGATGCAATTGATGCAGTTCCTGGATCATCTGAAAATCGTGCTTTATAAAATCCGTCATATATTTGGACCAAACATTGATGAATTTGATGTGAAATTTCTGAATATACCTTTGATTTGAAGTCCATATTGCCGCCGTTGGTCTGAAAATTTGGTGGTTTTATAGAAATGTCTTCGGTGCTTTCCTTAGCTTCTTGCTTCTGCGCAAATAAACTAAAATAGTAATAACAGTTTCCATTTCCATTGAACTTACCGTAAATGGCTCTTTTGATTGAAACACGCCTTGCTCCTCCGCATCGAGCCTAGCCTCTTTCAGCTCGGAATCTTTCTCTGCGTATGTATCCAAATCGGAAATAATCTCTTTCAGTGTGTTCTTAATCTTTTCCTCTTTGATTTCCGCTATCGGCAGTGGTTCATAAGGTTTTGGTGGGGTAGTGGTATTAGTGGAGCTTAATAAACTGAAGGGTTTAGGACCGGAATTGAAGTTTCTAACAGGAACTGGATCGTCTATAATATCTGATATGTTTATAGGTTTTATACTATCTACAGGCAGTAGGGGTATTGCGTAGGACTTCTGTACGGGTTTCTCTTTGGTTTCTTCTTCATTCTTGGCGCCATTGGATAACTGTTGCGCCAGTTCGAAGGATTTCGGAGGCTCGAAGGGCTTCAACGGTTCAAAGGGTTTCAGCGCTCGCGCTTTGTCATCCTAAATAAAATTTATTTATTCTTTTACTGATCTGTTTGTCATTGTCTACGATTCGTAATTGAAGCTTCAGAATCCTGAAAGAAAATATTGGAAATGTGTGGATGGTCGAGAAATGCTCTCGACTTTTCGATTCGTATATCATCAAATTGCAAATCGTTGTTAAGAAGGAATTCGTTTGGGATTGGATATTATTATTTTTTTCTTAGAAATCTGAAGCTTCAAAACGTTACAAAACATAAAGAGGAGAAGTGAAAAGCTATATAGAACTGAGTTTGTTTGTTAACATTTTGAAGCTCAGTTTTCTGGAAGTAACGAAGAATGTTGTAGAAAAAAAAGTTCAAGAAGAGTTCAATTTTTTTTTATTATTATTATTAATAATTGCTTGTCTTTAATGTATTACATTTAGAGAAGGACAAAATAATGTATGTTCCAAAAACATTCCGAGATTAATCAAAGCGCATAAATATAATCTTTTTTTTTAAGGAAAAATAATGGAAAGCGTCAGTTCTATATAACTTTTTCAGATATCCAAAAGGTCAAGTCTTTATCTGATCAAGTCTATATACAAAGTGTCTTTTATAGGTGAATTCGATTAGAATGAGAGGGTATCACATAATTATTACTTATATAATGAGAGTATGGACGAAGATTAAAACAAGAAGAAAATGAAAAAAAGAGATAGAGAGAAAACAAATAAAAATGCAGATTAAGAGAAGAAGAGTTGTTGGTGATGGCGAGACGTGTTGTTTCAAGATTCGTAAACCTCTTCGTATTCGGAGACCTCTTCGGAGGAGAAGCTTTGCGAGGAGGACATTTTTGTAACCTTACTACTGCTCGTGCTGCTTACCGATTGCGAAACCGATTGCATCACGCTGCAGCTGCTCGTCGACTCCTGGGTGCTCGACGAGTTCTCAGTTTCCTCCTTCATTTTAGACACCTGAGTGCCCTCGAAGGAGGCGCTCTTCTCCGACATCTTCGTGTGGCCAAGATCCTTGTGCGACTGTAAACATTAATTAATTATCGTGCATTAATTTCGATGGCGCAAAATCCTTGGTGGTCTATCAAAAGATCTCCAAAAAAAGAAGAGAAGAGAAAAAAAGTAAAACCGTCTGAAGTGGACTGAGAATTTATAGGGAGCGTGCTCGTAATTGGATATTATACGAGAAGGTGTGACACTTTAATACACCTTTTAATTGGCATTTACTACCTTTGCCAAGTGTTGCAAGTGTTAACTTCTTCTTTCTCTCTCCAACACCGCTGTTTCGGAACGCTTACAAATACAACACTCGTGTAAACATTTCTCGAACACATGCATCTACTACATCCAACATCTTCGTGTTTCGTTTTGTTCTCTCTCCATATTTGCAGAGTTTTGCTCACCTCGGACAGAGTGGTCTGCTCGTTGGATTCCGACTCCTCCTCCCTCACTAGCGCAATTCCGGTTCCAATCTCTGCGAGCGCCATGTCTTGCTGCTTCCGTATCCGGTTTTCCTCCTCCTTTCGCCTGAAACAATATCGGAAAACTTTACAAGCGTGAGACCACAGGATCGTCGCGTGTCGATGAACTTTTATGCATGCAGTAATTTTAGCGAGATCATAATTGCTGCGCGCCGAGAATAGAATTTTTCAGACATTAAGAAGACCAACAAATAAAACGAACCTAGTTCACAAAAAAAAAACGACAACAACAACGAAGAAGAATATAAAAAGAAGACGAAAACGAATGGGGATAGATCGTCTCTTCCTATCCGTTTTAGTGCCGTCCAATTGGCGATCCGCCAACATTCGACTTCAAGCTAAATGAACTCGCTGCGTGCACAATTGCCAGCTTACCACAATTAATAACAAATAATTAATAATGAGCCGACTGCTCCTCTGGAATTGCTACAACGTTCGTCACGCGAGTACACATTTTTCTTCCCCCATTTGACTTCTTCTTCCATTGGTGCTCCTTAAACGATCTCGAAAGTGCTCCACGAGCCAAATGCTATTTATACGTGATATACTGTGTGAGGGAATTGCGGAAGTGGACATTTGCTTTTTGGAAAGGAGACAATGGCGAAAATCGATCGCGTTTACAGCTCTGGTCCTCTGCCAACTCCCATCTTCCTTGCCGTTTTATAACAGAACATTAACGGCGGAAATTAACAATGCAGCGAAAGGATTGGCTCCCATGGATATGCGCCCATTTTAATACATATTTATACTCGTACGAATCGGCCGGTCTTGGATCTGAATTATTGCAAGTTGCACGGAATTCCATCTGGATGTTTCATTTTTATTTATAAATTATCGCACAACATATCCTTGCTCTTAATACGAAATTAGATCTACGCTTTTGTTCTCGGTGCCATTACGCAAAAATACAGCAGGAAACGAAACACTATTTTTTTTGTCAAAAAGGTATGTGGAAAGGCAACAAATTAAAATTCTTCGCATTCGCCTTAAGATTACAACAAGAAAATTATATAGTCGACCTCACATTCTGATTCTATTTATAACTGATATTATTTTCTTTTTTAAATTGCACAATTTTACAATTGTAAAATATTAAGAACCATACCCTAACAGCAATTCTTTATATTTGGAAGCATCACACTTTGTGTGCCACTTAAAACATTATTTTTTTAAAGAAAACTACATCAAAAATTGAAACTAATAATATTATTACAGGTACATCTAGTTTATAAAAATAAACTGAAGATTTTGAAGGAATTCAATCCTGGAATTAAGATATGCGAGAGCATTTTGAAAAGTTTTACACTTTATGCAAAATGGGTGTCATATTTGCTAATAATTACAAAATTCTCAAGCATCTTTTCAACTATTATAAAATGTTCTAACAATGTATTGTGGAATGCGCTACCACCTTGTCTGAACTAAGTGCTTAAAATAAACACTTTTTATATGATATAATAGAATGAGTAGATGTGTCTTCTACAGCTCTAGAAATAAAGGAATATGTTCTTCTCTAAACTTTCGAATGATGTGAAAAATATCATTCCCGATAGTCATTAGATTCTTATTTTCAATTCAGACTTGAAAATTGAATGTATATGCAAATTCAAAGATAACAATATAAACCGGAAGATTGATGATGTTTGCTTTAAATAAAAAAATGGAATTACATAATAATAATTTAATACGAAAAATTCTTGCTAAATGAATTTCATTTAATGCTATATAAAGACTATTTAATGCTATATGAAGACTATTACGAAGAAAACGTTGAAAATAAATAGTAGATTTTTCAACAATATTGCTAGTAAGTGGCATTAAAAATACAGATAAAATAAATGAAACAAACAAATAAAAAAACAATGTTACTTTCACTGTGATGCGAATTACTTTCAAAGTCAGATTTATATAAAGTCTTTATGGGCCTCATTTAAGGTTAAAATAATAAAAATAAAACATTAATACAAATATAAATGAAAGTCCATGACTTCGAAGTTAAACTAAAATATTATATGAGAGCGGTTTGAAAAGTTTTGAAGGAAAAACAGGTCCTAAACTGGATATTTTTTTTAACCAGTTGAATCAAGTTTGTGTGATATTCTGAGTAAATTAATTTTACCTTTAAAAATATAATCTATTACTGAAACCAGCTTTTAACCATTGTTTAGATTGTTCTTTCATCTCTGGTATTTAGAGTTGAATCAAAATTATATCCATATTTATAAATTGAAGAACCAAATCAGTTTCATTCTTGTTAATACGATCCAAAGACGTTTAAGAAATTTGTAATTATTAACAAATACAACACTTATCTTGCACATCATTAATTTTAAATGCAAAATATAGAAAACTAGTTTTGCCATAGCATCAGCTATTTCACGCACTTTTACTCGTCGATCATCTATTAGTAATAAGAATAATTATATGATTCGTTTTCAAAACTTCTCAAATTGCCTTTAGTACATTTATATATAAAAATGACCTTTTTATTATATATGAATATAGAGAACTTTCTCTTGCGGATTAACCATAAAGCGAAGAACTAGACATGATATTAGTAACTTTGATACACGAAGAATAAAATAACTAATACTTATATATAATAATATAAGTTTATTACGACTTTTCTTCTAATTTTTCACATTTTGTTTTTTTTTTATTTAAATAAATTTAAGCGACGGCACAAGAAAAACATGTATTCATTTTAATCAAAAATAATCCTTCTAGGGCGAAAATACTTCACTCGATTGTCCTTTGATCATAGTTTTGTCTAATGTAATTCATTATAATGATTTAGACATTTTAAGAATATTTATTTAAAACCGTCAATGACAATTTTTTTATTATGATTAAATATATCCGGTCTACAAATTAAAAGCTTTAAATGACTTGATTTGTTCTCCTTTTTCTGGATTGAACTTAAATGATAAAAATGAATGTAATTGTTTGTTTGATTATTAACATTATAAGTATCAACTAATCTAATTTTATAATCAATCAACAAGTATATTTTCTTATTATCTCTAAGTAAGTAAGATGCTTCTAAATGCATGATTATTTGGTTCCGTTTTAGATGAAGTCAACAAAACATCTACATTTGTTGTTTGTTTACCTTTGAAACACATCCCACAGAAAATAAGTGAGAAATATTAACAGTGAATATTTAACGTCGGAACTGAAAGCAGAGAGAGAAATTCTATTTTAAATCCATTGAGCCTCTTTTTCCGCGTCCGGCGTGTTATATTATTATATGCATATTTATTTTTCTTTTCATATATTTTCTTTTTTGACGTTTCTTCTTGTCTCATTTGGTGGGTGTCCGTTTCGTTTCTTCCGGGTTTCTATAAATGCTGCGATTCAAAGTGCGATTTAAGCCGCACGTCTGTAAAACAAACTTCGACGCAGTGGGAATATTAAACGCAACATTTGCTCAGCAATTACTCAAAACTTGCATAATTTGTCTCAAAATCGTAAATCTCGAGAAGCGCGGAGCGACCGAAGAGATTTCTATAAATGAAATTTGGGTTACGATTGCCAGACTTTGGCACTGGCGACATTTTGTTTTTTTTTTTCGTTATTCTTTTTAATGCAAAAGCGACGAAATCGAAATGTCCATATGTCGTTATTGACGGTAGAAACGATTGTGGAAATGTTGCAGCTTCGTCGCGTTTTCAAACCGAATTTATTCTTGCGTAAATTCGAGTTTAATACGCGTCGGAAATGTGTTTACACAAGACGCCACTGACAGGTGACATCTTTGAAAATAACATTTTGGTTAATGAGACTGAAGACAAGTTAATAAGCCACTCACCCAGCCACCTCGCGATTTCCGAAACCGAAGAAGCTAAAACCCAATGTCCAAAAGTAACTCAGCCATTCCGCAAGCATACCGCGAGAAATAAAAAATTTGAAAAAACAAATAGAATAAAAATATGTTGAAGCTACGATTGTAACGGATTTAAAGTTCCAGCCACTGCTGCACCAAGATCACTTCGATCATTACTTGAATGAAGAAGAAAAGCACGATATGCAAATCCATTTTTTTTTTGTCTTCTTCTAAATAATGGGATGCATAATATTGGAGCGACACTAATCTAAATCATTGACCGAATGGCGTTGTACGGATGATCCAATTTCGGATTGGAGCGATTTGGGACGGGCGCATGTCAACCTTAATCAACACCGATCCAATTACTTTCGTCCATTCATCACTGCGCCATAAAAACGTAAACATCATTTAAAATAGATCCATTTTAGTATCCGATTACAAAGCTTTTACCACACTTATGATTGGACTTGCCACACAAACTACCCAATAAAATAATAATTACTTGTTCAACATTAATTATACTCTTAAGAAATACTAAACTCTCACATGCTTGGAATAATTAGCTACAATTAATTATAGTACTTATAACTAAAATATATAGCACTTTAAATATTAATTGAATAACGCATTACTATTGATTTTTTTAAATTTAAACCTTCGATTGTGATTTAAAAAGTTTCATCCTTCCAACTTTAACTTTACTAAATTCATTAATTAGGGATAGGGATGTTTAAAGTGGTAACTAATAAAATAAATTCAATAGAAATTAATGACAGATTTCTAAGTTTTCTTTAGCTTATTGAACTTTTTAAGTAGTTTTATTAATTTTAATTTGGATAAACTTCTTTCCCCATTAGGTACAGTACACTCATGTTAGTAAAATTATCAGAGTTACAAAGTAATTGAGTTGTTTTGGAGCAAATAATTTTAAACATTCAAAAGTTTTATATAAAATGTAACATTCGGAATACATTACGTAATTTTTCTTGAACATCATTTTCATTTATATTTGATTCATTTTCGACCGACTGGTGCAATTATTTTCTAACATTTTGTCATTTACAACCTTGAGTTTTAAAATGTCATATAATACCAAAAAAAATTACTATGACTTTCCAGAAGCGTGAACCGTTCATTCAGAGAATTAAGGGTAATATCTAGAATATACTAAAAACAGTTTATTTTAAATTTATTCTTTTCTATTAAGAATTCACCGACATCTTCATTGCCAAATTGATGTTTTTTCCTTTTGACTCTAACTGCATTCAATATTTTCTGCAATCTCATTAGCAGCAATTAGATCATATTAGATCACATTAGATCATATCCAGTTTATCTATAACTTTTCACTTATTGTATATTTTGTGATAACATCATCACACAAATTTATAGTTACAGATTGCAATAGCTTCGAGACTGAATGAATAAACTTGAATTTTTTAATATTTTTTTGTTAACCCTCTTACTTTAAATTTAGTTTATGCGTTTATGCATATCTGTTGGCGTCTTTTATTATTTGAATTAATGAATCACAGATTTCGCAAAGTTGAAAACTTAAAGATTTTAATGCATTTACTCTGCAATTACAAATATAGAACGTAAGGGTTAATAATTATTGAATGGTTCAAATTGTATTTTTAATTTAAATTTTTGATATTCCCAGCGCATCCACCATTTTTTGTACCTAGTATATATTTATTTCACGTTTATATTTATTCGACATCATTTGCGCCTTCATTTCCAATAATTTAGTAAAAGTTTGATGTTTTTAAGAACTTTATTAATTGGTTTATAGTTTTCATTGTTACAACGCGAATTTTTAGAAATTTCTAATATCATTCACAAAAAAAAACAGTTCATTAATATTTAATTTCATTAAAAATATATATCATGTCCGTTTAAAAAAAAATATAAAGTAATATAGAAAGTAATTAGTTTATACTTCATTTAATATATTTAAAATTAATACTCAGACTTATATATAATATAATGACAAATCCCGTTAAAGATATTTAATGTACGGTTAGTAATAAGATTGTAAATATGTATACAAACATATTTTGTTAATAAACATAATTCAATAAAAGTAATACATTTTTATGTGAAGTATCTTTTATAAAAATGATACTAAGTAGAAACATAATAATGGATATTATATTTAATTAATAATAATGATTACATGCAGAGATAATTTAATTTGTCAAAAAAATAACTTATCACAAAATATGTATAAAATTACTAATTTTGAAAGACATTTCTTAACGTCTGAAGACGAATTATTTAATAAATCTAAAAACAAATAATGATGAATCCAGTTGTACCAACTAATAAGTACATATGAAAACAAAGCAGTAGCAATTTAAGTTACAATCTCATGATAACCAACAATAATAGTTGGTACGTCCAATAGTAATATTTGGTACGTCCGTCAGTGAGATTAACTTATGTCAGGCATGACTTACATCATAAATAAATTTATATGGTATTACATAACTATGTGCTTGCACTCAATAGCCTATTGGGTTTAAAATAAACACATAAAAATCTCTATTTATATCAATCAATACAATGTTTCGAATATTATACTTTGACGTATTTCGGTTTTCTTCGTTTTAGTTTAATAAAATATTTTAAAATTAAGATATATTTATGAAACAAGTAAACTAATTATATTTTTTTTACATGTAATAAAAATAATTAATTCTCAAGAAAATATAATATAACTTGAACTTTAATATAAGTATAAACCTTAATAGTAAATATTACTGTTTACAACATGAATTAAATGAAGTAATCTCTTAAATACCTATTAATTGTGCATATCTGCATAGTTTTGTTAATGGGTTTGACTGCATGAATGTTTATTTAGTCAACAGATTAGTTTGCGGAAGAATGTAAAACGATTTCTTTCCCGAGATAAATCAGTTTCCATCGTCACACAACTATGTTTTCTTTGTAGTGAAAACGACGCCTCCATCCGAAGAGCAATTAGCTCCGCTCGTTAAACTTTTCTTTTATCACCGAAGCACGGGTACAGCTCGATGCTATTTCCGGTCCGGACCCCGAGCCCGTTTGCCAAAGCCTCCTCCTTACATAACAACAACGGCTCTCCTTATATTCCTTTTATTCCTTCTAATATTAAACCTCGGGTCTCGCACACTCCACCAACCGCCTCTCGAACATCCGAACTTTGTTGCAATCCAATTTACCAGCAATCAATGTCACAATTGCAATTTAGAGCGGTAATTAACGTCGCGCTCGGTGCGGTTTCGCAAGCATCCCGGCGACGCCCTTCCGCCTGAAAACGGCTGAAATGAGATGATACGACCGCTGAAATGCGCAAACCGCTACATCGGCATTCCCAAAATCCTCTGTTCTTCACTTTCGAAACGTATTGGTCCAAGAAACTGTGCCAAATGTTAATGAAACCATTCATCTTACAAATCGAAAATACTACATAAACGATTCAAATATCCCATCCAAACAGTACTTTAACTCAACAAATTGTTAGAGAAATATACATGAGAAATTTAAACACAAATTCTCTTTCGCTCCTATCATTATTTTGCACTTTTGTAGAAATGTTTAGAACGAAGAAACCATTTCGATAAAAATACGGACAAATTAAAAACTAATAATCTAATTATTATTCAAATTGCAACAGCTTAACGTCTGAAACTTTGCAAATAATTGATTAATTTCTACTAATAAATAAACTAAGTATTGTCATATAAAATAAAGTATTTGAATACTACTTCATGTTCCTTCTTTATAATTATTAATTATGAATAATCTATAAATAGCTTCTGTTGAGTGTATAGTTTTAATTTTTTTTTTTATAGTAATAACTACAATTTATATATTAATATTAAGTTAGCTTTTTCGATTATAAAGTTGATTTTACCATATTTATTTAATTATGTAAAAATCATATAACAACTGATGATATTCATAGGATTCTAACTCATTGCACATCTAATAACTCTATTGATATTTTTTTCTAATTATGAAGAGTTTGAAATCATGTAATAATTATTTTATAAAGTGTTGATACAATTACAATTTGCAATAGATTTTTCAGTGCTAAAAATATAATATCTACATTTTATATTTATTTTTTACTATATGCTAAATAATTAATATGACTGAATAGACATTTGAATTTGGTCTACCACTACTAATTAATAAGATATTTAGATGATCATGTCCAAACATAAAGTTGAAAAGCCGAAAAAATATTATACAATAACTTAAAAAAAAAACTGCTTTTAGAAGTGCAAATTCACAAATAATAAAGAAATACTTCAGGATGAAGAATTAATGCTGTAAGAAAATCACAGTGATGATGACGAAAAGACAATTTTAATAAAAAAAGTTTTAACTTCAACAATTTTCTTCATGTGCTGGAAAAGCTGTGTAATTCAAAATGTTCATCTTACAAAAAAAATTGCGTATGACTATTTGGCATATTAATTCGTTTATGAAAGAGATCCATTAAACATTCTTTCAGAAAGGTTATTGCCCCGAGATCATTTTACATACAGGCAGTGCCTTTATTTTTACTATGTACCCGAGTACAACAGGTCTATTTTTACATTTCTATTACCCGGTGGAGAGTTGAAAAAATATAGATATAAAAAAAACAACAAAAAATGTTTGTACATATACAAAAATAAGTGCTGTATATTTTCACATACTTTTCAGTTATTTATATAAATCAAAAAAATGAAGTTCTGGTCGGCCGCGTGCTGAAAAGCGAAGGCAATTTATGAACGCATCTCCTTTTATTTTGTATTTTTCTCTTCGGCAATAAAAATCTTTTTATACGTTTCATGCATGTTGCATCTGCTTCGTTAATGGTCGTTTTAGATGCGATGCATCATCTTTAACGATCGCATATTTTATTGTTGTAGTTATTAATAACTAAGTAGCTAATACACAATTAATCTTTGGACTTCGGAAACAATTTTAATAAAAAAAAGAGCTTTTCAAAAGTTTATACAATCACTACGTCATCAATAACTGATCAAATATGAAATAGTTCAATTACAAAATATATTTTTTAAAACTGAAAACGAGCCCTAAATTGTATAAATAAATTTAATTAAAAGTAACATAACAAAATATGTTTAATTATAATTAGTATTAAATTTGTTCTTTACATATTATTAAGTTCACAAATAAAAATCTTAAAGCACCTGAAACTATTATTTAATCTACAAACTTTATTTACAATGAAATCTTTAGAATAAAAGAAATATGTCTATTTATTATTTCAAACGTATAAATATTTAAAGTATAAAGATTTCTTTCATGTATAAATCAAAAGTTGGCAAGATTGAAATTTTGGCAACTGATAAATGAATCTAACAAAAATGTAAATGTAGATAAAAGCAAAAATCTTCGTATGTATGTATCCAATCTATTTCATCTTTTTTTTGTTATATTCCTGTTAAATAGAATATAAATTAAGTTTTTTACATATTTATTTTGACAGCAAGAAATTATTTGACATATGTCAATTAGAACAAAATCTATGATATATTACTAAACTTTGTTTATTAAATATTTATTTTTATAGCAAAAAATTATTTGACATTTGACAAATTATCAATTATATAAAGTTCAAAAATCTATGATATATTGCAGTTATAATAATTGAATCGGTTAGTAATCGCATTTATTCGTTAAATCTATTTCATTATTTAGTAGTCTATAAACTAAGTTTTTTTAAATATTTATTTTTATATCAAGAAATTATTTGACATATTACATATGTCAATTTCATATATCAATTATATAAAGTTCAGATATCTATGATATATTAGAGTTATAACAATAATTGAATCGGATAGTAATTGATACCGTATTTATTTGTTCAATCTATTTCATCGTTTAGTAGTCTATAAACTAAGTTTTTTTTAAATATTTATTTTTACAGCAAGAAATTATTTGACATATGACATGTGTCAATTTTATATATCAATTATATAAAGTTTAGAAATCTATGTTATAATAGAGTTATAAAAATAATACGATTTTGTTAGTAATTGATACCGTATTTATTTGTTCAATCTATTTCATCATTTAGTAGTCTATAAACCAAGTTTAAAAAAAAATATTTTTACAGCAATAAATTTGACATATTACATGTGTCAATTTTATATATCAACTGAACTTCATCAGAAATCTATGACATATTGCAGTTATATAATAATCGGTTAGTAATTGATACCTCTAAACTTCATCTTAGATTTCTCTTAGAATAGATGTTTTACATCAATCAAAATGATCGACCAATCAAATTGACGTCTTCAATTTATATCTTGTAGGATAAACATCTGATTGGCGAATGATCATCGCGATTCTGAAGCAGTTGGCAACAACAAAGTACATTATTATACTTTTTTTTCACCACTAATTCTTGTTCTCTCCCGTTTTATACGTTTCGCGACTGCGGCCAAAAATATATATTTACACGTCGGACTTTATTGCTGCCATCGTTTCGAAATAATGAAAACCCCCCTCGCTTTGCACGCATGCAATCTTGATGTGGTGCTTAAATTACGATCTTGTTAAATGCGAAAGCGCGGTTGCCGCTTTTCAACGCGCTAAGATTTCACAAATTTTTGATGGAATGAGAAATGTCCATACACAAAGTTGGCCGCTGTCCACATCAAAAAAAAAACATAAATATAAAATAAAAAACAACACGTCTTTGCGCGGAAAAATAAATAAGTAAATAAATAGAGTAAATAACAGATTCGAAATAAATCCCGTTGTTGAGAAGCGCGCTTAAATTTAGATAACAGGGATCTTTCGTAATTGGAGCTTTTTTTTTCGGACTTTTGTTTTTCCGTTTCCCTAGTCAAAAAAAACGCGTGCACAAAGCACGGGATTGGCTTTATTTATTCTGGAACTATTTTCGAGTCACGTTACAGACACCTCAACACAAACAACCTACTCACTTGTTTCTGGGCTCAGAAATAAAACTAAACAAAATTTGGTTTAATTACTTACAACGTTCTGGAAATAGAAGTTCGCTTTTTTCTTTTCAATACAAACTAATTCTATTCGATTAAGAAACTAGCTGATTAAGTGTTAAACATTTACACATCTAATTACTTCCTGCAATCTAACACAAATAAACTTCTTTTAATGAATTTAATTATACTCCAACCTAAAACATTTTCAATATGATGTCAGTAATTTGAATTTTTAAGCAATTAACAAATTCTGCCCATATTGGTGATTTTAGAATTAGCAACTTTCATCCTCTAATATCTTCCTTTACTTCCAATTAACTAATAAACATAATTGTATACTGTCATTTTTTTTGACAGACATACAATATAATAAAAAATGTCAAAAATTAATAAAATTGTTTTAAAATTCAGAATTCCTTTGACCTTAACCATTATTTGGATGTCAAAACTGACGGAAAATTTTGTTTAATTAATTGACAGTTTATGAAATTGATAAAAATAGTTATGGTAATTATATTTACGTTATATTAATTTAATTAACATTTGAAACCTAAATTAAGAAACAATAAATAATTAAGATAAATGTTTAACTAACAATTGAAATTCCTATTTATTTTTTTAACAATTTTTGCGTATGTCAACTGTCAACATGACAATTTTCACATCATAAAATAAAATCTTAATAATAAATTTGAAATATAATTGATAATTTAAGATGGAAATAATTTCAATGACTAAGAAATATTAAATCAATTAAATATAGTTTATATCTGTCATTGACAATTTCTTTTTGAAGATGTTATCCTAAAAATAGTTGTTAGAACTAAGATTTATTATATTTCTAACATAATGTCAATGTAGTTTTCGTCTTAGATTAAAATATTTCGTTATAAGTTAGACACAAAGTTTCAAAACGGATTATGTATAATATATATTCGAAATATTACGTGATTGATAACAAAGTTAAACTTAACAATTGATAATTTTTAGTGTATTATTTAAAGTAAAATTTAGACTTTTTGTAATCTCATTGAATCTATTATACGATTTAAATATAACTTAAAGATTTTTTGTATTATTATTTTTTTTCGTCTCGTTTTACGAATATGTCTAATATAAATGGGACGCTTTGAAATTGCGAAATGGAACGCACAAAAATATACACTTATATATACGCTCGGGATTTTATTTTATGTTCCCATCTTCGATTATTTATTGTTTTGTTTGCTTGCTCTCCTTATTTAATCTACTACTTACTGATGCTATTAGATTAGTTAAGCTTTTCATTTTGCTTCTTATTCGATATTTTTTCACACGAAATTCATTATATTTTTCTTTACTTACGAAGTTTGTGTTGTTGTGTAGAGGATTTCGTTGGAATCTGCGAGCTAAGTTTAAAAGGGGCCGGTGGATGACTAATTCCGTCTGGGCGTCGGGGCTGACCGACGTCCGATGCGAGCGCAACCGACGCCCGGCGTCCGCGCTCGAATCTTTTTCAAACTTAGACCTCTTCAACTTTCGTCTGCAGACCAAAATTAATAACAAAAAAAAAACTCTCATAATGTATATATATTTATTTTAATAGAATTCATCTTATAATATTATTTAACAGTATAAATAGCCGTTTAGTAAAATATAGTCAATTAATAAAAAGCAATAAAATAATGATGTATATAATTATTTTTGATAATAGGAATACCTCAGTCTACAGTTTCGCTCATATTACAGCCTGTTCAATTACGTGATAAATTAGGTCCTTTTCAGATATACATAACGTATTTGCTTTCATTGAAATATTTTAACAATAATGTTTAATTTAATTTAATGATTGATTCACAATACAATTATATAAACTAAGGCTTCCCAATCGTGATGACTTATGTTAAAAGCTTCTTCCAATAAATAATTCCAATAGAATGCGAGTAATATTTGTAAAAATAAATTAATAATGTGCCGCCCTAAACCCTTATAAATTTCACAAACGCGTGCAAATATGATAGTCGAAAAAATCAATCTAAAAATATTAAATAAATTAACATCACATACAGAAAAAGCATAAAATAATATTATATATTAATTAAAAACAATTAAAACTTTATTATGATTGCTCTTCTTCTTTAGGCTCTTTTACTTCTTCCACTTTTTTCGCTTCTTTGATTTCCTCGGCTTTTCCAACTTGTGCTTCCACATGCTTAACTATTTCTTCTGTTTCCGATATATCTTCTGATTTTACCGTCGATTCTACTTTCTCTAGTTCTTGTTCAGATTTATCTGTTTCTTCTTTTACCACTTTATCCTCTTTTACTTCAATCTTTTCTACTTTCTTTTCTGTTTCTACCACATCATTTTTTTCTATAACTTTTTCCTCTGGTTCAATTATTTCTTCATTATTTTTTTCAACTGGTGCTTCTACCTTGTCTTTTGGTATTGTATCAGTAAGTTTTAGATTTTCTTCCACTTTTTCTACTTCTATTTTTTCCTTTTCTATTTGCTTTTCTTCCAATTGTTCCTTCTCTATTTGCTTTTCTTCTAATTTTTCCTTCTCTATTTGCTTTTCTTCCACTTTTTCTACTTGCTTTTCTTCCAATTTTTCCTTCTCTATTTGCTTTTCTTCCAATTTTTCCTTCTCTATTTGCTTTTCTTCCACTTTTTCTACTTCTATTGTTTCATTTACTATTTGCTTTTCTTCCAATTTTTCCTTCTCTATTTGCTTTTCTTCCACTTTTTCTACTTGCTTTTCTTCCAATTTTTCCTTCTCTATTTGCTTTTCTTCCACTTTTTCTACTTCTATATGCTTTTCTTCCACTTTATCTTCTATTTCTTCTGGCTTTTTAATTTCGTCTCCTGGTGTTTTTATCCCTTTTTCTTTAATTTCTGCAGCGTCTTTTAAATTATTGTCTTCTGCTTCATTAAATGTTTCTACTGGATTCACTTTATTAACATCTTCTGCTCTTACTGCAAGCTCCTCCAACTTTCCTCCCAAATTCTCAATTTGTTCAGTTATATTCGGTACATTCTTCACGTCTCCAAATATTTGCTCCACGTTTTCTCTTGCATCCTTCTTTTCATCAGTAGTAATTTCAATGTTTTCAATGTCTTTATAAACTAAAAATTCATTCATCATATATTTATGAGACTCATTAATATCTTCCTGTTTTATATCAGTTTTGGGGTTCTTATAAGATCTTGGTTTCTTATACCATCCCCTACCTCTGCTCCTGCCTCTAAAGGAACCTCTACCTCTTGGAGGCATTTGCATGTTACCATCTTCAGCAGTTTGTTCAAAACCCTCTTCATTATTAGCAACATACTCATTATTTTGATTTATATTTTCAAGATGCTGTTCATTAATTGCCTGGTCATTGTAACCACTATACTCTTTATGATGATGTCTTCTACCCCTATACTTACCACCTTCTGTATTCTGATCAATTGCAGCATGTTCAGTATATTCTTTATGTGGGTGTCTTCTTCTCCTATGTGAACCTGCTTCAGTATTACCATCATCCATACCTTCTTCAATATTACCACTATATTCTTTATGAGGATGTCTTCTTCCCCTATTTGAACCTGCTTCAGTATTACCATCATCCATACCTTGTTCACTGTTACCACTATATTCTTTATGAGGATGTCTTCTCCCCCTATATGAACCTGCTTCAGTATTATGATCATCCATGCCTTGCTCATTGTTACCACTTAATTCTTTATATGGGAATCTTCTTCCCCTATAGGTAATTGCTTCAGTATGCTGTGGATTCATACCTTGTTCACTGCTACCACTGTACTCTTTATGTGGGTGTCTCCTACCCCTGTTTGAACCTGATTCAACATTATGTTCTACTGGAGCATATTCATTGCCATCTCTATACTCTTTGGGGTGTCTTCTTCCTCTTACTGATGATCCACTTTCAGCAGGCTGCTCATTTGTGCCCTGCTCACTGTACTGTTTATGATGGTGCCTCCTTCCGCTACTTGCTCCACTTTCAGCAGGCTGGTGTTCATCATTATTGGGTTGTCTTCTTCCTCTATTTCCTCTTGGCTTGCCTCTGCCATTTTCATGACTGTAGTTAAATGTCTCATTATCATTTATGCTATATGTATGTTGACCAGTCTCAGTTTGCAGCTCAACTTTAATATTAACAGGTTTCCCATCAAACAGCTCATTCCTCCACTTAGAATTGACATCATCTTGTTGCTTATTATGGCCACCCCTTCCATAGCCTCGACCCCTTCTGTATCCACCCCTGGGTCTTGCTTGCTCCGAATACTCATCTCTCTCTGGATCTCTCAAGTAATTATAAGATGGATCCGGTGGTGGCTCACAGAAACCCTCCTGACCGGTTTTCTCCTCTCTCATCCGATTCAACTTAATCCTCAGATCCATCACAGGTTTTTGCTTTTTATTATTGTACATCTTGTTAACTGTAAATATCAGAATCCCACATACAATTAATTATAGGCTAATAATATGAGTCACCACTACCTTAAACTGTATAAATACGATTCGTCAAAACTAAAAGACTCTTGAAAACAAATTAAATTAATTATAATCTTAATGCAAAATTTTCAACACACAACACGTCATTTCGAAAGATAAACGAAAATAAAATAATTTATTTTTACCAAAAAAAATATAGTCTACATTAAAAGCAAATGTGCACCGCAAGTTGCCTATAACATAAAATAATAACATCGACATTGATGTCAAATTTAATATATAGGATATAAGTCACACCTAAAATTACCCAATAAATCCGCAAAGAACAATAATTAATAATTATGTTACACTAATTGATTGATATACATGTTTACAATAGCAAGGTGGTAAATGAGAGAAGTATAATGCACATAAATCATGAAATAATGTAACTAAAACATTGAAATATTTGCCAAGCAAAACAGATGATTAGTAATAATTACATAAGTCATGAAATTATATAGTTCATAACATTAGTACTGAATGTTTGTCATTAAATAACACATTTACAGTTCAAAAAATTATCTTGAATACATTTTTATCCTTATGGCCACATTGTTATTTTTGATATTTTTATACTATTATTTATGCATATTGATAATTATATAACTTTTTTTTTGTACCAGATGGAGATGTAAATGTGGCATCGTTGGATGAATTTATTTGTTTTTAGTGTATATGCTGGTTGCAAACATACATAATTTTGTATGCAACAAGTACAAGTTTGTTTAGGTTCTGTTTTCTTTATTATCATTTTTGTGGTTAAAACGCGTTGTTAAAGTTTGATGGACAAAAATACGTGTAGAGTTTTCTTCATTGATTAATGGAGAGGTGCTCGATTCCGAACGGTTCTTACTGCATAAAAATGTAATAATTCCTCTGTTTGAGTCGCCATTTTGTTTGGTAAACATTTGGTTCTCGTCGTTGTTTTTGTTTTGTTTTGTTTTTTTTTAAATTGTTTTCGGGAAATTCGCGCATTATTGATTTATTATGTCCGGGGAAATGAAATCTGAGATTGACACGATACGGGGTGCACCCGGAAACAGCATAACCGCCCTTGACCCGAAATACGCCGTCCTGGCTGCTCTGGGATTAGTGCCGATAACGCCGCTCCTCATCCAGCTGAACTTGCAAGAGTCCCAGAAGGAGATTTCCTCCAAAGAGATGCCAAATAATGAAGTGAAAGACACTAAACTACAATGCCCAGAGTGTTTTGTTTTCTTCTTTGATAAGTCAAATCTAGTGAGCCATTGCCTGTCTGATCATAACACTGAATTGAAGTACTATTGCAAGATCTGTGCCAAACTCTTCAAAAGTCGTTCTCTGCTGGAAGAGCATCAGAGCACCAAGCATAATGGAGTTAAGCCATATACATGTACAATATGCCCACTTAAGTTTGTATGTTTGGAAGCGCTCACTGCTCACGTTCGCAGGCACTTAGGGAAGTTGCCATATCGATGTAGAATCTGCCAGGAAGGATTTAAACTGTATTTGGAGTTGAAGGACCATGAAGCAATACATGAGCTAAGAAAAGTGACCAATAGAAAAGCAGACAAGCATATGTGTAAAATTTGTGAGAAAGAATTTTTGAAACCCTGTGATTTGGAAAGACACATTCGAGTGCACACTGGTGAGAAGCCTTACAAATGCTCTATTTGTGGGAATCTTTTTCAACAAAATCACAACTTGAAAAAGCACATGGTTGTGCATATCAAAGATAGAGTGTTTGAGTGTGATATATGCAAGAAGTCTTTCTATAGAGGTGATGTCCTCAAGAGACATATGTTCACACACACTATTGTCAAACCATATCCATGTGAATTATGTTCGAAGAGCTTTTCAAGGCATCAACTGCTTAAAGATCATATTGCAAAACACTACCTGGATGACAATACCACCACTGATGGGGATAGTACCAAGAAAATGAAGAGGCCCAAAACCAAAGCGAAAATTGAACAGGAACAGTCCACTTGATCCTCACCACTATCATCATCATTGGGGCTGCACTTTTTATACACAGGACAGCCCTGAAATAATGTCAAGCGCACAGTTTTTGTTTTCTATTATACATTTTGATATATATATATATGAATATACAAGGATATTACTTTTTATTATTATTATTATATACAAAATTATTGGAAGGAATGTATGTAGAATTATTGGATTGTTTGGAAAGTATATGGAATTTAGTAGATAAATACACTATTAGTTTTAAGAGAATGTTATTTATACACAGATTTAGCTGAGAAACTGTAGTATTACTAATCAATATTATTTTTGTGTACTATTAAATTATTTATGAAAATGATAAACATTTTATTGTATAATCAAACTTGCATAAATCAAATTAAAACTGGATCAATCGTGAATTGAATATACCTGAACCCTATTTGATTATATTATTCCAAATACTGAAACCACTTGTGTGCAATAAACTCGATGTTAAGTAATTAAAGTATATTGGTTAGTACTGCTTCATAAATACGATCTAAAACTATTGCTAATGTATCGATGCTGCTTAAGGGGAATGACGCGAAAACCATTTTATACCTTTTTATAATTATATTTCGTAACGAAATAAAAACACGTCTAATATATTGTTTTAAGTTTATTCAAGGAATAAATCGTAATGAATACACAGATTTCTTTATTTTTTTTTTATTATTATTATTTTAAATGAAATAATTTTTATATTACAAGTATAATATTTTTGTTTTATTTAATTGTATAGCACATTCACAAAGTATTATTTTGTAATATATTTATATATAAATATGATGGCTGGCCTGAAGGTTTCATCGAACTAGTTCACTAAAAAAAAAATAATACAATTGAATTAAGATATTTAAGAGTTTCAATTATAAAAACAATAATGAAAATAATATGATGGGAAATAATGGTCTGATTCAAATCATCTATATCCCGGTTCATACATTCCTCTAATTCTTAAATTTATAAATACAAAAAATTATAGTTAAAACCATTAATCAATATCATTATAATTATTTACATCGATTTAATTTATATTTCAAGTGATCTCATTATTTTTTTTTCTCGTTTAGCTCGTTTTAGAGTGGATTGAACTTTGATTACTTGTTCCACCACAGTATATACACATTCACACACGCACACACATCCGCGAAATGCAACTGCTTAATCAATCTTAACAGTTGAGTAGATCTTCTTAACGAACATGGATGTGCCGATATAGCCGACGGTTCCGCATATTACGGCCAGTCCACCGCTGAACAGAGCCATGTAACCGAAGTAGAAGGCGGTCTGGAAGAGACCGTACATTTTCGTCTTAAAGAAAAAGTAGTACACCGCATAGAAGTAGACGTATAGTGCGGTGGAGGCGGCGCACAAGAACGAGGTCCACTGCCAGCGGTAGTCCTCCGCGTTCAGTAGGAAATACGCGCAAACGATCGTCACGCACACGACCACGATGAGGAGGATCATGAAGACGAGAAGCATGAAGCCGTAGACGTAGTAGATCTTGTACGCCCAGAAAGAGGTAAAGATGAAGTACATTTCGATGAAGATCGATGCGAAGGGTAAGACGCCGCCCAGGAGGATGATCACGCCCGGTTCCATGAACCACTTCTTCTCGGGGATCGGCCTCGGCACAGCGTTCACTCTGCAGGGATGATCCGGTTGTCCGGACAAATTCCTACCCAGTACCGTGCCAACAAGGGTCAATGGTAATATTACGAACAGGCAGATGCAGGTTACGGCCACCATGGTGCCGAACGGAATCGCCCTCGAAGCATGGTAGTATATAGCGATGAAGTTAATCAAGAAAGCTGTACCGCATACGAGGGCTGGCAGAAGGAAAGCGGACACCAACATCTGCCTGATCCACAATTTACCGCCCATCCTGGCGTAGAGGGAACCTCCGAAGAACCCGTTCAGCGGTGATGTCACGGCATATACAAATATCGCAGTGGAAAGTAGCGAGCCTCGCTCGGTATAGAGTTCCCCGAGGATGGCGAAAGTTATGACACTGAAAACAACGGTGGTTAACTGATGACCAGCTCCTATCAACGAACTGAACAGCAGCGAGTGAGATGCAGGCCTAAATACGTCTCCGTGCACCTGCTTCCAGCCGTACTCATCACCCAAATCCCTCTCCATATCATCGATGTCATCATCCTTTGAGTACCGCGCGTAATCCTTCCTCAAAGTTCGCATCAAGATCATCGAAACCAGCCCCACCAAGAAGATGACCATCATGAAGCTGTTGAAAATACTGAACCAGTGGATTCGATGCTGGAAGAAGGACGGGTCCAAGTACTTATCGAAACGATCCTTAAACTTGATATTCGATCTCCTCCATGTTACTTCATAAGTGAAGGTCAACTTGGTTGATGGGGTCAAAAGGACTTTATCTTCAGAGGTAATATTAACATCAACAATCTGATCCTCATTGTAGCCCATCTCAAACTTTTTGTGAGTCCAAATATAGTAATTAGAATCAGTAACCTCTCCAACAATACCCCAAATGGGTAAATCATCAATGTACATCTGATACCAATAATGGTTCTTTACTGCATACACAAAGGCCTTGTATTTCTCTTCATTCAATTGTACACCACAGTACACAGTTTTTTGAATGTCAGCTGAAACACAGAAAAAAAAAGGAAAATTAATTTAATCTTGATAAGGTTTGTTTACTCAGCTGTCAAGTCAATCAAAATTAGCTGTAATTAGAAAAAAAATTAAAAGTGATACTGTGTAGCACTCACATTTATATTCAATATCCAGGCCGCTGAATTCCAGTTCAACACCTTGGAGAGCATCGCTCATTGTCTCATGATAATGGTTGATGGTTGTCTTGCTGCCCACACAGAAAGGTAATGAGAAATAAGCATAAGTCTCCTGCCTGTTGTGATATGGTCCGACTGTGTTCATCCACAGCACAATTTCATCCTTGTCCTCATACTGAAATACGGTTTATTTATTAATACGCAATTAACGAAATCCCATTCCGTCCACCCCTTTTGGGACGCAAAACTTACTTTGTGGTCGTGCTCGTCGGCGAAAGCCCCGCATACGAAAAGGCCGAAACATAGTAGGATTTGCAAGCTGGACTTCTTCATCGCGATGGCGTATCCAAAACGAATTTTAGTCCAATCTGTTGCGAAATGTGGAAAGTTTATTTCCGAATCCTCTTCTGGTCCATTAAATTATTAATCCCAAAATCGCTTTCACACATACACAACACGTAGACATCAGAAGTTGACAATTGACATTAGAGATATCTGCTGCAGCGCCACCACTCTGCAAACCGGCAAACAAAACCCAACCTAACTCAGTAAGAAAAGTTCTACGTCTAGTCCAGTGTTTCTCAACCTGATTCAATATGATTCTAATACGATTTTTCGAAAGAATTAAAGACATATTACAAACCGAAATACACCACAAATAATTAATGCACTTTTCTTTATAATTATTTTTAAATCAATTTAATGAAAGCGTTTAATAATACTACATAATAATAGTTATTATTATTTTTTTAATTGAAACAATAGCCAAAAGGAGTAAATATAATTTATCGAACCTAATTAAATACGTCTAGCTTTTTAGTTCATATTGGTTAATATTCCAAAAAGTAATTGAATGCACTTACAACGAGATTTGTGAAATAATCATTTTAATTGAAAAAAATTATAAACTAATTCCATATAATGCAATTTTAATTATAAATAAACTAGTGTTGATAACCTTAGGTTAATAAAATGTCTTATCTTTGTGAAAAAACATGCTATTCAAACAATGAAGAATGTTTAAATAAATTGTGCAGTATATGAAATATTTATTTATTTCCTTTAGGAAAATTGGATATTATAATTATGTTGGGGTAGAAATACCTATAGGCCATTCTTCATCGTAATTTCTGCCTTCGTAACAGCTAATCTTTTATTTTCATTAATAAATCCATTTCATTAATATATAAATATGTTTTGGTTACCTATTGTGTGACTGTTGTATTAAATAAAATAATAATTATCAATTTTTTTCAGAGACGCTGGTAAGAATTTTGTAATTGTCTGGGATTATTAATTATTTATATTTTTCCAATTATTATAATAAAAAATAATTCTATTTTTTCTTTTATTTTTCTACTTTTCCGTTATCAAATATTGTAAATCTAATGAATAGTGAATATGACTAAAATAATATTTACTAGTTAACAAGCATTATAAAACATATTGTAAATAAATTATAACCTAGTAAATTTAAAATATCATCTCCGATATTTTCGATCCTTGATCTTTCGCACCTCAGAGATATCCATCAATTGTCAAACTTCCATCTATAAATCCATCTATCGGCTGATCCTTGACTACGTTTTCCCTCTTCTTTCCCAATGCCGAAATCCAGTCCTAAAAAACCTATCCGTGTTCAAACGTTATGCCCTTCGCATCCACAATTCGACATCCAAACAACTCAATCCACTACCCTCCTAATGATCTCCTCTATTCTAAAACCAAAATTGATCCTATTCTTTATAAATACCTCTCCCATTTTCTTAAATTAATTTCCAAATTCTGTATCCCTTGAAATCCAATTATACATCCTAAATTTAAGTATCCTACATGTATTTCAATTCCTAATATCTCTTCAATAATGTCCTTTATTTGCGATCCCTGCGTTTTTTTATTCTACATTATTTTATTTGTATATAATTTGCAATACTGATACTTCCAACTATTTTTTCCTCTAGAATTGTTAATTTATTTTTGATTTTATTTTGTTACAATTGTATTTATCTATATTTATTCCATTAACTAATTAATTATTTATTTTTTTTATCCTTTTTTTACGAAATATATATTATATTTTAATAAACGTTGTTTATTATTAAAATATCGATTTTATTAGAAAATTGATATATTTTTGACACTATTTCACCATATTTTATTTATTTAGTTTTTATTACTAATGACGTAAATTAATATTTATAATTAAAAATGAATTGAATATGTTAAGTTTACCACCACAAATAGGAAATATATTTATATAATGATAATTATATGTTTCCAGGCGGGAAGACTAAAGATAAAGATTTTTATTATTATTACTACATGTTTCTTCAGGATATTTTACTTTTTTAATGATTAAACGATTTAACGAACAATACAATTTAATTTCTTTATTTGTGTCAGGTTGAATGGCTGTAGTAAAATAGTGTTTTTAATAAAATAATTTATTTATTCGGTAAATATTTGTGTTTCATTGCAGCCAAAAGGTGCGCGTACGGTTTCTCCAATTGACTAGCGGTTAATGGGATCTTGAAGGACTTCTTCACTTTTGGCGACATCAAAATCATATTCTGCACCAGGCCGAACGCAGACGACGTCGTCCAGTACAAAGCCATACACTGAAAATGTAAAGTTATTTATTCAGCCCACTGAAACTGTTAATTATATTTTTCATCTATATCTTACAGATGGAACAGATGCAGCAATTGGAATCATAAGAACACTGAAGCCCCGGAAGAAGTTCGTCGCGTATCGTTGCAGTTTGCTCGGCACGTTCACTTTGGATAGCGTTTGAATCTATAAAGAATGAAGTGAGTTTTGGTTTTGTATTATTGTTTTTGAAGCACTTGCCTCAATGATTGCCAAGTTGATAAGGCCTAACGTTACAGGAAGTATCAATGAGCTATCAACTTCAACTAAATTTGGTATCCAACCAAAGCCTCCAACTGATAATTCTGTTAGGGTCATTTTGGATGAGAAATCTTGATTGGGTAGTTCGTATACCAGGTTCCTTAAGCTGACTGAGAATGAGACCCACATTGGTATTTGAAACCAAAGCAATAGGCTGCTTTTCACTGGGTGACAGTTATCCCTTACTATCAGTTTGTTCCATTCTTTCTTCATCTGAAATTACTTTGCATTGGTAGTTATTCATGAAATTTTAATGGGGAAACTCACTGTTAGCTTGTACTGCATTTTGGCCATCTTCTCATCCCATTTGTACAACCTTACAGCAACCCCTATCTCTTTTTTTAATTCCTTTGCGATTGCAGGCATTTCCAAGCTCAGGTTCTCGACTTTGGCTAGAATATAGTTTTGGTAGATTGCTAAAGGGAAAGTGATTGTGGCTCTCATGAGGATTGTGGTGGAGACAATTGTGGCCCACCATGGTAAACCTGTCGTTTCGTGTATGTTCAGTAATAGTTTTTGCGCGTATTCAACCGGGGTGCTCTCCGAGATGCTCTGGAAAATACCGCTTTGCGTTTTCGCCACAGACTCCACGCTTGACTGCAACGAGAACTGCCGCCTGCTGTTATCTCCGCAACAGCATTGAACTTGATTCTTATACAGATTGTGAGCGTTCGTTGTAATTCTACCAGGACATAACCTTACATTCGTTGAGAGAATCCTGGCAATATTCATTTTGACAACAATTTTGGTTATGTAGGCTATTCGCACTAAATTCAAATATCGCAGCAATATTCGCTCGCCATTGGCTGCCTAAACCAGCTGATGATCCAATGTTTACACCCATGTTATGCAACCGTCCAAAGGCGTTACACATTCTTTTTATAAGCGCTAGAAAATATTTAAACATTTATTCAGTTTTATTTAAGATATATTAAACTTATTATTTATACACAAAAAAACAGTTAATTAATTTTAATTATAAAATAAAAATAATTATTTAATAAACATTCAGATAGAAGGAAATATGAGATTTACTAAGGTTTTCAGACTTAATACTGCATTTGCATCTAAAATACTGTAAGTAAATATTAAAATTAAGATTTGTTATATTTTTGAGATTGACAAAAATTGGGTTCTGTTTTTAGTAATATATTATCTGCATTATGAGGAAAGTAAGGAAGCAAAACAGAGCGTTTATTCATGGTCACCAAACCGTAACTTGAAGTATGCTTGACTTTTAAGCATGCATGATGTGCGCGCACCTTTTTTGAAATGTTATATATGGTACAATTTACATTTCGCGCGAAAACTGAAGAATATGTAACGGTTGTCCGACTGTACTTCTATCCAGTATACTGTTGGATAGTTTATAGTACACTACTTACATAATTTCTTAAATTACTGAGAGGAATACCTTGTATAAATAATTTTTAAATTATGAGAGTATTTCCTTTCTCAGATCAATGTGAATATGCATATTTCGGGATGCGAAACCAGTTTTGACGAGCCGCTCATGTTTTATTTACAGTCTGTCCGTGGTAAATAGTGAAAGCAACGTGCCTACCGTGCTGTGTGTGGTGTTTTCTTCAGCTGCTTCGAAAAGAAATACCAATTAAACGACACCAGTTTGTTTATTTGCTGGAAAATAGTAGTTTTTAAACCATAGATCGAGCGTTTTCAGTGGTCACAGTTTGTCCTGGATGGCAATGGGGTCTTTGGGTCTTCTCACATCCTAACATGGAAATGCTATGTGTTGTGGATCCCTTGAGCAAGTGTTAAGTGTATTTGCAGGGCTGCAATCTCCTTCGTGATGGGTGCCACAATCAGCAGCAGCACCTACTCCTATCCTCAGAGAGTCTTTGACTATGTTATGAACAGGAAGAGGAAGCTGGATGAATCGGATACACAGGATGAAATGGACAAGATCATCGACATTGCTATGCACACACCAAAGAGGTAACTGCTTTAGACAACTAAAATTCTTTCAACATGTCTCATCTCATCAATCATCTATCAATTATAATATTAATTGGAAAAATAAGCTTTCTCCTTGTTGTTTTATTTTTCTGCAACAATCAATCATGCTGAGGAAAGTTGTTTATGCTAATTGCGCTTTCATTTTCCGCGCGAAATTTACCAAAAATATCATATCAATCTTCATAAATTGAATCATCGGCTATTTTTAGCTTCTATTATGTTGATATTTTTATCTGTGTTTTGAACCGGATATGCAACTCTTTTTGCGCCCACGCAATGGGGATCCCTAAATAAGGTCAAGGTGTTTATTTTTTGTGCGTGTGAAGATGAAAGAAAGGAGAAATTTTAGGTGAAAGCTGTTTTTATCATCAATTGAATACGCTCGTGCTATATGTCTCTTCTATCACATGTTTTTATCGTATGAGATAAAAGATCCATACACAATTTAGTTTAGTTTTCGAAGACGTATCACATGAGGGTTGTGTCTTAAGTTGAGTCTAATATCTACTTGATAATATATATCTCTTATTTTAATGATTGAATAATACTTCCTATCCAATATAACGTGTTCTTGCATAATATTACGGATTAAGAGTATAATGAATTGCGTCACTCCACCTCACTACACTATAGAAATATATTTATAACCATGAGCTCATTAATATAATTTAATAATTAATAACAGAGATAAAAAGATTAGACGGGGGGGAAAAATAAAATTACAAAAATTATGATAAATTTTTAATTCAATTATAAAGTATGTTCTTGCTTTTTATTTAAATGCTGAAATGTGTTATGCGGGTTTTTTTTATCCAAAATATAATTAAAAACAAGTATTATACAATCTTAAAAACATAACTTGTTTTTTTTTGTATTGTGTAACTTTGGGAAAAGAAATGGAGATTCTTTTAAAAAAAAGTTCTCTTAAGGTTAACAGTTAGAGTAAAAGCACCTCGCCCACGGATCGGATTACATCAATGCAAATAAAGCTCAGTTAATATCATAAAATATAGTAATAATAAAGTTTTGTGGAAATTATTTGGTTTGAGAAAATTAAAATGTTTTAATAAATAAATTTCTTAATAAATCAAAACAAATAATTGTTGCTTTTATGGATGATTACTATCTTTTTAGAGTGTTAATCGGTGCTGTTGTAGATGTGTTAAAGTTAATTTTCTTGTTATCGCGTTTAGTTAAATATTTGCAATTTAATTAATGTTGAAATAATTACATGAATCTTAGTCATAATAAATGATAACTAATCCACATAGTGATTAAACTTCCTGTATGACAGTTATGATATAATTAAATGCAACATAATTTGCAAGGTCAATGAATGATAATGACCTCAATAATATTAATTAGAAAAATCAAACTTTTGGCCTTTTAAAACTATATTATTGGAACCCCAAATTTTACTTCCGTTATTAATTTTTTTAAATTAAATTAAAATTTTACAGAATTTTCTAATTAAATATTTTGTCTGAGTACAGCAAAGTCACATAAATTCAAATTTTACCTAGCTTTATGAAGCCAAATCGAGGGAAATTTCAAATTCTCAATATTATTTTATGGTAATAATTTTCAGAAAAATTGCTGAGGGTAAATAATATTTTTCAAGAGAGACAAAATATTAATTTTATTATTTATTCGTATATGTATTATTATTAAAACATCGATTATCGATTTACACGGTATTTTATTTACAGGATTTCAATTTACACGGTTTTTTACAACTAAAAACATATTCTGCCCTATTCATCATATTTTTTAGTAATATTTGACTTAATGTTAATTTATAAAAGTAAGTGAATATAAAGATAATATTAAGATTTATTTAAAAAAATGATACAAAAAGTAAAGAAAAATGAAATCTATTCATAAGTAACATTCAAATTATTAACTATTGATAATGACTGTTGACCATATATTTTTCTGGCGAAAAAATGATTATTTTATATACAATATTATGGACATGCGACTTTTTTTTGCCGAGATGATAGAACATAAATTTATTATATGAAAAAAAAAAGTTAAAATTTATTTAAAAAATTGAAAACTCAAATCTGATATAATCTTTGTGTATTTTGCATTTTAAATAATTATTTTTATAGTAAGTTTTTGCTATGTTCTATTAATTTTATATAGATTTCTTAGTGTTTGGATTAAAATTCAAATAATTTATTAAATTAAACTTGCTTGTTACATTTCCTCAATAATACCGTTCATTCCTCGTTGCGTCTGCTTTATAATATGTATATAAAGTAATACTACAGAGGTACTAGTAGAACGCGGAAATGATATGCATATTCGTTCCAGTTTTCGTTCTTTAAAAGTCACTTTTCAAGTAAAAACAGAACTCGCAAAACTAGTCGTTTAAATTCATATAATTTTTCAGAATTATTTACTGGTAAATAATTCAAACATTTTTATCGAATATTTCAATGAGTAAAATTCAGGTTTATTAGTTCTTGCCTTGAAATATCATATTCTATTATGTTTAAAAATACAAATTGCAATTTACATTTCGCAACTATACGCTAACCATACGATAACCACTGCTTTTTAACGTGCGTCTGGATATTGCTTGCATGGGTGGGTAACCTTTGATAATCACACACATAAATAGAATAATATTCTACTCGTAGTAGAATTGCAAGGCTGCATACAAAAATTTTGCGCATAGAGAAATATATATAAAATTTATCCACATCAAGACATGTATCTGAGGCCAAATATATCATGTAAAATATACTATTTCTGGTCCCCATACTCATGATACATCTTTGCTCACTTGGTGAGGTGCTGTAGATTGGATACGATTTGCTGCAAGTTACGAGTTTTTACACCTATATTTTTATTTAGTTAATCTAGAAAATTTTAAGAAACTACTAAATTAAAATGTGTTTCAAAACGATCGAATAATGATAATCAAGATTTTTTTATACATACAAAAATATATTTTGAAGTTCTTTATTTATTTTTGGAATACATTTTTTTTTGTTTGCATCTATTTTCATCTCTCTGCGTGGAAGTAAATTTAATCATATAATATTTTTGTTCCACCAAATTTGCTTTTCTTTATAAAATACATTTTTATTGCTTTCTTATTTATCAATTCTTACGATTGAATATATAATGATGGTATAAGTGTCAACAAATTATTAGCAATTAAAATTCAACAGACATATCAGTTAGTTAACTTATAAATAAAGTATGATTATTAATACTTATTAGACATTCCAATTGTTTCATACGTAAGAAGGCAGAATTATTGCATTATGTTGTTAGATTAAAAAAGGGTAACATTATTCAATTAATTGTAGTAAATTTATTTTGTAAAAAAAAAATTATATTAATAATTATTTATAATTAATGTATTTTTAATATATGTCGTAATATTTATATTACTATTTAATACGATTGACATTATTATATTTAGGAATTTAATAATTTACTGTTGCGGAAGTGTCTATATTTAATGTGAATGTGAGATATATAGATTTCGGTTTGTTAACTGATATTCTCAAATTTTTAAGCAATTCTTGTAATTTATCTAAGTTTTCCTACAAGATTGCTATATCATCAGCTAATGTTGCAATCGTGGTATTACTAGTTTTAGGAATGTCTTCTGTATTTAAAAGGTAAAGCATTGGCCCTAAAACTTTCATGCGACAACACTAATTCTTCTTCAAGTTTTACCTAAAACATTTTATTCTTGAGATATGATTTTATAGTAATTATATGGCAAGTTCATTTTGAATAATAGTCCGAGGTGCCATACTTTGTCGAATGCCTGTGATATATTCAAAAAGGCAGACGTACAGTATTTTTTATTTTCTAGATCTTAAATGATGTTTAGTATTCTATTTACTTGCTCTATTGTGCTGTGTTTGCAACCAAACTGATATCAGTTTATTTAACGCTATTATAGGTTGCAATAGGTTAGCAAGAAGTTTTTCAAATACTTTTGATAATATCGGTAGAAGACTTATCGGTCTGTATGATTTGATTTTTAACTGATTTAGGAATTAATATAACTTGTGCAACTTTTCACTGCGCTGGAAAATAATATGTACGTAATATATTTTTGAATATTTGGGTAATCAATAGAATTCCTTTCATTTGAAGTTCTTTCAATAATATTCCTTTTATTAAATCATAGTCTGATGTCTTCTTTGATTTTATTTGATTATTTATATATGAAGTATTTTCCTTTGGGCATAAAGGTTTGATTAGCATAGACATTTGAAATGGAAATGATAAATGTGCTTTAATTTCTTTGTTTTCTTCCGCTGAGATTTGCGCTGCGTGCAATGATAAGTGTACCACGTTGAGCGAAACTTATTTTTTGGGAGGTCAAAATACTATGAAAAGAGGTCAAAATACAGAAAAGAAAAGTTTTATTAAATTTATCACTGAGTTATTTCATTTAAGATTGTTTGCTTAAAAACAATACTTTTTTTAAATCATGAACATTTTCACTAAAAAGATAAAAAGTTTTCTATTTTACTTAAATCTTAGTTTTTTTTTGGTAAATAAGATTTTCTAAATCCTGATGATTTATTCTTCAACGTCATTTTCGAATTTTATTCATTGAACTATTTGAATCACTTCATTTCTAATTTATTGGATGTTATTTTCTTGGAATATTTTTTTAATGTTAAATGATACTTGAAATTGTGAATTTCGTTATATCTTCATGAAACGAGGTATGTTTGTACTCAAACCAGGGATTTATAAATTAATTTAAACTTTTTTTTTTGGTTTTAAATATTTATTAAAAAGAAAATAAACTGTTAAATTAATTAATTTATTCATGGTGAGCAAACGTTTTATAGTAAATACATCTATCCCCCGATTTACACAGAAAATAGGTTCCTTATTTTATCTTGAAAAACGTAAATAAAAAAGTCATTTAAGATAAGTTCCTCAGAAAACTGCTTTAATCGAAACTGTTTTTTTTATACGTAAAACCATGTATTTATTTCAACGTAAAATGAAAATTAAAAATATAAACATAATAGTTAATTCATAAAATACTAAATATAAAGATACATCAAACCTCAGTTTATATTTAAGATAAGTTCATCAGAAAACCGTGTAAAAGCGAAATGTTATACATAAAAAATCGTGTAGTTAGGTGAACTACTAATTAATTAATTTTAAAATTATTTGTTTATAAAATTGTATTTAGAAAATTAAAATTGGTTTTACTGAATATTTAGTAGTTTATTAAAACATTTAATTGATTAAGTTCATAATAATATTGTCACAAATATAGTAGATTATATAAAAACACAATAGATAAACAAAACTATTAAGGATAAATACTGTAGTCGAGGTAGATCTGTCCGTCCAATGTGGATTTATTATCTTTGATTTTCAGCTTGAAATATCCTTTTTTTGCTATCATATTGTACTTATTTAGAGTACATTTTCCTGCAACGGCAAACTTGGAAGACGAAAAAAAATCGTATTTCGAATTGGTCGAATTGATACCGAACACTTTTCCCATGATTGATCGAATTTTATCGAGCTTCCGTTTCTTTTTTAAACTATAAATCGTAACTTCTATTTCGAAGTTGGAAAACAGTTCATCCAAGATGATCTCATCTTCAAAAACTATATTTTCAGCACCTTGGACAATATTGCTGCTCTGCACTTTTGTACCGGCGGATGCGACGAAAATATATGAGTATTTGTGTTTCTTCTTAACATTCGTTTTCATCGATAGTTTGGCTGACTTTATTTTGATGGTCGTGGGATGCTCGGCCACGTCTTCCTCGATAAAAACTATATTTTTCATTTCGTCTATGTGCGCTTTCCTCTTGATTTCTGCTAGAAGAAGCACTTTCTGCACTTCGAGAAATTGCATGTGGCTTATATTATTGCAGATCCGTTGGGCTTTAGTGATTTGAAACATAATTTGACGTTGATAATTGGCCTCCTCTAGCAGATCACTTGCGTTAACATAACTATCGCTAAGCTTCCTCTTCGCATTTCGCTGTTGATGGTTATGTAAATTATCCTGAATATTTGCATTCTTACTGGAATGAATTTCGGGCAACATTTTTGTAGAAATATCTTCAAAATAACTTGATTTGCATATGTCTATAATAGATATCCTTCTTAATGTCCACGAATTTCCGTTAACAAAAGGTAAAGTAATTAAACTATTGGTCATTCGCAAATTAACATACCCTTTTGGCAATTTCTTTTTTGCACTCAACCAACATTCTGATGGTATTGTCAAACATCCAGGCTTCTCATTATCAAAAGCGGTTTCTACTAAAGGTATATTTACTGTAGTTTTGTCACTGTTTGATTTCGAAATCCCTCGAGATTTTTTTTCTCCTTTATAGCGATAATCCATGATATCTTCAACAACTAGCTCCCGAAGCTTGTAAATACGCACTGCTATTACTCCTTCGATAATTTCTTCAATGCTTTGAACGATTGCGAAATATATACTGAGTATGATCCACAAAAGGAGAACTATTTATATCCATTCCTAATTGCATTATTTTTGTTTTTATATGCACCCTTCTGTTCTACTGTATAGAACAACTCGCAAATTGTATAGTTGATGAAATTTTATTGAATCCTATAAGGCGATGATGTATAATAATTTTGTAAAAATTTAACGAAAATATTGGTTCTACAATAAATAAAATATTTATGGATTAAATACTTCTAAGAATAAAACAGTCCATTAATTGTGAAAAATGTGCACTTATTGCTTTTATTTACTTACAGACGTTATCAATTTCTGAAAACCGTAATCAAGTATTGAACGAAATGATTTCTTGGCAAACTTAAGATATCAAGTTTTGCGTAAAATCATTTTCTTACATTTTTTCTCTTTAATTTTATTTACTAACTAATTTTTATTGGGTTAAAAATCTAAAGATGTAATTACATAACAAATAAGTAGATGAAAACTATATCTTTTGCGAAGTTAATATTTCTAAGATATTTTGTTTTTATAATTATTAATATATCTGAGAACTAAGGTCGTCCAAGAAGTAGTTTGTTAGGTCTCAGACATCAATATGACCTAATTCTCAAAAGAAAATTAGGTAATATAAATATTTTGAAGACCCACTAATAACTTTTTCTTGTTATTCAGCAAAACCACCAGTCGGACCTGTGTAACTTCATAGACTCAGTCAAGGTTGTGTGGTTGATTTTCTCAGAAATGCCGCCCCTTAAATGTTTTTTCTTTAAAATAATGACATCAACTATAAAAATCTACTACAGTTTTATTGACTGAAGACATGGTACAATAATTTTCTAATATTTTTTCCTTTTTATCCTTGAGTTTTAAAATGTTTGCTATGGGTTTCCAGAAGCGTTAATCGTTCAGAGAATTAAGAGTAATATCCAGAATATATTTGAAAAAGTTTATTTTAAATATATTTCTCTCTGTTGGGGTTCATCGACGCTTTTTCTGTACTGCATTCAAGATTCTCTGCAACCTCATTAGAAGCAATTTTTATCTGGTCATATACATATTGTCTATAACTTTTGACTTTTTGTATGGTTTCTGATAACATCCTTAAACAATCTAACAAATTTATAGTTACAGATTGTATTAGCTTTGAGACTGAATTCATTTTGAAATAAAATAAGTCGAAAGAATTACACAGCATATAATCTTATAATACCTTTTGCTTTAACTGTAGTTTATGTTGACGTCTTCTATTATTTTGGAATAATGCATCATAGATTTCACAAATTTGAACTTTCCTTAACCAATCATATTTGTTTAACACTTCACACGTTGCAGTACCAGAAAAATTGTACAGAAAACGCTGCCTCATTCACAACTAGGTTTAAAGAATGACCAATATGGAAAACCGTTGCATATCAGCAAATAAATTTGAAATATCTGTTCTTATCTGATGAATTAAGTCGTAATCAATATTTCATAAATAATGTTTTTATTTTTTTTTCTTGTAATTCTTAGATAATTTTGTATCTTGGAACTAATAAGTAATATTTACAAAGTACATGTTTGTTACAGTTAAAAGAAGTTTGATACTTTAAGGTTTTAAATAATCATGTTTATGGAAAAAAAAAAAATAACAATAATTATTATTTTCAAATTAAGTCAAAATATAATATATTCAAGTGTACCTTCAGATAAAGAAATGTTTATAAACCCTGGTATAATAGAAATTATTATTATCAATAAATTTTGCTTATTTAAACCAGTCTTAGCCTTTTTTTTAATCTTTCATGAAAATTTTGTATTTTTACGAATTGACTAGAAACTATTATTTATAATATAATTTTATATATAAATTCAAGAAAATACCATATATCGAGAGTGGAATATCATTGAATCTTGGTATATTTACTTTTACGTTGTTATTCGTTTTGTTATATTTGAGCGTCTTCTTGTGTTTTGAAGCCCTGTTTACTATAGTGGAGCGAAATGCTTGAATCTAATAATTTTGCAGATAAATTGTTTTAAGTTAACAATTCAATTAGAATAACCAATTTAATAATAGAAATAGTCATTTTTTGAAGAGATAAATTTTATAAATTCTGAAATTCCGTTTAAAAAGAAACTGACAAAGATACAATAATTTGAATTTTTATATATGTTACGGTTGATATAAAAATATCCACGTCTTTTAGTTATAAATTGTAATAATTATATTTACCGGTAATTATTAATAATTAGTTGTGTAGCTTGCTAGCAGTTACTTACTGAAACTCATCTCTAGTCCCGCGTCGACAGTTTTTATTTTCTCCAATTTTTCCAATACGAAAAACTTATCTTATATAACTTATCTTCTGCTTGTTATAACTTCCATATAATATTGGCATATTTCTAGTACAAGTTATGAACTACATGCAAAATTAACAGAACATTTGAGGTCCACTATCTTGAATAGCACGGACAAAAAATGCCAAAACCCTCGTAAACCCTTAAAGAAGCCTAAAGTACATTTCACAATTCTTAATAATATTCCTTTTAGTAGTTAAACAATTGACAAGTATTAAAAATTAATTGACAAGTATTAACAAGTAAACATTTATCATTTCAGCAAGAATACTATAGCTTATTTCTAAATTATTCTCTCAATATTATTTAATTCTTTGGAACTTAGTTATTCGTCAAAAAAGTTTCCTTGCTAATTCTAAATATTTATTGAATATGGTTATTTTAAAATGCGCTATTTTGTACATGTTGCACTCCATTTCTTATATTTACCGAAGATTGTTGTGAATTATTATTAATTGCCGGTTTATGTGTTAAATTCATACAAATTAATCGCTTTGACCTTTTTATTTGATTAGTATTAATAACGATCAGTTAGTCTTAATATAATCCAATTAATTACTTGAACCCTAACACATATTAGTTTTATGTGTGCTTTCATCAGTTAACGTGTTTTCACGAGTTTTTATTTACTTATTCCTAAAATGTTTTTAATTATTAAAACTGAAAAATAAAATATAGTTTGTTTTGTATATATGTTTTATCAATTATTAATATTAGTAAACAATGACATTTTATTTGAAATAATAACTGATATTTGTATGTGTTTAAGGAAAAAGTTGTGCAGCACAGTGGCTTATATATATCAGGCACTGTTCGTCGAAGGCAGGGATTCTGATGTGACGGTGGTGGCATTGGGTGAGGAATTTCCGCTGCACAAGGTGTATCTGAGCCAGAGTCCGTATTTTGCAAGCATGTTCGGCGGTAACTGGAAGGAGACTGGTCAGACCAGGATTCACATCGACGTTGTTGATCCATCCATAACGAAGGCAGCTCTTCACACCGTGCTCGGAGCCCTCTACAGCGACGAGGTAAAACTGGAACCGCTGAACATTGTGAGCGTTCTGGCTGGGGCAACCATGCTCCAGCTCGGCGGTCTCATTGACAGATGCTGCGAGGTGATGTTGGAAACGATCAATCCGCACACGGCTCTGCATTATTACGAGGCCGCATGCCAATACGGTGATCTGAAGTTAAAGGAGAGCTGCGTCCAATGGTTTCTCGTTAATTTAATCACCTACTACCCGACCAACGCGGAGGAACTTAAGACTATACCGATTTCCTTGATGGAGAATTTAGCCAACCATTCGGGACTGTGCGTGATAAAAACAGAGATCACGCTCTACATTCTGCTAACGCAATGGATGTACCTGCAGCTTCACGAGAATCCGTTTCCTTATAATGCCAAAGACGTTACTAATTACTATTGCAGTCGGAAAGGCGAGATGCCGCTGCTGCTGACTGAGCATGGCAGCAGGTATGAACGGGTTTTCAGGGCGTTGCGGATGCAACACCTGATCTCGCACCATATGGACGTCGAATTAATGTTGCGAGATAACATAATTCCGCGATCCTGGATCGATAGGGTCGTAATGCATGGTTGGAAGTGCACCCTAAAGATAAATCAGAATGAGGAAAGGGGTCCGGAGGAATGCACCGACGAGCAGTTCCTGGAGATCGCGCTCCGTTGCGGTCGCGAGCTCACCATAAAGGAGAAGCACATGTGGAGGTGGACGGGCTTCCACTACGGCCTAGATCTGATCATGATAGCGGATGAACGGAGTCTCGCCATCAAGAGGAACCATCGACCGGAGTTCGAGCAATTGCTCAGCCTACAGACCGTACGTCACATAATCATCCGCGTCACCGTGTACAGCCTGAATCAGCAAAAGCAGATTACCTATACTCAAACGTCCGGCATACATAGGCTTCCCCTGAACAAATCCGAAGAGTTTGTCATCATGACCTTCCCTCCAGACATCAATTTCCCCTTGACCCTGTCCGCTAACATCCTGTTCACCACTCCGTTCTCCGACGATTGGACGACGGACTCCAGCATCCAATCCATTTAGCGACTTGCACCACTCCCAACAGCGCGTACACATAAAGAAATAATTAAACTGTGATTAACTTAAAAATAATAATAATATATAATTATAAGCTATTAATTTGTGATTGAAATCGAAATGGAAAACAATATCAAATCTTATTAAGTAAATTACTTATGATTGTACTGAGAAGATTCTAGTAATCGGAGAACAATTACTACGTGAAACAAATGTTATTGGTGCTATGGAAGGAAAGAAATATGTTTAATTAAGTTGACTAAATTTATGTTTTATTATTGTTTAAAGATAAGTTACCACAATACTTTTCTTGGATAAGTGCCATTCCTGAGAAAGCAATGCATTTACATTTATAATATAATATTAATTATTGATGACTGTCGGGATTCGTCTACATTATTGTTACCACATTAAGTAATATTTTGTTTTTATATCTTTTGGTAAGGAATATTTCTTTTTATTACTTTATTTTTTCTGTGTGTCTTTTCATTGTTTATTATATAATATCAGCTACACAAACATAGATATATAAGTGCTCTTACTAATTGCCTAGTCATTTAACGCTTGTCTTATTACTACAACCTCAAAATTATATAGATATATTTTTGGTTCTTTACATAATTTTGTATACAATATATTTATTGAAAAAAAAATGGGGAAGAGAGTAACAATACATAATAATAATATTAATATGGTTGCATATAATAGGCTGTGGACACCACCTAATGCACATTCTACAATGTTAATATATTGCGATATAATTGACGTTACTTAAATTTATTATTTTTGAAATGGATTTTCAAAAAAGAAAATTGTAAGTTTTCTTTTTTATTTTACTAAAGCGCAACAAAGTAATATATAATATTCTTCTAATCACATCAAGTTGTATTTTTTAAATCCACTTCCACTATATATTATATGTTCTTTATTATATAACTGTAATATATAACCATTTGTTTACTTTTGTACAATCTGCTTATAATGTACATAAATAAATACAAGTTACATACAACAAATATTTATCGCCTCTCGCGTTTCTCTCCTAAAAATCACTCGACAACCAAAACTGTTCAATACATACATTAGTAATGTATAGATTACTAAATACTAAGTTTGTGTTCTTTATTAAAAGAAATTTAAGTTAATAAAATGATTATTTAGTTTATTTATTTTTTTGTGTTACAGTAAAAAAAAAGCTGAAAGTAGTGAGTTATGTCAACATTTAATAATAAACATTCGATTAATTCTAATTGTTCCATATTTGCATTTAAATCAAGTATTTATTTTATTATGTAAATATATTAATTTATTATAAATTATTTTGAGAATTTACTTCAGTTTATGTTCTTTACCAGCAACGTGAATATTATGAATAAGAAAGAGAAAAAAAAACAAAACTTAATTACAATTGTAAATTAAACTTATAGTTTTCAAGTTCGTAAATATAATATAATCATTTATTTAGGATCACTTAAGCGTTATCATTATATAATCGTTATGTAAATTATAATTAATCAGCTTTTTTTAAAGCCAGTGCTTTTTTAACATTTAATCTAATTAATTCCTCAATTTTTATTACAGTCTCAAGTAAATTACAGAAAACTGTATATTCCGAAATGCCAACCGTTTATTTAAACTATGTGTATTTATAATGGAATCTCGTAATTAGATTTTTATACGTAAATTAGGATTTTTTTAAGTTAATTTGTTTTGTCTCTAAGTAGTTTAGATAGTCTTAGGACACCTTATTTTCAATTCAATTTGTTAATAGTCATTTTTTTTAAATATATAAGTTTAGTTCACCTAATTGTGTTTTAAATATTCAATATTCTTAAACTTTAATTTAATCTAAATTGAAGATCCAAGGGTTTGAAACGCTCCAGTCGTCTTGTATTTCTTGGCAATCTTTTCCACTATCATCTTTCCAAAGTCCTGTAAAATCTTCTATCGGCGATGTACCATAGAGTACCTGCGATTCTTCTAAGGCATTTATATTGGAATTTCTCTACAATTGAATACCGTATATCCAAACTGGTTTTAGTACAACTTTGTTCGCTAGTAACTTATTCTCCACAGTCAATTACGAATTTGCAATCAATACAACTTTTTATATTTGACTTCCAATAGTTCGCACTTTGCCTGAATATGGTCCTTCCAAGTCTGTCTTGTATTCAGGTATCTTTGAAGTTGATTGAACTATTTTGTTGTTGAGTCTCATTTTAAAGTGAAGCTAACATGTATTAATTTCGATTAACACACACACTCCCCTTTGGAACGCCGAATTCGATGGGGCACAACTTACTTTATACATCCTCTAATTTAATAAAACATCTTTCACATCATGTCTTTGATTGGTTTTCAATACTTCATAGGAATTATGAGGAAGATTATTTTTTTACTTGTAGAGCAAACCGCCGGTATGCTACATTTTATCGAAAGCCTCATCTAGATCTTGGCCGATAACATCAACTAATCGATTAACCTATTCTATTGTGCTGTGTTCCATTCCAAATCTAAACTGGTGATCGGAAAAAACCCTTTTTCTTGGATTATAAGTCAAGTCATTCAAATACTTTAGTGGCAGTAGACTTATTGGTCTATAAGATGTAGATTCCTCTTGAGGTTTTCCTGGTTTTGAAATCATTATGCGACTTTCCAATGCGAAAAATATACCTTTCTTCGGTATTTCTTTCCTCAAATCTGGACTTATCCGGGTGATTTCTTTAATTTGATTTATATAATAACTTCTACTGGTGTTATTGGTTCTCTCGGAAGAGTTGCACTTATTTATTTTTCTTCTTCTTTGAGGATTTGCGATTCTAAACGTAAATAATCGTCAAAAATGTTTGATTTTTCAAATATTTGAGAATGGATATTGTAAATAATATAATTATCGCGTAATGATCCAAATTAAAAGAATTATAATTTTCGACATCCAATTTTTTTCAAATAACATTTATATATACAAATAATTTGCATGTTAATAATACACATTGATTGTTTGAAGGTTTCATAAAGATTAATAACAGTAAAACTTGTTTCAAATTTAGTAAGAAATTTTCAATATTACATACTACAAATTGCATAAGACTTGATCCCAGTTTTTTTGGTAGTTAATTTTTCGGTTGGCTGCATGCGTCTTACCTCGGGTTTTTGATATTCGGAACCATTCGGAACTTTTTCAAATGTTTACTTTGCGACAAAAACTTTATGATAGTTTCCGTTTCCGCAAGTTTGGGTCGTAGCGTATTTTGGAACAAAGAAACAGTCAGGAACAGTTAAATCAAAAGAATTGCGACGTAGTAACAGCACAAACAAGCAAGTAAGTATTATTTCTATTTATTTTGAGTATATATTTGTAAGTTTAAATTAATGAATGTACGTTGTGTATTAGGATGGTATTAATTTGTTGCGTCGAAGGATGCTTTACAAAATGCACCGATGGTATTCCGATGAGGAAATTTCCTCCGCTGAATTCGCCATTGTTCCAGCAAGGAAGACGACCCAGAGCATACCCTCTTTAGATGCAACCGGTGGGTAACACTAAAGCATGCGGCGGAGGCAGAGTTGGGCGAGCCTCTACAGCCGGAAAACATAGTGCAAGTGATGCTGGAAAGCCAAAGGCAGTGGAACGTAGTGGCTGGATACGTGGAATCAGTCATGTCCACAAAAGAGAAAGATGAAAGGCTGTACAGCGAGGCAGATCAGTAAATCCAGACAAAACAGCTGAGCAAGTGCGGAACGATAGCACGACGAAAGGCCAGCATGTGCAGAAAGCAAATGGATAACTCCAGGTCCTGCATATCTGGCCAATGGGGGAGTGGTTTTACTGTGTAAGAATCACCCAGTACCACGACTCTGTTCCAGTCAAAAGCTTAACATTAAATACTAAAAAGAATGCAAGGAATTTAAGAATTTAAAAAAATTTTATTAAATTTTTTTTTAAATGCCAATTATTGAACATAGATAAAAAAAAAGGGGGAGAGTCTTACAAGCTTCATGATAAGGTATTTGCTTTAGCAATCTTCAAGCAAAATTTGAAATGCTACCACTTCTTAGCTGATGTTTTTAATTTAACATTGTCAACACTTCTAAGAGAGAGACTTGTTACATTGATATTTGATGAGATGTCAGTTACACCTCGCTTGGACTATCTGCTTGACCGAGGCATAGTTTGTGGTATTGAGGATGATGGTTATGAAAGGACAAGTAGAGTAGCTGATCATGCTCAAGTATTTATGGTGAGGAGTATTTACAGGAAGTGGAAATTTCCTGTTTTAGTTTTACTCAAAGTACAACTAAATCCTCCACCATCTCCACCATAGTACAATTTATCAAAGATATTGTAACAAGGTTGGCAAATATAGAGTATATAGTTGTAGCACTTGTTTGTGACCAAGGTCCTACAAATTGTGCTGCAATTAATATGCTTCTAGAAAATTCAAGAAGAATATATATATAAAAGAAAATAAAGAACCTAAGGCAAATATAATTAGAATTGGTGATGTCATCATAAAATGTATGAGGAACAAATTATGCTTGATCCTTAGGTGTATATTTGGTTACGGACCTCAGTCCAACCTTACGAAATCGCAGTCCTCGTTTGAAAATTGTTTTGGTTCTAGCCTTGTGTATTATGTATCTTCATCTGATCAATTTGTGTAAAGCACAGGCTAAGTGAGATTTGTGGAGGTTTAATAAAGAAGTTGTAAACATTCATAAGTTAGGTTAATATTATTTACCTCTTCACTAAGCTACTTTTGTTGATTAAACATTTATTCTAAATGGAATACGGTGCCTTAAGTCTACTCTCAATATATGGTGATGATGATTCAGAAGACGAATCAGTTCCGGGACCCAAGGTTTCCACAAAACGTTGCTACAGAGATGATGAGGAGACACCATACAACTTCAAACGGTAAAATCCATAAACTGTTTTCATAGAACATTTAATGTGCAATAGTATTTTTTAGGTTAGCAGTTCCTGATATAATTACCAATGGACTTAAAACTGAAACTTATTCAGATAATCCTTCCATGCACAATGGAAGATTGAGATCGTTTCCACACGTCCGAGGGAACTGGTCCACATTCTTATCAATACCTTGTAATAAATTTAAGTGCATATAACTACTGGTTATATTAATATTTACATTTTGTTTGCAGTTGAGACTGGTGATGATTTTGAAAACATGACAGAAAGCCTTAGGAGTGCTGTAAAGGAGATTGAATTGAATGTGGAGATAAGTCCGCACATCAGTGTATCAAAAACTGTGGTGTTGAGACACCATTGGATAAAATTATTCAGTGACTCAATTAGAGAAAAACTTAATGTGATTAAAAAGTAAGTTAATCAATTAATAATTGGAATAAATAAGATTAATACGATTTTACATTTTAGATTTATCATATTATTTGATTGTTTGAAAGTGTATTGCAATGAAGAAAGGACCAGAACTTTTTTGGGGCTGAAGATAAAAAGTGGATATGATTCGCTAGTAAAAATTGTCTCGCAAGTTGACGACTGTTTGGCTGATTTTAAATTGATGAAATTTTATGAGGTAACTATTAAAATTATATGATTTAAAATATGTAATTTTTTTAAAAATTCTTTTTAAGGATCCTTCTTTTCATATGAGCATTCTTTGGTGCGTGGGCGATAAGGAAGACGAATTAAACCGGGCTTTGCCGAGGTTGAATGAGGTATTCGCTGAACAAGTAAACGTTTTAGAAAATAATTACATTTGTGCTGATAAAGTTATATGTAAATGCGGTAACAAAATATTTTCTTATGCACTGTCATGAGAAAATTTTATTTATATAGAGTGATATTTTAAGTTTAAAAATATATATTTTTTTTGTAAATATATTTATTAAGTAACAAACAGCTTGAAACCTTTTATCTATAGGTTGACTGCTCGTGGCACAAAATTAGATTGAAAATCATGGAGATTATAAAGAGATTGGTAAGAAAGATTAAGTGAAGTCCATCATTTTCAGTTTATGTAACATTTTTATACTTGATTGATAGGAATATAAAGTATTAGTTTGCTACTAGAGTTAAGTCTAAATGGGAATGAATGAATGAGCTTGTAGTTAATGGAGTGTTCAAAATCAATAATTTCGTTAATATAAAATTGTTTCTTTTATTTACACAAAAATATCTAGATAATTCCAGAAGTAATGACAAACATTTTGTTAGAATAATAATATATAATAATTCCTTATGAAATAACTTCGATTCGATTGAAATTACGCAATAAAAAATATAATTTTTAAAACTTAATTACATGAACTACAAGCAAAAACGTTGTATTTTTCTATAATCTTAATAAGTACTTAAACTAAGATCACTTAAAATAATGTAGGTACAATGTATAATATAATAATATATGGTATGCGAAAATGCTAAAACAAATTAAAAATCAGCGTCAACACTGAACTCATCTGTTATTTTGGCTAGTTGGTATTCTCCAACTTTCTTCTCGAAGAAATTAGTTTTTCCTTCCATCGACATGTTTTCCATGAAACCGAATGGATTTTTCGAATGGTAGATTTCACTGAATCCCAGATCAATTAGCAGTTTATCAGCGACAAATTCGATGTATTCGCACATTAGTTCGCAATTCATGCCGAGCAAAGAAACGGGCAAAGCTTCGGTAAGAAACTCCTGTTCGATCTTCACTGCATCTCTGATGATATTCTTTACCCTTTCCTCCGACGGCTTCTGCACGACATGCTTTAATATTAAACAGGCGAATTTGCAGTGCATCGCCTCATCCCTGGAGATCAATTCGTTGGAAAATGTGAGACCGGGCATCAATCCTCTCTTCTTCAGCCAGAAGATCGAGGCGAAACTGCCGGAGAAGAAAATGCCCTCAACAGCCGCAAAAGCGACCACCCTTTCGCCGAATGTCGCATCCTGACTGGAAATCCAATTCAACGCCCAATCGGCCTTCTTTTTCACGCATGGAATAGTTTCGATTGCGTTCAGAAGAAAAGTTTTCTCCTTCCAATCCTTGATGTAAGTGTCTATCAACAGACTGTACATCAGTGAATGTATGTTCTCCATGGCAATTTGCATGCCATAGAAGAATTTAGCCTCAATAACTTTAACTTCTTTACTGAATCTCTCCACCAAGTTTTCATTGACAATTCCATCAGAAGCAGCAAAGAAGGCCAAAACGTATTTGATGAAATGCTTCTCATTCTCTGTTAATTTGTGGTCCCAATCTTTGTAGTCCATTGACAAATCAACTTCTTGAACTTTCCAGAACGAGGACTCAGCCTGCTCATACATCTCCCACATGTCTTTATAGATGATTGGGAACACGACGAAACGTTTGGGGTTATCGCGCAGCAATGGCTCCAATTCCACATTGAAAGACTTCTGATTTCTATCAACATCTTTGGATTTTAACTTTTCAATTTTATCTTTCCCTTGAATTTTAATACTGTTATTTTCAGTAAGAATATTTTCTTTCATATGTGTGTTCAGTGAAGACATAATGCTAAATTTAGAAACAAACAATTAATAAGTTTTATATTTTCAAAAATATAAAGGTGTTCCATTAACAGCAAAGAATAACAACAATCAAGATTTTTATATGTACATATGTTCGATTTTCGTTGTCAATTTATTCTTTCAAAAAGGAACACCCTTTACAACAACAAAAATAATAACTTACATTATAACATAAAACTCACTAAAACAACAGTACAAAATATAATAACTTCAATTCCGGATACAACCGTATTAAATACCCTCCAAAAATAAGGCGCCAAAATAATTTCAATGTTGCCAAGCTTCATCAGCACTACCAACTATATTTTCTTTGAGGCTTCGACTGCTATTTTCATTTATCCAATTCTGCATTTAAAAATTAAAAGCAATATAAATAGTTAAGAAATTATTATTTTTAAAGTAAAATAAATTTAAAATTCATAAGATTCGTTTATATTACAAAACTGATATGAAGATTTTGAATTTTCTAAAACTAAATAGATTTATAAGTAGAATAATATAAAAATGATGTATAAGCTATTAAACAAAATTAAATTGGACTTCAATAAAACATTAATTTATTTTAATGTTAAAATTGAAATGCAACATTGCGTGGAAATTTAGTTCCTTATCTTTCACATACATTATGGCACCTATAGCGCGCTCTGCCGACTGAACTCTACTTTAATATTTGGTGTTGATGAGATATTAATACAAAGTTCCACATTTGAGTTGTTTTATTCGACACCAGACTATATATCTAACAATCCAAACATTTCTATGATACGCCCTTCTTCTTTAGTGGAAAGGCCTCCACTGCTTCCCCAAACACACTTAGCCTGTGTCTCACGTATCTCACTAACACAATGTTACCAGTCTTGATACGCCCTTAACTTTTCAAAAATATAATATAAGAAATTATTCAACTCTTTATGCAATGAAACTTTAGTTACTAGTGGAGGTTTGGTTAGGCCACCAGACTATCCATGAAAAATATTTGAATTATAATTCAAGAATTCATATTTTGTTGTTAAATATTCCTCACTCACCCACCTATTTACATCAAGACTGGTCTTGTTATAAAGTTAACAAACTCTTGAGGAGGTCGATGCTGTGGCAAATTTAGGAATGGTCTTTATGGGCTGCAGTCCTGGAATTCGTGCAATCAAAAGGATAGAATAATGAAAATAAATGCTAATAATACACATTTTAGGCTCCCCAAATATTATTTAATTAAGTTAATGTATCTAAGGTTACAGAAGTTTAGAGACTCAGTGACGGATTAATGATACTTACTACGCAATTTATATTTGGGGGCTCCAGAAAATGATTGTACTATTCTTAATTATACTTACTTTAAGTTGGATTTGCTTTAGATGTTTTTGTTGAATAGCATAAAATTATATGCAACATGAATATGATCATATATATAAGCTATTCATTTTTGATAGATCTATTTGTGGTGGACATTTTTAAATGAATTTGTAAATGAAAGTGGACGTATTTTTCATTATGCATATTTATTTATCATTATGTTTTTTTTTTTACAAAAATATATAAAGTGGAGGTATATTAAATTGCAATATTACAAAGATTACCTAAGACTAAAGAATAATGCTTCATGTTCCCGATTCTGATTGCCTTTCGTTCCATAAATATGGCATCAAATAAACTAGTGAAACCTGTCGGCTGTCCGCGCTGTTTCGCTGGACGGATAGAAGAAAAATCCATGGATCGTGTCGCGCCATTATCGTCGTATATGTATATGTTCTCATTAATATTTAATTGTGAGTTTTAAAGCTATATATACAGTCCAAGTTCTTGGACTCCAATGAAAAGGTACTCAAGTGTCGGCGGTTCATGTACGAAGTTTAATGAATCGTGCGGGAACCGCCGGTTTCCAAAGAAATCTTAACTGCTAACGAATTGGATTGCTCTTAATATTGGTAACCACCGTTGTTTCCGGATGGGTAACCGCCGTTCTGGTATCCGCCGCTTCCGTATCCGTTTCCGACCTGCTCGTAAGAGATCTTCGGCTTGTATCCGTCGTTGTCGGCGACGTACTCTACCACCTGGCGCCTGCCGTCAGGAAGCAAGACGTAGTATTTGCCGCGGGCGACATCTCCTTGGCGGGCCTCCTCGTGTCCGAAGTCGTTACCGGAGGCGGCATCCTGAACGTCGTACTTGAAGTTGTAGTTGGCTGGCTCCTAAAACGAAAACAAAAACAAACAAAAAATAAACAGGTTGCATATTTGCGAAACGTTTTCCCATCGATCAAAACGTTCGCTTTGCAATATATCATCAGATCTCGTTCAGGTCTCGATCTTCAGATCTTACAAAATGACATTCGAAACAATCGGCAATTGTTTCTGCGCGCCTCTTCTTTGTTGCCTTTTTTTCTAACATCTTCTCTCTTTTCGGAATTCGGTCCAGTTTTCATTATTTCTCGACGTGAACAACACTCTTCGGATGTGGAAAGAGATGAAAGAGTGAAAAGCCAATTTTCTCGTCCGCTACGCGCATCTCATTACATGCACCACTGTTGCTCGTTCACTCGACTAATCGTTGCTCGTTACGAATTAAAGAACAGAATGCAATTTATGTACGAATACATGTACGAATGATTATTCCATATTTACTTATTAATGAGTTTTTAACATTTTTTTTAATTAAATGCAAATATTTCAACAAGTGAATCAAATTTAAAATCAGTTGATTATACTTTTAAGTAATTATTAAAATTTAAGTAATGGAATGAAAATATATTTGTTTTAAGTATCTTTAATGAATGAGTTTAATATATTTCGAATTTATCAAAGCATTGAAATTTTAAATATAGAATTATAACAAAATTTGATTAAGAGGAGAATTTATTGTAAAATTTGATTTATCTTAGCAATTTTTTGGTTAAAATATGTGTTTCAATCAATTCATCAAATAAGTAATAATTAATTATCCAAGAATGCAATTGTTAAAAATAAAATTTTAAAAAAGTGACAAAAATAAATAGCGAATTGCTTTAAAATGATAAGTTTTTGGAATTTTATGTATATTGTGTGATAATTGCGTTACTCACAGATTGGTCGCCGTACCCGTATCCACCGTTGCCTCCTCCGTTGTTGGGGGGAAGGTAGTTTCCACCGGGTCTTGGGGCACCGTATTGGTTGCTGGGCCTGATCACGGCCTGGGTCTGGCCTGGTGCACCGTAGTTCTGAGACGGTGGTCCATATTGGTTGGATGGTGGTCCATATTGGTTGGAGGGTGGTCCATACTGATTGGAGGGTAAGTACTGGCTGGATGGTACTGGAGGCTCAGCCAAAACAACGGCGGCCAAACTAGCGAATACCAGGAATACCTAATCCCAAATAAAATTTAATGAATTATAGGTTTTCCTGAAGAGCTGATGCGAAGCAATCCTACCTTCATGTTGATCGTTTGGGATTTGGTGAGTTTTCGCGGTTTTGCTTTTGGAATTTGGATGGTGTGCTGTGACTGAATCAAGTTTGCGAGATGATCTGATATTGTGGATCCTGGGCAGAGGCTTTTATACTTCAAAAAGGCAAGAAAATAGTGGGTGTATGAAATTCACTTCACTTTCATTCGTAGTAGAACCTTGCTCTACAGTGTGTATGTGTGTGCCATCACTACAACAATTTATCCCCGAAAATGGCGCAAAGCATCGTCGCATCCCTCTCACTCTCATCAACAACCATCGCTCTCTCCCACTCTCTATCTCATACACACAAACACATTAATATACACTCTCGCTCTCAATATTATTATGATGCACCAATGAATCAATCAAAAAATATATTTTACATCAACTTCAACATTGACGATTTTTTCTCTATCGATTAATTACTGATTTCATATTGTTTAACGAAATACACATGTACGACGTGTAAATACACGAAAGAAATTACCTATACTCATCGTCATTATTATTATTATTGCCCGTGCGAAAGTCGCTGTGTTATGTAAATTTAATTAAACTATTTGCAAAGCGATTCCGCTCCACAATCTGACTTGCAAATTCGCGCCAATTTCGGTTTTCTCCACATATTCTTCTGCTACACGTAAACAACGCATTGATATTTCTTAAAAGCAACAATAGTTACTCAAATTTAGGATTTCACAAAATTTATTTGGAAATCATTTAAATCTGAATCATTGAATTTTATGTATTTTACTTATTAGTTTGATAAATATAGTTTTTTTATAGTTAATGTTTTTTTTTTAAATTAAGAAGCGGTATGTAATAAATAATTAATTTGTTAATTGAAATTTAATTTTAATTTTTGATGCGTTCATCGTATTGATTATATATACAGCTATAAAGTCCATTAAAAGGAATCCGGGACGAAGACAGAACTTGTGTAGCGAGAGATTCACACGTATTTGGCTAAGAAAGTAAGACGATTCGAGAACGCGGACTTCAGATATTGAGGAAATAATAGTTGTGTGTTAATTGTCGAGAAAGATCTTACTTACTTCTTTTTTTTATCAATTAATTGAATATAAATAATCACATATTTATTAGTTAAAATTACAACAATTTATGATAATTAAAAGTAAATTTAATATTTATATTCTAAAAAATATTTTAATAATATTTTTTTTTATAATCCAAATTAATACTAGTTATTGCAACAGTGATAAGTATTCATGTAATTAAAATAATAAATAACTTATTGTTACAAAATAATAATAAATTATATAAATTTAATTTTACTAAAAGTACCCTTAGTTTCAAGTACATAAAAATAAAATGAAAAATGATAATTATATTATTCCTTGTATTTATCCTTATAAACCTATTTTATTTTACTACATTTTTTACAAATTATTAAGATTTTCTTAGTTTTGTTTGCAATCACTTTTTTGACATTTTTTTTGTACGTTTGAATCTAAAATTATATTTGTTGACATGTTTGTTGAAATTTTTCTGGTAATTGATTAACATTTTTCATACAACTTCAAAACTTTCATTTATATTGATATTAAGCTATAACTTTTAAAATTACTTATACATCATTTTTATATTATTTAGGACTTAATATTTTACAAATGATTTAAATATTAATTAACTATTAGTTTTAAGCAAAATAAAATAAATCATCAATTGTATACAGCAATATTTTGCATAGTACAGCGTGAATCAGCCCGGATTTGAAAAAAGAAACTTTAAAGCATTTGACCTGAGGTTTTCAATACTAATTTAATATTTGAATCAATGATATTTAAATTTTTTTTAAGTATATCATATGAAAATCACGGACAAAGGAAAATAAATTAAATAAAAAATATTACACATATTTAAAATGTCAAAATAATAGTATTTGCAAAATGTTTTTTTTTTTTAAATTTATTTGGAAGTTTAAATATTATACAATATTATTATTTCAACTGAAAATAATGCTATTAATATATGATTTCCTTTAAAAATTGAATGTATTTTTGATATTTTTCAATAGTAGATTTTGCAGTTTCCTTTTCTTCTTGTGAAATATGGATTTCAATTTCGAATCATTTTTTTAAGTATTATAATTTAAGTTCACAATTAAATAAGAATAAAATTGATAAAATTATACAAAAAAAACACTAATTCTACTAAAGTGTTGTTCGATTAATTTATTATTTTTTATTTATTTATTTACAATTATTTATTATCTTTATTTCTGTCAAAATTATTTTTATTATTTATAATATGTGTTATCATTATTTGTTATCAAAACTATTAATAGAATACTTAGTGATCTTTTTGACTATTTTTTTCTTATGCATACAGGCTGATAATCTAATGTGCAATTTAAAAATGTTTATAGTTTTTGGTAAAATTTTCTACTATGGACTTTGAAGAATTTGAATTATTTTTGTTTATGCATTAAAATGGAGGAGCGACGATAAAATATGATTTAAATATATTTTTTTCATAGTTAAGAAAAAAAATATGACAATAATTTTACTTGAACTATTTTTCGTTGGCTCCAAAAATTTCACTGTGCCTAATGGATAATACAACCCCGGATTATTTTAATAAAATTTTTGATAATACTTGAAAATAATATCTAGAATTAAGATATTATTTCATATGTCGTTAAAAAATGAGACAAAACTTAATTTCAATAGATTAAGTAGAACAACCATTTTTGAAATCAAATATTTTTTAAATGTTATATTTCATAAAAATAATATTTTTTTAAGTTTGTATTTTTTAAGTAATACATGTTACAATGATATTAAATTTGTTTAGAAATACATAAATAATTTAATTAAGGAATTTAATTTTGCTAAAGAATTGAGCAGAAATTGAAATGTTAAATATGTTGGAGAGGAAGATTCCAAATTGAAAATATAATAAATAGTTTTGGTATATAATATATTATTTATGTATAAATACAATATTTTTCAGTGATTTATATATCACTTGCCAAACGGCTTTAAACCATAGTTTTTTTTGCGATTAAATTTTATTGGAACAAATACATTTATTTTATATGTTTTAATTTGAATAACTAATCTTAATAAAATGTTTAATTCAAGTGTATTTTAATCAAAATATTTGACAATAAAAAACAACTAATTTATTGCTTATATAAAAAAAATCAAATGAATAAAATATTATTTATGTCTTTTGTAATTAGATAAAGAAAATATTAATAATTTTGGTAGAAAATTGCTCCAAGTTATGGCTAATTAATTTGTTGAAATAAATATTAATAATTATTGAATAATAATAATAATTTTTATTGGCAAGAAATATAAGTATTTTGTATTTTAGTTTATTAGTTGTTATTTTATATTTAAGAAGTGTCTGAAAAATTGGGAATAGGGATGTAATAGACATTGGACGCATTTTGTGCAAAATTACGTATACCGTGAATTAGACGCGATTTTATGGGTGAGACCATTTATTGTGTAACTTATAAAAAGTTACTATTAATAAGGATGAAAGATTGCTGTTAATAACCCTTTGTATAGGTGTTTTTTTTATGAATGTAATAAATTTTACTTTATAAAAAAAAATAGTCATTCTATTAATCCATGTTTCCAAACAACTTAGTCTTTCCACTTTAAATTCATGACAGTATGTATGTTTGTTTATATATTATGAGACTTCCCAAATTCGGCGTTTATTTTAGTTAAAAGTAGATTAAGATAGGCATGTAGGAGTTTCAATATCAGAATACTAAAAAAATATTCATTAAGCATTGTGTCGACGAGTCATATTTTTTTTGATTTATTGAAGGATTAGATATTTTTTTTCAAAATAAATGTAAAAAGTTTTTGCTTTTGTAAAGTCACTTTTTGCGTTAGAAATCCTCGATTAGTCCGGTTTCAAACAGTTTGGTATAGTGACGGAGTAAATAACGGAGTTAAATAATTTCTTTTTGGCTAAATTTGTACTTTTTTTAGAATTTAGATTTTTGTCACGTTCTTTTTTAGAATAAGTGACGGGCGGTATTTTTTCTCCATTTTAATACAAAAATAATTTAATTCTGCGTTTTTTAAAATTATATTTTTTAATAACATATTTCTTCCTATCCTCAGTCCGGATTCTCTCTAGTCCTGTTTGAAAATTTCAAAATAAACTAAATTTTTTCTTTTACACAGTGAAGTCTCTTTTTGGTTTAAAAGTCCTGGAATAGTCCGGGTTCAAACAGTCTACAAAATAGAAATAAATTCTAAAAAATAGTAAGAAGATTTGCTTTTACACGATCACTTTTTGCAACAAAAGTTTTCGATTAGTCCGGTTTCAAACAGTTTGGTATAGTGACGGAGTAATATTAATAATAATAATAAATTATTTTTATAAGTTATAATTGTTAAAAATGTTTTATCCTCGATTTTTAATCTAGACAAAAATAATTACATGAAGGAACATATCGATCTTTCTAAAACATTATTTATTATTTTGGATCCTTATATTGATTGACAGGTGGAGCGATTAATCAAAGTGAGCAAGTAAAAGTTAAAAGCTGCTGGAATCTTCCTCGTTAAATTCTCTCTCCAATTTCAATACATTTATTTATCTTTTTGCTTTCTTTCTAACCGTACGCTTATTTTATTCAATTTACAAAGTTTCGTCTGCGTGTTTTTTTTTGTGTGTTTCGTTCATTGCGGTTTCGCATTCCCGACGTTTGGTTTGCGTTTGGCTTGTTACCTAATGTTTGATGATGCTTCGAATCGTTTCCTTTCCAATTCAATTGACCAGCAATTAGTGTTGTATTTAACATCACTCCTGTTCGGATCTTCCTATTATTCTTCGCGCTGCCTCTAAAATGCTCACTAATTGTTACAAATACTCATTAAAGAAATCATCGGAGCCACCGCAAGTTGCGACACCGCGCAATCTTCAGCGGGGAGGAAGTTTTGCAACTGTTCGGCAAGATGAGATTCTAAGGAAACTGAATTCGTTTATGTAAGATGCTCGATTTTAATTTGATCATTGCTGTTACGCTCGAAACGCAACAGTGTCGAATGCGGACGGGCGGTCGTCCTCTTTCCGCCCATACAATTATCGAAAACTTTATGAATTGGGAACATCCTGTCAAAAAAAAAATAAAATAATTTGGACTAGTTTTAATTAAGATATAACCGTTTTATAAAGAAAATATATTTTTTTTGCATAATATTTTATAAATATATTATTAGATTTTTTATTTCCAAATAATTGCATTCTATTCAATATGAACAATAAATAACTTTACTTAAATCTATATACTAAATCTAATTGTTTATAACGCAAGCAGTTTAACAATTAGAAGTATTCATGTATTTGTATTTTGTGATAAACCTTAAATATTTTGATTAAACCTTTGGATAATTTGTATGTTTGATTTGCTAGTTGCATCCCATCATTGGATAATCTACGTTCATACTGATTTAATTTGAGAAACTTGTTACTAAAACATTCCTTTTTGATGGGAAAAAATACCGTTCAAGCAAAGCAATGGTTTGATAAGTGTTATGAGGACTTTTCTCCGTCGAGATAAATGGTAGAGAAGTGGTTTGCTGAAATTCAGATTTTTCCATTGTTTTAAAAATTACAAAAGTAGCGTCACTAAAACTACTGTAAATTAAACGTCAGATTGCCATGATATTTTGACAGGTGTCGTCTGAAGGTTGGTACTTCCTAAAAATCACATGGATTTATCAATAGTTGCGCCATCTGTATATCCTCCTACGAACTTATTGAGTACGGTGTTATCGAAAATCATGCTTAAATATTTAACTTTCTTGATTTGGATAGATCTCCGTAATTAAGTCTTAGCATAGAATTTATTACGTTAACTGATATTCTTCAGTTTTAGAGCTATTCGTGTAATTTATCTAAATTTTCTTGCAGATATTCAGAATTCTATTCTGATGCCAAGATTGCTGTATCAATCGTATTTGGTAAAACGGAATTCCTATAACACTAATTATATTGGAAGTAAATCGGTGTATTCATCTTCAATTTTTGCCAAAAACTTTATATTTTCGATATAGAATTAGAATTGAAATTAAATGATGTTACTAAGAAGAAAGACTGATAAAATTAAAAGATTCATAAAAATGGTGAAAATAAAATTAATTTAGTTCTATCGGTATTTTAGAATGTCATCTACGTCCTAAAAAACATTATTTTTCAGTACCCAAAGATACAGAATTCAAAAAAGTTGAGAATCTCTGAGTTAATTTAGCCTTTAATGAGAAAATTGAATTACAAAAGGAGTTGCACTTTTATTTATATAAATAAACTAGTTGTTTTATAAATAAACTGTAATAAATTGAATTTAAAATTTTATTAGTAATTTAAAAAAAAATATATTTAGAATTTAGAATTAACTAGACACCTACCTACCAACTGGGCGACGGTCAAATAGGCGATAAAGTAATGAATCAAATATGAAATATAAATAAGAAGGATAAAAAAGATCTTACGACAATAATAATTTATTGGTAAATTTAACGTAACAGAAAAATAAAATATTTGTTTATTAAATAATTTTATAAAAAGTGCAATTGGTTTTTTATTCAATTTTGTATCTATCGTATTTTAAAAGTTTATGCCCTAAGCAGGGCTGAGCAACCTTTTTAATCAACGGACCAATTTAAATTTTAAATTTTTTTGGCGGGCCGCACAAATAGTAACAGTTATTAATAATTTACAAAACTTTATTTATAATAAACATTAGAATAAAAAAATTTAAAATTTAAAAAATTAGTAAAGATTTCATATACAAATTTTAATGCAAAATAAAAACAAACAAGAAAATAACAGAAAAATGAATTTACAATATATTGATGGGAGAAAGTTGATAAAATAAATTCAATTTTAGAAATGCTTGGCGGGCCGCATGCGGCCCGCGGGCTGCGTATTGCTCTTCCCTGCCCTAAAGCATATTCTTTTGTATCCTAGAGTTTAAGATTGAAAAAAGTTAAGAATCCCCGAGTTAAAGGCTAAATTTATATGAGAAAATTGAATTACAAGCGGTGTTGTGCTTTAATTGATGTAATAAATTTTATAGTTTATAAGTAATATTACAAAAGGAACTATATATTTTTTAATTGATATAAATAAACTAGATATTTTACAAATAAATTTTAATAAATTGATAATTTACGATAAATTAATGAATTAAAAAGATCATAAGATAATAATAATTTATTGGCAAAAGAATGAAGCGTAACAGAAAAATAAAATCATTTTATCTAATATTTTTATTAAAGAATTTTACAAAAATTACGAAATTGCGTTAAACACAATAGAATAGAATATATATTTAGACTACAAAAGGAATTAAGAAATTTTAAATTTGATTTCATATTGCATTTCTTGTGTTTTATTTGAAATAAATTGTCTAATAAGAGCTGAAAAAACCTTTGGTCAATAGCCCGTTGTAATAATTATATTATTTTCTTTGTTTCTATTATGTTGTGTACCTGTAGCAATAAATATAATAATTATTATTATTTGTAAAATAATGTTTTTTCATTTGCTTAGCAATTTCATATTATATAACTGATTAATATGTTTTTATTATTATAAGAATAAGCATCAAATTAATAATAACGCTTTATTAACTAAACCAAAATGATGCGTAAAGAAGATATTAAATTAATGAATAAATTAAATAACTTTTGCAAATTGACAAAATACATTTAGTTTATTTCTATTAAGAACAAACAACAAAAATTCTTTTACTTAGCAATTTCATATTATATTAAATGATTAACATTTTTTTATTATTATAAGTATAAGCTTTTTATTAGTTTCCGCATAAAATTAATATATAATTGAGTGCGTTTAGTTTATTGACACTTTATTAACTAAACCAAAATGATGCGTAAAGAAGGTATTAAATTAATAAATAAATAAAATAACTTTTGCAAATTGACAAAATACAATTAGTTTATTTCTATTAAGAACAAACAAATAAAATGAAAAATTAACGAAAAATTATATAATTACCTGCATTTATATGTATATAAACATACGTAAACATGATCTCCAAATAATATATGCTTTTTATCTACATTTATTATAAATTATTAAGTTCTGAAATGTACGAACGAAGTTTGTAAAGTTTTGAATGTATCACAAACATCAGTTTTTGGGATTAAGGAAATTTTCTTAATAGATTATATTGAGAAAATTAACTCAGAATATTATACAAGCCCGTTGTATCAACTAGATGAAAAAAAAAAAATCGTGAAAAAAGACCTGGTTTTAAAAGCCCTGGTATATCTGCCGAACATATTACATTTCGAACCGATTTTGATAGTTTTGTTTACAATTTCCTTCTTTGTCATATTTTTCGACCATTTGAATCTGAAATTATATTTGCTTATGTGTTTGGTAAATATCCATGATTGTTTAGTATATTCTTTGGAATACTTTTTTTATTTCATCATCGGTTAGCAGTTTCGATGCGTTGGTTTTCTAAATCACAATATAAATCTCCTATTCTACCATTATTTAAAATAATTTCAGGTGCAATATTTCTGTATTAAGATTTATATTTGTCTATAATTTTTGTCTGTTATTTATGTTTATAATTAATTTTACTACTTCCCTCATATTATCAAACGCAAAGACAATACTACAGAATATCAATGCAAATACTTGCTTTGCAACTTTGTATTATTTTTTATTATATTTATACAAATTATATTTTGTATAAGATTTATCTAGGAGACATTTTTGTCTACGATTTTTTTATTGCACGCATTTTCATTAGTGATGGAATTTTGTGGCTATGTTGAAATTCATTTTACTTGCTTTGTTTAACTATTAAAAAATACAGAAATCGATTCAGTAAATAACCCGTACAATTTGAAAATGGATTAAAAACATCATAAAAAGAGACTTAACTTGACGCAGATAATTTATGTTTAAAAAAATAATTCCAACCAAGTTTAGCTAATTTCTTTTAATAAAATTGTGATGTATCTAAGGTGTTGATTTAATCTTATGCTTTAATCATGTTTTTTCAAGAACTTAAAATATTATTATTTTGTAAATAAATCAAAATAATTAATTTAAAATTCTTTATAATATATTTTATTAATGTTTTTGTATTTTTAATTATTTAATTGTTTGTACTTTGAAAACGTTTAAATATTTAAATTTTTTAGTAATTTTTACGCTAATTAAATTTCTGAGTCATTTTCAACTAAATTTTAAAATTTTTAAAAGTTTTGTGTAAGAGAATGATAAAAAAAATATATGAAGAAACTCGAAAACATGCAGCTGAAACTGCAATTCAATGAATAATTTCGTAATAATTACAAAAGCAGTCATTAATTATAAAGCAGTATCTCGAAACTGTGGAACGCGGAAACGTTGGAAGACCGAAAAACCGAGCCTATAATTAATCCGTCGTTCTTCGCTTTACGCAAATAGTAGTAGAATGGAAAGAAAAAAACGATCGATTTCGCGTGAAAAGACAAATTGCTCGAGAGACGTAGATGAAGATGCGGAGAAGAGTCTGAAGGATTCCATGGATGGATGGATTCCCATTGTTGTTCGCCGTTTGACTGAAGAATAAGAAGAAATATCAGAGTGTCGGTCCGGACCGTTGAGGAATTTAGAACGTGTTGCCTTGAATGGTTTGGTCCGCCGCTCTTCGCCGCAATCTTTTAACTCGCTTTTGATCTGATTTCTTCGCGTCCTTGTCACATAATATCATCATCATCATCATCACATCATCACCAGCAGAAGCGGCAGCAGCAGAATCATGAAATCGCAACGTGAATAATAATAATATTAACGACAACTGTCTTCATTTATTTATTGCCCGCATTCTGTTCGGGAGAGACTTGTAAAGAGAAACTCATTAACATTTTGATTGGCTCATAAACCGAGCGAGAAAAAAATAAATTAGTATAAGCTATTTGCACACAGTTCGCGACATTAAACCGTTCATAAGTAGTGCACTCGAACAACAAGGATGTGCGGAGATGCAAGATCGCGAAGGTTACGTAATAGTAAAAGGATTCCCCACAAAAATAAGCAAACCAACAAAAATAAATAAAAAAATAAACAGCAACAACAAAACGACGGTTGAGATTGTGAATGAAGATCTATCTACCTGGCAAACCACTAAATATGTTTGCCAGAATTAAATTGTTAAATTGCTGCTGCTCTGTTTGCTTAATTTTTTTGTTGCACGTCCGAATGTAATCTTTTTAAACGAAATTTATGTCGACCGAAATATGAAACATGACCACTTGAAGAATGCGAAACAAGACGATTCCATGAAAAACAAAATTAATAACAATGTTTTTTTGATGTTTTTTTTTTTGTAAATTTATGTTTGTTTCATTTTTACCAATTACTGCAATTTTACTTGATATAAACAAGATAATTGTTATAATTAATAGTTATTTTAAAACATTCTTTTTAATTATCAATCTTTGTAATTTGCTCAAAATATTCATTTTGAAGACTTGTTCTGAGATTTCGCAGAGATTATTTAATATAGAGTTATTACAAATTCGGCGTTTGTTGATTATTAGATGAGTTTTTATGTAAGATTACTGGAAAGGCTTGTTTTTGTGACTGAAAACAATGCAACAGTATTGAAACAGGGGAAATATTAATGGCACGTCAAAATAGAATATTCGCACAGTAAAATGGGAGATTGCATGACGTTACTCCAGTACGACACACGTTACCATACTTCTTCAGGTGTTCATGGATCAACTGAAAGAATGGTTTGGGCAATGGAGGATTTACATTAGTTCCGTTCTGCTATCCCACAAAGAGAGGTATTAGTACAAGTACTTAGGAGTAATCCTCAACTGAGAGATGTATTTTAAGGACCATATGGAATTTGTATGTAATAAGACGTACGGGAATTTTAAACAACTCTACCTGCTCACAAACAGATGTACCAAGCTGAGCACCGGGAGCAAGATTAGAGCAGCGTCTTGCTCCTGGTGCTGCGTTGAGACCGGCATTAACTTAAGCTTAAATTGTAGGTAGTGCAAAATAAGGCACTTTGTGCAGTTTTCAATGTATCAAATCATCAGCTTTATCGTGACGCTAATATGCTTGACATCTAAGAAGTGATTAATAAGATTTTGACAAAGGCTTTTGTTCGTGCGGAGATACATACAAACCACCTGGTTCGAAAACGAAAACTTGCCATCAAGGCATTGGAGACCGAAGATTATTTTCATTAAATGACGCAAGTGAGATCTAAGAGTCAATACAGGAGCCCACGTGAGCTATAAGAGCTCGGAGAAGAAAGCTTGAGCTTCCAGAAATAGAGTCTTGGATAAACAGAAATCATGTAGAAACAACATTCCACAACATTGACTTAGGTGCTTTCTGATCTATTCTGCTTTCGGAAGTACATGTATTTTATCGGGAAAAAAATAAAATAAGAAGTGACGGTATTGCGAAGAGACCGTGCCAGAGCACACGTTCTTCAGATGCTGCAGATGGTCAAAGAAGAAACATAAAGGGGAGATAGATCTTGAAAACATCTGGAATCGAAGATAATATTGTGTCAAATATTGATGAGCCGAGAGATGTGGGATGCTGTTTCCAGGTATGTGTCGGAGGTTCTCTTCATCAAGGAAGAAAACGAGCGAAGGCTGAAGAGGATCAGCGAAGAAAATGGTCTGAAGATCAGCATTGACGCATGTTAGTAATCAATGTAGCAACACAGTAGCAAAGACAATTAGCATTGTAGAGCAGTACCATATTAACTGAACCTTGATGTTGATGAAGAAGAGTTTTTCTCTCCTATACAAAAAGACTTTAAAAGGCACGTCTCAAAAGATATTGAGGTAGGTTCCGCGTCAAAAGTTAAATGTTTAGCAATGACAATATCTTAACTGACACGTGAAAATAGAACTTCGAACATCAGCAACTCAGCTGATTATAATGTAAACTAACTTATAAATGTTTTACACATTTACAAATTTAATCAATAAACCAATTACAATTAATTACGGCATTTGGACCATGACAAGTGATTTTAAGAATTTAAACAAATCAAAATGCACCTGTTTGATTTTTTTCAACATTTACTCTGTAAGCATATTTTGAGCATGAAATACCATTGAAATTGATTTATGTATTCAATGAAACAAAACTAATATCATGATTTATACTGCACTAATTGTACAGTAGAAATCATATTTAACAATTTCAATTTATTTTAGAAGTGTCTGTTTTTTAGTTAATAGTATAATTTAGTGAATATTTTCTTAAAGTTTTAATACATATATTTGTTATATAACACTTTTTTTTTTAATTAAAAATGGTACTCTGTTACATGTACTGCGACGTAAGCCATCATTCACAAATGTAAGAGTTATTATATATAACACTTGTTTCTTATACAAAAGCTGAACGTAACACGAGTATAAAATTTGAGATATGATTAATAAAAATATAAAAGATAATAATTTTCATTATTAATGTGAAATATATTTCGATTATATTCTAGAAATATTTATAAAAAATTTGCAGAAATATGTATTTCCTTATTCACTCTAGTATCTTAGGTTTTTCAAGTTTGCTGTTTCTTTTTTAAAGCATTTAAACATTGTGCATACATATTTATTTACATATTAACTCTAGTGGCATAAGATTCATCAAGTTTGGTTTTGGTTATATTTTAAATCGAAGAGTTCGCATTTTAATCAGCTGATTTCCTAATGTTGTGACATGATCTTCAGCTTAGAGGGAAAAAGATAATGTTAATTAATTAAAACTTAAAATTTACCGTTTCTTTTCCTGCTGAATTTGTTGATGTCCATGGATGCAATATTAAAAAAGAAAAGGAACATTAAGCAACAATAAAAAAATAGGAATCCAATCATGGTTTAGATATTTTTTTTGTTCTTTTTGAGTCGGATCGTTAAATACAACCCATTTAGATAGAAAAAGCAATTTATAATTTTGATAGTCCAAAGGTGAATTTTTGAAAAAATATTGCTTTGTAAGAATGAGCAGATCATTTTTGACATTCAAAATTACCTGATTTTGTGACAAGTTCAAAATTGATGCATTTAAAAATTAATTTGATGATAAAAATTAATATCAGTAAAATTATGTTTGTAGCTCAAGGTCGGTGCATAGTGTTGCAAATTGTAGATGAATTATTCCATACTTGAATAGAAGTAATCGTACAAATTACTTTCATGTCATTTTATATCAATTGGTTCTTTAAAATCCTACATATAAAATTATATTTATAAAACATATATTATTGGTAAAATATAATTTATAATACATGAAAATTTATTATTGAACAAAATATATTTTTGACGTAACTATAAATTTTAAGAATTTATTTTTTCCTAAAAATTGAATGCAAATTAGTTTTTGTTAATATTTTTTGCTAATTCTGATCGCTTTAGAAGACCAATATCATCAATTTTGTAATACATCTTTATTGATCAGCCAAACTTAATATGAAAGATGATGTAGTTTGAATGAAACTCATTATTTATTTGAAAGTGAGAAGTGAGAAAAAAAGTTGCGATTATATATGAGATAAGCAATGTTTTTGTGTGAAATTACATAATTAGGATTAAGACTTATTTTTCAGAATGTTATCTGATTCCTTAATTTTCGAAGTTTACAAATTGCTATATACCAGGCAGTTTATTTTTTTTTTGAAAGCAATAAATCAGTTTTAGGGATGCAAAGAGAATTTTGTTAATAGATTATCTTAAGAAAGGTACAAGAATATTATACAATATCTTTTTACTAATTCCAAAAATATTTCAAACTGCCTTCGTATGTGTTTCTTATTATTTTTTTTTAAATAATTTAATTCAACAATAAAATAATACGACTTATAATTGCTCCTATTGATTAGTTGTTGATATTTAACTGTGTATCAGAAGAATATTGTTTTTGAAATAACCATGGTAAATTGAATATTAATTAAATGTCAAAGGAAAAGTAATTTGCGTTATCGAGTCAAACTAATTTTTCTTTCTTATTTTGAACTTGTTTCCTCCTTTCAACAAACAATCATATGAAGTGCATCACGCGGGGAATGAAAATGAGAATTGTGCTGCATCCTCTAGTACAATGCAATTTTGGTACCAAAAAAATCTGCTTCAATTCGGTGAGTCGCGTAATTCTCAAAATATTATAAATGTCAACGTGAATGTTATTTCTGCTTGTAATGATCGTACTCGTTACAAAGAAGGTAATTTAATTATTTTCACGGACGATTAGAATTGTAAATGAGGAATTTGGAGATTTGCATTTGGAGATTATCCAGTTAGGTGTACTTGAGCAAGGTTATCAATTGCATGCATCACTTATCTGCTAAGCACCATACATATTTGACATTTCATTGTCATGTGGGCTCCGGTAATTTATTGTTGCACTTCTTGCTGCGTCGGAAAAACAAGAACAATGTGCATTCTTGCATTTAGTATTCACGATGCGCATCTTTTGGTCAACAAACTTTCCGACCACACAAATAATAATAATCTTTATCGCTCATTTATAATATGCTTATTTAATTAAATTAACAGTAAAATAATTAGTTTACAAAAATATAATAATAATTTATTACACACATGCAAAATCTTATAGATCGCAATTGTTGTATTCTTTTATTTGCTAGTACTTAATAAAGTTTTCTAATTATTTCTATAAATAAAAAAATCAGTTGATTGTTGAATTACACTTTATGATGCAATCAAAAAAGTTCTTCATTTATGTAAAAAAAATTAGAATTTATTTTGTTTAATTAAGATTTGAAATTTTTAAACTATGGTATGTATTACCTATTTGTATTTTTTATATACGGTTATTTTCCACAAATTATATTAGTTCCTAAACCAGAAAAAAAAACTTTCAAAAATAACTAAACCCATCTTGGGTGTACCAAATGCGAGGATAAGATCAAAACATTCTGACGGTCGTGCTGAGTTGATTCAGCGGTTGAAGAGACGCTTTTCGGGCAACCACGTTTATGAGCTGATGTTTGACCTGAATCATCTGGAGCTGGAATTACCTACGGGTCTGGTTCAGAGGACTTCCGGGTCTTTCGTCCTGAACGAAATAATATATAATGTATCTAATAATATCAAAACGTGGGTCAAAAAGGCACCACCTTAAAAACAAGTTATTTTTAATTTTCTGTCATAATCTGTGGTAGATTCTGATACTTCTAAAAAAATATTGGTACTTTTCCATGTTTTTTATTTTATCCGAAACTGACCGATCAGTATGTTTATTCACGATAATTTCTTATTCATTATTTATCTATTTATTTGTCGGTTGAAAAAAACAAATATGTTTCATAATGTACCTGTTCATCGTATTTGTTATTTATTTTTCAAATAACTTTGATTCTCTACAAAATAGCACTTATAACACCAAATTCAAATAAAATACTTTATAATTTTGAAAGTTTAGTGCTTTCACCTTGATTAACAAGCTTAACATTAATCTTTGTTTTCAATCATGATACACATTGAGCAACTTTATTTCATAAATCATAAGAAAATTCAATCTGCTTATTTTCTATCGATAGTTTAAAATTAAAATAATAAATACTGACAATTTTTTAACCGATCAAATCGATTGGTTTCGTTAGACAAGTGACTTTTATCGAAAAATAGAAATATTTGAAAAATAAGCATATTTTAGGAAATGTTATAAAAGATAATATAATGTTATTTTTCATAAATTATGCACTGTTTTTCACTGCATCGTATAAATATCTTTTAATGCGAGAATGGGTATTGTTTTTTTTTTGGTTTTAAATATTTATTAAAAAGAAAATAATACAATTATAATGTTATATTTTTTTTATTACCTCTGCAGCAGCTTTCTGGTATCCCAGAAACTGATGTTGAGAGGTCAGCTATTTATTTTCTTACTTTGTTATCAATACCTTCCATTGAGATCTATTAGTAACATAAGTACTTTCGACTATCGTCGACTCTCCAAAACATTTTCGACAGATTTTCATCAATTCACCTGCTAATAGAGTCTATAGTATAGATTATTTGAATTATTTAAAAAGCTGCTATTTCGAAGACTAAGGTCTCGTTAATAGAAAATAACATCATTCCGGATCACCAATTTGGCTTTCGGGAACGGCATGGTACCGTGGAGCAGGTACATAGATTTATGGACGTTGTTGGTAGATGCTTGTAGGAAAAAAGTTACTTCTCCGCCGCGTTCCTCGATATATCCCAGGCCTTTGATAGAGTATGACATGATGGATTGCTTTATAAACTGGTACATACTAAATGTATTCTTTGACATTTTCCGGTCCTATCTAATTTCGAAGTTAATGGAGAAATAATATTGCTACCACCAATTTTCTCTGGTGTACCACAGTTCCTATACTTGATATTTACTATTTATAGCAGACTTACAAACGTTGCAAGATGTTACTGTGGTTATCTTTGCGACACTGCAATTCTTGCACCACATACCAATCCAAGAACTGCTTCAAGTAGGCTTGAATACTATCCAGGCGTTACTTGAAAAGTGGAGGTAAGTCGATGTATGTCACATTTACTATGCGCCGACATACAGTCAGTTTAAACAACAACCCACTACCATAAGCTGATTGAGCCCAAGTACTTGGATCGTCGTCTCACCTGGAAAAAATACATAAAAGCAATACAGGTTAGCAATTTGTATTGGTAGTTCGGTAGAGGATCACATATTTCAACAGAAAATAAACTGTTAATATATAATTAAGCCCATATGGAATATAACTCTGGGAGTCTGCCTGCATATCGACTATAAATGAGTTCCAACATTCAAAAATACTAAGAATGGTCACCGGTGCACAATGGTACGTTATAAATGATGATGATTCATTTTTTAACTAACACCAAAACAGTCAAAGAAGTGATAAGTTTAGCCAATAAAAAATACCACCATCAGCTGGATATTTATCCAAACTTCCTTGCAACGGAGTTAAGCAAAACAGAAAATTATCGCCGGAGTCTAAAGCGCTTCAAACCTCACGATTTACCAAGTCGTCTTACTTAGAATGTAAACATAATTGTTTTGTGAGTGCGTTATTTGCATGTTTGTATTTGATGTGCTTGGTTTTAGGTAGGCTAATTGACCAATCCTGAAGTTTTTTTAATTTTTTTTTATATGACATTAATTCAAGCTTATTATTTTGGACGGATTGCTAAATAAATCATTTTTTACAATATTTTTTAATATTCCAACCGTAACAAAACATGTCACTCAAAATGTCTAAATGTATCGCATCTGACACGGGTGTAATTAGTTCGCCATCACTGGTATAGAGTGGTGAGTCATATTATAATAATTATTTACGTTTTACTAAATAATAAGTTTTACATTTTATTATTTTCTTTAGTTTGTTAGATTTAGTTTATGTTTTTTTACTTATTTATCATTGATTATTAAAATATTTATTGCAGTAATAAATTACAAAAATAATAATAAAAACATACTTAATACAATAGCACTTGGATAGAAAGGCTTATGGCGAATAGCCCTTTGCAGCAGTGGAATTTCAATTTATTTTTGTTATATTGAGTTTTTTTTTGGTAATATTTGTTATAAATGTATAAATATTATTATTATTTCAATAACACAATAAAAATAAAATAAAATTCAATTGCTGAAAAGGGTTATTTATTTAAATACTATTATTTCAATTATCTTTATGATTTAAATTGTCAATAATGTAAGTTAAATATGGATATATTATAATATTAATACATGAGAAAATTATTTATCAAAAGCTTCTTGTCTCGCAATACCTAAAATTATTATTAAATAATCTTAAAGTAATTGATCAAAATTAAATTAGCTTATTTTTTTTCAATTTATAAAATGTTTGGAGATAATATTAGAATGTTTTATTACAAAAATAGTAGAAAGGATAGAAAAGATACAGATACATTTCCAATAATTCATACTTTCCGCAACGCTAATTAGTCTTTGAGTTCAATGTGGCCTATATAATATTGGTTAATGGTTGCTCATAAAAGATGGAAAGCCAACTATAATCTCATTAAAGGCGGTTTCGCAATTCCGTTTGTTGCATAAAAATTAGAAAAAAATCGGAGCAATCGTTCGTGCGCTTTTTTATGTTGCTGCTGTGTCTAGTTCTAGTTCTTCTGCTTCACATCTTCTTCATCGAATTTCGTAATGCGATGACTGTGTGCCGTATAATTTTCGCTCTGCGCCTCTTTTTTTTTCCGCAAAACTCATAGAAGATGCAATCTCGTATTCGCGATCCATCGTATTATCATGTTATATAATTATTCTCTCTTTTTTTGCTTGTTCTTCGCATTCTTTGGTCGAAATTGAATCGGATAATTCTCTCATCTCTGAAACACAAAATGATTGTTGGAGTCGTCTTCTCTTCTCACACGCCCAGCGTTTGCAAATTTTCCAAACAAAAGGTGATACTTTGTTGATCGCCTTTTGTTTGCAGGGAATTGAATATTTTAATTGGATGTTTGTTTTCAGAGAAGAGCAGTAAACATTTGTAAATGTTCATATTTCGATTTTTATTATGATACAGAAATACTATTGTTAAATATTTATGAAATTATCATATAAACTTAAAAAAGTCTATATAAAGTCATTTACTATATGATCAACTAAGTTTCTTTAAATTATAATCAATTGTTCTCAAGTGCTGATTTCATAAGAATGTTTAAATAATCATGATCAATAGAAATTTACGTTTTTTTTTTATTTTTTAACTAATTCGAGTAATCAATCACAAAAAGAACATTAAGTAGAATACATTTGTATTATTTCAAATAATAAGAGTTTTATTATTCAATTGAAATAAATCTATGTCGTAAGTCTAATATGTTGCACTTTTAAAATCTGAATGTTTATGACTGATTTACAAGAAAATTTTCTGCTAGTTTGTAATTATAAAAGTGTGACTGTTTTCATTTGTAAGTTACTGTATAAAACAGATCATTTCCGCATTGTAAACTGTCTCAGAATGTTTCAGGAATGTATTATGATTGCAATCATTTTCATCTTACCAAATAATAATTAAATATAATCAAAAAAATATATATAATTAATAATAGATGTTGTACATTAGTGTAATGCCTCTATCTAATGTAGTATCAATTGTAAAATCAGATAATTTGAAATTTGTCTCATTGGCTATTAACATTTTCTTATCGAAAACGCAATACTCTACCAAGTTGAATTCCGATTTAGTATTAAAATCAAGCGCGAAATCCTTGCATCCGCTTTCCCGTTAAAAAATATTCTTTGTCATCTACCATTTTGAATTTTTCTGCTGATCTACCATTTGCTGATTCCTGTTACCAAGACTGACAAACTGACAAAGTCTGTATCTGTCAATATCAAAATCTCCAAAAAGAGTTCAAACATCTTTTAGGAAAATGCGATTATTATTTTTGCACTTATTACTTCTATCTTGAAATATGATTGATGGATAAACATTAATAAAAATGCTATATCGATATATTTATGTGAGAAACTGAAACGTTTTCAATGTTCGAAAATTTTATAGAAATTAAAAATATAATAATTATAAAAACTGTCTTTTTATTAAGAAAAATATTGTTGCATATAAACAAATTAATGAAATCACATAAAATAACCTAATTAAAATATAAAAAAATATAAATATGAAATAACTAATGTAGTCAAGGATAAAACTTGTACTTTAAGGACATGCGACCATCTAACATTGTATCATTAGACAATTCATCCAAATTGAATTTTTTCGTATTTGCTACGAACATGGTCTTATCGAGAACACATTTCCCTACCAATTTGAACTGAGTTTTAGCACTAAAATCAAGTGCAGAATCATTCAAATTGCTTTCCGACTTGAAGATATTCATTATCTTGGCCAATTTATATTCTTTCTGCTGGTCCACCAGTTGCTGATTCTTTCTACCAAGACAGTAAAATGATAAAGTTATAGTAAAATTTGGAAAGAGATTGTCGAAAGTCATATCGGCATCGATGTTTGCCAATTCTGTATTTTTCAATAATTTAGTACTCAATACGTTCATCCCTGACGTGGCGACACAGACGTAATAATGAGAGAACGCTTCTTGTTGTTCAATCGATTCAATCAAGTTTTGACTGAGCGAAATTGATTGTAATTTCACCGCGAATAAATGAAAAATAGGTTTATGGTATTTCAATGACATTTGTAACTGAACTGGAATTGTTTTCTTCCTCAACTCGGTAATCAGCAGACTCCACTGTTCCATCACTTCTTCAACACTCCATGGCTTGGATTTAGGAGCAACTGTTCTAATCTGTGACATGTCTTGACTATATTTGTAGGAATCTTCTAATGGTTTTCTATCATCATCATTGATGATTGATGTTGTTGAAGATGGAATGTAGGTGATAGTAGTGACATTAGAACGCACTGTCTTAGATTTGTTTTTGCCCTGTGTTATATACCAAAAAGCTAAATAAGTTGCATCCTCGCTGTCGTAGCCGAAGAAGATGTCTTTTGCACTGCAGGTACCGTTGGTATCCTTGTCTTCTTTACACTCTTCCATCTGCTTCATTTTGCTGAAACCACTGCTCTTCGTGGATTTAAAAAAGTTATTCATCTTGCTTAGTTGAAACTGTATGTGAAACTGAAGTACTTTGGCAAATGTACCTGTATTTATACTGGATAAGAAAAAGGACCAAAGGTGGGTTACGAATAGAAGAGGGAGCATCATAAAAGTGAAAACATTTTTGAGAATTCGAAATTATGTAAATTTTACAATATACTTTTCTTAATTATTAACATATTTATTAATATTATTATATATTAACAATATTTAGAAAAAAAATACAAAAAATACAAACACAGGAATCGAATCGAGGACCTCAAAATCTCAACACAAAAAATAAACAGAATAATTATATATGCAATTTTTGGAAATTATATTTTATTTTTCTCATTTTAAAAATGTTGGAAATAAAAAATACTCTTTTCATGGAGAAATTATTTTAAACTGTTGATTTATATTACTGGACTCTAATTGTTGATTTTGTATACATATAAATATAAAATGCTTAAACATCTGTTCTACATGTTAAAAATAAAAATGAAGACAAAAATGGAGTCGTTTCTTAGAAAGTATTATTTATTCAAATTTTCTAGCAAAAATACGCCTTCGAAACTCCGGATTTGTTTGTCTGCATTTTTATTTTAGGCAATAAACTGGTAGACTCTTCTTAGATATATTAGTGCAAACTAACTAAATTTGTAAGGTAGTCAATAAAGTAAAAAATTTCATATTCAAATCTAAGAATTACTACAAACCATAATTTTCTTAGAAATGTAATTAAATATATTTATAAATTTACATAAAACAAATAAAATCAAAATATATAATCAAAAACTGTAGTATTTCCGATTAATTATTATTATTAATTAATTCTATAGAACTTATTAGTTGTATTTCGTATGAAAATATATAAAAATACGAAGTTCAAATTGATAAAAAAATAATTTTTAAAATCTTGTAACAATAAATGTTGTTTATTTTTTTTTCGAGAAAACCTCTAACTAAACTGTAACAGTATTCGTGGTCCGATTGAAGGTTGAAGAACACTATTGTGGCCAATGTGAGAATATTTAGATTTAAAGAAAAGGATTTTCAATTTTTATATTAATTAAATCTTTTCACTTATGTCAAAAAAAAATTCGGAAAAATGTATTGACCAATTTACTAGAATTAATAAATAATGTAAATCAATAAAATTATTTATTTAATTATAAAAAAGAAACATTTTCTAATAAACTGATTTTTTGAACATACATTTATTTTAATATTATCAATTGAGAGATTAAACAACATCAAGAATTATCTTTAAGTATTTTGTATGTATTTTCATACTGTATTTCTAAATGACATATAACATATAATTTGCAACTGAAGACCTCTGAAAAGAGTTCAATCGTATTGATAGCACATTTAAGAAGTAGTCAATTGAAGTCCTCCAATTAAGATCAACTAATGACAACAACAAAAATATTGAGCAAATTAATATTTTGAAGTGTTCAAAGGAAAAGGACTTAATATTAGAATATTCGACAATAATTTATATAAAAAATAATAATACAGTACATATGACAATAAATAATTCCATCTCCACTCTTCTAAGATGAGGTGAATCACATTAAGATAACATTTCCAAGATGAGCTTAATCACATTAAAATAACATTTAGTAAGTATCAAATCGAAATTATTGCAACTTATTTTGATCTTAAAACTTGACTTGATATCCTTCTGTTAAAATCAACTAAACAACAACAAAATGCCTTATCAAACAAATAAATATTTATAAGTGAGCAATCAGTAAAGTCTTAATATTAGAAAATTCAAGAATAATTTAAATAAAAAATAATATGTATTTACAAATAATTTTATAATAATATTTTTATTAACAAAAATATAGTATATACGATAATAAATAATAACATATCCACTCTTCCAAGATGAACTCAATCACATTAAGATAACATATAATAAGTGACAAATTGAAATTAATGCAATTTATTTTTATCTTAAAACCTGATTTATGTACTCCTATTAAATGTACTCCTTATAAATATTTCTTTGCTCGATAAAGCATTTTTTCTTGTAGTTTTATTTGCAATTTAATGAATATTTTTTAATAATAACAATTCTACGATATAAAATGGCATAAAATAAATTTTAACTTGATAAACGAGCTCTGGAAATTTTGAAAAGATCATTTTCAAATTGTAAACTATCTCAAGATCATTGACAACTTTTCTTTGATATACAAGCATGTTTCAGGAATGTATTTTTATTGTAAACATATTCAACTTGTAAAATAACCTAATTAATATATAATAATTAAATATAATCAAAAAAATATAATTAATAATAGATGTCGTACATTAGTGTGGTGCCTCCATCTAATCTAGTATCAATTGTAAGATCAGATAATTTGATTTTTTTCATTAGTTATTAACATTTCCTTGTCGAGAATTCAGATTGAATTCAGATTTAGTATTAAAATCAAGCGCGAAATTCTTGCATCCGATTTCCCGTTTAAAAATATTCTTTATCATGCACCATTTCGATTTTTGCTGCTGATCTATCACTTGGTGATTCTTGCTACCAAGACTATAATATATAAACTGAAAAAGTTATAGTAAAATTCGGTAAAAGGATGTCGAAAAAACATATTAGTATTGATTTCGGCGATGTCTGTATCTTTCAATAACTTAATACTCATTACCTTTTTCCCTGACGTAGCGATATAGACATAATAATTAGTAAACGCCTGTTGTTGTTTATTCGATTCAATCAGATTTTGACCGAGCAAAATTGATTTTAATTTCACTGCGAATAAATTATAATCAAGTTTCTCGTTTTTTTAAGGAAATTGGTAGCACAACGGGAATTGTTTCACATCTTAACTCGGAAATAAGCAGACTACTTTGTAATATCACTTCATCAATATTCTATGGCTTAGACATTTTTGAAACTTATCTAATTCGTGAAATTTCTTGACTTTGATTAGTGGTTTCTTCCAAGAGTTTCCTTTTCTCATAATAGATATATTTGCAATAATGAAACCAATAATATTCTTGAGGATACGAAATTAGGAAAATTTCATAATATTATTCTTTTATTTATTAATACATTGAATTATATTAAGCATATTTATAAAAAATTGTATTAAAAAAAAATATATAAAAAAGTGAAACCGGAATATCTCTTAAAAATAAACAGCACAAAAAGATATAAAATAATGTATTTTTTCTCAATTAAAATTTAATTAGTTTTGCAATTTTCAAATCGGACTATAGTGAATCAAAGCATATGTAAATTATACATTTAATGAAATGATTTATATTAATAGATTCTAATTATTTATTTATTTTGAACAATATATTATACATATTAAAAAAAACATAAAATAGACATTATAAATTTACAATTATTGCTTTGTTTTCAGATATTTGCATTCTTTTTAATTTTCTTTCTATGATTAAATTGAAGAAATCAAATATGTGTAAACATATATAAATGATTTAATGATCTTGGTTGATAGCTCGTTGATACGCATGGCCTAATTCAATGCAACATTCTACATAATGCAAAGATATAAATAGAAATTATAAAATTAATTAATCAAAAATCGTTTTGCTGTATAATATACAATAATTTAATAATGAGAGATTAGCTAATTTTGGGTATTAAATCTAATTTTGTATCTGCAAATGTCAGACATTTATTTTTCTACAATAATTGTATCAAAATCTACAAAAAGAGTTCAAACATCTTTCAAGAAATGGCGATTATTATTTTTGCACATATTACTTCTACCTCGAAATATGATCGATATCGTCCTCCACTTAGGATCAACAGTAATGAACATGTTTGAAAATTCTATAGAAATTAAAAATATATTAATTATAAAAAATGTTTTTTTATTGAGAAAAATATTGTTGCATATAAACAAATTAATGAAATCACATAAAATAACCTAATTAAAATATAAAAAAATACAAATATGAAATAACTAATGTAGTCAAGGATAAAACTTGTACTTTAAGGACATGCGACCATCTAACATTGTATCATTAGACAATTCATCCAAATTGAATTTTTTCGTATTTGCTACGAACATGGTTTTATCGAGAACACATTTCCCTACCAATTTGAACTGAGTTTTAGCACTAAAATCAAGTGCAGAATCATTAAAAATGCTTTCCGACTTGATGATATTCATTATCTTGGCCAATTTAGATTCTTTCTTCTGGTCCACCAGTTGCTGATTCTTTCTACCAAGACAGTAAAATGATAAAGTTATAGTAAAATTTGGAAAGAGATTGTCGAAAGTCATATCGGCATCAATGTTTGCCAATTCTGTATTTTTCAATAATTTAGTACTCAATACGTTCATCCCTGATGTGGCGACACAGACGTAATAATGAGAGAACGCTTCTTGTTGTTCAATCGATTCAATCAAGTTTTGACTGAGCGAAATTGATTGTAATTTCACCGCGCATAAATGAAAAATAGGTTTATGGTATTTCAATGACATTTGTAACTGAACTGGAATTGTTTTCTGCCTCAACTCGGTAATCAGCAGACTCCACTGTTCCATCACTTCATCAACACTCCATGGCTTGGATTTAGGAGCAACTGTTGTAATCTGTGACATGTCTTGACTATATTTGTAGGAATCTTCTAATGGTTTTCTATCATCATCATTGATGATTGATGTTGTTGAAGATGGAATGTAGGTGATAGTAGCAATATTAGAACGCACTGTCTTAGATTTGTTTTTGCCCTGTGTTATATACCAAAAAGCTAAATAAGTTGAATCCTCGCTGTCGTAGCCGAAGAAGATGTCTTTTGCACTGCAGGTACCGTTGGTATCCTTGTCTTCTTTGCACTTTTCCGTCTGATTCATTTTGCTGAAACCACTGCTCTTCGCGGATTTAAAAACGTTATTCATCTTGCTTAGTTGAAACTGAATGTGAAACTGAAGTACTTTGGCAAATGCACCTGTATTTATACTGGATAAGAAAAATGACTAAAGGTGGGTTACGAATAGGGGAGGGAGCATCATAAAAACGTTTTTGAGAATTTCGAATTCGGATAATTTTATAAGATACTTCTCTTTTATATTAAAATATTGATTAATATTATTATATATTAACAATATTTGGAAAAATATATACAAAAACACAGGAATCAAATCGAGGACCTCAAAATCTCAACACAAAAAATAAACACAGAATGATTTTGTATGCAAATTTTGGAAATTATATTTTATTTTTCTCAAATAATCAAACTGGACTATAATGAATCAAAGTTTTCATAAAACATCGAATTGTAAATTATAAAAATATTGGAAATAAAAAATACTCTTTTAATGAAGAAATTATTTAAAACTTTTGATTTATATTACTGGACTCTAATTATTGATTTTGTATAAATATAAAACATTATGTTCTACATATTAAAAATAAAATTGAAGAAAAAAATGGAGTCGTTTCTTAGAAAGGATTATTGCCTTCGTTTTCAGAAATTGTATACCTTTATTTAAATTTTCTAGCAAAAATACGCCTTCAAAACTCAGGATTGGTCTGTCTGCATTTTTATTTTAGGCAATAAACTGGTAGACTCTTCTTAGATATGTTAGTGCCTGTTTTTAGGTAGTCAATAAAGTAAAAATTATAATATTCAAATCTAAAAAACTATAATTTTCGTAGAAATTTAAGGCATAACACAGAAAAAGCGGAGTCACTCAGAGTAGAAATAGCCAAAAAAAGGCGATGAAATCAGCGACAGAGTTCTGCAGAGTAAGATGACAATCTGCAATAAAGATGTGTACGAAGAAGCGACGAAAAAGGAAGTCAAAGTACACAAAGACGGAGATATATTTGTTAAGAACTTGAAGGAAGGAAATAGCTACAGCCATACTTCTACAAGACGAAGGAAGGAAACTTGTGGAAATCGACAAACATAGGACTGATCCACCTGTAGAGTCATACTACGAACAGAGCTCAAAACTGCAGAAGAACCGACAGGACGAGGTTATGCTTGAAGTGCAGTAAAGAAGGCTATAATGAATATCAATCGACGACACCAATAGCGGGCAATAGCTATGCTGTCAAGCGGGACACCAGACAGGCAATAATCGTTGTCTGACATATTCAGTAGAGCAAATAGATGTCATCTGTGAATGTAGGAACAGTTATTTTATTAGTTGTTAGGAGATCCCATGTGAAAATGAGATTTATAATAGGTCGGAATACTCTTCTATGGTGTACCACAAATTCAATTGAAAATACGTTAAAGCTTTCTTCTTGCAACTTTATGGGGAACAATTTATATGTTAGATATTTTATTTTAATTTGGAGCCAAGGATGCTACACGTTATTGAAAGCCTGTGAGATATCCTAAAGTGCTGCAGAGCAATATTGTTTTTCTTTAAGACCTCAGTTCACAGATGGAATGTCCTTTGCGGAATCCTAACTAATATTTTTGTAATCTGTTGTTTTCCTCGAGTATGGGGTCCATACGTTTTAGTAGTAGCTTTTCAAAAACATGGACACAATTGGCAGTAAAAGTATTATCATACAGATCAATCACTGGCGACTTTCCAGTTTTGGAAATTACTAGGAGTTGAGCTATTATTATTAGTTTAATGCCCCTTAGTGATATTTTTCCAAAAATTGGTTCGCATTCTGGTACTTCCTTTAATGTTCTATTTTTCTATATGACGAATTGTACATTGCTGCAATTAACTAGTTTTAAAAGACGATCCATCTGGAATGACCGTTGTTAGAAACCATGAATGGCGTTTCCTTGTTTGGGGTATCCTATGGGAAAGGCTGAAAAACTTTAGAAAAGTAATCTACAAAAATGTTCATTTCTTCTATGTTTGCCAAATTAGCAAATTGATAATTAATTATAAAAATAATCTCGTGTGGATATTAAGATTTAAATATAACTTTAATATTATTATGAAACTAAATAAAAAACAACGTAATAAATATCCATGCAGGCCAACAAAAAATCGTAAACTTATAATTATAAAAAAGTCAGAAATTAATTACTAGACACATTTATAAACATCTTCGTTATTAATTGAAATATAAAACAATATAAACTATAAAATCTGTATAAGTTTAAATAATTAACATATTTTCACGATTTAAAATTAATAAAGAAAATTATAATAATAGGAAGTGTAGGAAGTAATATTCCGTAACGTTCTTGAAACAAAATCGTGATACAAAGTTACGTCGGCGTAAATGTAGCAACATTAACGATTATGTCAGAAATTTATAAATAGAACTTAACATTACTCGATAACTTTTGCAGTCTGTGCATAATGATGAGAGATTTGATGAATTGGTATTTTGGTATTAACAAATTTTTCAATTCTAAACAATAAATTATAAATTTAATTATTAATTATTTATAGGAATATTTAGCGTAGTGCGGGTACTCAGATCAGGCAATATCTCGCACTGTTAAAAACCGGATTTATCAATTCTGTAGATTTTGATTTTATAGTCAATAATAATTTATATATTCGTTTGAGAATTTAATAACAATTTATTTTTGATTTAATAACAATTTATTGGATTTTACTTACTCTTCCATAGCCTTAATAATATTTCATTGGTAGTTTCATTATTCACTCCTATTACATAATTTCTATTGTGTAATAAAATACTTATTAACCAAATATTTTGTATATTTATCGATGGAGGAAATTGATGATCTGTATATTTTCATCTTTCTTATTGTTAATATTCCGTTCCTAATAATCTCGGGATTTAAAACATCATTCCCGGGAATCAGGATTATAGGAATCATCTAATTTCTCGGGAATTTTCAAGAACGAAGTAGACTCTAACATTTAACATGCATGAAACAACAATTACTCTTTTTTTGAGGATATTTAAATTAATTATTGAAAATTATTAATATAATTTCAATTACAGTAGTTTTATACACAAATTACTAAACTTTACAAAAAATATGATTGTTAAATTGAAAAAGTTAAGTTAAGTTTATATCATTAATTGCATTTTATTCGGAAAATTAATTCTATAAACTTAATATTTATTTAAATTTTAACTTTATTATCTAAATTATCTAAAAATAATTTGCAACAAATGTTGATCGCTTCTCACAAAAAATTAAAAATAAAATGAATTTTTATTACTTTTTGAAAAGTTACTTAAGTTATTCATTTATGAATAAATAATATTTTGCAGAAAATACCAGTTTATGTTTAAGAATATTCTTCTGCAAAAATTATTTTATTAATAAAATAATATGGTTGTTTATTACATAAATTTAATAATAAAAAATATAATTTTAGCATTTGAAATTTAATTTTAAATATAAGTTTTTTGTAGAAAATATACTTTTTTTCTATTTATTGTATAAATGTTGAAAGTAATCTTAAAGTTAAAGTTTTTTTTAACTTGAGACTGAATCGAACTAATCGAAATGAAATTTAAGTTGTAAAATCTTGTACTTTAATTTTCGATAAGTTTTTATTCATTGTCTTCTATGTTATGTCATTTAAATATTTTATAAAAATTGCAAAAATCCATTTGATAATAAGTGTAACAATTGTTCATTAAAATAAGTTCAAGAGAATCATAAAAGTGGAAAAACGGTATCGGAGTTTGAGTTTTATTGCAGCAGATGAATGTACATGAAGCATTTGTTATATATATAAAATTGTTGGTTAATAATTTATTATTGTGATCTGACTCAACGCTATTAATTCGTTATTTGTAGTTCAAGTACAGATGACGGTAAAATTGAATCATAATATTACATAAAGACATGAAATTGCTCGCATTGGGTAATAATTATGAAAAGGTGTATCGAAGATGTTGGCGGATTTGTAATGTGTATTTTTTTAAACGTATAAATATATATGATATAAACTTATGTGTAAGTAGTTTATTTAGTAATTCCGTTTGCGTAATTGAAAAACGGTCTCAGCTCGTTGGCGACTCTGCTCTCGTATTATCTTTAATATTTATTATTATTGCCGTTTGTTCTTCCTTTCATTTTTATTTTTGGCCTTTCATAATCCGAGCGGTGAAGAGCGCGAGAAAGGGACGGACGGACGAACGAACGAAGATCTTGCGCGATCTTTAATTGCGCAAAATTAAGATTTATATACAATGTGTTCGTACACTTAAAAAAAAATATTAAGAATAAACCGCATACGAATCAAAGTTAATCCAAATCTTGATTGCGCGTCATCCAAATCCAGCGCTTTCTCCGGTGCGATCACTAATTGCGTAAAAATTCAGATTTAAACGCGGATAGAATAAAGAAGCGAGAAATCAAATTTAATCTTAATCTTGATTGTGTCTTCTAATTTCTGTTTCTTTATTTTTTCAATTATATTTTTTTTTGCGTTTCCGCGTTTTCGTGCGAACGTTCTCATTAGCCTCAGTCCACTGTTGTTCTGCTAACTAGATCTTCTAACAAAAGGAACTCAAATGTTGGAGAGACTAATAAGAACATAATACAGATTAAATCTAGATTTGCAAATGAATCAAATTAAGATTTCACCTGTTGAATTATATAAATCTCATCTCCTTAAATCTCAAATCAGTTATATATTGTTTCTATTGATAATTAATTTACATTTAATAATAATTTATGGAATTGTTTTAGTTGTCCTAATTCATAAACAATAATATTTATTACAGCAATAAATTACAAAATTAATAATAAAAAAAATAAGCATTATCTTTTTGCTCTCCTAATTTTTAATATCTCCTTTAAATTTAATTTAAAATATAAATAATAATGTTAATAATACGTCAATAGTTAGTTTACTAAAATATTACATAAAGATAGCATAAATGTTCTTCATTGTATGCAAATTAATGTTAGTAAAATTTTCAACGAACATCGATTAAAATATAAAATTCTATTGATTTTGAAGCAATGTAAACACTAGGTTTATTATCTTACATTTATTAAAGAAATAATAAATTGAAAATGTAGAGATAAATTATTGTATTAAATATTTTTCAATAAATAACGTTATCAAAATAAAAAAAAATAAGGCAGAAAGACCTTATAGAAATTATATTTTTTTGTTTCTATATTGTTATTGTTATGTAGATATGTTTTGCTACTTATCTATTTTTATCTATAAAAACATAGGTCTGAAAATATAATTTTATACTGTTTAACTTTATTTTCAATATTATTTTTGACACTTTGTTGCAACTTGTGAGTTAAGAAACGTTAGTTAAAACAATAAAGATTAAAATTATCCTACGTAGTAAAAAATAATGTTGTATTAAAATTATGTAAACCTAGATGAAGCTAAATTGAGCTAAATGTACAATAGACTAACCTAAAACAAATCATTCATTTTTAAATTCTATGAACTAGTATATAAATTTATTTGATTCCTAAATTTCTATATAATTAAAGAAATAAACAATATTTATTGCAACAATTATAAAATAAATAAACAATAAATATAGATGAACGTTTTCGAAGTAAGTAGAATATCGGGAGGAAGTGATTACCATTACGGCTATAAAGTCTGGTGCCTAGGATACATGACAACCCTAATGCAGTCTATAGAAGATTGAATTTTGAGGAATCGAGATTCAGCCCAGGAACTAAATTATTTAAGAAAATATACAGATTTTTGTTTATTCAAATTGTTCAAGAACAGGATTTAGGTCAGTGTTAGTTTAGGGCCTTAAAATAATATTAGGGTTATGATTTACGATTTCTTTGCTTTTTATTTGTATATTATTTGTATGCAATATCAGTGTTTTGATCCACGAAAAATATAAAAATATTTAAATACATATTTTTAATGCCCATGTTATGATCTACTTAAGAGGGTTTAATATTAGCCGAGGGCCAAAGTTCCATATTATATTTTGAGAATTACTTTGATTTATGTTTAACAAAATGTTGACTTACACAATATTCAAGCAATATTAAATTTTGAAATTCTCATGGAATTTTAATCGAAAATTTTACTCATACTGTAAGATTAACAAGATTTAATACATTAATAATTTGTTACTAAATTATCAAAAGAATTAGCACTCATTTAGTTTCCATTTACAACATAATACTTATTGTAAACAATTTATTATTTACAAATAAGTACGTAACAACTGGGTTAATCGAAGTCAACTGGACGATAGATACTTCAAAATATAATTTTATTATTATTCGCTTATAATTACAGCAATATTATTTTGTCCAGATCATAGAATAATATTACATAAATTTGCTATAAGAAAAAAATGTTTGTTGAAATGTCTAACGTCCAGTTGTCACGTTATATAAATAATAAGAAAATGTAGTCATAAAAAAATAATATTAGTTATTTTTGGCATTATAATAATAAAACATTGTTCTGCATAATGATAGTTAAATTATTAATATTCAAATTCATGAATACATAAATAAAAATAATGTATAAACATTTATTAATTTATATTAAAAAAAATATTTAGATAATACAAAATTCATTTATGAAAAACATTATTCAAACATTTATTTCTTTATTTAAGATTCTGGTCTTTTATATGCATTTATTTACGTGCAAGTATAGATTAATACTATTTGTTATTTTAAATTTCTTAGAACAATTTTGATTGAAATTGGGATCAACAAAAATGTTTAAATAAAATATATTACAATTTTCCTAAACTTAATAAAATTTCTTACATTCCAAAGAACTGAAACATTTTATATGAATTACATAATTGATTATTAGTTTTGATCTATTTTTAAAAATTATTGTTCTATTCTATTTTATGAATTATACTTACTTTTATACGTATAACTAATTTCGAGATATTTCATACAGATGTTAAAATGTGTGGGAGATTGCAAAATTTGTAATACATGCAATATGATTTATGTGAAGATCTCTAAATTTAGAATCAAGTGATTGTGCGTGGTTATTTTTTATTTATTATTTAGTTCAGCTATTAATAATACGTACATTATTTAATATTACATTTTGGGCGAAAAGACTTGTTTTATATTATTTTACTAAAGCGATACTAACTATTTTTACTTCCTACTCCTTTTTAGTTTTTAATTAAATAAATAAAGAGACGAATAGTAAATGCCATTGTGTGTGAGTGTATATAATTTGTAACTTGTCTTTACCTTTTATTTTCATTTTATCAGTGAATTTCTTAATAGCACTGAAGCTATTTATTTTTTTATAAATAAATTGAAAAAAACTTGTAAATAATATTTAATATTATTATAATATTTAAACTATAAAGGAAAAAATAAAATTGTTGTTTATTAAATACAATTTTTTTCTCCAAAATTCAACAATTTCTCTACGAATACAATAAGATGTAGTATTTAAATTGTTTACTTGATTTCTTCTAGTACTATTCATAAACATGTACAGTTTAAGACGAAAATATTTGGTTCAATTATGTCAGACATATATTTACAACACAAATTTTGAAAAGTTTCATTTATAGTTAATCAGCTATATAAAAAATGTATAGGCTGATTTAAAAGAAAGTTTTTCTGATTTGTAAAAAAAATATTTCCCAACTTGGATGATGCAGCCAATGTTCCATTAACGTTGGCTGCATCATCCAATGTGTCTGATATTTCGCAGAAATGCAAAGTGATGAATCGATTAAAACTTTATCTAATATAAAAGGAGCGATGGCATAATTTTATGAAGAAACCAAAATCAAATATCCATATGTAATCAAATGTGAAGAGAACTATTGTTCTATATACTTATTTAGTTGAATGCGGATTTAGTGCTATAAATGATTTGATACTAAAAAAAATCTGACAGAAAATTTTGCAACAAGCATCAAGCGCATTAAATTTAAATAATAAATAAATAAAATAATACAATAAAATCTTTCATTAAAATTATTTTGTACTTGAATTATATGTTTTAAAAATTTACTTAATCATTTCTTAGTGATTTCTAAAACTTATTTTTCAAGTTTCTTTAGTCAACATTTCAATTTTTGTATATTATAAAATTTGTTAGTGTTATCATCAGAATTTTAGAAAGGCTTAGGGAATAACATAAAGAAGCTTGGGAAACAATGAGATGGTTTGGATGCACTTCCAGTTGTTGATGGTATTTTATACTACCTTTTCTGATCTATTCTTTTGGTAATCTAATGAATTTCCTTGTGTGTGGAATACTATGGTGCATATTGGTCTTAGAAATGCTTTATATATTAGTACCTTACTTTCTATGGATATCTCTGAGTTTCTGCACTGAAGCCATCAAATTCTTCCTTCTTAACCTTTACATGGTTTTCCGGGCTTTCCTGTAGCAGGAAAGCAAAATTTGTAGTGTCATTTGCAAAGGTACCTTTTGTGACCTGAAGTATTGTTGGTAAGAAGATCACCACTTCACTGTGGTAGACGTATTGGTCTCACACATTTTCATTGAGAAATAATGCTTTCCCGATTTGCATATATGTAGTGTACGTTTGGGAGTCACTTTTCTAATTTATAGAGCAAATCCTCGTGCCACACTCTGTCGAAAGTCTGAGAGATGTCAAGAAAAGATTGGGAAAATAAAATAGATGAGTATTATACTTTAAATCTTAGCTTTTTATAACATTATATTTATAATGTATAAGTTTTTATAAAAATATTGTTTCTTAATAATTATTTTGAAGATTCTATTAAATGCGCTTCTAAAAAGAAAAGGAATGATTGCGATTCATAAAAGGATGTGTTACGTTTTTATTATTTCGATGTGTTATTAAGGATGGATTTATTGGTTCTGGACGGTTAGAAAGTGCGAGAGCGTGTGATTAAAAAATAAATCGGCTCAAAGATGATCGGAAAGGAATTGAACGCAGGTTAGTAGGTAGTAGTTAAGTAGAAGTAAAGCGAAGCAAATTAAAAAAATTGAGAAGGATTGAATAAAAACTAAATTGGTAAAGTAGAAACGTGCACGAACATCGAATTTTTCAGCCGCCCACCGATATATCCATCTCCAAAGCTCAGCGGATAACATCTGATCTTTCGCAACTCTTAATTGTTTCTAATTACTCCCTCGTCGGTAATTCATTACCCGATGATTACAAGTTTCGCAACGGTCGCTGAAAAGGAATCGAAAAGGAGGCAGGCAAAACTTTGAAGAGAGCAACGATTTCGGTTTTCTTTGTTGCAATTGAAAAGTGTGCTCGGAATTGGATCAAGGAACGATTTCAAGTGCCACCCACTACTCGCCAAGGCCACAGAGGTAGGCGATACATCATCATCATCATCATGATGATGATGATCATAGACAATCCAATTCCATCAATCGAGTGGCGTTGCGAAATGAGAGGATCCAACTGAGAGCGAACAGAACGAAGATCAATTGCGCGCCGTTCGCGCAATGCGGGACGCCCTTTTATGGGGATCGCATCCTCTTATCTAATTATCTGTGGCAAGATGGGATCAATTAATGGTATAGAACAAAAAGCGGGCCATCGGAGGCGATCAATGGAATTGCGCCAAAACCCCCTCGAGGGATATACACTACTCTCTTTGCAGTTTTGCAACGATCGCAATTGTTTTGTTGTATTTTCGATGAATCGATGGAACGAACTGGTTCTTCGCTGTGCAGCAGACGCCGAACGGTCGGTCCCTGGGCGAGAAGCTGTTGAGAAAGGAGGAAATTGGGATTCCCCATTTAGGAATTTCGTTTTTTTTTATCGCTAATAAATGCAGAATTTTATGACGACGTGGAAATTGCGTTTTTTTTTTTACATATTGCAGTAAAATTCTTTCAACGACTTTCAAGATTAAAGTTACGTGGATTCCATGAAATTCTGCATCTTTTACATAATTCTATATGGTCAAATATAATAAACTATCTCGTACATTTATATATGTAAAGACAAACTCGGATATTATACAATTCATCTGGAACAAAAGCTAATTTGTACATTTATATACATTAATTTATTCAAACTATTTGTTGCAATATAGATGTGCCTTTACAGTGAATTTTATGTAACTATTACTTAAATTTCCTTTATAAAATATATTTGAGAATTATTACATTATTTAAATTTATTATTATTGACTTGAACATCATATTTTTATTTAATGTTTCTGTTTAATATGACTTTTCTAATGAGTAAAACTAGAATAGTAACTGCTGGTTTTAGTTTTATTGGATTTTGGACTATTATGGTTTATTGATTTGATTTTATCGTTAGATAAATAATATTTCCATGGGAGGTATCCTCGATTAAATGTAAGTTTTGTTTGGTTTATTGAACTTTTTCAATAGTGTTTCATTAATTTTAATTTGAAAAAACTTTTTTCTTACTAGCTTTAGTAATAGGGAATATTAATAAAATTCTCAGAGCTAAAAATATATACGAGTAATTAAGATAATTTGGTATAATTAATTTAAAACATCGAATGTTTCATAGAATTTAGTTGTAATAAGCAAATTTAAATCTGATTATTTTTTTTTCAAAAGTTTTGACTGGATGTTACAATAATTTTCTAGTGTTTTGTCATCTTTAAGCTTCAAATTTAATACCTGAAAATGTTTGCTGTGGGTTTCCAGAACCGTGAATTATTCATTCAGAAAATAATTGAAAAAGTTTATGTTAAATTTAATCCCATATTTTAATGGTTTATTGATAGCTTCTTCATAGTGAAATTGATAGAAAAACATGGCTGCAACTTCTGATTCGACAAGAAATTATGTACTGTATTCAATATTCTCTGCAATATAATTATTTCTTTTTATTTATTTATATGGTTTCTGATAACTTCATTCTTACACATATTTATAGTTACATATTTAAATAGCTTTTAGACTGAATTTATTTGATTAAAATATTATGCCAAAGAATTATACAACAGATAAATTTTTAATTTTAAATATTTTTTTGTGAACGCTCTTGGTTTAACTTTAGTAATAATGCATTCAAGATTTGAAATCCAAAAGGTTTTAATACATCTACCTTGCTTGACCACCTAGTAGCATTTAATGGATTTAGAGTTAATTGTGAAACACATTTTTTTAGCACTTTCCAACGCTTTGTAGAACCAGAAAGAAATGTGTTGTTTCTGTAAATGAAGTCGCTACATTTAAAGAATGTTTAGAGCACATAAAACGCCTTTAGATCCTTTCTTACTCACATCCTTGTCCTTTGAGCAACTTTAATTCAAAACCAAACTTTTCCAAATGTATAAAAATAACTTCTATCAATTCACTGTTGAATAACTAAAAAACAATAAATTTCATATTTATTTTAAATGGAGTTAAATACGACAACTCTTTGTATTTCTGTTTAATATCATATTCGTCTGGGTTACAATCGGTGATTATCAAAAATATTTTTGTAATTTCGACAATTTTACTTAAAACTGGAAATTTATGGATTCATTTTATGTATTATCGCTTTGAATTTTCTTGATGTAATCTTCCATAACTGGTTCAATTTTAGAACGCAATTCTATTAATTTTAGGAAATTTCCGTTATTGTAATTTAATTTTGCTCATAGTCTTTCATAATGCCTGTCAGACATATGAATTTCTATATAAATATAATTCTTTAAAAATAGAATACAAAATTAATAAATAAATAAAATAATATTTTTTAATATTACAAACGAACATATATAACGTTTATAATTAGTAATACTTATAGCATTTTTTAATATTAGTAATATTTATAGTAATTCTTAACTTAAAACACATTATTAATAAAAATATAAAAGAAAAATAATTAATAGAAATTTATTGTCTTTTATTTCAGAAAATTTAACTATTATTTCATTTAAATTTATTTGTTTAAAGAAATTAATTCTGTACATATTCAACAGATCACTTAAATTAAAATTTTCCCATAATTTATTTTCTATGAAAGCAATGCTAGTTCCTCTTGTTCCATTTTTTTAAAATTATTTTAAGTTTTAAAAGCTACGTTCGAACTCAGCAGTGGTTACAAGAATTATTAATAAAATTCTGAAAAATATACTTAAATTGGGAAATGTATTTGTTTTTAGTAAATTTGTTTTTCACAGAAAAAAAAAATACAAAATACTTTTATTTCTTCATAGAGATTATTTTCGTTAATTACTCTTGTTTTGTTATCATATTTTAAATCAATGGAAAATTTTCTTATTTCGTCAATTTCTTCAAATTTTAAAATTATAATTATAAAATTATTGCTTGGAATACAATTTGGAAAAAGTATTCTTAATAAAAATAGTGCTTCTTATTTCTATAATACTTCCGTTTTTATTTTTAATTCTGGATGAGTATTTTGCAGCATCAATTTTTGAATCGAAAAAAGAAACATTTCTAAAGTGTTTCAAAAAGTTATCCCAGTCTCTGACAAAATGATTCTACTTTCAAAAAATTGGATTTTGTAAAACTTTATTAATACGTTCATATAATGTATTGATTCGATTTTTATTTTACGATCAAATTATTTTTTTTTAAAACACTTGGAAACACTAAGAACGTATTTTTTTAATAAGTAATATTATACTGTATGTAAGAACTTGAATCAAATGTCGATTTCTCAGTTTATTCTATAAAACTACTAAAAGTCTAATTGATAATTATTATTAGATTTTTTCCTTTTATAACTGTAATATTTTTTTGTATGTGTAACTTTCATAACTTCATTAACTATTGCAGTGTGTTTCAACCATAGTGCCATGGGAGGAACTTAATAAATCCTGAATTTTTAAAAAAATCATTGATTAAATTGATTTCCAAAGAAATATAAGTAAATTAAGTGTAAATATGTAAGTGTAATTTAATATATTGGGATTTTTTTTGAAAAATCATTGATTAAATTAATTTTCAAAGAAATACATGCAAATTAAGTGTAAATGAATATTCAATTGAATGAAACAACTAGTAGTAGTAGATCTACGACTAGTATTAATAACAGTATAACCGGTATTTTTGGTAATTTTTTAAAATTATAATAATTTTGTTTCATTATCTAATATTGTAATTGGATTCCCGTATTTGTGATAAAAATAGGTGATTTATTAATTATAAAATGAACACAATAATAAAAATGTGTTATCATTCAGCCTTGTTCTATTTTATTAAACATATTACTGCTTCAGAAGAAAAGTCCCTTTTTGTTTCAATACTCAAAGGTTTCACTTCTAGAAAAGATAATTGTAAACCAGTATTAAATATCTACGATTTATTATGGTATTACTATAAAATATCATCAAATCATTTTAATAAATTACCGGTATTTGTTGTAAAAAAATACCGGCAACTTTAGTATTTTTTTGCATGTGTAATTACCATAAATTTTTAATCGGTTTTGTATAAGAGAATCTTAATATTCTGCAAAAATTGATTTCCAAAGAAGTGTAGAGTACAGTAAGTGTAAATACTATAAAAGTATAACTTTAGTTGGTTTTAAATTTCAATTGAAGTTTATTGCAGACGCATGAAATTGACGATTCATATTATTACGTACAGACTACTGTAAATTATAATTGAATATTATAATTGTTATGAGGTAACAGAATAAGTGTAGCTATTATTTATTTGATTGAATAATAATTTATTCCATCTGCCAATAATTTTAAATCCCCATAAATATTGTGCGTACCATTAGTGTCCATCATCGACTTTATGTAATGCTAACGTAAGGCTCGCCAGGGTCTCCGAAGAGGAATTCATTACTGACCATAAACATTCCTGATTCCAAATACAAATATTCGCAAATTGCAAGTGATATTGTAATGATGTTGCATGCAATCCCACATGGTGTTGCATGTAAACGAAGTTATTAAACCATTTAATTGTTCGACCATCGGACAACGTAAAATCCCACTTGGAACGAGATGAAAAACTAAACGTATTTAAAATCCAATAAAACCGTCGAGGCTTAGAGCAAATGCGTTTATTAACGTGCGAAATTTCTCTCCTTGACACGTTACTTAGTTTATTGCTCATTTATTTATTCGTTTTGCAGTTTACAATTTTATTTTGGGAACATAACAATAAGGAAGTGCTGTTAGGCAATTTTGAATTTCCTTACTTTCCTATTATCCCAAACAAATCAACAAAAATATACAAAAGTTTTCACGTATTATAATAGTTTTATTTTTCAATTAGTTTAATGTACTTGTTAACAACACGCCTAATTGGAAAATTAAGTTTAATTTGTTTCTAATTATGCTGTTAAACGTTAAACTTTAATTTTCTTCAATTAGTTTTAATTAGCGCGTGCAGTGATGATAATTGCACGATCAAGGATTAACATTTTAAATTATCCAAGTAAAACTCAATTATTTGTAAAGCTTATAAGTTGATTATTTCAGACTTTGACCTTCTGGTCAATGTTGGTTCTTGCAGCAATTCTTGGTGTCGTAATAAATATATCAGATTATATTCGTTCGTTCGTGCAATATGTAGATGATGTATCGAAAATAAATTATGTCTTTGGCATTTAGAGGACTCAACGCGTCTATATGGATATTCGCTGAGATTTGTTTAATGTAATTGTGTTTATGGATGCACTTAAAGGTATGTGTTCTTATTACTGAAAAAATGTAATTTTACTTTCAAATAACTCAAATTTGTTTTGTATTGTTAAAAGATTTTTATTTTCATTAAATTCCATTTATTATGAATTTCACTTGACATAATGGTACAGAAAATGAAGAAATAAATTTCTAAGTTAAAATGGCAAAAGGTGAGAACTGTTAATTTTTTTACAAGTAATACAAGTAATACAAGTAATACAAGTAATACAAGTAATACAAGTAATACAAGTAATACAAGTAATACAAGTAATACAAGTAATACAAGTAATACAAGTAATACAAGTAATACAAGTAATACAAGTAATACAAGTAATACAAGTAATACAAGTAATACAAGTAATACAAGTAATACAAGTAATACAAGTAATACAAGTAATACAAGTAATACAAGTAATACAAGTAATACAAGTAATACAAGTAATACAAGTAATACAAATAATACTCTATATAGATAAAGATGAAGTTCGCAATTACAAGCAAAACAAAAGGAAATAACATCTAAAAAATTAGAGTTATGTTGCTGGCTGAATTATATAAGAATCATAAAATCTAAAATTTCCAAATTTTCAGAATATTTAAATGTTTTATTTTTTTATATTTCTTTCTCCTAATTTGTAAAGTGGCAAAAGTTATATTCCTTTATTTAGGATTTTGAAGAAAGATAAAGAAAGAATAAATCTGCTAACCAGCTATGATCATTCAATTCTTCACAAGTTTCGTATCTGGATTCTAAAAGTTTTGAAAATGTCGATGAAGTATGTTAAAAATGATTAAAGATGACGATTTTTTAGTAAAAGTGTTAGAAAACCTTGTTAGCAATAAACATAAAAGAAAATAAGCTCTTACCGAAAAAATGACAATTTTACTCTTTTTTGAATAAAAGATATGGAAAAAAAGTTTTGCTTAACGAATTAATTTCCTTAATTGCTGTAAATATTTTATTATCATTTTTTTATAATTATTTAAAAATAATTTAATATAAATTGGTTTATGTAAATAATGTATCTTAATAGAATTCAAATTTTGAAAATAATATTTTTGAAATAATTAATTTTATATATAATTAAGTAAGTGTATAGTAAGGAAAGTAAAGCTTTAATAACTTTTGTTCAATAATATTGTTGTTGATTGTTAATGTAATGAATTTGGAAAATATTTTTAATAGAACAAGATGGGAAATAATTAGCAATAAAACTCTAACATCCGTCCATTCATCTCGACAAACAATCGACGTACTCGTATAATTAACATACATCAATTTTATTGCAGTACATAAACATACATAAAACAATATTAAATAATAGATACATGCTTCAATATCATAAACATGCAAATTATAGAAAAAATGCTTCCAGTTTAGGTTACTTGTACTTGCATGTATGCAGCTGTAAAACTAGATGTACCGAGAAAATCGATTTCATTTCCTTTTGCAATTTTTATATTTGTTGCTTCAAATATATTTTATTTTCCGAGAAAATCTGTAACTTGCCTTATCTACCTAGACCAGTTTATTTGATTGGTTCAAAAATTTGTAAATTTAGAGAATTGAGCTTAATTATGAATAATGATTAAACAACATAGACAAAAACTGTCCCTATTTCTATTAACAGATATTTTATGAAACATTTTTTTATACAACCGACAAGTATTATCCTCAGATATAAATAATGAAGAGTTCATTATTTTGTTTAATTCCAGATTAGGAGATTTTTAAGTTACGAGTGCAAGTTTAAAGTGATGTAGATTTTACATTGTAGAAGACGAACATATCGAATCTGCTGCTGATGGGTCAGTTTAGGATATATTAAACTACATATTATAAAAGGTAATAAATAACTAAAAAATATAACTTGTTTTTAAGGTATGAAGCAATATTTTTTTTAATAATATTCGGTAATTTTGAAATCATGAATTTTTTAAATTTTTTTCTCTAAATTTCAAATGTACCACAACAGTTTAAATACGACTAAAATCTTATTATATAATATTTAATTCAATAAATATTTTTCCTGGAAATTCTTAGCATTTAATTTCAAATTATTTTTTATATATAGTTGAAGGAATTGTTGCGTCTGAAAAATTGATGAATTTACAGGAAACAAAAATTACTTTACTATTTACTATAAAACATGAAGAATTTAATTTTATTACCTTGCAATAATTCTGCAATATTATGAAAACTCTTCCTCAATAACTGGAAAATTCAGAACCTATACATTTTATGACATCTAATTCAGGTAAGAAAAAAAAACTTAATATAGTCTAAAATAGATGACATTTATTGTCCCTAATAAAATTGGGAAAGGATACCTGCAAAATATTGAATATATAAGGTAAACGGCATTCAGCAAATATCAGTTACTTGCATTCAGCGTTTGAAGAAGCATATACACTGAAGTTTACAAAATGAGTTTTGCAAAAAATATTGGAGAAAATAAGTACAACGAGATGAACGAAGATGATGATGATGATGTGGTATTTGTAAAGGAATACCGGTTGCCCGAAGTATGCTATTTTCTAGAAGATATGGAAATGGAAATGGATGATGATTTGTATATGAAGATGAATGAGGACTTCGAAGACGATAAAGAAATAGTGGAGGGAATGTACAGTCCTGAGGGGAATGTGATACGCTACACTCCAGAGCGATTCGATATGATGCTCACCGAACTGTATGAGAGGAAGCGTGAATACATAGCACATCCGAATGATGCTCATATGGGGACGAATGAAGACTACGAAGACGACCAGGAAAGTATTTTAGAAGAAGAGGACTATGAAGAAAAAGCGGAGAGAATGTACAGTCCTGAGAGAAATGAGATATGCTACAGTCTTGACAGACCCGAACTGTTAGAGATGGATAAATCTCAATATTCTGACAACTTTGAAAATATTGACGATGAGGAGATGGATGAAGATTAACTTTGGAAATAAAAGTATTTATTATTTTCTTAATTGAAAATAATTGATTCCTTTAATTGTTATTTCTATAATAATAATAAATTTAAAGCGAATATCAGGTAAATTCGTATAACTTCAGTGAAATTTTTATTAAAATTTGATTATTTATAGATAAAAAATATTAATGATTGTATATATTTAAGAAGTAATAAATAAAAAATGTTTCAATAAATGTACCGGTTTCTTTTTTGTATTTTGAAAATGAAATTATTAACATTATCATTCAATTCTAAAATATTATGGGAGAAATTATATTGTACGAATGAAATAATATTTCTGTCAGAAACTAATTGTTGTTGAATGGAAAATATTTTCCTAATTATTTTCGAAAAATTTCAAATCGTGAATTTAAGATATTTTCAGTAAATTTCAAATGATTTTTTAAATTTATTTTTCGTAAATTATAAATGAATATTTCAAAATATTTACGAAATTTCAAATGAACTTTTCAAATTATTGTCGGTAAATTTCAATTGAAGTTTTCTAATTATTGTCGGTAAATTTCAATTGAGGTTTTCTAATTATTATCGGTAAATTTCAATTGAATTTTTCTAATTATTTTCGGTAAATTACAAATGAATTTTTCAAAATAATTACAAAATTTCAAACTAATTTTTCAAATTATTGTCGGTAAATTTCAATTGAATTTCACTAATTATTTTTGATAAATTTTAATAATATAATATTTATTTTTTTAATAATATAATATTTCTTTCAGAAATAACAATTTCCGGATGGAAATTATTTTCCTAATTATTTTCGGGTTTTATTGGTAAATTTCAAATGAATTTTTATAATTATATTCAATAAATTTCAAATGAAGAATTTTTCTAATTATTTTCGGTAAATTTCAAATGAATTTTTCAAAATAATTACGAAATTTCAAATTAATTTTTCAAATTATTGTCGGTAAATGTCAATTGAATTTTACTAATTATTTTTGATAAATTTTCCAAAAATAAAATCACCTTTAAAATCTTCATTTCTAAAATTACTTGCAAGATAACTTTATACCTGTGTGTTTAGCTCAAAATTTATTTTTATCAAATATTTTTGAATGTTTTTACACAATTTTTCTCCTACAGACTTAACAAGTTTTAATATATCGTTAAACTATCGATTTTCGCTGTCTGCTATACTCAAAGCGATTTTTACTGTTGGATTAGTTTTTGAAGAATACATGTAAAAAAATATATCAGGTATGTAAATATGAAATCGGAATTTTCCCATTGATGTTGCCATTTTCTTGATCACTTCATACAAAGATTTTCAACTCACAGCAATACAAGTTCATGCAACAGCTAGTAGTTAGAAATCGAATTTTGTGCCTGGAAACTACGATTTGCAGCATTGATTTTCTGTTACCATTTGAAGAAAAAAAACGGCTGCAGAATCTTGGTAAATCACAGTGTTTTGAATGGTTCAAAAATTTCAGAAGTGATGAATTTTTTAAATTATTTTCTCTAAATTTCAAATGATTTTTTTAAAATTTATTTTCAGTAAATTTTAAATGAATTTTTCAAAATATTTACAAAATTTTAAATGAATTTTCTTTCAATATATAATCAGTTTTCTAACGCTCATTAGTACATAATAATAATAAACATTAAAAAAAATTGAGAGCCATTACTTCGAAAAGATAATAGAAATTTTCAAAACATAAACTATTCAATATATATAATTTACGATATTTACAGGTAAAATTGTACCACAACAGTTTAAATACGACTAAAATCTTATTACATAATATTTAATTCAATACAATATTTTTCCTGGAAATTCTTAGCATTTAATTTCAAATTATTTTTTATATATAGTTGAAGGAATTGTTGCGTCTGAAAAATTGATGAATTTACAGGAAACAAAAATTACTTTATTGCACGTAGTTTCAGTTAGTCTATAAAATATGAAGAATTTAATTTTATTACCTTGCAATAATTCTGCAATATTATGAAAATTATTCCTCAATAACTGGAAAATTCAGAACCTATACATTTTATGACATCTAATTCAGGTAAGAAAAAAAAACTTAATATAATCTAAAATAGATGACATTTATTGTCCCTAATAAGGTTGGGAAAAGGATACCTGCAAATATTGAATATATAAGGTAAACATACTTCAGCAAATATCAGTTACATGCATTCAGCGTTTGAAGAAGCATATACATTGAAGTTTACAAAATGAGTTTTGCAAAAAATATTGGAGAAAATAAGTACAACGAGATGAACGAAGATGACGATGATGTGGTATTTGTAAAGGAATACCGGTTGCCGGAAGTATGCTATTTTATAGAAGATATGGAAATGGAAATGGATGATGATTTGTATATGAAGATGAATGAGGACTTCGAAGACGATAAAGAAATAGTGGAGGGAATGTACAGTCCTGAGGGGAATGTGATACGCTACAGTCCTGAGCGATTCGACATGATGCTCACCGAACTGTATGAGAGGAAGCGTGAATACATAGCACATCCGAATGATGCGCATATGGGGACGAATGAGGACTACGAAGGCGACCAAGAAACTGTTTTAGAAGAAGAGGACTATAAAGAAACAGCGGAGAGAATGTACAGTCCTGACAGACTCGAACTGTTAGAGATGGAGAAATCTCAAAATTCTGACAACTTTGACAATATTGACGATGAGGAGATGGATGTAGTATGCTACAGCCCTCAACCTAATATTTTTGAAATTTTCGAATAGATTAATTTTGGAATTAAAAGTATTTATTATTTTCTTAATTGTAAATAATTGATTCCTTTTAATTGTTATTTTTATAATAATATTTTTAAAGTGAATATAAGGTAAATTCATATAACCAATGTAATTTTTAATAAAATTTGATTATTTATAGATAAAAAATATTAATGATTGTATATATTTAAGAAGTAATAAATAAAAAATGTTTCAACAAATATACCGTTTTCTTTCTTGTAATTCTAAAATATTATGGGAGAAACAATATTGCACGAATGAAATAATATTTCAGTCAGAAACAGTTAATTTTTTAAAATATTTTCAATATTTCAAATGAATTTTTATAATTATTTTCAATAAATTTTAAATCATGTTTTTCTAATTATTTTCTTTAAATTATAAATAATTATTTTTTAAATTTATTTTCTGTAAATTTCAAATTAATTTTTCGAAATAGGTACGAAATTTCAAATTAATTTTTCTAATTTCCATAGAATTTTACTAATTAATTTCTATAAATCCCAAATGATGAATTTTTCTAAGTATTTTCGGTAAATTTCAAATTATGAATTCTTTAAATTATTTTCATTAAATTTCAAATGATTTTTAAATTTATATTCAGTAAATTTGAAATGATGATTTTTTCAATATATTTAGAAATTTGAAATGATGCATTCTTTTCAATTATTTTCTTTAAGTTTCAAATGAATATTTTATATATTTTCAGTAAAAATTAAATGAATTTCTCAAAATATTAACAAAATTTTAAATAAAATTTTCTTTCAAAATATAATTACTTGAGTTTTCTAACGCTCATAATACAATAATGAACATTAAAAAAAAAATTGAGAGCCATAACTTCGAAACGATAATAGATATTTTCAAATCATAAAATATTCAATATATATAATTTACGATAGTTACCGGTACTATTGTACCACAACAGTTAAATCACGACTACAATCTTATTACATAAAATTGAGTTCAAGTTATTGTTTTGTACAATATTTTTCTAGGAAATTATTACCATATTAAAAAATTTAATTTCAAATAATTTTTTGGATAGTTTAAGGAATTGTTGCTTTTGAAAAATCTATGAATTTACAGGGAAAGAACTATGTAATAAAAATAACTTTATTGCACGTAGTTTCAGTTAGTTTATAAAATATGAAAAATTTAATTTTATTACCTTGCAATAATTCTGCAATATTATGAAAACTATTCCTCAATAATTGGAAAATTCGGAATCTATACATTTTATGACATATCTAATTCAGGTAATAAAAAACTTAATATAGTCTAAAAACGATTACATTTATTGTCCCTAATAAGGTTAGGAAAAGGATACCTGCAAAATATTGAATATATAAGGTAAACAACCTTCAGCAAATATTAGTTACTTGCATTCAGCGTTTGAAGAAGCATATACACTGAAGTTTACAAAATGAGTTTTTCAAAAAATATTGGAGAAAATAAGTACAACGAGATGAACGAAGATGATGATGATGTGGTATTTGTTAAGGAATACAGGTTGCCCGAAGTATGCTATTTTCTAGAAGATATGGAAATGGAAATGGATGATGATTTGTATATGAAGATGAATGAGGACTTCGAAGGCGATAAAGAAATAGTGGAGGGAATGTACAGTCCTGAGGGGAATGTGATACGCTACACTCCTGAGCGATTCGATATGATGCTCACCGAACTGTATGAGAGGAAGCGTGAATACATAGCACATCCGAATGATGCTCATATGGGGACGAATGAGGACTACGAAGGTGACCAAGAAAGTATTTTAGAAGAAGAGGACTATGAAGAAAAAGCGGAGAGAATGTACAGTCCTGAAAGAAATGAGATATGCTACAGTCTTGACAGACCCGAACTGTTAGAGATGGATAAATCTCAATATTCTGACAACTTTGAAAATATTGACGATGAGGAGATGGATGAAGATTAACTTTGGAAATAAAAGTATTTATTATTTTCTTAATTGAAAATAATTGATTCCTATAATTGTTATTTCTATAATAATAATAAATTTAAAGCGAATATCAGGTAAATTCGTATAACTTCAGTGAAATTTTTATTAAAATTTGATTATTTATAGATAAAAAATATTAATGATTGTATATATTTAAGAAGTAATAAATAAAAAATGTTTCAATAAATGTACCGTTTTCTTTTTTGTTTGTCGCCTTTGTATTTTGAAAATGAAATTATTAATATTATCATTCAATTCTAAAATATTATGGGAGAAATTATATTCTACGAATGAAATAATATTTCTGTCAGAAACTAATTGTTGTTGAATGGAAAATATTTTCCTAATTATTTTCGAAAAATTTCAAATCGTGAATTTAAGATATTTTCAGTAAATTTCAAATGATTTTTTAAATTTATTTTTCGTAAATTATAAATGATGAATATTTCAAAATATTTACGAAATTTCAAATGAACTTTTCAAATTATTGTCGGTAAATTTCAATTGAAGTTTTCTAATTATTGTCGGTAAATTTCAATTGAAGTTTTCTAATTATTATCGGTAAATTTCATTTGAATTTTTCTAATTATTTTCGGTAAATTACAAATGAATTTTTCAAAATAATTACAAAATTTCAAATTAATTTTTCAAATTATTGTCAGTAAATTTCAATTGAATTTCACTAATTATTTTTGATAAATTTTTCCAAAAATAAAATCACCTTTAAAATCTTCATTTCTCAAATTACTTGCAAGATAACTTTATACCTGTGTTTAACTCAAAATTTATTTTTATCAAATATTTTTGAATGTTTTTACACAATTTTTCTCCTACAGACTTAACAAATTTTAATATATCGTTAAACTATCGATTTTTGCTGTCTGCTATACTCAAAGCGATTTTTACCGTTGGATTAGTTTTTGAAGAATCCATGTAAAAATATATATCAGGTATGTAAATATGAAATCGGAATTTTCCCATTGATGTTGCCATTTTCTTGATCACTTCATACAAAGATTTTCAACTCACAGCAATACAAGTTCATGCAACAGCTAGTAGTAAGAAATCGAATTTTGTGCCTGGAAACTACGATTTGCAGCATTGATTTTCTGTTACCATTTGAAGAAAAAAAACGGCTGCAGAATCTTGGTAAATCACAGTGTTTTGAATGCTTCAAAAATTTCAGAAGTAATGAATTTTTTAAATTATTTTCTCTAAATTTCAAATGATTTTTTTAAAATTTATTTTCAGTAAATTTAAATGAATTTTTCAAAATATTTACAAAATTTTAAATGAATTTTCTTTCAATATATAATCAGTTTTCTAACGCTCATTAGTACATAATAATAAACATTAAAAAAAATTGAGAGCCATTACTTCGAAAAGATAATAGAAATTTTCAAAACATAAACTATTCAATATATATAATTTACGATATTTACAGGTAAAATTGTACCACAACAGTTTAAATACGACTAAAATCTTATTACATAATATTTAATTCAATACAATATTTTTCCTGGAAATTCTTAGCATTTAATTTCAAATTATTTTTTATATATAGTTGAAGGAATTGTTGCGTCTGAAAAATTGATGAATTTACAGGAAACAAAAATTACTTTATTGCACGTAGTTTCAGTTAGTCTATAAAATATGAAGAATTTAATTTTATTACCTTGCAATAATTCTGCAATATTATGAAAATTATTCCTCAATAACTGGAAAATTCAGAACCTATACATTTTATGACATCTAATTCAGGTAAGAAAAAAAAACTTAATATAATCTAAAATAGATGACATTTATTGTCCCTAATAAGGTTGGGAAAAGGATACCTGCAAATATTGAATATATAAGGTAAACATACTTCAGCAAATATCAGTTACATGCATTCAGCGTTTGAAGAAGCATATACATTGAAGTTTACAAAATGAGTTTTGCAAAAAATATTGGAGAAAATAAGTACAACGAGATGAACGAAGATGACGATGATGTGGTATTTGTAAAGGAATACCGGTTGCCGGAAGTATGCTATTTTATAGAAGATATGGAAATGGAAATGGATGATGATTTGTATATGAAGATGAATGAGGACTTCGAAGACGATAAAGAAATAGTGGAGGGAATGTACAGTCCTGAGGGGAATGTGATACGCTACACTCCTGAGCGATTCGATATGATGCTCACCGAACTGTATGAGAGGAAGCGTGAATACATAGCACATCCGAATGATGCTCATATGGGGACGAATGAGGACTACGAAGGCGACCAAGAAACTGTTTTAGAAGAAGAGGACTATAAAGAAACAGCGGAGAGAATGTACAGTCCTGACAGACTCGAACTGTTAGAGATGGAGAAATCTCAAAATTCTGACAACTTTGACAATATTGACGATGAGGAGATGGATGTAGTATGCTACAGCCCTCAACCTAATATTTTTGAAATTTTCGAATAGATTAATTTTGGAAATAAAAGTATTTATTATTTTCTTAATTGCAATTAATTGATTCCTTTTAATTGTTATTTTTATAATAATATTTTTAAAGTGAATATAAGGTAAATTCATATAACCAATGTAATTTTTAATAAAATTTGATTATTTATAGATAAAAAATATTAATGATTGTATATATTTAAGAAGTAATGAATAAAAAATGTTTCAACAAATATACCGTTTTCTTTCTTGTAATTCTAAAATATTATGGGAGAAACAATATTGCACGAATGAAATAATATTTCAGTCAGAAACAGTTAATTTTTTAAAATATTTTCAATATTTCAAATGAATTTTTATAATTATTTTCAATAAATTTTAAATCATGTTTTTCCAATTATTTTCTTTAAATTATAAATAATTATTTTTTAAATTTATTTTCTGTAAATTTCAAATTAATTTTTCGAAATAGGTACGAAATTTCAAATTAATTTTTCTAATTTCCATAGAATTTTACTAATTAATTTCTATAAATCCCAAATGATGAATTTTTCTAAGTATTTTCGGTAAATTTCAAATTATGAATTCTTTAAATTATTTTCATTAAATTTCAAATGATTTTTAAATTTATATTCAGTAAATTTGAAATGATGATTTTTTCAATATATTTAGAAATTTGAAATGATGCATTCTTTTCAATTATTTTCTTTAAGTTTCATATGAATATTTTATATATTTTCAGTAAAAATTAAATGAATTTCTCAAAATATTAACGAAATTTTAAATAAAATTTTTTTTCAAAATATAATTAGTTGAATTTTCTAACGCTCATAATACAATAATGAACATTAAAAAAAAATTGAGAGCCATAACTTCGAAACGATAATAGATATTTTCAAATCATAAAATATTCAATATATATAATTTACGATAGTTACCGGTACTATTGTACCACAACAGTTAAAACACGACTACAATCTTATTACATAAAATTGAGTTCAAGTTATTGTTTTGTACAATATTTTTCTAGGAAATTATTACCATATTAAAAAATTTAATTTCAAATAATTTTTTGGATAGATTAAGGAATTGTTGCTTTTGAAAAATCTATGAATTTACAGGGAAAGAACTATGTAATAAAAATAACTTTATTGCACGTAGTTTCAGTTAGTTTATAAAATATGAAAAATTTAATTTTATTACCTGGCAATAATTCTGCAATATTATGAAAACTATTCCTCAATAATTGGAAAATTCGGAATCTATACATTTTATGACATATCTAATTCAGGTAATAAAAAACTTAATATAGTCTAAAAAAGATTACATTTATTGTCCCTAATAAGGTTAGGAAAAGGATACCTGCAAAATATTGAATATATAAGGTAAACAACCTTCAGCAAATATTAGTTACTTGCATTCAGCGTTTGAAGAAGCATATACACTGAAGTTTACAAAATGAGTTTTTCAAAAAATATTGGAGAAAATAAGTACAACGAGATGAACGAAGATGATGATGATGATGTGGTATTTGTTAAGGAATACCGGTTGCCGGAAGTATGCTATTTTCTAGAAGATATGGAAATGGAAATAGATGATGATTTGTATATGAAGATGAATGAGGACTTCGAAGGCGATAAAGAAATAGTGGAGGGAATGTACAGTCCTGAGGGGAATGTGATACGCTACACTCCAGAGCGATTCGATATGATGCTCACCGAACTGTATGAGAGGAAGCGTGAATACATAGCACATCCGAATGATGTTCATATGGGGACGAATGAGGACTACGAAGGCGACCAGGAAAGTATTTTTGAAGAAGAGGACTATGAAGAAACAGCGGAGAGAATGTACAGTCCTGAGAGGAATGAGATATGCTACAGTCCTGACATACCCGAACTGTTAGAGATGGATAAATCTCAATATTCTGACAACTTTGAAAATATTGACGATGAGGAGATGGATGAAGTATGCTAAAGCCCTCAACCTAATATTTTTGAAATTTTCGAATAGATTTACTTTAGAAATAAAAGTAGTTTAACCAAATCACCAAATCATGAATAAATATTATTATATGACACAAACGATATTGACCTTCCGTCCTATCTTTAATTATTTTCTTAATTGAAAATAATTGATTCCTTTTAATTGTTATTTCTATAATAATATTTTTAAAGTGAATATCATGTAAATTCATATAACTTCAATGTAATTTTTATTAAAATTTGATTATTTATAGATAAAAAATATTAATTGTATATATTTAAGAAGTAATAAATAAAAAATGTTTCAATAAATATACCGTTTTCTTTTTCGTGTGTCGCCTTTGTATTTTGAAAAAGAAATTATTAATATTATCATTCAAATATAAAATATTATGGGAGAAACAATATTGCACGAATTAAATAATATAATATTTCTTTCTTGTGTGTCGCCTTTGTATTTTGAAAATTAAATTATCAAATTTACAACAATATTGCACGAATGTAATAATATAATATTTCTGTCAGAAATAACAATTTCCGGATGGAAATTATTTTCCTAATTATTTTCGGGAAATTTAAAATGTTGAATTTTTCAAATTATTATTGGTAAATTTCAAATGAATTTGTATAATTATATACGATAAATTTCAAATGAAGAATTTTTCAAATTACTTTCGGTAAATTTCAAATAAATTTTTCAAAATAGTTTCAAATGAATTTTTCAAATTATTGTCGGTAAATTTCAATTGAATTTTACTAATTATTTTTGATAAATTTTCCAAAAATAAAATCACCTTTAAAATCTTCATTTCTAAAATTACTGGCAAGATACCTGTGTGTTTAGCTCAAAATTTATTTTTATCAAATATTTTTACACAATTTTTCTCCTATAACAAGTTTTAATATATCGTTAAACTATCGATTTTCGCTGTCTGCTATACTCAAAGCGATTTTTACCGTTGGATTAGTTTTTGAATAATCCATGTAAAAATATATACCAGGTATGTAAATATTTTACAAAAATGTACAAAAGTGTATCAATGACTGGTTTGCCATAAAAGAACAACATTCTATTTGGTATGACATCTAAAAATTGTCAGGCAGGTGGGTATTTTCAGCAATTTTCATATCAATCAACGTGTATTTTCTATACAAAAATTGCGGTTTCATATTTACATCCTGGTACAGTATATATGAAAATTAACACAAAAACGTGTAATTAATAAAAAAAGTTGTAATAAATCCTGATGCCAACTCACGTTTAAACTGCGTAGCTTTTTCAACCAGTGGATCATGTGTAAAAAAGTGTTTCTTTTTATTAGTTCACTAAGAGTCTTCATCATTACTTGGACTTTCTTCTAGCAGATCAGATTTGTCAACTAGCAATTCATTTATATCAGCAAATAATATATTTTGTTGAAGTTATAGTTTATAGTTTTTTAGTAGTAGGATTATCCGCAGATGCAATTTCATCTTTAATTATAATATTAAATAATTTAAATAAATATAAATAATAATCAAAGATGATTCAATTAAATTTCCGATTCGAACTAGTTTTGGTTTTATATATAACTCCAGCAGACATGAATTTCAAATGAAGCTACAATTTCGTGATCTGACGGCTGAAATAATGAAGTTGTATTCGTGTTATTCAATAAGAAGGCATCCATGTTATCCCCAATTCACTTAGCCTGTGTCGTACTGATACAATTTTGTTAGTCTCAGTAATTATAAATTATACAAATAAGTTCTATCAACACAGGAGATTAGACATATTGAGCGACTTTGAATGTATATTCAGTATGTCTTTTAATGTAGTGCATTCGTTGTTAGCAAACATCTTTAATTGAGGAATTAAATCTCTTATAATAGCGTGATGTCGCGTCTGCGACTGCGGTAATGTTATATAATTTCTTATATACACGTAATAATGATAGGTATTTGGACGTGCTTAGTGACCCAAAGAGAAAGAACTGGTTCTGGTTGTATGTGAGTGTTTTGGCGCGTAGGATGCTTGTGATGAGCGCAACGTGATCTCTGGGATTCCTCTGACCCAATATTGTTACATATCACAGAGCACCGATCTATTATATATATATATTTATTATTGTTGTTACGGGGAGCCTCATCCCGCCGAGAAACACAAGCAAGTCATCACAAGTAACCCAAGTGAAAGTCAAAATTTCGATATTGCATTATGCATAAACACTCTCACTCGTACACTTACAGCTTCTACAAAGCCGCACGAGAGGCCGACGATGATGGAGATAGTATTCGCTACTGCTACTTACTTACTTACCTGTTTCTTTAATTCAATCAGATTTAGATCTGCATCGCCCATTTGTCATAACATTTAATTAGCGCTCTTCTCTGGATCCTCGTTATTGCATACACAATCGTACTATTAATTTCAATTTTCAAAGAATGGAGCGAAACTTCAGGAAAAATAAAGATTGAAGATTCATCTATTACGGAGCGGCGGTGTGTGCGGTGAGGTGACTTTGCGCAACGCCGAAAGCAATTAATTGATTTCGAAGGGAAAATATTGGTCCGATGAGGAAATCGTAATTAAGAAATTTGTTTAACTTAATGAAAACACGTTCGCAGTTTGTATCTAATGTGTGTTCAATAATAGTTGAAATCTTTGCAACATCCTTTATTGGATTATACAATAATTATTCACTTGTATTCACAATGTGATTGTCAGTATTATAAATTAATCAATTGGATTTTTTTTAAGTAACTTTAATAAAGAAATCTATTTGAATTATTCTTAGAATGTTTGTTATATACTACAATTTATAACCATAAGATATTCTATACAAGATATTCTCTGAAGATACAACAATATTGCCATTAAATAAGTAGCCAGCAGTAGCACCTGAAAAATGTAGTATATTGGGTAAAAATATGAAATATTTACATATCACATTAATCTTGAAGAAAGACACCTGCCTAATAGCAAGAATTTATGGACAAGATCTGTCCAAATCAACAAAAGTCAAATTTGTAGGCACGAATCTCATTTGAAGGTATCCCAGGTATGTAAATATGAAACTGGAATTTTTGTATAAACGTTTATTATATGAAAAATTATAAAAATATTTTATTTCAAGTATTGTCCATCGTTAGCCGTTTTCCCACCTGTCTGAGAATTTGCGGATGTCATGCCAAAAAAAACTTCCTTATTTGAGTTCGTTTCCACGCACAAAATTCGACATGTTCAACACTACAAACTACTAGCTGTTATATGAAACTTGTACTGCTGTGAGTTAAAAATCTTTGTTTGATGTCAACAAATAAATGCGGTTTGACGATAACTAGGTACATTGACAGCTAGGGGCAAATTCCGGTTTCATATTTACATACCTGGTATTTGGAAATACTAGATTTAGACGATGGAAGACCGGGTATTAGGAAATTATCATTAGAAAATATATTACTATTTTACAAGGTGAAACTATGCTTAAGCGTTATAAAATATTAGATATAGTTTATTATTAATTTATATTAAATAAAAAATTACCAATTGAAAAAAAAAAACATTAGATTATACAAAAAAAAAACAAAGCTATCGACTTTGCTTTCTCCTATAGGGTTCTAAACATCTTTAGTTCTCTGTGCAATCCTTGGAACTGGTACTGTTAGTAAGATATTTATATTGTTAAATTTTTAATTTGTCTTCTTTAGTTCTTTATAGTGTTCTATAAAACTTTTTTGTAAATTTTATAATTTTCTTCTGTCTTCTCATTTGAGCCGGAATTTTGTTGTATTCTATAATGTCCCAAACCAATAGATTTTTTTCCTTATTGTGTGATGGTCATGAGTGTCACTATTGGATAGCAAATTCAGTTGTGTTTTTATTAATTTGTGCACTATTTTGTGTAAAAATATATTAGTTTTCAAAGTTATTAGTGTCTTTACTTCCGGTCCTATCATTACAATACATTATTTTTTTTATTTTTGTTTGTTGTCTTTGTATTGCGTTTATGTTTCCCCACACTGCAACACCATATCATAATTTTGATGTTAATGTACTATGGTATGGAGATATGTACTAACTCTCCTAACAGATCCAATTATCGATGAGCATTTTTTTAAATTTTTGTATGTGCTTTCCAGTTAATTTACCAAGTACTTTTCATGTTCCATTTTTTTACATGATTAGCATTGCATTTTAGATTCGTTTATTATTAATAGATTTGTTTTGTATGCTTTTTTCGTCTTTTTGTCCTCGAATGGTACATGTGTCATCCGCATACATATATATTGTATAGAAGCTAGGACTACTCCCTGGGGGATCCTACACTTGTTGCAAATCTCGGACCCATCGATGTCCATGAATCTAAGCCATGAGGTAAATTTATAAATATAATTAACACATTTAGTTTCTAGAAAACCCAAGTAAAATACATTATTATTAAATTATTTTGCAAAATTCATCAATAGAAATATTGAAAAGCATATACAATAACATAAACAAATTAATTAATTTTGATTTTATTTAGTGTTATGATTTTTTTTCGCTAATAAGTTATTATTATTGGATTCCACTGTTTTTCGAAATAATTAATTTATTTGGTATTTTTTTAGAATGTTTTTTTTTTGGTGTAATATGACAATTTTTTTTGTAATTCAATATATATTTTCTGGACAAAAAGCCCTTTGGCCCAAAATGTAGCCAATAAATGTGTTTAAATAAAAAATATCTTTTTATTTATATTTAATATTTGATGGCAAAAAGTGGCAAACTTGTTGTGATCCCTTTTAAAAATTGTTGATATCAAGATAAATAATAGAAGACAAATGGAAAAGTATTTGAAAGATAATGTATATTTTAATGTGTATTTTTTTGAAATATTTACATTTACAAAAATATTGTTTTGGTATTTATTAATAGTTGTATTTCCTGCTATAAGTTTTTTTTTGTGTAAGAAGTATTTAACATTCTATTTATCATCTAAAAAAAATATTGTTTTTGTCATATATTATTGAATAAAATATATTTAATTAATTAAAACAATATTATAACTTACATACCTACTTATATTCAAAAAATCAAATCATAAAAAAAACATAATTTATTGTATTATTTTTATTTGTTCATTTTATCCTACAGTTTTAAATTTTTGAAATAACTAATAATAACATGTAATTATTTTATTTAGGCCAAAATACTATGTTAATAAATAATATAATCTTGATGAAAAAGTTATCACTGTAAGTGTTTAGTAAAATATGATCATTGACGTGACCTTCTACGCCTTTTTTATTAATAATATTACATTCATGTTATAAAATTTTATTAAAAGTTCTTAAATTTATAAATAAATAAAAAATTCTAAATAAAGTTTCTACAATTATTCGCTTTAATAAATGTACATTTTGAAATATGGATATGATATTATTGGGTTGTTCGAAAGGTAATTTCGTTTATTTTATGAAAATAAAAGACGATTTTCTTATAGTGAATAAATATTTTATTAAATTATTGGTTATTGTCTATTCTGGTTCAATACTATTTGTCATATTTTTGGCAGTAGCATGATTCCACGATTATAACATTTTTGTTATTTGCTGGTAAAAAACTGATCCAGGTTATATTTGACCACCACACTTAAAGTAAAGGTTTTACTGTCTAAAAATAAACCATGCTAAAATAAAGTGTGAAGGACATTTCACCCAGTTGATTCTCCAAAGTTTGAACGTTGGAAAAGTTGCTACAATGAGAGCTTAACTGAAAAATATGAACAATCTAGATATAAGAAAAACAAATCTTCATTTTGCTGAAAATTATAGCAGTATAGGATATTTGTTTAATTAAGAAAAAATGTATTGCTTCCGTGGAGGTAAGTATTAGAATTACATTTTTTATTGATAAATTTAATATTATCGATAAAAAAAATTTGGTGTAATTTTTGGCAGTGAATTTTTTTCATAAAGATTTATTGTTATAATATTTTCGACTAAATAAGATAATTTCATGCTCTTTAAAAATTAGCAATAATACAATAAATTATATTTTATTGTGATTTGATTTTTGAGTATAATTAGGTATGAAAGTTTTATATTTTATTATTTTTATTGCTTTATTTTTTAAATTAACTTTTAATTATAATTATGACAATTTTAGACAAATTTCCAATCTTTTTATATATAAATGTGCTTGACTACAACCAAAAATGTATTATACACTATTTAAGACGTTATTTCCTTAATACAACTAGCAGGTTCTTAGCATAGTTTCATCTTCGCAATTACGGCTGTCGATTAAGATCGATGTTCCTGCTGTTCTTTTTTTGTTGTTGCTGTTCGTCTGATCCTTCCACTTGCAATCTGTATGTAGTCTGATTCACAAATACAATTAGAATTGATCCGAATCGATGATCTTTCACTTTACTCTCCCGGTTGCATCGCAACTTAATTACTCTCTGTGGCAAACCAATATTAGCTAGACGAGAGAAAGAGAATAAAAAATAAATAAAAAATGCATAAAAAAAGGAGTTAACAGCAAGGAAAAAAAGCATCGTACATAAAAGCACGGCCGGGTTTTAATGGAGTTGCTTCGCAAATGTCATGGGGCCATTGGAAGCAGAGCATTAATCAATACCACCTATTTCTTTTCTTTCCATCATTGCTACGTTCTTTCGTGGTCGTCTATTTGTTGCTTTGTTGTTGCGGTTGCTTCTTTTTTTTTTCGGGCAATTCTTCATATTGTTTCAATTGACGTTGGCGAGTCGAGGTCGGGTGTCGCAATTGGTTCAACAAAAGCCATTACGAGCATTCCAATTTGTTTTCTTCCACTTGGAGGAAATCCCCTCGGCCAGAGTTCAAACGGCGCCTTCCAACCATGCAGATACAGTTTATTATGTTGCAAATGCTGAGCGGTTCTCGGAAAGATCACCCATTCCTCTATTTTCCCCACCAACAAACCGTTCTTCGTCGACGACAATTAAACTTGTTAATTAAATCCCTTTTGCGGGTAGCGTTTTATGGTCGAATAAATTTCATCCTGGATGAGGTGTGCCAGGGGTTTTTCATTTTTGCATTAAGCACTACAATAATTACTGTTCTCAACTGACTGTTTACAGTTTTCGTTTAAATTCAATTTTCAACGGCTCGTCCTTTTAGAGACAATAGTAAATCATCATGTTGTTTCGTATTAAACATAATTGGGTATCGACCTACATTTCTATTACCTAATATTCGTGCTTGTAAAATAATTTCGAAATATTATTCATTATTCAAGTGTTATTATTTCTTCATTGATTCAGTTTATTTCGAGTAAATGTATTTTATTGTTCATTCACACTATATGCCTATCAGGTGCGTTACGCAATGTAATCTGTTAAGTAATTCAATTTCAATTATTAATCATTAGTTATCTCTGAAACTAAATTGCAGAAGTGCAAATGAAGTCCAGAAATGGATGTGAATTGATTATTACCAACTAACACCAACTGGCAAATAAGATACAAATAACTGCGTTGTATTACCAATTTTCGTTCTTGTCCAGCAACTATCATAAAAAAACATATGTTTTTATGATCACGCAGAAGTACAATTTGTATTTATTCATGTCACTAGTATTTTTATCCATTTTATCCTTTATACTGAAATTACAGCATTTAATTAATTTCATACTATAGTATCAACTAAAAGAAATATATGTTACTATTTTTGGTTGGTTTCTAATTAAATTTTGCTATTAAATGTGAGTCACATGATCAGCAATGGTATCAAATATACTTACACGTATATTTCACACCATGTTAAAAATGCATTTGATATTTAACTAATAGTTTTGCTCTATTATAAGTTAATTATTTTTTTACTATATAAAGTGGACTGTTTTAATAAGGAAATATTTTTTTTATTTTCAATTATGCACATTTCTACTTCCAGCTATATTTTAAAAAATAACATGAAAATTCGTTATTAAAATTAACTTTTAATAACGTAATAAGTTTATTTGTATTATTAAATATATTATATACTAAATTTAATGTTGCTTAAAATATTGCGAATATAACATATTTAATGAATATTTTATATATATCTTTTATTCATCATCACTTTTCATTTGTTGATTATTTACAAATTAGTAATAGTTTTCGTTTTAACGTTATTATATTTGATTGTCTGGAAAATTCCAAACGTTTTTAGAAAAAAGTTTGGTTCGAATTAGATGAATTGTGTCAGTTTATTATTGTCTTGAATATGGAAGAAAAGTGCATTTTAGACTTAGATTCTTTTTTGTTAGTAAAAAAAATATGAATATATCAAAATTAAAAATGTTTATGTTGGTATAGAAAAGTTTTAATTTTTAAATAATAATAATTATTATATTTTATTGCTCGAAATTCAAAAGATTGGCAATTAATAATTAGTAAGACTCAAAACATTTACGGCAACATTTTTATAATTGATGGATATTTCGGACTTAATTTGTTTGGAATGGGAAATGGGTTCAGTTTCAATTCCAAAAGGATTCTTAGGTAATTTACATGTGGCGATGGGAATATGACATGATTTCCTAAGATAACATGGGAAGACGAGGGGATGATACAAGCTATTTTAGATCGTAGGATCACATATAGATGGCATCTCTATAGATAAATCCATATGATTTTTAGGAAGTACCAACGTTCAGACGACGCCTGTTCATGGCAATCTGCCGTTTAGTTCATAAGTTACAGTGGTTTTAGTGACGCTACTTTTGTAATTTTCAGAACAGTGGAAAAATGTTGACAGGTGTCGGACTCTGTGATGCGAAGCAAAGAAACTGGAAAAGTTTACCAGAGTCTAAAGCCTTGGATATGAAGAGTGTTCGATTGTCTGCAATTGAGATGTGAAGTCAAGACAATTACAAATAATTTCAATATAATTGTATATATTTATTTATTCAAAATTCAATTGCAATCTAATAAATCAATTAGAGCAATATGTCTGGATTCGAACAGTCCGTATTCACTATACTAAATTTTAATAAAGCATAATAAAAGTAAAATATAATAAAATATGTTTTGTGGTTTTAAAGTTAAATGATATGATGCATATTTCCTCCATTAGATATTGGTAAAACCAATTACCCGAACAAATATACAATTAATATAATAATTCAATAAAAAGGACTACAAGGGAAGAAAGACCTTTGGTGAATAAACCTTTAGAACAGTTATACTTTCTTAGTGTTTATGAATATGTTTTTAGTTATTATTTGATTGAGTGTCTTTTGAAACAAATATAATAATAATTATTAAGGTCTACGTAAATTAATAAATAATTATAATAATTATAATTATATTTATTGAAATAGATATACAGCCACATAATAACTAAAAACATAATCAATAAAAGAAATACAAAAATAATGATATAACAAAGGGCTATTGACAAAAGGTTTTCTGCCCAATTATATTTATTGTAACAGTCAGATAAACATATAAAAATTAAAAATAAATCATGTAACGATAAAAGATTCATAGCAGAATGAGTGCGGGTTTAAACTCAGCCAAACCAGGCCCTAATATCATAATTAGGGATATCAGGAATGGTACACAGAGAAAAGAATAGTGGAAACGCTGCTCGTCAATATACGAATGACTATTAACATGAGAGTCAACCAACAAATTTAAATAATTTGTAAAAAATTAATTAATTAATAAAAATTCCATTGGGAAAGTTTATAAACTTAAATAAAAATGTTAACCGCCATCAGATTTTATTCATGTTCAATAACTATTATTCTTTACGTCCGGGACACATAAATTTGTTTAATTTTGTATATATGATAAATAAATGTATGGAACTATGTACATATCCCATATATCTATTTAAAATAATATGTATAAATTTTAGCACAGTAATTCTAAACCACTGTGCCGCCAAATTCTTAAAGTGTGCCGCCTAAAATTTGTATATAGTAAAAATTATAATGCTTTTTTTATTATGAATCAAGTTTAGATATATAGGATATATTAGATACGAATTGTGTTTTGCATCGAGAAACACTTGTTACAAAATATTTGCCATCAGAATTGAAAATACTTGAGGAACAATGTGTTAAAATGGTTAATTATATAAAATTAAGACCATTAAAAAGTCGTTTATTTAATAATTTATGCCAAACTAAGTACGAATTCTTGTTACTGCATACGAAAGTAAGGTTGTTGTCCACAGGAAAAGTTTTTTTGTGAGTGCTGGAATTTAAAGACAAAATGAAAATGTTTTTTGAACAAAATAAAAATTATGTTTTTGTTCATTTGTTGGAAGATAAAATATAGTGTGCTAAACTAGCTTACTAATATCAGACATTTTTGTTATTTTTAAGAACATAAATTCAAGTATGCAAGGGCCTAAAGAAAATTTATTAAACTCAACAGAAAAACTGGTGGGATTCCAAAAACAAATAACTTTATGGAAGAATAAAGCTAAGGAAGGCAATTTGGCAAAGTTTGAATCAGTCTCAAAAGATTTTAATAAAACAATTTATAAAATTGTTATTGACCATTTGACAACATTAGAGGAGATAATTATTCATTATTTCACAAATTTAGTTATAAAAAAAATTGATTGGGTTCGTAATCCATTTGTGATAAGGAATACTTCTGTATTTGAATTAACTTTGAATGAAGAGGAAAAACTAATTTTGCTTTCTAATAATCGAGATTTAATTTTAAAATATCAATTAATACATTTTGGATTAATATTAGATGCGATTATCATAGGATATCAAAAAAGCGATACAAATATTATTACAATTTTCTTAATTTTATTTGTATGAATTTGAATTTTCAGTATTAACCAACATAAAATTAAGAAAGTAGAATTATCATTTTTACGGCCAAATATAAATAAAATTATAAAAAAAGCTCAAATTTCTCATTAAACATATTCTTATTAATAACTTGTAATTAATCCTTTAATAAACGTACTGTTGTTTTTGTAGTACATATTATTTTACATTCAAAATTATTATCATAAACTATTTTATACAGTGTATATACATGTAAGTAAACAACTTTTAAACTTATATTTTTCTTTGTGTGCCGTCAAATTTTGAACTCATTAAAAGTGTGCCGCAACAAAAAAAGGTTGAGAATCACTGTTTTAGCATATAAAATATAATGTATATAAGATTCACAAATATTGGAGAAAGGTATTTTCTTCTGAATATTAATCTCTTGCAATAATATCCCATTGAAATTAGATCCGTTTTAGCATGCATTCATTTTTATGATTATGACTATTTCGCAGATTTTACAATATTGAATTTGCAAAATCTCCGGGATTGCGACAGGGCCAACAATAAACTATAATTTATCCGCGGGACGACGGATCCAGGTTGAAATGCAGATTACGATATTTACAACGGCTCCGTTCCGATTATATTCCAATTCGTGCCTTTCTGCTCCTCGCGCGCGTTTGCTCCGCTACAATTAAAAAGAAAAAGCAAACGAACCACGAGAATTGAACGAGAAGTTCAGGAGAGAGATGCAAAAATAAAATCAGTGCACAGACCGAAAATTGCGCAAATCGCGATGGACCCAAATCTGATTTAGATTTATTGCAGACGCAAATTCCATTATCCACCAAAGTGTTTACATAATCTTTGGAAAGTTGTTGGTAAATTGCGAGAGAAGATATTATTGTATATGTTTCCATTGATGGGACGCAATTAGCTGATCCCGGGAATTTGCATTTCGTCGGAGAATTTCGAGATTTCCGATGGGACGGGACGTAAGAATAAGATAATAAACGACGCACGGATACGCGAATTTATATAGAAAAATTAAACATTAACGTCGTTCGAATAAATAAATGCTCGGGTTACGCAATCGGTTTCTGCAAACGTAATGCTTCTTCTTCGTTCCTCGGGGCCGGGACTATGGACTTCCTGATCTTGAATCGTCGATTTCATATAACTGCGGGTTCAAATCCGTAAGTTCATCAATGTAATGGATTTAATTGTATTCGGGCGAGTAAATGCAAATCTCACATAATCGAATAACATTAAGCTTCTCTTATTTTAACGGCAATTAAATATTTGCGTAATCATTTTCAAGCACTTTACTGTTAATTTTTTAAAATTAAAACTATATATAAGATAAATAATAATCATTGCAAAATTGGAGACTTAAATATTAAATTATTTATATAACAATTTTCTGATAACCGTCATAGTAGAACTAAAAATTCTTAGTCAATAAATAATTAGTAATATCATTTGATAAGGCTATTTGTGAATATATATTGAATTATGGAAATACTATAAATTATAATGTCACCAAAACGGTTGTTAAATAAAATAAATAAAAGAAAGAAATAGAAAAATAAAATTTAACTAATTTCTTAGTTTTCTACACTTAACTTTATTCTTTATATTTTTTTACATAAAAAGATAAAAAAAACGAGATAGAAATATTTTTTACACAAAGCGAACGATAAATTGATTTCGTCTCAAAATATGCGTTCACCTCGAAATAAACGCACTTTGCACAAAAATTTCGGTAATGTATCTTCTGTTTTACCAAACCAATTTTAAAAATTGAGCATTCATATTAATTAGGAACTCCTACTTAATATTTCATATATTTTTAATAAAATCATTTCTTAGGGCGGAAAAACTTAGGTCGATAGCCCTTTGGTTACATTTAGTGTGATCAATAAATATTGTTATTATTATCATTTCTTGTGAAGATACTATTTGTTTTAAAATTTTATTATTTTTAATTATTATTTCTTGAACTAAGCAAGATTTTAAAATTCTTTATACGCCGTAATGCTCGATTTGCTCATAGAAGTATCCATTTAAAGTTTCATCGAAATCGCTTCTCGCATTCAAAAGATAGAATAAATTTCTGAACAAAGCGAACGATAAATAATTTTCGAACGTTTCAGCTCTAAATAAACGCAATTTGCACACATATTTATGCGCTGTAACTACTGTTCTACTGATTCGATTTTAAAAAACGAACATTCATATTAATTTTGAGCGTCTAGTAAGTTATATGCTGAACTGATATTATTTCTAAAATCATCCCCTGTGAAGAAAATAATAAATTTTTAATCAAGATTTTTTTGTTATTTTTATTAATTATTTCTTGAACCAAGCGAGATATAAAAATTCTTTCTTCGCCATAATGCTTGGATTTCTCCTAGAAGTATCCAGTTAAAGTTTCATCGAAATCGCTCCTCGCATTCAAAAGATAAAATTAATTTTTGAGCAATAAATTCAAAGTCTCCGGATATGAACGTTTCAGCCAAAAATAAACGCATTTTGCACGCAAATTTCTGCGCTGTAACTACAGTTCTACTGATCCGATTTAAAAAGCGAACATTCATATTAACGTTTAGCGTCTATAAAGCTACATGGTAAACTGAAATAATTTTTTGGAACATCCCCCGTGAAGAAAATAATTGATTTTTAATCAAAATTTTTTAGTTATTTTTATTAATTATTTCTTGAACCAAGCTAGATTTTAAATTTTTTTATATGCCATAATGCTCGGATTGCTCATGGAAGTATCCATTTAAAATTAAAGTTTCATCGAAATTGCTTCACGCATTCAAAAGATAAAATTAATTCCTGAACGATAAATTAAATAAGTCTCTAAACGAACGTTTCAGCTCTAAATAAACGCAATTTGTACACATATTTCTGTGCTGTAACTACAGTTCTACTGATTCTATTTAAATAAACGAAAATTCATATTAATTCTGAGCACCTATTAAGTTACATGCTGAACTCAGATTATTTTTAAAATCATCCCCTGCGAAGAAAATATTTGATTTTTAATCAAGAAATTTTATTATTTTTAATTATTATTTCTTGAAGAAAGCGAGATTTTAAAAATCTCTATACGTCGTAATGCTCGAATTGCTCATAAAAATATCCATTTAAAGTTTCATCAAAATAACTTCACGCATTCAAAAGATATAATTAAGTTCTGAACAAAGAGAACGAAAAATTAATTACTTCTCTAAACGAACGTTTCAGATCTAAATAAACGCAATTTGCATACATATTTTGATGCTGTAACTACTAATCCCATTTAAAAAAAAAAATTATTTCGAGTTTTTGCTGCACTTAGATTATTAATAAAATCATCCCGTGAAAAAATTTTTTTAGGAATAGATACAATAACAAAAAGAAAATTAACAACACAAGGCAAAATATAAATAACAAATCAAATATTTAGAAAATACAGAAAAGAAGACAAATTACGAAAGAACTCGAACAAGAATTAAGAGAGGTTTAACGACAAAAATAAGAAACACCACATCGTATTGCAACAACAAACTAAACAACAACAAATAAATTAACAATAGACTACATTATTTCAACAACAAAATACAAAAATTCAGTTGAGATAACAAGCACATGAAAATGAACAACCAAATCAAAAAACTTCTAAAGGTTCCAAATCAAAGAAATGTTATAAAAAATAGCAACAATCTCTTCTATATAATGATATCCTTTATATAGTAAAAATAAATGAAAGAATACCTGAATGGTGATAGGAATGAATAGGAAATTAATACAGATTTAATGATTAAAACTAACATAAATACAATTAAAGAATTACAGACAACAAACAAAATTATAATATACTACTCAACTGATATACCGAACACTTGGAAGACGAATTTTATTCTGTTAGTCAACAACTTAATAACTCCAAATATAAACTACAATATTTCACTAAAAAAAACAATGAACTATTTTTTAAAGTGCACATTAGATTCTCATCTTGCAGACTTCATGCGTTTTAATACGTTTTAAAAACATTAGAAACGATCTCATATAATAAAAGATACTTTTATTGCAAATCTAAAGATACAAATATATATATATATAATTATTTCATCGAAAGACTACGATCGTAGACCAAAACTAGGGCTTATAAGAAATAAATTAACTTTGAAAATTATAAATATCGAATAAATATCGAATTTAAAAAAAATAGATTTTTTTACAAATAATTTTAATTTAATAAGAAAGCGAATATTGTTCGTAATATCCGCATTGATAGAATATTACGAACAATATTCGCTTTCTTCAAATTGTACGTGTTTCAACCTATAAACGACCGACAAATTGCTGCTGCTGTCATGCCTATAAATGCTATGTAAGTCGTGATCGAACTGATTTTTTTTTTTAAATAATATATGTTTAATATTAAATACACAAAAAATGTTCTTCCGTGATATAAATTATATATTAGAAGACATCATAATTATTTCAATTTCATTTAAATAAATAAACATAAATTCGTAAAAAATCAATAAGTTGTATCATTTTTTTATAATTAAAATTAGATAATCTAAATAATGTTTTTTTTAGCTATATTTAATGGTAGGACTTGGTTGATCGAACTATAAACAATACTTATTACATTTATCAATTATTCATTGAAATTTCTCTAAAATAATTAATATTTGATGTCATTATCAATAGCAATATTGCTAATTTTAATTATATAATATTAATAGTTTAATAGGTCAAAAGAACAAAAATACAAATTTCAATATAACATAATAAACCCGAAAAAAATCATTATTTAACATTATGTAACAAGTAATTCCGTAATATATAGTCATTTTTAAGTCTAGACTTATGGGAAACTAATAAAAATATAACATCCTATAGGCTAATGTGAATTGTATCCTGTTAGAAAACATAATACTATTATAATAAGTAACTCTCTCCAAAAATTAATAGAGGACTAATCTATTTCCGATTTGTACTAAAATTTAGATCAATTAATTTAGACATATATATGCATAAATTCGTTGGTATGGGAAATAGTTATGCTGCAAATAATTTTAATGTTGCAACAGGTGAGATCCATTAAAGAATCTTATAAAACAGTATAGCTCGTGTAGTACGGATTCAAAATATATAGATGGTTTGAAAATTTCATAACAAAATAAACTTTAGTTGAACAAAATAAAAATAAATTCTAAAAAAATGGCACACAATTTTATTTTATACTTAAATAATCGGATATTTTTTTTCATTGATCGATTTTAAAATCGTCCATTAGTCCGGATTGAAACTTTACTAAAATTATTCTGTGTTTTCTATGTAAAGAATAATAATTCAATTAACTGTATTATATATGTTTTTATATTATATCTTAATAATTGTTCTTGGTATTATATTATGTTTAATTTGAAGAGTTTTATTTTATGCAGATTTAAAATTCTTTTTTTGTCCGGTATCAAACAGTCCGGATATTGTAATCTAGATCTACCACGCTGATTTAAAATAATTAAGACGTGTGTGCAATTTATTTAAATCTTTTTATTATATTATATTTAACTTTTATTAACACGGATTTCTTAACAATATTAAACGAACTTTTATAAAAATATTATTAACTTTGATGTATTATTTATATATTATGTATTGATTTTTGTCATATTTCAATTTCAAAATTCCATACTAGCAAAATCTTCCAGTACTTTTATATAAAAATCTTCTCAATGGATGATTCGCAATCCTCAAAATGAAGTGTTTAATAATTCTATGAGAAATAAATTGCTAATGGAGATTTGGTTTATTGAATATTGTTCAGTTAAATTACAAGAACAGTTTTGTAAGCTTTTAATCTAATTGATCCAACATGATACTATAATAATCTTAGATAATTCCATTACCTTTCTCAAGATAATCTATTAAGAAAAATAAAATGTGGATTATTATCTATAAAGGTCTTAATTTGGTAAACACCAACCAACAAAAGTATAATTAATAATTCAAGATCTTCACAGGATATATCATCATCCCGAAATCTTGCAAACCTTTCAGCATCTTCTCCATATGTTTTTTATCATTCATTTTATTTACAATCAATTTTATAGAAAACATTCTGTAAATGATTTAATTTTCTCCATATAAAGAATATATTTTTTTATTTCGTAAAAATAATGCTGATTTTATATTTATTATATTATAATAATGCTGATTTTATATTTATTATATTATATACATATTGATAATGTAAGAAACGGAAGTCTAAAATGTATAGGATAATATTATCTGTTGGAAAAACATATGTAGTAAAATATTGAGTTAAAATTATTACAAACACTGAATGCATTAATTTTAAACTAAAGAATACAAAATAAGTAATACATAAAATTATCAAAATAATGTTTTTGTCAGAGTTAAATGATTAAACCTTTCACCGAAATAAGGTTTAATAAAATAAATAATAAATAAATGAAAATAATGTATGTTTTATTTATTTCAATTATTACCATTTTGGACAACAGTTTCTTTTAATAGACAAAATTGCAAATATACGAAATCATTTTTTTTATTAAAATAAAAACATAACATTTGATCTCTAAAAGATGAATTTATGAAAATATTGAAAATACTGTTTAAAACAGGATTAATTAAAACTGTATAACTTTAAAACTGCTCAAAATTGTCTTGTCTGAGAAAAACTGATCATTTAAAAAATAATTTTGTGTACTAAATTTTTTCAATTAATTTTTATTTTATCAATTAAAATTTAGTTTGTCTCGAAAATTTCAAATAAAGATTCTGAATTGATAGAATCACACTATGTAAAGTATTGCAGTCATATTTATATAAGTGAAAACGTTTTTATTTATATATAAAAGTCTCAACACCATAATCAGGGCCGGATTTGAACCGATTGAACCGATTTGGCCAAATCGGGCTCCGCGCTTGAAGGGGACACAAGACAGCATACCAAAATTTATATATTTAAAAATAGGTTGGAACGTCGGTTTCAATGTATTAAGGCAGTAAGATAACAAATAGTTGAATTTCACGATGCACTTTTCAAAATCTCAGAAATTTCCGAAGATCCACAAATCAAAAGTGAAGCAGAATTACTTGGAAATTTAATGAAGGTTGTAAGTGTAATATAAAAATGTAAGTGTAAATAATTTTATAAGCAAGGAACTTCAAAGTAATTCCGTAGGCATATATCAACAGCACATTCTTCATTTGAAAAACTTTTAAGTTTAAATACAGAATCAGACAGATTTGAACAAATTTTAGTTTGAGCGAAATCACTCGCAGAAGACTTATAAATATCTACGGAATTTCTAAAAGGAAAAGAAAGAAATATTTCAATTATGAAGGCAATGATGAACCTATTATAGATCCTCTAAACGCATTCAAGATATCATATTTTAATTTAGTTTTAGATAAAGCTAAACAATCATTACAAGATCATTTTGAACAATTCAAAAACTGTAATTTTTTATTTATGTTTTTGGAAAGGTTTATAAATATGGAAAAAGAAGAATTAAAAAAAAACATGCAGTAGATTTAGAAATTGCTGTGACAGAGTCTAAGATTAAGCGAATTTAGATGGTAATATGTTAGTTGAAAAAATGGAAGTTCTAAAATCTATTCTTTCATAAAAAAAAATCCAACAACCATTTAAAATGTGTGAATTTTTATGTGACTACGGCATTTTCAAACCTATTTATTGCCCTTCGAATATATTTATCAATTCCAGTGAACTTTACTTCTGGAGAGGTCTTTTTCTAGATTAAAACTTATAAAAAACTATCTAAGATCGACAATGTTTCAGGATAGATTAAACAGTTTAGTGATGATATTGATTGAGAGTCAAGAAGTAAACCAGTTGGATTTTGATAGTATTTTAGAAGATTTTTCAGAACAAAAACTTAGAAACATGGAAAACAGCTCTTTATAGATTTATTTATTTTATTTATATATTTTACAAATTTCAGTTATATACATTGTTTTTTTTTTAATGTAGAAATTTGTCTTCATGACTTATGATTTTTATAATTGGATTGTGTTTTAAATAAATATTTAAAACATATAAATTCTAATTTGAGATGCCCCGCAAAATAATCTAATCGGGCCTCGCACTTAGTGGATCCGGCCCTGATTATGATCAATTATTTATCGATGAATTTGATACTATTTGAAGACATATAAAATAAATTTCGATTATTGGTGAGAATATAATTATATAATTTATGCAAAATTAATAATTGTAACAATAGAATATTTTTTTTATGATTTCTTGTATTCTATTAAAAAAGTGGGTATTGTATAATACATTTAATTAATTAATTTACTTAATAATAATTATATTTATTATTAACTATAAAAATTTCTGCCCTTATTTACTTATTATATTAGCGTTCAATAGTATGTATGTACTAATTTATAATATGTCATTTATATAATTTATTATTTGAAATATACAGACAATAAATAATGTTATTTCAAATATATTTAGAATTTATTATTTATACATATATTAATTTATTCAAGAGGAGAAATAATGATTAATTCCAGTTGAACTGTAAGGAGATTCTTGCGCACAGAAAAAGAAAAACCGCATCTCGAAAACCAGTAATTTAGCAAAGTCAAATGGACTGAAACTTTCCAAAATAACGGATTACTTAATTTCGCTTGGAAGTAATTTATCGCGGAAACGACGACCGACCGAACGCCGGTCGTTGCGTAAAATTCCCGATGCATTCGATGTCATTATTAATAAACACTTATGATGATGAGTGAAATGCGCTGGAATTCACAATATTACTATTATTAATAAGCCGAGCTGCCGGATTTATCGATTTCCAATCAATAATAACAAACCGCGTCGTGTGTCGACATTCGCAGTTGCAATCCGACTATTGATTATTGAAACAGATATAAGATCGCATTGAGATTTATTGCGTAAAAAATAAAAAATAGAATAGAGAACGAGAAAAAGAAAGAAGACGTTTCCTTTAATTTTAATTAAATTCACGCGAGATAAGTAGGTTTCTCCTTAAATGGAAGAGGTTCAAATCAAGTTCAAGAAACTGAATTTATTATGGTTTATGCAAGAAGTAGATTTATGGGACAAATGTGTTTCACGTATTTCAACTCTAAAGCAACGTATATTATTACAAAACAGATATGTAATTTCAAGTATATGAAATCTTGCAATGAAAAAAAATTATAGATTATTATATATCAAATATAACAACCACAAAATTAAATAACGTTTTTAATATAAAGAAATATTTAATGGAAAATGTCGAAATGTTAAGAATCTAATGTTTTGATAGTTTAATACGTCAACAAATGTTATCAAAATTAATGCTACGAAAGCGAATAGCGAAAGTAATAGACAATTAAAAATGAATTCAAAAAGTTTGCTTTTATTTTTGGGCTGTAAATTAAATAAATGTTAAAGTATTATTTTTTAAAGCTATAAACATTAAAATATTCTAACAATATGTATTAATAATCTATTTTTTAATAAATGTGTGGCAAGTAATTCAATTAAAAATACTGAAATTGTAATCAAAATGTTTTTAAACGAGAAAAACGTTTATCCAGCAATGATGAATCAAATTCTACAGAAATTATGGACTAATTGTAAGTTGACCATTTTTTTTACAAAGAAAAAAAAATAAGAAAAAAGTACAACGTAAATAGTTGAATCATTTTATTAATTCAAACTAATTATGCTTATTTATTTTGTAATTATTTATTTTTCCATTGTATGAATATTTGTTGTCAATGTTACGAGTAACAGTTTGGCGCGGCATCTCTGAATACGAAGATTAACAAATTAGTTTTAAAATGTCGAAAAGAAGGACAGGTAGGAGGACACTTTTCGAGAAAGGACAGAATCTACAAAGTTTTCAAACATCATTATTTTAGCAACCATTTTATTTACAATTTATTTTATGAGAAAACATTCAATAAATTGATGAACGGTTGACAAAATTTTATTGGATATCGTCAGTTGGAAATTTTAGTTTATTTAATTGTCGAATCTCAATGGTAAATCTTGTGATTTATATCTTTTCAATCGCAGAGTTGTGAAGATATTATCAAGAAGATTTACAGTTAATACATTTGATACTATTAATACTACATACAGTTAATACTATTTTGGTATTGGATACTGTTTTTCATAATAAATTCCTCCTCTGTTTCCATTTGAATATTCTAGTGAATTCTCCAGTTCATAATATACCATGGAACATCAATGAACCTTCTTCGGCTTTTCGACTGGAATCTTTGTTAAATAGCAATGTTACATCTGCTGCTGCTTTCCCACAACTGCATTCCATAAGTTAATAGGTTTTAAAATTATCTGAAATATTGTAAATTGTTTTATTTCGAAATTGGCGGGTCTTTTCGTAATAATCAGTATAGTTTTATGAACTTAATTTCGAGTGTTCTCTTTTTGCTATAATGTTGTCTTTCCAGGTTAATCTTGTAACACCTCACTCAATAAATTCGGTACTTCCTAAAATATCATTTTTTTTTTTTTTTTTTTCTTATATTGTTTATTTACAATCTGTCCTCGTGGACATTCAGTAAATTTGTGTGACATTTTTTAATGTGTTGACATTGTATTACTTTTTTTTCAGATAAACTTCCCATTGGAAGTTTTATCTATTTGGTTTGGCTGGGTTTGAACCCGAGCGGCGACTCTAACCTTTCGGCTACGAGTCGCCTAAAATATCATTAAGGTTGGTATTTTCTAAAAATCATTTGTCGGTAGAGGCGCCATCTATATTCCATCCATTGACCTTATTTAGTGAGGTGTTATATAGATATATATCCAGATATTTAACTTCTGTTGAGTGTCACTGGTGGACAGGAGTCTTTTTCTTGGTGAATGTAATATGCATTAAGGGCACTTAAGGGTATAGCTGCGGTATATAGTATATACAGAATGTGTCCTAAATGAATACAAATTTGTCACTGAATCGAACACTTTCCCTTGAAATAATCTTTCTGTTTTTAAACATAAAGCTATTAATTTTAAATGCTGATATAAATGATTAGTGTCAAATTATATTCCTCTTAGCGTTCTCAAATAAGTACAAAGTTATGACAATTTCGAAATGATAGCAAATGAAACAAATTTCTTCACTTATGTACAAATGAAAAAAAATATGAAATATATGTTAGAAAGTAACGTATAAACATATCAAGAGATTAAGAAAATTAAACAAATTGCATCTTGGATAGTGTACACTATGGTAGAGTGGTGGAAATGTCTAGTCATTTTTTGGAAAAAAAAAACATATTCCTCTGTCAGGTGTACCAACTATTTTGCACATATGCATTTATATACTAGTACATTAATCACTTTAGATTTTTTGTCACCAGTAGTTGGTATACCTGTTAAATAAGATATGTCATTCAATCATATTGTGGATGTGTCATGATAATATTCAGTGCAACGGAAAAGCTTTGTTGTTGATGATAAGGTGCGAAAACTTCCTGTCAAATGTAGATACTACTCAATATATAAATATAGAACAATGTGTCATGTAGTGTTGGTAATCGGTTATGTCGATATCCTGGGCCAGTGTATCCCAAACTGTGGTTATTCACATAGGTGGATTGCAAGACTATTTTTGGTGAGTCGCAACAAGATCTTGAATATATTTTTTTCATACTTTTAAGAATTAAAAATTAAAATTCATAAGATGAAAACGAAGTAGAAAATTAGATGTGAGATTTATTCTGAAGCTTGATATTTGACAGACATATTCATGAAACTTAATGAATTTAATTTGAAGTATAGATGGATCTGCAGTGCATGACAAAATTTAAGTACATCATAAAACATATTTTATGAAAATACATTAAAGCCCACAAGTATGACAATTTTGAAATATTTATAAATAAAAGTAATGTGAGTGTATCAGATAGCATAATTATTCACCTCAGAATATTTGAATTTTGATTTGATTACTTTAGCGAAGAAATAAATAAACTGTCGGCAGAAGAACTGGATTACGTATCCCTTTCAGTGCAACATTATTACAGATGGCAAACTTACATGCTTATCTGAAAATACATCATTTTAATTGAATTTTGATAATTGTGGCTAATAAACTTTTCCAATTCTCTCTACTGAAGCTTTAAAGGTATTACTCCCGTTATCATCTTCATACTTTTGTGATGTTGCATTTTTGACAATGATAAAAATTTTAACCAAATCTGTATTTGGGGTGCTGCAATTATCGAACTTCTTGCTCCTGAAATTAATTCGAATTGCTCTGAATTTCACAGCAATAATGGAAAAGAAGCGCACCCTTCAAACACGCCTTATTATTAGATTTTTTTTGATAATTTTTTTTTTAAATTTATAGAAGTTCCTTTTTGGCATTAAAAAAAATGTAAAGGAAGTGAAATAAAAACGTAACTTTATGGTTGAAATATCATTTTCTAGCTAGTCTCTCTCAAAAAAATAATGCGCAATACGTCAGAATGTTTAAAAGTATAGAAACCCCAGTCCTATTAGAAAGAAACCGCACAAAATGTATTTATGAATAAAAAATATTAATTTAGAATTTATTTTTATTTTATTCAATTAAAATATAGTTTATTTTAAAATTTTCAGATTGAACAATTGATTTGTATACATAATGTGTTTGTTTATAACTAATAAATAAATAAATATATCTTGTATTAAGTTTTTTTTTTATTATTTTAGAATTTGTAATTATTTTGATCAACTAAAATTTACTTTATTTTAACATTTTTAAAACCGGACTATATTGAATCCGTAATATTTATTTCTATTATAATCACAACAATTAAATTACTTACTTTACTTGTTTGCTCATAACTAATAAATTTCTAAAGTTTGAAATTATTTAATAACAGTAAAATTAAAATAATTAAAAATAAAATTATCTAACTTGTTTTTAAATAATTATCAAGTATTTAGATTAATTTATATTTTAAGCAAGTTCGTCTTCCATTCATTTAATTGAGTGCCATCTGTTGCGTACAACATTAAACCGGCTTTGATTTCTGCATTGAATGTCAATGCGTTCTATGCATTTGGTTCTCAGCCGATCGATTTTTTACTTCGACGACTTTACTACAGAAAGCATTTCTGTAATCCAAGAAAATTGGTGAAAATATTACAAAGTTATTTAATATCTACCAAAATCTTTATTCTAAAACAAAATTAATATTTTATTTATTTATGACTATGTTGTAACATGTTTTTAATTAATGTTTCTTTACTTCAACTAAAGTTGAATCTTTTTAAAATATTTATTTATACGGAAAATTTGTATCTTTTCATGTGTATTATAAATTTGAATTTACTACTATTTTCTTTTAATAAAATATGTTGATAAAAAAATTATTTACTTGAAAAAAGATAGAAAACAAAAATTTACATTTTGTTAATTATTTTATTAAATTCTTAATTTAATAATTAACTTTATTTTCTATTATATAATATATAGTAATACCTTGAAAAGTGCAGTTTCGATCAGTTCGGTTTGAAATTTAAAAAAAATATCTGTACACACAATTATTTTTTAAGACACACACTTTACATTTTCAAATCTATTTTTGTGCAGTTTTTAAGTACTGGATAATTCCAGTTTTAAAGAGTACGGAACTGAATACTCGCAAAAAGCGATATATTACATTGTGTTGTAATTAGATTGTTTTTGCATATTGAATTATATCGTTTTATTACTTGAACTTTATTTTTTATGAATACTTTCATCTAGACAATTACATCATGCGTATGAGTCAATTACATTTAAAAATACAAAACAAATATCATGTCGAATGGAAATAAATTATCTAAATGAATCTAACATTGATTTTCGTTTTTTTTTTGCACTCTAAAAATCCAATAAAGAAACATTAATCGAGGATCAAAGATTCAGCGATTGGTTAAAAAAATAATTATTCACTGCGACTAATTCAATCCAATTAATTTCATGTACTTTCTAGATTTTACGTCATTTATAAGAATGATGAATGTAGTGTGTGAGCATTGTTTTATATTTTGTTATTTCATGCATCTGCAATTAATTATCAACATCAAAATTTAAATGCGTGTTTTTATACCAATCAAAAGTTAAACTAATATTTTATTGATGAAACGATTTTAGTATTAAACAAATATGTATTATAAATAAAAGGGCGGAACGACTACCGTCAATAACTCCATGTTTGTAAAATGTTAGTAATTTTAACCATTATTACAAAAAGTACAATTTTTGATATTTCGGTAACAATATTAATTTTAATATTATAAATGTTGTTTATTTAAAATGTGTGATAATAACAAAACTTCTAAAAGCGGAGCTGGTAATAGTGATATAATTATTTTGATATATTATATAAATTTCAAAGAAAAAATTAAAAGACGTTTTTATACGGTCAAAAAAATCAGTTAAAAAATAGTTGAAAAATATTAAAAACATAAAAACCTCTGCCAAATATTAAAATATGAACGATATAGGTATGTAATTATGAAACCGGAATTTGCCCATAGTTGTTGACCTAGCTGTTAACCACGTCTTCATTTTCTTGTTGACATCATAAATATTTTCAACTCACAGAAATACAAGTTTCTTACAACAACTGGTATTTTGAAATTGCGTGGAACATGTCGAATTTTGCGACTGGAAACTATGAATTGCGGACACCATTGATTTTCTGTCACCATTTGATAAAAACGGTTGGAGAATCGCATTGAATGCTTGTCAAATCTTATGCTCTTGGTATATCACAGTTCTTTGAGTGATTTAAAAATTCAAAAGTGGAGATTTTAACGTAAGAAACGAAAAACGTGTAAGACAACCGAAAAAGTTTGAAGACAGCGATTTGCAAGCATTGCTGGATGAAAATGACGCTCAAACGCAACAACAACTTACGGATCCATTAAATCTGATACGAGAAGCCTTCTTCATATGTCTGAAAGTCATGGGAAAGAACCAGTAGATGGAAAAATGGATTCTAAATGAACTGAATGAAAGATAACAAGAAAACCAAAAAATCATTTTCGAAATGCTACTCGCCAGGTGCAAAAGAAAGTCATTTCTCCATCGAATTATGGACTGGCGATGAAAAATGAAAAAAAAGCGTAGATTATGGGTAACTACAGGCGAACCATCGACATCGACTGCAGGGCCAAATCGTTATGGACGGAAAACAATGCTCTGTGTTTGATGGGATTAAAAGGATATGATCTACCGATAATGATAAACATTGTGTATATCATCTACAAATTGGTGGATTGGCAATAAACGTGTATATTTCTATACAAATATTTCGATTTCATATTTACATACCTGGTAATATATCATCTGTGTAATATAATTATTTATAAATATAATCTTGTTATTTTGGGAAAAACTTAAATTTTAAGCAATTAAAAATTGTAAAAGTGTAAATTCATTTGTATTCATAAAATCACATTTTTTTGAAGCAATTTTGATATATTTTATTTACCTAAAGAGTTTAAATAATTATCTCCACAAAAAGCTTAAAGTAAGACTACTTATTAGTGATCACTAATAATTTTGGGTGGATTAAAATACAAGTAATAAAATATCTCAATATTAAAGAAAATTACTTACACCACTATCAAAATAATATAAATATATTTTATCTGTATGCAAAAAAAAGTACAAATTATAGACCAGAATATAGAAAACTGATATACCTTATAGTCGTCGATATATGAATTTCGAGGAATAAAGAATTGAAAGAGGTGATATTGGATTCTTTTAATTTTTATTTAAGAGAAAGGGAGAAGTATCAGTCGAGGAGAGGAACTATTTTAGCAATATAGAAGATTATTTCAGGTCGTTGAGGCACAGAGTAGATATTTAGGAAATTTATTGAAATTATCACACGCCTGGCTAGAGAGATGACTTATGTTTTCAATTATTTTTCTGTTTCCTTATCACCAGTTCTACATTTTCACCGTTACAAAATTTAACTTCAAATAAAGGATAATTCCCTCAGTTAATCGGCAATGGGTACGTGAGATGATTTCAAAAGGTAATATTGTGAGATAAAGGGAAGATACGATGATAGGAAAATGGGAGTTTTGTTTAAGGGTAATGTTGAGCAGAGAATATTTTGTAAGTTACGATCAGAGAATGGAAATTAACGTGATGTTAAGTCCATCCATTTTATTGTTAATTACATTGAAAACATTAAACATTGAAATTACTAAATATTTAATTTAGTCCTAATTTTACTATTAGTGCAAATAGGAGGGCAATTTGAAAATTATTGTAAGCGACACAAGATTATGTTAATAGATTATCTTAAAACAGATAAAAAAAAATAACTCGGAATATTATACAAACTTGTTGGATCTAATTGGATGAAAAAAATCATGAATAAGAATTATTAAAACTGTCCTCGTACTTTTTATAAATATGTAATCTCTTTGCTAAATTGTTTCAAACACCGACTATTATCTAGTCTTACCATAAAACCCACTAGGGCCTTACACTAAAGCGAAAAAAAAAAATGATCTGGAAAAGGAATTGAGGAATCTTTATTTTTAGTAAACGATTTTAATTGATATATATTTTTTTATATTTTAGCTGGAAAATATTTAGATTTTTATATTAGTGTTAATAAAATAAAAAAAATCTATTTTAAAGAACCTTTACTCGAAAACTAAAATTGTTACTCTCCTCACGATTTCCCATAAATTTATTTCAAAAGAAATCAATAACTCTTCAAATTATGTACCCTTCTAAATCCAAATATCTATCCATCAATCCTCTATTACAATTCCTAATATCCCTATAATTATGTCCTTTCTTTTCAATTGCTGCTTCTTTTATTATAATTAATTTCATCTTCTTATTTTACTATTCTACATATTTATTCTTATATAATGATATAATTAATTTTCACGGACGAGAAGACTACGGTCGATAGCCATTTAACCAGTTATATTCCTTTTTTTAAATCAATTTCATTTTATTATTATTTATATTTTTGATTTGATTATTTTTGGTGTTTATTATTTTTCTAGTATTTTTAGTAGTATTAATTTTGATGCCTTTTTTGTATTTGTATTCAGGCCAATAAATTATATTTATATTTATAAAAATGTGAAAAACATTATCTCGAAAATCACACATTTAATGAGTTGTGACACCTAAATAGTAAAGTTCTTTTTAAATATAAATCATAAATCATTAAACTGTTTTGTTTTTCAGACAGAAAGTGAAAAGCATTATTTTTCAATTGATTCAAATTATTATTATTATTATTAAAAATAATGTTTTTTTCCTTTTATATTATGATCGAAATTTATATCATTTTTGTCTAGTTTCGATCACAATTGCTGAACTTAAGTAAGAACATTCTTTATTCTTGTTGTTATTGTGCAACATCGTTTTTTGTTATTGCTGAAGTAATTAAGTTACTAAAAACATAATTATTTGTAAGATAAAAAGTATTTTCTTAACAATAAGTTAAGTTATTATAAACGTAGCCGAAAATAATTAATGTGCATTTTAAGCGAATTATTCTTCGTTTCACTTTCTAAAATGAAACGACCAAAACGGACAAGAACAATTGCTCTAATTACGGGATTTCGTATTTTTTTGTGTTTTCGTTTTCATGTTTCTACAGAATTGGGTGAGCAAAAATTATCAGCAGCGAAGATCGACGAGCATATAATGCCGGTGAACGCGTTCGGAGAAATGCGCTCCGATGATACCGGCAGGATTTAAAGAGAAGAACTTCTCGCATATTATATTATAGGATGGTAGGGGAATTGGAGCAGCAAAACAAACGTCGTGAATCGTGCATGGGATTTCTTTCTTTTCTGTTACTCTTCTCATATTTTTCTTTTTTTTATACCTTCTTTCGTTAGCGTTTCGCGAAGATCATATTTGGTCGAATCACGTACTTCATTAAATGCACACCACACGAAACACAAGTACGCTGTACGGAGTCTTTCGCAATTACGGATTTATTAGCCTTTGGGATTCTCTCTTTCTCTTTCCTCCGAGTCATCCAGGAAATGAATGAAAACGAATGCTTCTTCATTCAAATTCCTTTCCATATTTTACGTTTTTGTTCTTATTTTTTTTTTAACTAATCCCGTTTCTTTTAGATTGCTTCGATTCAAGTATCCTTCGATTCAATAAACAAGTAAAATGATTGACCAATCAAATTGCCCTAATTATGTAACATCTCTTGTAGTTTTTATTTCGCTTCTTCTAAAATGACACCTCATGGTTATCTATTTTTTTTATGATCTGCATCTAAGGACGTTGAAGCCATGAATAGATTTCTTACACCTCTTCAATTACTACTCATAAACCACGTCCAAGGCTCGCCTCGAATGCAATGAATTTCACTTCATCTATTTATGTGTTTAAACGAAATTACCTTTTGATTCTTCTTTTGTGTTGCGTGAATATGTATGCTATAGATTCGTGTATGTATGTTTGCGTGTGGGTATAATGAAGGTAAATGGAATGATTGATGGTTTCTTTCTCTGGCTCGTCGAATTCGTGGCAGATCTTGGAGAAGAAGTTGGAGGAAGAAAAAAACCGATCCGGATCATTTTGAAATATGGAAGAGAAAGAGATCCATGTCATAATCATCATTACGTTCCATTATCTAATCGCCGAAGCCGTGCAGCTTCCCATATTCGTTTTATTTTTTGCATCCTCATCATCGTGTTTTACTCAGTAAAATATTGAAGAAAAAAAACTATAACTTATTTTGTAATATTTTTTATTTTATTAATTTTTCTATATACAATTATGTACATAAACACCTAACTCAATAAGTTCGTAGGATATCTAAAAAACAACAACTTTTGGGCAATATTTGACTGTATTTATCAGTCTCTTTTAAGAGTGATACATTCATTCCAACGCTTCTCTAACATTTCGATTCCTTTCGTTCTGCAATGACTTCTTCATTGGAGCCAAATCTTTTTCCCTTGAGTATTATTTTTAGGTCCGCAAATAGGTAGTAGTAGGAAGCAATTTAAGGTAAGATGGGCAAGCAATTCAAAGTGCAATTCGTGACTTGTGACACGGTGCATTGTTTTGACGAAACAGCACATTTTTCTTCTTCATTTGTGGTAATTTTTTCGTCAATTCTTACTTCAAACGCACCATAATCCCATATTATATTCGCAATTGATAGTGTTTCATTTCTCAAGGTAATTAATGAATAATATTCCATGCACATTCCAAATTACGGAGGTCAAAACCTTACCAGCTGACATTTGCGTTTTTGGCTGCTTTAGACGACTTTTACCCTTTGCTGTCCACTCATCTGATGACTGATTTCATTCTGGAGTGTAGTGGTGGATCTAGGTTTCATTCATTGTTACATACCACATGAAAAAATCATTTCCCATCAAAAAGCAATGTTCTATCAAGAAATTTTTAAAATGCAGATTTTTTTACTATTTTGAAAATTACAAAAGTAACATCACTAATACCATTTTAACTTGTGAACTAAAAGTCAGATTCCCATGGTATTGTGACAGGCGTTGCCTGAAGGTTGGTACTTCCTAAAAATTATATGTATTTGTTAATAAAGGTGCCATCTATATGTCATACTATGAACTTATTGCTTGAAGTGTTAGTTTTTCTTCGTGTTGCCGCTTCTCAACATACTTTCCGTAATCCTAAAGGCTGTTAACATATTGCAAGTGAGCTTTGTTTGTTTCTTAATTTTCTTCACTGAATTTTATGTGATTTTTTCTTTTTTTGTTTTCTCTGCCAGTTTATTATATTCTCAAAAATATGTTGCTATTCAAAGTACTTAGTTTGTTCATTTTATGTCTCATGTTGTATCTTCCTCATGTTGCGTGTTTGTGAGTCTTGCTGTTTGTGAGTAACAATATATTAATTTGTATCATTTTATTTTTCATTTTGTGAATTAGTATATTTATTTGGATTTTAATTTATTTCTCTATATTGAGGATGAATCTTTTAGATTCTTACATCCAAAAATATATTTTTTTATTCATTTAATTATTTCTGAATTAATTATTAATATTACAAATGTCATCTATACTAGTGATAGGACCGTGTGTTAGATTTTCTCAATATGTTTGCAGTTTTAAAATGTTATATAAAAACTGTTTCTTTTTGCTATGGGTTTTCAGATGCATAAATCATTCAAAGATTTAAGGGTAATGTCCAGAATATAATTGAAAAAAAAAATACATCCATAGTTTCTTCATAGTCAAATTGTCGTTTTTTTCCTTTTTTTACTTCATTCAAAATTCTCTGAAATCTGCTAATTACTGCTATTTGTACCTGATTATAATTCTACCATTATTTTATTATTTATTGTTAAGTATTGAATTGTAACAAATATAAATACATTTCACTTTAAAACATAAATAAAATAAAATATTTATAATAAATAATGATAATAAAATTATTAATAAAGTAAAATAATCATAAATTCAACAGTTTCTCACATTCAATTTTATAAATTAAATCTTAAAGGTTGTAACAAATCTATAATTAAATATAATTTTGATCAATAAATAAATTTGATCAATAAAAAAATAATTGAGAAAAAAATAAGTAATAAAATAATTTTTGTAAATATTTTCATTTAAAAAAGACAATTACTTTGCATAATTAAATTTCAACAAAGAAAATCTAAAAAAGTCAAATACTAATTATTCTTATAAGCATTTTATCAAAACTATCGATTTTTTTAATAGATAAAATCAAATAATTCGAGGAAACGAATTTTTTGCTTTTTGACTAAAAAAATTCCATATTTTTTTTTGAGTTTTTGTGAGCTGCTTAAAGGATTAGCTACATCTTTTTCTGGTATATTTCTTCAAATTTTGTTAGATTTAATTTGAACCTTCAATAGTCTATTGTAATTTCCTCCTCGCATTCACAAATAAACATTTTCGATTGCCCAAACGTTTTTTTTTATATTCCCCAAATTTCGAATTTCCAGTAATAAATTGAACTGCCTTGATATGGTCGTAAAAATACAGAAATACTTTGCATAGTACGGGTAATCGAATCCGCGTATATTCAAAATTATTTAGAAAAGGACAATGAAGTATAAATTTACTACAAAAAATCCTTAAATAAACTCGCATAGTACGATATTGCATAAATCTAGATTCACTATTATCCGATTTTAAAGTTCATGATTAGTACGGTTTCAAATAGTTCGGAATTTTAGAATCAATATATGCTATTACTATATTTTAAACTACACTATGTAACCATAGTAGAAAATGTAATTCATTGTGATACAAAAAGTTCTCAATTTCGCTATTGCCATATATTTATTTTTTGAATATTTTTAAATTAATACAATTTTATTAATTTCACATTATTTTGTATTTAAAATTTAACAATACAACAATATCTTACATAGTGCGAGTTATAACAGTCCGGATTCACTGCAGTTCGTTTTAAAAACGCTAAATTGAAATTGACAGAAAATAAAAATAAATTTTAAACATTTAGTACATAAAATTGTTGTATGTATAAAAATGATCTATTTTTTTCTTTATGTAGTAAAATCAAATTTTAACAAAATAAGAAGTTACCTGCAATATTTATGAAGACATTTACGAAAGTGCTATAGATGGTTTCAAAAGTGGTGATAGGAAGTTAAAGAGCAAACCAAAATCAGGGAAAACTCTTAAAATCGATCATGACAATCCAAACTCATTAGTGATACCTCGATACAAGACCTCGGTTATCAAAGGTGACATAAAAAGCATTAAAATTAAGAACAGACATAATATAAATTATTTAAAAAAAAAACTTAGAACAACTAAATAAATATACTATTAATTTAAATAATAACAAAATCAAGTTTTTTAACCCAATTTTTATTTGGCTATGATATAGCATTTATATGATGTCAGCGTATATTTATGGATAAAATTAAATAATTTTAATTTAAGATTTAATTCGCACCATTTCTTTACTTAATTTTGGGAGAAACTTAACAAAATGTAATTACGTTAATATGAAAAAACAAATAATATATAATAATTCAAGTCCTTTACGTTCTAATTGTATTTTATAATGTAATTATTACTAATTTATATCAATATTCGATAAGTTTCTAATAATTAAATTATTTAAAATAAATTGAGTTTTGCATAGATTTATTTATAACAATTTACTTAACATAAAGTATACCATATTATGCAACATTTTTTTCGACAAGCTTCGAATGGAAGTAGAGTATCTCGGAGAACGTTGGACGACGAATGAGTATGAGCAGCGATCGCATCTCACTATTTATACGAATCTCGGCTGCTGCATCTTTCGTTTTATGGAATGAAAGTGAAGGATGCTCCACATTCGCATCTTCCACTAACTTACTTACACTTCTTTTATAGTATGTTCCTCCTTCTCGTTCGTCGCTTCTCTTTCATTGCGTAATTGATCTCTTGGATTATTCAGTCGTTCTTGAACTGCCTTTTTCAGCGACCTTCTGCTGTCTCCCGCAACGGACAATCATTAGATCCTCATCCAATGATGACGTTCTTTGAATTTGTAATCATTTGTTGCCATTTGTATTCCACTAACAAATTGAATTACACGAATGAATAAAAAACAACATCTTATTGGAAATTCTTGTCTAATTCATTCAAGACCTTTTGATTTCTTAATAACTTACTATATCTTCAAAATATATTCTATATTATATTTAGAATAAAATGTTTATTACATAATTAATAATACAATGAAAGTAAGATTATATTCTAGAAAATAATTATTAAAATTATAAGAGAAAATATATTTTTTTAAACTTTTCATCTCTAATATGAAAGAAAATAAATATTAAAGGTGTAGAATGAAATAATTAAATTTAAATTATTTCTTGTGGGGGAAATTTAATTCGAAAGTTGAATCATCTTCTGGAACAGATTATGTTCGAGTTTCCAATATATTTCAATGCATAACTTTAAAGGAAAACTATCAGCGCGCTATAAAATCCATTAATTCTCAATCGTGAACTAATTTACTTAATGTTCAATTGTTTGAGACTTGAGTTTACGAAACGTTCGTAATGAATAACAAACAGGGGAAGTTGTTCTAACACTAATTGATAGTTTGACCGCTAATGATCGGTGTAAGAGGCAAATTACCGGCTATAAATAGGAATCATCACTTTCATAATTTGCATTTCATTAAACACGGACAGGTGTTGTGCAGTGAAATATTGAAGATGTATCGCGTCATGGATGTCATCATAAAACACTTCATACAAGTATCATTCTCGATTCATATCAATGTCTGATTTATTATTCTTGCCATTATTTGCATTTTTTAATGTATTTCCTAGAGTTTATAATTAATGTCTATTTATAGAGAATTGTTATTTATAAAGCAATATTTGGTATGTAATAGAAGCAAAACTTCAATTTTTGTCCTTTGCTACCACAAGAAAAAAGGACACTTTTTTGAGAAATTTATAAAAATATTTAAAATTTCTCCTGTATTATAAAATTGCAAAATCACATCTATTTCTATATTTTTTTATTATTTTTGAGTTAATTCCTAATATTATTCAAATTCAAATATTTTTTTGCCTCAGGAATTGCGTAAATATTAATTTTACTTAAGTTTTCAAAATGATCTTTCCGCATTACCGCATGTGAACAATAATCAGTGATTTTTTTACACACAAAATTTTAACAATATTTTCTCTAATTATAGCGATTCTCATTAAAGTTTGTAGCAATATGTAAATAGTACTGACATTCTTATAATAAATAATAATTTTCATATAAATTATATTCGTTTTGTATCAAAATTGTCTCTTTTATTATTAGAATGTCAGAACTATTTTTATACTAAAAACTATATGGGATGTCAAATATATAATATCCCTTTTAGTAAATATATTTTTTAATTTGAGATTATTAATTTTATATAAACTTGTACTTGTCTTATAATTTTATTTACTATTTATTCAAACTGAACAATAAGTAAAAATGATTGCGATTGACATTGAATAAGGTAATCTTTCCCGGTGGATGTTTACCATTGTTGTTAACAAATTACTTAAATCTATATACTAAAAATAATGGTTTATAGCGGTTTTTAAGTATATTAGGGTTTTACTATTATCTATTAAGTGTTAGAGTAAGTAGTGTCCTTTTTTTTCAACTTGAAAAATGCGCATCAAAAGTAAAACAAATTGGTAAAGTTTCTACGTCATTCAAACGAAAATTTTCTGTTATACAGGATATTGTATTTACTTTTATATTATATTTATTTTTATTAATTACCGATAACTTTAAATTATACTTTGATTTTTCAGTGCAAATATTGGGCTGCAGCCCATAAAAACCATATCTATGTCCGCCGCTGAAAATAACCTCAATAGGAATAGATTATTGACTAATTTGTTATATTGAAAATTATACATTACAAATTACAATTTATATTAAGATGTAATTTATTATTAACATCCAGATTATTTGAATAAATTTCCAATTTGTGGGGCATTATATACAACGTCGTTTTTTAAGGCATATTGCACTATTATTTATTGATTTCGATTGGAACAAAGCAGATTTTGATCTTCGAGGTGCTGGCTGTTCCTCAGTTTTGGTTTATTTTGATCTGTCATAAGATCTCTGATATAGTGCTTGTATAGATTATAAAATTTCAGTTATTTTAAAAGAGTTGTAATAATTTAAAAAAATAAAAGTTAAGTATTTGATATTATAAATACTACTTTAAACAACATAACTTGTTGAACTCCATGAAGATCTGAAGTTCAGAGATCTTTTTTATAGTGCTACTATAGATGTTAAAATTTTAGTTCTTTTAAAAGAGTTGTAATAATTTTGAAAAATAAATTTTAAGTAATGATATTTTATAAATGCTACTTTAAAGAACGAAAAAATATTCCAAAGTAAAAATAAAAGTTATTCGAAAAATAAATAACATACTTTATGAATAACGTAGAAGATATTATTTTGAATAATAGTAGAGTTAGTTTTTTTTAAATTAAATTTCAGGAGATCAACGCATCGAATCTGGTGTTGATCAGTCGGTTTTAGATGAAGATTTCAAACCCGAAATCCACCATGAGTTCCTAATATTTTTAGGAAATATCCGTTTCTAAAAAATATGCTAAACAACATATAATAAAAGGGCATTTTCTGATCATTGCAAAACGTATTAAATATCCGTTTCTAAAAAATATGCTAAAGAACATATAATAAAAGGGCATTTTCTGATCATTGACATACACCATACTCATCACCAAGTGTAGTTTCAGATTCAAAGGTAGATTCATGTCAAGGGAGTAATTGTAAACAAAATAAAACTAAGAAAATTTCTTCAAAATTTACATTTAAGAACATAATCATTTATAAGAAATGTTTTAAAAAATATATCTTAGATAAACATCATGTTAAATATAATTACCGTTGTTTATATAATTACCGTTAATTTATCATTTTCATATTCATAATAGAAATAAATAAATGTATTTTATCAATTTAAGAATATTGTTCAATTTATTCTTTATAATCAGTACCTTTTATAAGTATCCTTTTGACACTAGTTTTAGCAAAATTTGGTTACAAAAGAACATTATTTTATTTTTTGGGGGAAATACAGATATTTGTAGTGAATAATAAAATTCGTGGATTCATAAAAAAATATAGAATATTTGAAACGTTTTGAAATATTTGATACATTTTTAATCGAAAATAATTTGAACGTTTCTCAGAAATTTGAAAACTTTTTAATGAAAATTATGTCTATTAATTTTTCTAAGAAGACATATTTTATATTTTTCGAAGAAATGATATGAAAACTGTATTTCAGAATTCTGGCTATCTGTTCAACAAACATTTACAATTCTTTCTTCTTAAACTTTAAAGGTATTATTCCATTATTATTTTTATATATGTTTATTTTTGGTGACGCAACTAAGTAAGTAAGTTTGCAATAAATAATTTTGTATTTAAATACTAAAATAAATTTAAATTTGGGCAACTTTTATTCCAAGACTGCTGTAGTTCCATCACGGTCTTAAAGAATTATATTTACATGATGAAAGTTAAATCATAAACGAATACAAAATTATTGTCAATGTTGAGAAATATGTAAAAAGTGAATGTAAAATCAATATTTTTTTTATATAATAAAAAGTAATAAAAATCGAAATAAACCAACGCTCTTACATGTCGTGAAGATATCCATTCCAATAAGCAATATTACTATAGAAAAAAAATAATAATTTAATAATGTAATCACATAAATTATATTTATTATGCTTCTTGAAATGTAATATTGATCCTCCGTTTCGTAACCCATATATTTATCGTCAAGAACTGCGTTATATGAAAATAACATTAAATAATATCGATGAAGTGTTGTAAGACTGAGACTCCACATGCGAGAACTAACGCGTAGACAATGTCATAAACCTCAGTTTATGTTTTTCACAATCGAAAGGAATACTTAAGCTTACGTTAAGTGAAATATTAGATCCGTGTGAAAAAAATATTATAAATTTAAAATATCATTATAATTATGTATTTAAACAAAACATTTTGCATTTATTGTTAATATAAGTTACCTTGATAATATGAATATAAGTTTACAAATAATACATTAAAGTTACATAACTAATTTACTTATTGAATTATTTCATTATTTTATAAAAAATATATATTTTTACTTATTCCGATAAATAATTATCTCAAATAATACTGCGTTAAATAATAAACCATTAAACTTAAAAAAAATGTAATTATTTACATTTCTGGACTAAAAGTATTATAAATATTAATATTGTCATATTAAAAAAATAATCCAATAAAACGTCCTAACATTTATAGTTATAGTATTTTATTTACATTCTATCACAAAAAAGACATTAAGTAATTTTGTAGGCCGTATAATTATCATGTAGATGAGAAATTCAACAGTATACATTTATATTGGTTTACACATGATTTTTATTATTAAATTGAAATAAATCTCTGTAGTAAATCCAGTGAAATCGCTATTGGATTTTGATGTCCACATATGTTTCATGTTGGATTTATATATTAATAATTTGTTGTCTATCGAAAACACTGATTTTCTTTTAAGCTCAAGTTCAAACTATTTTTTTTTCCTCTTTTTTTCCAAATAAATCGTCCGTTTAAACAAAAAAATAACATTACTCTCCTGCGGTAGTAATTTATTGTTTAAAGTTACTGGTAGACATGTTTTTATGGCTTCAATACCATTCTTTTAGCCAGTGTTCAATCATTGATTTGGTCCTCTTTATACATTTTGTAATGCAACTTATGAATTATATAATTAGCAATGGTTATTTTATTCGGTGTTAGGAGTTCCGATGCGATACCCCAGATACAATTGAAAATACGTTGGAGTTTTCTTCTTGAACTTTATCCGAGTAATACTGTATTTCTTTAAATGCGATAGTGATTATTTTAGCAACCTAGTGAAAGTGTAAAATAAAATTAATTATTTTATAGAAAGAAAGAACTTAATTAATTTGTCCATTTTTCTTTGAGTCATCTTCCAGTTTCATTAGTTATAGACAGTAAATATCTGAATTGATCGTTTGGTTCCTTGAAAACCAATTATAATATAAAACACCTTCATAATCTCACAAAATTGTCTTTATGTTTTTTGTTCACATTAACTTTTAATGGTTCATCATGTTTAGAATTTGTGTTCCTTGAAAACCAATTATAATATAAAACACCTTCATAATCTCACAAAATTGTCTTAATGTTTTTTTGGTCACATCAACTTTTAATGGTTCATCATGCTTAGAATTTGTAAAAAAATCTAAAGCATTTTAAGTGATTTTCTAATTTTCTATGTGAAACCATTCTACAATTTTTCGCTTCTGATACGTGCATTCTATTAAACAATCAACGCCATAATCTTCACATATCTTTTTATGAACCTAAGTAGCATACATTTTACTGAAATAAAAAAGTACAACACGTCGAGTATGTTCATGCACTCCAAATTAAAATTCATCCTAAACTAATAGCTGAAAACATAATTTCGCGAAATTAGCTTTTAAAGTAAGCTAAAAGTAATATCTTTCACATATCAAAAGTAAAAATTTATAAAAACGGAAATTATTTTCTTGTTAAATATGATTTTTTTAAACATATTTAAAATAAATAACTTCATTCAAATTTATTAAATTTGTGGGTATAGGAACTATACCACTATGGTGGGGTTTGTAAATTTTGAAACTAGCTAAATTTTGATTGATACAACCCAAAATTATTTTTTATATACATAAATGATTATTTTTCCCTTTGGAGAGTCATGTATTTTTCTTTGTGTAGTTTATTTTTATATGTATATAGTCCAGGTTTCAAACAGTCAGAGATACGGATCCGAATATTCCTATTATATGAGATATAATAATACTGACTTATTAAATAATATTTTATGTACCTTGCGCATCCACCAAAACTGCATTAGAAGTATAAAAAAATATATAATTTTATCTTACCGAGCAGAAAGATCTACGGTTAATAGCCCTTTATAACTGTTATACGTTTTTATTTTATAATTATTATAATAATTATAATTATATGAATATATTTTAATATTTATTTGTATATGTGTCTCTTACAATAAATATAATTATTATTTTATTAACTTTGAAATAATTTATAAATGTTTATTATCATTTGTGAAAGTCATAATATGGTTTTTGGAAAAAAATAGTTTTAATGATTGATAAATGTAATTTATTTATTTATCAATAAAATCTGTTTTTTTAATATTGTTCAATTTAGTTTTGTGGAGATTTGGAGAATATAAAACATGTTAAATTTTAATAAAAAATATTTATTAATAATACAATATAATTACACGTAATTGGAGAGTAAACAAAAATATATAGAGGAAAGGAAGAGATATAAATGGTAATATAAAAAAAGAAAGTAGAGTTAGTCCATGAATCCAAAGCCTTTGGTCGTCAACGTATCTTTTCTTTCGCCATCTTGTTTTTTTTGTCGATTTTGTTTTAATTGAAAGAAATAAGAAGTATATGTGTGAGGTGATGTGAAGTGAAGAATTCCTACTAACGACTACTTATTAAATAAATTATTAAGAAGAGTATTTACAAAGTGGGACGTTAATTCCATAATTAACAGGATAAGGAGGATTTGTTATTTGAGCTAAAGTTGAGTGGGTTTTGTTTCCTCATTCATTTTCCCTCGCAACAACGAAGATGTGGGGTTCGAGATTTGCGTAAGCGGCCATCACGTACCCTGTAAGCAGCGACAGCTCGTGTCCGGTTTTAGTACTGGTATCCGCCGTTGTCTTTCCCACTTCCGATCGCTTTTCCGGTATCTAAATTACCATTCACATTTACTTTTCGTTTATTGCGTATTTAAATATTGTTACCTTGATAGGTGATCTTAGGTTTGTAACCGTCTTGGTCCGCCTCGTACTCGACAGTCTGTTTCCTGCCATCGGGAAGAAGGACGTTGTACTCTCCTGTCACTTTGTCGCCATCCCTCTGCTCCTTCTGGCCGTAGTCGTTGCCACTTTCATCGTCCTTAACTTCCCATTCGAATTGATATTTCGCATCCTAAAGTAATTTATTGTGTTTAAATGATAATTATTAGACAATTAAATTAATTACCTCATCGTTTCCAGCTCCGGGTGGTCCATAAACTGGTGGTGGTGGTGCTCCACCTCCACCTCCACCGTTCTTTGGTGGACCGTAGTTTCCAGAGGGCGGCAAGTAGCTATTACCTATTAATTAGAATAAGTAAAGTAGGATAAAAATGTGTCATGTCTTAACAACATAAGAAATTAGTTTTAAAGTTACGTTAGTGGGAGGCAAACAGCTCGAACCGGGTATTCTTTCAGAAATCCCAACACCATAACCACCTAGTATCAAGGGTAGTTCCGAATCGAGCTCTTTGCTTGCACTGATATAGTTACCATTACCGTTTCCGTTTCCATTTCCGTTACCATTTCCATTGCCGTTTCCGTTTCTAGAATAACCGTTTCCATTGGATGGTGGACCATAACTTGTGCTTGGAGATCCATTGCCGTTACCATTACCATTTCCGTTTTTCGGGTAACCATTGCCATTTCCGTTTCCATTGCTCGGAGGACCGTAGCTGGAGCTCGGAGCACCATTTCCGTTGCCGTTTCTGCCATTACCATTTCCGTTTCCGTTGGATGGTGGTCCGTATCTTGAGCTGGGAGCGCCGTTTCCGTTTCCATTACCATTCTTAGGATAACCATTGCCGTTTCCGTTTCCATTACCATTCTTAGGATAACCATTGCCGTTTCCATTGCCATTGCTTGGTGGACCATATCTAGAGCTTGGCGGAGCTCCATTTCCATTTCCATTGCCATTACCGTTACTTGGATAACCATTGCCGTTTCCATTTCCATTACCGTTCTTTGGATAACCATTGCCGTTTCCATTTCCATTACCGTTACTTGGATAACCATTGCCGTTTCCATTTCCATTACCGTTCTTTGAATAACCATTGCCGTTTCCATTACCATTGCTTGGTGGACCATAGCTAGAGCTTGGAGGAGCTCCATTTCCGTTACCGTTGCCATTTCCGTTTCTTGAATATCCATTACCATTTCCATTACCTGGAGGACCGTAGCTCGAGCTTGGTGAGCCATTTCCGTTACCATTTCTTTGTCCGTTTCCATTGCCATTGCTTGGTACACCATAGCTAGAACTTGGTGGAGAGCCATTTCCATTTCCGTTGCCATTTCCGTGGCCATTTCCGTTGCCATTTCCATTTCCGTTGCCATTTCCATTTCCATTGCCGTTGCTTGGTACACCATAGCTAGAACTTGGTGGTGCTCCATTGCCATTTCCGTTTCTTGGATAGCCATTTCCGTTTCCGTTGCTCGGAGGACCGTAGCTCGAGCTTGGAGAGCCGTTTCCGTTACCATTTCCGTTTCCATTTGATGGTAAACCGTAGGTCGAGCTGGGCGCACCGTTTCCATTTCCACCATTACCATTGCCGTTCGGTTTTCCGTTGCCGTTTGCGGGTGGTAAGTAAGAATTGGAAGGCCCACCGCCGTTGCTCAGGGGTGGCCCTCCGCTATACCCATTGCCATCACCATTGCCGCCGGGCCCGATGGGTGTGCCCGGTTGGAAACCAGGTGGTCCGTAAGAACCATCTGATTGTCAAAAGTAAAAAGTCAATTGAATTAAAAGCATCTCCCAAACAACAAATTAACAATATACAACAAGAATTGAAATGGTGGAGGCTTGCTCGTTCACCTGAAAAAGCATGCTGTACTTACTCGGTGGAAGGTATTGCGGTGGTGGTTCGCAAAGGACGAAACTCAGACAGACGATGACCAAGAAACACTGAGTCATTGATTCGTTAAAATCTAATTGCTAATTATTAATTTGATTGCTTTACCTTAAACATCTTTGCTAATGTTGTGTTTTCTACTGAAGTGGAAAGAGTTGAATGTTTGTTTGTAGAGCTGATTGGTATGGTTGGAGCGGTTGTGTTTGAATGAAGTGGCTTTGATCCCCTTGCCACTTTTATACCAGCCGCGATCGTGATTCAATATCATGTATTTAGTGCATACGGCTCCAGTTTGTTGTTTTTTTCTTTTCTTCATCGTCGTCGTCGTCTTCTTTTTGTTTGCCTCTCTTCGGTGTCCCCATCTTCTCGCTCCACACAAGAGAGGATCCTCTCTGTCATCTCTGATTTTCAATCGGCGGACTCGAGTATCGCACATCGCGGTCCCAATCCCCAGAGGGCTCGCCGAACCGTCTAAACTCGATTCCTCTTCAGTTTGCGAACGCGATAATTTATCGTCGTCGGCGACCCGAGGTGGTTGGGAATCGGAGATGTGGCGAAAATCTTCAGTTTATGGAAAACGCACGCACCGATAATTTCTCAATATTGACGACAATCACGTAATTGCGCGCATCAGATGCAGACCATTTTCAAACGGAGAGCAAGGTCTCCTCCTCACCCAGCTCATCGTTGCACAAAAAATTCTAATTCCATTTTTAAATATTTCTTCTTCTTCTTCAGAAGTCACGCATATTACGAAACTCCACATCTCGCTATATTAGTTTCATTACCATTGGGACTCATTTATTCTAGATCAATTAATTCCATCCACTTCTTTTTCAAGGAACTTACAATGGAACACTTCTTCTTTTTAATGATGAAAACTATTACAAAACAACGTGTCTTCTCAACATTTGCATTTATTACTAACAAAACAATCTATATTTCTTTAACAAAACGTTTAATTGTACACATTATAATGTAAATACTTTAATAAACGACTAGAATTCCAAATTAAATTGCAGCATATTTCATTATTTAATAAAAATATGAGTTTTCCATTAATTGGGCCAAAACTATATTTGAACCAGAAACCAATTATGATAAAAAATATAAAATATACAACACATAAAATAAAAATACAAATATTAAAAAATAATAAAGAATATTAGTCTTATTATAATTTATTACATAATTTAATTTAAAAAAAACATTTAAAGATTATATATTATTTATCTCAAATATTTAATAACGTTTTGTAATAGTTTAATTAAATTTAGAACCAAAGATTGAGGAATGTTGTAATTTTTTTTATCAGTAAAATTTATATCGGTAAGTCTGCATTTTTGTAAAATTTTAATTATCAATTAATTAATTTTACTAGAAATACAATTCAATAAAAAAATCAGTATTAATATTCTTATCAAATTTAACAATCAAAAACTACTACTTCCATTTTTAGAAGATTCGCATAAAAAAATATACATAATTAAATACAAAATCAAATAATTGCTATATTTATGAAGTAAGGATTATGTGAATAAAATACTAAATTCTATTAGATTATGGAATGTTGCTTTTAATATAATGCGACATTTGTAGTAATAGTTAATAGTTTGTAGTTAAATAAAATTTAAGTGGTAATTAAGTTATGTCGTATTTTTTTATTAAGAAAACATTAAAAAATATATGTAATTTTGCAAGCAAGAATAATAAAAAAGATGAAAAAAGCAATAAACTTGTTAAAACTGCAGTTATAGCAAACAGTACATAAATTCTAAATTGGTGAATCAATTGTATTTAATTAAATGTATTTTACTAGTCAGATAATTATTTTTTTATCACGTATTTTTATTATGCAATTTTGTTATTCCATATGAAATTATTAATTTGCACTTTTATTGTTATTAAGACATTATTCTAAGCTTTCTCTAACGAGAATATTACTTTTCTGTTTCCTCTAAACACCAAATAAAATATAGAATATAGTTGTTTGAGAAATAAATTGTATAAAACCTGTCGTAATTTTTACAATTGAAGGCAACAATAGTATCAAAACTTGTAATAACTTGTAATTTTATACAGTAATATTGTAATATACATTAACTTGTAAGTAATGCTATCTTATCTCATTGAAATAAAATTGTAAATTTAGTATTTTTTCATTATTTCATCCACGTTTTTGGTGCAGTTTTTATTGGTTCTATCATGTATTTTTTTGTTCAGAAATTAATAATCCAAATATGAGTTTTTATAAGTATCGTTTTTAAAATGTTTAAATCCATTTGATTAATCTTCTAACAAATTTTACAACTAATTATAAATTTTTGTAATATACCGAACTGTTTGAAACCGGACTAGTCGAAGACTTTAAAAATCGCATAAAAAAATAGAAGTGAAAGGGAAGGAAAAAAACAACGATTATTTGTCTATAAAAATAATAATTTTGTGTACTATTTTTTAAAAATTTATTTCTATTTTGCTCAATTAAAATTGATTAATTTTGAAATTAATCAAACCGGACTGATCAAAATAGCACAATGAAGGTATTGATTTTTTACATAATATTACAATATCATTAAATATATGTAAATTTATATTATGCGTTATCTACTACAGAAATTATATATAAAAATATTATACTTAGAAAAGTTTGTTGTTAAACTAAAAAATAATATTTGACAATAATTTTCATGTTTTTATGTCGTATTTTGCTGCAATTTTGTATCTTCTTCTCATTATATGTAGTACATTATATGTAGTACAATAAATGATGGCAGTTTGCAAAATTTTGAAAGTGAAACTTTTTTCATCCAATTAATCCAACAGACTTTTATAAAATTCTGAGTTAATTCTCAAAGATAATCTATTAACAAAATTCGGTTTACATCCTAAAAAACTGATACTGTAATTTTGTGTCATTTTAAAAACCTTCCTTGTATTTATTTAGTAAAATATATTGTAAATTTTCTTAGATAGAATTTCAGCTGAATGACTGCAAAAAAATGCAATTTAAAGAAATAAATTTTTGAACATTCTAATTTTGAATATATATTATATATAAGGATAGTTTTGTTTGTAATCCTTACAAAAATGATCTCTTTTAGTTTTTATTCTTTAAATTTTGATGTAAATATGTAAAATATAAAAACATTTATATTTTTCAATTAAACATATTTATTTGCCACTGCTATATAACTATCTTATAAATTATTTTAGATACTTTATTACAGGAGTCACATATAAAGAAGTAAAAACATATTTATATAATCATAATAAATGAAAAATTAACTATTACAACGTGCTGATTACCATAGATCTTTCCACTCAAAGTTTATTAGTTACACAATATTTTATCTGAAATGTAATGTCTACAATGATTTTATTAAAATAATATTTAGTTGGGTAAAAAGACCTTGGTTGATAGCCCTTTGGCACAAATTATGTCCAATAAATTAGTTTAAATAAAATAAAGAAATATATATTTATACATTTTATTTTCTAATTAATTATTTAAGACTAAAAGAGTATTTAGAACCCAAAATTAACTTTCAAACAAGTATTTATTTGCCAAATTTAGTAATTGCGAAAATATTCGTGAAAAATAAGTCAGTTTTTCATAGTTCTTACTTAGTTGAGACATGATTTTTCACGTTAATAATTATTTAAGAATAACAAGAAATATCTATAAAATATATCAGAATTATGTGATTATTTATATATATTATTATTATTTTTAAATTTTATTAAGTGAAACGTGTTAGTTTTGTATAACATCTATTTTTATTTATAATCTACCATAAAAAAGATATTAAATAAATTTAAATCTATTTAATAAAAAAAATATGTTAGTAGATAGTTCACATCAATAAAAAAATTGATTCAAGACGATATTAGCGAATTACATTATTAAAAACTTATAGGTTGATTGTAAACATTTTTTAAAGAATTTGAATAATATTTATTAAAAACTAACTTAATTTATGAACAAAAAATTCAAAATAAATATTTAATAGCTTTTTTATTGTTGCTTCAATGCAATTAATAGATGACATTTTCACTATTATTCTTATATCCAACCGGTTTCTGAATTTATTTTTCGAAACAAACTTTGTTGAAAATCAAAAATTTATTTCAGTCAAATAAGTTGTTTCAAATCAATTTTCAGTCAGAGTTCAATTTTCTTGTATAATTTGTAATCAATAGGTTAAAAACTTGATAATACTTAGATAAAATATGAGTGGAATTTCATATTCAAATAAGTTGTTTCAAATCAATTTTCACTTAGAGTTTAATTTTCTTGTTTAATTTGTAATCAATATGTAAGTTAAGAATTTGATAGTACAAATAAATTTTGAATGGAATTTCATATTAGTATCGTATTTCCTTCTTTCAAAAGTTTAAAACCTTCTGTAATATCCAAAAAAATATTTTTCTTATTAGAAAATTTAAATAAAACTAGACATTTCAAAAACATGAAATTAATTAATATGAATAATATTTCTTACTTAAATTATAGACATAAAATTCAAAATAAATATTTAATAGATTTGTTGTTGTTGCTTCAAGTGAATTAATAAATGCTATTCTAACTATTATGCTTATTTCGAACCGGTTTATGAAATTATTTTGCGTAACAAACATTGTTGAAAATCTAAAATTTCATACAGTCAAATAAGTTGTTTCAAATGGTTTTTCACATAAAGTTTAATTTTCTTGTATAATTTGTAATCAATATATAAGTTAAGAACTTGATTGTACTAGAGTGAGCAAATAAATATTGAGTGGATTTTCATATTCGTATCGTATTTCCTACTCTCAAAAGTTTAAAATCTTCTGGTAATTGCCAAAGAAGTGATTTCCTTTCCAAAAATGTTAAATTAGACTAACATTTCAAAAATATAAAAATAATTAATTTACATAATATTTCTTAAATTTGATAAACGTAAAAACCAAAATAAATATTTAATAGCTTTTTTATTGTTGCTTTAATGGAATTAATAGATACTATTCTCACTATTATACTTATATCCAACCGGTTTCTGAACTTATTTTTCATAACAAACATTGTTGAAAATCAAAAATTTCTTTCAATCAAATAAGTTGTTTTAAATAGTTTTTCAATCAGAGTTCAATTTTCTTGTATAATTTGTAATCAATAGGTTAAAAACTTGATAATACTTAGTTTGAGCAAATAAAATATGAGTGGAATTTCATATTCCTAGCATATTTCCTACTTTCGAAAGTTTAAAACCATCAGGTAATTACTGAAGAAATATTGTCCTTTCCAAAAAGTTTAAATAAGACTGGACTTTTCAAAAAATATGAAATTAATTAATTTCAATAATATTTTTTAAAAACACTATCTTAAATTATAAACTTATGTTTCAATTCAAAATAAATATTTAATAATTGCTTGTTATATTTAATAATTGTTGCTTTATTGAAATTAATTATTAATTATTGTTGAAAATCAAAAATTTCTTTCAATTAAGAATTTAATTTTATTGTTTAATTTGTAATCAATCTATAAGTTAAGAACTTCAGACTACAAATAAATTTTGAGTGGAATTTCATATTAGTAATAGTTTTAAACCTTCTGTAATATCCAAAGAAATGTTTTCCTTACCAGAAAATTTAAATAAAAGTGGACATTTCAAAAATATGAAATTAATTAATATGAATAATATTTATTAAAAACTCTTATTTAATTTAAAACATAAAATTAAAAATAAATATTTAATATTATATTAATTTTTTTGTAACAAACATTGTTAAAAAATCCACTTTCAGTTATAAATTCGCTCGGAGTTTAATTTTCTTGTTTAAATCAAAATTTAGGTTGAGAATTTAAATACATTTTCTTCTTTTGAAAGAAATAAATATCTTCTATAGTGAAAATATATTATTTTGGTTGTAGCTAAAATTGATTTTATCATTATCCTCAAAACTTTATGAAAATAATAGAAACATATAAAACAACATATTTTTTTGAACAGAAATATTTTTTTTTAATAAATGTTTGACTTTATTATAATAAATAGTATGATTTAACTGATTCCTATACATTTACAAATTTATATTTAAAAAAATAACTAGCTAATCTTTACTATTAAAATATTCTATTGGACTATTTTTTTGTTTGGAATTTAACAAATTATTCGTGAAAATAGATTGAATACGTTTCTATAGACAATTTTTATAAAAGTAAAGCAAATGCTCTTTACTCATCTCCGGAAATGAAACTAATTTGCAACCGTGCGATTGCAGTGATATTTGTCATTTCAATTCTTAAGAGCAGCTGTGTTACTACAACCTTCAACGATGACCCAGTATTTCACGAAATTCACTCATCATACACGTAAGCATCCTAACAGTCACTAATTGAAATGTTCCATTCTTCTGCATAATTTGATTTGAGTTGTAGCATTTATTATTATTTATTATTCAATTAATTTAACAATAATTAAATTATATAAACAATATGTTTTATGTAAATAATAATGCAGAACAATTAAATAAAAAATGCGTTGCTACAACAGATGGAAAGAGATTGCCAATTTCCATATGCATGAATCTTTCTATTCCAAGGTTTTTCCTCATAAAGAAATTCTCTAGATTATACGTAATCTAAGCGTGGAAGAGAAGACGAACGCGTCTGCTCGGCTACGAGCATTTCGTGTTGTGTTCCTTAAAGATATTTAGTATGAAGTGTGCAATCGAGATGGTTTATGATACAGATACGAATGGAACATGTCTCATTTATTTATTTCACCTTGTTTGATTCTTTTTTTTTTCGTTACTCTTCTTCGGGTTACAAAAGAGGAAAGAGACTGGATTTCGCGAAGATGAAGAGCTGCCGTCCAAGTTTGGTGCGCGCTCTCCAATTAGTCCCAGGCTCAGCACGTTTGTAATTTTCGTTTAGCGCTGCTTATTCACTCATTCTTCTTTTTCTTCCTTTATTTTTTTTGCTGGCAAAGAGCATCGCTAATTGGAAAAGTCCGTTGATTCTGTATATGCCGTTTTTATCCGCTCTTTGCAAAACGATATTTATTGCCGATTCAATCGAATTAATCCCACTGGCAATGAAATCCCGGTGTGCAATTCTGTCAGGAATTATGAAATGGAACGCTTTCAACGGATTTCTGCGCATCTCGATTCAGATGTAATCGAAGAAAAAGGCTTTTCCTAATTGATTTACTTCGGCAGCAAAAAGTGCTTCAAAGTGTTGTAAATTTACTTGAGCAACGGTAGACAGAAATCTACACAAAAGCTTTAAAATATTTCATTTCACCTTAGAAAGTAACTGCAGCAGTTCCATATAATGAATGCATATAAATCACATGTATGAACTAAATTGCTGTGTCATTCATTTGAAAACTAGTCATTAGTATTATGTAAAAAAAAAAAAAACATAAAAATATATTTATGATATAACATAAATATAATTAATTGATAAAATTGTTATTATCAATTATAAATATTATTCTCAAGTAATTTACGTAGTATTAATTAAGAATTCTTAACTCTATCCAAAAACATTTTTTACTTTAAAAATATTATAATTTATTTTTCAAAAAATCTAATTAAAAACCAATTTTTCTCAAGTTTGACCACTTACTTATTTATATAAAAAAATAATAAATAAATTTCAATAAGATACAGCGAATAAATTGATAACAGTGAAATAAAAAAGACAGACAAAAATTAAGAAAAGGGAGATCCGTTTATGAAACTAAATTCATGATTCCATGTGATAAGGGGAAGACGAAATCCGATAAACTAAATCAAGATAAAATTACAATGATGAGAACCGATGCAAAAAATATCAGTAATGACAAATAATGAAAGAATAACGGAAAAGTAGACAAATAATGAACAAATTAGAGTTAAAGTTCAGAGTGGCTCAACGACAACAATAAGAAACACCACGTCAGCAATAATAGTTTTTGGAATACAGCCAAATACTTGGAAATAAATCGAAATAGAAGAATCTTATTCTGTTTTCATTACCGGAGGAGATTTCGGTTTCTTACGCATCAAACACAGATTCTGTACAATAATCATATTTCATATAATTTCACAATTTTTATTATCAAATATATATATTTTTCTCAAGTAATTTACGTAATAATTAGGAATTCTCTATCCAAAAACATTTTTTAATAAGTAATAATAAATACCTTAAAAATATTATAATTTATTTAAATAAATATATAATATAAAAATTTCAATAAAATACAACGAATAAATTTATAACAGAAAAGCACTAGTGATGACAGTACAATCTTGATTCCATGTGATAAGCGGAAGAAAAAATCCGATAAACTAAATCAAGATAAAATTATACAGAAAATCAAATTACAATGATGAAAACCGTTGCAAAATATATCAATAATAACAAATAATGAAAGAACAACAGGAAAGTAGACAAATTAGAGTAAAAATTCAGAGAGGCTCAACGATAACAATAAGAAACACCACATCAGCAACACTAGATTTTAGAATACAGCCAAACACTTGGAAGTTAATTGAAATAGAAGAATCTTATTCTGTTTTTATTACCGGAGGAGATTTTGGTTTCTATGAACATTAATGCGGTAGTTAGGAGACGCATCAAACACATTCTGGAAAATAATTAAATTTCGAATAACAGGACAAACCATTGATATAAAATAAATATAATTAATTATCACAATTTTTATTATCAATTATAAATATTATTCTCCAGTAATTTACGTATTATTAATTAAGAATTACTTTAAAAATATTATAATTTATTTTTCAAAAATTATAATTGAGTATATTAGAAAACTGGTTTTTCAAGTTTGACCACTTATTTATTTATATCAAAGAATAATAAATAATATAAAAATTTCAATAAAATACAGCGAATAAATTGATAACAGTGAAATAAAAAGGACAGACAAAATTGAAAGAAAGATTTCGCTTGAAACTAAATTCTTAATTCCATATGATAAGGGAAATAAAAAATCCGATAAACTAAATCAAGATAAAATTATAATGATGAAAACCGATATCAGTAATGACAATTTTCAAATAATTAAAGAACAACAGAAAAGTAGACAAATAATGAACAAACTAGAGTAAGAATTCAGAGAGGCTCAACGACAACAATAAGAAACACCACGTCAGTTAATCGAAATAGAAAAATCTTATTATGTTATTATTACCGGTTTCTGTAAACATTAATGCATTAGTAAGAAGACGCATCAAACATAGATTCTGTAAAATAATCGTATTTCGAGCAACAGGACAACCATTTGCATTATAATAGTCATGATGGGTCTGTAGGAATAATACGACAAACTAATACTATAGATTCTACTCCACTGCATGAGATACCAAATAATTAATATTGAAAATACACGATTGAAGAATCGTCCGATGATTTAAACTTTTAAAGGAATTAAGGACAAAATTCATTAAATGGATTACGAATAATATAGTTGACACATATACACATGCGGATATATAATTAACCTAAGAAGAACAAAGCTCACTCTCCTTATCAGCCTTAGAATTCCGTAGGGACTGACCAGAGGAGGATCAAGAAAGAATAATATACTTTATAATATAAAATATAAACACTTTCATAAAAAAAGTATAAACACCAATAAAAAAATAGTAGTTTAAACTGGGGTAAAAATTGTTGCACATTTTCTTAAAAATAACATTAACACATTTAATATCTTTTATGACTTTTTTTAAACAATACATGATTTTTTTAAATTTTTCTTCTCCGAATATTTTCTAAATTTCTAAGCATTAGTTTCCTTATGATTTGTAAAAGCTTCTATCTGAATGCTATATGTGCATGAATGAACACAAAAATGTTTGGTTAGTCATATTTCGTGCATGGTATTATTAGTGAACGTACGACAAACATTAAATATTTATATATCAACATAGACAATCACATTATTTCATGATTTATTGAATTATTATCAAAGATTCATATTTCTGTATTTTATTTGTTAACCTCAAGATTTGTTCACATCCCATTAATGTGACCATCAATATTTGCTGGAATAACATGTTTTTTTTTTATCTCAAACCGACTAATATTATGAATATAATATAATGATAATTTAATTACTTGATGAATTTATATTAATGAGAAGTATGTGTTCTTATGAGAAAATATTTCAATGTTTTGTTTGTTTTAACCATAAACTTTGGCCAAATTGAACTGCAACCAAGTTAAAACTGCTATAAATTTCCAATCGCTGGCAAAACTGTGTCCATATTTCGCCTAATGATAGCTATTTTTATTTTTTAAAAGCGTGCGGAAGCATTTGCGTATTAGTTGTTTGGAAAAAAATTGTCTGTGATGAAATTTAAACGTAATAGTGTGAGCGGAAAACTAGAAGTGGCTATTGTTAGAGCCCTCAAACACCTCAATGTGAATAAATCCATCATATATCAAACCTCAACAACCAGGCAAAGAATATTTAAAAACGAACTCAAAGTAAAGCCTTTCAAATTCCAAAAAGGACAAAATTTCATTGATGTTAAAAAAAAATCTATGCTCGATATTGCGAAAGATATATTGCGTTTGCACGAACGCGGCCTATTACCGAATATTGTCTTCCCATAATTCCCAATTGAGCAATTCAACAATGGTCGTTCTCCGTTGGTGTTTTTGGAAGGTAATGTGAATGTCTAACGCAAAAAAGCTTTGGAAGGTCCTCTGAAGCCCTGAGCATCCATAAATTTCGATGAGAGAGAGTGGACGTTTCAACAAGATTCTGCACCATCACACAATGCACGCACCAACCAACAATGGCTGAGAGACAACGTTCCTCACTACACTTCGTTCGCACAGTGGCCTCCGTGGTCACCAGATGCAAACCCGCTCATTTTGCAGATCAAGATCAGTACTAATCAGATAGCAGAGTGTTGATGTGCTCAAGACAACCCTTATTCGTGAATGTAGGAAGATTTTGCAGGTTTTATTTGTTCAGCGTGCGACTCATTGTCTAACCATACATTACGCTAATAGCAGCCATATCGAAAATTCAAAATGAATTCAAAAAATGTAATTGTTCCAACATTTTAAAATTGAATTTTAAATAAAAAATACAGATGTTATATTTAAGATCGACTGTATCTTATATATTTGCTTTATGAGCGAACATATATTCTATATTATAACATTAATAAATTAATACATTTGTTACAACATTCCTCAATGAGTATCTAGCCAATGATATTTGATGTTTACCAATTGTCTAATAAGTTTATTTAACACTTATAATATGTAGTAATTGTTTCCATAATTTACGACCTTAAACTCTAGTTTAGACTGTTTAAATATTTTGAATAATTATTTAATAACGGCTATAAAAAAAGTTATACATTTTTCCTCTGAGGTCCCCTCAAGTCAAGTCAAGTTAATAGAAAAATATTAAAATGTTACAATAAAGCAAATCAAAATGGGACTTTATTATTTATTTTCATAGGAAGACCTTCAAACAACCACATTTAAAAAATAAATATTTGAAAGAGTCCAGTGGTGGAACTTCTATTTCTGTCCAACGGTACGCCCTTAATTTGAAAGGAAGAAATGTATAAAACAAGTTAAAAAAAAATGTTGACGAATGATGGAGTGATAATTCTTGAAGGGTCATAAAAGAGTGTCATATGATTAGAACCATCATCATCTACTTTTTTGCTACAAATTTTCTCTTAATGGCCTATATATAATGTCTTAATAAAAGTTGAACTTTAATTAAGATAAAGAGAATTTATGACATTAGTTTATATTTACCTCAAATATATTGGTAGACGATTTTTTCTCAAACCTGTACAATTTTGAGAATCTGCTAAAAATAAAAAGTAATGCTTTATACATCAGATTAATCAACGGAGTTGCTATTAAAAACTAACAATTATGTTGTTATAGTAAAATATTATATGGTATTACATTTGGAATTTCATTGTTAATTAACACGAATTACCATCGTCGACAAGAAGATCACCCTAACCACCTAGCAGCAGGGTTAACCGACTCAATCAACCGTCGACGGAGACTGAAGCGTTGATTTTTAGGAAATACCAACCTTCAGATAACGCCTGTCAAAATTTCATGGTAATCTAACATTTAGTTCACAAGTTAGAGTAGTTTTAGTGATGCAGTATTCACAAATATTAGATTCGTTTTATCACCTGTAGCTTCAATGTTAAACCAGTAAAGTAAATGTTTTTCAATTACACTATTTACCTTATAATTAATACTTTAGCTGTTTTAATATTCTATATAATGTATGTTTTTAGTCTAATCATAGAATAACACTGATTTAAGAATTATTAAGTTATATAATGTAAATAAGAATAGATGTAATTTGAAAACCTTGCATACAGTTATTGATATTTTTTTGTACATTAAAAATTATGGTTCGAGTGTTCCTCTTCTGCTTTTTTTTTCGAATGCTGTTAAGATTCCTGCAGCTAAACGTGTAATAAAATTAAACGTTTAATGGTTAGTGGTAGTAGTGGTAGTAAGTAGTATTATGATTGTCGTTAATTGGAATCGTCCAAATATGCGACAGGCGTAGTTAGTTGGATTCGCGTCGCGTACGTTCATCGGCCTCATCGGCGACGCGCATCGCATCGAGCGGTTATATAAAAGGCATTCGCAAAACCGTTTCCTGGACAATAAATTCCACATGGAGAGAAGAGAATGCGGTTCGATCGCATCCCTATGGGATGTGCATTCGAAATTGGTGTTTGAACGTGGCTCCCACGCCGAAACAAGCACCTAAACACATAAAGAGTTAAAGATATTCATACAAAAAGTAGTAGCATTATTGACTAATTAATATTCTTGAACTTTGTTAACTCATGGAATCATTAATTAATTATTATTTTTGCAGAAACTCTACGAATTTAAGAAAATATTTAAATCGAACAAATATTTATGATTTCTTTAAATCATTTTAATAGAAGTAAAATAGATTTAATTACTTAATTATTCATTAATTTATCTGTATGAATATTTATTTTGATAATCAATTTTCCTAAATATTGGGTGAAGTGAAGTCAGAAATATTAATGTTCACTACTAGTCTCACTTTATGTGTGTTTTACAGCAAGAAATATTTATACTTTTGAGGTAAATAAAATATATCTGAATATTTTAATAAAAAGTTGGAATTTTGTGATCATAAATTTGAACCTGTATCAAAATTATAAAATTTTAATAAATATGATTTAATTTAATTCCTAATTTTTCAAAAATTTAAATATTTCATAAATATTGCATGTAATAACAATATCTTTTAATTAAAATAAAAAAATATAAATATGTTCAAGAATTTTAAATATCTTCATGAGAAATGTTTTTGAAATAATGTTGGTATACATATGACTTTTAATTTCTACTGTTGATTCCATTGAGGTTTTATTTCACCAAAAGTATATCTAGCATATTTAAACTAATTTTTTTTTTCTTTCTGAGTATTTTTCATCTTTTAAAAACAACTTCTAATTTTTTTTATTAAAATATAATCTTCTCGCTTCATGTTGCAATAATATTTTGTAATAATCTTATAGGACTTACAAAATATTCTATATTTATACTTCCATTTCAATAAGTCCAAAATTACTATCTTTCGATAAATGTCAAAGTCAACATAGTCTCTTGAAAGAGACTATGTTGATGAATAATGTCGAATTTCTAAAAAAAAACAACACGTATTTGGATCAGAAAATATTATTTTTAAAATCTACACAGTGCTGATTTGAAGTTCACATATTATTACACATCTATAACTCTTAAATACAAATTTTGCAAAAATACAAATTTGTTTCTAACAATAAATAATAAGTTATCTAATCTTTCAAATAGCATTCGAATTTGTATAGTAAGAAACTTGAAAAACTAATATAGCAAAGTCTGCATTTTCCCGACGTTGGACAAAATATGGCCAGAAATTCTATGACGAAGCAAAAACAACAAAAGACTATGGTGAATAAATCAACAGGTTTCAATAATGTTGAAGAGGATTTTACACAAAATATTGAAAGCAGAAGTCAAAGATATAGAAAACATTGTAGCTACAAAAAAAAACAATATTAAGACAAAATTAAAGAAGTTCCTGAAAATTATTAACATCAAAATTTTAAAAAGATAATATCATATCGATAAATATAAATACAGTGTAGACAATTATTAAATGAAAGAGAAAAAACATAAACAATCAACTTTAGATTAATATTGTCGAATGTTATTTTATGTTGTATGGAATCAAACTTTTCTATATAAAAAAATATATTTATATATATTTATTTTATTTATATTTTTTTTTATTGTCAGTTTTTATTTACACTTTATTCAGCTGAATATTTATTAAATCGGTTCTCTGTTGACATTCGGAAGTTGCTGCACAGTGGCACCATTTCATGACGTTTGTATATAATATAATATTGGTTTATTTATTCTTTACTTAAATCTAAATTGAAGATCCACAGGCTTGAAGCGCTTAAATCTTCTTGTTGTTGCGCCGTTGTCGAGAAGATTGATCACCAACGGATTCGTATGCGAATCAAGTCTGTTCGTGTATTTTTTGGAGAAATCTTTGGCAACCTCTTCCACTGTTATTATTCCAAAGTCTTGGTGCAGTCTTTTATTGGTGATATACCATGGCGCACCCGGAAGTCTTCTGATACATTTGAATTGGAAAACTTGGATTTTTTTAATATTACATGAGCTTGCTGTTCCCCATAATTGGATACCGTATGTTCAGACTGGTTTTAATATGACTTTGTACACTAGCAACTTGTTCTCCAAAGTCAACTGCGAGTTTGCGCGCAGCAGCCAATACATTTCACGTTCACGTTTTGCCTGGATATATATGGTCCTTCCAAGTCAGTTTTGTGTCCAGATGCATTCCCAAGTATCTCACCCTAGTAGATGCTGGAACTACTTTATTGTTGAGTTTAACTGGAGGACAGGTGTCTCGTTTTAAGGTGAAAGTAACATGCACCGATTTCGAATGGTTTATTCCAATTCGCCATCTCCTGAACCATATCTCGAGCAGGTTAAGCTCTTCTTGGAGGCGTTGAGATGCAATTATGGAACTTTCGTCTGATGCCATAATTGCTGTGTCATCTGTAAATGTTGCTATGTTTGTTTTCTCTGTTATTGGTATATCTGCAGTGTACAGGAGATATAAGATTGGCCCCAAGACACTACCTTGTGGGACGCCCGATTCAATGGGACTCAGCTCGGTTTGTGCTTTCTCCAATTTGATAAAAAAACTTTCGATCATTTAGGTAGAATTTCAACACTTCATAGAAATTATGTGGAAGTTACAGTTTCAGTTTGTAGAGTAAACCTGTATGCCAGACTTTATCGAAAGCCTGTGACACATCAAGGAATACAGCTGAACACTATCTCTTCTCTTCTAAATCCTGACCGATGGCATCAACTAGTAGATTAACTTGCTTTATCGTACTGTACTCTCTGCGAAATCCAAATTGGTGATCCGGTATGAGTTCCTGTTCGTGGATTATGTCTTGTAGTCTCTTAAGAAATAGTTTTCAAATACTTTCGAAAGTAATGGTAATAAACTTATCGGCCTGTAGGACGTAGGTTCCTCTGTAGGTTTTCCTGCTTTCGGTATCATTATAATTTGTGCGACTTTCCATTGCGATGGGAAGTGAGCTGTCCTAAGAATGGCGTTAAATATTTGTGTCAGTAAAATTATACCTTTCTTTGATAATTCTTTAAGAATTTTTTACAAACCAGGTCATGGTCCTGGTGTTTTCTTTGGCTTAATGTGCTGTTGTATATGTATTACAATTTCTGCTGATGTTGTTGGTTCAATAGGAAGGATCATCTGATGTGGTGTTGATAAGAAGTTTATTATTTCTTCTTCTTCTTTTGGGATTTGCGACTCTATCGGCTTAAAAACGTTGGTTAAATGTTTCTCGATGATGTTTGCTTTCTCAATCGCTCAATCGCTTTCTCAATCAAAAACGCCAATTCCACATTAGATTTACGTATAGGAAGAATTCTTGTTTGCGGATGTTAGAGCTTCTTTGTGGCATTCCATAGTGAGTAATTTTTTCAGGTAATCTTTTATCGCCTCATTTTGCATATCCTTTAGTAATGATTTAAGTTTATTACTTGCTCCATTCAGGTTGCTTTTATCTTTGGGCATTTTGGAGTTTTGCCAAATTCTTCTTAGTTTGTATTTTATTTATATAGATATTTATTTATAATATACACAAAAATTTGAACAATTTTAAATGATAAGACGATATTAAATACAATTTATATTTTGAGTGGTTTTATGAATCTGGTCTATTCATTAAAAATTTAATATTGTTTTAAAACTATTAAAATTATAACAAATTATTTATTTTGTATAAGTTAATTATTTTTTGTGAATGTATTAAACTTTTATTAAAACTTAATAGATTATTGTTAATTATCCCTTTGCACAAATATAAAAAATATTGCTTGCTAATAACTAAAAGGATTATCACACGGAATTTTCAATGAAAATCATTTTACCGATAATTATTTAGTAATTAACCGGTTTTTACTTAAAGAATTCAATGATTTCCAATATTTTCGTTTTAATATTTATTTTAGAAAAATTTAAAACAAGTTTAAACGAAAATAGTTTTTAATTTAAAGACCGTTTATTTTACAAATCTCTGCACAGCGTTTAGTATTTTTTTGTTCGTACATAATTTCCCCTTGGCTCCATTAATCACTGACGCAACTCCCGGGACCAAGATAAACTGGATGATGTCGCAATAGACGAAGAAGAAGTGTCTTGTAGTCGTAGGTGTGCATGCGAAAAAAGCGTTGGCAAATCTCGGATTCTCATTTCATTCTTTCCATCAACTAGCGAAAAATAAAGACACGAAAGACGTTCACTTTCCTACTCTAAACACAAAGAACACGCTTCTATTTCGTCGTTATTTTTTTTATATATTTCTTTTCTAAATCTGCTGCCGATTTAATTTGATGAGCCAAGTCGAAGGATAGCATTCTAAATCGGAATCGATGTCAATTGCTGGAATTTTCATTATGTCGATCGTTTTGTAATTGCCGCTGATGATGGACAAGAAGAAGAAACCACTGCTGCTGTTGCATGAATAACACATAAATATTTATTTCTTCTTCTCCATAAGATCGACTGCATTTCAATTAAAATGTTTCAGATTTTCAGCGAAGAACGTGCCGAGTAAATGGATAATGAAACAATTTCAAGATTTACATAACCGACGCTCTGAATCGGGATCCGATTAGATTGGATTCGATCCGCTTTGATTGATGGAATCTTTTTTCTTTTCTTTTCTTCTTCTACTTCGATGAATGTTTCAATTAATGTTCGCAGTGTGATTATAATTAATCCATCTTTATTATCGCGGCTTGATTTATTGATCGTCGCATTCCTCGTTTCAAATTAAATAAAAATAATGCAAGCGAGGATTATTGGATTTATTAAATTCCATGTTTGAAAAAAGTGAAAGTTTACGTTTCTAATAATAAATTAAATACATAATGTTTTCATTAACTAACACTGACAAGTCTTTAATTAATGAAAATAACTAAAAATAAAAAAAATACTAATAATTGAAGTATTAATCAACTGAATAATAGAGTAAATTAAGGAAATCTTTCACAAGATAAAGAAAATAGTACTACAACAGAACTATAATGTAATAAACGAAAAAAAAAAACATTAAAATGTAAATGTGTCTTTTTTCTGTCGCCTGATTATTATAATGTCAATTTATTTCATTACGAAAGGCAATAGCAATTTTTGGCTCAATTTTGTATTTAAACGAATTCGTAAACATACACAAGCAATGATCAAATTTATAATTGAAAAAGTACTGATATTATTTTTAAAATAAAATATGAAAATAAAAAAAATATTTGTTTTAAATTAACGGAATCTTTCACACGAATAATACTATAACAGAAATGTAGGGTAAAAAATATTTAAAAAAAAACGGTAATCAACGGTTTTTTCTTTGTAAATTATTTCTGTCGCCTGATTATTATAATATCAATAATTTCATTTATGGATGTTAATAATAATCTATTTTTTTGCCATAAAAAAAGAGGCTCAAATTTGCAGTTATACGAAATCGTCAACATAAGCGATAATATCAAATTTAAAAACGAGAAAGTACAAATACTATTTTTAACAAATAATATGAAAATGAAAAAAATACATTTTTTAATAAATTAACGAAATTCTTCACACGGTTGAAAAAATAATTATATGTAATACAGAACTGTAGTGTAACAAACAAAAATAGGAAAATATAAAAATCATAGAAATTATTTATGTGGCCTGATTATTATAATGACATTATTTTCACTTGCAAAAGTCAAGTACAATCTGCTTTTTTGACATGAAAAACAGGCTCAATTTTGTAGTTTTAAGAAATCTTCAATATACAAAAATCATGTTATCAAATTTGAAAAGAAGAAATGACTGATACTATTTATAACATGAAAAATAAAAATTTAAAAAAATACATTTTTAATAAATTATCCAAATTCTTCACACAATTAAGTAAATAATAATACAACAGAACACTAGTGTAAAAAAAAACGATGAAAAAAAAAACAGTAAAATGTAAAAAAAATAAGTTAAAAATGTGTTTTTTCTATATATAAAATATTTATGTCGCATGATTATTATTATGTCAATATTTTCACTTAAAGTCAATAACAATCTTATTTTTCATCATGAAAATGAGGCTTTTGTAGTTAGAGGAAATTGTCAACAGACATACTATCAAATTTGAAATGAAGAAATCATTAATACTATTTATTATATAAAATATGAAAATTTAAAAAAATATATTTTTTTTTGTAAATTAACAAAAGTATTCACACGATTATAGAAACAATATTACAACAAAAGTGTTGTGTAAAAAATGAAGAAAAAAACAGTATCAGTAATTTAATTTGGAGAAAACACTAATACAGTTTATAACAAAAAATATGAAAATTGAAAAAAAAAATGTAATTTATTGAAATATTTCACACGATTAAGTTTTCTTAATACTACAACAAAATTGTAAAAACAAACAAAAAAATGATAAAATGTAACGAACAAGCTAAACATGTGTTTTTTTCTATGTAAAATATTTCTGTCGCCTGATTATTATAATGTCAATATTTTAATTTACGAAAGTCATAAACAATCTTCCTTTTTGCCATGAAAAAGAGGCTCAATTTTGTAGTAAAAGGAAATTGTCAACATACATATTATCAAATTTCAAATGGAAAAATCACTGATACTATTTATAACATAAAATATGAAAATTTGAAAATAATACAATTTTTAGTAAATTAACGACATCACACGATTAAGGAAATAATAATGCAATACAAGTGTAGTGTAAAAAAGAAGAAAAAAATAGTCAAATATAAAAAGCTAAAAATGTGTTTTTCTATATAAAATATTTCTGTTGCCTGATTATTATAGTGACAATATTTTCACTTACAGAAGTCAATAAAAATATTATTTTTCACCATACAAAATTTGCTCAATTTTGTGGTTAATGAAAATCGTCAATAGAGAAGTCACTGATACTATTTATAACAGAAATTATTAAAATGAAAAAAAAAATACATTTCTTAGTTAATTAACGAAATCCTTCGCTCGGTAAAGAAAATTGTACTACAATAGAACTGTAGTTTAACAAAAAAAGTAAAATTTTAAAAAAAAACAAGCTAGAAATATCTGCTTTTTTTGCTGTGTAAAATATTATATAATATGTGTAATATATTTTTTATGTGTAAAATATTATTATTATTATGTCCATTTTTTCACTTACGAAAATCAATAATAATTTCCTTTTTTACAATGAAAAAGTGGTTCAATTTTGTTGTTAATGAAAATCGTCAACATACATAAGCCATACTATCAAATTTAAAATAGAGAAGTACTGATACCATTTATAACATCAAATATGAAAATTTCAAAAATTATAAATTTTTAGTAAATTAACAAAATCAAACATTACAACAGAAATATAGTGTAAAAACGAAAAAAAAATGTAAAATATAAAGAACAAGCTAAAAAAAATATCAATATTTTTTCAACTTGTTCGTTACATTTTACTGGCTTTTCTCACGTTAATTAAAAAAGCGCCTCTCATGCCATTTTACATGATTTTCAAGTCATACCTGACAAGACACATCCAAAATTGATTTGTCCAATCTTCTAATACATCTGTTCAAGGTAGTGTATCAGTACCCGTGCTATATTTACTATTTACTGCAAAGCTACCAACATCTCGGTAGGGTACAATATATATCTTTGCTTTGTGTGGAAAGCTTAATCAGAATTTAAGACTGACTTAATAAGTGGAGGATTAAGGCAAACGAATCTAAATTTAGCCGACAAATATTACCAGTTATTGCATTATATAACAACTCTCTACCACAAGGTGGAAGAACCAAGTACCTCGGTATGCACCTAAATCATAAAGAAACTAGGAAAAACTAGGTATAAACTAAGAGGGAACAACTACCATTCAGCCAATTATACTGGCAAGTTGGCAGAAACTCTAAGATCTCTACTGAAAATAATATATTAATATATAAAGCCATCTTATAGCCTATATGCATATAAACTGTAGCATCCAACTCTGTATCCAATAAAATGATTGACATATTACAAACATTTCAATCTAAAACACTGAAATTAATCACCAATTCTCCATGATAACTAACTTATAATGATATTCATTTAAATTTCTAGTATCAACTTGGTCAAGGAAGAATTAAGAAATGCCAGCATAAATAACCAACTCCTACTGGAAATCCACCCAAACTATCTTGCTATAGACTTGACCACACAAGCAACTATTATTGCGGAAATAGAAGATTTAAACCTCTGGATTTGCCAATTCGTTTTACATAAATAAATTGAAGTAATCCAAATAAAGAGTGTTTATTGAATCAATTCTTCAACACAAATTTAAAATTATTATTCTTATAATCTTGTGATAGATTGCTCTAAATACACTTATAAAAAATGTGTTTTTTTTGTTGATTCGTTAAATCTAATCCAATGTTATATATTAAAATATTAAATCGTAAGTATATATTTGGAATGATTCATCAGTGGAAACGTGTTCATTACTAAACAATAGTTGACTTTTGAGACAAATGTCAAGGTTAGAATGAAAATACCTTTTACTAACTGAATTATTTTGAATTTGAATTAAATAATTTTTAGAATTTGTTATTGGGGGATTTTTGGAGCCAGGAGAACCTTGCAAAATTTTTTGGAATTGTATATTTAGATAATAGGTTAAAAAAGAATTAATTTAAAAAGTGTATGTAGAATTAAGTATAGGATCGGCAAAAAAGTAAATTTTGAAGAGGGTTATGTTTATTTTGAAGGACTTCTGTCAGTGTTGTGATTTTTTTTTCTTTTGACATTTAATACATGTCACTTTTTGCTACTTAACTTTAGAAAATAATTGTGCATATTTTTATTTGCAAATTGTTTACAGTAAATTTTAAGATACAGTAGAGAAAGGAACATTTTCCTCGCATTCCTTATTTCGTTTTGTATGATGATCAATCATGACGGTCTTCTGATACTTATTTCCTTAAAGATAAGAAACTTCGTTTAGAAGTTTTTTTCACTCAAAGTTAACCAGAATGTTGGTCAGTTTTTTTGCTGAAAAGAACCAGAAGTTCTATAAGCGCGGAATCATAATGTGGACAGAAACATGGACTTTTTTCTGTCATTTAAATTTTCTTTACCATTTTCCTTTTTGTCAAGGTTAGAATGAAATTTTTTTTTTTTATTAACCAAGATGACAGAAACATGAAACCTTATTTATCAAACTTTTTATGCCCATAAAATATTACAAACGTAAAATGTTTGTGCAACTTGTTACATACTTCCAGCGAAAGCAATTGTATTGATTACCCAAATATTCGGTACCATACTAAGTAGGAGCTAATTTCATGCGCAATGGAAAGTTAAACAAATATTTATGTATGAATGGATTCATCGAATAAATTAAGACATTCGAAGTCTTCTACTTCTAATTAGACCGTAATCATAACATCAATTAATTAAAAAAAATATATAATTTTAAATTATTTATTTTGTATTGTCTATATTGGTTTTTATTTCTATATTAACCATCATATATATAAATATTTCTAATATTTTTTCCGGTCCCAAATAAATAAACTAATACAAAATCATCATCATCAGTTTTTTTAAAGGCATATTTACTTTTATATTGTCTAAAGTTTAATGACTAATATAAAATTATATAATTTTTATTATCATCTAGTTTCTTGCAATAAATTGAAATGTTATTTAAAATAAATATAAATATGTCTATTTTTCACTGAAATAATAATGTGCAATATTATAATTTAATAATGAAAATCTGCATAGATCAATTAAATAAGAACATGCATTTGCTCCAAAATAAAATATAGTACTTACTACCTATAAGCTACTTGAGAGAACAAATTGCTTATATACAAAATCATATGTAAACAAGTATGCATTAACCTTGTAAAATCTAATCTTATAATTCTTTACTTTTCAAAAGGGCCAAAAAAATAACTAATATAATTTTACAAAAAAAAATCTATTAATGATGGCAGTAAAGTCCAGGTTAATTTATTTCAGGCGCAAGAAGTTCAATAATTACAGCATTTTCATTAATAGTTTATAATTCCTACCATTGCTGAAAATCCAACTTTACAAAAGTATCAAGATGAAAAAGGAAGTAGACGCTCAAAGCTTAAGTAGAAAAACATTGAAAAATTTTATTGAACAAATACCAAAATTTTGTCAGTTCATTTTTAATGATTTATTCTCAAATAGATAAGTTCTTCATTGGCTTTCGACGATAATCCAATAGTAATGTTGCTCTGGAAGAAATGAAAAATGTAGATAGTTTTTCATTTCTTCGATAAAGTAATAATCAAAATTCTCTTTCAAAGCGTTCAAATCAAATTATATAATAATAAACGTTTATTATATTTCGAAACTATATTACTAGTTGTCTTTAATGTTGTTTTTTCATAAAAAGATTTCTTCAGATAAATCAACGAATTTTGTCATTCAGTCTGCTCGTGAACATGAGCTTCAGAACAAATTTAATATTTTATCGCCCAAAAATATTTCGACTTCTTCATGAAATTCAACATGTTTTGTTAACACTTTTCTCTTAATTGCCCTCATGCAAGACTTTTAAAATAAGCGCAATTGTAACAATCTTAATTTTATTAAGTTGACTATTTTAGCTATGTTATCAGAAATGATCATATTATTTAATTATAAAAGTTTAAAATATTTCAAAACTGTTGTTTTTCATGAAATGAAGTTTTTTTATAAATACACTCATTTTGTCAAGCACTACAAATCAATCTACATTTTCCAAGTCTTCTAAGTACAAATTTAATTAATTAAGTTTATTGTATCTGTGTGCTCGTAAATATGAACTTTAGAACAAATTTCACATCGAGCATCAATTTTTTTTCTTTATGTAGTTCAACAAGTCTTGTTATGACTTTTCCTATTAACAGACCGAATGCAAGACTTTTTTTATATAAACACGATTGTAACGGTCTTAATTTTATTAAGTTGACTATTTTAACGGCAATTATCTAAATCATCTAACATATATTTTGATATTTCAAAACTATCCATGTTGTCTTCAATGTTGTTTTTTATGAAAAGTTTTTTTATAAATCCACTCATTACACTACAAATCTATCAGTACTTTCCAAGCGTTACTATTATAAACTTAATTCATTAAGTTTCTTGTATCTGTTAGGTCGTGAATATAATCTTCAAGACATCGCGCAACATTTTGTCCACTTCGTTTTTATCGCCCAAAAATATTGCGACTTCTTCATAGAGTTTAACAAGACTTGTTAACACTTTTTCTCTTAACAACCAACATGCAAGGCTTTTCATAAGCGCGATTGTAACGGTCTTAATTTTGTTTTTCATAAAATGAAGTTTTTTTATGAATCCACGAATTTTGTCATACACTACAAATCTATCTGCACTTTCCAATCCTTTCTGGTCGTGAATATGAGCTTTTAGACAAAGTTCACATTACGCAACAATTTTTCCACTTCGTTTTTATTGCCTAAAAATTTTTAAGTTGACTATTTTAATGGCAATTTTCTAAATCACCTAACATAAATTTTGATACCAATGCTTCCCAGTGATAGTATAACTATGCTAACATAAGTGATCATATTAATTAATTATAAAAGTTTCAAATATTTTAAAACTATTATAATTGTTGTCTTCAATGTTATTTTTTTTGTAAAATCAAGTTTTTTTTATGAATCCACAAATTTTGTCATGCACTACAAATCAATCTACACTTTCCAAGTCTTGTTAATAAAGTTAATTCATTAAGTTTCTTGTATCTGTCTGCTCGTGAAAATAAACTTCAAGACAAAGTTCGCATCGCACAACAATTTTTCCACTACCTTTTCTCACCCAAAAATATTGTGTCTTTTTCATGGAATTCAACAAGTCTTTTAAACACCTTTTCTCTTAACAATCCTCATGCTAGATTCTTCAAATAAGCGCAATTGTAACTGTATTGATTTTATTAAGTTATTACAACAATTTTTTAAATTATTTTTTTTTAATTGCACTGAAATTGCAATTTAATTTTAAAAATATATAAACATACATACATTCAATCACAATCTAAAATTTTTATATTATTTTTTTTAATATAATGCACCAAATTTTTCTGTACTTTTAAATTAAAATATAATATATAGATTGCAAAATAAATCTTTTCTTTTCTACCATACCATTAATAATAATTTATTATAGTGCTGTATTTTTTGCTTCCTAATAAAGTATATACTATATTTGCAATTTTCCCATTTTTTACTGATTTCAACAAACTTTAGCTTTTAACAACCAAAAAAAGTACATATAAACAAATCTCACTTTTATAGTTACATTGAATAATGTGGGTATTATTTCCTTTGCATTGCGAAATATTCAAAGAGATTTACTTTCAAAGATTGCCGAATAAAGCTATCGCAATTTCGATGCGGCGCTTCTCTTCGCAACTCTCCTCCAGTTCGTATGCAAATTTCCTTCTGACATGTATATAAATTTGAGAGCGTAATGCCACGATTTCCATTGGATAAATAAAGACATCGATTGACGTCTCTTGACCACGTATAACTACGAAGAACTCTGTTTGTGTGTTGCCGTGTTCTGTAAATTGTTCGCTTGTCAAGACGACATCAATTGATGAGGCGTTGAAATAATGCATGGAAATGGAATATAATTGCTTTTAAATTGCAATTAATCACCATGTACGGTCGCACCGAGACCGTAAAAATTCTAATACATCTTCGTCTTGAATATTCATCCAGCGGCAATGACGAAGCTATTGGAACAAATATTACTTAAATCTTGACACGTATTACTTACATCACACGTAATAAATTCACTGCGAAATTGGTCAATCCGATCCCGTGTAATTGTATAAAAAATACGACATTAACTGAATTAACTAAAAATATATTCATTTAATTACTATAAATTATAAATTAAACGAAATAATGTATAACGATTTATGACTGAAATGATAAAATGCTAGTCGATCTTATTGATTGATATTGATTAAATATATTTTTTATTAATTTTGCAATATTTAAGCAAGTTATAAAAAGGCTAAAATTATAAGATCTTAGTGCAAATATTTCTGTTTACTAAGTAAGCAAATTCTTATTACATTTGGACACCTAATGTGAATGAATGGGAACACTAAAAATTAGATAAATATCATAACATAAAAACTTTCTTTTCAGCAAAAACTAATTAAATAATCTAAAGAATACAAATATATATTTTTTAGCATTAAAATTGAGTTAATGCATATTTTATGTTTAAACACTAAATTGCAGAATCTTTGAATTTTGTATTGATAATCAGTATTGATGTAAAAAATACAAGTATTAAAATATTTCTATAAAAAAACATTTTATTAAAATATTGAATACAGTAAAAAATATCTCATAATGGGGTAGAAAACCTTCAGTTAATATGTAACTTTTTGTTACACTCTAATTATTGTTGCATGAATATATTTTTTTGAGTATTATCTTATAGTATATCGGTTGCAATAAATATAATTATTATCTCATAATAAATCACAATTTACACATGTACATAACATAAAGTGAAAAAAAATTCTGTCTGATTAATTGGATGAAAAAAATTGTGAAAAAAGATCTGTTTTTATCCCTTTCGATTTCAGAACTTTTGAAACTCCCTGTTACGCATTATCATACTAATTTAATTATTTATCTACTTTTATAGAATTTTATATTATTTTATTTGTTTTTTATAAATTATTTTTAAATAGTAAATTTTCTAAACAGTCATTTCAGTATTCAGATTTGAAATTAAAATGGATCTGAGATGTACAAGAGATTGGAATTAGCTAAGACTGACCAATAAATAATAAAAAAATAAATTAGTATTAGGATTATACATGTATACGTATATGATGTATGTATATATAGAAATAAGGATCTTGCAAAACAGTTTAAATTATAATATAACACAATACTTAATAAGTTCGTAGGATGAGATATAGATGGCGATAATTTTTAGGAAGTACCAACCTTCAGGCAATTTGACGTTTATTCCACAAGTTACAGTGACGTTACTTTTGTAATTTTCAAAACAATGAAAAAACCGCGTTTAAAATCAGCAAACCACTCCTCTACCATTTGTCTTGACGGAGAAGAGTCCCAATAACACTTATCAAACCATTGTTTTGCTTGAACGGTATTTTTTCCATCAAAAAGAAATGTTTTCTCAACAAATTTATCAAATCCTATGGATTTGTCGATAGAGACGCCATCTATATGTCATCTTACAAACTTATTGAATGAGGTGTAAAAAGTCTGCAGCAGTTGTATGATGACAACCTATTAACAATGATTAAAACAAAAACGTTTTTTTAATAAATTAAACTAATTATAAAAATAAATAACTCCGATATAGATCAGATTAAACGGCAACAATACTTGCGAATTACAATAAATTATAAACTTAGATGGACTTATACAAACTAAATAAAATTTATCTAAAATAATTTCATCGATTACTGGACAGGTGAGTGTCGAACCAAAGGATGCTGGTGTTTATGCAGACTAATGTAATCATCACCAAAGAGAAACTTAATTTGAGTTATTCACAAATAGTGACACTCATACACATCATAAATTATATTAAGATAAAGAGAAATATAACAAAATATTGAAGAATACCACAAAATATTGGATGAAATAAAAATTACAAGGAAATATTTTTTTAAACTATTGGAACAAAATAACTAAACCAACGCAAACTATATAGTATTATTACTTAAAAATAATTTTGTAATGTAATATGATGTAAGTAATTTTATCTATAAATAAGTATTAATATATAAAAATATACCAAAAAACAATTTTTTTTTGCCCAATATTGAGAGCCCTTATTGAAATAGAGAAGCACTGAAAGTTGGTCAGACTTTACTTTGCAATTGTAATATTTGTCCAATAAGCAGTGTTGTTGTTTTTTTCATAACAGTTTATTTCTGCAGTTTTTACAACAAATGATTATAAATAATTTATAAAAGTCTGAAAGCTGAGATTCCAACGTTTTAATTTAAAAAAATGTCATTATTTTTGGTAACATTTTCAAGTATTTATTTAGATTTGAAGCGTATATTTTTGTATAAGCTTTTTTTATTTTTGCAATAAAAAATTGCATTGCAAGGTGAAAAGTTTCGTAGCATGATAAACGTTAATTATAAATAATCTACATAATACTATCGATCGATAACAGAAATCATAACATTTCAATCGATTTTATATGACAAAAAATAATCGATTGAGTTGGTGCTTGTAATGAATTATTCACCTATAGAATTAGAGACAAGAAAATATTAATTTAAAAAAAAAACAAGAGAATTTCCCTTAACTTCAGAATTTAGCTTGACGTTACACGTTACGTTAGTACAAAAAAACTTAAAAAATTTAAAGAAAAAATTGTGTGTACACTAATTAAAAATAAACACACAAATAAGACTCACTCCAACCAAAGTGACACGAATAGACTGCAACAGAAACCAAAATAATTATAAATATATTTATTAATATTTTTTATTGTTATTAACAAATTTTTATTAGCATATAGGAAATAAATGGAATTTATTAAATATTTTAGAATATTATAAAAAAAAATCAAATATTAATTAAAAATGTACAATTCAATAAAACCACAATCACAAAGCTTTATAACTTTATATTAGCATTATTATAATGAAAAGGCTAGAAAGTCCTTAGGTGTAGTTAAATTTCATTTTATTTTTATTATATTAATTATATTTTTTTTTCTTGTTAATATTTTTTTTTGTAATTTATTGCTGCAATAAATATTATTATTTTTATAATGAAAAAAATACTGGATACATTATTTTTAGTAATATATAATTATTTTAAATAAATTTTTGTATTTAAAAATAGAAATGCTAATATTAAGTAAATAATATACATTTTAAGACAATCTTTGGTTTCAGCGAAATGAAATCCCAAAATTATATTCTTTCCTATAATCTCATTTTGCAATTACATAATTTATTTTTTATAATTATTTATTTAGCAATCTGTCCAAAAACAATAAGCTTAAATTAATGACAATGTAAAAATAAAAATAAAAGAATTTAAGGTTTGGTACATTAACCAGCCTGAAATACGGACGTCCAAATAACGCAAACACAAAACAATATTATCTACAATTTAAACAAATCGGTTTGGTAAGTCTTGAGGTTTGAAGCGCTTCAGTCTCCGGCGATCATCTTCTGTTACGTTTAACTCCGTAGCAAGGGGGTTTGGATGAATTTCCAACCGATGGCGGTATTTTCTGCTGGCTAAACTTATTTCTTCTTTGACAGTTTTGGTGTTAGTAAACAAGTGAATGTCATCATTTGTGACGTACGGTACGGTGCACCGGTGATCATTCGCATAATGTAGTAAATAAATGGAATTTACAAAAAATTTTATAATAGTTTAAAATGGGATGTGTTTTGTAAGGTGTAGATTTAAAATTGTGTAGAGTAATTTAGAATACCGAAAAAAACGGTATATTTATTATCAATATAGCTTTCATAAATAATACTTTTTTCTTCATAAATATATTATAATTCTTTGGCTTCATGGAAGCATTAAATAGTAGAATATAAGTTAAAATCTTTGGTTTTGTCTTTTGGTTCAGCAGTTTCTTTCCTATGCAAAATTTTGCAATCCTAATTCCCGAGTTGCGATTGTATCCACGGAATGAAATCGGAGACCCTTGTGTAGATACCTGGCAGGTACGGTCTGGCGCAACCGATTCCCGTTGACACCACTCCAATAACCATGGTCTGGCTGCTCTGGTCGACCATCAATGGACCGCCACTGTCAGCCTATAAACCACAATATGCCTGTAATCTAATATCTAATAACACTAACCCATCTCCTTTTACCCAGCAAGAGTCGACACCACCCTGCTCATGCCCGGCGCACATTTGAGTCTCTTGGATCTTGGTCTTCTTGCCTTGCGACTTGTACCATTGTCTGCATTTCTCGTTCTCCAGCACATTGACTTTAGCCTTTTGCAAAATATTGGCTCGTCCGCCTGATGAAGTTGAAAGATATTTTATTGCAATCATTTAACTTTCCTTTGCACTTACCCTTCGAACTGTTTTCGTTGGTCCAACCCCAGCCAGCAACCGTGGCCAAAATATTTTCGTACTTTCTGTAAGCCAAATCGTCGCTGCTCAATGGAAGACAAGCTGGTAACACCTTAGATGTCCAGCTGATCGGCTGATCCAATGTCAGTATGGCTATATCACTCTTGACTTTGTTGCATCTGTATTCCGGGTGTGCCGTAATCTTGCTCACCGACATCTCGTACGCATCAGACTCTTTCCTCAAATCGTACTGCCCCAAAGATACCTTTATACTTGCCGGCTTCAAAATGTCGTTTCCAACCCCACTGCAAATTTAATGACAACTTAACAAATATTATATAATAAAATAAATTCAATTACTTTTGAACATTTTCCAAACTGAGACATTTTTTTAATTTTTAACATAACACATTCCTAACTGAAAAGATCTCACAACAATATAATCCCAAAATCCACAAAATTGTACAAAATTTTCAAAAAAATATATCTTCAAATTTGTACATATGTACTAGTTCTGCATAATCGCTATATTTTATAATCTAGATATAACTACATCGCCTTTATAAAAAATCGACGCAAGTAACAATCAGTCGAATTTAAACTGAAAAAATATCAATTTTAATAATTTGTAATTAAAAAAAATATAATTTTAATTTTTAAAAAATACAATCTAATAAAAGCTTGTATGACTTTATATTAGCATTATTATAATGACAAAAAAATCTGCTGACAATCTTGTAAGTATTATATTATTATTTTTGTAATTAAATATAAAATGCTAATATTATGTAAATAATATTCATTTTAAGCAGTCTTAAGTTTCAGCGGAAGAAAATCCAAAAAAGAACTTCTTTCCTATTCACTCTCATTTTCCGTTTCCATCATGTACTAAAGAACATTTTTATATTATCATTTTATTTCACTTTCAATTTTAAATTAATTATTATTTTTTATATTTGCGAAAATTTTTAGTTCTGTAATTATTTTCTTATTTAGTTGATAGTTTTATTAAGTTGAGTTAATGAGTTACATTTTTATTTTACTATAAAGTATAATAATATAAAGGTGTTTGTTTGTAATTATGAACTTAGTAAATATATTTCGCAAGAAGAACTAAATTTGCAAATCGGCTATCAACCAAAGTCTATCTGCTATTCAATAATTAATATCATCTTTTTCTACCTTCTCTACTAATCTAATAATTAGTATAACTATTTAAATAAAATAAACTAAAATTATTATTTGTAAACTGAAAAGTGTTTGCATAATGTCAAAATTATTCGAAGAAACTATTATGTCCTTATTATATTATCATCTAACTAAATTATTGTAAGCTATATTTTAAATAAAATATTAATATACTCAAATAATAGATATGAGGTAATATCATTTTTGTAAAAATGTATGATTTTATTGTTTCTAAGATAGGTGTTATTTTCTAAAGATTCGTTTTCAACACTTTAATAATAGATTTTTTGTGTATTTATATTTATCTACTCTTCATTTTTAGTTATATCTTCAATGAAATTTGTACTTTCAACTTCATTGTCTTTGAACCGAAATCAATTTTACAAACTGTTTGTAATTATAGCTTTAAATATATTCTAATAAAACTTTAAAATACAAATTTCAATGTACCAATTATAATGTAATGTGCAAGAAAATGAAATTATTTCTATTAATATACTTGCTTCAATAAGTGCGTTTTGTGCTAAGATGAGTAAAAATCACTTGTGTGCAAAATAAAGTGAGATTTACCTGCAAATGCAATGACCAGCGGTGAGAACATGTCTGTTGGTAATTAGAGAACCTCCGCAGAAGTGACCTCCCCTCCTGGTGATCGAGACCAACCAAGGGAATTCCCCGGGAAGAGCATCGCCTCCACCTACGATTTTCGGCTGCTTCCTCGAAGCCCTCCCGCACTCGATGTCGGCGACTTAAAAATGATCGATTCACCAAAAATGAACTCGTTTCTCTACGCAAGCAAACTTCTGGTACTTACAGTTGTTGAATGCATTTGCCGTCACCACGGCAACCAAAAGGATGACAACTGGCAGACGGATCATCATTCTGCGTGTGTGTGTGTTATCGTTGCTGTTGATGCAGGTAATTTTTGGAATGATGACTGTGATGCGAATGCATTTAGTTTTTATAGTACTGCTGCTGAGTGTAGTCGAAGTGGGAAGTGTTTTTCAAGGGTAGATAAGTCCTGTGGCGGTTGGCGGCGGTGGCGGTGACGATTCCTCTATCCATCCATTTGTATTCAAACTCTGATTGTCGGAGATGACCTTGGCCGTAGGCTGCGGCTAAGGTCTCCTCGGCTTGATGGATTTCCATTCCGTTTTCCTCGGCTTTTGGATGAACAACGCCTGTCCCGGTCCGTCCTTTGATGACAATGGATAGATTAAATTTGAACTTGATGCCACAGGCATTCAATGCGATGCATTTCTCTTGTGTGTATGTGTATGCATGAATTAATGAACTTGAACATGGACACATGGACGTTCAGTTTTGTATATGTGTGTGTTTAGGAAACGATGGTGATTTGCATTCGTTCCATTGGCCGACAGTTTGTTGAACTTTTCTATTACCGAATCCGAGAACCCATGGTCATCGTGCAGCAGTTGCAACCGATGTTTGGCCGACACATTAACACACTATACGTGACCAAAACATTTCCCTTCCTCAATGTCCCATAACGACAATAATAACTACAGCCTTACGATTGCGAAAAGAACCATTTAATACCTATTGCCTAAGATGAAACTCAAGAATCATCATTAACGACAAAACCTTTGATGGCAAACGAAAAACTTTATCAGGAATAGAATCTACACTATATTTATGTGTATGTATTCTTTTTTTTTTGTATCATCATTAATTCATTGGAAGGATTTTTGCAATGTCGCATCTACATACTACATACATATAATTTCGCCTTCTCAAAGCAAGGCCGCGATAGTAATGAATTCTGGTATTGTTATCGGAACACAATTAATATATGAATTCATTATTATGTAATTGTATTAATTTTCTCGCTCACGATTTACCACATTTTTTTTTTGTATTATTATTATACTGCTGCCGTCGATACATTATTTATCTGGTTCTAAATTTTTAATTTATTAATATTTATTTCTCTTTTCGGATATCGTCGCGGCAATGACTCCAATTTATATGTGGGTTAAATCTTCAATGATTTAATAATTGGAAAAATTTATGTAATGCGTAACAATTAATAATTATGATATATTTTCATGAAAACATTTACATTAAATGAGAAATAACATTTATATTTACTTCACTAATTTTTTTTTGTTAGGTAGGTTTATCAAAGTGAAGAAAAAAGAAGAATTTAAAATCTTATTATCTCAAAGCAGTGATTACCTTATAATATAGATTTTACTAATAGAAATAGCGATAATACTCTTCAGACTTTTATTTAGAGACAATATCCTAAAATAACAGGATTATTTCTTACCTCAAAATGAGAATTATTATAAATATTTTTTGAAAATGTTTAAATTCTAAGTTTAGAAATCGTTGAAAAAGGAAAAAAAACAAATTTTGTATTTCTATTTTCATCATGTTTTTTTCGTTATAAATTAATATACCAACGTTCCAATATTTTAATTGGTTTGGAAATGACAGTTGTTACTTTATTTCCAAGCAAAAATTTAATAAAATTAGCAATTAAGTGTTGTACAAACAAATTCGGCAAAAAGGTTGAGAAACGCTGCGATGGACTAACAATAAAATTAAAAATAAATATTATAAATCAGGTGTATACTATATTCAATATAAAATATATTGTAATAATAATTATGAAGGTTGAAACTAGACTAAAAAATCTGATCTGACGTGTCTTTTAGAAATATTTCATTAAATTGATTATTTTTTTCTGTGAAATATTTGTACACAATAGATAGAATCAATAAAATATACTTGATAGTAAATTACAAAAATATCTCAAGATTTCTGATTTAATATAGTGTATAGAATTTTCCACAAGTATGAGTTGATTATAGATTTGCTGCATTTTTTAAAGATCATTAATTAAATTATATTCCTAAGAAGACTAATAAATGTATAAATCCTAACTTTAGGGACCAAATGATAATACTGTTTGAGGTTCCTGGGCTATCTCTGCTTAGAGACCCACGACTAAAACCGAGTGTAGACCTTTCACTAACACTATTTGGGACTCTACTCAATTAATGGTAATGGATTAATTTTATTTCTTTTTATTTTTTGAATCATGAAGAAAAGCCCTTTCATTTAACGTGGCACTAGAATGCAGTACAAAAAGGCCTTATCTAAATCCGCCATGAAAGTATAACTATAAATTAAAATGTGAATTATCAAATAAAGATTTTTTGTCAAAGTTTGAAAACCAATTATATTGTTACAAAAGTACATGTGAATTGTGTATGAAATAATGACGTTTCAATCCAGTATTTGTTGTAATCATCTATACTCTATACATAAATAATACTAAAGTAATGCATGATTAGGAATTCTGAGTAGAACCAAAATTGGTCGGTCAAGATTTATGTTGAATGATCAAATAAAGATATTTTGTCAAAGTTTGAAAACCAATTATATTTTTACAAAAGTACATGTGAATTGTGTATGAAATAATGACGTTTCAATGTAGTATTTGTTGTAGTCATCTATACTCTACACATAAATAATATTGAAGTAATGCATGATTAGGAAATCTGCGTAGAACCAAAATTGGTCGGTCAAGATTTTTGTTGAATGATCAAATAAAGATTTTTTGTCAAAGTTTGAAAACTAATTATTTTATTACAAAAGTACATGTGAATTGTGTATAAAATATTGACTTTTCAATGTAGTATTTGTTGTAGTCATCTATACTCTACACATAAATAATATTAAAGTAATGCGTGATTAGGAATTCTGAGTAGAACCAAAATTGGTGGGTCAAGATTTTTGTTGAATGATCAAATAAAGATTTTTTGTCAAAGTTTGAAAACTAATTATTTTATTACAAAAGTACATGTGAATTGTGTATAAAATATTGACTTTTCAATGTAGTATTTGTTGTAGTCATCTATACTCTACACATAAATAATATTAAAGTAATGCGTGATTAGGAATTCTGAGTAGAACCAAAATTGGTGGGTCAAGATTTATGTTGAATGATCAAATAAAGATTTTTTGTCAAAGTTTGAAAACCAATTATTTTATTACAAAAGTACATGTGAATTGTGTATAAAATAATGACACATTTCAATGTAGTATTTGTTGTAGTCATCTATACTCTACACATAAATAATATTAAATTAATGCGTGATTAGGAATTCTGCGTAGAACGAAAATTGGTCGGTCAAGATTTATGTTGAATGATCAAATAAAGATTTTTTGTCAAAGTTTGAAAACTAATTATATTATTACAAAAGTACATGTGAATTGTGTATAAAATATTGACGTTCCAATGTAGTATTTGTTGTAGTCATCTATACTCTACACATAAATAATAATAAAGTAATGCGTGATTAGGAATTCTGCGTAGAACCAAAATTGGTCGGTCAAGATTTATGTTGAATGATCAAATAAAGATTTTTTGTCAAAGTTTGAAAACCAATTATATTATTACAAAAGTACATGTGAATTGTGTATGAAATAATGACACATTTCAATGTAGTATTTGTTGTTGTTGTCATCTATACTCTACACATAAATAATATTAAAGTAATGCGAGATTAGGAATTCTGCGTAGAACCAAAATTGGTCGGTCAAGATTTATGTCAGCGGAGTCGACTAGAAAGAGCAACGACGCGAGAGAAGTCCTCGAACATGCTCAAGATGGTACTTGAAAAGCAGAGCCGCATTGCATTTTGCCAAGGTTCCGAATTGCAGAAAATAAATGATGCAAGTCGCGAGTGCGCTTCATTCAGCAAATAACTACCTCTTTGGGGCTAACCGAACTGCGAGCGCTCAATCCCAATTGCGAGAGTGCGACAGTGAACGCCGTGAGCACAAAAACAACGAGGTATGCAACTCCGATGTACGTTAATGACCCGATTTTAATTGAACTATGCAAATCGGCCGTTTTATGAATCCATTCAAAGTGGGTCTCCGTCTATTTCACTGCTCGTAATTCACGATTCAATTCATTCCGTTTGGAATTCACCTTTGATTGTTTTACTTTGCTAAACTCTTATGACCTATTTAATGGACTATTTGAGATGATAACATTTCCATAAATAAGACTGCTTATATAAATAGACATAATTTATTTACTAAATGAAAAACTGCAACATAAGATAAAGTACTTTATTTATTATTGTTGTTATTGTCATTAATTCTCAAGAATAAACTATATTTGAAAACTCAATAGAATACACTTTTGCTAAATATGACCTTAGAATGTCTAACTTATAGATTCAGTTGATCTTAAATGAAACCCAATTTAATTTGTGCTCATACGATTATAAGTTTAACAGATAAGATTCGTAAACCAAACATTTAAACATTGCGACCCACTTCAACACCGACACAATTAATTTTTCAGAGATACTTTACTAACTAGAAAAATATTTGTTATGTTTTTATTTCATTTACTTCAACATCGCAACAAACAGTACATTCTTGTCAAAGAATATTTTGCTGATCAAAAAGAAAAAATATTTATTAGGAAATATAATTTTTAAAAATATATTTCTAATAAACAAACCTTTAGTAGAATGAATAGAAAAAGTTTGTTTGGCAGATAGCCAGAATTATATCAAATTGCTATAAATATAATACATTTTAATAATGTATTTTCAGATAGGTTCAAGCGCTTCAATTGATATGTCAGAAGTAATGTTGACCTGGAAGAGATGCACAATCCAGTTCTTCATTTCTTCGAGAAAGTAATATTTTTTCTTTCAAAGCATTTAAATGTTCTGAGATCTCGGCAATTAAAAATTCATATTATTTCAATTATAAAAGTATACACGAAGACCACAGTTCAAAGATGTTTTTTTTTTTTCATAAAAGTAGTTTTTTGATAAATCTTAAATTTTATCAAGCAGGGTAATTCTGTACTGTCCATACGTTGTAAATTTAAATTTAATTTATTAGTTTTGTAAAACAAATTTCGCATCGCGAAACTATACTTATAATAAGTCTCTTTCCACGAATATTTCCATCCAAATGTTCCAACATACTTACATAATAGTTATTTTTTATCATTTTCAAGATAATTTTTTAACAAAATTCCCTTTACATCCCAAAAAACTGCTGAAAATTTTGAAAAATAAACATTATTTAAACATTTACAACAAAAGTAATAATATTTTAGTGCTACTATATCAAATTAAACATTGTACAAAATTATCATTCATATTATTACTTTTCATGCTTATTTTTTTATTTCAAACTATATCAAAATAACTATGCTTCTTAATAATTATATTTCTATTCTTAATAATTATAATTGTTAACAATCTGTTTTTAACATTTAATTCATGCTGGTCTCAAGTTCCAACAGTATTCTGAGGGCTATCCAACCTCGTGGTTTCTCTTTGTCCATTTGAGGCATCAGAAGAGCTTGTGTTTCAGGCTGTCATCATGTACTAGCAGATCGAAGTACTAGCAAAAATACCCATGACCAGAAAGCACCTAGTTCAGAAAATTGATAAAACCTATCCAAAGAGTAAGGTTGCTCAAATCGTACCTTCCTAAATGACACCATTTTAATTTGGAATAAATTAACACGACAAAACCCTTCAAGCAGTATTAAGATGAATACTTTAGTTAATAAATCAATATATATTATAAATATCTGTAACTAACAACACGGTTCTCAAAAAGCAAGTTTATTACTGTTTTCTTATTATTTTGTATATATTTTTATAATGAAATCAAATAAATCATTTATCTTTTATCTGTATTATTATTATTATTATTTTAATTATAAAGTTTAAAATACAACTTAGCACATCGATTTAAAATAGAAAAAGATTTTCAATTCAAAAGAGTATTAAAATTTAATAAAGGGTTATAACCCTTTTTGGTAAAACTTAGGATGACTTTAGTTTTTATTTCTAAAAACATACTAATATTTCCTACTTTATCATTAAGAATATTAAATAACACAAATTATGAGGTACGTCTTAACTATACCTATAACTATACTCAAATATTCTAAATAACTATAAATTATATAATATAAATAAATGCATATGGTTAAAGGACTGTTAAATATTCAATGATCAAAAAGTTACTGTTGAAGTTATGTTTAGACAATTACTCGTTAGATTCTAAGTATTATTGAAATGTTAATGATTATAAACTGTCCTTGACTAAAATAAACTAAAATTCTTCTGAAGGACGTACAAAGTAATTATGTAATACATTATAATGTCTATATAACTGAAGATTAAACTTAACACATATACACTAAATATAATAAATTCTCGGTGTTTTCATCTTCGGGATGTTTTTTTTTAACCGAAGGTTATGCTAATATATTTATTGTTCAAACACCTTAAAGTTGGAGACCTAAATAAAAAAATTATATGACCCTTCACAGGGACGGATCTAGGTTACAACTGCAGCACCAAACAGTGATATTTTACGAGCCTTTGTTAATAATATCTAAAAATTCAACCAATTCTTGAATTCTTTTTTTCTAAAAAATTACCCAAATTGTTCATGAAAAATATAAAAATATGTAAATACATATTTTGCTGCTCGCTAAACCTCTCTTCGTTATGATCTACTTAAATTAGTACCCAATCAGTGTTAACCCAGGACCCCCAAAGTTATTTTGCTAAATGTTTAATTTGTATATATTAAATATTATGTAGAATTTTATTAAATAACATTAATTTAATATTATGTAAGTCGTGTTTTCACTAGCATAATTGAATCTGAAAATAGAGTAAATCATTTTTTTTGTTAAATATTGAATATTTTATTGAAATTTTGGAGCTCAAATTTTTTTAAATTATTGCGTATTAATGAGCGTCAGAATACCAGTTTCTATTTATACTATAACCATTTCCCTTATTTTTTCATTTTCCAAATCTTTGAATAGTTTTTTTTTCATATTTCAATAAATTTATTAAATTAACTTTTATAATTACATAATAATAATAATAACATTTATTAATCACATTATGTGACCAAAGGGCTATCGACCTTAGTCTTTCCGCCCAAGGACACAATTAAATATATACAGTATTACAAAAATTATACAAAAAAAGAAAAAAAAAGGAAGAATATAAACCAAAAACCAAATTAAAGTACACTTCAGAGAAAAGAAAGAAAAATATAATTAATTCATTTAGTCATTTGGACGAAGACTAAGAGTCCCAAACTGGACAGAAGGCTACCCTCCTTTCATGACGAAAGACCCGGCCGTCCCCTGAACCAGCCCCGTAGGTGATTCCAGCTCTGGGTCATCCAGGTCGAACATCAGTATGTAGATGTGGTTACCTGAGAAGCAGACGTGTGTGTCGATGTTGTAGTTATTTATGAAACGCTTCTTTAAACGCTGGACCAACTCGGCATGATCCCCAGAGCCTTTTGACGAGTTTAATTTATTTATATACGTGTTAATTATGTTGTCGTGAATTGTTATTGGCTTGTGGATTCTGTTGCAGCAGGCAAATCTTTAGTTTTTTTGTTTAGTGGTCTTATTTTTGCATTCGGCACACCCGGGATGGGTTTGGTAGGCCTCTTCGGACATTTCGACGACCATGCAGCATGTTCTTCGGAGTCACAAGCCTTGCATTTAGGTGGAAGAGGCGACGTGCAACGGTGGGTCGGATGAGGGCCCTGGCATTTGGCACATGTTGCTTTGTTGGGACAAACGTCAGATGCATGGGTAAATTCCTGGCACCTAGCGCAAGGCACAGGTATCGGAGGCGGTGGAATGCTCTCTACTGCAGGGAAGTGTTTGTTCATATAGAACATGCCTCCGTGCAAGAGTCTCTGAAAGGAAGATGCGCACCCTGTAATGATGCGCACCTTGAAAGTTGGTTGTCCCGTTGCCCTGGAGACGATCCTCTTGCAGAACCTATGCTCAATGCCTGCCGTCTTTAGATGTTCGCTAATATCCGCATCTTTAATGTCAAGATCCATCTTAGTCAGGACACAAGACAGCGACGCGTTGTGGCCGTGTTTTTTAGGCTCCTTCGGAGGAACACTCTCGGCGTAAGACAAGATGTGTCCCCGACCCTGTATATCCGCCAGGTAGGCAAGGACCACCGCCTTAGGGTTGTTAGATTTCAGCAAAAATCCTGACTTCGTTTCTAATATGATGTCTTCTCTGTTGCCCGGGCCACTCGACCACAGTTTGGAAAGTTGTGATCTTGATAAAGCTTCACGCGCGTTTATTTTAAAAATAGTGTTGAATTTTTTGTATACGAAACATTTCTGAGTCGGCTTATCAGTATCGATAGTTGTTGGATTTTGTAGTTTTTTTAATATGGTTGATGTAGTCGCTTTTTTATTACAATCCTTCCTAGGCCTTCCACGTTTTCGCTTTCCCTGCTCCCATCCGGAACCCGATGCCTCGGAAAAGCAGGAAGAAGCATCCGAGCTGCACAATTCTGGCTCCATGGCCACAAGAATGCACTGCACTTACACAGAGCAAACTCGAATAGCCAGAAGACACCAAAAAAATAATAGAATTTGTTTATCACTATCTGCTCTGCAGAACAGGTCCGTACTCTATCGTGTCCCGTATCGAACTGTATAATTACATATTAAACTGCATTGGAATACTTAACTGATGACATATTAAAAGCAATTTTCTGTAATTTTTGCTTTGTGGAATGTTTAGAATTTTATAAAATTAATGATTAGTAAATAAATATAAATACTAGTTAAAAATCAGCTTTATTTTTCAGCACTTAATAATAAACATAATTTTATTCCTCCCGAACAATATTATTTTATAGATATTATTTGACCCAAATCTACTTCTAGAACATTTCAATTAAATATTATTTCCAAGAATTTAGATAAAAATAGGCAGAAAGACATTGTATGTTTGTCATTAAAAATACTTTATATATCCAGTAATAATAATAATTAATTAAAAAATAAAAATGTATTATTATTAATTACTTTTCTAAAAACCTTCCGATCTCGACGCAGTTTCCCTGTGTTGCAATTTAAGAATCACATACTGGTAACATAATATTTTAGATTTGAATGATATTAATAATTTAATGTCAAAATATAAAGGCGACAAACAAAAAAAAATTGAAACATTTTAGATTTATTACAACTATCAACTTCATCAATAATTCAATAATTTATATTTGTTATAACAAAATTAAAAATAAATAAAACAACTATCATTATAATATTATCAAATTTTAATAAAAATTACACTGTTATAGTTATATGAATTTACCTGATATTCACTTTAAAAATATTATTATAGAAATAACAATTAAAAGGAAACAATTACTTTCAATTAAAAAAATAATTAGTGATAGGACGGAAGGTCAATAGCGTTTATGCCATTTAATAATATTAATTCATGATTTGTGATTTGGTTTAACTACATTTATTTCTAAAGTAAATCTATTTAAAAATTCCAAAAATATTAGGTTGAGGGCTGTAGCATACTTCATCCATCTCCTCATCGTCAATATTTTCAAAGTTGTCAGAATTTTGAGATTTCTCCATCTCTAACAGTTCGAGTCTGTCAGGACTGTAGCATATCTCATTCCTCCCAGGACTGTACATTCTCTCCGCTGTTTCTTTATAGTCCTCTTCTTCTAAAACAGTTTCTTGGTCGCCTTCGTAGTCCTCATTCGTCCTCATATGAGCATCATTCGGATGTGCTATGTATTCACGCTTCCTCTCATACAGTTCGGTGAGCATCATATCGAATCGCTCTGGAGTGTAGCTTATCACATTCCCCTCAGGACTGTACATTCCCTCCACTATTTCTTTATCACCTTCGATGTCCTCATTCATCTTCATATACAAATCATCATCCATTTCCATTTCCATAACTTCTAGAAAATAGCATACTTCGGGCAACCGGTATTCCTTTACAAACACCACATCATCATCATCTTCGTTCATCTCGTTGTTCTTATCTTCTCCAATATTTTTTGCAAAACTCATTTTGTAAACTTCAATGTATATGCTTCTTCAAACGCTGAATGCAAGTAACTGATATTTGCTGAATGCCGTTTACCTTATATATTCAATATTTTACAGGTATCCTTTTCCTAACCTTATTAGGGACAATAAATGTCATCTTTTTTAGACTATATTAAGTTTTTTATTACCTGAATTAGATATGTCATAAAATGTATAGATTCCGAATTTTCCAATTATTGAGGAATAGTTTTCATAATATTGCAGAATTATTGCAAGGTAATAAAATTAAATTTTTCATATTTTATAGACTAACTGAAACTACGTGCAATAAAGTTATTTTTATTACATAGTTCTTTCCCTGTAAATTCATCGATTTTTCAAAAGCAACAATTCCTTAAACTATCCAAAAAATTATTTGAAATTAAATTTTTTAATAATTAACTAGAAAAATATTGTACAAAACAATAACTTGAACTCAATTTTATGTAATAAGATTGTAGTCGTGTTTAAACTGTTGTGGTACAATAGTACCGGTAACTATCGTAAATTATATATATTGAATATTTTATGATTTGAAAATTTCTATTATCGTTTGGAAGTTATGGCTCTCAATTTTTTTTTAATGTTCATTATTGTGTATTAATGAGCGTTAGAAAACTCAACTAATTATATTTTGAAAGAAAATTTCATTTAAAATTTCGTTAATATTTTGAGAAATTCATTTAATTTTTACTGAAAATATATAAAATATTCATTTGAAACTTAAATAAAATAATTGAAAAGAATGCATCATTTCAAATTTACTGAATATAAATTTAAAAATCATTTGAAATTTAATGAAAATAATTTAAAGAATTCATAATTTGAAATTTACCGAAAATACTTAGAAAAATTCATCACTTGGGATTTATAGAAATTAATTAGTAAAATTCTATGGAAATTAGAAAAATTCATTTGAAATTTCGTACCTATTTCGAAAAATTAATTTGAAATTTACAGAAAATAAATTTAAAAAATAATTATTTAAAATTTAAAGAAAATAATTAGAAAAACATGATTTAAAATTTATTGACAATAATTATAAAAATTCATTTGAAATATTGTAAATATTTTAAAAAATTAATCAATTTTCTATCCGCTAATTGTTGTTTCTGACAGAAATATTATTTCATTCGTGCAATATTGTTTCTCCCATAATATTTTATAAATAAATGATAATATTAATAATTTAATTTTCAAAATACAGTTGAAACATTTTTTATTTATTACTTCTTAAATATATATAATCATTAATATTTTTTATCTATAAATAATCAAATTTTATTAAAAATTACATTGAAATATTATTATAAAAATAACAATTAAAAGGAATCAATTATTTAGAATTAAGAAAATAATAAATACTTTTATTTCCAAAATTAATCTATTCGAAAATTTCAAAAATATTAGGTTGAGGGCTGTAGCATACTTCATCCATCTCCTCATCGTCAATATTTTCAAAGTTGTCAGAATTTTGAGATTTCTCCATCTCTAACAGTTCGAGTCTGTCAGGACTGTACATTCTCTCCGCTGTTTCTTTATAGTCCTCTTCTTCTAAAACAGTTTCTTGGTCGCCTTCGTAGTCCTCATTCGTCCCCATATGCGCATCATTCGGATGTGCTATGTATTCACGTTTCCTCTCATACAGTTCGGTGAGCATCATATCGAATCGCTCAGGAGTGTAGCGTATCACATTCCCCTCAGGACTGTACATTCCCTCCACAATTTCTTTATCGTCTTCGAAGTCCTCATTCATCTTCATATACAAATCATCATCCATTTCCATTTCCATATCTTCTAGAAAATAGCATACTTCGGGCAACCGGTATTCCTTAACAAATACCACATCATCATCATCATCTTCTTCGTTCATCTCGTTGTACTTATTTTCTCCAATATTTTTTGCAAAACTCATTTTGTAAACTTTAGTGTATATGCTTCTTCAAACGCTGAAAGCAAGTAACTGATATTTGCTGAAGACTGTTTACCTTATATATTCAATATTTTGCAGGTACCCTTTTCCTAACTTTATTAGGGACAATAAATGTCATCTATTTTAGACTATATTAAGTTTTTTTTCTTACCTGAATTAGATATGTCATAAAATGTTTTGGTTCTGATTTTTCCAATTATTAAGGAATAGTTTTCATAATATTGTAGAATTATTGCAAGGTAATAAAATTAAATTCTTTATATTTCATAGACTCACCGACACTAAAAAAATCATCATCGATTTTTAAACGCAACAATTCCTTAAACTATCCAAAAAATAATTTGAAAAATTTTTTTTTTTTTAATAACTGGTAATAATTTCCAGGAAAAATATTGTACACAACAATAACTTGAATTAAATATTATGTAATAAGATTGTAGTCATGTTTAAACTGTTATGTTATAATTGTACCAATTGTAAATATCGTAAATTATATATATTGAATATATTTGAAATTTAACTAAACTAATTTGAAATTAGTTGAAATTTATCGTAAATATTTTTAAAAATTCATTCATTTAAAATTTACAGAAAATAATTTGAAAAACTTAGATTAATTGAAAAATAATTAGAAAAATTCAACATTTAGAAAAATTTTAAATTTGAAATTTATCGAAAATAATTAGAAAAATTCATTTGAAATTTCGTAATTATTTTGAAAAATTGATCATTTAAAATTTACTGAAAATATTTTTTTTTTAAATTATCATTTTAAATTTACCGAAAATAATTTCCATCCGCAAATTGTTGTTTCTGACAAATATAATATGTTATTTCATTCGTGTAATATTGTTTCTCCCATAATAATTTAGATTTGAATGATAATATTAATAATTTAATTTTCAAAATACAGAGGCGACACACAAGAAAGAAAACGGTATATTTATTGAAACATTTTTTATTTATTACTTCTTAAATATATACAATCATCAATATTTATTATATATAAATTATGTATATTTGTTATAGTATATATAGTTATATGAATTTACCTGATCTTCACTTTAAAAATATTATTATAGAAATAACAATTAGAAGGAGTCAATTATTTTCAATTAAGAAAATAATTAAAGATAGGACGGAAGGTCAATAGCGTTTATGTCATAATAATAATATTTATTCATGATTTGTTATTTAGTTTAACTACTTTTATTACTAAATTAAAACTATTCGAACATTCCCAAAATATTAGGTTGAGGGCTGTAGCATATTTCATCGTTTTCCTTATCGTTAATATTTTCAAAGTTGTCAGAAATGATCATATCTCATACCTTTCAAGACTGTACTTTCAAAATCGAATTGAACTCCATGAAGAAGTCGCAATGTTTTAGAGTGAGAAAAACGAAATAAAAAAAATTGTAATTTTTCACATATACATAGAAAAGTGCAGATAGAATTGCAGTTGCATGACAAAATTCGTGGATTCATAAAAAACTTCTTTTTACAAAAAAACAATTTAATTTTTACTTTATCGAAGAAATGAGAAATTATTAGAAGAACAAAAATGCGAAGAACTGAAACTTTACTACTAGAATATGGTTGAAGGCCGATGAAGAACTTATCGACCTATCTGAAAATACATAATTAAAACAGAATTTTAATCGTAGCAAATTGACATAATTCTGACTACTTGTTCAATAAACTTTTAGAATGTTCCTTTCTACTGAAGTTGTAAAGATATTGCTTAATCAACTTCATACTTTTGTGAATTTAGATTTTCGAGAATATTAGGAATTAAAACCATTTATCGAAACAATTGTAACTGTTTTTTTTTTGTAAAGTGTTTTTCTAGCTGTTCAATTATCTCCATTTAAAAGTTTATAAACCTCTAGTCTAAAGATTTAAGAAAATATTCTGATTGGTTATTTTGAGCCAAAAACAAGACATAAATATTTACTAACAAATATTTTATTATTTACCGAAAAATAATTTTAAAAAAAACAGACAGTTTAAAATTCTGAATAAAATAATATACAGTAAATCAATTTGTGTAAGTATTTAATTAGAAAATTTTAAAACTAAACCTACCGATTTTGCAATATTTGCTTCTATTTTGATACAATGTCTTTTAGCATATCTTATTGGACTGATTATAACATCATGTATAGACAGGAACCAATAACTTTGAGGACCGCTTAATTTATTTCTGGGCCTCAACCCATAGAGACCAATTAGCAACAATTTTGTTACGTTGATGTATTGCAAAATGTATACATTTACCGAATGATACAAGTATACAAGGTACGCTAAACAGTTATTCCATTTTGATCATTTTTCGCACATCATCTGATGCTGCTCACCCTACAGTCAAATAGACAAAAAAATAACAATACTAGAATCACAAAATGACTAATGATCATGGTTTATTATTATTTAATAATTATTAAAGAGAAGTATTTGTTCTTATTAGTTTATAATTTAATATTTTATAACCTCAAGCTTTATTTATAATTTAAACTTTACATTCTAGTTCTCATTTACAACTTTAATGACAAATATGCTATACCTTCTATACATTTGTCAAGCATTTTCCGCAATGTAAGGTATGCAACCAGATTCATCATCTATTTTTTTTATAATAGTTCTCCCAGAATATTCCATTACAAGTACTCATAATACAATTATACTTGAAATACCCGTCAGCCAATAATTGATATTGATAAACATTAAGTATCAATATAACGAGAAAAATCACAAAAGACTTATTTAAGTTGTCGTGTGCCTTAGGCACCAGTTAAGTAAATTACCTTAACAACAAAATATATAATCAATATTTTTTTATAGCACTGTGCCTAACGTATAAGACCCTATTTAATGACGCTTAATTGCATTAATTGAAATGTTAAAAAATAAATAAGAGATATCAGTACACTTCGGATAACAACTTATATTTTCACAAGTAAAATTATACAAAAAATGGTATTTGGCAAGTAAGTAAAATATAAAAAATAATCCCGAGCGCATGTTGACCGTTAAAATATGACGAATGTACATCGGCTGAGGGTTTTATATTTTTTTTTTATTTAGACTACCTCCCTCAGGGATGTACCTACTACAATTAGCACCTCCTACAATGAGAAATACATAGTAAACATATGGAATAAAGAAAAATTAACTATAACTGATCAAGGCCTCTGCAAAACCCTTTTATATTTATCATGCTTACAAATTGTAAGTAACAAGTGTTGAATATTGTGTACTCACCTTTTGAACGTGACGAGTCTTGCAAAGTCATGTCGATTAGGATAGATGTCGCTGCCAACCGATCCAATTTGACAAGTCTGTGTTGTCAAATACACAATCTGTCATCTTGAGGTGTGGTAGTCGTTCGGTTGGATTATGATTCACTGATTTATTTGATTGCCGTAGTTTTGTATGGTTTTTTGGGTAGTTTTTAATTTTAAATGTGAAAATGGATAGTCAAGGCAGAAAAGTGATCGTTTGTGATAATGGTACCGGGGTAAGGACAGCGGTCGACTTCGATCTGCCCCTACAGCCACATAACCTGCAATGTTTTTGTTTTAGTTCGTTAAATGCGGCTATGCCGGTAGCAATTTCCCAGCTCATATCTTCCCCTCGATGGTCGGAAGGCCCATCATCCGCGCCGTCAACAAAATCGGTGACATCGAAGTCAAAGTAAGTAGCGAAAGAGAAATCAGCAACATAAAAAAAACAATTGGCAGTGATGATTTCATAGTCCTACTTGTCAAAATGTCTGTTATCAGAAACCAACGCTGATAAAACGATTCATAATTGTTTCCTCTCTATATATATAAATATATATATGTATACTGTATTCTCATTGCATTCATTAATAGAAATATTTTTATTTACTTTTCTAGGGGTTACACGTTGATGTAAGACTTATTTACATTTTGTTTTGATAGTTGTTCCTGCTTTTATAACAGCTTGTTTATTTTATTACTTTCAAGTAACACTGATATTGTGTTTTATTTATATTTTTGATTATTAAACACCTATTAAAAACTGAATGTTTCATGCATGCTCACACAGGGAGTGGCAAGTACGCTTCCTGTAAGTAAACATGTAGAGAGAAATTTTGAACTAATTATTATAGAACTATATCTGTTTAGATTTGCTATTCGCTCTAATAGGTTTTTTTTTTCATATTGTGTTTAGGATTTGATGGTTGGAGATGAGGCATCTGCACTGAGATCGCTTCTGGAAGTCAACTACCCTATGGAGAATGGCGTCGTCCGGAATTGGGATGATATGTGTCATGTTTGGGATTATACATTTGGACCTAAAAAAATGGATCTGGATCCAAAGGAAACCAAGGTAAAGGGATATCTGTATGTGTATTGAATATCTAAAAAATGTAACGATTTACTAACAGATTTTGCTGACGGAGCCACCGATGAACCCGATCAAGAATCGAGAGAAAATGATTGAGGTCATGTTCGAGAAGTACGGATTCGCTGGTAGTTACATTGCTATACAAGCCGTGTTAACGTTATATGCTCAGGTAATATTGAAGCAATTCCATTTTTTTGGACGATTATTAATATTTTGCGTAGGGATTGTTATCCGGAGTTGTGGTTGATTCTGGAGACGGAGTAACGCACATATGTCCGGTGTACGAGGAGTTTGCACTGCCCCATCTGACCAGGCGTCTTGACATCGCCGGCAGAGACATAACCAGATACCTCATTAAGTTGCTTTTGCTCAGGGGCTATGCTTTTAACCACTCCGCTGATTTCGAGACGGTGCGAATGATGAAAGAGAAACTGTGCTACATCGGATACGACATCGAGACTGAACAACGGTTAGCCTTAGAAACCACCGTTCTCGTTGAACCCTACACATTACCCGATGGCAGAGTCATTAAGGTAGGCGGAGAGAGGTTCGAAGCACCCGAAGCCTTGTTTCAGCCGCATCTGATAAACGTCGAAGGACAGGGCATCGCAGAGCTGGTGTTCTCAACAATACAGGTAGACATTAAAAGTAACCCAAATAACTTGAAATTATAGTAATTCTGTTCTAGGCGGCCGACATTGATATGCGTTCCGAATTGTACAAGCACATCGTCTTGTCCGGAGGCTCCACCATGTACCCAGGACTGCCATCGCGGCTTGAGAGGGAAATCAAACAGCTGTACCTGGAACGGGTGCTAAAAAATGACATCGACAAATTGAACAAGTTCAAGATCCGCATCGAGGATCCGCCCAGGCGCAAAGACATGGTGTTCATCGGAGGCGCTGTTTTGGCCGAAGTGATGAAAGACCGCGACACTTTCTGGATGTCCAAGCAAGAGTACGAGGAGCAGGGACTGCATGTACTCAAGAAATTAGGCACGAGGGCTGGCTAGACCAAAGGCACATAATAAAACGTATTAATCAATAAAGCAATTTAGTGACCTTTGGAAACAATCATGCATAAACAGCGATTGGTCAAAAATTGAAATGAGGCATACATTTGAAGATGAATGCCATCAATTATTAAAACATTATAATTATTAATATTATTATTTCAATTACTTCATTCTATAAGTGTAAGATATTTAATTTTATTTTGTGAATTAAGATTTTTATATTGTACTATAATAATTTTTAAAATATGTATTTTTTCGTGCTGAACGTATTCGGAACGGACATTCCAATATCAGTTGGCATTTTGAGCAGATTTTTGAACATGGAGCAAACGTACAACAATTTGAGGAGTAATAATTAGTAATAAACTGGAAGTAAATCAATTTTTCTTTTAAATTTGTCATTTATACGAACTTTATATATATATATAAATAGGCTTATTGTAAATACCAGAGTTTCTTATTTGGTTGTTTGTAATTTGGATGACTTCAAATGCTACTAATTAAAGGTCGAAAAATGCAGAGATACGACTTTAAAAATATTAATTGTTCTGTCAATTAAATTAATTTTAAATAAATTTGAATGAACGACGAATCAAAGTTATGTTAGTTATTTTCTTGAGTGATTTCATAAAAACATAAAACTATTTGTTCAGAGTATTTAAGTGAAAATGAAAACTTCAGATGTCACCGGTATTAAAAATCTTTCAAAATATATTTTTTTGTTAATTTCGTATAGTACTTTATTTATATGATGTAAATTGATGGCGGGTATCATATATCCAACTTATTCAGTAAAAGTCTTACAATTCTTTGATAAATTTATTGGTTGATTTGATATTGATGCGCTGCGATTCCACTAGTCCTTAATACTCCTATTACATCCTTCGACATGGCTAGGTTTAAACCCGTACTCACAATTTGAAAGAAGGGCAACTCTTGTAATTTATTATTTGATCAGTTCAACATTTCAATAATTTAGAAAATAATCTTCTATGACAGATAATGCATTTCTTTCTGTACCACTGTATGTCTCGATATGAAATATAGTCATTTTCTTGTGATACTGTAGGCATTTTATCACTAATCGGAAAGAAGCTCATCTCTATTTTAATTCTGCTAGTGGAAATTCTTCAGTTAATTTCAAGGTACAATAAATTTACGTTCTGTTAGGTAAAAGTTCTTGAACTAAAGTTTCGAACCCACCAGGCAAATTAATCATGGCATTTACCGGGAAACTCTTGGCGAAAGTCTCACTGTGTGTTACCAAATAGTAAAAATAATATTTCATAATTCTAGAACAGACAGAAAACGAACACGTTTTATAACTCTTTTAATTATTTCTAAATATGCACTTACGTTTAATAATTACGTTTATTATAATGGGGAGTCGAGTTCAAAAAATACACTGGGACAAAAAATCTTTACATGTTATATATGGTCATATTATTATTAAATAATTTGTTTGACCTTTTTCGTTGCAAGTCGAACAATTTTCTGGAATATTTTGTTTTCTACATATTCACCTGCTCCATAACTGTTGCTTTTTTATATAATTCGAATCTATTTTAATATACTTTTACTATTATTGTCACAATACTCTGGATAAATTATATTTTTTGCATTATTTCTATATGGTATATGCGTCTTTTGCTAAGTTATGTTAAAAATTAAAATTCAGGTTTCATTAGCCTGATTTTCCCAACTTATTTAAATTATATAATATGTAGTTTCCCAAACGCAGAACACCAGTATGTAAACCTGGAATGGAACGAAACGACTTTTTTTTTAGATATTATCTTTAAAAGCATACACAAAATAGAATTAATTTTTGAACAAAGTGATATATTATTTCGTCTGAAAATGAACGTTACAGCTGGAAATATACAGAACCGACTATAAAAATTGAATATTCTTATTAAATCGGAGCTTCTAATAAGTAATTCAAGGCACTCAAATTTTTAATAAAATCATTCCATATAAAGATTTTTTTGTAATCAAGAAAATTAATTATTTTTTGAATGTTAGTTTAGCTCTAAGAAATAACCAATTAAAGTTTCATCGAAATCGATTGACGCATTCAAAAGATAGAATTAATTTTTGAATAAAGCGAACGATAAATTCGAAAGTGTAACAATTCTTATTGAATTTTATAAAATTAACAAGGCGTTTCGTGGAAATTTCTGTTGCTGGAAAAGTTTGGGAAATCCTGATTTATTATTGACGTACTTTCATCTACAATAATTTGCCGTATCTTATCATGTATTAATAATATTTACAGTTAAATTATTTGCTTAAATCTTGATAAGAAATTAATATTAAGTATACCACTAAAAATATTTTCATACATAACAGTTAATTCAACAGACATCAGTTAACCTTCACTTAGCAATGGATAATTTATTTTAATGTTTATTATTGAAGATGATAGACGACAGAAATCAGAGCATATAGTTGCAGAATAATTATTTTTCAAAACAATTAAAGCTGTGAACATCCCTAAATCTATAATCATATTTATACCTTGGTGTATTCTTTCAACAAAAAATATTACTAAATTCTATTATTAAACTACTATTATTAAATTAGTATTAAAAATGTCTATGAAATGTATAATTGCGTTATATAAATGTTATTTTATTCACAAATATATCCATCAGCTTATAAGAAACATGCATACCAAATACAAGTCGAAACGTGCATGGAAAATCGCAGCTTGTTATTATTAAAATAGTTCCATAGAATTTCTACCATCTGCTGTGTATACAAAAATATTTCCCGCCAATATCTAAAGATAAGTAAACAAGTTTCAACATGTACAATGCAGGACTGTATTAAGTTAAACTTAATTTAACTAAAAGGTGTATTACATATTTAGAGAAGTCAAATTACAAGCAAAATAAAACTTCTAATTAAACCGAATCGCTGAAGATTCGAAGAAATTCTCTTTAATTTACATAAAATTATATTTAAATATTTCCAGTTATAATGTCCACAGACATTTTATTGTAATTGCAATGACGAATTCTCAGAAAAATCACTTGCATATTTTACTTCTATTTCAATAATCAACCGTTTATTATTAATACGAAAAAAATATTAAAACTGTATTTACAATAAAAATAATTACAAATTAACGTTTTTCATATAAATTAAACCTCGCTGTGCAGACTATGTAAATAAAGCATTTTAATATATCGTACAAATTCATATTCTTAGAACTGTCCATCATAAGGATATAGATATTTTTGGAAAGTTATGCGCGTTTCACAAGCGATCATTTGAACGGCCAGTACAACATAATTACTTTTGTGTATAGAAATGAAAGTAAAAATATTACGAAATTAAATTATGTTCGCAGATTTTCCAAATAATTCTATGCTCTATAAAACAAATCATTTTTTTTATATAATTTTATTAAGTACTTAAACTAAAATCACTTAATTAACGTAGGTACAATGTATAATATAATAATATATGGTATGCGAAAAAGCTAATAATAAAAATTAAAAATCTGCATCAACGCTGAACTCATCTGTTATTTTGGCTAGTTGGTATTCTCCAACTTTCTTCTCGAAGAAATTCGTTTTTCCTTCCATCGACATGTTTTCCATGAAACCGAATGGATTTTTCGAATGGTAGATTTCACTGAATCCCAGATCAATTAGCAGTTTATCAGCGACAAATTCGATGTATTCGCACATTAGTTCGCAATTCATGCCGAGCAAAGAAACGGGCAAAGCTTCGGTAAGAAACTCCTGTTCGATCTTCACTGCATCTCTGATGATATTCTTTACCCTTTCCTCCGACGGCTTCTGCACGACATGCTTTAATATTAAACAGGCGAATTTGCAGTGCATCGCCTCATCCCTGGAGATCAATTCGTTGGAAAATGTGAGACCGGGCATCAATCCTCTCTTCTTCAGCCAGAAGATCGAGGCGAAACTGCCGGAGAAGAAAATGCCCTCAACAGCCGCAAAAGCGACCACCCTTTCGCCGAATGTCGCATCCTGACTGGAAATCCAATTCAACGCCCAATCGGCCTTCTTTTTCACGCATGGAATAGTTTCGATTGCGTTCAGAAGAAAAGTTTTCTCCTTCCAATCCTTGATGTAAGTGTCTATCAACAGACTGTACATCAGTGAATGTATGTTCTCCATGGCAATTTGCATGCCATAGAAGAATTTAGCCTCAATAACTTTAACTTCTTTACTGAATCTCTCCACCAAGTTTTCATTGACAATTCCATCAGAAGCAGCAAAGAAGGCCAAAACATATTTGATGAAATGCTTCTCATTCTCTGTTAATTTGTGGTCCCAATCTTTGTAGTCCATTGACAAATCAACTTCTTGAACTTTCCAGAACGAGGACTCAGCCTGCTCATACATCTCCCACATGTCTTTATAGATGATTGGGAACACGACGAAACGTTTGGGGTTATCGCGCAGCAATGGCTCCAATTCCACATTGAAAGACTTCTGATTCACTTCTTCAACATCTTTGGATTTCAACTTTTCAATTTTATCTTTCCCTTGAATATTAATACTGTTATTTTCAGTAAGAATATTTTCTTTCATATGTGTGTTCATTGACGACATGATGCTAAATATAGAAACAAACAATTAATAAGTTTTATAGTCTCAAAAATATAAAGGTGTTCCATTAACTGCAAAGAATAACAACAATCAAGATTTTTATTTGTACATATGTAGATTTTTAGTGATATAATTCAAATGTACCGCCAATATCCAATCTTACATACCGCGATCCTTTTTTCGATGTTTTTTTTCCACATAAGATAAAAAAATATGAATATAGAAAACCTCTTTTTTTCACGTGCTATACAAGTAGAGTACAATTACTTTATTACAGTACACTTTACCTAGTCACATAATTAGCAACATTAATTGGCCACATTACACGAGTTGACGACTTTAGCCTTATTCCTTCCCATTTCAAAGACTAAGTTTGGCAATAAGCCAAAGATAATTCACACTATGAAAGCCAACATCCAAACTACTATTGTACAAATATATTTCCGTGATAAAAAAAAAAACAAGAAAATAAAATCAAATAATCCAACAAGAAAATCTGCATGTTTTCAGTTTATATCGGAATAAAAAATCTTTATTATTACTATTCGTTGTCAATTTAATCTTTCAAAAAGGAACACCCTTTACAACAACAAAAATAATAACTTACATTATAACATAAAACTCACTACAACAACAGTACAAAATATAATAACTTCAATTCCGGATGCAACCGTATTAAATACCCTCCAAAAATAAGGCGCCAAAATAATTTCAATGTTGCCATGCTTCATCAGCATTACCAACTATATTTTCTTTGAGGCTTCGACTGCTATTTTCATTTATCCAATTCTGCATTTAAAAATTAAAAGCAATATAAATAGTTAAGAAATTATTATTTTTAAAGTAAAATAAATTTAAAATTCATAAGATTCGTTTATATTACAAAACAGATATGAAGATTTTGAGTTTTCTAAAACTAAATAGATTTATAAGTAGAATAATATAAAAATGATGTATAAACTATTAAACAAAGTCAAATTGGACTTCAATGAAACATTAATTTATTTTAATGTTAAAATTGAAATGCAACATTGCGTGGAAATTTAGTTCCGTATCTTTCACATACATTATGGTATAAGACTCAATACAATTTATAATTAACATTTTCAAGGATATATATGAAACCACAATTCCACTATTTATAAAATAAATATCGATATATTTATTATACAAATATTGCATAATCTTGCAGTTACAACCATAGCAAATGAAAAATGCAAATGACGTCATGTAAGAACGATAATTACATAAACGCCAGTAGCGACGAACTTGTTCGATCTTGTCTCGATTACAACTTCAAAAATGATCGTTTTGCTAAATAATGGACGCAGCTAAGTTCTTCCAGCAGGAAGGAAGATAATTACGAAGAAGGAAACGAAGTAATAAGTTTTTCCAAAAATTGTTTCTTGATTCATTAAAGATATATTTCTTATATTACAATTATATAATAAAATTAATGCAAAAAATAGCATAATTAACTATAGTAATGATTAGGATCTTTCAGAGTAAATGAGAGGCCCTTCAAAATATTCTTCAGATAAAGGAACAAAAATTAGTATTTATTTCTCTGATATACCCTAATAATAATTATTAAATTAACTGTAAATATTATTTACTGAATATAAATACAAAGATATTTGTCTAATATATGAGTACAAAACTGGGATAAGTAAAATTTAAAGAAACAGACACCATTATTCAATGTTGAAAATTTTTAACTAAATTAAAATTATCGTTTTCATTTTCTATGTTTACAAATTTCTTTTAATTGCGTTTTACTTAACTATTTTATTTCTTAATATTTTTAAATTATTATTGAAATAAACCCGAGCGATAACTTTAATTCTACTAATATACTCTTAGACAAAACTGAAGAATTGTCTTGGAAAGACTAGAACGTATCCAATAATCTTGATGGAAGTCGTATTAATAGTTATTATTTAATTAAATTTTGGATACATATTTGTGTTTACAGAATAATACTTTACTATGGTAGGATCAAAAAAAAAATTCAAAATTCCAAGAATGGTTATTATAAATAATATAATTGTCTAGAAATAACCCATATACAAAAATATATTAGTCTATTGGAAATTTCGTAAAGATTAATATGTTAATAATAGTGCAACTTATTTTGTCTGAAATTTTTAAAATTTAAATTATTTTGCACTAGCATTTGTGGCGCCGCCTCAAGAACTGCCGATTGCGAAAGATTCAACAGGAATAGACTGGTTTAGTTAGTTACGTTTCGGAAATGTAAACAAGGATTAACTTTTTGTAACAAATACAAAACTAAAAGATGTAAAAGCAAATAGATTTGGTTATAATAATCTAGTACTAATGTGTACTAGTTCAATGAAGATATATTAAGTCGTGCAAACTCTTCCTACACACTAATCTAGTCTGTAACCTCAGATAAGTAAGATAAACATTGTAAGAAAAGTATTTATTTCAAACATACTCTTACCTTTCTAGTTCATATTTTTCTTTACCAAAAATGCGTTGTGCTGTGCTTGGTTGCAACAGTAACAATGTCTCAAAGAAATATATGAACAAAACCATGAATTTTTTTCGTTTCCCAAAAAATCCAGACATTAGTGAAAAGTGGATAAATGCTTGCTCTCGTGCAGATAATATCAATGTACATAATGCTAGAATATGTCATCTCCATTTCAACAAAGAAAAAGATTTTGTAAGATGCTTACGAGAAGAATTACTAGGGTATAAAATTAAAAGCCGAAGGAAGTTGAAAGATGGAGCAGTTCCAACATTAATGTTGAAAAATAATGTTTCAGGCCAAAAGGCAAGCACAATATATACTTTAGTGAAATCCAAGTAAGTATCCGAGTGCTTGTAATTATTTTATATACAAATTACAGAGTTTTTGAATTTCCTATAGTGACAATGTCTCTGGTCGAGGCGAATTTAAAATTGAAGAAAGAATTTTATTGGAAAATGATAATGATTCCTTATATAATACCAAGAAGAATCGGTATTTAAATTATAATATTAGAAGTATAATATTAAAATATTATAAATATAATTTTTAGAATTAAGACGAAAATTCCTGCAAAGAAGCCTGTAATCATTACCAATTTGAAAAATATTTCTTTATTAGGAAAGCAATTGAAAGTGCTAGGTGGCACTAATAATAATAATATTAAAGAAAAAACTATTAATATTGTTGTTCAAAAACCACTTACTAACAATGAAAGTAGTGGGTATGTTCAATTTTATTTTTTGTTGATGAAAAAAGTATTAACTAATCGATATCTTTTAGATTCAAGATAGAAAAGTCAGCTAATAATGTTTTAATTATTACTAGGAGAGATAATACTGGTTTATTAGAAAGTCAATTGAATGTGGAAGGTGCTAACAATAATAATAGTGAAAAAACGCTGGACAATGAAAGCATTCTTGGAAAATCACTTACTACTAATAGGTATATATAATGTTATATTTTGTTGATGAAAAATATTAACTAATATATAAGTTTTAGAACCATTATAGACAACTCATCAAATAATCCTGTAATTATTACGAATATCGAGAATACTGGTTCTAGTCATGATAATAATTCTATCAAAAATGTTGAAAACTCATTAATAACAAAAAGCAGTACTGAGTACTTTATACAAAATATTTATTAATATAACAGTTTTACCTATTGTATTGTTATAGATTCAATTCACAAAGTCCATTGGAGAATCATGTAATCGAAGATTCTGTAGAGACATCCTCAAATGGAATAAAGGCTGGCTCCAGTAGTGACAATGTAAACATTGAAAAAGCAGTTAATGTTGAAAACATTTCACAAAGATTAATAATTACCAGCAGATGTATCGGGTATTTTTAAATTATAATTTTCGTTGATGTTAACATTTTAATTAACATAACTGTTTTAGAAGTAATACCGAAGGTTCTTCTGACTGTTACAAAGTAATTGAAGAATTGAAGCAGAAGATTGTTGCATTGAAATGGCAATCGAAGGGTTTGAACAGCATCTTCTCGCCGGCGCAAATAAAGAGAATTAATGAGCCCTTCAAACGGCCCAGATGGTCGGAAGAAGATATTAGTGATTCCATTGTTCTTTTTGCGAACGGACCCAAAGTCTACAAGTTGCTATTAGAGAAGGGATACCCGTTACCTGCGATTAATACTCTACGAATATGGATGAAGAACGATAACATTAGAAACCTGTATTTAAAAACGAAGATGTACACTGAAATACTCAAAAAGGATAAAACTGTTTCCAAGAAAATAAAGAAAACTAAAAAGTAAATGATCATTTAACTGTCTTTTTTAATGAAAAATATAACTGCTACAAGGGACTATTGATTGAAGGTCTTTCTGCCTCATGAAAAATATTTTTATTTAAATCATAATGTAATCTTTTCATTACGATTTAAATAAATCTGGTGATCTTTTAAACTTTTTATAATGATTCAAAATTTTATTTAGAAAAGAATATTAATAATTGTATAGCGCAAAGTAACTGAATTTATATTCAAATGTGTTTATGTGCTTCTCAGTTATGGCGTGTTAGAGGTTACGATCGCGGAGAGTAAACAAAACGTTTAATGTTATTCTGACTAATCCAAAATTTAAGGACGTAAATAACAGTTATTTATTGACTCTGGTATTAGATTATCATTAGCAAGTACATAAACACATCAAAAGAAAATGTTTAATTTGTTATACTTTCCGAGCTGTTTTATAACCTCTGATTTGTAATAAGATAAGAACATATTTTAAAACTTATAATATTGCAACATCTCGACACTTATTTGCTTTTCCAGTCCTGATACTTTTGTTAACTAAAATGCGTTGTGCTGTATTTGGATGCAACAGTGATAATCAGACAAAGAGGGATTTCGACAAATCCCTAAAGTTTTTTCGATTTCCCGTTAAAGACCCAGACGTTTGCGAGAAATGGATTAAAGCATGTTCACGTGCGGATAAGTTGAATGCAAATAATGCGAGAATCTGCGAGCTGCATTTCAACAAAGAAACAGATTATGAACGATGTTTGAAAGAAGAGTTGTTAGGATACGTAAACAAAAATCGTAGGCAATTGAAAAAAGGAGTAGTTCCATCATTAATGATATATAAGAACAAGATGCAGCAGAATCAACTTGATCCAAGAAAAAAGGCAATCAAAATGAAATCAAAGTAAGACCAAGTTCTTGTGACAATTTAATTTATTTATTACTAAAATTAATCTTGCCTCAATTTTAAATAGTGCTGGTCGAAGCAGCGTTAACGTTGAAGAAACAAATAATTTTGAAAATGGTCATCAATCTTCCCTAACAACCAACAAAATTGGGTAATTTAAATTTTGCATATGATGTATTTTTTTTTCAATAATATCAATTTTAGAGTCAATATACAAGATCCAGCAAAAAAGCAATTATTTATTAAGAGTATTTATCTTTTAGGAAGACAGGTGAGGGCTCTGAGGGTGGCAATAATAAGAGTCAAAGAACAGATAATCCTGAAAGTTTTAATAATGGATCAATTCCTGCCAAAAGGAATATGGGGTACTTTGTACTCTGTATGTGTTAATGTAAAAATGTTAACAACTATATTTGTTTTAGAATTGCTGCAAACAATGATGTAAATTTTAAAAATAATATAGATTTATTAGAAAAGAAATCTGACGCGATACATAAAAGATTACTCATTACCAAAAGGAGTATTGGGTACTTCAATTATTTTTTGTTGATGTCAAATTGTTAATTTATATATTTGTTTTAGAACTAATACGGAAGGTTCTTCTGATAATCAAATAATAATTTCAGATTTGAAACGGAAAAATACTATATTGGAATGGCAAACGAAGGGTTTGAAGAGCATCTTCTCGCAGGCACAAATTAAGAAAATTAACGAGCCACTAAAACGGCCGAGATGGTCTGAAGAAGATATTAGCAACTCCGTTATACTTTATGCAACTGGGCCTAGACTCTATAAATTGTTATTAAAGAAGGGATACCCGTTACCTGCAGTCGCTACACTGCGATTTTGGATGAAGAAAACCAACATAAAAAACTTGTTTTTAAAAACGAGGTTAAAACATTTTCCAAAAAAAAATCTCCATTCATTCCCGCCACACGTCAGCCACTAATTTGTTTTTAACTGTTAAATTATTTTAATTATTCATAAGAGGTATGTTACTGCGGAGAAGGGTAAACAACATTTCCGTGGAAGATCGTCTAACAAGAAAAATATAATTTTCACGATGCGTTCTATATTTTTGAATTTATTGTTTTGAAAAAAATAATAAGAACGTTAACAGTTTATTACAGCTGCCATTCCAATCCCTGATGTGTGGGAACATATCATTATAATTAACTCTATGTTTTTAAGTAATAAGACGCCTCTCCTAAATCACAAGTAGAATAAAATTTGATAATTAGTCTCGAATAAAACATTAAATGAAGAACATATTGTGTGGGAAAACCCAAGTCTACAATATAATTTAACCGAAAGAATTATATTTATGAATAAAGTTATTAAGAACCATTTAGATTACTTACAATTTTCAACCCCACAGATACAAATGTCTTTTGGAACTTCGCCATACGCTAGTCACAGTTTTAATACACTTTTTAACTAGCGACTGACGTTACCTTGGTTGAAATAGTTATCCTCTGCAAAATCAGTGTATCATGAGCATTTCATGAGACTGGAAAACTTTGACCTTCAAAAAGTGGTGTAAATACCCTGGAATTAATTTCGGAATGGTGAATGTAGGGTCAGTTATGGAGGTGGATGGATTACAGAGTGATATGTGCGATTAAAATGAAATTTAATAAAATTTTGAGCACTCTGTGATCGTCCGTAACCAGAAGTGTGAGTACATTGGTAGGTAACGGTACTTTTATTACTGTTAGTTCCTTGTAGAATCTTGCTGTTTCCATTTCTGTAACTGGGCAGGCGAAAATGCAATTTTCCATGGAGCTTAGCGCCCCACACTCACACACGTCGGTGTCAGATAATCCCACAGAACTTATTTACTGGCGATAGATCGTGTCCCGAACGTAATCTACTTATAGTTGCGATATCTTGTTTGGTCTTTAAGGGTGATGATTTGGACTGGTGCGACTTTGTCGAATGCATAGTATTTTCTTCTCTTATATATACTGATCCTTTCATAGTGTTCTTGCCATTCTAGTAGTCTCTTGGTTTTTAACACAAACGTATCTCAATGTTTTGATTATTGCACTGTGTTATACTTATTATCTCAGCCCTTGGATTTCACACAGCGATACCGTAGAGTTTGGCTGTGGCCACGGATGCATCTATTGTGCAGCCGAGATGTAAACATTGTACATTCAGTCGCTTTGAGGCATCTGTATAAATTTGTTCGTACTCTGGAAAGTTGGTGTCCGTGTAATCTAAGAAAGCATAGTTATACAGCTCCTGGGAGTTACCGAAGTCCGTTGTCTTATAATTGAATTTATGAAACACTTTATCGTCTGTAGCAGATGAATTTTTCAAGACAAATGAAAGATAATACGAGTTCGTGTCCACCCTTTCCCTCAGCGCGATGGTAGCCGTCCAACATTTGAAGATCAAAGGAGTACTCTTACTACTCCAGAATGGTCTGTGATGAAACTCTGTCGCTGCTGCCTTTGTGAGTAACTTAGATGTGCGGTATATGCGTCTCAAAGATAGAGGCATCATTCCAGACTCCGCCTGTAGCACGTTAATCGGGGTGGATCTGAATCTACCCGTACATATTCCCAGAGCTTGGTTTTGTATTTTCTCTAAGCTACTCAAGGTACTCTTGGTACATAATGAGTACATGAAGCAGACGTAGTCTAACCTAGATAATACAATTGCTCGGTAGAGGGTAAGGAGCATGAGAGTCACTACCCCAGTTCCTACTAGAGATTTATCGCAGAATGTTGAGGCCATAAAAGCAACTTTCAACGTCGCATGAACTTGTGATTTCCAATTTAGTTTGTGATCGATCCACACTCCCAGTAACTTGAACTATTGCACAGCCTCAATTCTTGTGTTTCTTACATAAATTTTAGGCCATCTGATCGTGCGATTCTTTGCTTTCACCATCATCTTTGTTTTCTGCGGGAACCAATTCCAGATTTAGGAATGTACACTTACATGTTGCTTCGAGAGATTGCTGAATGGCTAAATGTTATGTTGGTTGCCTAATTTCCGTGTTATAACGCAACGTGCGGAATGGACAGGACATGCAACGGTGCAGTATATTGTGTATAAAACATAATAGGACCAGGCCGTCTCGAAATTTTCAAAGGCGAGGATCGCTAGGTGCTCGGTTTTTGCTCTAGCCTCCGATGAGTTGAGAGCTGAGCGGTTTTCTACTTGAATTCGCCAGAGCTTCAATTCAATCGAAATACCAACAGGAACATAATTTATACTATATATAGTATTATATAGTATATTCGAAATGAATTCTGTCTCGAGAATTTTCAATTCAATGGTTTTCGACAGGAACATAATTTATGATATTACTACATATAGTATTATATAGTATATTCGAAATGAATTCACCCACTGTATTTCAATTGGCAATGAATGCAAAATACCAAAAGTTTATACTGAATATGATGTTCAATAAACAGAGAACTTTAGGAACGCAAACGGTTCATGATAATGTCGAACACCGCTATATATGTTCTGATATCAATGCAGAACTAAATATGGAGTACAACGATGTATTCAAAATGAAAGCCAACGCTCAGCACATTGTACAGAGGAATGAGGATAACCACAACATTATGCTTTCCGATAAAAATGCACAATTTAATATGGAGTACAGCAATGTATTCAAAATGAAAGCTAACGCTCAACACATTGTAAAGAGGAATGAGGATGACCACAACATTATGATTACCGATAGAAATGCTGGATTTAATGTAGAGTTCAGTGAAATGTTTACATTGAATATCAACGCTCAAAATATTTCCAAAAGGAATCTTGACAACAACAGCATCGTATATTCGCATAGCAATGCAGCGGTGAATATGATGGTTTTGAAAAATGTATACACATTTAAAATAGGAGGAGGACATCACCAATCATTCGATGATTAACTAACGAATGAGCCAACATATAAAGGATAATAAAAATAAACATATTTTTGAAATGGTACAGGCGGAGAATGGCTTGTAATTTTACAAAGAACATCCGTGTTCTACTGTAAATGATGTAAAAATTCAAATATGTAATATTTTATACAGCAATGTATTCAAAATGAAAGCTAACGCTCAACACATTGTAAAGAGGAATGAGGATGACCACAACATTATGATTACCGATAGAAATGCTGGATTTAATGTAGAGTTCAGTGAAATGTTTACATTGAATATCAACGCTCAAAATATTTCCAAAAGGAATCTTGACAACAACAGCATCGTATATTCGCATAGCAATGCAGCGGTGAATATGATGGTTTTGAAAAATGTATACACATTTAATATAGGTGGAGGACATCACCAATCATTCGATGATTAACTAACGAATGAGCCAACATATAAAGGATAATAAAAATAAACATATTTTTGAAATGGTACAGGCGGAGAATGGCTTGTAATTTTACAAAGAACATCCGTGTTCTACTGTAAATGATGTAAAAATTCAAATATGTAATATTTTATACAGCAATGTATTCAAAATGAAAGCTAACGCTCAACACATTGTAAAGAGGAATGAGGATGACCACAACATTATGATTACCGATAGAAATGCTGGATTTAATGTAGAGTTCAGTGAAATGTTTACATTGAATATCAACGCTCAAAATATTTCCAAAAGGAATCTTGACAACAACAGCATCGTATATTCGCATAGCAATGCAGCGGTGAATATGATGGTTTTGAAAAATGTATACACATTTAATATAGGTGGAGGACATCACCAATCATTCGATGATTAACTAACGAATGAGCCAACATATAAAGGATAATAAAAATATAATTTATTTTTTTGCTCTAGCCTCTCTACTTAATACTTAATGTGCAAGTATGGTTGCATACTTGGACAACATTCACCATCTTTGATAGGGCAATCGAATGGCATCAGCCAAGTACCTAAGAGTTGTTCTCGACAAGGGACTCCGATTCAAGGACCAAACGGGACAGTTGCACAACATGCCACTCACCAACAGACTCTTACACGCAAAAACATTCAATATTACTAATTGCAAGTAAATTCTCTTTCTATGACCATCTTAAACGCAATGCGCGGAGCCACTGCAAATAGAGAATAGAATAAATTCGCTGCAAGTGGATTTGAATTAAATTTGATTCAATGTGATTTCGTCGGCGACTCCACGATTCGTACTTTCTTATACTAAGTGTATTCGTACTTAGGTCTTAAGATAAATAAAATAAACTCGCCACCTCCTCCTACGTCGACGACACCGTCATCTGGTGCTGCTGGCTGCTTCCCTGCGACCTTCTTCATACCTACAAAACCTTCATTCGCCCTCTTCTCCCTTACCTAATTACCCTTTACACCATCTCTCCACCATCGCAATACATAAGAATCCTTAGATTCAAAAGAAAAACTATCAGAAGAATCCTTCACTACTCTACCCTATACAATCTAGTCTCCTTCCGTTTTGCATACCTTATATCCCTCCACGAACACCACACCCTGTCTCTCTTCAAACCCTCCCTCTAGTGCATCCCTCTCGAAGATCAATACGTTCGTATGAGTACCGCCATTGAGGATTTCTGTGATTCTCTCAATCCTCAATTGGCATTTTCTTTCATCAGAGAAGACGATAATTGGCAATTGGCCGCGTTCGTGGAAACACAACAGTTCCCTCGAGTCTAATTTTTTGTTGAACTTCGATGAGATCTTGTCTTGACCTTGTTTTTGAGATCATTGGAACTTGCAAGGCTTTACTTTGAGTTAATTTTTGAGCTTTCGTTGGTTGTTTTCGATATGATCAGCTGAGTGAGTAGCTGTTTGTCGCGGATTTCGTTCAATTCGAGCCTTAACTTGCCGAAACATTTCTGCTGCAGATGCAGTTTTCTTCGACCACCACCGTAACATTTTGTAATACTACCAATTTTGTTATAATATGCTATAGTTTGAGACCCGAAGGATTATTCACATTGAGGTGTTCAAGGGCTCTAACAATAGCTACTTGTCCGTACTTCAATTGTGGAAGTAAACTGAGAAATATAATTTACTATGCGTTAATTAATTTCGACTACGCTTCAATTCGTAATGAATACCACAACATGATGTGTTCAAATACCAACGCCGAACTAAACATATGGAGTAAAGCAATGTATTTAAACTGAAAGTTAACGCTCCTCAGTAAAAGGGAGTAACGACGACCACAACATAATGAATTCCGATACAAATGCTACAAAGTTAGATTGATATATTTAAATTGAAAATCAACGTATAGAAGATTTTTTAAGGATGAATTTTGAAAACAACAACGTAATGTATTCTAATATCAATTCAAAACTGAATTCAATATAATATAACCAAGTGTTTGTTGGTCCAAAGGCTCGTCACAGCATAAGATATTCTTTAAAGCGTTTCGTCAGATTTAAACTTCTTTACCGTCATCTATTTAACTGGTGCCAAAAGTCCACGACAACCTTAATGCTTGGTCCCCTTTTATTTTCCATATTTTGTACAACCTTCAACATGTTTATCATTAATAATACTTCTATTAATAATACCATCATTTGAGACTAGCTTTTCACGGCGTAAAGTTATAACATTTTTATTTTGAAGAAAACGTTTTAATGGTATCTTTAATGAAGGAATAACAACATAAAATTAGTGCCATTGAACCTAATGTATTGACACGAATAATGTAACAAAATTTTAAGTTTTGCTAATGGTTCATAGTTATGTTCATTTGAATCTAGTCCTGGGTTTCATTCAAGAAAATATTGTGAAAACTAGAAATTCATTAGAAATTATATTTAGAAAGTTTTCTTTTGCAATTTTCAAGGAGGATTAATACAAAATAACAAAAAGTTATGAAAGAATACCAATAGCAGAGCCATGGCCGAGGTCTCTGCATACCTGGAGAGATAAGGGAAATGCTATCCATTCGGTCAGTCAGAAGGGTGATTGTTGCTTTGTTCGAAGTGGTTTTATGTTACAACTAAGAGCTTTCAGATCCCACGTAGCCATATCGCATTGGTGTTTTTATTTCCTCTACAAGATATTATATGCGACAGTATGAATGCCCTTTGTTTGTGGTTCGGAAGGAAGGATGACGACAAAAAGTCATTGGCAACGCTTCCCTTTGTGAAATAAACGGCCTCTCTGCCACTGCTTTCTATTTTTTTAAGACTCTGCTGAACTTATTCTCTGCTAGTTTTCCGCCTAGAGTAATCGACTTGATTGCGTTGTTCCCATCTAGACTTTCCACGTGGAGAATGTATGGTCGTGTTCTTCGAAAATCGGATTTTGTTGCTTTGCATTTGGAATATTTGAGATATTTTTCTTATGTAGTTCTTCGTATTTTTGATCTTCGTTAGCAGGTGTTGGATTTCGTTAATTAATTCAAATTTTCGCTGCATCCCACATATTTAATTGAATTACGCACTTTTAGACTCATAACTTCCTTTCATTTATCTTTAGAGCCTTGTAAATTGCGTACAGCTCTCCTGTAAAAATCGATTATACTTTTGGTGTCTGTTCACTCTCGGATGAACCTCGTCGTTCTATAAAAATCCTTCACAAAGCCATCCGTATAAATATGTACATGATCATACCAAAATAAATTAATAAAAGACTTTGTAATATTTGTTAAATAGGAATATTATCGTTACATTTACCCATAAAATCTACCCTATTTCATTTTCTACTAACAATTTAAAATAATCTGGTATATCTGTATGTAAGGTATTTCCATTAGCTCATCATATTTTAACACATTCTGAACTTCATTCACTTATTTTGTGAACTTAGAAACGTTCGATTTGGAAAAAAGAAAAATAAAAAAATATATATTAAAAATAAATATTATTTTAGAAAAAGTGCTTAATATTTTAGTCAAATTGCATATAATAATTTTTTCACTAAATTTAGTATCTATATTCGTAATTTAATTTTGTGAATTTTAAATCGAACAATTTTCCATTCAAAACTTGTATTATTTTAAGAAAAATAAACTGAAATGACAATCATGTGCTTAATGTTATTTTTTAGTTAAATTTAGTCTTTTTAATCAAAATTTGTGAATTAAAAAAAAATTGTATATGCTATTGAATAATAAAAATAAGTAAACTGAATTATTGCAGTAAATTCAAATACATTTTAACTTAAATTTCGTGTTTATATTTAGAATTATATGCACTTATTTTGTGAATTTTAAAACATTCTAATTAAAGTAAATAGCAAAATTTAAGAAAAATGTATTAACAAAGAATATTTTAGAAAAAGTAAACTAATCTAATAATGACTTATTGCAATTATTTCAAATACATTTTATATGTTTAATCTTTTAATTTGTGCATTAGATATAGTAAAGATCTCATATTTACATTGTTTAGTTTTTTAATATTTATTTTATGAATTTTAAAACTTTCGTCTTCGTTAATTTGAAAATTAAAGATTATTTTAATAAAAGTAATACAATTCGTACGCGACTAATACAATTCGGTTAACGTACATTCGCTTAACGTACAAAAGCGATTTCAATAAAACTTTAAATGGATGTTTCTATGAGTAAAACTCACATTATGGCGTATAAAGAATTTAAAAATCTCGCTTGGTTCAAGAAATAATAATTAATGATTGTAAAAATAATCTGAGTTCACCATGTAGCTTTATAGACGCTAAACGTTAATATGAATGTTCGTTTTTTAAAATCGGATCATTAGAACTGTAGTTACAGCGCAGAAATTTGCGTGCAAAATGCGTTTATTTTTGGCTGAAACGTTCATATCCGGAGTGTTTGAATTTATTGCTCAAAAATTAATTTTATCTTTTGAATGCGTGGAGCGATTTCGATGAAACTTTAACTGGATACTTCTAGGAGTAATCCAAAGAAGAAAGAATTTTTGTATCTCGCTTGGTTCAAGAAATAATTAATAAAAATAACAAATAATTCTTGATTAAAATTTAATTATTTTCTTCACAAGGAATGATCCTAAAAATTATCTGAGTTCACCATGTAGCTTTATAGAAGCTAAGCGTTAATATGAATGTTCATTTTTTAAAATCGGATCGGTAGAACTGTAGTTACAGCGCAGAAATTTGCGTGCAAAATGCGTTTATTTTTGGCTGAAACGTTCATATCCGGAGTGTTTGAATTTATTGCTCAAAAATTAATTTTATCTTTTGAATGCGTGGAGCGATTTCGATGAAACTTTAACTGGATACTTCTAGGAGTAATCCAAGCATTATGGCGAAGAAAGAATTTTTTATCTCGCTTGGTTCAAGAAATAATTAATAAAAACAACAAATAATTCTTGATTAAAATTTAATTATTTTCTTCACAAGGGATGATCTTAAAAATGATCTGAGTTCACCATGTAGCTTTATAGAAGCTAAGCGTTAATATGAATGTTCATTTTTTAAAATCGGATCGGTAGAACTGTAGTTACAGCGCAGAAATTTGCGTGCAAAATGCGTTTATTTTTGGCTGAAACGTTCATATCCGGAGTGTTTGAATTTATTGCTCAAAAATTAATTTTATCTTTTGAATGCGTGGAGCGATTTCGATGAAACTTTAACTGGATACTTCTAGGAGTAATCCAAGCATTATGGCGAAGAAAGAATTTTTTATCTCGCTTGGTTCAAGAAATAATTAATAAAAATAACAAATAATTCTTGATTAAAATTTAATTATTTTCTTCACAAGGAATGATCCTAAAAATTATCTGAGTTCACCATGTAGCTTTATAGAAGCTAAGCGTTAATATGAATGTTCATTTTTTTAAATCGGATCAGTAGAACTGTAGTTACAGCGCAGAAATTTGCGTGCAAAATGCGTTTATTTTTGGCTGAAACGTTCATATCCGGAGACTTTGAATTTATTGCTCAAAAATTAATTTTATCTTTTGAATGCGTGGAGCGATTTCGATGAAACTTTAAATGGATACTTCTAGGAGTAATCCAAGCATTATGGCGAAGAAAGAATTTTTTATCTCGCTTGGTTCAAGAAATAATTAATAAAAATAACAAATAATTCTTGATTAAAATTTAATTATTTTCTTCACAAGGAATGATCCTAAAAATTATCTGAGTTCACCATGTAGCTTTATAGAAGCTAAGCGTTAATATGAATGTTCATTTTTTTAAATCGGATCAGTAGAACTGTAGTTACAGCGCAGAAATTTGCGTGCAAAATGCGTTTATTTTTGGCTGAAACGTTCATATCCGGAGTGTTTGAATTTATTGCTCAAAAATTAATTTTATCTTTTGAATGCGTGGAGCGATTTCGATGAAACTTTAACTGGATACTTCTAGGAGTAATCCAAGCATTATGGCGAAGAAAGAATTTTTTATCTCGCTTGGTTCAAGAAATAATTAATAAAAATAACAAATAATTCTTGATTAAAATTTAATTATTTTCTTCACAAGGAATGATCCTAAAAATTATCTGAGTTCACCATGTAGCTTTATAGAAGCTAAGCGTTAATATGAATGTTCATTTTTTTAAATCGGATCAGTAGAACTGTAGTTACAGCGCAGAAATTTGCGTGCAAAATGCGTTTATTTTTGGCTGAAACGTTCATATCCGGAGACTTTGAATTTATTGCTCAAAAATTAATTTTATCTTTTGAATGCGTGGAGCGATTTCGATGAAACTTTAAATGGATACTTCTAGGAGTAATCCAAGCATTATGGCGAAGAAAGAATTTTTTATCTCGCTTGGTTCAAGAAATAATTAATAAAAATAACAAATAATTCTTGATTAAAATTTAATTATTTTCTTCACAAGGAATGATCCTAAAAATTATCTGAGTTCACCATGTAGCTTTATAGAAGCTAAGCGTTAATATGAATGTTCATTTTTTTAAATCGGATCAGTAGAACTGTAGTTACAGCGCAGAAATTTGCGTGCAAAATGCGTTTATTTTTGGCTGAAACGTTCATATCCGGAGTGTTTGAATTTATTGCTCAAAAATTAATTTTATCTTTTGAATGCGTGGAGCGATTTCGATGAAACTTTAACTGGATACTTCTAGGAGTAATCCAAGCATTATGGCGAAGAAAGAATTTTTTATCTCGCTTGGTTCAAGAAATAATTAATAAAAACAACAAATAATTCTTGATTAAAATTTAATTATTTTCTTCACAAGGGATGATCTTAAAAATGATCTGAGTTCACCATGTAGCTTTATAGACGCTAAACGTTAATATGAATGTTCGTTTTTTAAAATCGGTTCAGTATAACTGTAGTTACAGCGCAGAAATGAGCAATCCGAGCATTACGGCGTATAAAGAATTTTAAAATCTCGCCTGGTTCAAGAAATAATAATTAAAAATAATAAAATTTCTTGATTAAAAAAAATCTTCAAAGGGGATGTAAATAAGGACAAGGAGCTGGAAATAAAATGAAATACAAAGATTATCGTAGTAATATCATTTTTGTTTAATTATTACAAAAAAAGTTCATTTTAGTATAACAGTGGATAAAAATAATTGATCGATGTCCATCATTTTCAACGAGTTCAGTTTAATAAACGAATTGACATATCCTAAAGATACAGAACTAGATACAAATGTGCCGACAATCAAAAACCAAACACATCCAATTTCGTAGTGTGCACTTTTCCTTTCGAAAATAAAACACGCGCACAACAATTAAACAACAACTCCAAAATTACACCCATCACATTATTTTTCCATTTTAAAGACTTTCTCCGCCGAAATCGAAGAACTTAGAATAATATTTATATAAATATATTGTTTTTTTTTGCTGTGAAAACCGCCAAATCTAGTTTTCGAAAATTACAAACCGAACAATTAAAATCTAAAATTCATACTAATAATAATACTGAAATCCGATCGACACCAGACTCCAATATTATTATTTATCAATATAATATCATTTATTATTTATATTTATTTTTTTTATTATTTTTAGAAAAATATGGCTTTGAGATATTTTTGTTTGTTAAAATTTGGCAAAAAAATTCCTATACACAAATCATCGTCGTATCATTCATTGGCTGCACTCAGTCTAATCACATATATTATAATCATCATCATATTGGGTTCACAAATAATTGAAATTCCTCAACAACTTAAAACCAAAATGTTCACTAAAATAAGTTTCTATAAGTAGGGTATAATACATTCATGACAAACCATTAAACATCACCAACACCATTCGCTATAAAATTAAAACAATTTAATAGTCACAATCTGTAAAACTATACGAATTTAAAAACATTTAAATCCATCCATGTTGTTATTAATTTTAATCTTAGCTTCTTAAATTAGTTCAAATAAACGTTTATACTTATTGTTAATAGTCAAAATACTAAAATTAATTACTGTATTAATATGTTCACCAATTTGGATGGAAAATGTAATTGTGTTGGTTAATGCCTCCTGGTTTATATACATAATAGGATATACTAATTAAATAAACACTAATTAACATTAAAATAATATCACATCACATCAATGGATACAAAACCGAAAATCGAAAACCAGTTTTTGAGCACTACGCCAACATACTCAAATTTTCGCTTTCCCGTAATTTTTCTTTATAACTATTTGTTAAAGAATATTTAAAAAAAAAACATTAACCGAGTTAAAAACGTTCCAATTAAATTATTTTTTAAGTTGTTAACGGAAAAGCCTCGCGATCTAAACAGTTCTTATCTTACGTATTACTAATAATTATAGATTATTTGATAAAACTGAATATTTGTGCACTAATGTAATATCGATATAAAAAGTTAACACGTCAAACCAAAAAAAAAGTGGATCGTAACGATAATCTTAGTTAATTCCGTCCGATATTTGAGCAATTAATAGAACATATATGATAAAAGATAATATGGCTAAAAATATTATAGTTGGGATAGTTTTGTTGATGGTGAAGGAAAACGTGCAAGGTTTGATGATTAAAATGACAGCAGCTTCTATTTACAGGCTGTTAGAAAAATATTGACTACGCGATTCACGCACGTTTGTGTCGAAGAACACAGACCACCTGGACGAAAATGAAAGAAGAATTTTAACAGCAGTCGCATCGCAATTAAACGTCGTCTAATCGAATATATACAAACCATCCTAAACGTGATTACATAGTTGCGGTTCAAGAGGATGAGTAGTTATTAGTAGTAGTTGACATTCAGGCGTTGGTCTTGGCCGGATCCTCGTACCTGCCTATTTCCAGAGTGCTCATGCTGCTCAGTGAAGTGTAAGAATTGTTCACTATATGAGGAGCCTCGTTGAACTCGTCCAACTCTTCGCTGTCGGCCACCGATGGACCAGCGAGCAGGAAGTACTGCTCGGATCTCGTCGGCCAGAGCAGATGAGCCATCACGCAATAGGCGAAGCAATCTGCCGAGTACGTGATCCCTGCAATAAATAATAAAGTCATTTAGTAAATTCTCTGAACCGGATGTGCACTTCCTACCTAGCAGCAATTTGAATCTCCAGAGAGCGGAGACGTGCAGCGCAATTAGCGCGAGTATTGGCAGGTAGATGAACCACACCAGGCTCGAAGCTCCGAAGTGAAGGAGAAAGTTCAATTTCTGCGTGTTGTGCTCGTACAGCATTGTGGTTCTCAGCTCGTACAGGAACCATATCATTATCAGCCACCTGAACACTATTATCAACCAGCCGGGCCATGTCTGGTACTCATCGATGTCTTCAATAATATCAACTTCGGTCTGCAAACAAATATTAATTCAGGCTTACATTACTTGTCTAATACTGCTTCTGAAATAAAATTAAATATGTTCTTTCTGATATTATAATTTTAATATTTTTTCATCTTCTATAATAGAAAAAAAGTATAATCTAGATAAAAAAAAATAAACATAGTTGTTATTTTTGTTCATTACATTGTGCGGAGATATTAAATAAAAGATAAATGGATTATGGTTAATTATATTGCTTCAATATTCCAACGTGGAAACTATCATACCCTGTATTATTTTATGAGTATAGTCATACTTCGTTTAACGTTACCTCTGATAACAAAGTTCAAGCCTTATTTATTATAAATTAATTTAATATAAAGTTAATATTTATTGCAGCAATAAATTACAAAAAACATATACAAAAATAAAATGAAATTCCACTGCTGCAAAAGGCTATTGACCATAGGTCTTCTTTCTGCCCTCATAAATACTTATTAATTTGTAATATAGAAAACAAATAGAGCAGCCAATAAATTATTTACTAATTAGTTTTCCCTTTCGTCCTGAATTAAAATGGTGTTGTAAAAAAGAATAATTTTGAAGAAAGCTCTTTTATTGTTAGATTTTTTTTGATATGTTTCAGCAACAACATCTCGCATAGTAGCGTACCTCTCCGTCTAATGCATACTTGCTTGTGCTAAGACGATCGTGCATCACGAGAAGGTCGACTTCTGTGAGATGCGTGCATTTTGAGTTTCTCTACTAAGAGCTCGCATATACAGCAGCAGTCTACGAAAGTCCACTTTTAATGGATCGTCGTGATACTTTGCATGCATATTTGAGGTTCGTTGGCCGATGAGCAGGGATGGTTGTCGACTTGGTAATATATGAGGTTTCGAATGGTCATAAGCCATACTACTTGCCTCGCGATCACGTCTACGAAAAGTTTTGGGAAGACGGGTCCTCTTGTAATAGCTAGATGATGAGAATCATCTAATTGATCTTAACACATTCGACAAATGCATTCCTGACAATGTTATGTGTCTTTCAGCAAACACAACTAAACTAAGTAACTTATATAAAAATAAGGCGCCATAAAATGCTAAAAAATAGTCAGAAGTTTTATAAATAAAAGAAAATAACATCGTATAAATTAGAATGCAAGGCACAATCAAAATGTTTTGATAAATGTTTTCAGAAGTTTATTAAGAGCAAAAAATGTTGTTATTCAGTGGAAGACTGAGAAAACGATGTTAAAAACAAATTAAGACAAAATTAAAGAAGTTTCTATCGAAAAATGTTTTTTTTTTTTAGTGTAAATGATCCTAATGTATGAAGAAAATAATTTTACAAAATATTTTTTTAGGTTCGCTTACGAAGTCATTTCGTGAAATGAATAAGATTGTTAATAGAGGTATGACTGTATTTTAACTATACGAAATTATAAAATTATATCTACAAAAATGAAGCGTACAATTTAAAAACAGAAAAAGTATGTTTTAAATCTATGACGTGTATGTGGAAAATCACGGAAAAAATATCTTGAGTTTTTTATTGTAAAATATTTGTCAGAAAAGAGAAACATGAATTGTATGCTGAGTGTATATCAGTTGTATTTAATCACAGTAGCTGGAACTGCTTTGACTATATCTTGTTATGATTTAAACAGCCGTTTTAAGGTCATCGCCCACCAAATTGTTTGCAATCAGTTACCGGTAACCTTAACCTAATTCTCCATGACAACATAAGTAAAATCATATTAATCTCTGATTGCTGGTAGACTTCACAGTTTAAAATTTTAGTATTTCTAAATTTATCATTGAATAATTTTTTAACAATTTAATTGTTGTTTATTATTTTTGTTATGTAGTCCCGGTATGGTTCCGGACATTTAACATTTTGTCCCAATTATATGGCAAAATACAATGAATAGAAATAAATCTTTAGGAAAGGCTTGATAATAAATGTATATATGTGTACAAACGAAGAAAGGAAGTATTATATTAATACAATCCTACAAGAGTTAAGTAATTGTCATGACACAAGCATTTACATTTATCTATAGGAAAACAATTTTGATGGAGCAAAAACTTGTACTTGAATAAACTACAATAAACAAACTTGATTTGACATTGAAGCTTCAGGTGCAAAAATTAATTGAAAATTTTTAATGAAAGTTCACGCTAGTTATAAATATTAATAACTTTTTAATAAGTTATTTTCAGTTAAGAATAATTAATTATTATTACGTTTAATTATAACTACTTTGAGTAGAAAGCGTTACTTTTTATTTTGAGCAAACTCTCAAAGATTTAAGATAACAATTGTATATAAATTATAATAAGGAATAATTATTAAATCTTACCAAATTCCATACATACAGTAGAATGTGCACAATGCCATAACACAGCCAAATAGCAAAAACCAATGGTTTCCATGTCAATTCCATTCTGGTCACAGCCCATCCCTTTGCCAAAAGGAGCAATAGCAGCATAAAAGAAGTCTATGGAAGTGAATCAACATTAGTTATTTAAAAGATTGTTTCAGTTTCAGGAAACTCACCCTTGATAAAATATCAAAAATATCACCAGCCATTGCCAATTTAGGATATCCTATGCCATCCAAACAAAATTTCAGTGTGTGAATAAGGATGAAGCACAGAGCAACGAAATCCAAAAGCAAACTTGCTGTGAACAACTTGGTCACTGGATGCTTCTGGATTCGTACAGCATGCAATTGCAATGGCACTAAAACCATATAGCAAAACCAGAACAACAGGTACAATTCCAAAGTGTTCTGGCGATCAAAAGAGAATTGGTAGCTCAAGCTACTGAATGTAGTGTTTGGGTTACCATTGACCAACCAAATATCATAGTCTAACTCCTGGTGCCCATGGCCTTCATTACTAGTCCACTCACATTTATCATTCAAATGGCAGGCAACGAATGAAATATACCAGAATGATGGCTGCTTCAAGTCTTGTATCACATATGTGAACTGGTTACCTTTCACCACATTCCAAGCAATATCCTCATCTATGCAGAGTCCACCTTTTGGACAAGGCACTTTCCTCAGATAATCATTGCCTTTGGGATTGCATTTAGCATCAAAGGCTTTAAGACTCAGTTTATTGAACATCCGCTTACAAGCTTCCTTCTTGTTGTAGACCACACGATTCTCATAGTACTCTAAGAACAGTGATCTATCCAGCACTGCTAATGTCACAGGCACAGAGAAATTATGTTTGGCTGTTATGTTACCAAATATGTAACCATGTGTGGTTTCCCTCTCATGTCTTTCTGTCTTCTGGAATCCAAACTTGACAAGGAACTTAAAGAACTCATTGGTCCTAAATTTTCCTTGCAAATGTGTCGCCTGTACACCACTAAAACACAAACAAACAAAAACCAATTTCACTGCTGCACTGCACCAAAACATTTTAATGTTATTAAATGTCCAAATGATATGACAATGCTGACAGGTTATGTCCAGCTGTCACCGAATCTGACAACTGTCAAGTACAACCTTTGGCCTTAATTAGCACAGCGGATTACACAAAACAAGTTGTTTGCCTTCGCACGTTTACACTACCATAATACATCGACATTTTCGACTCGATCAGCAATTAATATAAACGATAAATATTTAATTTGTGCTGGTGACGTTTCATTTCTTTACAGATTTCTACTTGTCAACCGTCAGAATCACTACAAAATTCAAATTTTCAAACATTACAAAAATTAGATACAAAGAAATAATGTATTAAATTCCTAAATAATTATTCAACTAATTATCAATAATTTTGTTTAAATAAATCATAAATGTATATTTTTTTATAATTAACTAATAATTTGCATATGTCTATTATTTATAATTAGCGACGATGATTTTAAAATAATTATGTTCAATTTAACAAACGTTATAAATTCTAAAAATAATATAATTGCAATACATAAAAAATACATGATTTGTTAGTTTACAATAATATTTCTATAAGAAAAACACACAAATTAACTTGAACAAAGTATAATGTTGTAATTTTTATTTCAATAATTTCTGGTTATAAGATGATGTCTTATTGTGGTATTTAAAGATAACAAATTGAAATTTTTTAAATTATGCAGTAAACAATGATGTAAACGTTGAAATATATTATGGAAAGCTAGGCTAACCGCAATTATGCAAACAAAAAATAATCCATCCTTGAAAATATATGCCTCATGCATCAGGCGCGACGATTGTTGTGAAATTATCAACTGAGAGTTCTTGGCTACAAATAAACGATCAATACAGAGAAATAGGAGAAGGAAATACAGTTTTTTATCGTAACAATAGATGAATAATTTTATTAAATTCAGAGAATTGCAAATTACAAAACTGGAATGATTTAAATAATACATAAAATTAGCAAACGAGAATAACAATTAGTTTATTATTATGTATATCGCCTACATTTCACAAAATATATATTATTCTTAATTATAAAATATAAAAATTTGTAGTCTTAGTAAAATGGTTTAATTGAGAGCATTATTTACAGTATTGCTGATAAATAATGTCTCGGATTATGAATTCCCACATCGTAAGTGATAAAATTCAAATGTAATAAGTAGAATCGTTTCAGGAAATTCATTTCGACGTATTATCTTATCAAAATTTATAAATATTGTCCTTAATAAAATCATAAAAAATAATTAACCGAGATCCCAAAATCAACAACTTTTTTTTCAAATAATCGAATAGATAAAAGAATAAATAAGTATGCATATTTCTAGTAATTAACTTAAATTAATAAAAATAATCAATGTGAAATTTATGTTTAAACGTATTTATATTTCTTGAAAAAATGTTAAATTTTCTGTTTGTAAAATAATTATAATTAATGCAGCGATAAAGTTATCAAATTTAATTTGTACCGTTAAACAAAAAACTGGGTCGTCGTACAAACTTATTTTTTTTTAAGTTTTACCTTAAATTGCCAATAATTTATTGACAATAAACGGAGCCATTCTACTATATCCATTATATAAAACCTGTTCGCCATCTGCTCTCCGCTTGGAAACATTGCAAAACGTTCTGTCAACCACCATAATACAGCAGTAATTTATGAACTTTCCGTATAATTTCATCTTCAATTAGGAAAAATTATTAAATTTTTTGCAAAAATTAAAAAAGTTGGGAGATGTTCAAGGATAGGAGAAATAAAACTGCGCATATTTCAATTTGCAATTCTTAACATTAATTATATTATATCATATTTATATATATATTTTTTACATTCAAACATTCTACATACAATATTTCTACAGTAAAGTTTTACAGATTTGTTGAAGAATTATGTACATACAATTCACAAATATTTCTCTAAAATTTCGAGCTGTATATATATAATGTGTATATATACATACAGAAAAATATCACAATAATATTATATTTATATATATATTTTTTATGAATGAAATAATTGCACTTTCAGGCAATAATAAAAATCTTTTTTCTTTCTTTTAACTTGTTGATTTTTTGTTTGTTTGTTTGTTTTTTTTTTCATTTTATCTTCTTTGTTTCTTTCTTGAATCAAACGAGCGTACATAATTCTAGAAAAACCTGGACTGGATCTTCATTAACTTTTTTCTTCTTCATCTTGTGAATGGGGGGCGGGCGGGGTTGTGTTGGGCGAGGAGGAGGGTACAACATTTAGTTAACATTTCCATTTACATAAGTAATTAAAATTTAAAAAAAGATGATCAAAAAAAAATGTGGGGAAAAAGGTAAAACATGTATATGTAGGTATAACAACATCGAAGTGGAGGAAAACAAATGTGTTACAAATTAAATGCATATTAATAATTATAAGTGTATATACGCGTTAAAGAAGATATTATAGATTAAAGAGAAACCCTGCTAATTACGTGATTTTTTTTTCCTTACAAGTTCACCTACGTCAATCCATTTTTTTTGTTTGTTTTTTCTTCTTTTGCGAATTCAATTCTACTTGCATTCGCACGCGGAAAGTTTCCATCCAATTTTTTTTCTTACAGCCCCAAGATCCGATTCTCGGAACGACAAAAGGTAAACTCTACGACGTGCAAATGTAACTACTAACTACCGCTGGTCCAGCCAATCGATTGAATTCGCAAAAAAAAAAGTGGATCCTACACAAATGTATACAGAATAGTTACACAACATTTGAACATTCATTGACAGCTAAAACGGGGGAGGGCAAGTTAATACATCGATACATATAATTTTTTTGTCTTCTAGTTGCTCCTTTTCTCCAAAGCTACAAATACAAATCACAGCTGACATCATCTTTTTTTTTCCTCAACATTTTCTTTTACCTCTCTGCATACACAACACAAATATATATATTTTTTGTTCACTTAAATCGTTACAAACATTAATTTTGTATTTACAAATATTCTTTATCCGTGGTTCAGGCCGATTTTTTTCATATAATTTTAGTTCGAATTTTGTTTAACGAAAAGAAAAAAATAAAGAAGATAAAACGTAATTAAAAGAAAAAATATATAAGTTAATTTCGGGTTAAGTAACCACACCATACTAAAAAAAAAAAGTCGTTGTAAATCACACACAAAGAAAAATTGCTCATTTTTTTTTTCAAGTAAAAATAAACGTATTTGTACACAGAATTCAGTCATTCACGAAAAAAAATTGCAACTTTTTAAACCCTACATTTAAAAGAAAAAGAACTAAATAGAAGAGAAATATGCGCGTGAAACTGTTGACGATGGCGGCGATCGACGATGATGGTGATGAGAGTACTATTGCGCGTTCGCTGCAAGGGAATGCACGTTGCAAATCTGGCTTTCAACCACCTCCGAAAGATGTTGTCAACGGTTACGCAACATCCGCAACGTGTATTCCGTCTCCTTGACCAGCAACCAAATACAAATTATATCACATTATTTCCAATAGAATTCGATCACCTAGTACTATTATATATTAATCATTACCTATTATTATTTCTTCTTTTTAATTTAATAAAAATATATATATATACACGAAAAAAAAACTATTGCGAATCACATCATCTCAAATCACTCGAAAATATTCTATTATTTTTAATTTATCTTGACTTCGGGTCATCGCAGGAGGAATTTACGAGCGCCAGCACTTTCTTTTCTTTTTTTTGTTGTAATACCATCATCATCATCAACAACAACACAACCGACAATAATTTCAAATGAAGAAACGAGATCGGAAACGATTCTGTACACAATACCTTCAACTTTTCCATATTTATATTTATAGATGCGTATATATGTTTTTGTCCTTTCTTTCTCGAAATTAAATTTAAATTATTATGTTTTTTTAATGAGAAGTAAACGTGAAAGAAACAAATTACCGTAACCGTAATAAACCTTAAATTAGGAAGAAAACAAAATAACTTAATAAAACGTATAAAAAAAAAGGTGGGAGGTGTATCAATCAGGGGCACGTAGCGAATTCGTCATACAAGTTTGGACCACTTATTATACACATTATATTTGGAAATATCCTTAGAAAGAAATTCCATTCCGAAAAGGGGAACCGAAAATAATATAATAATAATAATCAGCGCGAAATTTCGAAGAACAAAATAACAACCGGAATTATTAAAAACAAAGCTACTTTCCTTTTTTTTTGTATGTAAAACCTTGAAAGAAAAAAATCATTACCAACTAAACGAAAACTCGATTAAAACATAAGATTTCTTAAGCGGAGAGGAGAAAAATTAATTTAAAACGTAAATTAACTAGAGAAGAAAAGTAATTACAATTAAAGCAAAACTACGCGTAAAAAAATAATTAATAATTACATATGTATGTATATGAACAAAATAAAGTAAATTAAAAAGAAACACGACGAGGGCGGGAAGGCGCGGACGACAGTTAGTTAATAAGTTTAAAAAAAGGAAAGGCGACAAAATAGCCACTCGAAACGGTGCTGAACAATCAATTTTCAACAATTAACGATAGATGATACACGTACTCGCAGAACGTTGTTAAATCTAAACTTACACATCATCGGTCTCGGAGAGCAGCGCTCTTTTGGGGGGAAGGCGGCGTCGAATTCGTTTGCGAACAAAAGATAATTGAAGGTGGGCGGCGGTGATGGCAGCAAGCGATCTTCGAAATGCGGAAAATGAAAAATGCACAGAAATTCGACGCGCCTCCCAAACACAAAAAATAAGCCGCATCCCGCACATACAAGTATAACAAAACAAAACAAAAAAAAATAAGAGAAAATCACACAATACTGATTTTTCTGTAACGTTCATTTCATAGTTTTTTTTTTCTCTCTTATTTCCCTTACGATATTTTTCTTTGTACTTAAAACAATTATTGTCAAACTATAAGCAATCGTAACAATTAAAATAATTAATATTTACAGATGGGGGGTTCGCGAGAAAACAATCATTACAAATATATGATTTCTTGTTGTTGTTTACTCTAATTTCAATTATGTTTCGTATCATTTCATTTCTTTTTTTTTTGGCATTTATACAATAATAATTCAGTTCAGTCAATTAAATCACAATAAAAGCATTTCCTTAATTAATCCGTTAAGTAGATAATTTAAAAAAAAAAAAAGAATTTTAAAGCTAAGTAAATATTCTTTTCTGTGGCATTGACGAGCGGTCTTCCATCGCGCAAGCAAAATGAAAATATTTGTACATTATCTCCGTGAAATTGTCTTCCATTTGCTGTGAACTGGAAGCGCGCTCGCCCATGCCCCATCATGTATCTCAACTGAGGTTGGATTATTTTTCTTGTTATTGGCGCAAAGAAATGAGAGACGGGGTGGACTAGACACGCCCCGACCAATAGTAGTAATAGTACGACATGAGGAACTTCTATGTATGTTTTCTTTTGTTACAGCAATAATGGCCACATCCTTTGTTTGTCATGACATGATTATTATTTATCACAGTTCAACAAAAAATAATAATAATTAATCATATATAAATTAATTAATTAACAATTATTTATAAACATCTAGCAAAAAAATAATATTATAAAAACGATACAGTGTGGAGAGGTAAATAACTACGAGTGGAGAGACGTATCGCTTATAGTTTGAGATAAATCTTTTTAAAATTATATTCTGTATACTCTTCAATTTCTTCATCTCTTTTTTTGGCTTTTCTTTTGTATATATGATAAATATTTTAGGGATTTGTTATTTTTAGAAAAAGACCTTAGGCTAAATTGACTATTCACTTGCGTGTATTTCTTCATTTCTTTTTACTTATAATTTCTTTTGAATAAAGGCACCCGAAAATTTGCACAAATTTGTTATTTTGTTTTTTTTTATTCATATAATAGGTTTTTTCTTTGTTTTATTTTTTGCGATTTAATCGTAAAATCATTAAACCCCCCAGAGTAAGCCCCAAAATATTTAAGTAATAAATTCGTAATTTCTTTGATTCAGTTGTTTTTCTTCTTTCGAAAAAGAAAACGACATCCTTCCCTTTCTCTTTAAATGATATAAATCTTATACTCTTGTTTTGTAGCTTTTTTTAATATTAATAAAAAAATATAGTTGATAAGATAGTGAGAGAGTGAGAAAAAGAGAGAGAGAAAGATTGAGTTGGAGAGTTGAGAAATGACAAGTACGTAATAATGTTTACGAGTAAGTAATAACAACATCTACCGTTAATCCTAGTGTTTGCTTGCTTGTTTGTATGTTATACGTGTGTTTCCTTTTTTTTTTTCATCCAAAAAAATTCACCATCTTCATCGTTTTAGTAGTAGTAGCGCGGTAGTAGGCGGTGCTCGGGAGGCGATGGGCAGGGCTCCGTTCGCACAAACCACGCCTACACCCTCAGAATGTTTTTGTAGTGTCTCGTGTTGTAAGTCATGTTCCTATAAATGGCCTGGGGGACTGGGAACGGTGGGCCCTCGCAACGCCATGGCGGCCTGTTCTGGTGGTGCATATTAAAACTCAACTGCAAGAAAAGAAGAAAAGGAAAGAATAGAATAAGAAATTCTGCAATGCACAGTTGACGACGATGGTCAAGAAGACAACACTCACTTCTCTAGATACTGGCTTAATTCTAAGAGGTGTGACAGGTGCGTTGTTACTATGATGGTAACGGTGGTGTTTGGGCGTGTCCATTGTCGGTGTTAATGGTATCGTTAAATGGTGTGTGAGCGGTCGCAGCTGCCTGACCCGCCTCGATTTGTCCTGTAAGGGCGTAGTCGGTGGCGACGGGGATGGACTCGAGCATTCCGATGAGGACTCCGAGGGGAAAGTCGCTAAGGTACAGTACGAGCCTTCAGACTCGCCTAGCCTAAACACACAAAGAAAAAAACAACATTAGTATTACATCATAGATAAAATGCAAATTAATATATATTATAATAAATAAAAAAACGTGGGAGGCACTACATGTCGTAACTATTCAATAAACAACTACTCTCAATCTTAATACGTTAGGTATGTCAATTTTGAGATATTTATTCTCTTAGGAATACTTATTAAACGTAAACAAGAACTCTCGTTTGATTTCTGTTTCGCAACGGCCACCGCATCGTCCCTGACCAATTGGTTTCATATAGAAGGCTGATTCATGCCGATTCACAATACAAAACAAAAAAAGGAACAATAATGGAAACGATCAAAAGGTTCTGCGTCTTTGTTTTCTCGCAGCAACCAGAGGAGCGAGAAGCAAAAGAAAAAGTAAACAAAAGGAAACCATTGGTGAGTCCAACGAGCAATAACGAAAAGCACAAATAGAAATGTTCTCGTTATTGACACACTTCAATAAATATTTGCAACTTTAAAAATAAGAGCCCAAGAGAATTGGCATTTTCTTTTTAAATAATTTTCTCATTGCACAACTGCGACCAACTGAAATGTGCATTCGATGGGCGTGAAAATTGAGTTCCAATGCGTTCCGTTTTCAGTCAATGTCCAATTAAAATTAATAATTAATATTTGTTTTTGAATCAACATGCGTACGTGACTTACGGAATAAATAACACAAAACATTTAATCGGAGTTTAAAATGCGACGCAATATCGTATATAAATATTAAATCGTACGATTCGATGTTATTATTTTTCGATCCCGGTTATCAATGATCGATGAGACCGAAAATAGAAACATCTTTTTGTATGTTATCGCTATTCTATATGTTTTTGTCGCTATAATAATCATTATTTTATGATGCAGCTGGCCTGTTTATTATAACAATTCTCGAAATTGCGTTCTCGCATAACGATGTTTTTACTGGCCAAAATATATATCATTTGGAAAGTTTAGTTTAGAGAAACAAGTAATTTCGCGAGATACCTCAGAGACTGATTAGATATCCAATTGAAATGCAATTATCGATAGAGTTTTCGTTCTATTCTAATAATAATAGTTTTCAAAGTTGTTAACTGTTGAGTTTTATGTGTTATATTCATAAATAGTCTGCTCTATCTCTAGTAGAACCCTTTATCTATTGATTTAAGTTGAACAAACTAAATCGACAGATACGAGCTTGATATAGAAATAAATAAACCAGAGAAAATGTTTTAGGGTGACATTGCAGCAGCTGTATTTAAGCAAAACAGAAAATACGTCATGGCAATATATATATGTAATATAAATGTATTTATGAAATAAACACAAGCGAATTACATAGAAAATAATAATGTTCTGTGCATGACGTGAAGTCGATACATCTGCATGCGAAGTGAGAGTAGGCAGACAAAAAATGTTTATTCCCATAGAAGAGTAATTTCAACATTGACGCACGTTTACAGTTATTACGCTCATACGAACAGAATTCTCCATTAGCGAAGAAAAGAATTCCTACCAAAATTGATTAAGTCTCTAAATCAATACGATTCATCAAGCTATATAATCTGATTTGTATAAAATAATGATTACATAGCACGTGATATTCCCACCATATTAAACGTGACTGCAAAATAAAAAAATGGGAAAAACCCAAACATAAACATTTCAATCAAGTATTAATCGATTAATTTATTCCATACACGTGTATCTTAATAACAAAGAACAAATTTGAACTTTTATATTATTGTTCGACGAAGTTTTACATTTATATACAAGTGTGAAATTAAAACTGTTGAAATAAGTTGTAGATGAACAGTGGTCGATAAAGAGCAACCATGACCTGGTGTCCGGATGTGTGGGTAGGTAGCTTTTGCGTTGCAATTTTTATTTTCAAAAAATATATGTGAGAAAAAATACTAAGTACGCAAAAGAATACTGGAGACAGGCAGAGTTCAGAGATCAGGCGATTTCGGGGCCAGGAAGTGAAACGCAGAAAACAGACACGGCTATAAACATAAAAGAATACGAAGACGTGGAAGATGAAGAAGAACACGAGGGCGTAGCCTTTCTTCTTTTGTAAATATTTCTCTTTTAACGAAACGAGACGTCTGTAATTTTATACAGTTGTTTACACGATTCTCGGTATTACTGCTGTGCTGTCACCTGCTCACGTTTTTGTATGCCTTTCCGTTTTGTGCAATCGTACTTTTCCACGCAATGCAACTAAAAGAAATTGAATATGCTCGAATGAAATTATATTGTGTTCAGGTGGTGTAATCGCAATCGGAGATTCTTGACTCGCGCTTCTAAGCAGTCTATGCAAAATTGCCTTTTATTATATCAGGAACGAAGGAGTTGGAAAGCGGATGCGCCGGGCGTCTGTTTTGTTTGTTTAACTTTTCGCTACTGTACTTACCGATAGCAGACTTCGCTAGGATCCACCCAGACGGTGAGTTCAGCTGGGAGACGAAGGTCTCTGTACTTGAGGCCGCATTTGCTGGCCGCTTGCTCCAGTGTCAAATCGACTGGTGTCAATCCATTCACTCGGATGCAGCGGTAGCCCTGGCCTTTAGCCGGAACCTCTGGAAACCAGTGCTTCTCAAACCTGCGAAAAAAAAAAACAAGAATGTCAGTACCTTGCAAACTACAGTATAAGTAAAAGAAATGATAACAAATAATATAATATGGGCCTTATCACAAATGGGGGCCGCGGAAATATATAAATACAAGTATAGTCAACAAATAGTTAAACGCGATAAAAACGAAGGACGATGTGGTGTCGCGAAAACACAATGTTTAATTCATAATGCACACACAAAAAAACACACTAGGAAATGACAAATAAAAAGGTTGATTTGATCCAAGGACCACAGTGTAGATAGAAAAACGCAAATGCATTGAAATAAAAATAAGCTGTTAAATGTCGAGCTAAATAATTTCGATTAATTGGATATTTGCTTCACGCAAAATGAATTATTTTTTTGTGTTTTTCCCGCTAACACTTTTTTACTGGCATTATTAATATATCTAATTTGCACAAGGTGAGCGAGGTTTCTGTTCTAATAAACTATTTAATTGATCCTCGAAGCTAAGGAAAAACGTAAAACTATGTATATCTTAGTCACAGTTATGTGTTTTCCAGATAATTTGCAACTAATGCTGCATTCACGAGTTTTGCTCATACTTTATGCCGTTCGCAGAAAAATCTTAATACACAGTCATAAAAGAATTTTATCAACTGATCTTCCGTTATTTTGTCTTTTCTTCTTCTATTCGCTCTTATATTACTCAAAATAGAAATATAAACAATTGGAATTCGGAAAAGCGTGATCTAAGGCACCAACTATATTTAGATTTCTTATTTCGGCTAGCGAAATGCAATGCAATGGGCCACCGGAAAGTCGTTTTTCTTCCTACTTTAGCTCAAAGTTTCCGATAAATATAGATTTTTCTCGGTTGGTCTTGGTCTCTTTTCGCCTCCGGCTACGTTTCATTATTTCTGTGTTTTCTTTCATAAATATTTATTCCCGCTTCGCCGAAAATAAAACGCGTTCCCGAAATTATATGGACCACCTCCGGGTTTGTTGCTTTCTGCTGCTCTTTCGCTCACTCTATATAGCGAGATGCTGCTTGGAAATTAAATTAGGAAGCCTAAAAATAGGAATTGGTTTTCTCACCCGAAAAACAACATAGGCCCCGCACGAGAAAGTCCAAATATTAAATATTTTCATAACGAAAGAGGAAGAAAAAAATAATAACGTCGTTGCCTATTTTCGGCTTTGCAGCCTTTGGATGTATTGAAGCTGTTTTGATTTTAAAATGCCTTTTAATATTAGCTAAAATTAAAAATCTTAATTAAAAACTTTATTAACTAAAAAACTTGATCAGAATTTCAACACTCGTAAACAATTATTGTATTAGCAACGAACAAAACGTGTATGTATGTTATTTATTTACTTAAAAATAAACTCGCGAGTAAATAATTAAATTTTATGAATAAAGCATTATTCCTGTATAATTTATATAAATAAAAATCAATGATTCGGCCAAAAACATTGTACTATTGCGTTGTATAGTATCGGAAGAAATTTGTTATACGCAGTTGCAGTGCGCTGTATAAATCGAACGAATGAGCAGAATTTGTATCAAAAATTTTACGCAATAAGGTAGCTTGGCGCTGTTATTTAATAATAAATCGGACCAATGAAACCCATCCAATTTCATGTTTTATTGGCGGGTCATAAATCAAGGCCTGTTGACAGTCAGTCGGAATAGGACCTTATTGGGGTGGGGAGCCTCTACGCCATTGATTCCCCTTGGTTACGGCGAAGGTCAAGGACAGAAAGTCCCCCCAATCTCCCCGCACCAGACAAGAAAAAAAACACGACGAACGAGCGTCACCGAAAACTTCGATCTTACGCTTTCACGAATCGAAGAGAACATAATTTATTATTAACGTCGATAACCTCACCTCCTCCTCTGCAAAGCAATTGCACTTCAATTTTTTTTGCAATGATTTGATTATATTTGGTTTCATAAGTGATAAGATTTTGGTAGTCTCCCGGTTTCACCATCAGTCACATCCAAAGGTTACTCGATTTAAAATTCGTAATGGATACACACCGAGAATCCTTTATCTGTGACCCCTCAAGCGTCACGTTTGCGTTTGAAACGAAGAAATAAAGACAAAAACAAGAAAAAAAATAACCGGAAACAGTTCTCGTCTTGTAAACAACGCAAAACCCGAAATCCGACGACAACAAAATAAATGATTTAATTAGGAATGAAGGTTACTTGGGAGTAAAAAAAAAACGAATTCTCTAATTAGTTTCTTTTGTCACTACTACGTCGAAGCCAATTCGCATTTAAAGAAACTCCTTCAGATCCCCATCTTTACCATTCCATTCAGCGGATATAAGCCCATGTTTCCTGCCATATGCTTATTCATTTCTATTCACAGTGTACGTCATACTTTAAATACGAATTGACATTTAATCCCTTATTACTTATTGGAAAGAGATGGTTGTAGTTCTTGAACAGTCTTGCATAGTGTGTGCAGGGGCGAAGAGACTTGTTTGGTGGAGTAAGTGAATTCTCCATACTTGTCTTTCTAGCTGCTCGAAGCCTGTTCTGTGTATCAAAAAAAGGAAGAAAAAGAAACACAAATATCATCAATAATCGTCAAGTGCTCACCAACAATCCATCAAGGTTGAATTTCATGATGCACCACATATAAAGTATATTAATAAACTAGGGTATATATAAGAAACTCCCCTAAAGAAAGTGTAATCTAATATAGATTTAATAGCACATTCGTTTGTTATTTGTAAGCAGTAATAAAAATATTTTATAAAAGTCATGTTGATAATTGTATTTTTAATTATATATTCGAAAACACGTCAAATAGATTTCTAAAGAATTCATTTTACGCGCAATAAAGAAGTTGTATGTATATGCATAGATGCAATTTCCTGTAAGTTACTTTTATCGAGTTATAAAATTTCGTTTTTTTTACACTTATTCATTATGCAGAAATGATATTTTGTATTCGCTTGACAATATAATGCATTTCAAGGAGTATGTGTAATAAAGATATAAATAATGCATCATATTCATTAAAAAGTAATTTCAGTTCCGTCTGTATTTCGTTTGATTTCAAGTGTATTTCTCCATCAAGCGTAATGGTACACTGTACAACATTCTATCAGGCATTCACTATCCGTTCCTCATTTCAAAGTGCGCGACGACGTATAGCAAATAACAAATTACCGTCGAGTTTAATAAACTCGAAATTATTACTCTATTCCATTGTTTTCAAGGTATCCGATTGTGTCTGTGTGTGGTATTTTTTTTTTACTTTATTATCATCATCATCGTTATTATTACTGCCTTTCCCGTTTAATTGATATGTTGAAGATAAGCGAGTGCAGCGCATATAATTGTCGTTTTGTTTTTCATTTGAACAAATATTTGCACAGAAAGCTGAGCCCCTGGACTGTTATGTACTGTTTTTTTAATGTCACATCGGAAAGCCTCATTATAACGAAGTTAAAACGCAATCCTTGAGCGTACAAGGTTTTTCCTTCGACTGCATGAATCTCCTTCTGAATCTCTATAGATTATGCTAAATGTGCGTCTTATTCTTCATTGAATTTTGATGTGAACGTCTTTGTAGAATAAGTTCATTCACCATAGAATAATGTTAAGGGAACATCTGTGACACTCATTGTGTATTTATATAAACGTTCAAAATGATCCAAAACGCAATTTGTTTACGGAAACCATGCGAGCGAAGTGACGTGGCACCTGACTTTCAGCGTCATATGCCACATTCCAAAATAATTGAAGATTTCGAGAAAAAATTCTCGAAAAACGCATTGAATTTGGTATTTTTTCTTACCTTTGTGTGAGAAGTGCAGTTAAGTGATGTTTGAAATTCTCTAACTGATCACTGGGGAATGTTTCACTTTTCTCGATGAAACGGATTAAGAACATGACAGCAGCTAAAATCTCTTCCTTCATGGTTCGCTTCTTCGTTCGAAAATTTTCTTCACATCGGCGTTTTATGCGTGTTGTTGATGGGATGCGATTGCTTCGTGATTCCCTGTTGTATGGTTCTCTCGATATCAATATTGTTCGTTTTGTTCGAAACCAAAGTTTATGCTTTTGCAAAAAGACGAAATCTGGAACAAAAAAAGAACATAATTGTAGAAAAATGTAATGGTATTTTAGGATTCTCTTACGCACTCAAATAATAGTAAGTTAAATGTAAAACGATACAAGACAAACTAGTAATTATTTTCCAATCGAATTTACGAAGATATTGGTGTTCGATCGATTCGGATTGTGAATTTATGAACACACCATTTTGACAGAAATAAAATAACCACGGCACACTGATCTCTCTAAACGCACGTAACAATATAGTCAAACTCTGAGGGAATCATTCCGCTTTATATGCAACTAGTATTTACAGAGCGAGATTTAGAAACAAAAGCGATTAGTTGTTTTTGCGTTGCCAATTATTTCAAAAAGAAAAAGCTTTTTAAATTGTCCATTGTATAACATATAAATTATAAGCATTGTTGTTCACGTTCCGAACAATGAGCAATATATTTTACACGGCGCGTTTTTTTTCTGCTTGCTTTTTTTGTTGCTAATTATTTAAAAACAAACGTTCTGCACTTTATAGTTTTAAAATCGGCATTACTTTTCATTTATTTACTTCGTATTGCATTTTTTATCGCAACTGCCGCAATTATAAAACGCAATTACGTGCACTATCACCCTGGCTTTTGATGTTGTATTGCGAACAAACCATCTCTTTCAGAAATAAAAAATTACAAATTGCACCAAAAACACAGATTATTCTCACTGCAAGAATTACTAAACTATTATTGTGTCTATGAAAAATAAATTCTCAATTTTCTTCGATCAAAATCAGTATACAATTAATCAATAAAGTTAATCTTATTGAATTCATGAGTTTCCTACTCAATTGTATATAAAACGTAAACTTTTGTAATGTAAACGTTTTATTTTTATGATACAGAGTGTTGAGTAGTCTCGTGCATTTTGCAACTCGGCTCGTGAGTTCCTTCGAAATAGAAGAACCATGACGAAACACAATTGACGTAACCGTTTCTTGGAGGACTTCGCAACAAGTAATTTTTTTCGCCTATTCGTTTCCATCTCCGACTGCGAGAATACGAGCTCGAGGCAGCTAATTGCCCCTTAAAACGTTTTCGACTTTTACGTAAGGGCTGAGGGGAGAAGAGGATGCCAGCTGGACGCGATTTCACCCTAGCCCTCGGTTAACAAAAAAAAAGGGGGAAAAGAAAGTGCAAACGCTTGTGCACCGCGACAACAGCGTACAGAAAAAATAGAAACCTTGTCGAATGAAACGGTCGGTTGCTCGTGACGTGCAGAAGCAAAAATGTTGAAATCTTTTATGAATCACTTCGTCGAGTTTTCATTTTGGACTTGGATTGTTATCGAAAACAAGCGTTTTAATTATATGATGGGCAATTGTTTTCCCAATTGGAAACGCCAGCTCATCCAGAGACCGAAAACGGAGCCACGAACACACTGCCACAACGATTTTCCATTATAGTTACTAATTAATTTGAATCAGTTATTCAGCTCAGGGCAATTATAATATCATAACAGTTTTTTTTTTCGCTGTATCCTACGTTTTGCAAATGGCATGTATATATCTCTCATAAATTAGTTGGAGGTTAAATCTAGAGAACAACTTTCTCGAAACGCGGCGCTCTTTTTTTACTTCTTTCGTTGGTCGTCATTTGCCGCTTGCATAGATTAAAGGCGACAAACATTGTACGACTTAAAATGTCGTTGTTCATTCGATTCACGTGTTACGCGCATTTCAAAAGAGACGCCCTCCCTGGCCGATAAATAAATATTCATTCAACGGAATTGCGCAATTTTTCGTTTTGATTTCTTGGTCCCCGGTCGCGCATTTTTCGTTGCGCAACTGTCTGCAACTCAGTGATGTCTCGCATGTGGCACAAGTGCATTGGCATTTGACTAAACATTGGATAGACCGTTTGTCTAGCCTGATTACTATAGATTTCCTCAAACAATTACAATTTAATCGTGGTATTGGAAATTATACTTTATCAAAAACAAACAAGCCTTTAACTATTACCTTATATAACTTATCTTTCTAATATATCCAAAAAATAATGCACCGAATTTTATTATAATACATTCAATTTTATATTTAATTTAATTCCTGCTTCACGAGATGGCGTAACTATAATATATCTTTAAAAATACCACAAATATATATTTAAATGATACACACTTCATCTGCTGAAATATTATTTGAAACTATTTTTTTTGAAAGGTACATAAAATTAAATAAAATCATTCTTTTAATAAGAATTTTAAATTTTAGAAATGCGATTTATATTAAATATTTTCGAATAAAGAAACTGCTATATCTAAGATTGCGTTATATCCGAGAAACGTGATTCATAAAAATCCGAACTGTAGTTTACATGGTATTCGAGGGTCACGTTTTTTTGAAGTCTACGAATAATAGGGGAATGAAGTAACAGAACTCATCGCTTCAAATGTTCTGAAATTGCACGATGAATGCATTTCGATTTTAAACGTAAATGTCTAATGGGCAATTTGAATGGACCCACGTCACACATTTCTGAGTCTTTCATTGAATAATGAATTCAGTGGCACGACCGAACACTTAAATGCACCTCAATACGAAACAAACTAAAATCCCCTAAACGAAAGCATCCACAACAAAAATGGGGTTACCTTTTTTTACCATTTCTTTTATTCTATTATTCTATCATAATGCGAGGGGGATTTCCCTTCTGAAATCCTCACCAAACTCGCAAACTATTGTGTGTGTGTGCATAAAATAATTTAAAATTTCAAATTCAAAAGGCAACGTTGCCAGCCTGCACTTTCACTTTAACCGTACGGTGAAATACACAACATAATTAAAACTATTCAGATTCAAATCAAAGCAAAGGCAAACTTTAATCGTTTCAATTATTCACGTGGCTTTCCGCATGCGATTGTATATTTTTCGTTGAGATTACTTGTTTGCTTTTTTATTAAATCAACAACAAAGACGAAACTTTTTTCATTATGTCCGGGGCAAAACAAAATCACGGTCAGAACATTCGCACAACAACAAGAAACAAAAATACGGTGGTTACATATTACATTTTTCGCAAGCAAAAAAAATTACGGTTCGTGTGTGTATAAATGTATATATATGCGAGGTAATTACGTAAAAAGCAATTTCGAAGCACTCTCTTTTCCCCTCCGTTTATGTGTGTCTGCGCTTACGCAACGGCGTATTGTGCAAAAGTAAAAAGTGAATATCGAAAAACAAATAAAAGAATTATGAAACAAAATCAATCCGTCCACTTCTTCGGAGCACCAAAAGAAAAACAACAACGAACAATGCAAGCATTCACATGGCCATCTTACGTCACGGTTCAAAGTAAAATGGAGCCACGTAGATTACTTTAAAGTAGGCCCTTGTGTTCAACAATAACCTTTGTTGTCTTCAATGCATCTATATGATAAGCACGTAATAACGACATTGGTTGGAAGAGTAATTTAGTAACTCAATTTGAAAGATGTATAAAATAAAAATAAGAACTATTATTGTTATTTTAAGTAGAACTAGAAGTGTTTTTCTATTTTTAATAAAAAAAATATTCTTAGCTGTTTTGTAGCTTAACAGATGTTTCTAGGATAAACAAGAACGTGGAATTCTGATTATAACACATGTATAAAAATAGTCAATTATAAAACTCGCTGATCTAAAAAATATAAATTTTTGTGTTCTCGCTTTTTATAACAATGACTTCTGGCTTTTCTTGTGTCACTCGTATGCGAATAGGAGGAACAGATATGATAAATAGTCCGTGACACAACTGTTGCTGCTACACATTTGGCGAACAATAGAATATAATTTCTCTTTTTTGCGAACGGCAATTTTCATATCCTGCGAATTGAATAAGCGGTAACAAAAAAAAACGAGACGAGACACGATAATGAATATCATCATATAGGAAAGAAAAGAAAGTGCAAACATTTAATTCAACGAAAACGCTTCATCAATTAAACTAAACACGGTGCGCAAATTTAAGTACGAAAAAAAAACATAAAATCCGCTCATAATTAAACATAAATTTAATGTTGATTCCACTCTGCAAAGCGATTGATGTAAACCCCTATATTAAATAAGTTGTAGCTTTTTATGCATGGGAATAGGGGTGAGGCCCCCTTCTATTTGAGTAAATTTACGTGAGAAAACTACGAGTTTGAGAAGTAAACCATGTGTGGAACACAAAAAAGAACGTGTTGTCAGGCTAAGGTTTAATGATTTATAATTATAAACGAGTGTTAGATACTAAGCAAATATAGACGATATTTTGTGGAAATGCAAAGATAAAGATATTTTTGTTGCTTTAATCCAACGTTGCTGTTATTGGGCTACCATCTAGTAATAAAGGAAATAACAGCCTTTGTTTTGCTGTAAATCACGAGATTATTGAGAACATATCTAAGAAACAATGAATGTTTCCTACAGATAATAAACTTATACAACGGAAAACCCGCTATCGCGTTATGCGAAAATGAACTAATATGTGATTCCAAATTCTACATTCATGTATTCACAGATCTCGTTTTGGTTTCGGATGAGGAACTTCGAGTTGGGGTTAAAAAGGAAACACTTCCGGCATGCATTTCCACGGTTACGCTTCGCACACTCGAACTTCCAACATGCGTTACGATTTTTAGGGCCGGAAGTTCTTGGAAGGTCTCTCTCCACGCCCTCGAAACGAGATCCGCGAGGGAAATTTACCTACCCGAAGAGCCGCCGCCAATACATTCTCAACATACGCAAAAAAAACGAAAAGCTATTATCCCCAAGGGCCAAACGACCTCAAACACCCCGAGATCGATTATCCGGTGTTCCTTTTACCGATATTCTCCAATATTCAGTCTTTCAGCATTATTGTTGTTGCTGTGTAAAAAGAAATCCTTATATTACCAACCTACATACATTTATAACTTTCACATTTATACGGCACAAGAAGTGAACTAAAAATACGTAAATAAAAATAACGATAATTTCGTTTTCTTTCTTCACCTGCAACTCGCATCGAATGCTGCTGCTGCCGTTCACTTAGAACACGAAAACAATATGGAAAAAAATCATCGAATATCGGCAATTACGCAATAACTTACTTTCGTAATTATGTGTTGTGCAGATAGTTGAGTCAATCAGGAAGCGAAGTAACTAAATATGAACAGTCACTTTGGACCATGAGTATAATTTGAACTAGTGCAGCCGCGGAATTAAAACTTATTTTGCTGCAACGCAAAACAAAGCAGTTGGACGTTTCCATTATTTATCAGCTTGATAAACGCTTGGGGGGCCGTAATTAAAGTTAATTTGCTCATGACGGCAACGCTGGCTGGAAACGAATGTGCAGTTATGGACATATTGCAACTATTCAATAATTAATTACGTAAATCATCTGATGTCGCGGTGATTCGAATCGATATCGATGAAAGCATTGAACTTTAATTGAATTGAATGTATTGGAATATCAAATACTTATAAGAATATAAAATACACGAACGACCACGTGGTTAGCGTGTAACCTCATGCTTTCCTCGCCAAGTACGTACCTCTGGTGTGTTCCCTTTTTAGCGATATTCGAACTGGAACCTCCGTTTTGTGTGATTTTTAATCGTTTTCGTAGAACGGACGACGTTGATAATAGTAATGATGACGACGATATTAAAAACTAGTCACATTCACACTCGCTTTCTCGCCTTCAAACTATAACCAACTACAGCTACGTTTCTCCTCCTCTACCCAAATATACAAGTCCCTATCTACGACGACACGTCCAACCTCGACCGAAGCTCCCTCGCAACTGGCGACTGGCCGTTCAACAGGCACCTCGTCACATCGCATTTAGTTCCTATCTACGAATTTGTAGAAAGGGAACACGCAAAAGGAAAACCAAGTAAGCAAAAACGCATTTGCCGATACAAAACTCGCAAGTTTTGCATATCCAGATAAGATTATCTCTCATTATATTACATACGCAACGAAAATAAAAATCTGCTCTGAAAAAAGGCAACAAAAAAAAACGCTGTCTCCCAAAGTCTTGCCAAAATGTTTAAGCTTGAATCATTCATAAATGGCTATATGGTTAGCTACGGTGTGCACGATATTTCAAGCCCTTGAAATTTTTCGGGTTTTCTCGTACATTTTCATATAGAATATACTATGGATAATTAGATTATACGTAACTTTCAGGTTCATAAGCACAATGACGATATTATCAGTTTCATTATTCTCAGAATTCACATAATTGTATCTATCATCATCTAAGGGTTCTAAATATACCAGATTTATCATTTTATCTAGATTGGTTCCATACCGGTGACTCAACCTGTATTTAGAATAGTAACACAATTATAGACCTGAAACAAAGGTATTTCGTCTGCGTACACCGTCGGGTCTCGCTATGTAACCAACAAAAAATACTGAATCGTTTCCAAAATGTTAGTATTTCCTAATATTAACAAAATATTCGTCAAAAATATAGCAATTTGTGCACAAAACTAGGTTCTTTATAGTAAATGGAAATAAATGAGTTATGGGATGCCTCGACAGTTAGTACCCAATAAATATATTTTTTCTTTAGTACTTAGTTACGGTAGTTATAGAAACAAATATATGTTACGGACCACTTTCGCCAAATTACTGTTTCCAAACCCACTAAAACCGGCCTTACGGGACATTTTTTCAACATAGAGGCACGCCAGCAAAGCTATATCAATATCTACAAACTGTGCCAGAACGAGTCGAGTTACGTGTGCGGCACAGCGCTGAAATGTCAAAATTTCGAAGCCGTGACATTTCGACTACTATCCGATTCATACATTACAACAATCATACTTTGTGCAGAAAAAAATAAGTATATCAAATAAAAACTTCCATTTGTTGATAACCCAAAATTGATAAGAACAAATGTGCAGATAGGGCATTGTTGATATGAATAAAACTTACTAGACAGTTATTCCATGAAAGGAAATATATATATTTATTATAAGAGTAGTAACATAATGTGCCGAATCATCTAAAAATATAGCAGAGTCCACATTGTGATCATTTCGCCATTGCTTTGTTAGCTGCTCGTGTCAAAATTTCGAAAATGCAATAAAGAGAAATTCAACTATAATAATATAGTATCCAAAAACTTGATTACATACGACTATTTTCTTATTTCATACATTTACTATACTTCTATATAAAGCATAGAATAATATATCCAAGTGTATATTATATCGATCCAGATTTTATTTATTTATAAAGTATATGAGAAATACAAGTGAAATATTTATTTATTCTATGCGTATCATCAGAAAAAACATAAATATTACTAAAATTTCGTTAGGTTCGTCCGCAATAGCATATTTACGAAACAGTAGCATGATTTCGAAAATGAATAATCATGTTTTTTTTTGTTTGTCGTTTTTGTCGCGTCGTGTGAATGTTTGCACGTAGATGCTACTAAAATAAAAAGCATGCAATGTTTTTGGTTTGATCGGAGTTTCACCTTCGATTCACTCAAATATTCTGATCGATTCGATCAAACATAATGTCGCATTGCACGTAGAACATTTATAAAGCAAATTGATTTTGAATGTAGCAGTCAGAAATTAAAAATGGAAAATGATAATTCATATATGCTGCCCATCCACGAAATGGGAATTTAATGGATTCCAGGGAAAACACGGCGAAGTGCATCTCGAATTTTGAAACTATCGAAGTTGCGAAGCCTAATGCTTTAATATACTCATTCGAATTTTACGCTATTTCCAAATATTTACTGAACACGTACACATACAGCTTGTCGGACCGGTTTATTTATTCATCTTCAAATATTTGATCGGTCTCTTCTTCTTCGTCGCGTATATATTAGACCTTTTTTTCCTTCATCCTATGGAAGGATGTTTGCTTTAGTAAAAAGCCATCAACGCCATTCTCGTTTCAACACTGAAACGAAAATATTTACACTTTCGGCAGAACTAATTAAGAACATTTTAGCATATACCGCAGTTTTTTTCGTAAATTAGTTGCAGTTTTTTGTGGAACGCGAAATGGCGTTTCTTTAAATCTAAATTAATATTCTTCAGTAATATTTTTTTTCTCAATTGTACATGCAACGTAATCTAATCTGTCAATGAGTAAATCTTGACGCATGCTGAAAAGCCACTGATCCATGCAATTTGATGTATTTACAAAGGCGAATAAAAATGCCCCTGTGACCTTTCAAAACGCGAAACTACGCGTTTTCCTTGAATACTATTGGCGGAGAGTCTGCATCCAATTAAGGAGGTCTCTCGAATGATTTATGAATTAAAACCCCCGAATCCTATTCAATCACGGAAATTTGTTTGCCTTCGCATTATCGTCGCGCAATTCCGCACAAATTATATCCTTATCAAATTGAATTGCAGCTTTCCTACCATAGCAACAGACTGCGGAAAATCTCCTATTCACTCTCGCAATATGGATTCACTGCGAAACATGAAAATTGAAATATAACCATACATTTTGATGTGTATCGTAATACCAATCCAGACGGTATCTAGTTTCAGCATTTGCAAGTCTTGCGAATGTTTATTTTTATAATTTATTGATTTCGTGTTATATTACAGTTCAGTCCGTGCATTCACTCCTACAAAACTAGAGTTCGTTTACGAATTTATATTCAAATAATTAACTACAATATAATACATCAAAAAGTAATAAATTATATTTCTCAACTAATTATTAATTTCCATGGAAAATTTCATTTAATTAAAATACTCGTGAAAAGCATCGGCCATTTTAGCATAAAAATACATTTCCCCATATAAAATGATAAGCAAATAGAACAATTTTAAATTCAGTAAAGATAAAGTTGTTAGATATACATTTTTATTTGTTATGATGGAAAGTCTGAAAGGCATTATTGTGAGTACAACGCATTATGATGAAATAAAATCTGTAAATTTGCAAACTATTCTCTAGTACTAGATATTCTATGAATTACAAATTGATTTCAACACTTCTCTTCAAGTCAGAAATCTGTGGCGATCTTTTACACGCCAGTACCATTTATTGCGTTATTTTGGTCATCGAATGCCGTGTCCTCCCCTCAATCACCGTGGCACAACCTTAGTCAGCTCTCCATTTCACGATCGCCTTTTATTTTTATCGTGGCCTCGCGATGAGACCGTGAGACGGTTTTTATTATTTCAATGGTTCTTCGGTTTCATTCGTTACGATAAATAGAAGAACTGCATTTCCCGACTCCTGCCAAAATCAAAAGAAAATAATCACAAGCGGAGTGATTCTAGATTACCGCAGACTTAAAATACTTCAAAGATAAAACGCTCTTCGAGATAGCTAGCGCTTTCTCTGTGAAGAACGAACCAGACGCGCAATTATCGCTGTTTTTTGTGATACATCCAATCCTTGCTTCACTCTGTATCGATAATTAATATACGAAAGAGTAGAGTGAAAAAACTGTTTTTCTTTCCTACTTAGACGATTAGATATCGTGACTTGTGTTCTAGATATTCCTCCTCCCATACGTTTTACATATCGACGATTTACGACCAGTTAAACAAGTTTTTTTTTTATTATGAACCTTCTTTTCCGCCTAGCAGATTATTTAATATAGATATACAGGGTGGACCGTCTATGCGCTCCGCGAATAGAAACAGCTTCCGCACATAATACCGGGTTTTATGCAAGAAACGCGTTACGAAATTTCTTGCGATTCCTCAATCAGAGGAAACGAAAAGATGAAATGGAAATTACATAAATATAAGAAAGAAGCAAAAAAAAACTAGAGAGGCGTTGCGTCATCCGGAGTGCGGATTGAATGTGTATGCACACAGGAGGAAATCGTTAATTAACGTGACGCAATAGCACTAAATAATTAGGAGCACTGGAGATTCTAATTAATTGGATTACCATTTAACAGTTACGAAAATAGAAATAACAATTAGAGGATGAGCCGATTGCCACAAATTTAGTCATATCACAAAACACGTGTTAGATAACTAACTACCGGTTCTCTTAATGATGTCTATTCATAAAAAAAAGAATAAAAATAAATACTTATGTACAGACAATCCCCGTACAATAAACCCCTATAGAGTGGCCCGCTTTATTTTATTGATATATAATATACAACATTCATCGTCTGTTTATACCCTTATGTTTTATGTTCGTCGTAATATGTTCAGTGCTGAAAATATTGCCAGAGAATTTTAGTTAATGATGTCTTTAATTTTGTATACAAGGTAATCGTCACGTAGTAACAAAGTTACAAAGCCAAGGATAAGAACCTCAAATATATATATTTAATTACCAATAGTAAAGTTATAGATTGAGCAGCATTATCATAAATATATCGATTTAGTAAACAATAAATAATTTTGTATCAATTAAAAATAATATACTAATATAAACTATTTCTCATAAATAAACTGTTTTAACTTATACGAATTTTCTACAATCAGAAAAAGGAAAATTGTTGTTATTTTCCTAGTAAATAATATGTTGATAATTTGAAAACCACAACTCATGCACAAACGGAAAACCACAAAGTTATATTTTATGTACCCAACTATCAGTTGTTATAATTTGTAGCATCTACATATATATTTTTGATATAATATGTCCTTTATACAATGCATTCATACTTAAATATATTATTTTATGTTTAAAGGAAATTAGATTATAAATAAATGTATGTTTTAAGTAATTTCAAGTTATTTAAGATTTTAAATAAATTGTAGACTAGTTTTAGAAAGTATTCTTAAAAAGGTAGCACTACTATTGAATATGAAATTATGTTTGGTTTATTTTATATGATAATAAATTCGATTAAAATGTCCATATCCCGTTGATGGTAATTGTGATGTGAGTGAATGGTAATCACCATATTTTTCTTGTTTGATGGGTTTGAATAATGTAAAACGAGACAAATAATCGATGCAAGTGGATAAAATAACAGCGTTGCGGTGGTGATTTTAGCTTTGGACGATAAAGAATGATCATGAAAGCCCATCGTGGATAATAAACACGATTAAATAACCACTTTAATCGAATAAAACACGTGGCAGAGGCGTGGAAGTCGCAGACATATTGAAAATGTCACATAAAGGAGCTGCATTCAATTTAAAGATGCGATGAAGGCTAAACCAATATGACATTCATTTGCAGCGCAGATTGACAGCAACATATTTATACCATAGAATTTCAAATTGCCATACAAAACTGAATGAATCTTAAAGGAATTGTTCCGGAGTGGTTATTTGATTGACAAGACAGATTACAGCAATTGGCAATTTAAAATTGTTTAAATTAAGAAAAAAAAATCTATTCTATTTTAAAATTCAATTCATGAACCCGATTTTTATTCACAACAAACAAACTCAACAAAAACACAGACTGTTTTTGTTGAGTCTCCATTTCAATTGCCGAACGACCAAGTGTCAATTAATTAATCTAATAGGTCACCTATCTCACATGTTGCTTAACTTTAAAAACAGTAATTTGTATATAAATTAATGAAAAAATACATTCGGTAATTGAAATTTACTTAATAAAAATGCTATATATTATCTTTAATCAGAAAAATGATAATCTACATAAATCCATGAAATTGTTCATTTTGTTTGCACACATTGTGCGGATCACCACCACAAACATCTGTTCTAACCGCAGAAGCAAAAGTTTGTTAATATCTTCCTCTGAACTATCCAATCATTAGACCCTCATACAAACGCGTTTCTTTTTTTTACCATGACATGCAATACATCATCGCAGAAGTTAATGAAGGTTGCTTGGGAAGTTTGCTTCATATTCGCCGGACCTTACCCCTCCTAGGGTTGCCATCTGGTCCAATTTACACGCACATATTTCAATGCCGAAATGTTTCATTAAGCCTTAGTGTTTTCATTTTCAAAATTAACATTTAGCTCCAGGTTATAATACACAATCATCTTCTGAAGGATAAATGATTATCACATAGGACTACAGCTAACATATCGACATTGATATATAAATAATTATATCTTTACTGATAATTAATATAAATTATTCATTCGTCTAAATATTATTTATATTAACATAAAAATTATATGATGAATTGATAAATTTATCTCTCCATGTTCGTCTACTTATATATGCGAAGGTATTTTGAAGCACACCTGGTTGAAGCTAAAATACAGAAACAAGCTTGTACTTGCATACAAATATTTGCTCATGGCACGTTCAAGCATGTTTCGCTATTTTCAGAATCAAATATTTTTGCTTTGTATTAAGTTAAAAAATAATAACTAATAATATTATATAATTTTACAAATACTATATAGCAAGGAATTTATTATTTTTAAGTTATAATCTTTATTGGGCCCATATTTATGTAGATTATATACTAATTGATCAAATTAATTTTAATTTTATTCGAGAAAGTGATAATGAATGAATTGTTGAAAGTCACTTTTATAAATTAAAGATAAAATTATTATTACAAAAGTATTAAAAAAGCAATTATACTCTAATATTTGTATCAATATATATGATGATGAATTCTGTTATATAAATGAAATGATGATGTACGAACGTTGCAATACAAGACGGTCAGGCCTAAGTCGATAACCTATTGATAACCTATTAATACAGATTTGTTTCATTCTATATCACACATAGCCACTCTTATTTGAGTTAACACACAACGCAAGCGGACACTCCCAATGAAAATATTAATGACAATTGCATTCCTTTATACAAAATAATCTATAAACCTTGCATCTATGATTACTGTTAACGAACAGATTATTTTCGGATTATCGCAGATATATGTTCAAAGAAGTTGTTTTCACGCACATATTTCGATGTGTTCGATATTATTGTTGATAATGTAGAAATATTTATTAAAGTAAATAAAATTTAGATCACCAATATGAGAAGGTGAAAGTTTTTATTAAACTATGAGAATTTAGAGAAAAAAATTACTTTAATACTACATGAAGTTTAAATTGAAAAATTGGAATTATCGAAAAATCATGGGAAATATATTTGTTAATTTTCAATCGGATCAAGGTTTTTAAGGTCGATGGACAGCTCTAAATCCACCTCGCGATAGACTCTGTTGCAACATATGGATTTATAGAGTATGAAGTATCGATTATCAAAGTTTGTTGAAATATACAATATGTATCGTATACCCCTAACAAATGTTGTAAAATATGTTTTAAGCATAATTTTACAGTAGTAAAAGAATGTTATACCCGCTAAGTTAACTGTAGCAATTTTATTGCGTATTGTAGCTCGTTGTAGCTGCAACTTCTTTACGCCCGTTATAACGTGGATGATAGCTTTAATTTGTAATGGATAAAATGGAGAAACCGAGCGATTTTGAAAAAGGGTACGGCTTCGATTTCTACCAAACCTATCTACCATATGCATTTGAATTATATACACTTTCCACTTTCAGCCGAGTCCGCTTCATCTCAGCTGAATCATTGTTCCCGGTGTTTCGCCGTTATCTCGGCCCCGATAACTGGACTGTACATATACCCCAAACAGTATGGATTAATGTACCCGTTAGATATAGTAAATATGGATTAAAAGAGAGGTGAACGAGTCAATAGAAATAAGTAAATAAAAAAATAAAAGTGCGAAAAATTGTAACGGTTGGCCGGACCGAGGCCCCGCGATTGCACTTTCTATTCGCTTCTAATCAAAATAAATAACAATTTTACATGTACTATATTTATAAATATATGTGCATATGTAGATGTATGTATATATATATACATGTCCATCTTTTTCTCCCATCTTCCAATATGCTCGTATTTCACACGCATGCACGAAGATAAAAACAGGCCGCTGGAAGGTTTTGGTCTCGTTCTTTTTCTGTTCTGGTGCGTCTTTCTCACAAGAAGACATTAACATATGTGCCGTGACGCAAACAAAACAGATGCGGGACCAAAACAAAGGACGTCCCTGAAATTAGGGCTGTGGCTTTCATCTTTCTCGCTTTCTCTCCGCCGTCCATCGTTCGATCTCTCTTTACACCCGTAGATTTGCTAGCGTTTGATGATGTTGTTGTTGTTATTGTTGTTTACCATTGGGCTCTTTTGCCGTTTCGAGTTAATGGTTGTTCTAATTGGATTGCGACCCAGATGAGAAATCGGTTAATCAACATACACATGCATAGGCAGGCAACAAAAACAACAATCAGAATGTGACGCAGCGTTTGTGTTACAATCGTACACAGAGTGCATTCACATCGCCCAAACAACACACACACACACGCACAGATCGAGAGACACGTATGTGGTGGTGGTGTGCTCGCGCGTGTATGTGTGTGTATACATATATACGTTCTCCGTATGCCTATGTATGTATGTGCATATGTACGTGACATATTTTCAATGATAATCGCGCGTTCGGGGCGAGTCCGATCAAAGTACGGATGATTTTCACTTACCAGTAAGTTTTCCAGCGTGTTTCCCGTGCGGAAAATCCACTGAGTTCCAAGCCGAAAACACAATCTTGAAAAACTGTTAGTACACCGATAGACTGAAACGAGTGGCAGCGCAATGGACAAAAGCAACCAAATGAATGATGGCGCAGGTCGGAAGTGACTCACGCCACAACTAGAAATCATCTGTTTCTCGGTGCCACCACCACTCCGCTCCATTTGCGGCGCGAAATTCAAAATGTAAAAACAACCGCTCGACTCTGCTGGAAGTGGTAATCAACCATCGCCTATTAACAGATCAATATATAATAGTTAATATCAGTTTAGAAGCAACCACATCGCATAGCTAATTCAATTATTCACAATTGATGTGTTATTTATTATTGTGTATGAATTCAAAATGCATCATATTTGAATTGATTTGCTGTATCATCATAAATAACACAAATATTTATGTTTTGGTAGAGAAAAATAAGAATTTAGTTAATTGACGAAACTAGCAAACGTCTAACAAATATAAAGCATAGGTTTTGTTTGGATGACATTCCAAAATAAATTTACTTTACACAAATATGATATTTTATAAATCGATAGTCAGAAGTATGTAACTGTTTATTTTATTTATGTTTTATTAGAATGTGAAAATTATTTAGAATTTATTAGAATTAATTCTTTTACCTTTCTTTTATAAAATATAATGTTATATTTATGGTAAGCAATTTATTATTATTTTTAAGTTACAATCTCCATTTTGCCCATATTTATCTAGAATATATATTAATTCGTCGAGTACAATAATTAAATTACACAATTATACAAAATAGGAGAAATAATTTATTAATTTATGCTTTATTAAAAGTTACTTTTTTTAATTAAAGATAAAATGATTTTATAAAATTATAAAAAATACCAATTATAATCTTAATATTTGTATCACGTTTTACAAACAATAATGTTAAATAAATTATTCAAGATAATTTATTAACAAAAATCAGGATAAAAATCGTCCTCGTATAGTAATTTTTATTTATTTATTTATGCATTACCGTTACAAAAAATATGATTATTTCATTTTATAGTAATCGATAGAATTACACATATTCTAGCATAAGACCTTGTGATTGATGACTAATTATTAAGATAATTGCAGATACAAATATATTAATATGTATTTTATTATTACATTAATCTAAATTTATAATTTATTGCTAATAGGATATGTATTTTAGAGATTATTGCTTGTAAATAAATAAAAACTTAACCTTCTACAATAGATTATATGTGAGTATAAATTAAATATTGTTCATTTGGTTTATATTATATTTTTTATTGATATTTTCTGCAAGTTTCTTTGGCTGCAAATCATTATATAAAGTATAAATTAACTAAAGTGAACTTTTCAATATTTTTAAATTAATTAAAAGAATGAACAAAAAAAATCTAAAAAGTTTGTTAATATTAATTTTATATAGTTGCAAAATGTTGGAAATATTAAAAAAAATACACAATTTAAATGTAATTTCTAATAAATAATAATTATATTTTATTAATGAGATTTTCGGCATGTTTCCTAGGCTGCAAATTATTATATAAATTAGTTAAAGTTAAATATTCAGCATGTCTTATCTTCAATCTTGTTTCATTAAAGAATGAAAAAATCTGAAAAGTTTGTTAAAATTAATTTTATATAATAGTTAAAAAATGTACAAAATTAATCTAAATAATTTATTTTTCATTAATTAAATATTAAAAAAAAATATTACACAATTTAAATGTAATTTCTAATAAATAATATTTATATTTTTTAATGAGATTTTCTGCAAGTTTCCTTAACTGCAAATCATTATATAAAGTATAAATTACTTAACTTTTTAATATTTTGAAATTAATAATTAAAAGTGTTTTATCTTAAATCTTGTTTCTTTAAAGAATGAAAAAAATTGTTAAAAAAGTTTGTTAAAATTAATTTTATAAAATAGTTATAAATGATGAATTTTAAACAATAATAAATGATAAATATTATAATAAATATAAATAAATAAACATACATTTTAAATAATGTATCAGAAGTCATGACAACAACAAAAACTCATATTTTCAGCAAATTGTAAAATATGTATCATGCTTTTATGTATGAATAAATAAGTTTCGATTAAAATAGTGAAGAGTTAATAATATTGCGGAAAGACTTTGATCACATTTTTGATTAATAAATGTTGTTATTCTTCTGGCATGATTACGTTGATGAAGGTATAAAAACAAAACTGGAAAACTAATTCCGAGCTTTAGTATGATAAGATAACCTCTTTTTGAGGTTTCCATATATTTTCCTGACCACGTGGTCCTACATTTTTTGTCATACTACATTCCTACATTATATTAATATATAGTAAAATAATTTATTTTTATTCGCATACATAAATAGAAATTGCGATATTTAAATTATTTTTTGATTAAATTATGGGTTTTCTAGCCTAGAACTATATTCACCACGTGTTCAGTGCTTCTACTTTTTTCTTACTTCATTTTAAATTCATTACATAGATGCATTTTAGTTTATTTATTTTATTCAAATTAACAAAAATAAAAAGCAACAAAAATAAATAAATACTTTTATTTAGCTTTCTTAAGGTTTAGCTTAACTACATTTACCACGTGGTTAATAATTCTAATATCATGTCTTGCTTCATTTAATATTAATTAAATAGATATATTTGTACAATAATTATTTTGTTTAATAATATTTTTTTATAACAAAAAACGTAGATAAAACCTCTTTTAGAGGCTTTCCATGCGCAATAACTATATGCCACGTGGCTAATGCTTCTACCTCTTTCTCATGCTTCATTTTACAATCATTATATTGATATATTTGTACAATAACTTATTTTATTCGTATAAATAAATAAAAAACTACAACTTTCCTTGTTTCAGTTTATATTCCTTATATAAATGTATTTGTATATTAATTTATTTTATCCGGATAAACTAAAGTAAAATAACTGTGGTATATAAACATTGAGAGTTTAATTTTATTGGCTCAATAAATATTTTAAAGTTTTTCCACGCATAAAACTATATTTACCATTACAATATGACTGACGTACAACTCCAGCTTTATTTTCTATTCATTACATTACGTGCTTTTTTATTACAAAACTAAAATAAAAACTGTAGCGTTTAAACTTTTTACTCTATTTTTGTTAACTTAATTATAACTTTTATTTACTATTTCTTCATGTCATCTAGTACTATATTTACCACGTGTTCAGTATTTTTTTTCGATCTCTTGCTTCATTTTATATTCATTAAATAGATTTGCACAAACATTTATTTTATTATAATTATAAAAAAGCTATGGTATTCAAACTTGACTTTTAATTTATTTACTTCTTAACTGATTTTCCATGTAATTGCCACGTGTTTACTGCTACTTCTTTCTTCTTTTACTTCATTTTCATTATAGAGAAAAAAAAATGTAGAATAATATTATATGAAGATATAAATAAATAATTATTTCATATTTTTGACAAAATAAATAATTTGTTGTTCATGTCTATAACTATAATTACCACGTGTTCAGGTTTCTGATTTTTATCTCTTGCTATATTTTATTTTCATTGCATAAATTGATTTATTTTATTATTATAAACAAATTTAAAATTGCAATATTCACCATTTTCCTGAACATTTTTTGACTTAATTAACATTTTTCTTTATCTTTTCACGAGGTTCTCCAAAGCTCATTACTATACTTACCACGTGTTCAGTGTTGACATATTTTTCTCTTAATTCATGGTACTTTATATAAATATATTTGTAAAATAAAATGTACTACATTTTATGATGAAATCAATTAAAATTGCGATGTTTGAACTTTGGCTTTCATTTTCTTGGCTCAATTAACATTTTTATTTAAAGGATTTACCACGTGTTTAAAGCTACTGCTTTTTTCTATAACTTCTTTTAAATTATTTTACACTTTTATTGGTTTAATTTATATTTATTTACCTTTTCTTAAGTTTTTTTCTATTCTTGTCTAAAATAATATTTACCACTTATTTAGTGATTCTAAGGCTTCCTTTTACATTAACAATATTTATATAATAAAATTTTGATTTTATAAATATTTTTATTTACAATTTAAGTAAAAACATCGAGTAATATTTATATAGTTTAGCGATTCGATTCAGTTGTATTAATAGAACACGAATTGGAATTAAGGAAAAAGAATGAGATTAGTAAAACGGAAACGATCTGCTAGAATAACAAGTTTAAGCACGATTCTCATTCACACGATGAAAGAAGGAGCACGTGGTCGATGGTTCAGTTACTATTGCTAAAACGTGAATCAGCTATTTCACAAGTTTCCGTAAGTTAAGCAACGTGGATGACTAATAAAATATAAATGGAGCAAATTCAGGCAAAACTTAATGTTGTCTGACGCAACTAGAAGGGCTGCCCTAACCACAGTGCTAAATGGACTCTAACCTCAAGGCGCCAACCTTTTGAGGCTTGCATTTTCTTGTGAAAATCTTAGGACTATTCATTAATATAAAATGTAGTTGCTCGAATTTATGTTCATAGTTCATACTACACTTTAATTGAAGAGCAGTTTTGGATAATTTATAATTTATCTGGATAAATATATTAAGCTATTTTCTAATCTAATCAGTTTATATTCAAGCCATATAGTTAGTAATCTATTAAACGAAATTGGTTATAGTACACACTTCGATAAGAGTTAATAATAGAAAGTAGCAAATACAAATTTACTATACTAATTTTATACAGTTGTTTTCAAGAATTTCGTAAATATCTGAATATATACGTTTATTTCAAAGACATATATTTACTATTAAATCGACAATTTTTATTGCACTTAGACATTAGCACATTGTCGTACATGATTTATTCTATAATGTGAATATCTCTTAGGATTCCAGTGTGCACATGAGTGAGTTTAATAGATTTAAATTGGTTCTCATAAGAAAATCACTGCGTGGGGTTGGCCGGATACACTTCTCAAATATTGATGCGAAGCAATTCCAGTCGGTTCGCCCACGCAGCCTGTACAATCCCAGTACGTTTTTGGACTCAGCTGTGCTCTCCCTTCTTCAGCTTCTAACGAACCTTGTTAGTTCTTTGGAAATTCTAACACGTTTCAGCCGTTCTCGAAATACTCTTTATGTAGAATTACAAAAAAAAGGTGTTAGATATCAAATATTTCAGATTATTACATCCTAAAGAATTAACTTTAAATTTATAACAATTTAAATTTGAAGATGATTTTCAATATCATTTTTATTCTTGGAATTCTATTTCTCTTAATTTAAAAATATTTATTGGACTAAATAGTTATGTAGACATTCGATATATATATAATTATAGGGACGGTAGACCTTAAGAAAAGGTAAATAAATATAAATTGAACCAATATAAGTGTAAAATAATGTAAAATGTAATTCATGTAAATCCTTAAAATAAAAATATTAATTGAGCCAAGAAAATGAAAACCAAAGTTCAAACATCGCAATTTTAATTGATTTCGTCATAAAATGTAACACATTTTATTTAACAAATATATTTGTATAAAGTAACATGAATTAAGAGAAAAATACGTCAACAATGAACACGTGGTAAGTATAGTTATGAGCTTTGGAGAACCTCGTGAAAAGATAAAGAAAAATATTCATTAAGTCAACAAATGTTAAATAAAATCGCGAAACTGCAATTTTAAAATTGTTTATAATAATAAAATAGATCTATGCAATGAATATATTATATAGTAAGTGACAAAAATCAGAAACACGTGGAAATTATAGTTATACACATGAAAAAAAAAAGTCAAAAATATGAAATGATTCAACATTATAGTTATTTATTTATATTATCATATAATATTATTCAACATTTTTTGTTGTTAGTTCTTTAGAAATTATAACACGTTTCAGCCGTTCTCGAAATACTCTTTATGTAGAATTACAAAAAAAAAGGTGTTGGATATCAAATATTTCAGATTATTATATCCTAAAGTATTAACTTTAAATTTATAACAATTTAAATTTGAAGATGATTTTCAATATCATTTTTATTCTTGCAATTCTATTTCTCTTAATTTAATAATATTTATTGGACTAAATAGTTATGTAGACATTCGATATATATATAATTATAGGGACGGTAGACCTTAAGAAAAGGTAAATAAATATAAATTTAATCTATAAAAGTATAAAATAATGTAAAATGTAATTCATGTAAAAGAAGTTAAAGAAAAAAGCAGTAGCATTTAAACACGTGGTAAATCCTTTAAATAAAAATATTAATTGAGCCAAGAAAATGAAAACCAAAGTTCAAACATCGCAATTTTAATTGATTTCATCATAAAATGTAGTACATTTTATTGTACAAATATATTTATATAAAGTAACATGAATTAAGAGAAAAATACGTCAACACTGAACACGTGGTAAGTATAGTAATGAGCTTTGGAGAACCTCGTGAAAAAATAAAGAAAAATATTCATTAAGTCAACAAATGTTAAATAAAATCGTGAAACTGCAATTTTAAAATTGTTTATAATAATAAAATAGATCTATGCAATGAATATAGTATATAGTAAGCGACAAAAATCAGAAACACGTGGTAATTATAGTTATAGACATGAAAAAAAAAGTCAAAAATATGAAACGATTCAACATTACAGTTTTTTATTTATATTATCATATAATATTATTCAACATTTTTTGTTGTTAGTTCTTTGGAAATTATAACACGTTTCAGCCGTTCTCGAAATACTCTTTATGTAGAATTACAAAAAAAAGGTGTTGGATATCAAATATTTCAGATTATTATATCCTAAAGTATTAACTTTAAATTTATAACAATTTAAATTTGAAGATGATTTTCAATATTATTTTTATTCTTGCAATTCTATTTCTCTTAATTTAAAAATATTCATTGGACTAAATAGTTATGTAGACATTCCATATATATAATTATAGGGACGGTAGACCTTAAGAAAAGGTAAATAAATACAAATTGAACCAATAAAAGTGTAAAATAATGTAAAATGTAATTCATGTAAATCCTTAAAATAAAAATATTAATTGAGCCAAGAAAATGAAAACCAAAGTTCAAACATCGCAATTTTAATTGATTTCGTCATAAAATGTAACACATTTTATTTAACAAATATATTTGTATAAAGTAACATGAATTAAGAGAAAAATACGTCAACAATGAACACGTGGTAAGTATAGTTATGAGCTTTGGAGAACCTCGTGAAAAGATAAAGAAAAATATTCATTAAGTCAACAAATGTTAAATAAAATCGCGAAACTGCAATTTTAAAATTGTTTATAATAATAAAATAGATCTATGCAATGAATATATTATATAGTAAGTGACAAAAATCAGAAACACGTGGAAATTATAGTTATACACATGAAAAAAAAAAGTCAAAAATATGAAATGATTCAACATTATAGTTATTTATTTATATTATCATATAATATTATTCAACATTTTTTGTTGTTAGTTCTTTAGAAATTATAACACGTTTCAGCCGTTCTCGAAATACTCTTTATGTAGAATTACAAAAAAAAAGGTGTTGGATATCAAATATTTCAGATTATTATATCCTAAAGTATTAACTTTAAATTTATAACAATTTAAATTTGAAGATGATTTTCAATATCATTTTTATTCTTGCAATTCTATTTCTCTTAATTTAATAATATTTATTGGACTAAATAGTTATGTAGACATTCGATATATATATAATTATAGGGACGGTAGACCTTAAGAAAAGGTAAATAAATATAAATTTAATCTATAAAAGTATAAAATAATGTAAAATGTAATTCATGTAAAAGAAGTTAAAGAAAAAAGCAGTAGCATTTAAACACGTGGTAAATCCTTTAAATAAAAATATTAATTGAGCCAAGAAAATGAAAACCAAAGTTCAAACATCGCAATTTTAATTGATTTCATCATAAAATGTAGTACATTTTATTGTACAAATATATTTATATAAAGTAACATGAATTAAGAGAAAAATACGTCAACACTGAACACGTGGTAAGTATAGTAATGAGCTTTGGAGAACCTCGTGAAAAAATAAAGAAAAATATTCATTAAGTCAACAAATGTTAAATAAAATCGTGAAACTGCAATTTTAAAATTGTTTATAATAATAAAATAGATCTATGCAATGAATATAGTATATAGTAAGCGACAAAAATCAGAAACACGTGGTAATTATAGTTATAGACATGAAAAAAAAAGTAAAAAATATGAAATCATTCAACATTACAGTTATTTATTTATATTATCATATAATATTATTCAACATTTTTTTGTTGTTAGTTCTTTGGAAATTCTAACACGTTTCAGCCGTTCTCGAAATACTCTTTATGTAGAATTACAAAAAAAAAAGTGTTGGATATCAAATATATCAGATTATTATATCCTAAAGTATTAACTTTAAATTTATAACAATTTCAATTTGAAGATGATTTTCAATATTATTTTTATTCTTACAATTCTATTTCTCTTAATTTAAAAATATTTATTGGACTAAATGGTTATGTAGACATTCGATATATATATAATTATAGGGACGGTAGACCTTAAGAAAAGGTAAATAAATACAAATTGAACCAATATAAGTGTAAAATAATGTAAAATGTAATTCATGTAAATCCTTAAAATAAAAATATTAATTGAGCCAAGAAAATGAAAACCAAAGTTCAAACATCGCAATTTTAATTGATTTCATCATAAAATGTAGTACATTTTATTGTACAAATATATTTATATAAAGTAACATGAGTTAAGAGAAAAATACGTCAACACTGAACACGTGGTAAGTATAGTTATGAGCTTTGGAGAACCTCGTGAAAAGATAAAGAAAAATATTCATTAAGTCAACAAATGTTAAATAAAATCGTGAAACTGCAATTTTAAATTTGTTTATAATAATAAAATAAATGCAATGAATATAATATATATTAAGCGACAAAAATCAGAAACACGTGGTAATTATAGTTGTAGACAAGAAAAAAAAAGTCAAAAATATGAAATGATTCAACATTACAGTTATTTATTTATATTATCATATAATATTATTCAACATTTTTTTGTTGTTAGTTCTTTGGAAATTATAACACGTTTCAGCCAATCACTAAATACTCTTTATGTAGAATTACAAAAAAAAGGTGTTGGATATCAAATATTTCAGATTATTATATCCTAAAGTTAATGATAAAATTTGTAACAATTTCAATTTGAAGATGATATTCAACATTATTTTTATTCTTGCAATTCAATTTTTTTTAATTTAAAAACATTTATTGGACTAAATAGTTTTGTAGACATTCGATATATATAATTTTAGAGAATTTTGTAAAAATCGTCGTTTAACGACAGTAGTCTTTAAGAAAAGGTAAATAAATATAAATTGAATCAATAAAAGTTTAAAATAAAGTAATTCATGTAAAAGAAGTTATAGAAAATAGCAGTAGCTTTAAACACGTGGTAAATTCTTAAGAAAATTTAAAATATTAATTAAGTCAAGAAAATGAAAGCCAAAGTTCATACATCGCAAATTTAATTGATTTCATCATAAAATGTGGCACATTATTGTACGAATATATTTATATAAAGTAACATGAATTAAGAGAAAAATAAGTCAACACTAAACACGTGGTAAGTATAGTTATGAGCATTGGAGAACCTCGTGAAAAGATATAGAAAAATATTCATTAAGTCAACAAATGTTAAGTAAAATGGTGAAAACTGTAATTTTAAATTTGTTTATAATAATAAAATTAATCTTATTGCAAGCGATAAAAATCTGAAGCACGTGGTAATTATAGTTATAGACATGAAATTTTTTTTTGTCAAAAATATGAAATAATTAACAGTTATTTATTTATATTATTATATAATATTATTCTACATTTTTTTTCTTGTTAGTTCTTTGAAAATTCTAACACGTTCTTGAAATAGTTTTTATGTAGAATTACAGTGTTGGAAATCAATTATTAATTTCAATTTGAAGATAATTTTCTATATTATTTTTTTTCTTACAATTCTATTTTTTGAAATTTAAAAATATTCATTGGACCAAATAGCTATGTAGACATTCGATATATATAATTTTAGAAAATTTTGCAAAAAAAAAAAATCGAAAACTTTGTTGGGTCTACCGTCGTTTAACGTTTCTTCCGTTTGAGTACCACAATCCTCCCCTTGGTATATTTCTTTGTAACCACCTGCCTCTCTCAGGTAGCAATACCTGGAAGGGTTTTATGCACTCATTCAAATAGTAATTCTATTTTTCAAACTTACTGCTAGACTACTAAAAAAAATTAGAAATTTGCAACATAAAAGTTCATTCAATTTGAATTATACTAAGTTTTTTTTCACTTTAAAAGTACACTAACGAAACCAGAAAGTCTACCTCTATCTTGTTGGAATAAAAAAATTTCAATAGACCCCTAAATTTTGTATATTGTAAAGAACAAATATCGTAATAAATTATTAACATCACTAAATGAAATGGTTTAGTGCTATTTATATTTTTTTATTCGAATGTTTGTAATTACAAAATCTGTAACCAAAATGTTTGAAAATTGATTTTATAATCCATATTCTTCTTGTAACGAGAAATAAATATCGACTTTATCTCTTTTAAAAAGTTTGTTAATCCAAAACGAAACATCTATTTATAACAAACATTTATCATTACATCTTTTATTTATTACAAATTTTAAATAGCGTTAAATTATCTTTTTCAATAACACAGATTTACATTAAATTTTCAAAATATCTAAAATAATTTCGATTTAAAACAATTATAAACAAATCAAGTTTAGAGCAAAATTTGCACGAAATCAATTTTGTTACTATTGGTCTATCAATTTCCAAATTAAAGATTTTAATTAAACTCGGCATCAAATTTCAGTTTGGAAAATATTTAAAATCGAATATTTAATAGAAACACATGGACATCTTTAGAAAACCCTGAAGTAAACTAAATAGGTCGACTACAACAAGAATTGTAAACGGAAATGCATTAATATTAAAAATAATAATTAGTATCACATTTTTATTAAAATAAATAAAAATCACCTGTTGTCTAGAAAACATTGACTACCTATATGATTGTTCATTCAACTAATTAAGTCCACGTCATTATTTGTTCGGCGAGTTAGTTGACTTTTCGCATTTATTTGTTCTGATCTATTTAGAAAATTATCAAAAGTACTTAAATAGAAAAAACAAATATCTCCAAGTCTCTCGAGTGTTCTCGGTCTAAATAGAATCCAATACACATCTACAGACTATAAATACATTCGAAAGTCTCTTTCATGTTTATAAACCAACTCATAATGGAATGATTGGTAATTTCGTATACGAGTGTCTTCTATTAAACAATAGCAATCTATGTATATATATGTAGCAGCAATACCTCGTATAGTACGGCTTCGATCAGTCCGGATTTACTACTGTCCGGTTTCATACAGTCTGGGCTATTAGCGGAATTGTCTATTTATTTGATAATAGACTTTCACAATTACTTCTTGCATACTATATGATAAAAAAACAACTTGATTGCTATTTAATTTGTTAAACAATTTAAGTGCATTTCTGATTTGTAATGTTAATCAATTTCAAATTTACTTGCACTTACATTAAACAAGTATACTTAACCAAAATAATGAGAATCACTTTCAAAAACTTAATTATTCGTAATCATGAATTGCACTTTTTTTTAAATTAGTAAATTGTACTTTTTTTTAATTAGTAAATTCATTTAAATTTAATCATATTAAATTTTATTCTGTATTAATATATACACTTATAATAAATGTGGAATATTTCACAACTTTTATATCTGTTTTTGAAAATCCTTGAATTGAAAAGTAATAATTAACTTTCGTTTCTACAGTTTTGCAGCGACCCAACATTTTAATTTAATTTAATTAAAACGGGATATAAGCTATAACAGCTTAGATTATTTCACCGGTTTGACGCTGAATGACAGCTGTCATGAAAAAAAAAAACGAAAGTTATAGGTTGAGAAAAGCTAGTTTAAAGTTTTACGTTCAGAGTATGAATTGCGCATTTTAAAAATATCATTTTTTCGCGTGACCCATCATATTTATTTACAGTTTGCAGCGACCCAAAATTTAAATTTTTACAAGAAAAAAACGGGATATAACCTATAACAGCTTAGATTATTTCACCAGTTTGACGCTGAATGACAGCTGTCATGAAAAAAAAACGAAAGTTATAGGTTGAGAAAAGCTAGTTTAAAGTTTTACGTTCAGAGTAAGAATTGCGCAGTTTAAAAATATCATTTTGTCGCGTGACCCATCATATTTATTTACAGTTTGCAGCGACCCAAAATATAAAATTTTACAAGAAAAATGGGATATAACCTATAACAGCTTAGATTATTTCACCAGTTTGACGCTGAATGACAGCTGTCATAAAAAAACGAAAGTTATAGGTTGAGAAAAGTTAGTTTAAAAGTTTTATGTTCAGAGTACGAATTGCGCAGTTTAAAAATAGTAAGTACCAAGATTAAACACTCAAATAAATAAATGTGATAAATTATAAATAATCACGATAATACAATAATAATTATTATCAAGGTGTTGATGATTAATTTCCCTATCACTTATTTTGAAATAAATTATATTAAAGTTACTGTTGAAATAATATGCATTTTTTGTGAATCATTCTCTGTTTTTTCTATTATAACAATTTGTTATAAGGTTTAGTTAACATAATTATTGATTAAAAAAATATATATATTTACAGTAAAACTAAAGTCAACAAATAATGATGGGACTGCTAACAAATAACATGAAATGAAAGAATATACGATTTGTGAAAGCAAAAACTGCATTTAAAGGTATTCAAGAAATATACAACAGGTTTTACAAATAAAGAATATTTCTTGATAACACGTATCACGTTCTAGTTATCGATCTGAACGCAGTCTAGACAATGAATGTAGTACTAAAAATAATATAAATAATTTTATCATTCTTGCCTTAATCAATATTCAATTGCTGCAAAAAAGTATCGTAGTTTGAAAGCATTTATAATTTTGCTTATAATTTAATTAGTACTTCTATTGCCATTAATCAAAATAATTTTGAAAAATTGTTATCAAATAATAATGATTAATATTTGGCTATTCTGCATGTTTTACAGTAGGAAATGTAAGAAGTCAGAAACAGAAAAGATGTTTATTACATTGCGTATTGTGTAATGAGTTTTTTTTTATTATGCGGAAGAAAAATCTAATAAAAATAACTTTTCAATATGCATTTTCTTCTGTGCTGTTTTGTCACTGTTCTGTGTAATCCAATTACCAAATTATTTAATTGATACAAACAATATTACAGTTTAAACACATTTATAGTTTTGCATATATTTAGTAGATATTTAAAATTTAATTACTTGGTATTTTGCCATCAATCAAAATAATTTTGAAAAATCGTTATTAATTAATAATGAATATTATTTGACTATCCTGTATGTTTATCAGTAGAAAATGTAATAAATTAGAAATAGAAAAGATTTTTATTGCATTGTTTCTTGTATAATTGTTCTTTTTTATTATATAGAAGAAAAATGTAATAAAATTCACTTTTCAATATGCATTTTTTTCTATCTTGGTATATTTTTTCCTAAGCTGTTTTGTTACTGTTCTGTGACATTCAATGGATGCAAATAATATTACAGTTTAAATACATTTATAGATTTACATATATTTAGTAGATATTTAAAATTTAATCACTTAGTCTTTTGCAATCAATCAAAATAATTTTGAGAAATTGCTATTAAATAATTATGAGGATTATTTGAGTATTCTGCATATTTTACAGCAGGATATGTAAGAAGTCAGAAACAGAAAAGATGATTATTGCATTGCTTCTGGTATAAAGAGTTTTTTTTTATTATACGAAAGAAAAATCTAATAAAATCACTTTTCAATATGCATTTTTTTCTATCTTGGTATATTTTTTCCCAAGCTGTTTTATTACTGTTCTGTGACATTCAATGGATGCAAATAATATTACAGTTTAAATACATTTATAGATTTACATATATTTAGTAGATATTTAAAATTTAATCACTTAGTCTTTTGCAATCAATCAAAATAATTTTTCTGCATATTTTACAGCAGGATATGTAAGAAGTCAGAAACAGAAAAGATGATTATTGCATTGCTTCTTGAATAAAGAGTTTATTTTTTTTTATTATACGAAAGACAAATCTAATAAAATCACTTTTCAATGTGCATTTTTCCTATTTTGGTATACTTTTTCCTGAGCTATTTTATCACTGTTCTGTGTTATCCGGTTACCAAATTATTCAATTGATGCAAATAATATTACAGTTTAAACACGTTTATAGTTTTGAATATATTTAGTATATACTTAAAATTAAAATAATTTCGAGAAATTGTTATCAAATAATAATGAGTATTCTGCATGTTTCTCAGTACGAAATGTATGAAGTCAGAAACCGAAAAGATGTTCATTGCATTGCGTGAATGGATAATCAGTTCATTTTCTTATTATACGGAAGAAAAACCTAATAAAAATAATGTTTAAACATCCTTTTTTGACTATTCTGTTTTATCCGTTTACTAAAGTATTCAATTGTTGCAAATAATATCATAGTTTATACACATTTATGTAATTACGTGTTTAATTCGACCAATAAAAATAATTTCGAGAAATTGTTATCAAATAATAATGAGTATTCTGTAAGTTTTTCAGTGGGAAATGTATGAAGTCAGAAACGGAAAAGATGTTTATTGCATTGCGTCGATGGATAATCAGTTTATTTTCTTATTATACGGAAGAAAAACGTAATAAAAATCTATTAATGATGCTTTTTTCACTATTCTGTTTTATACTTTTACTAAAGTATTCAATTTATGCAAAAAAAATATCATAGTTTATACACATTTATAGTTTGCATAAATTTAGTGTAGTCTTTAAATATAATTATGTATTTTATTCTATCAATTAAAATAATTTTGAAAAATTGTTATCAAATAATAATGAATATTCTGCACGTTTTTCAGTAGGAATGTAAGAAGTCAGAAACAGAAAAAAAATTGTATTGCATAAAACCTAATAAAAATCATTTTTAAACATGCTTTTTGACTTTTTTCTGTTTTATATATACTTAAAATTTAATCACTTATTCCATTGCCATCAATAAAATAATTTTAAGACATTGTTCAATATTAATGAGTATTATTTGAGTATTCCGCATATTTTTTGTGTAGGAAATGTAAAAAATAAACAGAAAATATGCATTGCGTCTATTAAATATTTTTTTTATTATACGGAAGAACATATATTTAGTATATACTTAAAATTTGATTACTTATTGTATTACCATCTTTTCAAATAATTTTGAAAAATTATTATTTAATAATATGAATATTCTGCATGTTTTATAAAAATGAAGATTATCTACAAAGTTACAATAAGCAAAGCAAATTGGAAAACAGTCATATAAGATACTTAAGTTTTTACATTATCTAACTGTTTTGTTAAAAACTCCTTTGTAGTTTCAGGTAGAGAAAATTTCGGTATTTTCAAACACCAATTTCATATGATGGATTTTCCAAAATTCTCAGAAATTGATGCTCATTCCAATCCCTTAAGAATATAAGAAAATAAAATCGTCTAAACATGAGTTTGAGTAAATGGTCAAACATTTTTAGATATATTATAAAGGAAACTGCATAAACCAAAATGATATGAGTAATTCAAAGTAATTACCCGATTTATTCAATTTCAAAATAAAAATATATCATTAGTAGACGCCAAATGCTTAAAGTTCCCGGTTCCGAATTACCTTGATTCAGCCTTGCTTTTAACATTAGAATGCAAAGATTTGAATCATGTTCAAGTATTTCAAATATACTATTAATTATCTATATCTTTGCATCATCACAAATTGTAGTCATAAGGTTACGGAGCGCATGGTTCATCATCTTCTGAATGTATACACCATGCCTAAGTAAAGAACAACATGTTCAGTCGTGTTTAGTTGCGCATCCTCCGATGGCACAAACTTGTATTCAGAACGTTGACACGTAGTTGGAAATACCGGATCTTCTTGAGTTTACAAACTATAAATAAAACGTTTTTTCTAAGCCCTGTAGCATATGTTTTTTTCAAATAGTTTCCCAAGAAACGATTATATTAGAATTCACACTTTATTTATAATATATTCTCACATTTCAATCAAATAAAGTAACGAATATTTTGACTTGATATTGTATTATTATTATAATATTTTCTCGTTAATATAAATTTGTTTACTATTTGCATTATCGTTATTATGAAGTAATAAATATTTATTGCTCGGTAAATACAATGAGTCAGTTAAATAACTTTATCTTTATCGAGTCACAACAGGTGCAAATATTAGTTAACGGTAGCAAAGTTCAATTATTACTGGTAAATATACAATTAAAATAAATATATCAATAGCAAAAACTATATAATTAGCATCGTTATTTATAATAGACTTACAATCGCTTTCAATAACTAAATTTTAATGTCTTACAAATAATGATGAACGCAATTTATTTGTTAATAATGAAGCAAACGTATACATTTTTACTACTCGAAAGATAAATATGATTTTAAGAAACGTTGCAAATACTGCAAACTCGAAGAAGAATTCTGGATTTTTAAAATGTTTAAAACGTGTTAAAACGGCAGAAATCATTTTTTGAGAAGTTTAAATATTGATCAATAAATTAGACAGAAAAATGTAATTAATTGCGAAAATCAATTATTTTTTCTGAATTATTTAATCGCCAAAAAATTGTGCACTAATTGATTAATTATAAATTATTTTTTTGATTTTACTCAATTTATTATGTGCACTTGTAATTTTTTTAAAATTATTATATTTGTTTAATATAAGAAAATAACAACTAGAAAATAAAATACTGTCTTTTTTTATTAAATTATAATAAATAGTAGCAATAAAATTATACAAACTTTTTTTTAATAATAAATATCGATCACATTGCAATTTAAAAATACATGTATAGGCAATATCTAGACTCGTGATTTTATATTCATTTTTTTTTTAATAAATCCTCCTGCAACATTTCGAGTATTTGTAATATGGCTAGAAAAATAAGTTATAAATTTAATAAAATATTTACATATTTTTTTAAAAATCTTTCATTCAATATCTATAAATATAAAAATATAATTATTTTTTTAGAAGTACAGGCAACCACAGTCACACATCATATTTCATATGCGGACGATTGATTTCTTTGCAAACACGCGCATCGGTATAATAAATATATATATATAAGTATATGAATTATTGATTGATCGATTGAATACTTTCGTTTCATTTTTTATTACAAAAAAATAGCTTCGAAGGATTATAATATTTGTATATAGAATATTTGTAAAAAACAAAAACCGTATGAGGTAGCTATAATAATTAAAAATTAAGAGAATGGACTATTATCAACAACAGTTCAGAAATTAAATTATATATAAAAAAAACACATGTGAATCAATAGTTTAGGCCATTAATAATAATAATAATTTACAAATCTCAATTGTTTTCTCTTTCATCATCTTCTCTCATTCGTTAATTATAAGTACATAATCCTAAAACCCTTCTGGCTCTCATCAATATTATTTCTCTTACTCTTCGTAGTTAAGTACTTAAGCCTAAGTCGTTTCCCTTTCAATTTATACATCACTAATTTATATATACGCGTATATGATTTTTAAAAAAATAATAAGTATCATAAAAAAATATATTACAAACTAAGGATGCTGATTTTCACAAAATTAAAATTAGAACGTAACAAACCTAAGGGAAATACCATCTTCACGACTTGTCACAAACGCAAGGAAGAAATCGTGAACTAAAAACTATCACTTATTTCGAATACTACGAAAATATGAAGCCGTACGCCTTTTTCATCCGCTCTGTGTCTCCTCTTCATCATTCAATCTCCGGGAAAGCTATTCTATTTGTGGAATTCGTGGATGCACAACTTGCAAGACCATGAACCTTCCGGAGGAGTAGTCAATGGAGGACTCAGGCAGTACATGTGATATCCGCGATCACAGTCATCACAAAACAATAATTGATCCTGAAACCATCGGTACAATGAGAGAATGCATACGTTTTCCTTATTTTAGGCGTATTCTAATAATTAAATGAATCCAAGTACTTACATCATTGTCGGAAGTTCCGCACACAGAACAACATTTGCACTCGATGCATTGCCATCTGTACTTTTTCACCGATATATTCATATTGGCTGTGAATTGCAAACACGTTGGATGGCCTGGATTGGACAAGAATTGATCGCAATTAATTAAAACTGAATAACCATTGGTAAAATAATTATGTAAGTGATCGAGAAATTATCAGATACTTACCATACTACAAAACACAACTTATTTAAATACCCGACGCAATAATTATTTTTTTGGCGATTGTAAATTTTGATAATAAAAAAATCTTTAATGTGCTTAAAAGCAATAAAAAAAATCGCGTAAACCGAGCAACTTTAACGATCGGGGAATGATTTCGTGGATTTGCGGAAGGAGAGGATCGATAATTTTTTTTTCCAAAGTGCCGAAGAACAGTGACTTTCCAAGTTACGTAAATTTTTCTTTCTTTTTTTTTTTAATATAAAGGCCTTTACTGTACGTGATTTCAATGCATCAAAATAATTTTCTTTTCCTTTTTCCATTTAGAAGAAAATGCGTTCACCCGAAAAAAACAATAACGTGCGCGAAAATTTCAATGCATCAAAAAGAAAGAGTATTCGTTGTTGGTCTTCCATCATCAGCAATCAATGGTATTTCAGAAAAATGTACATAAATTGAAGTGCACTCAAATCTTCAGCACTCGAGAAAAAAAAAGAAACGTAGAGAAAACAAAGAACAAGATTCTTAAAAATAAAAAGCGAAAAGAAAATTTTTCGTCGTCCATTTTTTTTTTGTTGTTCATATATATATATTTCTTTTTCTTGCATCATCATTCCATTTTAAGGTTTCTTTGTAGATTCTTTGTTGGCATATTTTTAATATTAATATACTTAATATTGCACTAAATTTACATTATATACGCTTGGAAAATAACTGTTCTCACAACTTTTTTTTTTGGTTAAAAAAATTACATCCCTCGCACATACACTCACACTCGACAAACATGAATTCCCATCGATTCGAAAAAAATATAAAATAAATCAAATATTAAGAACAAAACTATAAACTCTCCTAATCGTCTCATCCAAATTATGCCCCAAATATTTCTAAACCAACATAACACTTAGGAACTTCGCCCATTTTAATATTTCCATCACCAACAGAAACAAAACATCTAATCTCTAATTATGTTGGGTTAAAAATATTTCGATTTACAATTTTCTTAAAGCGATAAACAATATATAATAATAATAATTAACAAAGCATCGTCAGATCTCCAATTATAAATAAATATTATACATTAATTAATTAGATTCTTTTAAATCATCGTTTATAAATATATATTTATATATACTTAATAAAGTCAAAATTATTGACTAGAATTTCTGCTATTCAAAATTAACGTTCCTTTAAGAAATCCGATTGAAACAAAGTTTTGAAGAGGTGTTGCAAATATATCTACGGGATATTTAGAATATCCTAGATTCATGCAACAACTAATCAGAAAAACCCAACAAAACAATTGCTTTATCGATCGAAAAATCAATAAGTTTGACTTAAAAATGCCCATTCTCTCAATCTCTTGAATCGGAAGACTATGAAATTATAAAATTAAAAAGTGCAACAATGTTCTCTTTTCACATTCTTCTTTTTCAGAGTGGTTAGTCAGTGTGTACGTTCTATAAACTATTATATCTTTCATTTTGATTTAGGTAAAATTTGAATACTGGACTTAAATCACTCTCTCGTATTTTTAACTTTGTACGTATTTCACATCTTTCGCGTTCCTTCAATATTTTGGCAGTTTTTCTTTTGTATCAAAAATTCACCTAAAGTCCAGCAAATATGGTCCATTAATATCATTCAACTATCATTTAAAAGAAAACAATACAACATATTCCTATATATATACAAAGCGAGTTTTGCATATCCCATAATATTACATCATCTACACAGAGACACAAGTGAATTTGATAATATGTGTGTTTAATCTAAGTAAAGCTTCTTCTTGACCAGCAAACGTTTTGAGCAAATGGTTGCAAATCGGTCAGACTTAAAACCATTGTTCTAATTAAACATTAGAAGATCTAGCTGAAGCTTATGACATTCTTATTTTTTTCTTGGTCGCCCAAATTAAACCATTCCCGTTGACGTCATCCTCATAATAATATAACAAAACTTATACATATAAAAAATAATTGCGGCGACTCAAGTATACATAAATACGTATATAATAGACTTTTTTTAGAAAAATATGTGTTGCCCAAAAATTTGGTTTTAGAATATTTCTTTTGCTATAATAAGGAACACAAATTGAATTTGCTTCAACGAATTGACTAAAGTTTCTTTTTGCGGCCCTTCTTGGGCTTCTCGTCGACTTTCCCCTTACCTGATCTTCCGCAATCTGAACACGAAACTAGCTCCTCAGAGCCCCCGGTTTTCTTGTTCTCGTTAGAATCGCCTAAACAAAAATCGCAATAGGGACTGGGAGCGGCCTTCGGTTTTTGCTCCATCGTCGCTACCATCGAATGGATCTGGGGAGGCGTTTCGATGGTTTTCTCTGGAACCAAGACTGGCATCGGTGGATCCTCTATGGTGGGCGGAACTGGTGCAGGCAAGTTAGGCGGCAAAGTCGGAGGTGCTTGCGTCGGCGGCAATTGGGGCGGGTTCGGCTGTCGGCCACGCCTTCCAGGAGTGCCTAAATTAAAATCGTCCAAACGGAAGCAATTAAATATCGCGCAAGTCAACACAAGTTATCAAGAAAATATAAAACAAAATAAAAATAATCAAAATACACTCACTCACAAGAAAACACAATGTAATAATAATAATAAAATTAAAAACAAATAAATGCGAGTCTCGTGTCTCTACAACGGCAGAAATAAAAACACATTTAGAATATATAATATATATATATATATGTATATGAAAGAACTTTTGGATTTGTCTTTGCAAAACTTATTTGGTTTTTCGGGCAGAGAATTATTAATATTTAATGAGTGCAGACAATGCAAAATCAAAGGAAAGTATATTAAGTTAAAGCTGATAAAGTCTACTGTTGATGTAACTACTGGCAAACTCGGACCAACTTGCATCATTCAATAAGTATAAAAATAATAAACAAAAAGTATTATATAAGGACTATTTGGTAACGAAAGTAAAATAAAATAAGTCTACTACACATGCATCTAGTAAAATAATAACACTAATAAAAGTAATAAAAACACAAATAAGTATATAGTAAATAAATAAAAGAAATAAGGCAGTACCGGCTGGGTGGTTCAAGAAAGACACATAACTATCTTGATAGACGTTTCCTGGAGCTGCACCGGGGGCGGGCAAGGCATCTCCTAAATTACCAGAAGGGGGCGGCAAGAGGCCGCCACCCAGGAGAGGTGGCGGCGGCATGGCCGGGCCGCCAAGATTGGGGTGCAGCGGAGGAACGCCGCCGCCACCAATCGGCATCCCGATGCCCATGTGGGGCGGCGGCGGACCGCCGACCAGGGGTAGCGGCCCACCACCGCCCATGGCGGCGGCAGACCCCATGGGGGGAATGGGCGCGGCTGACGGGGGCACGATTTGTGGCGGGGCCGCTTCGCGCGAATTCTCGTCACTTGCACCCTCTTTGTGCGAATGTCCGTAGTGGTAAGTCAGTCCAGGCCGCGTCTTGTACCGCGCCCCACACACTGAAATTTGCCAAAGAACAAAAAAAAAATCCAATTGGTTCTCCACTGTAAATTTTTGTTTTATACTCTTCAAAAAGGAAAAGAAAAATTTCCGCTCAACTTTTTAGAGAAAAAATATATAAATAATTTGCAAGTAAAATAAGACTATCCACCCCCAGGCGTCACATGATGTGTTATGCAATGATCAATTGATTACGAATAAAATATATTTATATATAAATGTATATATATACATATATATTTATCTATATAACAAACAAATAAACTCAAATAATAATATTAGGAAAATAAACAAAATGATGATCATCTACAATTCAAATCACAAGGTGTATGCAACCAAATATACATCTAATCTTTTATAAAATATTAAAAGTTGATGGATTAATCTACAATGAGGATGATAATGTGTTTTCAAATCACAACCCTCCCAGTATATATGTATATAGATAGACAGACCTAATAAGTCATAATGATTGAAGAGTTTTGAAGAGCATAAAATTTCTTTCTCTTACATGTTATTCATATTTTTTTTCAATTTATCATATTTTTTAGTGTACACGCTCAATCGCTTAGCAATTAGAGGGACTAGAACCGAACATCTCGTCATATCAGCTCCGGGCATTAGATGATATATATAAAAGTCGGATGAAAAGTAATGAAAATCGGCTAAAAATAAATAAAAAAATACAAGAGAAGCTAGTCAAATCGCCAACTGCCAGTTAGTCAAATAGAGAGCAGAGCTGATTAGTAATTAATAACAGTACGGTAAGAGAACCAAAGCGGCCAAATATAGAACGTCGTGAACCCGAACCGAAAATCACACGCACTCATTGTACACCGGAAAATAAAAGGCTAAAATATAAAAGACCGGATAAATCAGTTTTCTTGCTCCAATCCCCTTTTTCGGTTCGAGTCCCTGCCTTAACAATAAATAAGAAGAAAAAGCTGATTTTCTAAGCATCAAGCGTAAACACTATTTGTAGTCTATAAGAGCTACTCGAGATATCAAATAGCAATTAACATTCGCAAAAAAACATAACAATACCAGAATCAATAAATTCTCAAAAAACCAATGTTAAATACTATCTGTATCTGCTGTACGACTCACTTTCCATGCTCAAGCATTAATTAACGATCTCTTCTCAAAATGTTCAAATACACACAACGTTTTCTCAACAAGTAAAAATATCTTACATTTGAAATATTTTAAAATACCTTGGTTTTCGTTAAATGAGCCGTTTCTATGTTTCAATAATTGAAAATACTATAAATAAATACATATATATTAAAATAAGAGGATATGTTCGATGAAGGTAATTTCATTTAACAAAAAACAAAATCGCTTCTTTTCATTAAACACTTTAATTATTAAAATATGTATATGTTCGAGAATTTTGAAGCTATATAAATGAGCTCACACTCTCGTAAAACTAAACAAAATAAAAAGAAACTAATGAACGAGTTCCAAAAAAAGCTCATCGAACTTTTCAAAGCCCTCATCATTACAATATATTCTTAAAAATAAGTTAACCCTCTCGCTCTGTTCTTAAAGTATCTTAAATATATTTAACAAGGTAAATTAAAATACTGCAATTAAATATTAGTATGTCTTTGGCTACAAGTAAAAGTATGTAAGATATTTATCTCTAAACTAAATTAAGAGTTATAGACTTAATTGAATTGATTCAACTTTCGAGTTTGATATTTCTTTGATTTGTGTCAATAAACTATTCAATATATAATTCATAGATATGATGAGCTGGTTCTTTTCGTATTTTTTTTTTCATTGTAATTTTAAAGCTCGTTGAAGCTAACGTCTAAAGAACTTACGTTCACAGGCGAAAGGCTTGTCCGGATCGCCTGGCGTCGGATCGAAATTGTGAATTGAAGACTTCTTACGTCCTCTACCGCTTCCCTTCCGTCTACCAGGTGTTCCAGGAGAATCGACTCCTCGTCCCTGGAAACAGCGGCAAATTTAGTAAATATAATGCATTCATAAATTAAATTCAATTTTACACAACTTACCCGGCCTGTTCCTCTACGCTTTTTGTTCCTCTTACTGTAAGACTCCTCATAATCCAAATCAGAATCAGGATCAGGTTCATCATAAGCATCCATATCCAACATATCCTGCTCATCGTAGAACCATTCCTTTGAGACCTCATCCTTTAACAGCAATTGTGAATCTTTGCTGTCAGTGTCTTGTAGTGCTGGATTCTCCACTTGTGATATGCTATGCATGTCATCATCTAGCAGGTGGTCAACTGCTCGACCATATGCCCTTGCATTCATACTCAAATACTGCCTCCTCTTTTTTCGCCACCTCTGTCTTGGGTAACTGTAAATTTGCCCAGGTACTGTACCAGGCATCCTCTGTCTTTTGTTCATAAATAACGATGAATGACTCTGAGCCACTCCTGTTTGGCTGTCCAAAAAGGGCAGTCTCATTCTTCTCTCTATACATAATCGTGTATTGTAATTTGCAGATGATTCAAGAGCTTCCTTATATGAGGAATCGTTTAGAAAACTGAAATAAAGTTTAAATAATCATTGTGAGTTTACTACAAAAATATGTATTACATACAAAGAGATAAATACAGTTACTTTCATTCATTCTTCAACAAATAACCATCTTGATTGTTTTACTTGAATGACTAATTTAGATTCAAATTATAAACAATTGTAGTTTTATTAATGATAAAGAAACGGATGACAGATGTATCTTAAAATCTTACAATATACATTCAACATATGGTATTGTGTATTTTGACAATATGAATACAAAAGTGTATGTTATATTGATTAAAATAAATTAAAAACAAAAATTAAACAACAGGCATATTTGTATTGATTGATGGAAACACCCATACATTGTTTAAGTTGTTTTGATAGAAAAGATTTAAAATAATTATTAATTAACATGTAACATAATTAGATAGCTTCTGAGTTCTTGATTAGGACACGAGAATAGTATTAAAAATATAACAATACCTTTCTATTTTCTCTAAATTAGTACCAGTGGCGGTGGGCAGAACGGCGGCCGCCATCTTGAAAAGGGCAAACAATCGATGCCAGGTCTGGTTTGGTCTGTTGCTTGGTCAACAACCATCAACACGGAGCATCCAACACAAAATCATTAAAAACATTTTCAGCGCCGCACCGGCCCAAAATCAATATTCAACTTTTCATTTCAATATAAGTTCAAGGTCTCTGTCGTAATGCTATACACTTAACAATTTTAACAAAATTCATCACCCAAACTCCTCGTGCTAAACGATGTTTCTTTCATGCCGAGAAACGCGAATTTTGGAAAGTGGTTCGAGAAAAAATAGACATAAACAACATTTTTGGTGATTTTTTAGTTTGAAATGTTGGGTCAACTTTTTCTCCATTCATGAAATAAAATGTATCTAAAATATTTATATAATTGGCGCACTGATTGAGTCAATTAAAAGTATGTAGTATCAGAATGTATTAATAGGAAATTATAAATAGAATGCATCAAAAGTTCATGAATCGGTAATGATGAGATCGCAGTTGGCAGCAGTGGCGGAAGAAAGGTTTGATAACGCGTTTGGTAACTAGATTTTCCGACGCGTTTTTCACTTGTCTCGGACGGAAAGTCAAATTTTCCACGAAACTGACACACACACAGTTTCCGTTAAATTCCGTTGGAAAAATCAATCAAACAAAATTCGTCTTTGTGTGCATTTAATTTCATCGAAGAAAGGACGATCGAAGCCCTGCCATCAAAACTTCCTTCTTGTTGAGTAAACGTGATGGAAGGTTGCAATTGCTGAGACGCCCGGAGAATTAAAGGAAATATCGAAGGAAATGTCGAGTTTGACGCCGAGCACCGCGCTGGGCATTGCCGCCGGCGTCTGCGGGACCCTTTTCGTAGGCTACTGTATATATTTTGACCACAAACGCCACAAAGATCCCGACTTCAAGAAGAAACTCAGAGAAAGTAAGCATGCAACTCTTGTTATTTGACCACTTTGTGTAATCGTGCTACGTTTATTTTTTCCTCGTGCTATCAGAGCGTAGGGCCAAGAAGGCCTCCACCACTGGCAAGCGCACAACCACAAATTTCCCTAACATGAAGGATCATGAAGCTGTGCAGAGATTCTTCCTTCAAGAGGTACAGCTCGGTGAAGAGCTGCTGGGAGCTGGTGATCTTGAGAACGGCGTCGACCACTTGGGTAACGCAGTAGCCGTTTGCGGCCAGCCCAATGAGCTGCTCCAAGTCCTCCAACAAACTTTGCAACCACAAGTGTTCCATCTCTTAATCCAACGACTGCCACAGATAGCACCACGTATTGTCGCACAAGAACGACAAATGCAAGAAGACGACGTAGAATAAGAGGATTTACCTATTTTTCGTTGTTGCCTAGTCTCACATGGTTAGAAATATATAAAAAAATATATATTAAAAGAATACGATTCGTTTTTCTTCTTCTCATTGATTGATTCATTATACTACTTATTGTATTTTCATTACTATTTTTTGTTGCTCTCTTATTCATTATGTTGTAAAAAGTGCATATGCTCAAGCAATAATTAATATTTAAAACAGAAACCTATTATTGTTGTTATACTGAAAGAAGAAAAATTTGAAGAAAAAAAATTGAAATAAAAATAATATTTCTCTAACATATTTATTATTCTAATACTGCAATCCTCGCTCGTAGCTTCCACAAACAAATGTGCGCCAGATTATGTTATCTATGAAGAAATAGCATAATCATTTCAAAAGAAAATCCACCATCAAGTATGCAACTGCAAGTCACAGATTAGCTTATATCTTTCATACATTTAAATCTACTTCTTTTCTATCTGTTTGAAAAAGCAATACAAGGAAATCGTACTTAAAAGGACATGAAAGCAGTCTGTGTTATATTGAGACCAAATTTGTAGATTCCCATTTCAACAACTTATTATCTAATAATATCTTATGTGTATAAAGAATTTGATTTCTCAATTCAAAAATAATATTGGGATAAAATACATAAGCAGGCATTCTGATGAAGAATATTAAAGAATATAACGTTTTTTGAATCATATAAAAAATATTAAGTTTGGTTTTTCTCCATTTATTGTTCCAGAAATTCATATAGTTTCTAAATGGGGACCATTTTGTCTGAAAGTTCTATATGCTTATGTTATGTAATTTACAAATCTGAATATATTAAATAAAATAATGTTTTACTATATTCGTGGATCTGAAACACACATATAAGATATATTTAATGGAAATTATATTATTTCTTGAAACTTTTCTTTTAACTTGCTTAACAAAAATAATTTCAGATCCAGTAGATTATACATGTAACAATGTTTGTACGAAGGTAGTTTGAAAACTGTTCCATCAGCAGTAAAAGTTTTGGCATCAGTTTTTTGGGATTCATAAGAAATTTTGTTAATAGATTATCTTGAAAAAGGTAAAATAATTAATTCACAATACAGAATATTATGCATCTATTGATGGAAAAAAATTGTGAAAAAGACTTGGTTTAATTTCAAAACTTATCAAACTACTCTCTGGATAGTCAATGATTAATTAATGCTTCAAAATGGCAAAAATAGATTCATATGATATTTATATTATATTTTCTATTTTTTGTCATTGCAGATGATTTAAATAATGAAATAATTCTTTAAAAAACAAACAATTTATTGTGATTATTGCACCTAAATTAAATGAGACTAACTAAATTAATTACTTCATCTAATTAAAGTGGTGTTGCAAAAACTATACGCGCTTTATACGTAATAACTAATACAAAGAAAGTAATCGAAAGCGAAACTGTGTTCTAATTATATTGCTAATAAGGAATCAAATAGCTGACATACTGTAATCATAATTATTGTTTACCGATTTGGATTGTTTAGTATTTCTTAATTATATAAACACATATTCAATATGCAGTAAAAAGTTGTTTAGATTTAAATTGAAACTTTTTTATTGATTATACATACATTCAGTATATTGTAATATTATACTGAAATAAGAACTGATGTTTATCTAAATTATCATTTCATCTTTTTGTTTACCAAATTTTATATAAAAAAAAATATAATACTCAATTTCAAATTGATTTAATTTAAATTAAACGCTTTTTATTGTAATTTTATACCGAAACACAAGCAGTTTTTCGTTTATTTAAATTCATATTTGTTTTCCAAATTTTGGATTAAATATATAAATGGAATAAATGAATTGTAATTTTAATGAAACACAACTGCTTTTTGTCATAATACAAGCTGTATAACAAATTTAATTAAATCTAATATTGTCATCAAACGAATTTCCAAGCAATAATATCAGTGTTTTAAAACTTTCTTTTTCTCAAGACACAATTATACTTCCGCGACACTCAATGTGCTTTGATCTTAAATGGATAATTTAATTATTTATAATGCATTTTATCATATTGATAAACTTCCAATCTGTTTGAGATATGCTACAATTTATTGTATCCACATACATTATACTTGTTTATTTAAAGATTGTGATACATTTTTTTAATAAACAATTTTTCAATACATGCATTGCAAATAGGTATTTCGCTAATTATTAGTTTTCTTTTAGGGAATAATTCAAGCTAATCTTTACTAAAATCCAAAACAATAATAGATTTAATAATTAAGCAGAATGCAGAATTGTAATGAAATATCTATAAAGTTTCAATTAGAAAATAATAGCTAAAAAAATAGGAAGAACGGCAAATAAAAACAAATAAAATTATTTTTTAAGAAATTTTATTGTGACACAAAAAAAATGTTGTAAACAAACGTAATATTCAAAACGAAAATTTGAAATAAAACTCTCGCTCCGACAGTTTTAAAAATGAAGCTTTATTATTATTATCATTAAATACTCAAATACTTATATAAATAGTGCACCCTTTTTGGATGGGCGGGCGCGGGGATGAGTGACAGTCAAATCAAAAGGCTTGAAGAGAGAAACAAAAATTATCATCATTATTATTATAATTATATGTTGTTGTTGAGGGAGGATACATTGGGTTGGAGGAAACTATTGGCGATCGGTAGCACGCAGTTTCTCTTCGACGGCCTCCTGGCTGGCCTCCGACAAGTCTGTTGCCTGAATGTACTTTTGTACACCGACTAATGATTTCTTAAGAGCATCAAAAGAGCTGAAACAATACATAAAAATAAATAAAACATCAATTACTATTGAGTACAAATTCACATCAATAAGTCTGTCTATCGCCCTCTCTCAAATATATATACATAGAACCAGCATCGACCACGCACTTGCGCCATGTACGTTTTCCGTCTGCGGAAAATATATTGAACCAAGGGTGATTTTTTTTTCTTCTTTTCCCCTTCTGTATCATTTTATAAATCCTGAGCATCGGATTGCCCCAAGAAATCATCTGCGTTCAACTACAGGCCCTTCCCAATAATTATGTAACGTAGATAATCGTCAAATCAAGTATTAATATATTCTTTGCTAAACCTTTGAATGTTTTCCTTTATCAAAAAGCAAAAAAATACAGGTTTAGAAATTGTATTATCTACGTCAAAGTATATAATACTAATTTAATGCGAAACACGAAAAGACGCACTCGTTTTCCAATCATATCTATTCAGATTTCTATAAACAAGACTTTATCAAAGGTAGATAAAATATGAATGAATAATTATTTATAAATCGTTTTTTTAAGGTATATTCTATATCTTTGAAGATGAAACGCAATGTATTTTGTGATATTGGTCGTAAAAAAGGTTTTCATTTTAGAAGTTATATTTCAACTATATACCGCTTAGTATCGTTCCAAAATGGCCTTGGAATAATCTAATCACAAAGCAAAGCGGACATAATATATTACAAGCGGTCAAATACCATTTTGGTTAAGATAATTTCCTGAAACTAGAACTATTTGAATTGAATATAAAATAATATTTGCATCAATTTATCAAGAAAACTTTGCAGTTGAAACTTCGGTAATTAGGAATCCTATAGAATATGGGATTTACTTCAAAACTTGCCAGACACAACAGTGTTGAGCTATTGAAAATAACTTTCTAATTAAATTCTGCTTAAATAATATAGCGCATCCTTAAGTTACGTTATATAATTATAATAAGTTCATGAACCAAATTATTCATTGAAGTGCAACTTTACAATAAAAGTACTCAACAGGATAGTTTTCTATCATCTAAGGATTAATTGCCTTTTTTTTCTATTTTAATTGCTGAAGTTATTTTATAATTTGTAAAACGTTCAATCTTATTAATTTTATTATTTTTTATGCTTAATTGTTCTAGTTGAGAGTTTTGAGTGTACATGTATGCATGATCGAATATTGTGAGCGATATCTTACCTTGAGTACAACATCTTCTTCTTGACTTTGGCAGTGTCTGGGCACCAGGACATGAGGAAGAGCTTCTGTTTCTTGGATGATTCAGAGGTGCCCTGGCACTGATGCATGTACTCGAAGTCGTAGAGGCCATAGCGGCATTCACCAGCACCGCCAGCCTGAAGGTCCGTAAGGAACTTATCGTACTCCTCATCACGAGCTCCGATCACCTCCACATCGATCTGCCTCTCATCCTTGATGAAGAAGATCACATAGCGATGCTTCTTATCCTTTTTGATCTCTTCATAAGTTGTCTTGCAGGCATCCGAAACCGTCACACCCGATGCCTAACGGAACCAAACAAAAAAAAAACATGAGGATAGAAAAAAACAGCACATAATTGAATTATAAATCCAAAAATTAATTCGCGTGAAGAATGAAATCCGCGTATAATCAGCGTTTATTATCGTTAATTAATAATACTTAAAATACCAATTAAGAAAGAGGAAAAAAATCACCTGCGTGCCGATTTTCGGTAAAAATTGCGAATAATAATTACACTTATGTCAAAACAAAATTAACAAGAAATGATTTTTTATACGATCGAATGAATAATTATTTTAAATGACTCAAACTTTCAAATAATTTGAAACGGGTGATTCAATGAGATAAAGTCACGCCACGTTTTCAAAATAATATTCAAGAGCGTAGTGAAATAAAGACAGGAAACAGAACTTTAAAAAAACAGACAGGAAATGCACCATTTGAATACCTAAAATTTCAAGAGAAAACATGTTCCTAAATTTTCTGTTGTTAATGTAGAAGACAAATAGTTAAATATAAAATCAATAATATTCCAAAATCACGGTTTTAGAAAAACATTAAAAATTAGTCGTTGAATTTGATTAATAAAACTGGTTTTCAGATTTCATTGTTTTAAAATATTAATTCACAAGATTGCAATTTTAAGAAACTGAAAAAAATTTTCTTTTTCTGCAAATTTGGTCATTTTAAACTCCTAACAGAGAGTTCATTGAATTATAGAAAGTAATTACTCATGGAAATGCCGCAATGAATCACAAACATATTGGGAAAGTCAAGGTCTCGCTCGAGTCACTCAATGGATCAATTATGAAATTTCGGTAGAAAAAAAAACTCCGAAGAGAGGATAACAAAAATAACGACGGGCCCATGTGGTCGCCGGGTCTAGTCTAAAGAGCGAGCAGAGTTGACTCCCCCCAACTAACTAACCAACTACGCTACCAACCAACGTACCAACTAATTTTAGCCCAATCTATTTTAAATTCTATCCTAAAATTAAATACAAAATATCTTTTAATACAGAGCGCGCGAAGAGTCGAGAGATGAAGAGGAAACAGCGCTGGTGGTAAAAAAAAGATCTTAAGAAAAACCAAAAACAAAGCATTATCGTTTTTCATAATAAAGTAAAATGTGCGCCAATTGTTCGAAGATTATTTGGATAAAAAGCCGCATGGTAACCGCATTTTTTTGGAGGTTGATATTGGAGGTCTCGCAGTTAATGAATTAATATGTTTCTATATGTAAGTGGTATGGGCGTCCAAAAATACTTTTGGAAGTTCGAAACGTGCAGAGGAGTGCTATTTGCAAATTTTATTAAATCCTCTCCGCACACACACGCACGCTTTTGGATTTCGGCCAGAGAATGAAATAAATTTTGTTTGACAAAATCCCGTCCATACAAAGAGAGGGGTACCAAATTAGGAACACGTAAAACATGTTACATAGAAAGATCATTTATTTAATCATTATTAATCGTTCTTTTTGACCGGCCATGAGATACTTCAGCCTTATGGTAAATCATCATCAGCTATACTGAAATTCCGAATTGAGAATTTAATTAATTAAATTATTAAGAATAAGCATAGTGCGGATTCAATTGAATCGGTTGGAAACTAATTAAGGAAACGGAACTTCTTAGCAAACCAAATGTTACGCGAGATAATTGGTAACGAAGACAAAAAAAAAACTTAGTGAAAGTCATTAAAATTCGCAAACTGGTTCCAAAAAGAGGTAGGTTAATCTACAGCTAGCTGTTTTTTATCATAAAGTATATGGATTTAAAAATATGAGATTAATTAGGAAAATGCTATTAATCATCTCACTGATAAGAATTGTGGAAACAAACTGACTCTTCAATATATAATTAGTTAAAACCAAAGATATAACTGAATATCTAAATGAAATGTAATTATTAATTTGTTTTCAATTCACTATGACTCAAATAATTTCATAACCGAATAAAAAAGTGTTGTTTTACATTACTGGATAATTATGTTTGTATTTAATATTAGTCATGTTCATTGATAAACTGAAATTTTCTGATTTATAGATTACATTGATGATTCGATTTCCAAAAACAATTAATTTATATTTTTAGTATACAGTTAAAAAGTTCTAAGCTATTCTAGATTAATATATTTAAAATATAGGTTTTTAAAACGTATTATTTTTCTACACAATTATGAGTCAAATTATTGCATGCATTATTCGTATATCAGTTTTTTGTGTGTAATTGATCAAATTGTCACTACTTGAAGATTGCATTTTTTTCTGTTCTTCAGTGTGGAAAGATGTGTAATTAAATTGAATCAGTTTAAATTGGATTCCACCCACTATACAGGAAAATCCGTTAATTGATGAATATGGCTTACAGTTTTGTTTCGGTACAATTGATTAACGGTACGTATCTGACAAACCGGATTTTTTCTTTATTAATTATAGATTGCATTATCTAATTGACAAAAACAATTGAATCATAAATTAGAGTGTAATGTTTTTTTTTGTTAATAAATTGTTTTGAGATGTACTACGGCTTAACTAGAATCTGGTTGAATTGGACTGCTTCAAAATTAGAGTCCACCCACTATATATTAATTGGTGAATATGTTTTACAACAGTTTTGCTTCGGTGCAATTGATGAATGGTATGTTATCGTAGGTTGTGGAGATAAAAGTTGAAACGAACGAACAAAAAAAAACGCTTCGAAACGTATGCAATGAGCGAACAGACCCTTAGGCGAGTAGAGTATGGGCGAGGCGTCGAAATGAGTCATTGCTGGCACCTTTCGGCGATGCAATTTGCAAGAAATGCGGTGAAAAGGGTGGCGGATCCGGGAATAGTCGAGCCCTTAGTAGACGGCAATGCAATTTCCGGGCCGTGGTCCACATTTTTTTTGCGTACATTCGTGCGAAATTAGAAATGAAATGGCGACCGGCTAAACGCAACCGCCAACCGACCGAGATTTGCCGCTACCAAGGCAACACAAGAAACGGAAACGCGAATGCCGAGAATCACGGAAGCCACGGACACGACGGCCAAACAGTGTTAAAAGTATATATAAAGATCTGGTGTTCTTACCATATTGAATTAATTGGAGAGGTAAAATTTAAAGGGTATCAAATGAAGCAGATGCACCCTGCTGCCAACTTGCTCAACTGTGGTCTTTGGAGGTCTAGCGGACGTTGATCCACCGGCGTTGACACGAGCATGCGCACCGTCGCACCGATTACTACGCCTCGCCGCCACCAATCCAACGTAGCCAAAAAAAATAGAGAGAGAAAGGGCATATCGACAAAGTACGTGATAAAGCGAGTAACGAACAATAGGAAAGACCCAATATGAAAAAAATAAATTCAACGGAAACCGGAAAACTTCCCCCGCAACCACCACCAACCCTCTGCGCCGGAAACGGGTGCCTTCTCCCGCGGAATTGCCGCTCGCCACCAGAACTACTTTTCGTCGCGGTGCCTTTTCCAAATTGCAAAATCAGTTTTTCGGCCGCTTTTCCGGCTCGCAAACCCCCCTTTCCGGTACTGTAAACCGTGTTTGCGCAAACCCTGTCCTTGTCCTTGGGGGGTTGGCGGCGTGAGTCACAACTGCTCTCCGCCAATCTAGGAGCCGGTTTCCTCGGATGCCCATAAATGGTAAACGGACGACCGACGGTCCAAAATGGCCGACCAGCAGTTGAACTTTGCCGCCACGCCCAACCGACCAATCAATAGCGGACGCAGCGACCTGCCGTACCTACTCACGCAGTACGCGCCAAATTCAAAACCGGCACACTATTATCCCAAGCACAAGATGCGAAAAGAAAATTGAAACGCTTTTAAATCACATTTATTTAATTCTTTACACACTTAGAGTATTATTAGTTGCCTACATCTTAGGCGCACATCGAGATTGAATGTTATTTTATCTAACATTTATAACAAATACCTTGAATAACTTGTCTTTACTGTCGGTTATAGTATGTATATATATAATATTTATAGTAGCATATTGATATATGTAATTTACATTTAATAATTCGTAAAGTAATTAATTCTAATACGTTAATAAAAAAATAACGATTTTTTTCCTCAATATATCAATACGTCGTCAGCAGCGACAGGATTCGTCAAAAAAAAACTGTTCATTAGGCAGACCATTTAACATCAATGTTCCTATACAAGAAGTAATTAAAATTAATTAAAATAAAAATGATCGGGTTTTCTTAAAATATTAAAATATATTTTCTTTTCCAGAGGATCGAATATTTCCTCGTAACAAGAGTAAACTACCTTGATTTATTAAAATATTTAATAAAAATGAACGTGTCTGCGTGGTCTCGTCATCAAATAATAATTAAAAATAATAATAAGTCACGTTTGAAACTTAATCCCTAGCTTAAAAAAACAAAAATGAATACTTCATTATTATACTAAAAAAAACGGAGAATTAAGTTGTGTATATATATATATATAGTTCACTTCTTGAACTTGAAAACGATACGGTAGGTATCATTCCCCATTTTCAGTGTATACTAGATGAGTCCTCTCTTCTTTTTGTAGTCCTGCAAATTCAAGCTCCGCCTTGGTCCCAAGCTGTTCGTTGTGGAGTTCTTCACTGTAACGCTGACGGTCTGAGCTGATGGGAGTGGCAACTCGAGATCGATCTTAATGTCAAAATCGTGGGCGGAGAACAGGTCATCCTGGGTTACCTGGGCTGGAGCAGCTTTCGGTTTCTCCCTTTGCGTCTCCTTTTCCTCTGGTTCCGCAACCACCACCGTAGCTGGCTCATTTGCTTCCTCTGGGGCAGCTTTGAAGTTCATCCGCGGTTTGGTGGAACGCCTCGTGAACGGATCATCAATCTTTTTACCCTTGTTGGCACGCACTTCTTCCATAATAGCTTTTTCTGCTTCTTCCACATTTCGTTTTCTATTTCGATCATTTATATACGAAATGCTCGATATCGTCGATGTCCGCATTTTGTCCAATTCTGATGCACGTTCTTCGAGTTCTGCAATCTTCTCATTGTACTCGCGTGCCTTTTCTTCATCTCCCCTGCTTAGGGCGGAGTCCCTCTCCTTCATTAGTTGTGTCTTCTTCATTGCGTAATTGTAAGTTCTCTGTTTGAAACGATCCTTTTCTTTCAGCTAATGAGATAATGTACATCAAATTGTAAGTTAATATTGAGCAGACACATGTAATATATGAGGGTGGGGCACTTACGATTCTATCCACATCTTTTTCGTTATATTCGTAATTTAAAGCTTCTTTGATATCCGCCTGCTTCTGTGTTATCTCTTCTTTAGTGGGCAAAGGTGTGGCTGCCTGCGCGGATGCTTCCACCCACTTCTGGTACTCGCCTTCGGTAAACTCTTGATTGGAAACAAACTCCAGCCTGAACACCCTCTCACCTTTGCCGTGTCTGACCTTGCAACCCTAAAAACGAAAATCAATAATTCAGGGGATTTATTAAATTGGCAATGTTGGCCATATTGGTTTAAATTTAAATAGATGTGTCACACTGTCACAGCATCACTAAATATCGATTGACTTTTCTGATTCTCTTCTTACCTTATTCGTTCTCGTATTTCCCAAGTTGTAAATTTTTGCCGTCTCGTGTACTCCAGTTATTTCAGCTGCCCTGTAGACTGGTATATCTTTGTGTTGACCGATGCCGATGCGGATGAAGCAACCCTTAACGATACGATCGAACAACGGTAAATGTACGAATTTTTCCAATTTGTGTCTAGAGAGACGAATCAAGTTCAAGTCCGCTCTCGTAGGAATATATTTGGTTTTAGTACGTTCATCGTCTGAAGGTTGCTCGTTATCACTAGAGCTTGAGCTCGAAGACCTCGAGGAACGTGACCGCTGGGAGGGTGCCCTGGACTCTTCGGCAGATCCTTTATTATCACTATCACTATCATCGGAGTAAATATCAGAAGCTTTTAATTTAATATCATTTTTCTTTGAAGATAGGCTAGCATCTTCCTCCTCCTTCTTTCTTTGCTCCTCCCTTCTGGCGCTTTCCAATTCCTCTCGCCGCTGTTTACCTTCGCGACGTGCCTTCAATTCTGCCATAGCATTAACTCTCTTATCAATTTTCCCGCGGTTCTCTTCGATGTTCTTTTTGCGTTCCTTGCTCCTTTCTTTATGATCTATTGAGCTAAAATCATTCTGTAAATTCTTCGTGTTATCCTTTTCCTTGTCCTTCTCCTTGGGCAACTTCTCTTTGGGCTTCTCCTTTGCTCGTTCCGCCTTTTTGGCCTGCCTCAGTTTCTTTTCAATTTCAAACCTACACAATTGGCACAAGGTGTCTTTAATTTTTATCTGAAATTATTCTCACTTGTCATATTTATTGAAAACTCACCTGTGTTTCATCAACTCCCTTTGCTCAATACGTTTATAAATTTCAGTCTCTCTCTCCTTTTCAGTGAGACTTGCCAGTCTGGCCCTATCCTCTTCATCTCCCATGAGCTGATCATCGTATCCATCATTGAACTCCTCTTCTTCAGAGGAATCCGATGAATCGGATACCTCTCCCTCTTCTGGCTCGGAATTATGGGATTTATCTTCGATTTTAGGTTCTTCATCCTCCTCTTCCACCTCTTCTTCCTCCTTCTCTGATTCAGAAGACACGGAACTTCGCTTCTTGGGTTTCTTCGGTTTGGTGTGGGTAGGTTCCTCTTCGCTCTCCGAATCTGAATCAGATCCTGAGCTCATATTCTCCCTTGGTGATCTCTTCCGTTTGCTCTTCTTCTTGGCGAGATTCAAGAATTCCTAGAAACAAGGAAACACACGCAATAAATCTACTGGATAACTCTAATTCACATTCATAAACTGACTGAGTCCATGGCAGTGTGGTCCAGTACTAAATATAAAAAGCACGCAGTCAAGGATCTCGTTCTAAAAGTAGAGACGGACAACCTGTGGTTTGTTGGCAGTCACTTTTGACAGAAAAAACGAGAGCAGAAATAAAAATACGTCAGTCGCGTAAAACGAGATATTGTGAATAGTTGAGCTAAAAAAATCTCTTCAGTTTTAATGATTGAAATCGTAAGTAATCCGAAAAAACATATTATTTGCTACTATAATACTAAATAGCTTATTGCATATATTTATATAATAAATGCAAATTAAAGGATAAAATGATTAATATTTAAAAAAGTATAATTTAAAAATCCACGAGTTGTGTGTATTATTAATACAAAATCTAGAAATCCTTGATTACTATTTAAATTTTGAAATAAATAAATCTTTTATCAAAAAATAACAAATTGAGGATCCAATAAATAGTCATAATATTAATAATAGTATTTATTGCAACTACATTAATATACCTAGAGAAATTAACAAAATGCTTTGCATTACAATTTCAATACACATATTAAATATCGGCTAAAAGCCAAATTTATTGATATTTTGTTGACTTACCAAACTTAATAAAAAAGATTATTCAAGTACATTATTTTGAACATATGAATAAATTTTGCAGTTATCAATCATAATGATTTATATTAAATTTGGTAGGTCAAGAAAACTGGCTACGAAATGATGTAAATAGGTTATATTTAGAGTTGTATACATTTCAAGAAAACAATATATATTATAGTCTTAATTAATACAATAACTCTTAAATATTTCATAATCAATGATATTAATTTTACTCTTACTATAAAAGATTAAATTAGCAACATGTCTTGCAGAATACAGATTGAGAGTACAAATAAAATCAATTTAGTCATATATTGATTAACAATTAATACACAATTTTTTTGTGACCGAGTTTTTCCATTGGTCAATTAAAATTGAAGACCCTTTTCGCTGTTTACAACATAACATGATTGGTCACTTTGAAATTGTTGTGTTTATTTATTAGATGATGGGAATATTTTGTGTGTGAATTGTTTCTCCCTGGAATAGATGTGTGCAACAATGCATGGAAAGGGCTGGTCCCTGGATATCAGCATCAGATCCAAAATGGATACATGATCTCCAAGGGCTGCTACTTGAAATTCTGATATTCCCAAAAATTGTGTACAACTTGAATGTGACATTAGACCAAGGCTGAGGTTATATTATCTGATGATCATTTGGCACATGCAATTACCGAATGCCTGATGAAACTAGAAAAATCAATTCATCTGGCGTGGCCAGCGTTATCGACTGGGCTAGTCGCCCTTTTTTCCCCAACATCATTTCACTTTGTTCCGTTTGTTTGATGTCTAACCTACAAAAAAATATGCAAATGCCACTTACACTGTCCAGGTCGCTTGTTGAGTCGTTGCTCGAGTCCGAGTCGATCAAGGCTTGGTTCTTGCGTTTCCCCATTGCGAAATAACAGCCCAAAGGATCACCTACTTTTCAAGACCCGGGAATGCAACGCACCTCTGTCAGCAGCAAAACATCCACCTCGATTACGAACGGTCGCGTTGCGAAACTGGAAATTGCCGCTACCGCCACTACTGCTGCGCCCCCGACACCAGAACAAGTGTCAATAAACGGCGGCTCACTTCATGCGCAGCAGCCACATAAACGCGCGCCATTTTGAAAAGGGATGAAAACAAGACAACAATAAATAAATTAATTCAAATGCTTGATTTAATTTAAAGTTAAGGGTAAGGGTTGAATTTGAATCAACAACGGTTTTTTTTAATTTCAAAAATTGATTATTTTGTTAACTTAGCTCAAACACGACGGTAAATCTAATCTTATCTCTCGCTAATATCGTTTTACTGAAAAATCAATATTAATATCTTTGTTTTCACTACAATATAATGATTATGCAAAAAACAATAATTGAATAATGTTTTTGATGTTTTCGAACGTCTGAACAATGCGCGCGTTTTTTTTGCGTATATTCGTTACTTTCAACAGGGCCGTACTTAAGGATCTGGGAGCACATACCAACAAGTAATTAATTAATGATAATCTTAATATTTCTTTTTTTTCATTCAAACCATCGGCTTTCACCCAGAAAACAGAAGTGTTTCTGCTTAACTTCTCCTCCTAATACAGTGGAACCTCGCATAACGAGCATTTCGCTAAACGAGCAAATAAATTGTAACAAAAATGTTTCGCTTAAGAAGAGAAGTGCCGGATTGTGCGCCTGTTATATCATTTTAAGAAACTTTTGTACGCATACTATGTGTATTTTTTAAATATATTTTGAATATATTAAACATTTTTTATTTTTTTTGTCACCTTTGATTATAGCGAAATATTCTTTGCAAATATAATTTGTGTTTTTCTGTAAAAGTTGCATTTTGTCTAACAGAAAGAAGGAGGAGGAGGCAACAGAAAAGCAACAATCTTCCAGCGTTGTAAAATGAAATTTGAAATCATCATACATTAAGAAGCATGACAATTTTTTTAACGATAATGCTGTGTAGTATTTTTACTAAATTTTATAGTTTCAGCAAAAATGTCTAATAAATTAATTAATAATTTTTATTTCCTAAAAATCGAATTAGCCTTCGAAGTTGGTTCATTCCGACATAGAAGAAACGATGAAGAATGAAGTGTGAATCACCTTATAAATGTTTATATAATTTTCTGTTAATAAACGTTATAAATACATTTTTTTTTTTCGGCATGGCACGCAGTAAAAGTCCAAAAATTCTGGAACGAATTATCCTCGTTAAGTGAAGTTCAAAACATATAAAAAAACAAGACAAGAAAAACTTCGACAGATCATAAATATGCCAATATGCGTCTCCGGAAAGTGAAAAAACTTAACTAATTCTAAGAACCGTTAAACGAACTTTCATTACATCTTCTCAACATGGCTCATGCGGATCTGAAAGTTGTTAGCTGGAATATTAGGTCTCTGAGTGCAACTTTTACAAATCATCGCATCCTACCAACATGAAATTATACTGATGAAACCTGGCTAAGACCAGACACCAGATGCAAGATAGACTCATTGCTGGCACAGGAAAAAAGCGATAACCAACTTTATATCTACCACACACACCTTTCTCTAGAAGCATTAAACTCTGCCCGTAACGGAGAACAGCTGAAATCGCGTTTCTCCTGGACTAGGTTACCCTGAGTATTGTGGTCTTTCCATAAACCGCAGGTTTGCAGAGGTCCCGCCTAGATCCATCGTCAAGAAAATCCTGACAAGTCCATTCATCATTTACCAATGTCATCTACAAATCATTATTAATATTACTTTTATTGTGCAAAATGTATGTGTTAAGTTACTAGACAATTATTAAGACTAGAGAATACTCCTGAGACTGGCAATTGGCGTCAACAGGACGCGCTAACTATAGACTGGCTCTTCCAATAGGGAAATAAATTAAATACTAATTTCATTAGTTTGTACTTTGCGTTTGTATACATAAGTAACTATTTTGAAATTGACGCTTTTTGTTAATAAAAAAACTTTGTTCTTTAAAAAGTTTGAGTTCTAGTTGGAAATATTTAATGATGTTAACTACCATATATTTCTTCTATTTTTTTAATATAAATTAAATATTAAATGTGACTTTCTAATTTGGTACATAATATGTAGATTCATTTTCTGTTTCTAAATTAAAAATATATTCAGATTAACAGTTTTAATTGATTGAACAAAACTATGTTAATTTAAAAAAATCCTGAAAATAATTAAGAGGTTAATAGATCTTAGTTATTTTCATTATCCTAAATATTTTAATAAGAAACATATATAATTCCTAAATAATAAATTATACAAATTATATTTAGGCGTCCCCGAAAATAACTATAAATAAAATATTATTGCTTAGGAACTAATAGGAATGAGCCACATTGCCTTAATGGATAATAGGTTGCTAGTGGAATATTTGTTGAAAAGCTAAGAGGAAACAAGAAAAAATTTCTGGATTTTGATACAAATAATAATAAACATCCCTATTGGACACAAACCATTATCAAAGGGTTATCTTTTCGTCCTAGGTACGAATATATTATATTAAAGAGTATAATAGTTTGTCATTATGAACAACTAATAAGAAATGCAATTAAAAATAATAGCAGATATTTCAAATTAATATATGTGTATTTAAATATCGATTAACACCTACGTTAATAGGTTAATTTTTGTAAATTTACTATTAACTTTTTTATTATATGAGTTAAGTGTAGAACTATTTTAATAACTTTACTTCTACATCTTATTAGGAATTTGAATTATTGTCGCTAATATGCGCTCATTCTTATATGATGACGTACGCAAAGTGTGCAAGAATTAAACTTTAAAAGTTTATGAGATTATCTGGAAAACAAATTTCTTGTGTTAATATTGTTTATTAAAATGATTTTATTTGTGGTTAATACAATTTTTGTGGTATTTAATGCAGATCATCTCTCGAGGAAGCGATTGGTTGCCTGGGGTTGGTAGCAACATGCAGTGCGTCGATTGTTTTGTATCGTCGGATGAGCGAGCTGTCACCTGCTGTGTTATTAATTGTCTCCGATTGTCTCGTTACGTGTATGTGAGAAAAAAGAGAGGTGAAAATGGGTTTTCCAATTAGAATTCGACAATTTGGCTAATGAGGCTGTTATGAGTCGAAGGCGGATCAGGTAATTGCTGCACGAAGTACCGCCGGCGCCCTTCGTTCGCTGCCGGCACTTCCAGTTTCATTGTTTTGTTTTGATCATTTCAGATTTTAATTGTGGGAAAAGCTAATGTGATTTAAGCATGTCCGGTGGGCTAAATAAGAAGAAGGTGAATAAGACTCAGGGGTGGGAAGTTGCTGGGTCCGAGTTTTACCAAGAAAGCTACCCATCAAATGCAGCTGATTTTGATGTTCTCCAGCAGAACCCCAAGCATCTGGCCACATTACTACCGAGTAAACAGAACCGAGCAGGTGAATATCAAGAGTATTGTGGTTATTGCAATGTTATTAACCAATTTTATCACTTATTATTATTGGTCTTAAGGTCTTGCTAATCATCATAATTGATTCTATTCCACACATTGGTACAGCATTACAAATATCCTACAACAAACAAGACAGGATTTACTTTATTTTTTGGCCTTCTAGCTTTCTAGGCTATTATGGTCAATGTACTTAATCAATTATTAATTTCAGCTACTATAAAGCTGAGAAATAACAGTGATACAAGGACATTTCGGAGACAGCAATCAATGCGCAGGGAATCCACTTTCAGGAGGGCCTCAGTGGCAGCAGAAGTGCAGGTTGCCATGATGCCTGATCTCTCACAGAATCTGTCCAATGAGCAGACCACATGGCAGGAAATCATGGAACTGAAGGCAATGCCCATTCCAATGGCACAAAAGAGAGAAATGAAATCAAAGTTGCAGGTAAAATATATTTTTTACATACAATTTCTCAATATTCATTGATAGTACAGCTTATATTCATATTCATTTCACAAAAACAACAATGTTTGTTACTTAAAATCATTTTTTACAAAATTTTACATATATATATTTTTTTCGTACATTTTTTATTTAGTTATATTTACCATGACTACAAATTATATCTAGGTTGTGGCTAGAAAAATATCTAATTTCCGCTGTGATGATTATTATAGAATGTGCGGATGAACGTAAATGATTAGTAGTAGTATTTTGATAAATGCTTTCTGAAAATTTAGTAAATGTTCAATTTTGTATATTCTACTATATTCTAATATAAAAAAATAGTAGGTCAATATTGAATCTTATCCGTATTTAGAAGATACTCATTTATTAAATGATTATATTAATAATAATTATTAAAATATTTATTCTAACAGTCACATAAACAGATTAAAAATGATTATGAAATAAAAAAGATCAACTGTTACAAGGTGTTATTGATCTTAGTTAGATCTTATATGATTATATTTGTTTTAATTATTATTCACTAAGGAGTACTTCACGATTTAGTAATAATTTTATTCTATATATATATGAAACAATAATGTAAAGTTTCAAGTGGAAACACGTATTTTTGAATATATCCATTCATTAGAATTTTTATTAGGATGACCAGACCAGTTGAATACAAAATCAGGACATAACTCTGCTACTAAATTAAATTTCGGTACTAGTCAATTTATTTTAACGCTAATATTTGCTTTTGTTTTAGAATGAACCTAACCTACGTCTGCAGGGCTACGAACAATTCAAATGGAAACACAAAAGGATGCTGGAGAAGTTCAAGTTGCGTTTGAACGAGGCATACCAGAAGCTCGAATTATGGCGAGGAACTCTGAAAAATATAGAGGGAAATTTTGGTACTGGAGTCGTGGCCTATTTCCTATTTATAAAATGGTTAATGCGGCTAAACCTGTGCATGTTTGTACCGCAGTTCTTTTTCGTGATATTACCGATGCTCCTCTCGCAAGAGAAGGCTCCCGTAGAATGCTCGGGCAGTGAAAGGAACTCCACTGAGTGTTGTACAGCCAACTACTTTAACAGTAGCAGCGGTTCCAATCTTGTTCTGGATTTGTTCCAGGGTAGAGGGGAAATGGAGAAAACAGTGTTCTTCTATGGGCCATATTCAAATGAAACCTTACAGTATTATTTAAATGGATCTCAGATGTATTATAATCTGCCTCTGGCATACGTCGCGGTGCCGATATTCTACTTTTTATTTTCTTTAATCGCCATTGTAAAGGCGGCGGCAAAAGGATTTAAGGAGCGTTTGGTGGAAGGAGAAGGTCAATTCTATCACTATTGCAATTTGGTGATTTGTAGCTGGGATTTCTGCATTGACAACAAAAAATCGGCGGGCAAAAAGCAGGAGGCTATATTTAAAGAGATTAAGTCTAGTTTAGAAATCGAGCGATTGGAAGAGGAGCGAAAGTGTAGAACGAGGAACGAGAAGACAAAGTTGCTAGCGATCAGGGTTGTCGTAAACTTTGTTGTGGTTTTGATACTATTCCTTGGAGCTGCCATAATATACTTTGTTTTTGATTTTTCTACCAACAAATTAGTCGATTACGTGGGAAATTCTATTTCCTTCGACACCGACAGCATCTTGAGGCTGTTTTATGAATTTCTCCCATCCATAATTATTGTGTTATTGAATATGACAGTACCGTTTCTGTTTCAGTATTTGGTGAGCTTTGAGAATTACAGTCCAATTTTCGTGGTTCGATTGACGCTGGTGCGAACAGTCTTCTTGAGATTGTTCTCGCTCTTCGTACTTTACGCTTCACTTTATAAGAAAATCTCATGCGAGAGAGAGGAAGATGAGTGCGCAAGTACTGATTGCAATACGCCGATGTGCTGGGAAACCTTCGTCGGCCAACAGATGTACAAATTGGCGTTAACTGACTTCGCCACGCACGTATTCATCACGTTCGTAGTCAACTTCATTCGATCCAGGATCGGGAGGTTGGAAAATAAGTTCGCTAAGTTAATTGGGGAACAATACTTCGACTTACCCAAGCACGTATTGGATGTGGTTTATCTGCAAACCGTTTCTTGGTTCGGAAGTTTCTACGCTCCATGCTTACCAGCTCTCTTTACCATCATCTTCTTCGCCATGTTCTTCGTGAAGAGGTTCGCGTGTTTGGTGAATTCGCGGCCTAGCAGCACCGTTTACAGAGCATCAAGGTCAAACTCTATGTTCATGATCGTCCTCTTGGTTTCATTTATATTCGCACTAATCCCAGTTGCGTTCTCCGTCGCCGAATTGGTACCGTCCAAATCATGCGGTCCGTTCAGAGGGTTGAATTCGGTGTGGGAGGTAGTAACAGTTGCCTTTCACTACACCCCGCATTGGATCCAAAAAGTGGTGTTTTTCTTGAGCACCGCCGGCTTCGGCATTCCCGTTTTCATCGTTCTTTGCTTAACACTATATTATTATATAGCAGTGACATCTGCTAATAGACACATGGTGGTGGTTTTAAAGCATCAGCTGGTGCTCGAGGGTCACGACAAGCAATTTCTGCTGGAGAAGTTGAGCTCGTTCATCAAACAGCAACAAAAACGCTCAAGGCAGACCGAGGGCGATCGAAACGCAGCGAGCAATTAGAACAAATTATTATATATTTACAAAATCTCTAATTGACAAAGAGTAACCCACTCTCTTCTTCACTCACTCTCGATATATTAAAGTTTTTTTTTAGAGTTTAAAAAACAAATTTTAGTCATTGGGCCTTAACATTTCATTCGAGAGTCCCGACTGATTTATGTAATGTAATTCCTCATAAACGTACTCTGCCAATGAAATGGTCCAACATTAATTAATTAATTGATGATTCTCAATTGCGAAAAAACGCAGCTAGATCTTCCAAGTTTTACTCTTTAAGTATACAGGGTGTTTTAACAAACAACGGCAAAAAAGCGTCTTTATTTATATTTAAAAAATATATTTTTGTTCGCTAGTCTATATATATAAGTTAAATTTATTGTTTTACTATATAACATTTAGACCAGTGTCTTCTTACATATCCTTTAGAAAACACTGATTTAGTTTTCAATTTGTACCGATGATATTATTATTATTAAACAAGCGCTTACGAAATAGATCACTCGGCACACGATTTTTCTCTTGCATGAAATGTACAATTTTTCTAAAACCGTTTTATCATGTTTCCATTTCAATTTTGTTTTTCCCTTCTTATACATTCGCCATTGTGATAGTCAAATTCAAGGTAGTTTAGTTTCAATCAAGTTCTGCATTATTGTAAATAATTTAGAGGATAGAATGAAAGTGGAAACAATGTAATAACAAGTAATCAACGGACGGTGCTTAAAATTAATATAAATTAACGAAATTTTGTAAAGAAAAAAATTGTATTTATATGTAATCATATGTGAATCGTTGTCTTAATAAACCTTAGGGGTTTTTAACGATTCAATATCCGAACAAAACTCTTCTTCGTTAGAAGGGTTTACGCTCAAAATAGCGCTTCAGGCTCAACGAAAACATGATAAATAAAAAAAACGTTTCATTTTAAGCACTCTTACACAAACAATATTTATTATACATATTTATATAAATGTATTCTATATATGATAATCGAGATAGGACTTTAAACCTGCCAAAGAAACAATTATATAGCATTTGGGAAGATTTTTACATAGCTCACATCTTACATTGTAATTGAAAAATTTGTAATATTATGTTTTTTTTATATATCTACACTACTCAAGAATTGTTTTTGGTAAACTTCATGTTTTGCAAATGATTTTAATATTCTAGTCAAGTATTAATTTGTGATTTTAATCGATATTTTGTTTTTGTATATATTTAATATAATATGAATAAATTATTAATATTTTACTGTTGACTGTAATCAGTTATAATTCACCTTATCTTATCTCGGCTTGCATGTTTGGTACTCGCAATATTTGTCATCAACTAGTTTACAATGCAGTTCGTTAATAATGATGCACGGACCGACGATGAAGATGATATCGGTGAGTTTCTTAATGTTAGATTTATTGTATTTTTTACTTGTAACTTGCAGAAAACTATTTTAATAACCCGAGAGAGGAGGCTGTTTCCATGTGGGTGAAAGTAAAATTAAGGAATAGTTTATTGGTAGATGAAAATAAACTAAAATGTTGCGCAAAGAAAACAATTTATTTGTTTTAGAGTCGTGGATATCAGTTGGATAGTGATCGATCGGTTGGGAACAAAAGGAATTTGTCTTCAAAGTCGCCTTCAGAGTATTTCAAGAGATTTGCTTTATGGAGTAGAGATTTTGATTTGATAGAAGATGAATTCGGAAATGGAACGAAAGCTTATTTTGTTCTAATCCGATGGCTGATGTTCATGAATCTGTTCCATTTCGTTCTTTACCTGTGTTTTATCGTAGTTCCATTTGTTGTCTTGGAGGTTGATGAGCCGGAATGTCCAGATAATGCAACGAATTGTTGCTTAGTGGATTATCTAAACAATGATGTTAACGGAAATTACTTCTTGGATTTCATACAAGGAACGGGGTTCATGGAGAAGACTCTGCTGTTTCAAGGATTCTATAGGAATTCCGTGTACGAATATGAGACGATCGATGGGAAATTGAGGTACTACAATTTGCCATTCTTCTACGTCTGGGTGACAATTGCGTTCTTCTTTATATGCCTGTGTATAATTGTGTACGAGGCTTCGAAGGGACTCAAAGTGCAAATTGGCGATTCACTATTGACGTACAGCAAATTGGTTTTTGCCTCGTGGAATTACTCGATTGCAACGACTAAGAAAGCTGCAAAGAGGAGCGCAGGTATAAGAAAGAACCTCGAAGAGCTTTTAGATATTGATTGCACGGAAAATGATAGGAAACAATACATAAAGAGTAATTACAATAAAGTGGTGACTATAAGGGTTGTGGTCAATATATTGGTGGTGGTGATTTTGGTTGCTGTCTCCTTCGGTATATTTTCTGCTTTCGTTTACTCCAACGATCAATTGAGCCCCGTCGAAAGGGAGAGTTTTCATTTGAGTGATGTGATGAGATTCGTGTACGAGTACTTGCCTTCCGTGGTCATTTACCTCTCGAACGCCATCATCCCTTTTCTGTTTCAAGGTCTGATACGATTCGAACAGTACAGCGCAACATTTACCATCCGTCTGAATCTGCTGCGAATGGTTATATTGAGGATGTTTTCTCTGTGCGTGTTATATGCCACTCTTTACACCAAAATAAATTGCATACCGGGAGAACTAGAATGTGGTTGCAACGATATCCTCTGCTGGGAAACGTTCGTTGGCCAGCAAATGTACAAGCTGGCGCTCACCACGTTTGCTCTTCAACTCTTGACCACCTTCGTCATCAACTATCTACGTAGTCTTGTCGGTAAACTAAGCAACGAGTTTGCTAAAACAATCGGAAGGCAATCCTTCGACATATCCAGCCACGTCTTGGACGTCGTCTACTTGCAGACAATAGCCTGGTTTGGAAGTTACTACGCTCCATTGCTACCAGCTATCTTCGTCATCATATTCTTCTTTATGTTTTACATTAAAAAATTCGCGTGTCTCGTTAACTCTGTGCCCACGATCCATCAAACCACCGAAACGCATTCCATGTTCATGTCGGTTATACTCGTGTCTTTCATGTTCGCACTAGGTCCCTTAGGTCTGTCCATTTCCGAATTGCAACCGTCTAAATCTTGCAGCCCATTCAAAGATTTTGAAACGACGTGGGATATGGTCATAATGGCATTTTACTCTCTGCCTGAAATCGTGCAGAACATTTTGTTTTTCCTTCCGTCGACGACGTTTACTTTACCAGTATTCATAATCCTATGTTACATGATCTACTACAAAATAGCCGTTATATCCGCTAATTCCTCTAGAATTAAGAAACTACACGAGACTTTGCTGGCAAGGAAGGAAGACAATGATTTCATTAAGAACAAAAAGCGAATGATACACGAACAAAGAAGATTTTGAAAATTAACAGCTATATCGTTGTATTATTGCCAATATTATATACGTAATTAAAATATTTACATTTTCTATTAAATTTTATTATATTAATTTTGATTTATATGATTATATATTATTTTGTGATAAATGACCGTATTTTTCACTTTTATATGTTAGTTCCTCGATTAATACGAGATATTAGAACCGATTAACCGCGCTACGCGAGGTATTGCTGTATTTATAAATACCTAAATCAAACTACAAATTACATTTAAAATTTAAATTAATTAGTATTACCAGATGAATTTTTACCAAACAGTCTATAAGATCTCACGATAATAAAGAATATGAGTCACCAAATGAAGTAGACTACACGCGATTCATTGTTTAATTTAATATAAGATTAATAATCAATAAATAATTTTTCATTATTTATTTTGTAATGAATTTTTATTTTCTAGTTTCTTCTTATTAATATAACAAATATTTAAAATTAATTACATCAGTATTCATTAATAAATTATATAGATAATTGCAATAATGATGATCTGAGATTTAAATTAAATACGAGAGTCGTTTGAATAGTTTTGAAAGCGAAAGTTAATTTTTAACGACTTTTTCCATCAAATTGATCCAACAACGTTGTATACTATTCTCAGTTATTTTTTTACCTTTCTCAATAAAATCTATTAACAAAATTCTCTTTGCACCACAAGAAACTGATGCCATAACCATGTGTCGTTTTCAAATATTTTCAAACTGTATTTGTATGTGAAAGGAAATTGAAACAAGATAGATAATATGTAAAATATGTTGAGATTTATTAGCAAGGCACTAAATTTGATTAAAAAATAATAAATTCCAAATTTAATAAAAAAATAATTTAGAAATTAAAAAAAGAATGAACAGGTAATATAAGGCACTAAGTAGATTTAAATGTAATAAAAATAACTTCTATTGAAGGCATTGGTTGTTGAAGCTCAACAGTGAACTGATTACTTTAGATATGTGGTATTCGCAAGTTCACTCCAAATCACAGATGAGTGGTATCCCTCAATATTTAAAAAGTAACAGTTTTTCTAAATCTATTCATCCACAATAGGTGAATGCAACTGCAACAAATCAAATTGATTAGTAAGACGAATAAATGACCAGCTCTTCTTAACTTACAGCTTCTGCAATATCAATCCAGTCTAGTGCTTGAATCATGGCATCATTTTTACTTGGTACTTTATCCCAGTTCCACATTGTCAACTTATCAAATGTATGTATCACATAAAAATTCCTATCCTCGTTCTCAGTCATGGGTTTCATGCTCTCATGCAACACAAGACCCTTGTATCCTTCAGGTACATCAATTATTTTTCCCTTGAGGGGATAACCACGAAACGATGCTGTTAAGTCTTAAATATAATCATTATTAATACAAACAATTTCAATAATGGGAACATTCTCTCCACCCTCCTACAATAGGTTAAAGTAAACAAAATTTCGTACTCACGGTTCTCTTTCTCCTTAACGTAAGTTTCGAAGTACTTCTTCACTCTCGCATCGCAGTCCGCATGAATTTTAAAGGGGACAGATTGCAGTTTTGTCTGCAGATTTGCCTCACAGGCCCTTTTCCCGCTTTGGATGCGTATCGACATGTTGCTGACCAATAAATGAAAATTGTTCGCTTCCGAAACTCGATCAAAACAAACTGATTTTTTTCATTACTATAACCTAAACTTGTAATCGAAAATTTAGCATAAGATATTTGTACATGGTAATCAATTGTATTAAGATTACCAATACTATATTAATATAATCATCCAGTTTTTAAAATAGTTTAATAATTTGTGTTTGAATAGTAAGTAATTTAAAATATAAAAATCACTCATTATGTAACCAAATATACATATATTTGTATGATTATAATAAATCATAAAGCAGAGATCGCGATTTGCACTGAAGGGCGGCAAAAATAAGGCCGTAATCATAAAGTAAAAACAAATTTCAAAATTGTATTTTACAAAAAACTAACATTATGTTTTGTAACAAAGAGATCAATAGGTACATGAATTACTGTAAAATTGTTCACAATAAGTAGTAAACTCCTAACAAACGATGGAATCTGGTTAAATGGTGTCCAAATTGAAAGAAGTGAATTTTTCATTCAATATTATTAAGCAGATAATGTCAATTTATCACTTGTTGGTTGAAGTTCGAGGGAGAAGATTTATCATGAAATATTATTTAATAATCAATGTCGGTTTATAATTTATTGATTGAATAGTAAAAAATCGGTTCATATTTGGTCTTAACTTTATTATATTCTATAAATAATGAAGATATATTGAATTCTCATAATATATCATTAGACATTTACTAAACCTCCCTAACTAACTTAATTAATACCTGTAGTTAATGAGAACACCTGAGAACAGAAAAAAAATCTTTTAAATTTATTTAGTCATTTTTAAATTTTGTAATTATAATGTAGAATAGTCATTTGAGTTTAATGTATGATATTCTTTGATTGAATTGAATCATTGACGATTCTATAAATTTGAATGCTTTATTAATAGCTGCGTCTTGCTAACAGTAAAGTTTGCATTTCCTTATTTCAGTATGTTCTAAATTTTGTCTTAGATTTCATTTTAGTATAATTTCTAAGATTCGTCTCCAGTGATGACGCAAATCGTGATCAGCATAAACACTGTGAAGTCCCAAATTCCGAAAACGTATGTACAAAAAGATGTAATTAATTATTTGTAATCTCAGATAAATATTATTTTAATTTTTGATTAGTGTCTATCTAGTGTCTAGTATGGATTGTGGTCTATTCGACAATTTTTTTAGAATTAAATTGAGTAAATAAGACGGCACGCCATTATTTGGGACACAATCATAGAGAAGTTTTAAAGTTGTTACTTTGAAAATTGATACAATGTACAATGCAATAAACTGATCTTATTAAAAGCTAGAAATTTCCAAATAAGGTAGATTTTACATTGTCCAAGTGTTTCGCAAGTATTAAGGTAAATTAATTATTACTTGTCCCTTAACTTATTGCCCAAGTAAAGTGCTTAAATATTAGCGTAATACATTTATTGCTGATAGCTTTTACTTTTAAATTTAAACAGTAAGTTTCATTTTATTTTTTATTAAATTGCCTAAATTAATATTTATTGCAACAATAACAAAAAATTTAACTGCAGCAAAGGGCTATTTTTTTAATTGTTGAAGAGATCATGGAGGAATTATGGAAAATTAAGAAGATAATTACATTAAGGTTCAAGCAAATAGTATTTTGAATGACTTAAGTGACTGAAATAAGACGACAAAATGATTTTGAAAAATTGTAAACATTTCATACAGATAAATTTGTAAACGATTCTATGAACCAATTTATTTTTTACGTAAAACAGGATTAAGAAAATTTTCGGGTAAATTATTTTCTGATAAGTTAAGTGCATTAGAATTATTTTAACTATTTTTTATATGAATAACATAACAAATATGGATGAGCAATATTTGTTCAAATGTTGTAAAGATTTGCATCTCTTTTTAGACGAAGTATTTGAAGAAATCAAGATGTTTCGTATGATTAAGCTAGAAAATTTATCGGAAGTATATCCGAAATTATTAATTACTTTGCAAATAATGTATATTATTAACTGTAGCTTTAGCAGAGCGTAGATTTGTCGCGATTAAAACTTATTAGAACTATCTTGGACCTATACTCAGCTAAGAACGTTTCATATTATTGGCTATTTAATCTGTATTATGACAGATTTAAATTACATCCTGACAACGTCAAACACAATAAGAAATATCTGGTCTCAATAAAAAGTGTGCAAGTACAAAAAACTTAAGTTTTTAATAATATTTTGGTTGACAAAAATTGAATGTCATTCTAATAGTGTATGAAGGTAAATTTTCTATAAAATAGTAAATTAAATAATTGGCGATATTGCTTTTATTTCCACTTAAGAATATAATCTTCGAGCGCCTGTTTGTGCTGTTCCCTGATATACGCCCGAAGTCCGAGCATAAGATGCCAGCTACCTGCTCTTGACATGAAAATGCTATCCATTGTTTGGAAAAAGCTTTCAATCTCCGAGTCGCCTCTATACTTTTTGATGGCGGAGACGAAGGCATCGTAATCTTTCACATTCAAATTCTTTTTAACCTGTAATCAGTTTATTGGCAGCTAAGTACAATAAATAACAGATAGTTACAAATACTACCATAATCAAATAATCTTTAACATCTTGCTTCGTAATAGATTTGTTTTCCGTATCTTGTATTGGCTTGTTCGGGATTATCGTGATTTTTCTGCGTTTTACTTGAAATGTCGATTCTTCTATTTCGCTAGACGAACTGCAAGAATTGCTGCAATTAGAAGTAGAATTTCCGAAGAAATTAGGACCGACACTCTTCTTGTACGATGGAAGAGAACTGAAGTTAGCCGACTTGCAAGCTGTTACGGGATTGCTCGTTTTCTTGATTGGCGGTTTTTCGGCTCCCTTCGGAAACTAAGCACATATCAAGTATTTAGTGAGATGAAACTTAAGCTTTCAGTAAATATTCATACCTTTACCGCAGCTCCTTCGAAGAACATTTTCAAATCTTTCATTAAATCAACGTAACTAACATTCTTCGCATATCTTCTTAACCACATTGACATGTGATTTAAAACGTTTGAATTGTTAAAGCGTGTATCTAACAGAATTATGGCCCCATAGTCATGCCTGTGTCGGATAACTCTTCCGATGGCTTGATTTACAGCTTTAGCTGCCTCCAAATTATACCATTCGTTTCCATTCAAATACTAAAAAAATAGTTGTAATATTGATACAGCAATTATTTTATTCAAGTTTACCTCGCGATTTTTCAGTTTGCAATTATCTAAATACTGCTTTTTCAGGACAATCCGTGGATCCTTTAAAGGTGGAAACGGCAGACCTGTGATTAACACGGCTCTACCATTGGCATCGGCAAAGTCCAAACCCTCCGATACTTTACCTCTGCAGACGCCCATAAAAATTGCACCCTGCAAATTAGGATCGTGTACGCTCTTGTAAAAGTTTTGCATCGCTTCCTGGAAAGCGTTTTTCTCCTTGGGTTCCACAAAAATATTCTGCAATGAAAAGAATAATTTACTATTTTCCTGCAGCTAAATATGATTATTTTCTACTTTTCTCTGATTCATTGAAGCCCAGAGACCGGATTCTTGCCACGAATCCTTGCACTTCCTCAGCATCACGTAAGATGGAAAGAACACTAGCATTCCATTAGGAATAACTCGAATCAGATTACTCACTGTCCGTCCCAGCGAGGTGATATACTTGGGATTATCGCGGTTTTGGTAATTGCAATTGAGTATCTGACCGTCGGGGCCTTTGCTTAAGATTTTCACGCAAATTTGATCACCTTTCACAATGTGAGGATTCTCCAATTGATACCCTACGTTTAACTCCAGTTCGGTAATTAAAGGTGGCAGGGGCGCTAAAGTTCCACTGGTTAATATAACAGATTTCACACCTTGACCCATCAGAATATTCATTCTACAATTATAAAAAACAATGCTCATCCTTGATCAGCTATCAACAATTCAAACGTACCCAAAACCTGGACTGAAACACCAAAAGCTGAGCACACGACATGCAGGTTTCTCTTTGTTTGTCGCTTTTGATAACCAATTAGAACTTTGCTTCTTCTGCCTTTCGCCTTCCTCCATAATAACGTGGACCTAAATGTATGTAAATAATAGTAACTTTAACAGTGCAAATATTTGCGTATACAGACTTTGTAACATTTTTCCAATTTCTGTTTATAATTAGGTTCAGCGTTTATAAAAATGATCCTCAACAGGTCTTCAAATAGACTTAAACCATGCGTCCACTTCTGGAAAACGCCTTCGCCTGCAGTTGTCATAAATTGGTTCAGTTTATCTACTAAATTTATCACTGTACCACAATTTTCATTAGTAATCTGCAATGCTTAACTATTAGATGCTGCAATGGTTTGTGCACTATAACTTACACCACTATCAGCCATCATTTTGAATATGTATTTACCTTCAAAGGTGGCACCCTCTGAAGGAATTTTTATTTCAATATCATCCAAGACTTTCTCAAAGTCCAGAAATATTTGTTTCAAAATACACAATTCATCTGGGCTAAAATCAGGTGGAGATTCATTGTATGTCATACCCATATCTCCTGCTTCAGAAGACAACAACTTCATTGCTTCAGTTACACCTTCAATACTCAATACAATATCAGTGGATTTAATTTGCAATGAAGCTGAATCTTCACATATTCTTTCAATGTTGTGAGCTTCATCCAATATAACAATATTATTTGTCAATTCAACACCTGAAATAATATAATTATGTTTTATATTGCAGTTCAGTTATATTTACCAATAGATTTTCTCACTCTTGCATCCAATAGATAGTTGTAGGGCATGAATATTATATTTGCCTTCTGTTGCAGCTCCTTTGACATGTAATATGGACAGAACTTGTGCTGATTTCCCAGTTTAACTATGTCTTCAATATCCACTATACTAGGCTCAGTCACCTGTGGATTGACTTTTTGTCTTTCTACACGATTATAAAAATGACATGAAAATGCTTTCACTTTCATACGGCACATATTAATTTTAACACTATTATTTTCTTCCTTTATAATTTCAGGATGAATACACATTTGCTCTCTCGATCCAATAACTGATGCCTTTAAATGACTGTAGTCTGATCTTTTCAATTCCTGCATTGCTTGTGATAACTGTGCATGCGTTCTTGATGCATATATTATTTGGGGTGTCCCCAGCACACCCCGGCTAGGTGCCTGATTCTTGTTAAAATACTGATTCACCTCATTGAGACAATTTTCATCAAAGTTACTCATATCTGGAAGAAAATTGAGGTTTTTGGTTTCTACAATTTTCGTTTCCAACCATGCCAAAGAGGAACATAATAAGGAGAGTGTTTTGCCAGTTCCTGTAGGTGATTCCAGAACTCCATGCCGTTGATTTCTTAAACAATCTATTACCTTGCTCATATAATCCTTTTGGATATCATAGGGCTCAAATGGAAACTTGACCATAATTCCGTTTATTTCGTATTCCGTCATCTTGACTAATAAATTAATTTAAATATCACTTTTTATGGTTAGTTTTGGCGGCATACGACGAATACAACAATTTTCAACTAATTTTAAATGGTTTAAATTGGTACCGACATTCTTCAAGTTCGCGCATGATGTTAAATGTGTTGCCGATTCACATACCTGTAAGAATTGTATCTCAATAAAAGCTTTACCATTCTTTTAATCTTCTTTTTCTTTCCCTCTGCATAGAATGGAAGTTTGTAAATTAGCTCGCACTACCATTCATTAAATGATGACAACATTTTAATAATATCTAGATTTTTTTTAATGAATAGAATGAACTTTTATAATTCATCATAAAGTAATTTAAATTGTTATGGAAAGAAGTACATTTATCCAAAAGCACAAAAGTTATAATTCGGCTTTGAAACAGCGGTCGCGGAACGATTTCAATGATATTCAAAACTACGTGCAACACTTCTTCATGAAGAAGATGATTATAGTTGCAGGAACATGCGATTTAAGAAGTAGCAAATAATTAGACGGAAGTAACAGAGGAAAAAGAAAATTCAGAGCGTCAAGCTATTAGCCAAAGCCAGAAGTGTTGGATACAAATTTACGAGGCTATTGTTACCATTACATGTGGAAAAAGACCCATTAAGTGGGTAAATAATAATAGCCTGACGCTATTCTGAGAGCACTCAATGAATGAAAACGAATATTTCCAGTGACGTGAAGTACCATTAAGCTGGTACTAACAAAAATGCAGAGAATCGCGCTGAGAACCTATTGATGATTTAAATCACTTGATTTAGTATGAGGCATCTATCGTACTAATTGTTAAATATCGAATAGCCTGCAGAGGCGTGTTGACTAAGTTTGAAGAGGTGTTAATAGAAAAAGTAGACGTAGATATTGGCAACATACAAAACTGATGACTGAGAGAATCTAGCCTCAATAATATTATGTTTTTCAGTATCGGAAATTATATTAGGTAATGAAGTTTGAATATATAATTTCCTAAAGCAGCAAGTTTTATACCCAATATTTCTGATATTTCACTATAAAAGTTCTTGCTTTTTTTTTGTGAAGGTATATCATCAGTCTTTCAGATGCACCTTTTTGGTTTGTGATAATCTGATGAATTACTTACATTTTAGAAACCATCGTGAAACTAATGCATCGCTTGTGTGTCGATGGTTTGAGCAGTTCCGATCTGTTAATTTTCATCTTCAATATTGAAAACAGCAATTGAAGCAATAATGGCAAGCCTCAAACTAAGACGCTTAAGGCTGAATTTTTAAATTATGAACTTAGTTTTATTTTTCTTAGATAAATATATGAAAATGAAATGAATATTCCAAAAATATTAAACCATTTGGAACAATTTGCTAAGGTTAAGAAAAACTTGATAAATGGATACGGCATGAATAAAACGAGCATTAAAACAGAAATTCTTGAGAACATATTGTACGAATAATGTTGCACAAACTACGTGAGAAGGATGTGGAACTCTCTATCAGACCTTGCACCAACTGACTACCTTTTTCTTTTCAGGCATTGCTCTTCTAGTAATGAAAAATATGTAAATTCCAACCAGCTGCAAAACACCACTTACAATCCAGGCTTCTTCTTTATCGATATTAACAAGCTACCATTAAGATGGCAAAATTGTATCGATAATTATTCTACTTCTTGCTTGAGACCAAAACCAAACTTTTAGTTCGTTATCGTTATTTGAGCAGGAAAGTAAGTTCCTGGAGTAAAATATAGGAATAATGAAACTACTATTCAGGCTAATCCCGATAGGGTCAATGATAATTAGAAAACAAAGTGAAACAACACGAAAGTTAAAATAAGCCATAAAGAGCTTTTTAAGTCACTTTTTCTGAGAGTATTTTATAGTATAGTTTCCTAAAATAAGGTAAGAAAAGTTTAGTTGTATAACTTTTTATGCATATTGATAGAATGATACTATCTGTCGAATCTTTTTAACTTCATATTTAGTTGAATATGATTATAGAATAGTAAGGTGATCAGCTATATATTTTTAAGGAGTTTTGTACAGCTTTTTCATATACCGTAATCAAAAAGACTCCTTTGCATTATTTTGTACTAACACGATATTGGTGAGCGGTAGCGAAGATTATTTCATAATAAATCGTCCGAACTTATGATCTATTTTGTTTACAGCCCGGCACAATTTTTTTTTTTTTACAAAATCTCACAAGAAGTTGAGACTGATAATATTTCAGTGAGATAATATTGAATGATCTTCAACTTTGCTGAATTAAGCTTATATATTAATTTGTGGTGACAAAATTATTAATAAATGCTGTTATGTCCCAGGTATGGAATTTTGGACACAGTCCAGTCTCAGTGCTTTCAAAAATAATTCAATTCGATTCAATATAACTTTATTTGTTACCTGCGATTGTACTTTCCTTAACGTTTTATTATAGACTATGCAGTTGCTTTAAAATTTTTACTTTAACATTTGAGATGCTCGCTGAGACTAAATCTAAAGACATATTCTAGTTACAAAGTAAATTATGTTTATTATAGGATGTGAGTTGTAATTGGGAGTAAGGCTTTATTTATTATTGGTGATTCTCGGGAATTCGGCCTAGGTAGTTTTGTTTACAAAGCGCCTGGCTCAAATCTTTTACATTTCTTTATACGAAAAAATGTATAGATTAGGATTCTTCCAAGCAATTTATTCTTCATATAAGTTTATAAAAACGTATCGATCCGGATCCAGTGTCTTCGAGTAGATGTCTTTATACTTATATTATATTTAATAGAGACTTCGTAATAATAATGGTTGGACACACCAATACGATGTATTTAAAAGATGACAGAAAAAAATAGTTTGTAACCTTACCTATATAGTCGGTTTCCTTAAATAAAGAAATTAGTAAATAAAAATAATTATAATGTATTTTCTTTTTCGAAACAATTAATATTTATTCTTCTATTTATCGTATTGTACATACATGTTAATAATGACAATATGAAAATTAAAAGTAACGAAAAAAGAAGACGCAAAAATCGATAACAGAGCGGCGTGCGAATTTCTTATCAGATTATTTATTATTACATTCATCGTCGATCTGAAAAAAAAAAGGGGGGAAACCATACAGAGTTTAAAAAAATATCCCAAGAAAAATAGCATTTCTCCAATATTTACAATATCCCTGGATATATCTCTCTCTTTCATTTATTTATTTAATAACTTTATTTTATTCTTTTATTAGATTCTCTCGTCGGTTTCATATACCTCATATAACAATATATAGTTTTTTTTTTCTTTGCGTATTAAATATAATTTTGAAAGGCTTTTATAACTTGTCGGAATATCATCGCATCAATCGTATTTACGAGTACTTTACATGGTGTGAGTGTGATGTGACGTGACGTGAGTTACAGCGCTTCTCTCGGTGATCGTTTGACAATTGTATTTTGGTGATGCGATTGCATACATGTGATGATGATGATAATAATATTCCAACATCGTTATAGAATTCAAAAGGCAACGCATCAAAACAATCCTGCATCATCCTGCAAGAGGTTTGAACGCGCTTCGCGCACTCCATTTTGTTTGTTGTTTAATTTCTCTCTTTGTTTCGTATATTGGTTTTGTTTGTTTTTTTTTGTTGCAAATTAGCTTCGAATCCTAAATGTTAGTGATACCCTTAATACCTTAGCAATAACTAATTTAAATGAAACAACAATTAAATGCACGATGTTCTGAATTTGTTCATAAGTGGATGTTGCACATTAACCATTGCTGGCAGTGTTTAACAATTCAATAAAATTAATACTTTTATATATATACTTATTTTTTTTTTGTGTATATTTAAAAGTTTTCCTAAAAGGTAGTCAAAAAAAATCCGAATGGCAGGATAAATTGGTTTAATGACCTCAAATTAATTAACCTCCCTGTGTACTCTTGCAGTAATTAACCTTTTTTTTTTCTTTATTTTGTTTATAGTATTACAAACCCCGCGTCAAATTAACTTTCGGCTGCGATTTTAAGTTGTCGACTCTTTAAAGTATGATTACATGAAGCGTTTCGTTCAATCGATTTTCTTTTTTTAGTTTTTAGCTCTAATTAGCATAGCTAAATCAAAACGTTATCGTTTATTTTTAATTTTCTTTTCATATCTACGTGTAGCTTATAACTTCGAAACTCGCGGGGCTTTCGAGATCCTCAATTAAAAAATTGTAATGTACCTAGTGTAGATTTCATCTTTAATTCACTAATTATTTGCTTGATCTTTCAATATTCCCTAACCCGATATTAGTTAGCGTTTTGTAATGTTGTTGTTGGATGGCTTCGGGTCTTTCTTGTTTAGTAAGACTATCATTTTTTTTTTTTGATAATTTTAGCGATTACGCCAGGCGAACCATGAAGAGGGCGGCCAGAAGAGCGGCCGCGATTGATGGACGATTGAATGTGTAGGCAGAATTGCAGAGGCTCTTCGTGCAGGAACAATATATTATTTGGACATCGTGGGTTCCTGTCCTGCGGTAGCATTCTTTCTCGTTATCTTCTTCTATGTATCCACAACCTCTGATCACTCGCACCTTACCATAAACTGTAACAAGCAAATATAAACATTAGTTTGAAAAATTAGCAACAAAATATATACAATTAATTTCATTAAATCTTTTAATAATTGGAAAATATTTTTTTTTGTATAACATCTATTTTTATTTACAATCTATCACAAAAAAGGACATTTAGTAAAATTGTTGGCTGCAGAGAGGATGGGGAACAGTATCCATCTGTATTATTATGTAACATAGTATCATTTATAGCATTTTGAACTTTTTAAATCTTTATGTTTGGGTTTGATTTACTAGCAGATTTCTGCTAATTTATTTGGGTGCGATTGTAGTTTTTTTGGTATTTTTTGCTAAAGTTTGTAATTACACTATTAACTGTTTTAATTTGTAAGTCACCGTGTAAAATACTATTGGGGACATACCAGGGAGCGTCGGTAATTGTTCTAAATGTTTTTGATTGAAATCGCTGTATTTTGATGTTAGAAGTACCTCATAATTGTAGTCCATGTGACCATATTGGATTGAGGATGGATTTATATATTAATAGTTTGTTGTCTAGAGATAGCACTGATTTTCTTCCAAACAGCCGGTATACTTTGCTGAATTTTCGACCTAATTATTTTCTCTTCATACATAACATATACGTTTCTTCCAAGCGGCAGTATTTTATTGCCTAAAGTTACTGGTGGACATGTTTTATTTCTCATTGTAAAGGTGACATGAGTCGATTTCGTTTTGTTGGCTTGATTACGCCATTCTTTGAAGTAATGTTCAATTTGATTTAATGAGTTTTGCGATGGAACTTCTGGATTATTAACAGAGGACATCAATGCTGAATCATCTGCGAATGAAACAACTGTGGACCAATGTAAAAATAAGTTATATAATAGGTCCAAGTACATTTCCTTGCGGTACCCCAGATCCATATGGAATTAGGTTGGAGGGAAAATAAATATAATGGAAATAATATATAAAGATACAACAACACAACAACCTCTCTCACAACACCAGTTGTAAGGATTTCCTGGAGAAGTGAAGATGAGGAGGGCTAAGTGCAACAACTAAATGTATTATGTAGAAATATGTAAATAATTGTATATATAAATAAATTTACATAACATCTTTTTTTTTTTAGATAATTACATTTAAAAAGAAAACAGAATTTTACCGATTTAATAAATTAAAAGTCGTCAGAAAGACCTTTGAACAACTGTTATACTTCTTATTTCAATATTATTATTATTGTTATATGAATATATTTTAGTTGTTATCTTATTGTGTGACTGCTACAATAAATATTATTTTTTTTAAAAGCAGTTCGATACTTTGCAGCGTCGTTTTTCTTTTTGTTGAATGGTTTTTCTTATATTTTTAGTATTTGGATTATCGATTTTTTGATGATCATCAAAATATCAGCGCATGGAAGTTTTCTTGACCATGGGCGATCAGTTCGGAAGTCCATTGGACAAGCCAATTCTGCCGATATTTTCATCTTTGTCGGTGGAAAAAATGAGACAACCTTTAAGACTCTAAAAATGCCACTTAAAAGTTAATTATCACAACTGAGAAAAGGTTTATTTGTTCAGTGAAACTTTTGCTAAGGTCCCGATTGCAGAAAGTTCAACATTTTTTTATTGAGCTTGTGAGTGCACTAAAAACGTGGACAATAGATACGACTTTATCATCCAAATTGTTGAATCATCTCCTACCTTCGGTATATACAGGGCCGCGGTCTGTTGGCAAGTTTCGTCTGTATGTTCACATTCAAGTTCAATCTGTATATGTCTCTTAATTTCTTAAGATATTGGAAAGTAGGATGGTCAAAATCATGCCATTATTTAGCTATCTTCAATAAATATCTTTCTAATTGCGATACAGTTGACAACGGTTCCATTTTTAAATAGCTTCAGTTTTAGATATCATCTCATTTGTCAAACCATAATTTGTCCAATTTTAACTCTAAACTATTTTCCTCAGTGAATGAATGCTTTGTATCCGTATTAGATTCAAATATTAAACCTGGAAGTTCTTTTTTTTTGTAGCTTGTTGTCAATCAGAATTATGAATATGAAGTTTTGTATCTTTTTGAGATATCAAGGACCAATTTTCAATAACCAAACGTGCTAGTTCAAGTTTTGAAATAATTGGTTGCGAGCTTGTTATACTTTTAATTGCTGCTCTCGCTAGTTGTAGCTTCTCCAAGAATTCTCCGCAATTCTCTGATGCATTAAAGTCAGCGGCTCAACCTTCTATTTTCCGCGTTGAATGAATGCTTCATCTCTCTATTAGATTCAAATATGAAACCTGGAAGGCCTTTTCTTTTATAGCTTGTTGTTGTCCATCAGAATTATGAATATGAAGTTCTGCATCTTTTCGAGATATCAAGGACCAATTTTCAATAACCAAACGTTTTAATCCAAGTTTTGAAAGAATTGGTTACGAGTTTGTTGTATTTTAACTGCTGCTCTCGCACTTTGTAGCTTATCTCCAAGAATTTCCCTTCTAGTTTCCGCAGTGAATGAATGCTTCATCTCCCTATTAGATTTAAATATTAAACCTGAAAGGTCTTTTCTTTTGTAACTTCTTGTTGTCTATCAGAATTATGAATATGATGTTCTGTATCTTTTCGAGATATCAAGGACCAATTTTCAATAACCAAACGTTCTAATACAAGTTTTGAAAGAATTGGTTGCGAGTTTGTTGTATTTTTAACTACTGATCTTGCTCGTTGTATCTTCTCCAAGAATTCTCCGCGATTCTCTGATGCATTGAAATTAGCGGCTCGATCTTTACCTGAAGTGTCTGCTCCACCTTCAGGGGAAGATGTTTTACATTTATCATTTGAATAATTAATGTAGGAAGGAAATTTTCTTTCAAGCTGTAGAGAGAGCTCTACCACCATCTAATCCCAAGTGCCAAGATTACATTCAAGCGACTGATAGCTGCCCCAACAACATTAAATACACCAAGTGTCATAAAACTCTTAAGTGTACCTCATCTCTGCCTTCGAATTATAATTTGCGTAAAATTTGGAGAAGCATGTGTCGTGGTCTACTAAATGTCATAAACCTTCAACAAAACCAAAATCAATAAATAAAAAACTAGTCAATACGTACAATCATAAATTAAACTAGTTACTCGATAGAGCGTCTCTGTTCTAAATTCTGAAGAGAAGCTTCATAGTCAATTGTAATATTGCTATGCATGTCTGCCTTTTGGGCAACTTTGTGTACCTATTGATGTTCAACCCTAATTTTTAACCATTTCCATTAAAACCTAGGTGGTTAGGTCATTTAAAAATAATACTTATGTTTTATTTTTACAGAGGATTTTTTTGAAATATTTCTTTAAATTATATATATATATATATATATATAGTTATATTATACATACTTATATATTTTGAAAATTCGTTTTTGTTTCTTTAATTTTTTTAGACAAAAATTATCTATATAAATATATGGGTGTATTATCTAATTTTGTATAATCAATTATAACTATATACTCCCCAGACAGAAAGATTACGGTCAATAGACTTTTTTTTTTTGAATTGCAAATTTTCAATAGAAAAATGATATACCTTTAAAATAACTGAAGTAGTATTATTGAATTGAAATTTATAAATAGAAAAAAGATATATCTTTAAAATAACTGCAGTACGATTTATTAAGGAAATTTAACACATTCAATTTATGAAAGCAAATTCAATTATTTATGATCCCAGATAAAGATTATCAGTTAAATCGCGTGTGTAACAATATAGGTCACATTAATGATCATTTTTCAAGTACAAAATTATAAAACTTTGTATTAAAAATTGTTGTTGCTTCATTGAGTAAAATTAATGTAATTTGTAAATGTTTTTAGATCGATATTCAGAATGTTCTTTTCATTTGATTATTTTTTAATGCTTCCTTAAGAATAATAGATACGTAACAATTTTTATTATTTCACAATGAATTTAAAATATAATATTACATTATTTTATAATATTTTTGTATGCCGTTTAGAAATATATAAATAAATTAATTAATATTTTCTTAATGCGAAATATAATGCGAAAGAAAAACTATTCGGAATAGTAACACTTTAAAATTAAAAAATAAGAAACTACATCATATATTTGTTTGTTGCAATTATATTTTGTATAATTTATTAAGATTTCTCATATAAAACTTTTATGTAATCAAACTGGATTATATGTTAAGATATAATAAAAATATTATAATAATTTATAAAATTATTACATAAAATTATTATTGTTATTACATTACATACATTAAAAAATTATAAAAAAATTACAGTTTTATGATACAAATAGGAAATTCATAAACTAATAATTACTAAAATTAACAAAAGTTCAACTGTTATAAAAGGATAACTATTTCAAAGGTTTATAGACCGAAGGTCTTTCTGCCGTTTTTGATTTTAACTTCTCGATAATAGAGATTTTAAGAAAATATTCAACAACAAATATTATTTTTCTGAAATCGAATTGATTTTTATACATATTCATACATTTTTATACATATATATATACAATGATATATCATTCTAAAATTATATCTGCGGTTAATTCAATTTTCTTAAAAAATAACTTATAAAAAGGTCAACTTTAACAACAAATGTTTATACATTTTTTAGAGGTATGAGAAGGTATATAAATAAAATAAATATTTATAATTAACATCACATGTAACGTTATATATTAAAATCACATTTAACATTCAACCTTCCAAGATCGCCCTCGTACGGGATATTCTGTCCTTAACAAGTTATAACTCGCATAAGTCTATCATTTTGTCTGCCGAGTTATATGCAATTCATAGAACAATCCAAATTGCTAAATCCCATTTATCTTCTGCTATAATCTTCTCACACTCGGCCATTGATACAATCTACCTTCAATTTCAAGTTAAACTGTTGGTCTATCAATCAAAAAATATGTGTAGACCTCCAGGCAAGAAATATTTCAATCCATTAAAAAACAAAAATAACCTGTCCTTACTTTTGGGATAAACTGAGACATTCCATTCTCGCTTAATGGTAGTCGCACTATGAAACGGTTGGTTAAAGTAAGTACATAATTTCCAAAATAATCCTTCTATCATTTTACATCAAAAAAGACATAGTCACAATTAATCGTCTCCTTCAATTTTCAATTCAAAGTTGTGTAATGCCAATCAGGGAGGTGTATTATATCGAGTGCGAAATGCATCAAGAATCAATAAATCTCTACACTACTCTGCTCCGCAATATAAAAATGTTTCTGATAATGGTGATTTATCATGGTTTTAAATATTTAATGAAATTAAGAACCGCTATATAAATTGTGCAATAAAACGAGTTATAAATCTCTATACTCATAAAAAAAAACATGAAAATTCCTAAAATATAAGACTAGCAAAGTGGTGTCAAGAGATTCCGGTTAAAAGTATCTCAGAGGAAGGAGAAGAAGAGGTACTATAGCTTCAAGTGCGTCAAGATATAAAATAGGGTGAAAAATACTGGTTGATAATTAAGTTCGAAGAAATTACTGTTTCTTGTAGAAGAAATTCTCATGTCGTTTTGTTTCAATAGTTTTATCATATACGTTAGATAATGAAGCTTTAATATAACGAATTCCGAAATTTTGTAAAACTATTTATAATATGGTCAGAAGTTGTACTAGAAGAAGCAAATAACAACCAAGAAATTGAAAATGAAGATGTCCAGCAGGCCCAATCAATAGGATTGGAAGATGTTAGAAATTTATTGAATGAAAAATATTATGGTGTTTAGTTGATAATATAGAAAAGCTTGTTGTTAGTAAAGAAGACAGAGAAAATGAAATTACAGAAGTTCTTTCCGAAATGATAATGATACTTAAAATTAAGTTCTAAAAATGATAAAAATGTTTATGAAAATAAGAAAATGTAAATTAAAGAGAAAAAAACAGAAATAAATAACTTTAGACAAATCTTTTAAAAATTGATTTTAATTTGTATGTAAGTTGACTGTTTAATACAAAAAAAATCTGTTCCATATAAAAATCATAATTCTTACCATAGTATATTTACTTCTGTAAACAAAGTTTCGATTAACGATATACTTCAGTCTCTTTTAGTTATGCAGAGACTGATTTGTTTGGATCATCTCAATCTAATAGAAGCTAATTTTATGGTAATTAAAAACTATATAGAATATTGTTAGTTTGCACTTCAAATATACACTTATACCTGTGATAAGTGTGCGTAATTTTGAAAGATAATTCAAATCAATTACTTTCCAATGCAGTCCAAAACATAAGTGTCATAGAAGTTTAAGTGTTGCTTCGGAAATTACACTATAGCTTCAAGTGTGACTTGGGATCTTGAATCTAACGTAACAAGAAGTGGATAGCAAACTTAATGAGCACTTTGATTGAAAAATTGTTAATCTCCTCTTCATCTATTACTTAATTGGTGCTTAGGGTACACTACAAGCAGCATAATGATGATTCATGTAAATTTTAATTTGGAGTCTCAGGAAAAGTTTTTCCATTGTTACACTAGGTATGTAACTGTGAAACCGGAATTTGCCCATAGATGTTGTTCTAGGTGTCAATGTACCTAGTTACCAAACCACGTCGCCATTTTCTTGTTGACATTATACAAAGATTTTCAACTCTTAGAAATACAAGTTTCATACAACAGCTAGTAGTTTGAAATAGCTTTAAACATGTCAAATTTTGTGCGTGAAAGAAAAGAATTTGAAGAAAACGGCTGCAGAATCGTATTGGTATATCACAGTGCTTTGAGTAGTTAAAAGTTAAAAAGTGGAATTTTTGACTTGAGAAATGAAGAACGTGGAAGACCACTTAAAAAGGGTATGATTTATTATGAGCCACTAAAACTTGTAACCGTTAATACTGAACGCTATCAACAACAAATGATCGATTTGAATCAAGCTTTGCTTGAAAAATAACCAAAATATCAAAAAAAAGGAACACAAAGTAGTTTTGCATCAGCACACATAGCGAAAACGATCAAGAAAACGGTTGAGGCGTTTATTTGGGAAATACCTTCGCATGTGCTTACTCAGCAAACTTGGCTCCGTCCGATTACTACTTATTTGCATCGATGGGATACGCTGTCATGTCCCGGGGATGGAATTTGGGACGGTGGAATATTTTGTTGGTTGTTGTCGATTGTGGAGTTCCAGTTGGGTTTTTATGGTAAATACTAGATTAAAAGTTGGTGTTTCAAATAATAGTGTATTTAACACTTAATGTGGTGTGAACTTAAAGTAACATAAACTAATCTTAAGCTGGCACTATTCTTCTACAGGAACTTTTCTGGAACTGTCACTTTTACTGGAACTGAAGCTTAAATATTAAAAACATAATTTATATATGAAAATGAGATGAGTGTATTCTGCGGGTGTTTTGCGTTCAATTCGCAATTCTGCATTTCACACCCGAACGGAATTCCTTTCTTATCAGCATCCGGTGAGATTAGTTCAGGATGCGTTTTGCATCTCATCTTAAGTAAATTATTATGTGCCCCGATTGTAATAGGTCACTGTACCCGTCGACATACACCCACGCATCGGTCGGTTGGACACAACAACGCACTTCTTGAGCAGAGCTTTACTTTTTACGAAAATTGCTCGCAGACTGGTTTGCCTCAAAAGAGCAACATTTTTTTGCCAATAAAATTGTATTATACAATAAACGTGTATTTTCTATAAAAAAAATCCGGTTTCATAGTTACATACCTGGTAGTACGCCTCTTCATCTACATTTTAAATGTTTTCGTCGTAACTTAAACAACTAGTATCACAACTACACAGTATCTTCGAATAATTGAAGCATTGACATTATACGTATATACGTAATTTCAAGTGTTTGAAGTTAAAAAAGACTATAATACATTGTTTTCAATTGACATCTACCAAAAGTTTGACGGGTGACCTAGATCTTGCATGAATATCAGCTAAAATGAATTACTTTATTTGTCTTCGGGGAATCGTTGTTATTTGTTATTATTATATTCCTAGGTTTTGAAGGGCGACATGCGGTCTTTTCAGGACCGGTGACCGAGTTCCCCTTTTCCCTTTAATTTAGGTTTAGTAGGGCGCGTGTATCGATCGATGGCATCGGGCCAAAAGCGGCCGCGGTGCCCTGACATTTTCCACTAATTTAATACAACATATAGTTTCAATTTTGATGCGGTACCTTTCTGGGTGATCTTCCTGCAGAGGATGGGCTTGTGATCCTTCATGTGTTCCAGCGGTTTTTTCATCGAGCAGTTGACGGTGCCCAGCGTGTACGGATCGAAAGGATCTCCGCATCTTGGATCGAACTCCGAGTTGCATTGGTAGCATGTGATCGACTTGTCCGATGATTCGTTCTTCTGCCATTTATTGCCGGCGTTGCCTGCGAAAAAGAAGAATAATAATAATAAAATCAAATAAAAGAAACACTCGGAAACAGCGGCTCGGATCAATACGAGTTGTATGTTTTGTTAAAACCGGAAGTTAGGTCGAACTTCCGTTGGCGCTTCAATTCCCCTCCTCGGAGCGGTGAGCATTCAATTGCTGTTATCTGATTGTTGAACTTTTCATATAGAAAATAGGAACACGCAGACTGTTTTATTTGTTACACGAAATTGAACATTGATTTAATCATTAAAAAAAAATGAAATTAAATATTAAATTTCATCAAATCTCATTTAATAACAATTCATATTATTATTAATTTTATTTTCTAATAAATGTATTGACTGAAAACCAGTTTTGTCTAGCTTATTAGCCTCAATTTTATAATTCCATTAGTGGTCATAAATTAGAACAGTGACATGACCCTTTTTTTCTGAAAAGAAATACTTTTTTTTTTATCTGTAACATCAATTTGAAAACTAGTTCATTTTTAATTTATATTATTGGAATTATTTTGATAATAATTCGTTACGAAATTTTATAATACGACACGACTAAACTTGAGTGCACTTCAATAAACTATTAGTCGATATATCTAGTGGAGAAATAAATAAAAAATAAAGAAGTAATAGTATTTTCTACAATTTTTAAATGTAAAAGGCATGTGATATTTTTCAAAGAAATATTAGTAAAATTTACCAATTATTCTTATAAAGGTTCATAAACTAGAAATATAAGTATACAAAATAAGTACTAAAAACATTAATTTTACGAAAAAAAAACATACTATACGATTAAATATATTCCTGTTCATAATTCATCGGTTTTGCACATATTAAAAAAGTTAGTCTAGAAATACCGAATAGTTTTGTCGTAAATTTTCAAATGTAATAATGACTTTTCTACTCTCTTTAACTAGTTTATAAAAATTAGAAAAAATAGTACAATTTATGGATTAGTAAACATAATTTATAATGTAGATATTTTATTATAAATTCCATTCAATTCCAATTATCACAAATTTACGAATATAATTACTACTTATGTTCTCTCATTAATTAGTTTATCAAAATTAGAAGAAAATAGTACAATTTATGAACTAATAAACATAATTCCTAATGTAGATGTTTTATTATAAATATTATATTTAAAATATTGAGATAATATTTAAAATCTATGCTATAAAAATATTAAATAAAAAAGATAGTGGCAATTTCAATGGAGAAACTTTTCTTACGAGAGCAGTTTGAAAAAAAAAACAATTATTATAAATTTACGAATGTAATTACTACTTTTCTACTCCTATTTTGTGGACTAGTAAACAGAAGTTTTATTATAAATATCTTAATTAATATATCTCAATATATTTATAATTTATGCTATAAAAATATAATATTAGTAGTTGAAAATATTGAAACAATTAAAATAGTGGCAATTGAAATAGTGAAAGTGTCTTTATGATATTTTTAATACGAGAGCAAGTTTAAAAAAAAAAACAGGTCACACCATTTTTTACTTAATTCTAATTCATTCAATTATCACAAATTTATGAATATAATTACTACTTATCTACTCCTATTAATTAGTTTATCAAAATTAGAAAAATGGTACAATTTATGGACTAATATTTTTTTTATGTAGATGTTTTATTATAAATATTTTAATTAATATATCTCAATATTAATATTTAGTTATAATTTATATTAGTAGTAGAAAAAATTGAAACAAAAAATTAGTGGCAATTTCAAAAGTGAAACATTTCTTTATAATATTTTTAATATAAGAGCAATTTTAAAAGTTAGGTTTTTTTTCACCAAATTTTCCGTCCAATTGATCCAACAGTTATTTTCTTTTTCACCTTTCTCAAGATGTGACAAATTTCCTTTGACTCCCAAAAAAAATTGATGCCATAAACTTTTCTGCTGATAGAATAGTCGTTCACTTGAACCAACTTTTAAACTTTATCTAGACTCCATTTTCATCTTTGGTGTATAGTGATGAATTCAAGTTTTATACATTGTTATAAATCGAGAAACGAAATCAGTTTTATTCTTGTTAAAACAACCCAAAAATTCTTGAGAAATTCGCAATTGTTAGCAAAAAGCATTTTCATCTTTAATTTTATTTTACATGCCAAATATGAAAAACTCACATTTTGTCTCGTTGATCATTTAATACTAATAATAATTATATGCATCATTTTCATAACTTTGTAAACTGAACTTTTTATATAATTATGTTTATCATTAAGATAATCCAACTCTGAGGGTCTGCCTACAATACAACGATTAATGTAAAACAGAAATTTCAATATAAAACGCTAAGATTAATCACCAATTCTTCATTGGTAACGAACAAATTATCAAATTAATTTATTTTCTTAAATCAGTCTGCTTAAGGAAGAATTCAGAAAAGTCAGCACGAATTATCAACACCAGCTGGAAATCAACTCAAATAATTTTGCTGTAGACTTAACCAACAGAAGCAAATTTAGATGTTTTTAGCCTTAAAATCTAACTAAATAAATTGAAGTACTTTTCAAGTTCAAGTCAACAATTAAGCTTTTTATGTTGTAGACAAATTGCTTTAAATAAACGTACAAAAAAATTATTTATAATTTTATCTTAATGATAAACAATTTTTATTCTTTCAAAATATGTTTATATTTAAATCTTATTAAATATTTATTCATAAAAATATTTAATAAAACATTTTTTGAACATAATTAAAAATAATATGTTTTTTAGTTCTTAAATATTTATAAGAGTATTATTATTTTTTTTAAATTCTGTAATATAAAGTGTCTTTTGCGCTGTTCATTTGAGATATGCGATAAGATTATTTCAATGAATGAATTTGAAGTAAAATTATTAACTTATATTTCTTTTATAAAAAGTTTATGCTGGTGACTATTTATAATCAATTTTAAATAAATTTAGTTATGCTTTTGATTAAGATTATAAAGTTTGAAATTGAATTAAGTATAAATAGAATATATCAAAAATAAAGTTATTCATTTAATAATAAGCAAAGTTATGGAACTCGATTTGTTCGATACAATTCATATTGACGGAAATATATTCCACGTTCTTAACGTTCATCGTTGTATTGACGAAGTATTTCTATACCATAATAATAATATAATATGGGGCAATTCTAAGGACTATCGATCAATAATACCTCTGGCCTGCCTTGTGATTATAATCAAAGTTGTAAGTAAAATCAGAGTCCATACATTTTCTTCTTTTATTTCCATTTACCTTTACTGATTTAATATAAATAATAACTAAATTACAATATATTCATGAAATATACAACGAATTATTCAATATGATTTCAGGAAAAAATACAACAATATATGTAAATTTGTAATTAAAGTTATTGATTTGAGTAAAGTAATAACCATTGAAATTAAGTGGAATAATAATAATAGATAAAATTTTGTTAATAGATTTTCTGAGAAAGGTAAAATAATTAACTCAGAATATTATATCAATTGTATGAAAAATTCGCTTTCAAAACTTTTCAAACTGCCTTTGTATTAATGACTATTGACTTGCACTGAAAAAGCAAATCTTATTGAAATTAATGGTTTTTATGCTTTGTTGTTGTTTTTAGTAAATCTAAAATTATTTTCTGGTAAAGTTTCAAAGTAAAAACTAAAAATTAAACTTGGATAAAATCTTGTATTTATGTTTCAATATAGGCGTAAAAATTGTAACATTTTACATAACTAATAAGTAAATAACAATTATATATAATGAACCAGCATATTTTATATCATTTTAAATAAACAAAAATGTAATACAGAAATATAACTTTAAAACATATGGTGAATAAAAATAAACTAAAATAAGACAGAGATCGTTTAGATCCATGATATTAAATTGGTGGTACAGACTAATTGGAGCAATTAAAAAAAATATTATCGTTCATAAAACATGAGATGACGCGCATTTCATCGTGTAACGAGCATTAAGTTTTCGTGGAATTGCTAATGATTAAATACAACAACAACATGAATGCTTCATAAACAAATTTTATTTTCATGTAAAATTATACACAAATTATCTAATAATTTATTATTGCAATTAGAAATGAAATTATATTTTATTTTATTTGCTGTTTAAAAATGTATAAAATCTATATAATTTACTTATATTATTATAATGTCCAAATAAATTATTGTACAACAATAATAAATAAACAAATTGTTTTTTTTTCTTCAATAATTTCGTTATTTATTTGTAACCAAAATAATACATATTTTGAATGAAATTATTATTAAATTATTTATTACGACACAGACTTTCAATTTATTTCGATTTATTCTGGGAAGTCTTTTTTGGTCGATGACACCTAGTGAATGCATTTTGTTTGATCAATAGTTCAATAATGCTTGCGAATAGATATTTTAAATTTTGACTTAATAATTGTAAAATATTATTTATGATGTTTGGGCGGAAAGACGTATCAGCTCTTTGTATCAATTTTAATTGATTATTATTGTATGAAGAAATTTTGATGAGAAACATGATAAAAATATAACTATTGATATTTCTTTTATAATAATTATTAATTATTTTTTTAAATTTTAATGAAGCTTTTAAATTATCTTGATGGAAAATGATTGCGGTAAAATGATATTAGCGGAAAAGGGTCGTGTTGTGTGGCGAATTTAATGGAAATGTAATTCGAATGACCGCAGGGAAATTACGGTAAAATTGATTAGGAATGGAATGTCCGGTGTGGCCCTTCCTACCCCTGCCGCCGATGATTGATCGAAATGTCGCTGATGAAATTTTAATCGAGTGGCTTTTTGATGTTGGCTTCAATGTAGGTTAATGATTTTTTGTCGAGCGAGGAAGCCCTTTTGCCGTAATCGGATCTCGATTATCGATTTTTATGCACCTCGTATCTTTTTCTCCAACTGCAATCTACCATCGTCGTTCGGGCAAAGTGAACCGGTCAATTAGCTAATTGCTATAAATGATTTCGATCCACTTGAGCCAATAAGCGCTTCAAGGTCACCTGCTCCCATCGATGTTTGATTGAAGATATTTTTGGGTGAGTTTTGTTATAGTTTATTATCTAAGTTTTAAGATTAAGCGTTTTTGCTAGAGCGGGTTCAAGGTCGTCTTCGCTGGTGTCGTTACGTAACTCGGTCGAGTTTGCGTGTGCATTTGCGGAAGCGGAAGAAACGCTCTGTAATAATACTCACATCCAATTGCGAACGTTCCCAGCGCGAGGAGAGTGAGCAGAGGCCAGTACTCCATGTCTTCGTCTGCTTGGGGTTGCGGTTATGTCCCTACTTGCGCACGGAAATCCAAAATTGGAGCGTCCGGGAACGAGCACGACTGCACCACCGATGGGGGACCACCACATACATTCGCATTCGAAGGCAAGCCGCGATATCGACGCCTCTCTGTCTCTTCAGCGTTTAGCGGCGACGGCGGAGGCGCCAGGCGGTGGCTCCTGACGATGGTGGTTGGTGGATGGCCGGTGGAGGTGGTAGCGGCGCCGACGTCCTCGGAGGTGGCGACGCGCCGTGCTTGTGACGTCATTACGGCCGTGCCGCGTCTTCGGGCGTCGCGTGACGTCATCGTTTTCTGGGGCTGCTCGATCGATCGATAGACGGGTAACCCACTTTCGGAGACTTCCCTCTTCCGTGCAAATACCTATGTTAATTGTCCGCAGGAGGAAACCGAAGGCGTATCCATATAAATATCACGAAACCATCGATTATTTCGACCCCGAAAATTACACCTATTGCATTCTTATTATTCCAACCATTTCCTTGACTTTATTTAAAGAAACTAGTTCACCTACATTCATTTCAAATAAAACAATGACTGTCTTATTTGAAAAATATAATAACTAATATGTTTGCATAAAATTCTTTGTTTTCTAGTTATCTATCATTAATCATTAATGTTATAAATAGAACTTTGAACACAATTCATTTCAGAACACAGTTTGACTTTCAATTAATTTTCCTAGCAAAAATTAATTCTAGATATCCGAAAATGTTTATAAATAATGATAAAACAAGACAATAATTTGAATAATTGTATTTTTCAAGGAAAAGTTTCAACTGGAAAAGACTAATTGAGAGTTATAATTTATTAACACTGAAGGTACCGACATTGCATGTACGTATACCCAATCATACCAAATCGGGGTTTAAAAGACACATTCTGTCGGATTTGATACTTTCCCAAAATATTATAAATTAGTGCTATTCCGGGTTTGAATCCTTTTATTTCATGCGAAAGCGTAACTCGATACTTTTACATAACTGGAACTGGAAATAATAATATCCTCATAATTATCGGTTGTATAGCAATTTGTTTAATAAAGTATATGTATAAAGTTCATGGCTTTAGAAACATTTTTTTTCAATGTTATTTATTTTTTAAATACATTTGATTTTGATAGCCTTAGAACACATTTATTTCGTCAATAACATCAAATGCAAATGAAATTCTATTTTTTTTATAATTTGATGCTCTTTTTATTTGATGAATTAAAATGATGTTCCATCAAATTATTTTTAATACATTATTGAATTATGTATAAAATAATAATTATAGACCATTTTTTATTCGATCAAATTGACCAGTCTCGGTAGATAAGCTAGATCGCAGATTTCCCGGATAAAAATTTAAAAAAAAAACATTTATGTATATTTTTTTTTTAAAAAGGGGCGGAAAGACTTAGGTCGATAGCCCTTTGGTTACATTTAATGTGTGATCAATAAATATTGTTATTATTATTATTTTTTAAAAATTTATTTTGATTTATTTGTAATCTGCCACATTCTGGTAATAAACAAATATTTGTGAAATTTATGCATATAAATTAAAAAAATATAATAGTGATATGATATTTGAGAATTTGTAAACCGAAGTTTAAAATTGACCACTTGGGTTTTTTATTCTGTGAAATCTGTAATGTATTTTTCCTATTTTTATATATCGACTTTAAAAAACGGCATTTTTCTTTTTTTATTCAAATTTTAAGTTGACACTTTTATTATTAATTATAATTTGCTGGTTGTCAGTTTTCATGCAAAGATTTATTCACCAGTTCTTTCTGCCATAATATTTTCATGAAAATTAGATTCAGCCATTTTCTTTGAGTATTAATTAAATTTAATAATTTTAAGCAATAAACCAGTCTCGCTATGTACAAAATCGGTAAGAAAGTAATTTTCGCTATGTATGAAAATTATTTTTCCCTTTGGACACTTGACAGACGTTACTTTTTAGAATAAAATTGCACATAATTTTGTAGCTGTAGCTAAAAACGAACATTTTTAAGACATATTTTTGTTAACTTTGCTATTTCCATAAAGGCAATTTTTTAAACCAGCCCCGCAATGTATTAAATCTGCAAGAAAGTAATTTTCGGTATGTTTGAAAATCATTTTTCTCTTTTGACAGTTGACAGATGTCACTTTTACTTTACTTTAGAAGCAAATTCCACATAATTTTGTAGCTGTAGCTAAAAACGAACATTTTTAAGATATATTTTTGTTATTTGCTATTTCCATAAAGGCAATTTTTTAAATCAGCCCCGCTATGTATTAAATCTGCAGGAAAGTAATTTTCTCTATGTATGAAAATCATTTTTCTTTTTTGACAGTTGACAGATGTCATTTATAGTTTACTTTAAAAGCAAATTGCACATAATTTTGAAGCTGCAGCTAAAATCGAACATTTTTTATATATATTATTTTTGTTAACTTTGCTATTTCCATTAAGGCAATTTTTTAAACTAGCCTCACTATGCATTACATCGGGAAGAAAGTACTTTTCGCTATGTTTGAAAATCATATTTCTCTTTTGACAGTTGACAGATGTCACTTTTAGTTTACTTTAAAAGCAAATTGCACATAAGCTGTAGTTAAAAACGAATATCTTTAAGATAAATTTTTGTTAACTTTGCTATTTCCATAAAGGCAATATTTTAAACCAACCCCAAAAAAGCTGCTGAGGCTTGCGAATATGGTAATGAATAAGAACCAGAAGTTCTATTAGCCTGGAATAATAAAGTAGCCAGAAAGATGACGAAATGGAAAACATATAATTGATTAAAGTTCATTCTTAAAGTTCTGGAGTTTTACTTTACAAAACTGAAATTACTTCTAATATTGCAATTCAAAAAAATAATTATATAATGACAGTTTTTAATTATAACATTATTTTTGTATTAAATAAATCAGCGAATATTTTAATTTTGATATTTTTAATGTTTTGTATTATTCTAATTGATATACATTTTATTCTTTGCTAGATGAAACCTTTTGGATAAATTTGGCAAACAATGTTGTCCTAGTTGTTGATCATTAGTCTAAAACTTCATAGCTAATAATGTTTTGTTTATTTGTGCATGACTGCTGTCAACAGTCATTAAGTTTTTTTTATAACATTTTAAGTATTTGATATTGTACTACAAAATAGTCATTTGGCAAAGGTTATTTAACCTTTCTTGACTTTTATTACTTCACGGTTTAACCTTGAGATTTTTTTTTGCAAATGTTAATTATACCAGTGACATAGAAATATGTGGGAAGATAATTTGGATCATGAAATTCATTGATGAACTAATAAGTTTTTTTTTCAGAATAAAAAATTGCGTTATTTCTATTACAATTGTCCTTTAACTCCATTTTTAAACTTGTTCCTGGTGCTAATTAATCTTGTTTCGAATTATAAGAAATTCACTGAAAATGCAGCATTGGCACACGCTTTCTATTAAAACTTTAGTTAACTAAAAAATGTTTGTGTGCAAGTCAACGTTAATTCATGATTATTTATGATTGAATCATTTATATTATGTACTTTATTTCTTTTCAATTTCAAATTATATCACACATTACTACAATATTCAAAAAATATGCTTTGTTGATATCAAATAATTTCAAAAAGTAATACATTCCTGGATAAATGTATACTTTTTGAAATAAAGTGAAAAGAATCTTTATTGGTTCATGCGGACCTCAGAACTATCGACCGAAGTCTTTCCGCCCGGGGGGTTTACAAATTGCACAACGAAATTACGAAATATTGTTCAAATAAAAAAAAAATATAAGAGTCCAAGTATGTGCTTATAAAAAAGAATATATTTAAAAAAAAAAATTAAAATTTTCATATTTCAATTTTATAGAAAATTGATGAAATTTGAAATAAAGTATGTTAGGTATGTAGTCCTTCAGTGCAGAAAATAATTGTTAGTAATAAGGAAAATATGAGTAAATTTCAAAATACTTCAATATTACTCAAATAAAAAAAGTTACATAACAGGATAATCTAAATAAAAAAATATGAGAGTCCCTTATGTGCTTGTAAAAAAAGAAAATATTACATAAAAAATAAATGAAAATTTTCATATCGCAATTTTACATAAAATTTACGAAATTTGAAATAAGAATAATTGAAGAAATGCAAATAATAAATATAATTTATTGTATATTTGCTCTTATATAGAAAGTTCTTCAGCTCAGAAAATAATTGTTAATAATACGGAAAATATGAGTAAATTTCAAAATACTTCAATTACTCAAATAAAAAAGTTACATAACAGGATAATCTACATAAAAAAATATGAGAGTTCATTATGTGCTTTTAAAAAAAAAATATTACTTAAAAAATATATGAAAATTTTCATATCGCAATTTTACAGAAAATTTATGAAATTTGAAATAAGAATAATTGAAGAAATCCAAATAATAAATACAATTTATTGTATATTTGCTCTTACATACAAAGTTCTACAGCGCAGAAAATAATTGTTAGTAATAAGGAAGATATGAGCAAATTTCAAAATATTTAAATTTTTGATGAAATTAAAAAGTTACAGAATTATGAAAGTCCATTATTTGCTTATAAACATAGAAAATATTAGATAAAAAAATAGATTAAAATTTTCACATATCAATTTTATAGAAAATTTATGAAATTTGAAGTAACAATAATTGAAGAAATGCAAATAATAAATGTAATTTATTGTATATTTTCTCTTACCTATAAAGTAATTCCGTGCAGTAAAACAATTATTAATAAGGAAGATATGTGTAAATTCCAAAATACTTCAATATTACTCAAATAAAAAAGTTACATAAAAAGATAATCCAAATAAAAAATTATGAGAGTTCATTATGTGCTTATAAAAAAAATAAAATATTACATAAGAAATAAATTAAAATTTTCATAACTCAATTTTACAGAAAATTTATGAAATTTGAAATAAGGATAATTGAAAAAATACAAATAATAAATACAATTTATTGTATATTTGCTCTTACATACAAAGTTCTACAGCGCAGAAAATAATTGTTAGTAATAAGGAAGATATGAGCAAATTTCAAAATATTTAAATTTTTGATGAAATTAAAAAGTTACAGAATTATGAAAGTCCATTATTTGCTTATAAACATAGAAAATATTAGATAAAAAAATAGATTAAAATTTTCACATATCAATTTTATAGAAAATTTATGAAATTTGAAGTAACAATAATTGAAGAAATGCAAATAATAAATGTAATTTATTGTATATTTTCTCTTACCTATAAAGTAATTCCGTGCAGTAAAACAATTATTAATAAGGAAGATATGTGTAAATTCCAAAATACTTCAATATTACTCAAATCAAAAAGTTACATAAAAAGATAATCCAAATAAAAAATTATGAGAGTTCATTATGTGCTTATAATAAAAATAAAATATTACATAAAAAATAAATTAAAATTTTCATAACTCAATTTTACAGAAAATTTATGAAATTTGAAATAAGGATGATTGAAAAAATACAAATAATAAATACAATTTATTGTATATTTGCTGTTACATACAAAGTCCTTCCGCACAGAACATTAACAAATTTTCTTAATTTTGCAATTGGATAATCACTTAAAATTTAAATTCTTCATTTTAAACCATTTTATTTCTATTTAATTATTTAAAATTGATAATGTTTGATAGAAATAGATGCAAATTGTCCATTAGACTCGATGAATAATAAAGCGCTACTCTTATCATATGTATTTCTCAAAAGTTTGTCAAGTATTATTATTTGCTTAAAATTTTGAAGCGTATACAAAGAGAGAAGCTATATTTAATACCATGAATAAGTTATTTCAAGAGAAAGACATTCCTATTCATAATATTTTGTCTGCTGCTTCTGATTGTGCTTCAACAAAGACAGGGCGCCACAAGGGTTTCATAGCGTATTTGAAACAAGCAATACATTGTGTTCTTCGTTGTCAACATTTGGTTGCGAATATTTTAAGTAAATGTTTGTTTACGTCGTTCCGTTACAAGATTAGAAGCAATTCATTCAGTGACAGATTGTTTAGAACTTCACACAAAGTTTGTTGGCTTCACACAAAAGTTTGTTGGCTTTCAAAATGTATTAGTCTGAAGCAATTTTACAATATTTTTGATTTGGTACTAGAATTCCTAGGAAATTGAGACGACGGATTGTGGACCGATCTGATTTCATCTAAAAATAACACATTTAATAAAATCAATTTACAATGATTGAATTTAATTCAAAAAATATTATTGCCGCTTTTGTGGGGAAACCTCTTCTGTTTAAGCAGGAGCTATTCTGATTCGAATTTAACCACTTTTCAAATTTATCAAAAACGAAGACTTACTTAAATTCTGCCAGTACTTCGAGGTTCTTCATACTGATTTCAATGAGAGATTAAACATGAGTATACCAAGTTGGGTTATAAATTTTTACTCACATGTAACAAATTTAGAAGTAGAACTCTTATAATGTTTACAACAAATAAAGAACTAAAGATAAAATTCAAAATTGGATACCATTCTCTATACAGAAATCAATAGTGATACATTTCCATCATCTTATTTAGCGGAATTTGCTGTAGCGAATTTTCTATCTGGACGAATTTTTTTTTATCTATTTTCAACAAAAATTGTACTTAATATTAACAAACTGTTAAAAATGCATCAGCCTCACATTAATTTATTATATTTTTACTTTATAAGTTCAAAATAAATAATTTTCTAATATTTTAAATGTTGTCTTAATTATTACAATAACATTATTACTAATATAATACAATCTCATAAGTAATTATTTGAGATACACTTAACAATCTTTGCATAAAAGATCGCGCTTCATGAAAATAGTAAAAACTGTGTTCAAGGTTTGGGAACATAGATATAAATAAATAAATAATATAAAAGTTAATTAAAATACTGCAAAATTGTTTATTAAATTTCTACAATTGTGATGTTTTAATCAGAGATTTTTGATTTGTAAAAATAAAACGATTTATCGAAAAGTCTCCTTTATTACAAGGATTCAAATCTTCACGGTGAGAGAGAAAAGGTTTCGTTAAATGAATCATCTCGATCATCTCGTATTTCCCAACTTTCTTTACATTTACGTCTGAATCTGTTATCACTTTGTTCAATGTTTTCGCAGAACTATCCATTATGTTTTCTGGAATTTCAGACTTAACAATAAACATAAATTACTTCACTTTATACTCAAGTGAAGATGGGTGGGTGGGGAATATCGTATAGTGGTGGGGAATATCATAAACTTTTTATTGCTCCTTCATACTTTCGAAGCTCTAACTTTCTAATTTTTACTGTATTTGTTTTTGTTTACAATGTTTTCAATTTTCGTAAAACTGTTTTTCCTTATAATTTGATGCAAATTTGTTTCTTGAAAATAGTCCAATTCCAAGAATCGACTCCAGAAATTTTACTAAGAATATTATGTATTAATGTAAATAAATACTGCAAAATGTTAAAGAACATAAATTTAACAATTATAATATTATAATTTGATGCATTTTTTTTTAAATGGTCCAGTTCCACTAAAAAGAATCAGTTTCAGATAAAAAATATAAAATTTTCCTTAAACGTTTTGTATTAATGTAAACAAGTACTGCAAAATTTAAAAGAACATAAATTTAACAATTATAATATTATAATTTGATGCATTTTTTTTTCTTAAAGATGATCCAGGTCCAATAAAAAGAATCAGCTTCAGATAGAAAATATAAAATTTTCCTTGAAACCTTATTTTTGATATACGTAAGGTTTTTTCTGATTAATTAGCAAAGGAATTAAGAGAAAAAGTAAGATGAAATATTTATATTTTGATATTGATAAATTTGTAATTCTACCAGAGATTTTACCAAGAACGTTTTGTATTCATGTAAACAAATACTGCAAAATTTAAAAGAACATAAATTCAATAATTGTAATATTATTATTTGATGCAATTTTTTTCTTGAAAATGGTCCAAAAATAAAAAAAAATCCTTAAAACATTATTTTTAATATATCTAAGGTTTTTATGATTAATTGGCAAGAAATCAAGAGAATACTGCAAAATTGAAAAGAACAGAGTTAGCAAATATTTTTACGTTTTTAGACTACGTTCATAGAACTGTTGAATTCTTAGAAATATTTAGTTTTATAGCTGTTGATCGGTTTGAATTACTAGAAACCTAAGTTTGTTCTATGAAGGTAATTATTTTTTATGAGTTCTTCAAAAGTAAGGAAATCTAAATATTTTCGATTTTACTAGGGTTGTAAAACCGTGTTTTCATATTTTAATTGCGCGTTGTTGCAGGTAGTTGCGCAGAAGGGTGCGTAAAATTAAAACATGTATGCATTTAAAAAATCATACAAATAGGCACCTTTTTGGTGGATTACATTCAGTACAAAGTTCGCAAACGTTTGAACCATATCGCGAAAGTGTTGAAGAAATGCATGAAGAAGGAGTGCAATCCATTACGTTTCAAGAGGAAGTTGTGGAAGGCCATGTTACCTTTAATCGCGATGTAGAAGAAGTCCAAGAAGATTTAGAAATTATCTCCAACGTAAATACTGTGACCAAGAAGATGCCTATCTATTTCATTATACCAAAACATTTGGTTTTGAGCACCAAGAGGAAATGCTCCTTGGACTATCTAAATTTGCATATGAGCAACGATCAGAAGAGCCGTTGCTTTATGAATTTACCTCTTACTGGAGATAATTCGTGGAGATTGAAGAGAATGTCGATGATGGACATACACAGATCAAATTATTTTGAAGGAACAATGTCCGAAGTTGAGCATAGTTCTAACGAAAATACTGAAAATCGACTTCAAAAAAATGCTAAGCTTAACGAAACTTATGTTAGCGCGAGTGATTTACTGGAGGAGGCCAATAATCAACGACTAATTATGTTGCAAATAACTAAAGCGCAGCGGATCTGTAAAATTATAGACAACATGCAATATCTTGAAGTGCAGAAAGTGCTTCTACTAGCGGAGATCAAGAGGAAGGCGCACATAGATGAAATGAAAAATATAGTTTTTAACGAGGAAGGTATGGTCGAGAACTTCACAACCATAAAAATAAAATCCGTTTCGGTTTCGCTAAAAAAGATTGTAAAGCGGAAAAGCAAATATTCGTATATTTTCGTCGCATCCGCTGGTACAAAAGTACTGAGCACCAATATTGTCCGAGGAGCTGAAAACATACTGTTTAAAGATGAACTCATCTTCGACGCACTGTTTTCCGACTTCGAAATAGAAGTTTCGATTTATAGTTTAAAAAGAAAACGAAAGTACAAAAAGATTTGTTCGTGCATGAGAAATAAGCTCAAGAAAATGTTCGGTCACAATTCGAGCTATTCAAAATATGATTTTTTTTCGACTTCAAAATTTGTGATTGCTGGAAAATGCAGTTTAAATAAGGCAAACATGATCGCAAAAAATGGGTTTTTCAAGCTGAAGATCACCGATAATAAATCAACATTGGACGGACAGATCTTCCTCGATTACAATATTTATCCTTAATAGTATTATTTTATTACTACTTATATTTGTGATAATATTATATTTATAAATGTTTCTTGTTTATATTCTCAATTCTGTATATTACAAATTTTGTATATATTGTATAGGACTTGTTAAAAAATATAATTAAATAAAATATGATAACCAACAAAAATATATTTATTTGAAGTGAAAAAAAAAGTATTATCGTTACAATTCAGAGATATTCAAAATTTTATGATCGCAGAACTACTCACATTTCTGAGCAAGAAACTACTCAATAGATTTTTCTATTCAGGCAATTTTACAAATTTGAATATGTATAAAATAATTATTTCAACTAAGAAATAAGCAGCAAAATCAAAAAAAAAATGTATTATAGTTTTTTTTTATCTCTGCCAAATCTCTTGTTGTAGAACGTATGTCAATTTCAATTATATATTATATATATATTAAACACTGAAAATACTGCTAGTTTTGCTGTATATTAATAATATAGTAAAATAAAATACACAGGAAAACAAAGACTTTTATAAAATCATATATAAGTTTCAAATACTAACTGATAACGCATTTACCACGACGGAAACAAGTGAAATTATACACTATATAGTGTATATAGTTTTTCAACAATTGGAACAAATAATTACAAAACAATAATAGTAATATTATTTTTATTTAAATCTAATGACGGCAATGGTAATGATGCGGTAATTCTGCTTTTAATGTCTGGCATAAATAGAATATGAATACACATATTATTTATCTTTCTTATTAAGACTATGAAGACGTACAAACAACTTTGGCTAATTGTCATTATTATAAAAACCTTCACTTATACTTTTTTGTGAGTAATATACATAACGGCGGTCAACGCGTTGAAAGTTCTGTCGATCGTGGCCATTTGAAAAACTGATTATTTTGATTGTGACGGTTGTAAAACGAAATAAATTTACTAATTAATTTTAATAGATTAAGTAAATTGTGATTGTGATCACTTTTGAAGCAGAAAAGTCAAACGAATATTCTTGAAAATGTCTACAATTTGGTTAAAAGATCTCAATCTCTTTTATTCCAATATAGTTTTCGTGCGTTTTGCATAATTCTTCTTACATAATATTATTTACAAGTTTGTCAAATTTGATGATAATAATTCCTTGATAATAGTAATATTATTGATAATAAGATAATCAAAATTAAATACACTCAAATAGAAAATTATATTATTTAATCAATCTACAATTATTAAATTAGATCCAATTCGTGTAGAGATTTTGTGATTACATACATTTTTACAATTTTTCTCAATTTTTTTCTTGCAAAACTCGGTTGAGTGTGAAATGGCCGGAAAGTATTTCGATTTTTAAATATTTCGATTTTTTTTAAATTACTTCACTAAATGATGTGTTTACTGCAATTTGAGAAACAACCTAGATAAAATATAAATATTCAAATTTGGGATAAGTAAGAATGTAATTTAAAAATATTTTCAAATAACTTCTGTTAGTTTTTAATTATAAAATTATTGTATATTAAAACATATATTAAAATGAAAGTATTATGAAATAAATATGAACATGATAAATATTTTTATTGCTGTTATATAAACAAATATTTTATTAGGATAATTTTGAATCAAAATTTTCTCGTTTGATTTAATCAGAATCAAAAATTTCTGGGAAGTATTTACCTTAATTTCTTAATCTCAATAATCTTTTGAACTGGTAAATCATGTATCGGGGATTTTTTTTTACTTATATAACTCCAAAATATATTTATTTACGCCGGCATTACATCTTTTGTATGATGACGGAGGATTGAATTACAATATATTTTATGGATACATAAATGATGAGTAGGGTTTCCTATTTTTATCCTTGATGTTGATATCAGGTGTTGTAGTTGGAACACGAGAACGCTTAATCTTGGATTCATTTTTGCACTCTGATATATACCAGAGAGCCAAATATGCTGCAGCCTCTCCTTCGTAACCAAAGAAGAAGTTTTTCCGGTCGATGCTGCTTGTGGGTGCAGTTTCTTTGACTTCTTTGGACTCTTCCGTCTGCTTCATTTTACTGTTATCACTATCAGCCATTGCTTTAGAAAACTGAACAGTTTTGGTTAGTTGAAAGTGAAAATAATACTGAAATACATTCGAAAAGCACCTGTATTTATACTGAAGTGAAAAAAAGTACTAATGATGGCATTCAGATAGGGGAAGGAGTATCATAAAATTAATTATGTTGTTGAGGATACGAAATTAGTTAAATTTGTCAACAACATTATTGCCTGTTGGACACTACTTATAATATTAACAATATATGTAACAAATATAAATAAATATAAATATAAAACTATTTATATTTAATGAGTCAATAAATTATAGAAATAATTAAAAAAATAATAATATAATAACAAAATAAAAAATTCAACTGCTGCAAAACTATCAATTTTCTATAATTAAGAAATATGTAAACATAAATATGAAATACCACACAATTAAAGAAATGTTAAGTACTTTAAAGATAATTCTGCAAAACCTTGTTAACAATAAAAATAAAATATTATACATTATAATAGATTTTTGTGATTTTTATTGTGTTTAAAAAACTTGATTTAGTCAACTTAGTGAGCGAATTTCTTTTTAAATTCAAAGTGAATAATTTATTATTGGGAATGTAAGTTATCATAATATTAGTTAAAAGAAGGGTTTGCCGAACTTATTTTTAATCCACTTTATTTGATGATGCCTGGAAAGGGTCGAAAGGGTATTTCTTTTATATACACAAAATTTTAATTACTGAACTTCCTTATTATCCCCAATAAATCACTATTACCCCAATATGAGTAATTTATCCCGGTTTGTGGACTAATTAAGGCAGTGATTAAACTCCCTGTATCTAAATTATATCAATTAATTTAACCCTTAATTAATAACAGAATTTATGTTTATAAAATAAATGTATACTAAAATTGCTTTAAATTGATTAAACAGAATATATTTATATTGTAAATTATAAATTAATTAAATAAGTAAATTAATGGAATTGTTATTCAATATTAATTGGTTTTGTGTAAAGTATAGGATGAAAAATAATTTTAAGTATATATTTTTTAATAGTTTTATTGACTGATGATATAATTATACTTGTATTATGTAAACGAAGTAAATCTGCTATCATCAGATGATTGTCTATCAACAAAATAATAGGTATATTTCTTTGTATAAGTTGACAAAGCAAGTGGCAATCTTTATATTTCTTATGCAACCAAGTTAACAGTTACCAGTGATTGTATTATTACTAGTTCAAGAAAAAAAATATGAAACAACACTTTTATAATGTATGGATATACATATATAACATCCAAAATAATTATAATGATATTTATTATATTATAATGAAAATATATGAGTCATGGCCTTGATAATACTTTAAAATGTTATCAAACCACATGTTCTGCAATAGTCTCTTAAATCTCGGCCTTGAGATAATCTCTGTAATTGAATAACAGTTATTCGTCTATTAAAATGTTGAAGGTATATATTTTAATAAAGTTTTTATTAAGGTTTATGATTAAAATATTTAATTATTTAGGGTGCTGTAAGTTTGGTCACTGGAGGGGCTTCAGGTTTAGGAAAGGCCACTGTGGAAAGATTGGTACAACAAGGAAGCCGTGTTGTCTTGTGTGATCTGCCAGCATCAAAAGGAAATGAAGTGTCCAAAGCTCTTGGAGAGGATAAAGTCATCTTTGCCCCAATGGATGTATGTTCAATTAATACAATTAACTTAAACAGATTCATTGTGATTTTCAATGAAATAGGTCACTTCTGAGAGTGATGTCAAGAATGCTCTTCAATTAACCAAAGATAAATTTGGTAAGCTGGACAATGTGATCAACTGCGCTGGAATTGGTGTTGCCTTTAAAATATACAACTTCAAGAAAGATCAAGCCCATAGTCTGGAAGATTTCTCTAAAGTTATTAATGTAAGATGATCAGGATGTGTTATGTAATCAGCAATAATTTATATTATGCTTTTAGGTGAATATCATTGGAACCTTCAATGTTTCTCGCTTGGGAGTTGGATTGATTGGTCAAAATGAACCCAATGAAAATGGACAAAGGGGTGTTGTTATCAATACTGCCAGTATTGCTGGTTATGAGGGACAAATGGGCCAAACTGCATATGCCTGCAGTAAAGCTGGTATTATTGGTCTGACTCTCCCGATGGCCAGAGATCTGTCCACTCAGGGAATCCGTGTTTGCACCATTGCTCCAGGATTGTTTGAAACACCATTGTTGAGCTCTCTACCTGATAAAGTGCGTACATTCCTTGCTAAGTCTGTGCCTTTCCCACAACGTTTGGGAAATCCAACCGAATTTGCTCAGCTAGTACAAAACGTAATTGAGAATCCAATGCTCAATGGTGAGACTATCCGTTTGGATGGTGCCTTGCGCATGCAGCCTTAAATGTAGAAATATCTTACACATATAAATGAAAGTTTTTTATTAATTGAAAATAAAATTTGTACAAATTGAGTCTCACTTTACAACACCACAAATTATATATTAAATAAAAAAAAAGGACATTGTTAATACAATTTTAAAGCAATTGTCCAATGTAGTCAGCCCTTTTCAATTTTCTCTTCAATGGAGGCCATTGTACCAAAATATTGTCTGCAATATAAGTCAGTATGTTACCACTTAATGAAAACGTTTGTGTTCTACAGAAACTCTCGACAAAAACTATCTTAGTATCACAAATAAAAGCAGCCTTAAGTAAAAATGCAATTACACAAATTGGAATGCAAGTCCCAGGCCCATTGCACAATATCAAATCAGGTCTGAGTCTCAGCATCATTGGTATACAGTACAGGATTGAATAAATTGTTGTGAATATCGAGGAGAAATAAGATTGGTTAACTGTCCTGCTCCTAGGTATTGTCCTTATAAAATAATCTTTGGCATCTTTAGTCTTCTCCTTTTCAAATGCAACCACCTTGATGTTGCTTGTCTCATCAGTCCTGGCCATCACATAATGTCTGGGGCTATACTTGAGGAAATCCAGAGATGCCATCAGACACAGCATCTCTGTGGTGTGACCCCCTGATCCTATGCAAACTAGTGTCTTTGCAGCATCCACTCTTTTTTTGTGCCACACTTTCGTGTGGCCCGTCGTTACTTTATGCACCAAGAAAAATATACGAACTAACACCAAAAGGATTGCCAATATGCCTGATTCCAAAGCCAAATTTCCTTTAAAAGAACATAAAAGTAAAAGTTATTAACTGAATCATTGTTTATGTTTGTTGTTAATACCTTCCATTTCAACACTTTAAAATCACTGTTTTTGTACACTTAAAAATCGATTACATATTTGGTGGACTACCACCGCCAATCATGTGGATTTTGTTTTGATTTTTGACAGCTGTCAACGTCATGATTATGCAGAGAATATTAAGACATTGTAATTTAATACGTGCTTCAGGATTCATTCATAAATGTATTAGCATTGATTCTATCTTTACTAAAGCCAATATTATGTTATTGTTAATATTTAAATTACCTAATCGTTACTAGCGCCATCTATACAAAATCTGCAATCAATAACTAAACCAAATTAGTTACGAAACATAAAATTAATTTAAAAAGTTTATTTATTTTATTAACGAAATATTTTAAGAAATAATGTATATTTTTAATAAATACTTTGAATTAACTAAACTTAATTACAGGAAAGACTATTTTTAAATGAAAATGCAATTTTATAAAAATATTCAGTTTGTATTCTTTAATATTTAAATTACTATGAATTAATAGACTAAATAGTTTATGTCTGTTCTAAGAGTAGATAGGTTTATTATGAATGAATAAATAGTAAAATAAAGGAGGGAACATTTCTATTACGTTTATTTCTTTAGAATATACATAGAATATTTCTAAAAAATCTCAATATAAAATTAAATTAGACTTTGTTCTGCTACGCCACTAAGTAACAATAAATTATTGGAGTTTCTTTACTTCTTCATTTTGAATGGAAAGGTTACAACATATATTTTGATTGATTTTTTTTTAGAATAATTTAAATAATTTACAATTCCAAGTTATTATGATAAACTTTCCATTCATAAATATCTTAATCTACTATAAAACTAGTACTTAAAATATTTGGCACTGAAACAACACTTTTCCTTTCTTCGAATACAGTAATAACTTGGATAAAATCGTTCACATCTTTTAACAATTACAGTTAAAAAATAGATATGATAAAGCTAAAAACAGCCTAGAAAATATAATAGAATTTTCTTAATTCTTTACTCTCTCTCTAACTCGTACTCATATTCACTCTAATATGTTTTATTGTAAGGCAGGACCAGACTCGAGTCCTATTTCGTTGGATACCTAATACTATTAGAACGTTGGCGAGGGTCCTGCAAACGTTGATATTTTTTGTATTTAATAAGTAGAAATGATTGAAAAGATCGGTGGTCATTCGAATCTGTCCACCATCGTCTTCACCCAGCCTTTCAGATGCTCACTGTTCCCGCAGTTTTTATTGTCGACTTTTGTACTCTTTTTGCTCAAGTATTTGGGTTTGGTCGGGATCGGAGGCGGCGGCGTTCTGCTCATCGCCTCCTGCTGCTTAAGGTACGACGTCGTCGTCTGAGGCCGAACCGCCGACCGGAAACTGTCGCTCTTCTCGATGTTCTTCTCCTCGTCGTTGAGGCTCTTCTCCAGCAGACTCTCGTAGTAGCTGTCGGAGTTGTGACTAGAGTTGAAGATCTCCTTGCTGTTGCTACTATCGTTGTGACTAGACTTGCACAGACTGATCTGGGAGTTCTGGCTGAGCCTCTTGTCCAGCTCCTTAAGTACTTCGGTCTCATTGATGGTCATGTCCATGTCCAAGTCGCTGATCATGAGGTTCGTCGGTTCGGCCGAGTGCGTGTTCGCTGCTTCCAATGGATTCGGAAACAGTTTCTGCGGATCGGCGTAGTCCGGATTGGCGATCTTTGCGCCCATACTCTTCGACCCTTGTTTGTACGTAGGCAACTTTGTCTTTCTCTGTTCCTCGCTCAATATAACGCGGAATTTCTGTATTAAGCTGGTCCGGATCTTAGATTTCCTATATATTTTGTGCTCTGGATAATCTTCGGTAGTTCTGGAGTCGCTGCAAAATTAATTTGAATTTAGTTCCTGTTTCATCATAAAATCATTAAAAAAAAACTTACTTCTCTTCGGTCTCGGGTATTTTCTCTTGCAACGAAGTCGTCGACTCGGAGATGGTCAGGCTGCAGGTGGGTTGGCTCGGCTGATTCAACTGGAAAGATCGAGGTAGCGAATCTGACTTGCTGAGTTTCTCTTCGGCGCTCTCGCGCCGTGACCGTTGTCTCTGCAGCCGTTTTTGGAATTCCTCGTTGCTCATCAGCAAATCGTTCACCACTTGCGCAATGTTCTTAGTCTGCTGCTCCGTCTTCGTTTCTTCCAATTCCTCGTAGCTCTTGCCTCGCTCTTTGATCACGTTCAGACTATCGATGGAGGCGCCGATCATATCACAATTCTCCGAATCCGATAGATCCGTGTAGAAGACGGTAGCGCACTCTTTGGCTTTCTTAATTTTGGAAATCTTCTTGGGCATCGTCTTCGTGTTATAAAACTGGATGCCGCTCGGATCGCTCTTCCGTCGCCAACTGCCCAACTGGAAAGGCCGATCTTGCGAGGCGGCTCGCCGCTTCGTGAAATCTCTAGTCTTCCGCACGCGGCTTCTCCTCTCCAAGTACTGTGGCGTGGAGTGTTGCTTTATTGGTGACCACTTCTCATTTCCTTCGTCTTCTGGGGTTTCCTCTACCTCCTGACCCAATTCCATCACCAGTTGCCGAGCATGCATGGGTATAACGGCCGTGTAATTCTCTAAAATTACTCTCTTAATCTGTTGCGTCCAATCTTTCTTGATTTGCAGAGTCCTCGCTCTCAATGTGCACTGCAATCGTGGATTATCGAAGGGCAATACATGGAAGCAGAGAGGTTCTCCTCGTATCTGCTCGACAAGCATTAAATTTGAGCACTGAAAATCAAATATACATATAAATAATTTTTCTTTATAATAAAATATTTAAAAAATATAATTACATCCTATTTATGTAGCTTCCACAAATATATCTTAATTTCAATTTAGAATATTTTAATTAATTTACTTGTGCTGCAAATAAACGCTATTGATTTAAACATTATTTTGAAGGTATTTAAACATTGAATCTACATAATACTATTTTTGTATGTTTCTTATTGATTTTACGTATTGAAAAGTAAATTATATTAGTAAATATTAATAAATTTTCAGATATCTTAATTTTATAGAAATCATTCGATAATTAATAAATAATAATTGCGTTTTTTCTTAATTGTAATTAAAAAAATAATGAAATTCAGGCAAATTGTTAAATCGTATAGGCACGCATTTTTTTAATTCAAGCTAAATTGACTTTTAATAAACAATTACAACAAAGAGTAGTTAAAGATGTTGCAATTACAAAAAGATCTGTTATTCTGTGTCACTCTGCTAGAAAATAAATTTCTATATGACTCAAGGATTTTTAACTGGCTTATTGGCACGATTCATACAATTATGGTTATTTCATAATGATTTTTTTTTAAAAGATTTAGATAAGAGTTTAATTTACAAAATTTAGTAATATTTATAAGTGATGATAGAGATAGACCATAGAGACTTTAAAATACATTTTTAAGATATTCGCTTATAATTAAAACAATCATTTATTAATCTGCAATAATAGTAGATTTATCCATACAAAGATATTGCAAGTATTACTAATAGTATTTTAAATATTGCTGTGTTTTACTGATACTATTGCATATTTAGTTCTTTACCATGAAGGACTTTTTCATTTCTGTTAAGGAATATAAAAAATATATAAGAATTTATAAATTACTCAAGAAGCAAATCTGCGAGTTTTTATATTTATCAGTATTTCACTTAGTTAATAATAAAACAATCAGTATGCAATTAGTGATAAACTTTATCATATTAAAATAATTGTCGTATTTTGCAATTTTAGATAATACTATAATCTTTATGCATAGCTTGTCTAGAGATTTTATAATGTTTACTTATTATTATCTGTGTACTTATTTTAGTAAAAGTATTTAATATTGAAAAATAAATTGATGTTTTTGTTATATTAATAATTAAATTAATTTATAATTAAGAGATGGTAAAAATATGAATATAATTTTTATATCAGTATTTATTTTTATATCAGTGTTTATCTCAAATAAATAAAAATGATAATTCAAGTTTTTTATTGAAAGTATATTTTTGAGGAAATGAGTAATTTGCAAGAAATCTCTTGAGAATCTTGTGAATTAAGTGAGCAAATAATTGGAAACATTTCCTCTTACCATAATGTGGGTCTTGTAAGCGAAGGCGCCATCGGGTTTGCTCTTGGCCATCAGCAACAGCTTGTCGAATAGGAAGACGTGTCTCCGCCCACGTGCACCTCCAACTCTGAAGGTTCCTTCGGCTATCAGCTCGCCAAGGGCGGTCAAATCGGGTCCGTTCCAACCGTACAGCTGGCTCTGGATCTCCTGGATCCGTACGGCCTCCTCGTGCTTCCTCTTCATGGTGTTGATGTGCGCCGCGACGCTCGTCATCGTCGCCAAAGCAAGATCGACGGTGGGCTTGTGCTTGCTCTCGCACTGCTTCGACAGCCTCTGCGAATTAGAAACGAGGAAATCCAGTTAGTTAGAACGCACGATTCCGGGTCGGCTTCGGGTTTGCTCACCTGCAGCAACAAATGGTACTTGAGTATTCTTTGCACTGGCTTCAGCAAATAGGAGCCCAGGGGAAGAGCATGGCCGAGGGCCGTCTGTCGCTCACGAAACAGAACGGCCGTCTTTCCGTCGCTCGTCAGCTCCGTGAGGACGTTCATCGTTCGCGGATAGTCCGTGCAGTAGACCGTGTAAATCGAAAAACCCGAATCGTTCTGCAAGAAGACATTGGCGATTTGGCTTGGGTCGCAATTGGCCGAAAGTAGATGTTGCAAAAAAGACCTGCAGAAAGAACAAAGTATTAGAATCTCAAGTAATCACCAATTTTAAGTCGCTGTTAGCTCACTTGTTGAACCGGTAAATTTCCTCGATGTTGCTGAACAGGTGATTCAATTGGCCTTGGATCTGGCACTCGGTTCTCCAAGGCTCCAAATATCCCTAAAATTCATGAAATTTGTAATCGCATATTGGAAAAGAGGGAGAATGAGAGAGATGCCGGCAACCTTGGCCAAGGCCGGCGACGTTCGAGGCATCCACCATTTCCGCGCTCCGTGTCTAAAATCCACGATTCCCGCCCGACGGTTTCGTAACGGAAGCTAAGGTCATTTTGTTTACACAGTCACTGCTGTTCCAAGAACGCGACGCCTCTGCCTTCTTATTCACCTTTAATTTACGACAACAGACAAGAAAGAAAAAAATATCCGAAGACACAAAGGTTCCAAAGTCCAAAATAACTACAATTCTCAATGATGAAACTGCGTGATTTACGCGCCAATCGTTTACAACGGAAAGGAGCAGCGAGAAGACGGCGCATAATCCCTGCAAGCTCCACGCCGTAATTACATTCGACTTTATGACTAAGCCCAAGCGAGTGTCATCAATTAGAGATTCACAGCGCGCGCTCCTCCGAATATATTCATCATTCTCGCAGCGGGAACAATTACTCGATTATCCTACGATTTCGCACATTAAGGTCACTAATGAATTTTTAAATTCCGACAATTAATTTGGACCAATTAAAAGTGCGTTAGGCGCCGCAGGCCGAATGCGAATCGGAAATTTCTTTTTAGATCCTCACGGCAGAATACCTGCGCCGTGAATCACCCAGGGAACACAAAGTAACGAAACGAAGCCGCCGTCGTGTCTTCCGTTGCAGGAATTTCAGTTACAGTTGCTCACTTTATAAGGGCAAATCGTTAACCGTTCAGAGACGCACAAAAAAAAATTATTGCATCATTCTGAGTTGTTGTTTTCTTTCTTTAAGTATCTAAGGCTCACCTCGATGACTTGCCGGAGATCCTGTACGTAAACGGATTCGGTCTCGAGGACTTCCTGGAGTACCCGCAGCTCGGGGCTCATCGTCGTCGTTGAATCGGAAATGCCGCTGTCTGCCGAACCTGCGAACCGGAAACAAAATTCGCCGATCACAAATTTGCAATTCGCAGCACGTCGCGCAGCGAAAAACTGCACGAATATTAATAATCTCGAAGGATTTAGAAAGTTGTTTCGGTAACAAAAATCAAGAACAAAAATAATAATATTGCTGTTATTTAAAGCGCGCTTCATTTAATTATTGTCAATGTAGGGAGGAAGATTCCAGTTTCAGATTGGATAGGAGAAATGGGTTTCGATGGACGGGTCGAGATTAGATTACGAATTAAAAAAAATATATAATTGAAATCATCTTGCGTCGCTGAGGGAGAGGAAGGATGAGTTTTTAAATGGAATTTCCGTAAAGGGACGATGGATGATGATGATGATGCTGCATCGGACGAGCATGTTTCAATTTTCGTTGGTGCGCTTTCCAGATTGGTATTTCGATGTAAATGGAAAAGGTTAATCTTACCCTGGCTACCTGTGGGCTCGACGTCGCTGTCTAGACTTTCCGCGGACGCCAAATAGGCCGAACCCTGTTGATGGAGACCGCTGCTGCCGCTGGACGAACACGAGCCCAGGCTGGTCAGTGAGACCGGACGTGATACCTCCGAGGACAGAGTACTGTTGGTACTTTCGCTGGGAATCTGTGAACAAGACGGAATTCGAATCTCACGAAAAAGTACATCGACTGGTGTAAAAATAAACACACACATGTGAACGCAACACATGCTTTTTTTTCCACGTTCATCTCTTCTTCAACATGTCTTTTTATTTTTGAACTTCTCGAAGTTATGAACCAAAAAAAAACTTCAAACGGGACTTAACTTTAATTTACGAACATTTTATCAAATGATTATATACGGAAATAATAAAAATAAGATAACTTACAACAATAGTCAATAATTTATTAATTAATGAAACATTTCAAAATAACAACTGCATTTACTTAAATGTTAAACTTATGTCATTTTATGTTTTGATATTATTCTAATAATTCAGTTACACAGTAAATTTCGGTAGGTAAAAAATTCTTTTAAAAAATGACGTAATTTTGTAATATAAAAAAAAATCATATTGAAATTGTTCCAAAAATACAATTTGGATACACCGGGACATCTAACAAAAAAATCGTCGTAAATCCCGAAAAACCTTATACAAGTCTCTTAAACTGGTTAAGTATCTTCTTTGACAATTTAAGATGTATTTGTCATATTAAGTGGACGCCTCTTCATCGCTTTATTTATTCATGCAACGTATTCAAGAGTCCCAGAATAGATTGATAAAAAGTACATGTTAAAAATGACGTAATAATAATGCATAATGAGATAATGTGCAAATTGCATGAAAATTAATCATTTCTCAAAAAGGAATATGTATAAATATCATTTGTTATGAGTACGCTGACAAAACTATTCAAGTAGAACGCATATTCTAATAACAAGCGTGTTTCGAATAGTTATTTTTTATGTTCTTGTATGTGATTTTTTTTTTCGACTCAATTGCCTCTTCTGGTTCGAAATTATCTGCGATAACGAAGCGTCGTAGGAGGAATGCGAAGAAAGTGTTCCGAAAGATAAAAATAAAAGGGAAGAAATACTAATTATCAGACCATTAACCTCCGTCTCGATCTTGTTAGGAAAATAAACATTACTATCGCAGTGCTTCAATTTTCTCCACTCTATTTTGATCTTTTGAATCCACCTATTAAATTACTTTGTTTTCTTATAAAATTGATTATATTTTCATAAGTCAACTCAACATAACAATTTACTTTTAAATATAAATATTTATATTTCATATTCATTTATTACAAAAAGACCTTTTCAATTATTACGATTTAAAAACGACCAAATTATAAATAATTTGTAATAAACTAATTACTAGTAACAATTAGAATATAATTTTTTAAAAAAAATATTTACACAAATAAAAATTTCCAAACGGAAGATTTAATAAAACTTGATTATTACGATAGAATTAGTCATATATTCTGATCTAAACACTTTTATGAATTTCACTTTCAATTCGATATTTCTGTGCAACGTCTCGCTCGAAAAGAAATTTACTTTTATGGATCAATTATTGGAGAAATTTAATTGATTGCAATAATTCTGTTTATCAAAACCTAATCACTTCGTTAACTCAATTTCATGCAAATATAAAATATATTTAAATGTTTTAACTTAATTATTATATACTTCCCGTATATTAATGGCCCCACATTTTTGTAATAGTTTATTTCTTGCAAATTAGAAATTTATTGTTATTACATACAAAAACACATTTGAATTATATAAATTAAATAGTCTTAACTTTATTTGTTTCAAAATCATTTTAGAAATTACACAAAGGTATTTTCAATATACATAAAAAAATATTGGTTTTAGAAATTGAGACGACATGAACCATTATTTTCTAGTACAAACAGATTTGTATCTAATTTGTAAATTTGTAAAATAATCACGGATTTTGTTGGAATTTTGAGGTCCTGTTTATACGATCACTTCGCGTATAAATCTACTCACATACATACATTCTGAATTAATAATTTTCTTAATAAAAAAATAATATTATTGATTCAAAATTCTTCCACGTTATTTAAATTCAATTAAAAATATTAGTAATAATAAAATAAATAAAACAGTTATATTTTTTTATTAAAATAATATTAATTTGCATTAGGAAATAGGCCATTAACTGATGAAGTCTTTCTTCTTTCTAATTGTTTTCTTCCATCTTTAAAAACTCGTTAACTACTAGAAATTTAGAGTAAACGCTTTTTATTTTCTGAAGGTGCGAAAATTAGAAAACTCGTTTCTTTTTTATCTGAATTAAATTTAGAAGAGAAATAAAAATTAATCTTCAACACTATTTTGAACAACCTTGCAAATATTTTTAATTATATAGTTACAAAAATTTTCTATAATCAGAATAGTTATCATTAGGAAATTTTTACCACATGTCGTGGATTATTTTTTCTATCCGTTATAATAATGTTATCCTGCAGTGTAATTATGTATAAGTAAATAAAGGAAGTGTAAACCACGCGAAAGTTTGTTCATTTGATAACAGACGTAGTCGTAAGTAATAAGTGAAGCGTCAATAAACATGTTGCATTTTGCACGGTTTAGCTTAATTTACAAGGTGAAGTTAAAAAAAATCGTTTCAGCATTAAGATTAGAGACATTTATATGTGCAAGCTGGTTAATAATGTGAAAAGAAATAATTTTTAATTATGAAATAATTCATGACTTAAATTTATCACTTAAAATGTATTAGTTTTTAGTTGCAGCTGTTGTTGTTTAATTGATCTTTTGTTTTTGTATGTCTGATGACATTTATTGTCAGGACTTTAGACACGGAAGATACGTAGAAGCTAGAGTTACATTATTGAGTATTTCATACTTGAGCCATTCATACATTAGAAACATACACAGTGTGAAGGTGTGTCGCGTATGCGCTTTGTGCGTAAATATTTACATTGCACGTTATACGTTCTAATTGTTATCTGTAAAAAAAAACTGAATAATCAAAACAACAAATATCTTTTAATTCACACAAACTTGCGATATCACGCTGATAATATAAAAGAATTATTTGAAAAGTGGTGAATATCTGCTTAAGAAGTGTTAAATATATAAAGAATGTTTGTTCATACAGCATTCTCAAAGAGCGTTTCTAAGTAAATAAACAGTGAAAATCATTTTGTGCATTCTTGGTTAAAAAATGTTTTTCATAGATGATTTTACTTAATATGAATTCTCATTTTTTTAAATCGGTTCAGTGGAACAGAAGTTACAGCGCAGAAATATGTGTGCAAATTGCGTTTATTTAGAGCTAAAACGTTCGTTTTGAGATGAAATTAATTTATCGTTCTCTTTGTTCAGAAATTAATTATATCTTTTGAATGAGTGAAGCGATTTCGATGAAACTTTAAATGGATAATTCTATGAGCAATTCGAGCATTATGGCGTAGAAAGAATTTTTAAATCTCGCTTGGTTCAAGAAATAATTAATAAAAATAACAAATAATTCTTGATTAAAATTTAATTATTTTCTTCACAAGGGATTATCCTAAAAATTATCTGAGTTCACTATGTAGCTTTATAGACGCTAAACGTTAATATGAATGTTCATTTTTTAAAATCGGATCGGTAGAACTGTAGTTACAGCGCAGAAATATGTGTGCAAAATGCGTTTATTTAGAGCTGAAACGTTCGTTTTGAGACGAAATTAATTTATCGTTCTCTTTGTTCAGAAATTAATTATATCTTTTGAATGAATGAAGCGATTTCGATTAAACTTTAGATGTATACTTCTATGAGCAATACGAGCATTACGGCGTATAAAGAATTTTAAAATCTCGCTTGGTTCAAGAAATAATTATTAAAAATAATAGAATTTCTTGATTAAAAATCAAATATTTTCTTCACAGAGGATGCATATAGCATATAGCTCTCTAGACGCTAAAAATTAATATGAATGTTCGTTTTTTAAAATCGGATCAGTGGAACAGTAGTTACAGCACCGAAATCTGCGTTTATTTCTTACTGAAATGTTAATTTTCAGATCGCTTTATTCAGAAATAAATTCTATATTTTGAATACATGAAGCGATTTCGATGAAACTTTCAACTTTGGTTGGTTCAAAAAATTGGTGTTGTGTCTAACTACTTTTATTATTAACTATTGTTTAATTCGCAAGATTAAATAGTTAAAAAAAAAATAAAAATTCTATTAAGTTATTAATATAAATTCTGCAAATACCATAACCCACGCTCTTTACGTGTGAATTTGTCAAGAAACTTGTGTAACTGCAAGTATTTCGAGGAGAGTAAATCTTGGAAATCTGTATCTAATAAACAGTATCTGATATTTAACAAGTTACTCGGAAAGTAACGCACAGAGAATAACAGCAATTTAACAATAATAAATTTATCAATTTTCATTCCTACATAAACCAATTACCTCTGTTAACATTAATACAATTAACTTAACGGATTTAAAGAACAGTATGACGATAGTAATTAAAGTTTTTCTTTCAATTTTCATTCTTCTAGTAAACCATTTAGGTTTGATAATTTTTAATTCCATTAATGAAACGTAACAGTTTATACATTGTTTTTAAAACATTAATAAGTCATAATAAAATTAAGTAAATTCATACTTATAAACTTTATTTATAAATTATCTAAAACATTTGTTAACAAATCGAGAAGTAGTAATTTAATATTGAATCGATAATATTGTTTTTTATTAAGATTTTTATTTTCAACATTGCATAATTCTATTTTTGATTAAGAATTTTGAAATGTATGGGAAATAATGTTGGGTTCATTTGAGTTGTATTTTAATTTTTCTATTTCTGGTTAATCATAGATAAATTTAATTCGATTGTCGTAAACAAATAAAAATCTAAATTAAGTATTTTCTGAAAATTATACTGATTATTATTGTGTACTTCAATTGATTATTTATGAACGAATTAATAGCGGTTGAAGTACTTTGTTGAGAGTAAGTACGTACTTAACCTGGTTATATTAGTTAATGTTGGGTAATTAGTCGGGGGGATAAGGTTCGGGTCAAGTTTGTGGTCACTCACTTGTAAATATTTTCCCATGTTCTTCCTTCCGACTGGCGTCCTCGAGGCGATCCCAGATGGTGACTTATGCATGTAGCTGCCGAGCGGTTTGTTGTTCGTGTCGAATTCCTCGCTCTCGAATCCACTGGACGCACTTTTCGAGTGGCACAGGTGCCTGGGTTTCGTAGCCGCCGCACTTTTCATCAGAACGCTCTCCTCCTCGTCTTCCGCACTTTCATCCACTCGCTCGCCGCCACCGCCTCCGCACCTTCTGTCGTCGACGCTGTCCGACAGGTTGCACAGGATCTTCTGCAGAGACACCGTCAGCTTCTCCAGGTTCTCGGTGCTCCTTATCTCCGGCGACGTCTTCTTGCCACTCAGGCTGATCCTGCTCAGCCTCTTCTGATGGTAGATCTCCTGTTGAGCGGCAGCAGTCTCGTCGTCCGGTATGTTCGCGATGATTTTCTTCACGTTCGGCGACAAATTGAAGTTGTTCAACTGGAAGATGCGCCTCGGACACGTCGAGGATTGCGTTGTCTTCTCGATGCAGCTGCTCCTGCCGGAAAGCTCATCGAAGGCGCCCATTATCGAGGGCAGCAGATCCGGGGAACTCCCTGCAAACAAAAGAATAAAAAAAATAAACATCTGAATAGCAGCAGCAAAAATTTATATTAACCATTCGGAGGAAAACATCGCTGCAAGCAAGCTCGGTTTCCACGATTTGATTTACACGAGACGGGTGCTAATTGATCGCGCGCGCCGCCGTCAGCTTTCACCGTCCGACGTCTCGACTCGCAATGTAAAGTGTAAAACCGAGTGGGCTTTGATTTGCTCAGTTTTTTTTTCTACTTCTACCAATGGTAGGTAGCCCCACCGCTCAACGGCAGCCGACGACGAGCGTGGGTTTGCACATACGAAAATTTATTTGTTATTGGTTTTGAAATTAAAAGCCAAACGAAAACTCGACTCGACGAGCAAAAGAACAAAATACCATCGTCCCACCACAGGTTGGACCGTAAATTCTGCATATATTATTAATAAAATATAGGCCGTCGACCATCTGGGACGAATTAAAAGCTCTTATTTTATTTCTGTCTTATAAGAACGCGCATTTTATGGTAATTACTTTATATTTCAGTTTGCGTACGATTATTATTTGGGTTTCAATATTTTTTTCGCTTCATCCATGGTGCTGCTACAAACAAATGCACTCAGTTGCTAGGCAACGCTCGGAAATGTCGTAACTTATCGAGACCGCTTCATTTACAATAGCACAAAGTGTTAAGCAAATGCATTAACAACTATTTAACCTTGCTCGATCGAAACTAGTACTATTTCCTGATTACAGATTAATTAATTTGCAATTTTCTCAGAAAACAAAGTAATCATTTCTGTTATGCTAATTAGTGTCTCTTTAATGAACTAATTAGTAATAAACTAAATATAAATATAATTTTTATTTATGAATATTTCAATGAATTAAATCTTAAACAATGAACGAATAAGTGAAAAACCACTAAAATTATATAATTCAATTTAATACGCTAAAGTTATCAGATTTCCATGTTATTTTTCTGGCATATTTTATACAATTTGTAAAGTGAATAAGTGAAAAACCACTAAAATTATATAACTCCATTTAATACGCTATAGTTTTCAGATTTCCGTGTTATTTTGTGGAATATTTTATACAAATTGCCGAATTTTATTAATATTAGATTATTAATTAAATGTTCTATTATAATTTGTAAAGTGAATAAGTGAAAAATCACTAAAATTATATAACTCCGTTTAATACGCTATAGTTTTCAGATTTCCGTGTTATTATGTGGCATATTTTATACAAATTGCCGAATAAATGAAAAACCACTAAAATTATATAATTCAGTTTAATACGCTAAAGTTATCAGATTTCCGTGTTATTTTGTGGTATATTTTATACAAATTGTCAAATTTTAATAATATTAGATTACTAATTAAATTATCTTTTCTAATTTGTAAATTAGATTGAAATATATCTAAAATTACATTCATAGTTACAAATAATTCACTTACGTATGAAATATAGAACATTTTACAATGTTGTATATGAACTTTCACCATGAGTTATGTTGCTTGTATTTACAGATGTATGCAAATATAAACCTTGTTCTTTCCTTTATTTATTGTAAGCTTCATATTTCTTTAAAATATTCACAACTCAATGCATAAATACTATTACATAACTAAAACTTAAAAAAAAAATCAATAAAAAATAAAAACTAATTTATTAACAAAAAAAATAAACTAATTTTAAAATTGTTTATATTTTTTAAAGATATTTTTCAAGCGTTTGAAAGTAAACGAAAACGTTTTTTTTTTTTGGTAAACTGCTTTTGTTTTCCTCTCGCCGCTCTTGAAACATTCAGAATGCATAATACATTTACATTATTTTCAGATAAATCTAAGAATAATGTAGTTTCTTAATAAAAAAAAGTGCTTTCAAAACGTATACGAAATTATTCATACTTTACATTCGTATTTACATGTTTTCCACATTATCAGGAATACGGGAAGAATGCTTTATTTCGAGAATTTAAATGATCAGACCCTGAATTTATTTAATTATATAACGTTTTGTTTATACACAATACTTTGGCTTTATATCAATTTAGACATAACTATGCACATATCAAATTGTGTGAATTTAGAATAATTTTATTTATTTTAATTTTTAAACATTTTAATTCATATTTTTACTTTCAATTAATGCTCACACACTAACATTATTAATGCTAATGATAGAGTGACCTTAAACTTTTAACATTTCATAAATAACATTTGGAATTAATTGAATTAAGCGGTTTTTATGCAAATTGCAATTAAGTAAGTTTCATCGATTTAAAACATAATTAAATCATTATTAATAGCACTATAATGTAAATATCTCATAAAAAAATAACATTTTGAAAGAAATATTGAATTTAAAAATTTTGTAATTTGATCAACTAGTTAGATTTAAAAACTAAGTTATATTTATTAATCGAGTTTTAAGTTTAATTTCTGAAATTATATTGATAAGTTTATGTATAAAATATAATTAAAAAAATGTAATTTTGCGAAATTGTGTGTTTAAATATTCAGTAATTCATTAATTTTAAAGTAAGTCACTCGTATGAGTCATAAACTTGAGTTAATTAATAAGTAGGGAGGACGGACGAACATTTTGCTACTGAATATTTTATGAGGCAAAGTGGGGGGTTGTTAGGTTGTAACTAGTATTAATGGATGCAGGCAGCACTTAATGGGAAACGCGGAAAGTTTAAAGTTATCTTCACCGGTCGCGTCTGAATTATGAAAGTGAATTACTATGATTATCTCGGTGTATTTCTGATAATTAATGTAATGCTAATTTTCTAGGCCGATGCAGGCAACCAGAGGAGATGCGAGTTGATCGTGGGTGAACTTACATGTTGTTGTCTCTGCTACGTTCGGAGCCGTTTTAAAATTAGAGCTCTCACACGACCACCAACTTTGTTTTTCGAGTTGCGTAGATTTCTTCATTTAGGGGAAACGTGTGTACGCGTGTGTAAAGATATATAGATGTTTGTGTGTGTGTGAAACAGTTTCGTAGTTTAATTCCAATTAATTGCCTAGTGTTTCTGAGGAGCCCAGATGCTCGCACATCCATCACAGCGTATGTGCCCTTAATAGATTCAAATGGCGTTTCTTTCATCTCGATTCGGTAGCCTCGTTTCCTCCACATCGGAAGCTTTGGAATTCACCGAACGGAAGTTCGAGTCGCTTTTGGTGTTCGAAACCAATTAACATTTCTCGTAAACAAATTATACGTAACTAAAGGAACCGAAGATATATCTATTTCAAGAAATATATATTTATTGATTCAAATGTATTGAAAACAAAGAACTTGATGAATTTAAAAATGTTCCTGTTTCATTTCAATTAAAGTGCTTAAATTACATAGAAAACTTTTTTTTTATAAATATTCCGTATATTTATTGCTTGAAATTGAAAACAAAGCTTTAATGTAAATACCTATACCGCATTAAGAATTTTATGAATTTAAAGATATTCCTGTTTTATTTTAATTAAAGTGCTTAAATTACATTGAAAACATTTTTAATGAAATTGATCATTTTTTAGGTAAATGTATTATTGTTAAGTGTTGAATGCTAAGAGGAAAAAAAAGGCACAAACAATTAATATGTAAAATGACTTTTTATTTAATAAAACTTTTGCTTGTTCGAAACAAAAACTTAATATTTTTCGTCTAAAAACAAGTTTTATAATATTTATAAATTGTTGTATAATGTTATTACTTATACGGATTATACAAGAAATTTTAGATCATTTTTTAGGTAAATGTATTATTGTTAAGCGTTGAATGCTAAGAGGAAAAAAAGGCACAAACAATTAATATGTAAAATGACTTTTTATTTAATAAAACTTTTGCTTGTTAGAAAAAAAACTCAATATTTTTTCTCTAAAAACATGTTTTATAATATTCATTAATTGTTGTATAATGTTATTACTTATACGGATTATACAAGAAATTTTAGATTTATTTGTAGTTGTTGTATGCATCGTGTACGTTATTTTAAAGCGATTCAAAAGATATGATTATGGTCTGCACGATAACTGGTTCACATGATGCCCGCCCGCAAGCTCTGAAAAATTGCATCAGTCCTAATCTACATGCATCACGGATACATTAAAAGTTCAAATCTAAGTTATATAAAGCTGTGTATCATTTAAAATATATATACGAAGACAGTTTGAAATATTTTGAAAGTAAATTAAGATTGTAGTACAGTTTTTTTGGGATGCAATGTGAATTTTCTTGGGAAAGTTAAAAAAATTAACAAAATATTTTTAATAATTTTATAGTTTACACTTTCGCTTTCAAAATTTTTCCAAGTGCCTTCATATCTACGATTTATTTATGTAACTAAATGATGATAATTAAGATTTATCTGTAGAATACATAATTAGTCATGTGAGAGCTTAAAGTAACGTGCCTCTCGAAGAGTTTAGAAAAATCCCGTTTTTGAAAAGAATAAATACAAAAACAAACACTTTAATTTTATTTTAGTATAAATTTGATTTTATTAATTTCTATTACTTTTATATAATTATTCTTATAAATACTCGTAAATAATTTTAGTTTAGAATTATTATTTTAAATATTTTTTTTTGGTCTGAGTTTCAAATTTAGTTTTTTTTATGATAATTGCAAACTATTATATATTTAAGATTTAATGCAATTTTGTGAACTATATTATTTAATAAAAAAATTATTATTTAATAAGTATTATTACAAAAAATAATAAATAAAAATAAAATTTATTATTAGTCAGTGATCCATGAATATCCGTATTACATTTTATTTCTATTCTATATCAAGATATTTATAAAAATATTAAATTTTAATACAAGTTTTCTTTTAGTTATTTATTTTTATAAATAAATACAAAAAGCACTTTACAGCAAAAAAAACATACATTATACGCATGTAATTTATATACAAATAAATCAGTGTTATTATTTATTTGTATTTCTTCCCAAGAAAGCTTTCAATTTAACAAGTAATCAACTAATATGTTGAAACTCATTCAGTCTTAATCATTTATAAAATTTTAGATATTATATTTATTTAACAATCCCATTTTTTTTAAAGCAAAGAACTTATTTTTTTTATTATTTATATTTTTATTAGTGAAATGTGAGCCTTGATATGAAGCATTATACATTTAGACACAGAACATAAGATTCGGTTTAATACAGTTATTTGTCTAAATTTATTTTGCTTCTGTAAATATTAACATTATCAACTCTGATGATATATGAAATAATGCAGGAAACGATGAATGATTAGAAGAAAGTAAATCATGCAAAGATACAGTCATCGTATCTTATAGTTGTCTGTCTCATTATCATTGCGGTCTATGATTAATTATGTCTAAAGATAAAGTTATTAATCACTACATTAATATTTATAAATTTTTACTTCCGTATAGTTAGAAATGTATTGAATATGATGTAATATCTATGGATTTCCCAATATAAAAAGTCTTAAAATACTTAAAAATAACTTACAAATTTTATTATACTATAAATGAAGTGACGGAACATCTTCAATGTTTAATATAATTGATATTTAATTTAAGCGGTTTAGTAATTTGCCGTTGGTAATCTATGAATAAATAAAAAAAAGGTAGTTAAACATAATGCACTGCACGGAGAAATAACGCTTCTTGCTTTTGGCCTGCCTGCACAATAGATTAACGGGAATATCCATCAAATTATTTCTACAAGGTTAGCTAGCTCTTACTATATATACAGAAGTTGATGGAAATACGCCGCTTAAATCGTAATTGTGCGCTTGAATGAAATATTACCATGCTAAAATAACTTTTTTATACTTATTTAAAAGATTGTACAAACGTTGGCAATATATAAGCAACAATGTACAATTTTCCATATACAAATTTATACATGTACATTAAAAATCGCAATGCTAATATTGTATTCAATCAATGATCAACATTTTTTTTAAATACGTTTTTAATAAATTTTATCAAAATGTAATTTATTACAAAAAAAATTAATATACAGCAATACCTCACTAAATTTTTATTGATGAAAATAAGTTTTTTTTCTTATTATTTTGATGATTTGTGATCATAAACTATTAAAGTTTTATTTAAATTGTAATGAAATCTAATAATTATAATTATATGAAATAAAACTAAATATATAAAAAAAATGTAATTGGTTATTGGACTGACCGAAAGATGGCGTAATATATTTTACATAAAATAAGTACATTTTATCATTTTATGAGCATAGAATAAACTTAGAACTGAATTATATCCTATTATCGTAATCTAGATTTTTTTTGTACTACCTAAAAACAATTCAAATCATTGTAATATTTATTACAAAACGAAAAATAAATATTAAATTCAAATTTGTCTCGGTTTCATTGCAATTATTAATTATTTTTATTATTTTTGATATAGTTCAAAGTTATAATTCGATGTAAACTAAAGAAGATAATTTTGATTGGATGAGTTTGGTAAATATTTTTTTTTGACGTTTTAATACTGAAAATGACCTTTCGCAAGTTGCATTTGATACTGGCAAAGTGAAATTTAATATGAGTAATATAATTTCTATATTTGGAAACGTATTAAAACGAAAACCATACAATTTTTGTGTTCTTTATAAATTGTAGCATATCAGATGGCAACGTTAAAGTATGGCTTTTTAAAAATTAACATAAATTGCAACAATACCTCATCCAATTATTTAGTGTCAATGTATTCAGTTTTTTATAAATGCGGTATGTTCAGGTCTAATTGATGTGATATATTATAAAACTGTTTTTAATGTCTTCGTAACTTTTGCCAAGTAGTTTTAGTTTTGTAACAAATAACATAAAAACAATTTCGTTTAAATGCTGCTTGACCCTGACTACATGAACTTACGTTTTCCTCATTATGATGAAATTTGCACCTTTTACTATCAGATTTAAAAATATGAAGCTTTGCAGTTGCTATCTAGACCTAATATTTCAAAATTCTTTAAAACTTAATTTTGTAATGATTCTGTCTGAAAACAAAAAATTAACAATTGGAAAAAGCTTAGTACTAAAAAATAAAGATTTATAAAAAAAAATATGTTAAAAAATAGTTATGTATTTTGATTGTAATTATTTATCTCTAAGATGACTAATATTTTTAATCTTCTACGACTAAGTTCAAAATGCATGAGCAGATATTTCAGATATTTACGAAATCTTCGAATGCTGCAAGTTTTATAGCCGCATAGAGGTCAGTATGTAAACACGCGTTTACGTAACGATTCGTGATTCCCATCATGTCCATCGATGTTCTCTGCCTCCGCGAAGGTTCAACGTTATTTTCATTTGATTTAGCTATTAGTAAGTGATTAACACATGAGTGTATGAACGATGTTGCGTTTTTCTTCTTTCACTTACCACAATCATCGCTCAAAACAATATTTATCCCGCGCGCCGAAGAAGTAAACAAAACAAAAAGCAAACAGTGATAACAATTGAAATGCGACGGGCGATAAAGAAGGTCCGATAAAAACGGAAGAAATCGAAGTACGAAGCAATTTCGAAATAGCAAGGAGGAAGCGTTTATTTTTAGATGTATAAACGGTGGGAATAAATCAAGCCAAGGCTCCATTTTTTTTTGTACAGATCTCAATCGGAGACCAAAGAAAGCTCGCATTATCCACTAATCAATCCCATTTTCAGCGAAACCCATCGATCAGTGCAATCGTTGCGCAAAATGAAGAAATAAATCGCCGGTGCGAAAGAGAAATGGATTTACATTGGGACAGAAATACACGTTGCGTAATCCTATTCCTCTCTGTTCTTGCTGTTGTTGTTGTCTTAGCCGGTGGTTAGCCTTCGAGTATCGCCGTTTTTAGACTTTACACGTTTGACAATAAACTCATAAATGCCACGTTGTAATTGATCGAAGTCGCCCATAAATTTATTCATGCACGTATACAAACAAATGCAGCATTCGGCTCACCATACCATATTCCATTCTCCACAATAAAATATAAATTGCACAACACAGTTCTCGTTGCATTCATTAAAGGCGATCTCCGCGAATGGGCAAACTCCGCTCCACTAAATTACCTTTCCTCCGTAGCCGCTACCATTGACTGACTTCTTTTTCCGACCGACGACATCCACAAAAACAGTGTTTAGTAAATACAGTGTTATTAGTTTCGGACTTACAAATTAGCATGAGAACCCCGAAAACACGTTCGTTTTGGCACCGTCGAAAGTCCGAAATCCATAACAAACATGAACCGTAACATTATTCATATTACCTTGACAACAACGTCGGCATAAAACGTTTCGTGTAGCATTCGAAACGCAACTTCATCGTCTAAAATCAAAACATTTAACAATCACCGCGTTTAAGTTTATCAATTATCGTTTTACGATTTCCATTGTACTAATTCACTACTTTTTCATTCTATAAGATTTAAATTAAAAAATAACATTTTATTGTTTCCAACAATTTTTAGTAACATTAAGTCTCTAATTAATTTTCTCTTATATTACTGTCTGAACTATCAAATTTACATTATAATTACTTGTTTTTCAAAATTATTAATTCAAATGATTATTCTGATTCAATTCTACGAACGTGTTATTAACATAATATTATTTTTAGCTCATTGTATATGTTTTTCCAAGTATGTAATAAATTATTAATTATTAGTAATATTATTTTATCAATTAATTGCGTTATATAAACGATATGTTCTATAATACCTAATGAATAATATGCAGATTTAAATTGCGTTTTGTAATATCAAGATTAGAAGTGTTTTAGAATTAGTTATCCTTCACGTAGATTATATTTTTTTGATATTACAATTTTATAATTGCACCTTATAATAAAATAATTATGATTTCAACAACATTTACAATATTTATTTAAAGTGGTTCTATTTAGAGAATAACAAGAACTAGGCAACATTTTTTTGAGAAAAGTTTTTTTTTTTACCTTATTTTATAAAGCGATGTATCTACAAGAATAAAACATAATGAGCTCTAGTTTTGTCCCATTAAGTGAAAAAAAACACCAATTTCTTAGATGAGAAAAATACGTTACGATCAAAATGTTTGCAAACGAAATAAATTTAGGAATAGAAGAATCGGACCCGCAATTTCTTATCTATAGAGCCACATGTTGCTCCGGGGCAAAATTGGGTAATCGTTAACATATGTTGATTTTAACTGTTACCAAATTTTGGAGGTGTGAGAAATTGACGTGAAATATTTTTTTTTTAAATCGCAATTTTTATTAATTTTATAGAAATTTTCTTCTAATTCTTATTAGAAATAAATGATTAAGTTAAAATTAAGTGAGAAATTTGAACAAAGTAGTGATTTTATAGAGTGTCATAAAAGAAGCGTTACTGTTTTGCAGTATGATTAAGTTTTTATTTGACAGTTATAAAAATAATGACATTATTATGACATTTCATAAAAATAAAAAACATCTGTTGATGTTGACGGTTACCAAATTTTGAAGTTGTGAGAAAATGACGTGAAATTATCGTATATGAACATTTTTTTTGGAAATCACAAATGAAAACACAAGCAATTTTTATTAATTTTATAGAAATTTTCATTTAATTCTTATTTAAAATAAATGATTAAGTTAAAATTAAGTGAGAAATTTGAACAAAGTAGTGATTTTATAGAGTGTCATAAAAGAAGCGTTACTGTTTTGCAGTCTGATTGAGTCTTTATTTGACAGTCATAAAAATTAATGACTTTATTATGACATTTCATCAAAATAAAAAACATATGTTGATGTTAATGGTTACCAAATTTTGGAGTTGTGAGAAATTGACGTGAAATTATCGCATATGAATATTTTTTTTTTAAAAACAAATAAAAACAAACAATTTTTTATTAATTTTATAGAAATTTTTGTTATTCTTATTTAAAATGAATGATTAAGTTAAAATTAAGTGAGAAATTTGAACAAAGTTGTACGTTACTGTTTTGAAGTCCGATTGACAGTCATAAAAATTAATGACATTTCATCAAAATAAAAATAAATTATTGCACCTGTGCATATCCATAAACATTTAGAACGTAATGATTATAAAAAAATATTTGAAGAAGAAATACTTCTTTGATTAAATTTTTACGTAGCAAGTTTCTAGTATTTTATATAACATTATTATTATGAAGTGGAAAGGAATTCCACTTGAAGAGTCTTTTGAATGTATTCATCATCGAGGGTCCAAGATCAGATTGAAATGTCTCTTAAGTCAACCGAGATAATTTATTTTGTTACTTAAACTATGCACTTTTATATGTGCACCGTGGAAGTCGAGGAATGCGCAGACAGGCTACAAATCCATTGATGATTCTAGATACGAGTCGCAGCAAAATAAATATGCTTGATTCAAATCAAACGTTATTCATGACTTTAAGACGAATCTTATTTCCACTGTGTGTCTATGGTAAATATTGTTAAATATATATAGTTACTTTGTTACCAAGGTTATCTAATATGATTACTGTGAATTTAAATTATGTTTATTTCTACTTAATTAATCAAGGTTTTTGGCTATTTCCAGTAATTTTATAAAGCATCCAAATATAAAAGTTTACATTTTATTTTTTTTATCAAAATTGTGTTTTTTAAGAAAGCTTTTGTATTGTTCATAATAGTTAATTATAGATAAAGTGAAATAGAGAGAACAAGGCTTCAATTAATATTTTACTGCACTGCATGAAATAGTTTCAGGGAATCGCAGATAAAATCGTGCTTCCATTGAAGATCGTAGATACGAAATGCATGAATGCGTCCCGGCCATTTGAAACTCAGTTTATTGTAAACATTACTTAAGTTAAGTATTATTCATTAAATTTTATAATGTCTAATAATTATTAAAGTTGAGCCGCTTTCTACGAAATCGCGTAAATATGCATAATATATCACTCGGGAGATTGTCGGTACGCAGTATTCCAGCATTAATTCGATAACAAATTTTATTCAGAACCCGAGTCACGTACATTAATTTCCGTAAAAAAATCAAAACCGCTAATTAACGTTTTACGCTTTCTAAGGATCGAGAATTACTTTAAACGTCGAGTTTTTTTTTTGTATTAAGTATAAAAAAGTTATCCGCAATTCGCCGCAATTTCTGTGCGTAACATTTTTGCGAACTTGATGATATATGAATGAGGGTTTTCGGGATATTGCTGTTAACATTCGTATTCTTTGCGGCACGTCAATGTGCGTGTCCGCCGTCGTGATTCATGGATTGTGGCCGGAAAATTCCAATTTGGAATGCAGTTTGCCGTCGGCCCATCAATCGCATTAAATTTGTCGTGTTCTTATATTCTTCCTTCATTAAGCCGTACGTAATGAATGAATTAATGAATGAATGAAAATTATCCGCCTTTTTCCTGCAATTGTACTTAATTTTGCGCATGTGGGATTATCTCAAGATGTAATTCGCGCACGAACCTTTTTTCTGGTGAAGGCTTCGCCTTTTCGATGTCTTTGGAAACATGCCGATGGGATGTCACTTTTCACCGCATAATTAGTAAACTTTTCTTTTGTTCGTAAAAGGAAGATGTATCACTGTCCGATGTTGAGAAACAAAAAAAAAAAAGAAAACGGATAACAAAAATAGCTTCGGATTGTATAACGCGAGATAACGCACAACTATCCGGGACCAAGTAGCCAAGTGAACTGAACAAGTTGTTCCACCAGTTGTGGAACGCGCGTGTTATTAGTCAGAATGGAATGAGTGATTCATAATATCTCTCGTCGTGTCGTGTATTATTATTAGTTCTCCTCGCATTCGAAGTCGTATCCTTCGAAGAAGTACAAGAGGAAAAAAATAAAATAAACGAAACGAAATCCAATTGACTCCGATTCCCCTGTACTCTACATCACTTTTTTTTTCAATCGTCGAGTGTAGCAAAGCGGGAGGAATCTCGGTTGCATCGGTGGACATGACCTCGACACTGTGGGCAATAGACTCTAATTCCGCATTCGTTACACTTTAAAAGCGTGTTTTATTAATAAAAAGGAAATACGATTAAATAAAAACGAGAGAAAGAGATCTGACAAGCAGTTGACAATGAAACCGACCAAACGTTACAATTAATTATTTATTTAATTACACATTTTAATATCATAAGTACCTGATATTAAATAATAAACAAATACTATAATCCGGATTTGAAAATTACAAAATTATTGATTTTTTAATTATACAGTAAAGTCTCTTTTTTTAGTTGTTGATGAGGTTTTCTAATCTTCAAATAATGCCTATATATGTTATATTATAAGTGTATGATATTATTATTCAATACACATTTGCCTCTGGAAATTAGACGAAAGTACATTGTACTCACTTTGAACGTAGCTGGTTGGCGAATGTGTGAACACTGTCATAAATGCAAATTTTAAATAAAAGCGAGAGAAAGAGAACTGACGAGGAGTTGACAATGAAACCGACCAAACGTCACAATTAATTATTTATTTAATTACACATTTTAATATCATAAGTACCTGATATCAAATAATAAACAAATACTATACCAAATGTTACAATTAATTATTTATTTAATTAAAATTTTTATTATTATCAGTACCTGATAATAAATAATAAACAAATACTAGATTTGAAAATTTTAAAATTATATTTTTTTTTTCATTATTCAGTTAAGTCTCTTTTTTAATTGTTTATGAGGTTTTCAAATCTTCAAAAAAAGCCTATATCGTTATATTGTAAGTGTATACTGTTATTACTCCATTTGGCAAATGTACATTCAATACACATTAGTCTATGGAAATTAGACAATAGTACATTATACTCACTTTGAACGTAGCTGGTTGGCGAATGTGTGAATACTGTCATAAATGCAAATTTTAAATAAAAGCGAGAGAAAGAGAACTGACGAGGAATTGACAATGAAACCGACCAAACGTTACAATTAATTATTTATTTAATTAAAATTTTTAATATTATCAGTACCTGATAATAAAAAATAAACAAATACTAAATTTGAAAATTTTAAAATTATATATTTTTTTTCATTATTCAGTTAAGTCTCTTTTTTAATTGTTTATGAGGTTTTCAAATCTTCAAAAAAAACCTATATCGTTAGTGTATACTGTTATTACTCCTTTTGGCGAATGTATATTCAATACACATTTGCCTCTGAAAATTAGACTAAAGTAGATTGTACTAACTTTGAACGTAGCTGGTTGGCAAATGTGTGAACACTGCCATAAATGTTTATAAATTATTTATATGTATTTTTTTTATTATCATTATTTTTGTATTTATTATTAATTTGGCGACTCATAGTCGAATGGTTAGAGTCGCCACCTCACGATTGTGAGTCTCGGGTTCAAAGCCCAGCCAAGCCAAATAGGTAAAACTTCCAATGGGAAGTTTATCTAAAAATAATACAAATGTCAACACAGATTAAAAAATGTCACACCAGATTTACTGAATGTCCACGAGGACAGATTGTAAATAAAAATATAAGACAAAAAAATTTATTAATTTCACATTCCCCAAAGGTGTATATTTTCCGGATAATGTGGATATCTTCATCCCAATTTTTACAGTTAAATATTTATTAATATCATGTGATTCAAGGACTCAATAATAAATTGTGTTAACATAAGTTAGTATTCTTCAACATTTTCACATCTGAGAATCAAAAAATATGATAAATATTTATAGTACCGGTTGACGGTTAATATGGAAATACAAATTAAAAAAGAAAGTATAAAGTAAATAATTTTATAATATGAAATACAATTTATCGAGAATTTTGATTTATTTCATGTTGTCGCGAATCATAGGTTGAAAAATACTGATATGAATGATAAAACAGTGATGTAACGTTTTTTGGATAATGTGGATATAGTTTATATATCTTAATTTACAATCTACGTTTACTTCATTTATAAACAAATTTATACATTTCCCGGGAAATGTGCGAATTATCCCACCGTAACATTTATTCAATAAACAACTTTTCAAGTTAAATATTAAGTAATATCATGTGATCCAAAGTGATTGCGTTTAGATAAATCAGAGTTCTTCAACTTTTTGGCATCTGCGAACTGTCAAAAATATGATAAATATTTCTCGTACCTGTTGATGTTTAATATAGAAATACAAACTAAAAATAGATAGTAAAAAGTAAATAATTTAATATTATGAAATACAATTTTTCGAGATTTTTAATTTAATTCACGTTATCGCGAAATATAGATTTAAAAACACTGACATAAATGATAAGATGTTACGTTATATTGGATAATATGGATATAATTTATATATATTTATTTACAATCTACGTTTACTTCATTTATAAACAAATTTATACATTTCCCGGGCAATGTGCGAATTATCCCACCGTAATATTAAGTAATATCATGTGATCCAAAGTGATCGCGTTTAGATAAATCAGAGTTTTTCAACCTTTTTTCAATATTTCTCGTACCGGTTGACGTTTAATATAGAAATACAAACCGAAAATAGATAGTAAAAAGTAAATAATTAAATATTATGAAATACAATTTTTCGAGAATATTGATCTAATTCATGTTGTCGGGAATCATAAGTTAAAAAAACACTGACATAAATTATAAAACAGTGATGTTACATTATATTGGATAATGTGGATATAATTTATATATCTTTATTTGCAATCTACGTTTACTTCATTTATAAACAAATTTATACATTTCCCGGGCAATGTGCGAATTATAACACCGTAACATTTATTCAATAAACAACTTTTCAAGTTAAATATTAAGTAATATCTTGTTATCCAAGGTTATCGCGTTTAGATAAATCAGAGTTTTTCAATCTTTTGACATCTGCAAACTATCAAAAATATGAGAAATATTTCTCGTTCAATATAGAAATACAAACTAAAAATAGATAGTAAAAAGAAAATAATTTAATAATATGAAATACAATTTTTTGAGAATTTTAATCTAATTCATGTTGTCGCGAATCATAGGTTGAAAAACACTGATATAAATGATAAAACAGTGATGTTACGTTTTTTTGGATAATGTGGATATATTTTATATATTATTATTTACAATCTACGTTTACTTCATTTATTCAAAAAAGTATACATTTCCCGGGCAATGTGCAAATTATCCCACCATGTAACATACATTCAATTAACAACTTTCCAAGTTGATCGCGTTATGTAATTTATATATTAATATTTACAATCTACATTTACTTCATTTATAAACAAATTTATACATTTCCCGGGGAATGTCCGAATTATCCCATCTTCCAATTAACAACTTTTCAAATTAAATATTAAGTAATATTGCATCTGCGGACCAACAAAAAATGATAATTATTTATAGTACCGGTTGATGGTTAATATAGAGATTAAAACCAATAGATAGTCAAAATAAAATAATTTAAAATTATAAAATAAAAAATTTCAAGAATTTTGATCTAATTCATGTTGTTGCAAACTAGAAGTTGAAGATCACATAAATGAAGAAATAAAAATTATTATTGATGACCTTGATCAGAAAGATATTAGAATATATAAAATGTGGAACGAGATGTTGCTAATTTTGTTATCGTAGTGAATGAATCATCAATATAACACAAAAAAAATATAAGATTTTTAAAATTATCTCCTCAGTTGATATCTAAAATTCTAAAATTAGTCTTCTATATTTATTTTAAAAATGTATTCTCAGAGAATTACTTAATTATAATTTTTATTCGACACAACTGGGCCAAAAAGCTTAGCAAATTACATTATCAATATTTATACTCAGAGAATTACTTAATTATATTTTTTATTCGACACAACTGGGCAAAGGGCTTAGCGAATTATATTATCAAAATTTATTTAATATTTTATCAACGCCATAAAATAATTTTATATAAAGTTATTAGAACTTATCCTCTCAATAATGTTAATTTAATTTATTATTGAACTGTTTGATTAGTATTTTTTTAGATACCAATATTGGTATCAAAGTCTTTACAATATCCATTAACATTATATTAATATTTACACTTTCAAGTTATTTATAACAATTCCATTTATTTCTATTGCACCGTTTGTATTTTAAACTAATATTTTCAGAAAAATACATTTAATATTTGTGAATTTATTTAAATCTTATAAGAAACGCTTAATATTTATATATTGCTAACACAATATATAAATGTTTTATAGTTTAAAAGGGCCATTATTTACACGAGTTATTCAGTGCTGTATTTAATTTTAATCTAATTTTAAACGGTTTTTAATTCGAGCTAATTTTAAACACTTTAATTTAAAATTAAATAAATATAAACTCTTTATATAAATAATATATATTCCTAATAATATAACTGCTTACCAAATTTAATAAATGTTCACGCAATTTAAGATAAAATTTTCATCAAAAATAATAAATGTTCTCCAACTAGAAATAGACGGTTTCACGAATACATCCATTCTAGTTTTAACACCATATATAATCAATCAAACCTAAGTAAAATAAAAATAACATGGAATTGAAATTTATTAAAGAAGATGTATTTTTATAGAAGTTTCCTTGAATGCTATTTTTGTTATTTAATATTGTAATTACAAGTCTAAATTTGTAAAAGAATCGGTAAAACTCTTTACCTGAACAATAACAATAACCAAATAAATAATGTGACTATTATGTGATTCGTTCAAAGATCATTTAAATATAGTTATGGTAATCATTACGTGATTACTTATCCAATCTAATAAATTGTATTTCAATGACAAAAGTGTACTTTATATAGATGGGTTAAAGATGGACAAAATAATAATGTATTAAATGATAATAAGTTATTTGTTTTGTATAATTAATGTATATCTAATTATAGTCTAATTAGATACTAGAGAAAATGTAAGTGAATATTATATTATTTGAATTATGTTATGTTATAAATAAAAATATTGGGTTACGCGGAAAAAAGGTTAAGAAAGTCTACTTTATGAATATAATTTTTTTGTAAATATAAAATAATTATTTAAAGAAAAGTGTTGTTAAAATTATTGAACTTTTTTATTGCACTCAAGTTAACTAAATCTACATAAATAATTTATTAATATGTACACTGGCTCTTGAAGTTTTTCCTCCCCTCTTGTGCGCGCAATTGCGTGGGTCCTTATCGGGTCTAATGGGTCTCAATTTATTTTTATTTGAAAATTTTCGAGATAAGCCTATATTTAGCGATTATTTATATTCATCCAGACGGTCTCTACACTTGGAGAGACTCGGTGCTGGTGCACGCGTGAATACTCGCTATGTGTTGAGTGTGAGGCTCAGAACATGTGCCATTATCTCTCGCCTTTTCATTCTTGGAATTCTTCGCTTTTATCGGCGCCCGTCTCGAGGAAGACCACCAACCGCACTTGAACACAAGAGGGCCTTGGCAACGCAAAGAGGAAAACACAAAAAAAAAGTATAAGAAAGAGCTCCTGAAAATCAACTTTGACCGGCGCCAAATATCAATTAAGTAACGGCGATCATCTAGCACCAATCTTTCAGAAGCCGCAACACATTTTTGATGTTGCGCTCCCACTCGTTGATCAATTCCCAAGAATCCGCTGATATGTAATCCGAGCTCTCGCCGTTCCCAATCTTTGTCTGCAGCACCAGAGATTTCCGTCTCGGACATTCGGCTCGATCCGGTTGATCGACTTTCTTACACTTCCTCAGATCTATAACGTAGAAGGACTCCTCGTCCCCTGGGTACTTGTAGAACATCAAATTCGAACCTTTCAGGATGCACCAGCTACGGCTCCAGCTATTCTCGCCTTTCCAATGCGTCTTAACGTCCAGAAACGCTGAAAACACATCGTCGATCTGAACGTCCGTCAGTACTTCCACCTCAAAGGCTCCGCTCAAAGGACACCTGTCCGACACTTCATCCGACAGAAAATTATTCAACTTCAAATTCTCCTTAATAAAATCGAATTTCGCTACTAAATCCCAATAGTTCTCAATAGATTTTCCGCATTTTTTCTTCGATTCTTTCTTCAAGCTGACGCTATAAAGATACATGGAGATATCGAAATCTACCAGCAGCCGCTCGAAAACAAGTTCATCTTCGAACATGATATAATCGGATTCCTCTATCACTCTGTTCGCTGACAATACTTTTCCGTAAGACACCAAAATCATAAACCACAAGCGCGTTTCGGATTTCTGCTTTTTAAACATTTTGCTGAGCTTCAAGTTCATAGACTTTTTCGAGAACTTAAAATTCTTAAATTTCACCACACCGTTTCCCTCCAATTCGAAATTTAAGTTTTGAATCCTCTCCTCAAGCATGTTGCGCCTCGTTTCTAAAATTCAATCGATTAATTAACCGATCGGGCGATCAATTTGTGTAAACTTACCGGCAATTAAAAGAAAACGTCTCGCTTCCATCTCTTCGATTTTCCCATTGAAATTATACTGGGCTGAGATTTCGAGTGCTTTATTAGATTGTACGATGATGTTCTGCTGGATCTTTAATTCTTTCTTTAATTCATCTAAAGTTTCAGCAAATTCTAATGATTCGCTAATAGAAGGCACAATAATATCGTCATCCACGTTCTCTGGTAAAGTCTCGTAAGTATTCTAAAAAAAAATAATGTTGTTTAATATTCTTAAATGTCTTCTCGCCTAAAATTAAAAAATCTATTAATCTTACCTCCAAATTGTTGAGTTTATCCTTGAACCGTTCTTTGATCAAACTGCATATTATTTGTGAAACATTTCCTTCGCTCGAACAAGAATGCTCACTTGCCATCACATACGGAGTATCGTGTTCCAGGATTGTACTTGCACTTCCAATTTCCTCAACTTCACTATACACATTTACATTTCTTTGGTTTGAACGAGAAAGCTCACCCACCATCACATACGGAGTATCGTCTTCCATGACTGCACTCGCACTTTCCTCGATTTCACTGTGAAAATTTACATTTCTTTGGTTCGAACAAGAAAGCTCACCCACCATCACATACGGGGTATCATCTTCTATGAGTGCTCTTGCACATTCCTCGACTTCACCGTGCAAATTTACATTTCTTTGGTTCGAATAAGAAAGCTCACCCACCATCACATACGGGGTATCATCTTCTATGATTGCTCTTGCAGATTCCTCGACTTCACCATACAAATTTACATTTCTTTGGTTCGAATAAGAAAACTCACCAACCATCACATACGGGGTATCATCTTCTATGATTGCACCTGCACATTCCTCGACTTCACCGTGCAAATTTACATTTTCTTGGTTCGTACAAGAAAGCTCTCCCACCATCACATACGGAGTATCGTCTACCATGATAGCACTCGCACTTTCCTCGATTTCACAATACAAATTTTCGTCCACAACCGGGACGATTTCCTCCACATTCAAAACTTGGTTGTCCTCGAATGTCAAAACCGAGTCGTAATGAGCGATCCCACCTAAATCTATGTGATTTGATCTAACTTCATCATCTATATACGGCCGCGCTCTCATGCACATATCGTCCAGATAATCATAGTCTTCGACTTGTGAATACAAGGACTGATTTCTCGACCTCTGCTTGAATAATTTCTTAAGCTTATTGAATGCACGATCCATCTTCGCTGAAGTAATGACGAATTTTGGCACTTTCTTCGTCTATATACGCTTATTTTACCCCCACGCCCGATTGCAAATTTCCAAAATCTTAGAAAATATTATTACGGTATAATAAACTTCAACTCTCCGAATTCCACTTTTATTTTATTGTATTCAAATCTGTATCATTGCAGTAGAATTTTATAATCCCTTCTTAAAGCCATAAAACAAGGGTTAGTTTTACATAAAAATTACAATATTTTCTAACGAAACGTTGTCAGGGATAGAAAATATATGTAAATTCAATTTAGGTAAGCAAATAAATTAGCAATATTATTAATGAAATAAGTTCACTTTTTATTTATTTATAGATAGATTAGTTTAAATTTTTGTATATTTTTTTCAGAATTTCTTGTTGTATTCGCAGTATTGATAATACAGATAACTTTGTACCCACAAACAGGTAAATTTTCTATAATGACTTTGGAAACAATAAAAGTACAGAAGTTTATTGCCTAAATGGGAATTTCAGCTCAAACTTTCTAATCCGTGAAAACTGAAAATAGTCAATTTCTGAAAATAATGATGAGCACTCAATTTATGAAAAAGGTGATAATGTTTTACTGTATTTTATAGAAAATTTATAAATATGAACATTATATAAAAATTCTTTATAAAAACTAAATTATTTTTTTAATTAAACAAATAATTCGGTTTGAAAATTTCACAGCATAATAAAATTGTATCGAACAAAAATTTATATTTAAAAAAATTGTTTATAATATTATTTTTAAAGTTTTCAATTAGTCCAGTTTAAAACAAACACTGTAAAACCTTAGATTAATTTGCGAATTTATTTCTATCGTATAAACCGATATTTATTAATAATTCACAACTATTTAACCTGACAAAATGTTCATGTATAGTGGGAACAGATTTGTTTACAACTAAAGTAAAAGATAGTAAATTATGAAATATAAAAGTACAAAGTATTTTTTTTCTAATTTCTAAATGTTCTAATTTACAATGTACTATTTTTTTAGAAATAAATAAATAATTTATAACCCGTTAAATGTATAAATGTCCTATTTTATATATTATGTTGTCCCCAATAAAAAGTATGTTGTCAAAAATTCTTATACAAATAAAAAAATAATTTATAATCAAAATTGTAAAATATATTTTTTCATAAATAATTAATATTTTTTACTATAATATAATATTTGCATTAATTTTACCAAGCTACACATATGTTACTGTATTTGGGAACAGATTTGCTTACAACCAAAGTAAAAGATAGCAAATAATTAAATATATGTGTACAAAGTATTTTTTTCTAATTTTCAGATATTCTAATTTCCAATGTACTAATTTGTAATTTTTTAGAAATAAATAAGTAATTTAAAACCAGTTTTATGTAGAAATGTCCAATTTTCTGTATTATGTAGTCCTTTAAATAAAAAAGTATTTTGTCAAAACTTAGTTTTTTTATACAAATAAAGAAATAATTTATAACCAAAATTATAGTATATTTTTTTCATAAATAGTTAATATTTTCTGCTATAAAATAATATTTGTATTAAATAAATTCCAAGCTACACAAATAATATATTACTGTATTAGTATATAGTGGGAATAGATTTGATTACAAGTAAAGTAAAAAATAGTAAATAATTAAATATAAATATACAAAGTATATTTTTATAATTTCCAATGTACTAATTTCTATTTTTTAGAAATAAATAAAAAAAAATATAACCAGTTAAATGTATAAATGTTCTATTTTCTGTATTATGTAGTTCTTCCCATAAAAAGTATTTTGACAAAACTTCTTTTTTTATACAAATAAAGAAATAATTTATAACCAAACTTTTAGCATATTCTTTTTTAAAAGTAGATAATATTTTCTACTATAAAATAATATTTGTATTAATGGTTCCAAGCTACACAAGTAATCTGTTACTGTATTAATATATAGTGGGAAAAGATTTGCTTACAAGTATATAATTAAAAATAAATGTACAAAATATTTGTTTCTAATTTCCAGATGTTCTAATTTTCGATGTACTAAATTCTATTTTATTTTTAAATAAATAAGTAATTTATAACCAGTTAAATGTATAAATGTTGTATTATCTATATTATGTAGTTCTACCAATAAAAAATATGTTGCCAAAAATTATTTCCGTATAAGTAAATAATTTATAACCAAAATTATAGTATATTTTTTTCATAAATAGTTAATATTTTCTGCTATAAAATAATGTTTGCAATAAATATTCTAAGCTACATAAGTAATTATTAATAATTATCTGTAAACATACTTATTGCAGGTAAATATTAATTAATTATTTTTCACTACGGTCAATAAATTTTGTCTGTTATTATATTTTTTGTATATTTATTTCTGTAAGTATCTGAAAGTTAACAAAAAAATTGCATTATTTATTTTATTAGATTTTTATGTTTCTTTATAAATTTAGTATTGGATACTTTATTGCAGTAATTTTCAACTGGTGTGATTTGGTCATTATCTTTAACAAAGATAATTAATTCAATTATCTTCTCCAATGAAATTCAAAGCACTTATAGTTGAATTTTAACTATAGGTTCAAGAGTGTAGCAAAAAGAAAAAACTTATCTTTTTCTCTTATATTTTTTATTAAATATTATAATAGGTAATTTTTATTTTAGTTTAACTTTTTAAAATTATATTAATTTTACAAATATTTTAATCATATAATTAAATTAAAGATTTAACTAAATTTTTTTATATATTCAATCCAATAAATAAGATATTTCTTGTAAAATACTGTTCTTTTTAACGTTTTGTTCAATGATTCGTATAGTATTTATATCATCAACCACAACATTTTATCAGTTTAAAGTATTGATAATTTCTTTGAAATATTACTAATGTTATAAATATTCGTTTTCAAATTATTTGTTATTGAGAAAAAAAATAAAGTTTTGCAATTTTTTACGATTCTCCACAGATGGGGTGTATCCTATCGTCAGGTAATTTCCTTTGCCTTCAATATAAATACTGGTGCATTTGCGATTATAGATTTAGTTTCAGTTTCAATCTACAAGTGAACAAGATGAATCATTTTTTGAAAAGAATTTCGAAATCGATGAAGAAAAGGCGATCTCGCAAAGTTAAGCAACCGAAAGAATCCAAAAATATCACCGAAACAGCTCTGATGAAGAGCATCAACCCGAAAGACATCAAATATGGTGATGACGCATTGTTTTTGGCCATCTGGTCTTCTTCTCAGACGAAGGATAATTTCAAGACAGTCTGCTCAGAAAATATCAATGTTCCGCCTCCAACAGTTCAATTCGGCATCAAAACCAAGAACAGGAAATTCTTTAAAAAGAGCAAAAATCATAGAAGAACCATGCTGCAGTATATAAAACCCGTTTACATAACAAACCCAAGAATTGCCGAGGAAGTAGAGGAAGAAAAGATTAAGTTTATATCCGAGCTGAAACGTCAAGTAATTATCTCCGAGTTACCGGTTTTAGATTCTCCGAAATACGGGGATACTTTATTCGTGGTGAATTTAAAGTCGATTTCGCTCACTCACAAGGTGACCATATCGAATTTGGAAAGACACGATGAGATGTTCACTAATTATTACATCTGCGTCGCAACGTCAAAGCTGAGAGTTATGTCCACTCAGATAGCGAAAGAAACAGAGATGCTACGCTTTAATAACAAAATGATTTTTGATTGCCTTGCATCCGATTTTACTATAAAATTGGTAATTTATAATCTTCGTATTAGGAATCAGTTGCTGGTGGATAAAAATAGAGAATCGAAATGGTTTAAAATTAAGAAAATCTTTAAGCGAAACGCCGGAAGCAAAGATAATTTATCTAACACTAACTTCAATTCAGTAGGAGAATGTCTTCTCAACAAGAGGAACCTGATAGCCAATAAGGGAAATTTGAAATTATCGGATCTTTCAGATGCAACGACGTTGGATGGTCGTATCTCCTTAGTCTACAATATTTATTCTTAATTACACAATTTTTTCGTTTATATTTTATTATTATTTATTTCATCAAATATTATTTTTAAACAAATGTATTGAACCAAAAACAAAAAAGCTATAAAATGTAACTAAAATAAACTTTTTAACCAAAAAAAATTTCTTCCAAAACACAAACCTCTGACTCTATCACTGCAAGTATACACTGTTACAACACATAGTGCACTATATCTTGAAATATTGAAGTTAACAAAAAAAAACTTCGATAAAGTTTAATTTTCTTCAAACAGTACCGAATCTCGAACTGAACTATTAACTATATTTTTACTAATTGTTTTTTTCTTTGGTCCTTGTTTGTGTTTTTCTTAAGCAACATTTCATAAAATATTTATTACTATTTTCGAATGAAACTAATTATCTTAATTACTTTATAATCATTTTTCTGCTACGTTTTCAATTCCGTCTTAAGATACGAAATCTTAAAAAAAATATTTTTTTTAAAATAATTCTTATTCAATTACTAAATCCTTATATAAAATTATTGTAAATTTTAACAATTTGTGGACGATGATTTCAAGTTCGCATTTTTAACAATAAAAAGCGAATCTTTTATGTATTGGTACGAGGTGTGGTAATAAAGCTTAATCATTATTAGTTCATATAGTTTTCCTAATAAGTATATGATTTCAATTCCATCTTAAAAATCGAATTCCTATTTTTTTTTAAATAATGATTATTCAAAAAATAAATTCTTACATAACATTACTGTAAATTTTCATAATTTGCAAAGGGAGATTTTAAGCTCGCATTTGAAACAATAAAAAGCGAGCTTTTATGTATTTCGACATGGTGAGATATTTGGTGACAAAGCTTAATCATAAATAGTTCATGACGTTTTCCGTATAAGAATTTCATTTCAATTTCATCTTAAGATATGAATTCTTTAAAAAAATATTTGTTTCAAATAATTGTTATTCAATTAGTAAATGCTTACATAACATTACTGTAAATTTTGTCAATTTGCGGAAAGAGATTTCAAGTTCGCATTTTAAATAATAAAAAGCGAATGTTGTTTTCTTAATAAGTATTGAATTTCAATTCCGTCTTAAGATTATTATTTTTTTTTATAATTATTTTTCAATTACTAAATCCTTACATAACATTACTGTTAATTTTGATAATTTTCAAAAGGAGCTCGCATTTTTAACAGTAAAAAGCGAAATATTTGGTAAAAGAGCTTAATTATAATTAGTTTGTTTCATTTTCCTAATAAGTAATTCAATTCAATACCGTCTTAAGATACGAATTCTTAAAAAATATATATTTTTTAAATAATTTTTATGCAATTACTAAATTCTTACATAATATTACTGTAAATTTTGACAATTTGCGCAAGAAAATTTTAAGCTACGTGATATTTGATATTTTAATCATCATTAGTTCTTGTTGTTTTCCTAATAAGTATTTCAGTTCAATTACGTCTTAAGATACGAATTCTTAAAAAAAATGTTAAATAAATTCTCGAATTTAAAATATAAATAAGAGAAATAATTAATTTATAGTTAGAAAATGACCAAAATTAAATTTTACAATTTTACATTACCGCGGATCGGTAAGAAATATCTACAAACACCTTGAAGAACACTAATTCTTAATATTGAAAATGCTATAATAAATAATTTAATTATTCCTGTATTTTTTTCGTACATCTGGAATTTGTAAAACGTAGACTCACTTTTCTGTAGCTTATGACTGGATGTACAGTATTTTGTAAATCGCAAATTGCTTTATTTTCAAAAATTGTAAATTCAGGTAATACAAAAAGTAAACTAAAAAATGAAACTCGAAATCTCTTTTCGCAAATTGACAAAATTTACGTTAATATTTTGTAAGGATTTAGTAATTGAATAATAATTATTTCTAGTGAAACGCACGCATTAAATAATAAAGTTTGACTGATGTGTTTATGTTTATAGTTTAGACAATAAATGGACTGTTATTACTTTAAGGTGTAATATACGAAATTCGTAAAAACTTACCTGCTTGTAGGTAGTCGATAAAGTAAAGATTGTCACATATTTGCGAATACAATATTCTAAAAATTCAGTAGAATTTGTTATATGTTATTTAATTTTAATTATTAAAAATTTAATTAAAAAATCATAAAAAAAAATCATAATTTTATTTAATTAATAATAACTATTATATTTAATTCAAGAGATACACAACCATATAACAATTAAAAACATATTCATGTAATATCAATAATAGAAATAAAAATTAAATAATTAATAATAATATTTGGGTTGCAAAATTTATGAATAGTATCATATACAGATTATAAAATTAATTAATTAATTAATATATAATATTTTCAGTTTTGTCCAGTTTTCTTTTGAATGTTTTTCAACCTTTTAACACCAGCGGACGAGAAATATTTCGCGAAGCAGTTGACGATTAATACAGAGATAATAATAAATACAACAACAAATCCAAAATTTTCATAATTTTATATCGCCTCGGATAACACATTATTCGCTTATGAACTAATGTACAGTATTTTGGAAATCGCAAAGTGAGAATTATTGCTAATATTAATAATAATAACATCATTTATCAGTATAATACATTAAAAATAGAAAATTCAAGAAAAATAAATATAACTCTGAAAAAACAAAAATAATTAAGAAATAAATGAATTAAACAATAGTTGCAATAAAAGAAGAAAAAAATCTATATATAATACAACCAAAAATTAATTCTATATATTAAATATACCTGGCCAAAGGGCTATCGACCTAGGTTTTTCTGCCCGAAATTATTGTTATATTTTCAGAAATTGTAAATTCTTATTATCACTGAAAATTTACATGCTTTTCTAGTGAAACACACGCATTAAATAATTTAAATAATATTAAATAATAAAGTTTGACTGATCTGTTTATGTTCATAGTTTAGACAATAAATGGACTGTTAATATTTTAAGGTGTAATATACGAAATTCGTAAAATCTTACTTGCTTGTAGGTAGTCGATATAGTAAAGATTGTCACACATTTGCAAATACAAACAAAAAAAATGGAAAACATTTTATAGAATTTTAATTATTTAAAAATTAGTCGAAAAAATAAAAGAAATTTCATAAACTTATTTAATTAATTGGAAATCGCAAAATAAGAATTATTGCTATATTTTCAGAAATTGTAAATTCTTATTTTCACTGAACTGAAAAATTACATGCTTTTCTAGTGAAACACAGGCATTAAATAATAAAGTTTGACTGATCTGTTTATGTTCATAGTTTAGACAATAAATGGACTGTTATTATTTTAGGGTGCAATATACGAAATCGTAAAAACTTACCTGCTTCTAGGTAGTCGATATAGTAAAGATTGTCACACATTGACAAATACAGACCAAAATAATTGGAAAATATTTTATACAATTTTAATTATTTAAAAATTAGTAGAAAAAAATACAAGAAATTTCATAAATTTATTTAATTAATCATAGACTAAAAAGACACAACACCCCTATCGAAATTAAAATTATTTTTTTTTGCGTTAATATTTTATGTACTGTTAAAATTAACCTTCTTTTATAAATTAAGTATTTGGGTATATTGCACTCGGTTTAATTTTTGTTTTATTTTTAATCACAAATATTTGTTTATTGCTAGAAGTGACAGATTATAAATAAATCGACATAAATAAATAAATAAAATATTTAATTAATAATAAAAATATTAAAAATATTGTATATTGATTTAACATAAATGTTGGATAAATTGATTAATAATTATTTAAAAAAAAAAATTTTTTTTCAATAATTATTATTCAATTACTAAATCCTTACGTAATATTACTGTAAATTTTGACAACTTGCGGAAGGATATTTTAAGGACACATATTTAACAGTAAAAAAGCTTTTACGTATAGCTACATGGTGAGATATTTGGTTTCATCACCTTATTTTTAATGTCTTTTACTATTTATGAAAACATAGCAATAATCCAATTTTTATTATTTCCAAATTGTGCAATTTCGTTGTAAATATTATTATTTGTTAAATTAAATGTTAATATGTTAAATAAATGTATTTTACAAAATAATTAATTTATAGTTTGGAAAATGACCAAAATTAGTTATTTTAATCAAATATTGTTAGAATTTATATTTATTTTTAAAGCTGTATAATGTAATGTTATATTAATTATTTTAAATAAAATAACATTTTTATTAGCCAAAACTTTGGTCAAACAGTAATCGATTGAGGTTTTTCTGTTCTGTTTTTTAAACTTTTTATAATATTTAATATATTTTTTTAACTAGCATGAATGTTGCTTAATTATTTTTTAGTATCAATAGAACTACAAAAAAAGTATATACTGCAATTTATTATTTAGTTTATATAAAATAAAAAAATTAAGTTTTTTAAAATCAAAATAAATAAAAATAGCGTTAATAATTAATATGATATTTTTATTGATAATTTAATTTATTTATATTTAAAATTCATTATGTAATTTGAATTTTGCTTATTGTATTTTATTACTTGTTTTGTAATTAATTAATTGAAATTAATAAAAAGACATTTCTTGAAATAAAAAAAATAAATATAATTTTAGAAAATTAACAATTTTTGTTTATATTTGTTATAAATATTGTTAATATATATTTTATGAAATAAGTAATATAAAACAGTAAACATATTTCTGAGAAAGTTTCCAATTTTCTTAAAAATGTCATTAACTTTTATGATACTCCTTCCCCTATCTTCATCGCACCAAAAATCTTTCTTCTACAGAGTACAAATACCGGTGCATTTTTGAATGCATTTCAGTTTAATTTTCACTTTCAACTAAGTAAAATGGATTACTTTTCTGCTTGTGGGTACAATAAAATAGAACAGATGGTAGAGCGCAAACAAGCGAGGAAAATATATCTCACGAAAAATATCGTCGTGATAGCCATCATCTTTGGTAATGAGAAAGAAGAAGCAGTATTTTTGACTATCTGGTATATGAAGTTGACCAAAAATGGATCAAAAACTTTGCGTCCCATTGATGTCACTTTTGAATATATCAACAAAAGTAGAGAGAGAATGTTAAATATTACGAAATACACGAAGACAGTGGATCAGCACAGGTTTAAGCTGATTTCCGAGTTGAAATATTATGCAATTTACGGTAATATGCCAATCGTTTCCACATTGTACCAGACACCCAGGAATAAATTATTCACAGTGAAATTAAAATTAATTTCGCTCACTCATAAGTCGACTACATCGTGTTTGGTAACGCATAAAGAGCCGTACACTAATTATTACGTCTGTGTCGCCACGTCGGGGACTAAAGTATCGTACACCAAAGTATTGATAGATGCAGAAATTGTGCAAGTCAATAAGGAGATGATTTTCGACAACCTCACGCGGAAATTCAAAATAAACTTGGCACTTTACAAATTTGTGGTAAGACCTCCAAAAATCAAGGGATCGAAATGGTTCCATATTAAAAATTTCTTTAAGTGGGAACCCAAAAGCAACGAACCAAAACTTTGTCCTTATTCTAGACACAATTTCGTTTTGCTAGGCGAATACGTTATCGATAAGCAAAATTTGTTAGCCAAGATTGATAAATTCGATTTGTTTAATTTCTCAGTTGATACAAAAATAGAGTACGAGTTCTATCCTTGATTATTTATTATAAGTTGTGTCATATATTGTAAAAAAAGTAATTATTAAAAAATATATTATTTTATATATAAAACTATGTTCTTAATAAAAACAATATTTGTAAATATAATTTTTTTATTTAAATTTTTACCTAATTTTCAGAAATAAAATCCGTTTTAATTGAGACTTCTGGGGGATATAAGGGTTCATTTACCTTAGGTCTTACACCCAAACCTCCCGCTTCAATTAAACTCAACTATATTTCTAATAATTTAAGAAAAAAATACTTTTTATCTATAAAAATTAGAATTTGAAATTGATTGTATCTATTGGATTTTTTAAGGATTACTATTGAAAATGTGATGTTTCCTCCAACATGGACTAGAATTATATAAAATTTACTATGAATATTTCAATTAAAAACAATAAATTAATTTTATGTTACTAAGTATACACCATTTTTTTCTTACAAAAAACGAAAATAGTACACCAAAATTATGATAACAATAAAATATATTAAATATAAAATTAAAATAAAATATTAAGTTAATTGATACAGAAACTTATTGCAAATAATATATATGAGATATTAACTAAAAAGATATTCATACAACAATAATAAAAGAAAAGCAAAAAAGTATAACTGAATGGAGCTCGACTAATGTCGATTTTATAAAGCAATAAACATTTTATTTCAAACATATTTACACATAGAATAATTGAGATATAAATTACTTAACTATTTTTTTTTTAGTTTATTTATAATATAAGCTTTGTTTCCATGATTTTTTTATCAATTTAAGCAATGCCTAGGGCTTATATATAATATCATCTGGAATTTGACAAAGTATATAAAAATGTATTTATTTATTACAAATCTATCAATAAAGTCAATTTTATTAACCAACTCCACTTATTTAGTTTAATGTAATCATATAAATATAAATCATTTCAATTAATGTAATCATATAAAAAATACAGAATGAACGAAAAGATGTACATGAATTACATTTGATGATAAATCCACCCTTTGGAATGATATAAAATGCATAAAGATTGAATAAAATTAAACTTACGCTTAAAAATAATGTGTAATTATTTTCGCCATTATATTAATTGCTAAGGTATTTTTCAATCTTTGGGTCTCGGTTACATGTATTACGATGAGTCGCGAAATGAATACTGTCTTATGAGATCTTATGACAATACGTTAAAAAAAGAAAATTATAAATAAATGTGTATTTTGCTTTACTTGTGGATATTTACCATTATTTACTTAAATCTATAATCTAAATCTTATGGTCTATAACGCTTAAGCCTATTTGCTCTTATCAATTAGGTTGGTAGCACTGATAATATTGCTTAGAAAATTGATGAAGTACAAATAAATATATTGTGAAACGTTTATACATTTAATTTTAATTTACTTCATATTTTTTGATAATTTGTCTAACATTTATGTTAAATCAAAATACATTATTGTTAAATATGGTTGACGATACATATAATTTACTACCTAAATATTTTTATTATTAATTAAATAAGTTTATGAAATTTCTACTAATTTTTAAATAATTAAAATTGTATAAAATATTTTTTTGTCTGTATTTGCATATGTGTGACAATCTTTACTTTATCGACTACCTAGAAGGTAAGCAGGTAAGTTTTTACGAATTTCGTATATTGCACCTTAAAGTAATAACAGTTCATTTCTTGTCTAAACTATAAACATAAACAGATCAGTCAAACTTTATTATTTAATACGTGGGTTTTACTAGAAAAACATGTAATTTTTCAGTTCAGTGAAAATAAGAATTTACAATTTCTGAAAAGATAGCAATAATTCCAGGCAGAAAGACCTAGGTCGATAGCCCTTTGGCCAGGTATATTTATTAATTGTTTTTTTCTTTTATTGCAATTTTGTTTAATTCATTTATTTCTTAATTATTTGTGTTTTTCACAGTTATATTTCTTTTTAATAAATGATGTTATTACCAATAATTCTCACTTTGCGATTTCCAAAATACTGTACATCAGTTCATAAGCGAATAATGTGTTAAAAAAAAAGTGAGTTTATATTTTACGAATTCCAGATGTACAAAAAAAAAGGGAATAACTAAATTATTGGGCAGAAAGACCTTGGTCGATAGCCCTTTGGTCAGGTATATTTATTGTATTGGATTAATTTTTGATTGTTTCATATTTAGATTTTTTTAAAAATTATTTGTGTTTTTCAGAGTTACATTTATTTTCCTTGTATTTATATATTTATTATATACTGGCCAATAAATGATGTTATTATTTTATTACACTAAATTATTTAAAAAATAGTTTAAAATAGTTGAATAAGCTTTTTTTTCAGCTTCGAAAAAGCAGTGTCTTTACATTTTTGCTTATATCTCGAAAAGTACGCGAGATAAATTAATTATTGAGCTACCAAATTAAAGCCGAATGTTCATTCTTTAAAACGTATACACTCGTATAATTGTAGCAGTTACTGTTTTTGCGTAATTCGCTGTCAAATTTGAATAAACTTTTTTTAAGCTTCGAAAAAACAGTGTCTTTACATTTTTGCTTATATCTCGAAAAGTACGCGAGATAAATTAATTGTTGAGCTACCAAATTAAAGCCGAATGGTCATTCCTTGAAACGTATACACTGGTATAATTGTAGCAGTTACTGTTTTCGCGTAATTCGCTGTCAAAGTTGAATAAACTTTTTTTAAGCTTCGAAAAAGCAGTGTCTTTACATTTTTGCTATAGTTTAAAATGCTATAATTTCAATATTAAGAATTAGTGTTCTTCAAGATGTTCGTATATATTTCTTACCGATCCGCGGCAATGTAAAATTGTAAAAATTTAGAAATTTTTTCTTGTATTTATTATTATTTTATATTGGTTTTTATTTCTATATTAATCGTTAATATTTCTTGTTCGCAGGTGTTAAAAGAATTTTCTAAAGAATATGTATAAAACTTAGAAAATATTATATATTAATTAATTTGAAATAGTTACATATTTTTTATTTATATTATTGATGTTATATGAATATGTTTTTAGTTGTTGTGTGGTTGTGTATCTGTTGTAATAAATATAATAGTTAATATTAATTATATAAAATTATATATTTTTTTTGTGATTTTTTAATTAAATTTTCAATAATTAAAATTGTATAACATATAACAAATATTACTGAATTTTCAGAATGTATTGTAATATCTGTATTCGCAAATGTGTGACAATCTTTACTTTATCGACTACCTAGAAGCAGGTAAATTTTTACGAATTTCGTATATTGCACCTTAAAGTAATTACAGCCCATTTATTGTCTAGCTTATGAACATAAAAAAAATCAGTCAAATTTTATATCTTTCACTACTCTGGGCGTTTCACTATTCTGGGCGTTTCACTACTCTGGGCGTTTCTTTTTTAGTTTACTTTGTTTATTATCTAAAAATAAAAATTTACAATTTCTGAAAATATAGCAATAACTTTACGAATTCCAAGCATTGAAGAAATTTCAATTTTCCAAAAGATAACTGGATAAGACATTCGTAGAATTTACTATATTTATTATTTGAAAATGAGAATAATATCAGAAAATAAAGCAGATTTCGTGTTACAAACTCCAGATGTATAAAATTATACGAGATATTTTTCTTATTATTAAGAATTAGTGCAGTATTTTTTAATATGTGATTTCTTACAGATCTGCGACAAAATAAAATTTATCAAAACTTTCAATAAAAATAATTAAAACATTAAATATTAATCAATCAGCAATCGTCTGATAGTGTAAAAAGCTTGAAGAACTTTTAATATTTTAACAAAAAAAAACTTGGACAAAACTTTTTATATATTAATTAATTGATTTTAAAAGATATATATTTTCTTTTTATAATATTTAAAGCATATTATTTTTGATATTTTTTCTGTCCTATAAATATTATTACTATTAAAAATAAAATATTTTTTAATATTTATAATAATTTTTTGACAATTTTTGAAATATTTTCATATTTAAAAATTGTACTACACGTTCTCAATGATTTAACAATAATAATTTCCCCTTTTCATACATATTTCTCGATGATTTACAATAAAAATAGTTAATTAAATGGAAATTATGTAAATAATATTTATTTATATTAAAAGTAATATAGAGATAATTTATTGCAACATTTTTGTAATTGTCCATAGGTCTGTCTGTCCTATAAATATTATTATTATTAAAAAAAAAATAATTTTTAATATTTATAATAATTTTTATTTCTATTAATATTTTTAGAAAAGTTTTCAGTTGCAAATTATACTACGTTCTCAATGATATAACAATGAAAATTTCCTCTTTTCATACATATTTTTCAATTATTTACGATTAATTGATAAAATGGAAATTATGTAAATAATACTTATTTATATTAAAATTAATATAGAGATAATTTATTGCAACATTTTTGTAATTGATCATAGGTCTGTCCTATAAATATTATTTATATAAATTATTAAAAATAAACTACTTTTTAATATTCATAATAATTTTTATTTTTATTGATATTTTTTTGAAATGTTTCAGTTGTAAATTATACTACGTTCTCAATGATATGACAATAATAATTTCCTCTTTTCATACATATTTCTTAATGCTTTACGATAAAAATAGTTAATTGATAAAATGGAAATTATGTAAATAATATTAGTATTTTCATAATATTGTTGTATACCTTCAAATCTTTCAGTTTGATCAAAACAATGACTATTTCCATACATTTTTTGATATTTCATATCAATTTTTAATCATCCAAAGATGGTGATTTATACTGCATACTGATAACATAAAAAATATACAATTTTTGTTAAAGAATTTTTAATATCAATTAATATTTCCAATTATTATTATTAATTCCTTTAAAAATACCTTTTTTTATAATAATAACATAAAATATCTCATTAATAAATCTTATATATGTGTATATATATTTATTAAATTATTAAAAATAGAATAAAGTAAACAAATATATTCCTAAGAAAAGTAAAAAATATTGAAATATCGGTAGAAAAGAATGATAAACTTTGATAAGTTATTTTTATAGTATAGATATGGAATAAATATGAACCTAAATAATATTGTTATTTTAGTCTAAAATGTAATGTATTGTTAATTTAATAATCAACTATAAATATTGTTTATTTAAAATATTTCGTATATGAAAACTTTTTTAATGTTCATAATCGGACTTGAAGAAAATTGATGTATTTTTTTAATATAGTTTATTTAAAATATTGTTAATAATTGAAATATTCAATGCATTCTAGACACTCTTTTCTACCTAACTCGAAGTAACCAATGAAAAAAGAGTGAACATTGTAAAATTGTCACCCGTTTTACGATACTCCTTCCCCTACTTTCGTGTTCCACTACTGGTCACCTTTTTCCCTTGAATATAAAAACTGGAGCTTTTGCAAATTCATTTCAGTGTTATTTGCATTTTCAATTGAGCCAAAATGGATCAATTCTTAAATAAAATTACCAAACTGAAGAAGAGTAACCGTGGCAGCAACTCCAACGAACTCAATGAAAGCACTCAGATGAACAGCAGCAGCAGCAGCAGTAGTAACAATAACAACTACAAGAACAGCGAAGAAGAGGATGAATTTTTCTTGGCCGTTTGGTCTCCGTTGAAAGCAGTAGAGGATCCAAGACCAGAATTCCACAGAGGTGAATTGGAGAAATTAACAAATCAGGAAGAGGAACCTTGCAGTATTGTAGGTGTTGTCTACAAACACGTTGGAGATATAAATTTTCCGACTACGGCTCCAGCGAGCATGAGAAATAAAAAAACGAAACGTGTGCGCTTTCAAAATTTGGAAATAACAGAATCGATCATTGAGGTTTCGGAAGAGAATAACGAAATTTCAGATAGTAAAATGAAGGTGACCGAATCTACTTCAGTTGCTGAAACGGACATTACTGAAAAGAAGAGATTAGCCACGGAGGAGAGTAATAAGCAGAATGTAATCATGTTGCAGATAACGAAAGCCATTCGTTTAGCTAAACCAGAGAGTATCGAGGAACTTGAGTGTCAAAGAATCCTTCTGCTCTCCGAGCTGAAACGACAAGCAATTATCGGTCAGTTACCAATACTTTCCTTGATAGACCAGAAACCGAAGGATATTTTATACGAAGTGAAATTAAAGTCAATTTCGCTCAGTCACAAATTGACTATATCGAATTTCGACAAGCCTGAAGATACTTTCACCAACTATTACGTCTGTATCGCCACTTCAGGGATGACAGTGTTGAGCACCAACGTGTGTAAAGATGCAGAAAACATGAGCTTCGATACCGACTTGTTGTTCAATAAGCTTTTACCGAATTTCACAATCACTTTGTCAATTTATGAACTTCGTTATAAGAATCTGACGGAAAAGCAGAGAGAGTCGAAATGGTTAAAGCTTAAGACTATATTCAAGAAGAAACCAGGCGACAAGAATTCCGGGCTCGATTTTATCGCTTCGAGCAAGTTCAATTATGTCGGAAAATGCATTCTACATAGAAGGAACGTAACTGCCAATTTGGGATATTTCAAAGTGATAGATCTCTCAATTACTTCTAAGTTGTATAATTTCGTAGCCATAAACTGCGAAATTTACTCTTGATGACAATATGGTTATTCTATTTTATAACTTGTATATAATTTTCTAATCACTGATAAAATATTTCTAATACATATTTTTTGTTTAATCACTGATAAAATATTTCTAATTCATATTTTTTGTATATAGAACAATATTTATCAAAATAAAAACACTATTTGTAAATATATATTTTTTTTATTTAAATAGTTATAAAGAAATCTTTTTCTCTTGTTGTGTATTCGATATATGTATTTTTATTCATGTGGTTTTCCTAAAAAGGATTTCATAAATTTACGATCAACAAACAAATTCCAAAGTATAATCATATGATCGAAATGATTATTGTACTTTATTTTTTGTGTCATCGAATTTTTATTGGATTATATTCGTTATTTTTGTATCCAAATTGTAATTGCTTGGTCTTGGTGTAATCTCTTTTATGAAACGTATTATAATGCGGATGAGATCATTCATTTGAATTGGAAATATTGTAAAGTATTGATAAATATTTCTGATAGTTGGATATACCTTGTAAATCATTGTTTCTTTAAATTTGTGAATTATCTCAAAATTACTGTTTATCTGATATAAAACCCAAATATTTTACAATAATTGATATTAACATTAATTAGCTTATCTGAAGAACATGAATAAATCACCTTTTCAAGGTTAAAATTATTTATTTTATTTGTTTATTTATCCAATTTGTTATGTCTTAAATTATATCTAATATTGATTGAGTTTTGAGAATTCTACTCTATAAATAAAAGTAATTTCCTTTAAAAGTAAATTCCTTCTCTATAAATAAAAGTAACGTCAAAAATATAGTTATTATTTTTAAAATATTTATTAATTTTTGAATTTAACTAGAGCAGTGATTTTCAAATTTAATTTTACCTTCCAAAAAGGCGTTATCGTTAACAAAGAGTACTATTTTTTATGAATAGAACTGACAACTGTGAATTAAAAAATTTAGAGTAATAATAATATTAGGCATAATTTTGTTGAAAATTAGAATAAAATTTACAATTTTTTTTTAGTTATTATTTCATTGTATATCTGTTTCAATAAATATAATTATTATTATTAACTACTATTGAGCCAAAGGCTCAAAGTTATTAAATTAAGTTTATATTATTAATTAACATACTCTTATAATAATTAACTTTATAGTAATCAATTTTATAAACAATTTAATTTTATAAACTTTTGGTTTTCCAATTACATTAAAATATACATGTTTTCTATTTTTTTGTTGGGTGATATTTTTCCTACATATATTAGAGATAACGTAAAAAATATCACATTATTTATAAACTTTTTTTAATTTTAATAATTGTTAATATAAAAATTAGAATAATATTTATTGCAATAATAAATTAGAAAAAAAAAATAATAACAATAAAAATAAAATAAATAAGTAATAAGTCTTTCTATCCTATCTTAATATAATTAGTAATATTTTAAATTCTAATTTTGATTCAATATTCATAAAATTTGTTAAAAATGTTGAGAAAAAATAATAAGAAACTTTGAATTATTTTTTTGATGATCCACAGGGAGAGAAAATAATTTGTGTCAGTTGAGGAAAATTTAAATATTTGCTTTAATTGAAGGCTGCGAATTGAAATAAACATTAAGATGTAAGATATAAGACTAATTTTATTGATTTTTGTATTAGTGGGTGTAGCTTTTTTTAACTTTACAAGATCGTAAGGTTTTAGGGTATATTCAAATTTGTAAAGGTCCAAATAAAGTTGGTATGATAGGTTTACTTCAACCTTGAAAGGTTGAAGTAAACCTATCATACCAACTTTATGCAATTAAATTATTTTCAAAGGAAAATATTAATCCAAATTAAATTTATTTTTATCTTTAATTTTATGTTATATACCTTTTATTTCAGTATTATTAAATTTTAATTTAGGGACATTATTTTTTTTTATGTTGTTCAAGTTTACATTATTATAATTGCTGGTTGATCTTCTAATTTTAATTATTCAATATTGAGGGCATTACATTTTATTGCTCAAACAATTTCTTATGATGTAAGATTATCTTTAATTTTACTTTCATTTTTAATTATAAGTTTAAATTTATTAGATATTATAATTTATCAAAAATATTTATGAATATTTTTTTTAAACTAATCGAACTCCATTTGATTTTGCTGAAGGAGAGTCTGAATTAGTGTCAGTAGTTAATGTTGAGTATAGAGCTTTAATTTTTCTTGTTGAATATTCTAGAATTTTATTTATGAGAATAATTTGTGTATTATTATTTTTAGGTGGAGATCTTAATTCTTGAATATTTTTTTATAAAATTAGGATTTATCTGTTTTATGAATCTGAATTCGTTGGACATTATTTCGTTATGATAAATTAATATATTTAGCTTGAAAGAGATTTTTATCAATTTCATTACACTTTTTTTTTATTATTAATTTATTTTAGTTAATAAAATTTAATACTAAGTTAATAGAAATTAATACTCTTTTCTATACTTTCAAAATATACACAAGTTCATTAACTAGTTTTTAAAAATAATAGAATCTCATAGATTTGCAATTAGAGGATTAATAATATAGTATATAAAATATAATACTGTTAATAATTGTCCAATAAAGATGCAAGGACCTTCAACCGGTCTAGCACCAATTCATGTTACTAAAATTACGATTGATACTATTAATCAATATAAAAATTGACAAGTTTTTTTAAAGTTTATGTATTTTTTTTATTTCATTTATTGTTGATTTCATTGATCAACTTAGACAGAAAATGTATAAAATATAATTTAGTTCAGTTTAAATTGTGAATAACTATAAAATATTTTATATAATTTGTTTCAAGTATTGTCTATTTTTTTTATCAATAAAGAAATGAAAAGATTATTTAGAAAGTAAAAAATTGAAGAATATTGCTTTTTGAAAAATATACCTGCAAAATAAGGTATAATATTTTATGGTACCCCTCCACTACTTCAATATTCCAACATTGCTGCCCTTCTGCATAAAAACCTGTGCATAGTCAAATGCTCTTCACTATCACTTTTACTTGTAGAAGAAATAATATTATACAAAGTGTGTGCTTTAAAAAAAAACGCAAATAATGGAGGAGATAATTGAGGTTTCGGAAAAGGATATCGAAATTTCAGATGTTAAAAGTAAGGTGACCGAAAGTACTCCACTTGTTGAAACGGACATTAATGAAAAGAAGAGATTAGCCGTGGAGGAGAGTAATAAGCAGAATGTAATCATGTTGCAGATAACGAAAGCCATTCGTTTTGCTAAACCAGAGAGCATCGAGGAACTTGAGTGTCAAAGAATCCTTCTTCTATCCGAGCTGAAACGTAAAGCAATTCACGATCAATTACCAATACTTTCTTTGATAGACCAGAAACCGAACCATACTTTATACAATGTGAAATTAAAATCAATTTCGCTCAGTCACGAATTGACTATATCGAATTTAGAAAAGCCTAAAGATACGTTCACCAACTATTACGTCTGTTTCGCCACTTCAGGGATGATAGTGCTGAGCACCAACGTATGTAAAGATGCAGAAAAAATATGCTTCGATACCGACTTGTTCTTGGATAAGCTTTTACCGAATTTCACTATCACCTTGGCAATTTATAAACTTTGTTACCAGAGTCTGACGGAAAATCAGAAAGAGTCAAAATGCTTAAAGCTTAAGAACATATTCAAGAAGAAATCAGGAGTCAAGGATTGCGCGGTCGATTTTATCGCTATGAGCAAGTTCAATTATGTCGGAAGATGCATTCTACATAGAAGAAACGTGACTGCCAATTTGGGATATTTCAAATTGGTAGATCTCTCAATTTCTTCTACGTTGTATAATTACGTCACCATAGACTGCGAAATTTACTCCTAATGATATTCTGGTTATTCTATTTTATAACTTGTATATAATTTTCATTAATTTTCTAATCACTGCTAAAATATTTATGATTCATATTTTTTGTATATAAAACTATATTTATCAAAATAAAAACAATATTTGTAAATATATACCATTTTTTTATTAAAATAGTTATAAACAAATATTTTTCTGTTGTGGTTTATTTGAACTTCGTTCTCTTTGATTTATGTGGTTTTTCTATAAAGGATTTCCAAAGTATTGATATGATCATTGTAATTTATTTGTAATAAAAATTAAATCATAAATTAAATAATTTACTAATTTTTATAAACAGATACATTCGTTCTTTTTATAGCCTAATAGTTAAAGTCCCAAAATATTTTTATATTCCCTGATTTTTTTAAATTTTAATTGAAAAGTCTTGGTTTAATCTCTTTTATGAGACTTATCGAACGAGATTATTAATTTGAACTGGAAATATTGTGAAGTTATTGATAAATATTTTTGATAGTTGGATGTACTTTTTAGTTGGATACAGCCTTTCTAAATTAACTGTTTATCTGATATAAAATCCAAATATTTTATATTGATCGATATTAACATTGTTTAGCTTATCTTAAGAACATGAATCACCTTTTCAAGGTTTAAATCATTTAATTTGTATATTTAATTCCAATTTGTTATATCTAATATTGATTGAGCTTTTCTTCATTGCTGCTGCTAAAATTTCCTGTACATTCCTCTGTGGAAATTTCAGCTCAATATGATATATAATTTATTTTATATTTCCTGCAGTTTTACAATAAAAGTTCATTAAGGTTTGCGAATTTGGATTATTATTTTGTAATGCAGAAAATAAACACATGATAAAAAAGTACATTGTATTATAATAACTTTTAACGTAGATGAAATATTTGAACGCAGTCATAAAAACACATTATTTACTTCAGTTGTAAGCAAATTTATGATCAATAAAATATCACTTATAGATAATAATTATAAATTAATAGTAGAACTTCTTAACTTTTTTTACCGCGAAACTTAATAACATTACATTTTTGACGAATGCTGGCTATTATTTCGCGATCCAAAATTTAATGAGACCCATAAATTTAGACACGCTATCATATAGAAACATAGAATATTTAAATAAGTCATGAAGCCCAGCGCGAGGAATGTGGTAAATTTGCCTCGCTTCGTTCATGAGTTTATTAATTTAGAATTATTGATTTCTTTATGAAATTCATGAAATTTATTTTTCAATTAATTTGTTTTCATGAGTTATCAAAACAAACATAAAATTGTAAAATTTAATTTAACAACATTAAAAAAATTATATTTTTTCATTCATAAAAATAGGTTGTTTAGGGCGTATTCTGTACATTTTTATTTAAATTTATTTTTTATTCTTCCTAATATGGACCAAAAGGCCTTTCTGTAGAACAATTTTAAATTTTCTCGAATTATTGTTTGATCCTTTTTTTACCTAACAACAGGTAAAATACGTTATTACATAGACAATTTAAGCAGAAAGTAAAATGTGTAATATAAAATTTTCTGAAAAATAAGCAATAATTCCCAGTTTACGATTTAAATATGAGAAGGTTGTACATGCGTTCACGAGTTTCAGAAAAGCTTTTCACGAATATTCCATTTACGAAGAAATATGGAAATTTATATTGACCCTACTAAAAATTGTAAATAATATATGTAAAGCCATTGGTTTCTTAAAGTACCTGAAAGAACCAAATTATGTTCAATAAAAATATCTAGGAAAAAGAGTTCACGTAGGGCAAAAAGATTAAGGTCGATATACCTTTGTAAAAGTTTTTTTTAATACTTTTTATATTTTGTATTCTAAAATACATTTTTCGATTAATTTTTTAAACAATCTAATGTTTTCATGTTTTCCTTCTTTTTGTAGATATTTCACATCAATTTTAGGACCTACTGATATTTTCCTTAAATATAATAGATAATGTATACTTCTTTTACTTCAAAATTTTTAATATGACAATAATAATATTTATTACAACAATAAATTACTAAAAATTGAAAAACTTAATACAATAACATAATAATAATCAAAATTAAATAAAATTCAACAATTAATATAATTTGTAATATTTTATATTATAATTTGGTAATTTTGATTATTCAACTTATTCCATTTTTTTTCATTCAAAATCATGTAAATAATTAAAATCTAAATTCGTGCTTTTCATAATTTTGAAAGTATCAAAAAATCTTTATATTGAATTTATTTATTTATATTTATTGTAATATAAAATATGTACTGAAGTATGAATGTAATTAATAAATATTATAAGAATATAGTAATAATAGAATATAAATTATTAATGATCACAAAAAAATATTATATTGTTAAAAAAAATGATAAAAATGCCGGGAATAATTAATACAAAAAACTTTGAATTAATTTCTTGAAGATGCACACGAGGAGAAAATATTTTTTGCTAGGTGAAGAAAATTTAATTATTTGCTTTAATTTAAATTATCTAATATTTGAGAAAAGATTCGAGCATAACTAAAAATAAGCTTTTTTTTAAACGTTCATGTAATTGTTTAATAAATAAAGTTAAAATTTGAATATAAAATTCAAATATTGATTATTTTTTATAAATAATAAAATTAAAAGATCATTTACAAAGTTAAAATATGGAAAAATAATTTTTTTGAAAAAAAAATACCTGAAAAAAAAGGTATATTTTATGATACTCCCTCCACTACTTGAATATTCCAACATTGCTACCCTTCTGTATAAATACTTGTGCATAGTCGAATTCTCTTCACTATCTCATTTACTTTCAATTGAAGATCATCAGTGTAGGTAAGGAAATGGCAGCGTACAAAGGAACCAATGAAGATACTGAGATAAAAATTGTAAACGAAGAGGACTTCTTCTGCGGCGAAGAAAACGAAGATGAATTCTTCTTGGCCATATGGTCTCCATCGGAAGAAATAGTTGAACTAAGACCAGAATTCCACAGATGTGAATTGGAGAAACCAATCGATGAGGAAAAGGAACATTGCAATATCGTAGGTGTTGTCCACACAACCAGCGACCAAGCAGAATTTCCGATTGTAGATTCAGTGAGTACGAAAAATAATAATGTCGAGCCCAATGTTTCCAAAGAAAGTATTGACACTTTGGATATAATAAATTTGGTCAACTACGTGCCACCTCCAGCAGTCAAAATAAACATCAAAGTGACCAAAACGGAACTGTTAGAACAAGCCAGAGATCTTGGTCAAACCATATTGCAGATTAAAGAAAGCGTCCGAATGTTAAAATCAGGCAGTACTGCAAAAGTTGAGGGAAAAAGGTTGTTGCTGATTGCAGAGATGAAACGACAAGCAATTTTCGATGAGATACAAAATTTATATGTAGAAAAACCGAGGGACGTTATTTTTCTTGTAAAATTGAAGTCCATTTGGATAAAACTGATAAGGGATTTGGTAAATAAGCAAAAAAAGTTCACCAATTACTTTGTCTGTATAGTTTCATCGGGGACGAAAGTACTGGGTACAAAATTATCGAAAGAAACTGATATAAGCCGCTTCAACGAAGAGATGATTTTCGACAGCCTTTCGCACAACTTTTCCATTAATTTGGCAATTTACAATCTGCGTATCAAGAATAATCAAGCGGTGGATAAGAAAGAAACGTATTTCGCTCGCAAAATTAAGGAAATCTTTAAACGGATAGTCGAAAGCAAAGGTTCGAACAAGTTTGTATTGAAAAGTAAGTTCAATTTAATCGGGAAATGCGTTTTGAACTACAAAAATATGATTGCCAATGAGGGAAAATTCAAGTTGGATGATCCTGATAATAATCTGTTGGATGGTCGCATAGCTTTAGACTATGATATTTATTATTAATAATATATGTGTGTGATTTTATTATATTTAATAATTATTTTATATTATTTAGTTATAGAAATATGTTATGATAATTACGAGTACTTTAAATATAAGTATGATTCCTTTGTACATATATTATTCATTTACTGCATTAAATAAAAAAAAAATATAAAAAATACATATTGGTTTTTATTTCAATTTTTATATAATTATAAAAATAGTTATGTTTTCAGTTGTTGTGTAATTGAACTTTGTTCCCATTGGTTTATGGGATTTCGTAAGTATTAGTCAATCAATAAACAATATAAATTTTTCTAGTTTTAAAATAATTATTTTAATTAAAATTTGCTAACAAAATATACTAGTAAGTTAAAATCACTTGCTATTTAATAAATTTCAGATATTTTTTTTTGCTATTGAATCTATTCAATATTTCAGGGAAAAGCCTAAATCTGATGTAATTCAAAATAAATAATAAAATATTTCTAACATTATCACAATATTTGCAATGCACTTTTTGTTAATATTCTTCATATTTCTAGAGAATTGTACCAAAATCTCGTGAATTCAGCATAGTTTTTTAACTTTAAAATTTTATATATTTCTAATCGTAAAAAATGGGGTTCAAAATGACACCAGAAATAGATAATTATCGATTATTCACAATAATTAATTTTATAAACAATCTATTATTTTTTTTTGTTTTCCTTTTTTTGTAGATAGTTCACATCAATTTTTAATATAATCTTATTAGAAAACTGATGATATTTTCCCTAAATATATAATAGTTAATGTATACTTATTTTTATTTAAGAATTTTTAATATAACAGTAATAATAATTATTATTACAACAATGTGTTTTTCATAATTATGAAATCATCAAAAATTCTTTATATTGAATCATATATAACTTTGTGAATTTACCTTTTCTTATTTATTGTAATAAAAAATATGCATTGAAGAGAATTATTTATTTAATAAATATTATAAGAATATAGTAATAATATAATAGAAAAATAACTTTTAAACGTTCATGTTATTTTCTAATGTAATAAATAAAGTTATTATTTTTATTTGAAATTTGAATATAAAACAGTGTCTTTTATAAATGATCAACAAAAATATAATTTAGTATGGTTTAAATAAATTGTTCTGTAAAAGGCAAAAGGCCTTTCTGTAGAACAATTCTAAATTTTCTCGAATTATTGTTTGATCTTTTTTTTACCTACTAAACACAGGTAAATACGTTATTACATACATAATTTAAGCAGAAAGTAAAATCTGCAATATAAAATTTCTGAAAAATAAGCAATAATTTCCAGTTTACGATTTAAAACTTTAGAAAGTTGTACTGATGAACATGCGTTCACGAGTTTCAGAAAAGTTTTGGCATTTTACGAATTTTCCATTTACGAATTTTCCATTTACGAAGAAATATGGAAATTTATATTGACCCAAATGGGGGGCCACTAAAAATTGTAAATAATATATGTAAATCCATTGGTACCTGAAAGATCCAAATTATGTTCAATAAAAATATCTAGGAAAAAGAGTTCACGTAGGACGGAAAGATTAAGGTCGATAGACCTTTGCTCTTTCTATACTAATTTTTTATAGATTTTTTTTAATACTTTTTATATTTTGTATTACTTACGTTCATTAATATTTGACTAATAAATTAGAATTAATTAAATGCTCAGACAAAAGTTACGTTAAATCATGTTTATTATTGATTTATTTTATACACAAATACACAATTTTAAAATACATTTTTCGATTCAACTTTTACATCTCAAGTCAAAATATAATTGTATATTATTATTTCACTGATATTTATAATAATATATTAATAACCTTTATAGTAATCAATTTTATAAACAATCTAATTTTTTTCATGTTCCTTTTTTTGTAGATATTTCATATCAATTTTTATATAATCTTATTAAGGAAATACTGACTGAAATTTTTCCTAAATATATAATAAATAATGTATACTTCTTTTTATTTAATATAACAATAATTATTATATTTATAACAATAATTACAATATTTTTTTTTGCTATTCAATCTATTATTATATTTCACATTTAACATTATCACATTATTTGCAATACACTTTTTGTTAATATTGTTAATATTTCAAGAGAATTGTACCAAAATCTCGTGAATTCAGCATAGTTTTTGAACTCTAAAGTTTTATAACTTTCTAATCGTAAAAAACTGGGTTGAAAATAACACCAGAAAAGTATAATGAATAAATTAATAAATTATCGATTATTCACAATAATTGCAATTTATAATAATATATTAATAACCTTTATAGTAATAAATTTTATAAACAATCTATTTATTTTTCATGTTTTTTTTTTGTAGATATTTCACATCGATTTTTAATAGAGAACTGATGATATTTTCCCTAAATATATAATAGAGAATGTATACTTCTTTTTACTTAAGAATTCTTAATATAACAATAATAATATTTGTATATTTTAATTTTCAGAAATATTTCTTTGCTTTTCAAACCATTATCATTCAATATTTCAGGAAAATTCATAGATTAAGATTAAATGCGTTCGAAATACATATAAAAAATGAAATTTTATAACAATTTAACAATAATTGTAAATTATAATAATATATTAATAACTTTTATAGTAATCACTTTTAAAAACAATTTAATTTTTTCATGTTTTCCTTATTTTTCCAATTTTTCTTATAATCTTATTAGAGAACTATTGACTGATATTTTCTCTAAATTTATAATAGATAATAATGTATACCTTTTTTTACTTAAGAATTCTTTATAATTTGGTAATTTTAATTGATATTTAACTTATTCAACATTTTTGCATTCAAAATTATAAAAAATCATTAAAATGTAAGTTCATGTTTTTCATAATAATGAAATCATCAAAAATTCTTGATGTTCAATAATATCAAACTTTTTGAATTTATTTTTCCAATTTTTCTTATAATCTTATTAGAGAACTATTGACTGATATTTTCTCTAAATTTATAATAGATAATGTATACCTTTTTTTACTTAAGAATTCTTTATAATTTGGTAATTTTAATTGATATTCAACATTTTTGCATTCCAAATTATAAAAATTCATTAAAATTTAATTTCGTGTTTTTCATAATAATGAAATCATCAAAAATTCTTGATGTTCAATAATATTAAACTTTTTAAATTTACTTTTTCTTATTTATTGTTATTATATAAAATATGTATTGAAGTGAATAATTTATTTAATAAATATTATAAGAATATGGTAATAATAGAATAGAAATTATTAAAGAAAATGTGAAAAAAATAATAAAAAAAACTTTGAATTATTTTCTTGATGGTGAGAAAATAATTTTTGTCAGTTGAGGAAGATTTAAATATTTGCTTTAATTGAAGGTTTGTGAATTAAATTAATCATTACATTATATAAGATTTGAGATAAGTTTCGTTTATATCAAAAATTAACTTTTTTTAAACATTTTCATTTTCTAATATAATAAATAAAGTTATTATTGTTATTTTAAATTTGAATATAAAATAGTGTCTTTTATAAATGATCAACAAAAATATAATTTAGTATAGTTTAAATTGTGAATAAATATAGATAATTTGTTTCAAATATTGTTTTTTTTTTAAATAACAAACTTAAAATATTATTTACAAAGTTAAAATATGGAAAAATATTGTTTTTGAAAAAAAAAATACCTGCAAAAAAAAGTATGATATTTTATGATACTCCCTCCTCTACTTAAATATTCCAACATTGCTACCCTTCTGTATAAATACCTGTGCATAGTCAAAGTCTCTTCCCTATCTCTTTTACTTTCAATTGGAGATCATCTGCGTTGGTAAGTTTAAGGAAATGGCAGCGTACAAAGAAACCAATGAAGATTCTGAGATAAGAATTGTAAACGAGGAGGACTTCTTCTGCGGCGAAGAAAACGAAGATGAATTCTTCTTGGCCATTTGGTCTCCACCACAAAAAATAGTTGAACCAAGACCAGAATTCTACAGATGTGAATTGGAGAAACCAAGCGATGAAGAAGAGGAACATTGCAATATCATAGGCGTTGTCCACACAACCAGCGACCAAGAAGAATTTCCAATTATAGCTTCAGTGAGTAAGAAAAATAATACTGTCGAGCCCAATGTTTCCAAAGAAAGTATTGACACTTCGGATGTAGCACATTTGGCCAACTACGTGTCACCTCCAGCAGTCAAAATGAACATCGGAGACACCAAAACGAAATTAGTAGAACAAAGCAGAGATCTTGGTCAAACCATATTGAAGATTAAAGAAAGCGTCCGAAAGTTAAAATCAGGCAGTACTGCAAAAGTTGAGGGAAGAAGGTTGTTGCTGATTGCAGAGATGGAACGGCAAGCAATTTTAGAAGAGATTACAAAATACAAAATACGTATTTGTCTCGCACAATTAAGGAAATCTTTAAGCGGATAGTCGAAAGCAAAGGTTCTAACAAGTTTGTCTTGAAAAGTAAGTTCAATTTAATCGGGAAATGCGATTGCCAATGTGGATGGTCGCATAGCTTTAGATTACGATATTTGTTATTAATTTAATGTGTGTGTTTTTCTTATATTTAACAATTATTTTATATTATTAGTTATAGAAATATGTTATGATAATTACGAGTACTTTAAATACAAGTATGATTTCTTTAAGTATATAAAACTATAAATAAAAAAAATACATATTTGTTTTTATTTCAATTTTTAGTAACTTTAGACTATGATATTTATTATTAATTACAAATGTGTGTTTTTATTATATTTAACAATTATTTTGTATTATTAGTTATAGAAATATGTTATGATAATTACGAGTACTTTAAATACAAGTATGATTTATTTAAGTATATAAAACTATATTATTCATTTACTACATTAAATAAAAAAAATATATAAAAAATACATATTAGTTTTTCTTTCAATTTTTATATAATTAAAAATAGTTATTGTTTTCAGTTGTTGTGTAATTGAACTTTATTCCCATTGGTTTGCGGGATTTCCTAAGTAAGTTTTATTAAATAGTCAGTACATAGACAAATATTTTATATTCTTTCTAAAGTTTTAAAATAATTATTTTAATTTAAATTTTTGAACAGGTAAGATAAAACTCAGTTATTACAATTTAGGATATTTCAAATTTCAGAAATGTTTGTTTGATATTCAATCATATTAGGAAATAGCATAGATTTACAAATATAATATATTCTTTCTAAAGTTTTAAAATAATTATTTTAACTAAAATTTTCTAACAAAATGAACTGGTAAGTTAAAAGTCACTTCTTCCAATTTATTATAATTCAAATTTCAGAAATGTTTGTTTGCTATTCAATCTATTATCATTCAATATTTCAGGGAAAAGCATAGATTTAGATTCAATACGCTAATTCAATTCGAATTACATATAAACAAATATTTTTTCCAATATTATCACAATATTTTCAATGCAAAATCTCGCGAATTAAGCATAGTTTTTTTAACACAAAGTTTTATAAAGAATATATAATCGTATAAAAACGGAGCTCAAAATGACACCAGAAAAGGGCACTGAATTAATAAAACATTATACAAATAAAATAAAGTTAAAGTATTTTTATGTACTGCTTTCAAAATTATAGTAATTATAATTATTGATAATTATTAGTAATTACTTCTGTAACTTTTTAAACTTAATAAAAATATTATTTTGTAATATTTTCTACTATTTATAGTAAATTTATTCTATATTTTTAACGTGGTTATAAATAATTTCTTTATTTTTGTACAGAAAAAAGTTGTCATTTTTTTTATTGGCAAAACTCAGTTATAAATTACAAAACTAAACTTTTATAGTTATAAATTTTAACAAAACAATACAAAAAATATCCTAAAATCCAAAAAATATTCTTCAAACTTATTATGTTAAAAATGTATTACATATCGAACAGATTTTCGTAGTTTTGTTTGAAGTTGAAATTATATTTTTTTATATGTTTATTGAATGTACATGATAAAAATGCAGTATTTATTGTTCCTCTTTTAGTATATTCGTTAGAATCTTATACTTCCCAAAAATATTGTGAAAATCTTCTTTTCCAGATTTTTGATGCGTTGGTCTTTGATTGTACATTACTCGAAATTCAATAATAATCTGAGATTATTATTCAGTAATTTTTTGTAATATTGAATTATTAAATTTATTAAAAATTCGTGAACAAAGACTCATTATTATTAATTTTTATTTGTTTTATTTATTTTAAAAAATGATTGGCTTGAAATAATTGGAAATAAATTCAAATGAAAATGAAATACTCTAGAATTTTCATAATTTAGTGCTTCCACCTGCAGTTACAAGACTTTTCAATATCACCAACAAGTTGTAATAACACTTGTATAATTAAACTAAGTTATTTTATAGATCTTAAGGAAACTTAATCTGCTTCTTTTGTATTTTTCTCAGAAAATATAAAATATTTGAACAAACAAATACTGATATTTTATTAAAATGATGATTCTAGACTTGAAGCAGATATAAAAATTAGACTTTAAAATAAAATTAGAAATTTAATAGAAGTAGAAAAATGTGAAAACGAAGAGGAAGACCACTTCTTTTATAATGTTGAAATAATTTTTTTAGCAAATAACCCACTTTAGTGAGAAAAATGATAAAATAAAAATATGCCTTTTTTCGAGCTACAAATGTTTAGTTTTAAGCAAAATTATTAAATCATTAATAATTTATCATTTGATTAATTTGAGACAACAAGTAATGTATTCTTTGAGACAAGTCTGAAATAAAATATAACTATAATTTATATTTTCTATAAATTTCTACCAAATTCCAAAACTGTTATCAGGTAGCAAAAATAAAGAAGCAAATGTTAGTCAACAAATAAAACATCTACTTCAATTCTTGGAAAATGCTATTTTTAAAATAATTTCTTCATTATATATTTTTTTTTTAATATTTACTAAATTTTTTAATAATTATAATAATATTTATTTTACGTTTTCTAAATTTTTTGTAGGAAAGATTAATTTAAAATAAATAATAAATATTTTTATATTTATTGCGATATAATAATAAGGCAAAAACACATTTTCAGAACACAAAATTCGGGAAATATAATTTTAAAAAAATATTTTTTACACATTGTTACAAATTTTGCTAATAATATAAATATTCAATAGAATTCATAAATATATTTAACAAATTGAAATAGTCGTTAATAAAATGATAAAGCAAAAATATTCTATGCAAAATTTTCTAAGAATGTCATTAATTTTATGACACCCCTACCCCTGTTCGTAAGCCAACAATAAACCCTTTCAGTATAAATACCTGTACATTTGACTATGTTCTTCAGTATAATTTTCATTTTAAACTAAACAAGATGGATCACTTTTCTGAAGCAACGAAGAGCAGTAGTGCCAGCAATTTGAAGCAGATTGAGTCTTTCATAGATGTTGAGGATACCGCTTTCACAAGCAGAATTGACGGCAAAAACATCTTCTTCGGTTCCGACGGCGACGAAGCATCCTATTTAGCTACGTGGTATATATCACAGAAGAAAAAACTTAACAAGACTGTGAATTCAGAAGTCAGTACTTCCTACGTTTCATTTTCAACAATTGAATCAAACATCGATAATAAGGATAGAAAACTCTTAGAAGAGAACACCATTAGAAGTCAAGACATGTCAGAAGTTACAAAAGTTGCTTCCATGTCCAAAACATGGACTATTGATGATGTTATGGAGCAATGGAGATTGCTAATTTCCGAATTGAGACGAGAAGCTATACCTGTACAGCTACCAATTTCGATGGCATACCAAAAACATGCTTACAATTTATTCACAGTGAATTTAAAATCAATTTCGCTCAGTCAAAAGCTGATTGAATCGAACGAACAACAAGAGGAATTCATTAATTATTACGTCTGTACTGCTACGTCGGGAAAGAAGGTGTTGAGTACCAAGATATTGAAAGATACAGACCTCGCGGAAATTAATACTGAGATGATTTTCGACAACCTCTTGTCGAATTTTACTATAACGTTATCAATTTACAGTCTTGGTAGAAAGAATCAACAAGTGGTAGAGCAGAAGAGAGAATCGAAATGGGTGAAGGTGAAGAATTTATTTAAGCGAGAAAAAGATTTCGGACTTGATTTTAATTCAAAATCTCAGTTTAATTTGGCAGGGAAATGCGTTATTGACAAGAAAATATTGATTGCCAATGAGAGGAATTTAGAATTAGCTGATCTCTCAGTTGATACAACTTTAGATGGTCGCATCACACTATTATGCGACATATATCCTTGATTACATTGGTTATTTTATAAGTTTAATTAGTTGTATATTGTAATCTTAACAGTGAAAAGTGGAAATGAGTTAAAATTTATTAATATTTTGTAACATTGCATATTGTATTTATTAAAAAAACATGAATTATTTTGTAGATGAAACTGTATTTTTATTAATAAAATCATAATTTCTAAAAAGATATTGTTTTTTATTTAAATTGTATATTTTTTCCAATATTTTATTACATCATTTTTCATAAATCACGTTTTAAGAAAAATATTGAGTGTGATTGATCTCATCTTCGAAGAGTGAAGATGCAATTATTTATTAGAACAGATGTATTTGGACAGCAATTTCGCATTTACGGAGTTAGATTCAGCAACTTCAAGAATTAATTGTAATTAATTATATATTGACTTTTATCTATCATTATGGAAAATTCATGGTTTTTTATTCATAGAACTTCTGGTTCTCAGCAGAAAAAATAAACTTAATAAATTATTGGTCATCTTTAAGTGAAAACCTACAGAACATAATTTTTTAACAAATTCTGCAATTTTTAAGCATTTAAAAGTAATGTCGAAAATGTATATTATCGCACTCCAAATTGAGCCTAAAATAAAGATGCATATAAAATTACATTAAATTTATTTCTACAAATCTAAAATTGATAATTTATTAAACAAATATAACGCAATCTTTCCAAGCGGTCCACAGACGTTTTCAACTGGATCGTTCATTTTTTACGAAGAATATAAAAAATATATAATTTATTATTATAAAATTATTCATCAATTAATTATTTTTTGTCGGTCTGTAGATGGAAAAACGTTAAAAAGCTATTATTTCAGTTTTTTTATAATATAAAGTTAGTAAATATATTTGATAAAATTTCTAAAGAAATTATTGATTTTAGTAATTATTAGATAATTTTATATGTTGCAAACGTTTTAATTTTTTTACGAAAAATATAAAAAAAAATATAATCATCATTTTATCATCAACTAATTATGAAATATTTCTCATATTTTTTGTCGGTATGTAGATGCAAAAACGTTAAAAAACGATGTTGTTTCAGTTTCTGATAATATAAACATGTTTTAATTTTTCTTATTTATGTTATCTGAGTTATTAAATATATTTCATAAAATTTCTAAAGAATTTATTGTTTTTAGTAATTATTAGATAATTTTATACCGTGTAAACGTTTTCAACCGGACCATTCAATTTTTTACGAAAAATATATAATTTATTATTATAAAATTATTCATCATTTTATCATCAACTAAATACGAAATATTTCTCATATTTTTTGTCGGTCTGTAGATGCAAAAAAATGAAAAACGTAAAATATTATTTTTTTATATTCGCAAATGTGTCTATGCTTTATGGACTACCTAGAAACAGATAAATTCTTACAGACTACCAGTTTATTACTTTCGAAGACGTAGTTTTGCTAGAATCTTAAAATAAAGATATACAATTTCTGAAAAGCAATAATTCTATTTGAGAAACGACTAAAAATTTCAATATTTAAATTATTCACTACCTATAAACAGGTAAAGTCTTACAAATTTAGTTAGTTTGCACTAACATATCTAAGAAGAGTCTACCAGTTTATTGCCTAAAATAAAAATGCAGACAGACCAATCCTGAGTTTCGAAGGCGTATTTTTGCTAGAAAATTTAAATAAAGATATACAATTTCTGAAAACGAAGCTATAATCCTTTCTAAGAAACGACTCCATTTTTTTCTTCATTTTTATTTTTAACATGTAGAACAGAATGTTTAAGTATTTTATATTTATATGTATACAAAATCAATAATTAGAGTCCAGTAATATAAATCAATAGTTTAAAATAATTTCTTCATGAAAAGAGTATTTTTTATTTCCAACATTTTTAAAATGAGAAAAATAAAATATAATTTCCAAAAATTGCATACAAAATTATTCTGTTTATTTTTTGTGTTGAGATTTTGAGGTCCTCGATTTGATTCCTGTGTTAGTATTTTTTTGTATTTTTTTTTCCAAATATTGTTAATATATAATAATATTAATCAATATGTTAATAGATAAGAGAAGCATATTGTAATATTTTCCGAATTTGGAATTCTCAAAAATGTTTTCACTTTTATGATGCTCCCTCTCCTATTCGTAACCCACCTGTAGTCATTTTTCTTATCCAGTATAAATACAGGTGCATTTGCCAAAGTACTTCAGTTTCACATTCAGTTTCAACTAAGCAAGATGAATAACTTTTTTAAATCCGCGAAGAGCAGTGGTTTCAGCAAAATGAATCAGACGGAAAAGTGCAAAGAAGACAAGGATGCCAGCGGTAGCTGCAGTGCAAAAGACATCTTCTTCGGTTACGACATCGAGGATTCAACTTATTTAGCTTTTTGGTATATAACACAGGGCAAAAACAAATCTAAGGCAGTGCGTTCTAATATTGCTACTATCACCTACATTCCAACTTCAACAACATCAATCATCAATGATGATGATAGAAAACCATTAGATGATTCCTACAAAAGTAGTCAAGACATGTCACAGATTATAACAGTTGCTCCTAAATCCAAGCCATGGAGTGTTGATGAAGTGATGGAACAGTGGAGTCTGCTGATTACCGAGTTGAGGCAGAAAACAATTCCAGTTCAGTTACAAATGTCATTGAAATACCATAAACCTATTTTTCATTTATGCGCGGTGAAATTACAATCAATTTCGCTCAGTCAAAACTTGATTGAATCGATTGAACAACAAGAAGCGTTCTCTCATTATTACGTCTGTGTCGCCACGTCAGGGATGAACGTATTGAGTACTAAATTATTGAAAAATACAGAATTGGCAAACATCGATGCCGATATGACTTTCGACAATCTCTTTCCAAATTTTACTATAACTTTATCATTTTACTGTCTTGGTAGAAAGAATCAGCAACTGGTGGACCAGCAGAAAGAATATAAATTGGCCAAGATAATGAATATCTTCAAGTCGGAATGCAATTTGAATGATTCTGCACTTGACTTTAGTGCTAAAACTCAGTTCAAATTGGTAGGGAAATGTGTTCTCGATAAGACCATGTTCGTAGCAAATATGAAAAAATTCAATTTGGATGAATTGTCTAATGATACAATGTTAGATGGTCGCATGTCCTTAAAGTACAAGTTTTATCCTTGACTACATAAGTTATTTCATATTTATATTTTTTTATATTTTAATTAGGTTATTTTATGTGATTTCATTAATTTGTTTATATGCAACAATATTTTTCTCAATAAAAAAACATTTTTTATAATTATTATATTTTTAATTTCTATAGAATTTTCAAACATGTTCATTATTGTTGATCCTAAGTGGAGGACGATATCGATCATATTTCGAGGTAGAAGTAATATGTGCAAAAATAATAATCGCCATTTCTTGAAAGACGTTTGAACTCTTTTCGTAGATTTTGATACAATTATTGTAGAAAAATAAATGATACAAAATTAGATTTAATACCCAAAATTGGCTAATCTCTTATTATTAAATTATTGTATATTATACAGCAAAACGATTTTTGATTAATTAATTTTATAATTTCTATTTATGTCTTTGCATTATGTAGAATGTTGCATTGAATTTGGCCATGCGTATCAACAAGCTATCAACCAAGATCATGAAATCATTTATATATGTTTACACATATTTGATTTCTTCAATTTAATCATAGAAAGAAAATTAAAATGAATGCAAATATCTGAAAACAAAGCAATAATTGTAAATTTATAATGTCTATTTTATGTTTTTTTTAATATGTATAATATATTGTTCAAAATAAATAAATAATTAGAATCTATTAATATAAATCATTTCATTAAACCTATAATTTACAAATGCTTTGATTCACTATAGTCCGATTTGAAAATTGCAAAACTAATTAAATTTTAATTGAGAAAAAATACATTATTTTATATCTTTTTGTGCTGTTTATTTTTAAGAGATATTCCGGTTTCACTTTTTTATATATTTTTTTTAATACAATTTTTTCTAAATATTCTTAATATAATTCAATGTATTAATAAATAAAAGAATAATATTGTGAAATTTTCCTAATTTCGTATCCTCAAGAATATTATTGGTTTAATTATTGCAAATATATCTATTATGAGAAAAGGAAACTCTTGGAAGAAGCCACCAATCAAAGTCAACAAATTTCACGAATTAGATACGTTTCACGAATGTCTAAGCCATAGAATATTGATGAAGTGATATTACAAAGTAGTCTGCTTATTTCCGATTTAAGATGTGAAACAATTACCGTTGTGCTACTAATTTCCTTAAAAAACGAGAAACTTGATTATAATTTATTCGCAGTAAAATTAAAATCAATTTTGCTCGGTCAAAATCTGATTGAATCGAATAAACAACAATAGGCGTTTACTAATTATTATGTCTATATCGCTACGTCAGGGAAAAAGGTAATGAGTATTAAGTTATTGAAAGATACAGACATCGCCGAAATCAATACTAATATGTTTTTTCGACATCCTTTTACCGAATTTTACTATAACTTTTTCAGTTTATATATTATAGTCTTGGTAGCAAGAATCACCAAGTGATAGATCAGCAGCAAATATCGAAATTGTGCATGATAAAGAATATTTTTAAACGGGAAATCGGATGCAAGAATTTCGCGCTTGATTTTAATACTAAATCTGAATTCAACTTCGTAGGGAAATACGTTCTCCACAAGGAAATGTTAATAACTAATGAAAAAAAATCAAATTATCTGAACTTACAATTGATACTAGATTAGATGGAGGCACCACACTAATGTACGACACCTATTATTAATTATATTTTTTTGATTATATTTAATTTTTATATATTAATTAGGTTATTTTACAAGTTGAATATGTTTACAATAAAAATACATTCCTGAAACATGCTTGTATATCAAAGAAAAGTTGTCAATGATCTTGAGATAGTTTACAATTTGAAAATAATCTTTTCAAAATTTCCAGAGCTTAAAATTTATTTTATGCCATTTTATATCGTAGAATTGTTATTATTAAAAATATTCATTAAATTGCAGATAAAACTACATTTTTGTTAATAAAAATATTACATATTATCTTTTATTTAAATTGTTCTGGAATTTTTCAATATTAAGACTTTTTCAGTTGAGCACTTACAAATATTTCTTTGCTCGATAAAGCATTTTTTGTTGTTGTTTCGCTGATCTTAATAGGAGTACATAAATCAGGTTTTAATATAAAAATAAATTGCATTAAATTCAATTTGTCACTTATTATTATATGTTATCTTAATGTGATTGAGTTCATCTTGGAAGAGTGGATATGTTATTATTTATTATCGTATATATTATATTTTTATTAATAAAAGCATTATTTGTAAATACATATTATTTTTTATTTAAATTGTCCTTGAATTTTCTAATATTAAGACTTTATTAGTTGCTCACTTATAAATATTTATTTGTTTGATAAGGCATTTTTGTTGTTGTTTAGTTGATTTTAAAAGAAGGATATCAAGTCAAGTTTTAAGATCAAAATAAGTTGCAATAATTTCGATTTGATACTTACTAAATGTTATTTTAATGTTATTAAGCTCATCTTGGAAATGTTATCTTAATGTGATTCACCTCATCTTAGAAGAGTGGAGATGCAATTATTTATTGTCATATGTACTGTATTTATTGTTAATAAAAACATTATTTGTAGATAGAAATTATTTTTTTATATAAATTATTGTCGAATATTCCAATATTAAGTCCTTTTCCTTTGAACACTTCAAAATATTAATTTGCTCAATATTTTTGTTGTTGTCATTAGTTGATCTTAATTGGAGGACTTCAATTGACTACTTCTTAAATGTGCTCTCAATACGATTGAACTCTTTTCAGAGGTCTTTAGTTGCAAATTATATGTTATATGTTATTTAGAAATAACTTAAGAAATTTAGAAATACTTAAAGATAATTGTTGATGTTGTTTAATCTCTCAATTGATAATATTAAAATAAATGTATGTTCAAAAAATCAATTTATTAGAAAATGTTTCTTTTTTATAATTAAATAAATAATTTTATTGATTTACATTATTCACTAATTCTAGTATATTAGTCAATACATTTTTCCGATTTTTTTTTACATAACTGAAAAGTTTTAAATAATATAAAAATTGAAAGTCCTTTTCTTTATATCTAAATATTCTCACATTGGCCACAATAGTGTTCTTCAACCTTCAATCGGACCACGAATACTTTTACAGTTTTTCTCCAAAAAAAAATAAACAACATTATACAGGTCCGTAGATGCTAGACATTATATAATTTGATGGTGATTATTAGAAATAAATTTTAGTTCTATAGAATTAATTAATAATAATAATTAATCGGAAATACAACAGTTTTTGATTATATATTTTGATTTTATTTGTTTTATGTAAATTTATAAATATATTTAATTAAATTTCTAAAAAAAATATGGTTTGTAGTAATTCTTAGATTTGAATATGATTTTTTTTACTTTATTGACTACCTAAAAACAGGTAAAGCCTTACAAATTTAGTTACTTTGCACTAACATATCTAAGAAGAGTCTACCAGTTTATTGCCTAAAATAAAAATGCAGACAGACCAATCCTGAGTTTCGAAGGCGTATTTTTGCTAGAAAATTTAAATAAAGATATACAATTTCTGAAAAAGAAGCAATAATCCTTTCTAAGAAACGACTCCATTTTTTTCTTCATTTTTATTTTTAACATGTAGAACAGAATGTAAGTATTTTATATTTATATGTATACAAAATCATTAATATCATCAAAATCATTAGTATTTTTTATTTCCAACATTTTTAAAATGAGAAAAATAAAATATAATTTCCAAAAATTGCATACAAAATTATTCTGTTTATTTTTTTTGTTGAGATTTTGAGGTCCTCGATTTGATTCCTGTGTTAGTATTTTTTTGTATTTTTTTTTTCCCAAATATTGTTAATATATAATAATATTAATCAATATGTTAATAGATAAGAGAAGCATATTGTAATATTTTCCGAATTTCGAATTCTCAAAAATGTTTTCACTTTTATGATGCTCCCTCTCCTATTCGTAACCCACCTGTAGTCCTTTTTCTTATCCAGTATAAATACAGGTGTATTTACCAAAGTATTTCAGTTTCACATTCAGTTTCAACTAAGCAAGATGAATAAGTTTTTTAAATCCGCGAAGAGCAGTGGTTTCAACAAAATGAAGCAGACGGAAGAGTGCAAAGAAGACAAGAACACCGATCAGTTAAGAGGCAGCTGCAGTGCAAAAGACATCTTCTTCGGCTACGACAGCGAGGATTCAACTTATTTAGCTTTTTGGTATATATCACAGGGCAAAAACAAATCTAAGACAGTGCGTTCTAGTGTCACTACTATCACGTACATTCCATCTTCAACAACATCAATCATCAATGATGATGATAGAAAACCATTAGAAGATTCCTACAAATATAGTCAAGACATGTCGCAGATTACAAAAGTTGTTCCTAAATCCAAGCCATGGAGTATTGAAGAAGTGATGGAACAGTGGAGTCTGCTGATTACCGAGTTGAGGCAGAAAACATTTCCAGTTCAGTTACAAATGTCATTGTCATACTATAAACCTACTTTTCATTTATGCGCGGTGAAATTACAATCAATTTCGCTCAGTCAAAACTTGATTGAATCGATTGAACAACAAGAAGCGTTCTCTCATTATTACGTCTGTGTCGCCACGTCAGGGATGAACGTATTGAGTACTAAATTATTGAAAAATACAGAATTGGCACACATCGATGCTGATATGACTTTTGACAATCTCTTTCCGAATTTTACTATAACTTTATCATTTTACAGTCTTGGTAGAAAGAATCAGCAACTGGTGGACCAGCAGAAAGAATCTAAATTGACCAAGATAATGAATATCTTCAAATGGGAAAGCATTTTTAATGTTTCTGCACTTGATTTTAGTGCTAAAACTCAGTTCAAATTGGTAGGGAAATGCGTTCTCGATAAGAACATGTTCGTAGCAAATACGAAAAAATTCAATTTGGATGAATTGTCTGAAGATACAATGTTAGATGGTCGCATGTCCCTAAAGTACAAGTTTTACACTTAAATACATTAGTTATTTTATATTTATATTTTTTATATTTTAATTAGGTTATTTTATGTGATTTCATTAATTTGTTTATATGCAATAATATTTTTCTCAATAAAAAAACATTTTTTATAATTATTATATTTTTAATTTCTATAAAATTTTCAAACATTGAAAACATGTCAGTTTCTCACATAAATATATCTATCTAACATTTTTATTATTGTTGATCCTAAGTGGACGACAATTTCCATCAAATTTCAAGGTAGAAGTAATATGTACAATAATTTAGTCGTTTATTCGGTCAATTTGGGCGATACAAATTAGATATTTTTTTATTCAAATTCTTGAGATTATTCTCTTAAGCATTTCACTCCAATATTACATTTCACGTGATTTATTCGATAGAAAATCAACAATTTATTTATAAAGTTAATTTAATTAATTTTCCATTACAATCAAAATATTTTACTATTTTAAGTATTTTTTCAGCACGTTTTTGATTGTTACATCACCTATAATAATTATATTTTTTTTTTTAAATTTAATATAAAATGTTCATCTATATATCAGATATTAACATAAATAATTTGTAAATATAAAAAACTATTGTTTTTACTTTAATACAATTTCAATGCAATCAAAACATAAAATATTCTTATGTTGTTGTGATATTTTGAACAACATCATTAATTTTATGATACTCCTTCCCTATCCGAGTCTCATTAATACCCCATTTTTCAATTCAGTATAAATACTGGAGAATTTGCAAATACATTTCAGTTTCAATTTTGATTTTTAACTAAGCAAAATGGATCATTTTTCTGAAATATTTAAGTGCAGCTGTTACGGTGATTTGAATGAAGAATCCATAAAAGTAAAGGATACTGCACTCACAAGCAGCATTGACGTGAAAGACTTCTTTTTCGGTTACGAAGGCGAGGATGCAGGATTTTTAGCTGTGTTGTATTGTTCACAAAACAAATCTGTACGTTCTAAAGCAACAAAAAAAGATATCAATGATAAAAAAGGGAAACATTTAGAAGAGATCAACAATGAAGACATGTCAGAGATTCCAATAGTCCCTAGCAAGTCCAGACGTTGGACTATCGATGAAGTGGAGGAACTAAGGATTCTGCTGATTTCCGATTTGAAATATAGAGCAATTTATACTTTTACACTACCGTTTATGTCTATGTTGTACCAGAAAATTTACAAGCGTAAATTGCTCGCAGTGAACATCAAAGCAATTTCGTTAAGTCTTAAATTGACTGAAACAAATTTGGAAATTCACCAAAATACGTACACTAATTATTACGTCTGTGTTGCCACGTCGGGGAAGAGGGTATTGGATACTAAATTATTGAGAGGTACAGACATCGCGAACATCGAAAGTGAAATGATTTTCGATAATCTTTTACCGAATTTCACTATAACCTTGTCAATTTATACTCTTGGTGACTGGAGTCAGCAATGGATGGACTTTCAGAAAAGATCGAAATTAGTTGACGTTATGAATTTCCTTAACATTAAACCCGAAAGTAAGGATTCACTACATGATGATCTTTCTAAAAGCAAGTTTATTTTGATGGAGTCATGCGTTCTCACTAAGAATCATTTCCTTACCAATACAGGAACATTCAATTTGGAGAATCTTTCAGTTGATACAATATTAGAATATGACATTTATGCTTGATTTTATGTGATTTCAATTATACAACTATGTTTTCCTTAATAAAATATAAATAAATATAATTTTTTATTTAATTTTTTTTATAAAATTTTCCAATTGAAAATAATTTTCAGTTGCAAATTTAAATATTTATTGTCGAACTTGAATTGAAATTCTCTTATATTATCTTTATCCATATTTTATTTTATTAATTCATTTAAGGTATATTTATATGTATTAACTTTACTTTCCAATGAACTTCTATTATATTTCAACAGCTTTATAAAGAATTACATTATTTGAAAACTGTCGAAATTTTTTGTATGGGAAACCTATATTTCCTTCTAAAAGTAACAAAAATGACCCTAACAAATTGTGATATTTATATTTAAAATATTTATTAAATTAACAAGTATTTTTTAATGTAATTATTTTCCAATTTCGATTAAATACTTTGGTAGAACAACCAACAGTTTGGATGTAAACTGTGTAATAATTACGTATTGCTTTATTTTAAATAAAGCAAGAATAATTAAAGTATATTACATGTCAATTTGTATTAATATATGTAATTTTATATATAAATAAAAACATATTGTTTAAATTAAATTTTATTAAATCTCTTTTCAAATTAAAATTAAAATTGATATTATTGTATTTTTAGATGTATATTTTTATAATTATTGTTTTCTTTTTGAAGTGTGAGTGTCAATATTTACTCTGTCCACTATACAGAAGTAGATACGTTTTAACTAATTACGTTTTAATGCATTGAAAACAATAATAAAATGTGAATACAAAATATTTTCTAATATTTTTGTGGATTTGATTAAAAAATAAATAAAGCTGTTATTGTACAGAAAGTTGTAACATTATTATATGAAGAAAGTAATTGAGTTTCGCCAATATTCCGACTTGTTTGAATCCGGAGTAATCTAAAATTTGATTATAAAAATAATGATGTATACTATTTTTTTAGGATTTATTTTTATTTTGTTCAATGATATTTTGGTTTATTTTGAAATTTTCAAACAGCTCAAATTGGACTTTACGATGTATTGCTGTAGATTATATGTTTTTAATTTGTTTATATGTGACTTTTATAAAAAATATTATTATTTAAAGTATAATTCTCTTTTTGCAATTTAAACTAAATTAAAAAAATAAAGCTGTTATTGTACAGAAAGTTGTAACATTATTATATAAAGTAAGTAATTGAGTTCCGCCAATATTCCGACTTGTTTGAAACCGGATTAATCTAGGAACTAAATACATACAAAAAATAAACCGTACAAAAAGTGAGTTAATTGTATAAAAAGTTTTAAAAAAGGAATATAAAAATAATGCTGTATACTTACTATTTTTTTAGAATTTATTTTTATTTTGTTCGATGAATTTTTGGTTTATTTTGAAATTTTCAAACAGCTCAAACCGGACTTGGAATACCTCATTTCCTATAGTTTAAATGTTTTTAATTTGTTAATATTATTCTTTGCAATGTAAAAGATTTACAGATAAGTTTTGCTTTGGAAATTCTCGATTTACGACAAGATATAATAACTATAATATAAAATAACCAAATTTTTTGTACTACATTTTTTTTAAATTAAAATAAAAAACTAAATTTGTTTATGAATATAAAATTATATAATACTAAACAAAATAATAAACAACTATATTAATTCTGAAATTTTCTATTTATCACGATTTTCTTTAAATCACGAAATTTATATTTACAATGGAACAATGCCACATTATAACATACATCCTATATATTAATTATCTAATTTGTTAAATGAAACTTTTAGTGTTTTTTATAATTAGAAAATTAACATAAAATAAAGTTTTCATAATAATAATAATTTCAATTTTCAATTATTGTAGTCTATATCATAGATAAATTAGACAAATATTTGACCGGTAAAACCTTCCACTTTGCAAATAAAAATCAGCATTTACTCATAGGTAAAACATTTTAGTAAATAAAATGCATCAAGTAATAAACATTATAACACAACAAGGGTGTAGGTCAGAGGTTCCCAATCTTTTTCGGTTTGCGGCTTCCTAAATAATCGGATTTGATCTTGAAAAATTGGAAAACTTTCCTTTTTAATGCGGCGCCCTTATGACGGCGCGCCGGGGAGCACACTTTGGGAATCACTGGTGTAGGTAGTATTATAAGGTTCAACTCGTACAGGGTATGGGTTACACGTGTGAATATACTTTTTCCGAGAAGGAAGAAATCGTACTTTGGCTTCTTCAATAAATCTTCTACAGACAGATCCGGATTTTCTACCTCAACCATCTTCTACTATGGCCAACTCGCGACTCATCCGACGCTCAAAAGCGAGCAACAATTTTTATCTTTAGTTGTTTTTCAGTTCTTTTAAAATTTATTTTTACGAGCTTTATACTTACAACATTTTACAGTAAATTATGATAGTTCTCTCTGAGTTTATCCTAGATGAATGTCAGAAATATTCAGTAAAAGTGGAAATAGCAAACAAAATTGATGATTTAGAATTCATTTTATTAACAATTTTTGTGATTTAGGATATAATTCTTTCCATAATGAATGAAAACAGTAAATCCTTACAAGATCCTATTAAGACAATCTCATTTGCAGCAAATATTTTTTTACAATTTCTTTAATGCTTTAATATGTCAGAAATACAAGCGATTCTAACAAAGTTTTGAAAAAGGAAAGGATTGTTTTATAAAGTTCATCATGATGAGGAAGACGTAAGTTTGTAAATTTTCGGTCAAGAAGCTGAAAAATAAACGAAATTATTTATAAAGACAAACACAAACATTGTATTTACGTTACCAAATATAGAAATCATATTTTGATTTAACTTTGCCTACATCAAATGCATTTGGTAATATAAACTAAATGCTTTACATAATATTCATTGTCTAGGTTATTATTATAACATATTGAATGTTAGTCAAAATATATTTATAATAAATTTAAATGGTCATTATTGGAAACACAAGAGAAAAATATTGTTGAGAGGTTTTACTAATTGCTTTAACAATGTCATTAATTTTTGGTGAAGCACAGCATAAATACTGACTCATTTTCGAAAACACTTCAGTATAGTTTCAATTTTCATTCGAGCAATATATTTTTAAGTCAATTACAAAATTGATGAAAGGTAGTCAATTGAAGCAATGCCTGAAGAAATTGCTCAAATGACCAGTATTAACGAAGACGAGGATGAATATTTCTTAGACGTGTGGTCAAGATTCCGTATATGTGAATTGCAGTATCCAAATGACGAGGAAGAGGAACCTTGCAGTATCGTAGACGTTGTCTATAAAAACCGCGGCTTTGAAAACTTGCCGATAACAACGGCTTCGATGAGCAGAAGAAATAGTAAATCCGAGTCTGCGCTATTCCGAAATTTGCAAATAAAAGAGACAATCATTGAGGTTTCGGAAGAGAACGAAGATACTCGTAATAGTAACAAAATGGTATCATTTTTACCATCACCAACGGACGAAAACGACATAAACGAGATGAAAAGTAAACTTTTCGAAGAGATAAACAAACATAGTCAAGTTATGTTACAACTCACGAAAGCCGTCCGATTAACCAAGCCGGGAAGTATCGAGGAGGTGGAGGGACAAAGGATTCTGCTGATTTCCGAGTTGAAGCGTCAAGCAATTCTCTCGCAGATTCCAATTATTTCATTGGCATTCCAGAAACCAAGGATTAATTTATCAACGGCAGTGAAATTGAAAACAATTTGGTTATGCCACAATTTGACTAAATTGAATTTGGCGAAACACCAACAGACGTTTACGAATTATTACGTCTGCATCGCCACATCAGGAATGAAGGTATTGAGCACAAAGATTTCAAAAGATATAGCAATCATCCGCTTCAAGAACGAGATGATCTTCGACAAACTTTTACCGAATTTCAATATAACTGTAGCAGTTTACAATCTTCGTGTTAAGAATCGCTTGACGGAGAAGCAGAAAGACTCGAAATGGTTTAAGTTTAAGAATATTTTTAAGCGGAAAAAGGAAAGCAAGAGTTGCGCGCTCGATTTTATCTCTAAAAGCAAATTTAATTTAGTCGGAAAATGTATTCTCAACAAAGAAAACATGATTGAAAATAACGGTAACTTCAGATTGGCCAATCTCTCAATTGATACAATGTTAGATAGTTGTATCGCCATTGATTACGAATTTTTATCATGATTACATATTGTCAATGTTTGTTTATATTTATTAATTATTATAGAATCATTTTATCCCGTAACGTGTATTAAATTTATATATTGCCTAATAATTAATGTAAACTGTACTTCATAACATCATATACAAATCTTGTTTTATATGTATTTATGTGAATAATAACAATATTTATATCATTTTAAAAATAAAATTGTTTTTATTAATTTCAACTTTACCCTCATCCCATATTTCTTAATTCATTTATATTCCTAATAAGAATTTCCTTATTTATTCAATAAACAAATTCCAATTTATTTCTCATAAAATCAAAACAGTTATCTTACATAAATATAGCAAGTTTTGTAACAAATTTCATGTATACCAACTTAAATATTTTTTAATTATTTATAGTTACTGTACTTGGGGGATTTTTTTTTAAAGAAATACTACTATTATATTATTGGAAAATCCCATGAAACTAAACTGACAGCTGCATTTAGCCCTTCAATATTGCAGTCATAACACTAAACTACAGATAATACGAATTATATGATTCATAAAATATAATCTTTCGTGGAATTTGCATAACAAAAATTGGGCGAAAATGTTGGCAGGTAAAAATTTCATAGCACAAAATTATTTCACATCTTTTACATGACAATATCAATTTATTTAAATATTTCTTAATATATTTCGAGCTTTATAACAAATATTTACTACTAAAATAATTAACTATTAACTAAATAAATAAAACTAATAAACAAACTAACTAAACGTTAATATTTATTTCGATATAAATTAGTTCTAAATTCAATTTACTTAATATTTTTTAATTATTTATTCAAAAGAAATATTTGGTTTTGAAATTTAACAATAATCTTTTTATCAAAAAAAAAACGTTATTAAAAGAATAATATAAAATCAATAAGTCTATTTGGAAAAAATTGTTCCTGAAAGTTAACAAATTTATAGCGGGGATAAAACTTGGTTGTGTGAACTGCAGCTGCAAACTTTTTTTTAGTTACTGAAGATTCATAAAACCGAGATCATTTTTTATAGTAGCACCCGCAAAAGTAAAATCTGCTAACAAATACCGCAACTAACACTAAAATTGCAGCTGAAATATTATTTTGTAATTTGTACATAAGTTCAATGATTCCAGAAACTCATATCGTAGTTGGATTCAGAAAGGGTAATATTTATGACCTCCCTTCTCCCATTTATTCTTTCTGGGTCTTTACCTTTACTTACCTAAGGTGATATAAATATTGGTTCAACCTGAATTTTCTTTCAGTTCTGTTCTATGCACTGCAAAAAGAAAATATGCTGAATAATAATAGTTATTTGCAGATGAGCTACATTCAAGAAGAATCGGAGGAAAGTTGTTCCGAGGTAGACACTCTAAGATGCCACGAGTGCTATGACGAAAGGAATGAAGATGAGCTCTACATGCCATTGTGGTCACCGTCCGAGGAGAATATTCCAAATAAGTGCGATGATTTCCGCAATTACGAACAAGTTAACGCCAGATGTGAAGCAACAGGAGATAGCAATACAACGGAATCAAGTTATGTTTATGATTCTGTGGAAGATTCTGCTTGTTTGGTAAATTTAGACGACAATATTGTGACAGATTCTAAAGAAGCGCTCGTAGACATTCAATGTATGCAACGTGGAGGAAATCATCGAAAAAGCAATTGCAGTGTCGTGGGTGTCGTTTACAAAACATGGTATTTGGAAAGAGCCACGGAGCATGAACACGCTTTATCCAAGCTGCCGGTTTACGGCGGCCAGGCTTTATTAGAAAAAGTGAACAAAAGGAGTGAGGAATCTAGGATAGTGCTGGATCTGGTTTCCGATCGTTTCCAAAGACCGCGGTTCCCTAGAAAAATCCGGGAGGAGGAGGTTACTATGCATAGCATGCAATCCTATCAAGATGATAGCGTTGGAACATCGAATATAACGCAGCTAATGTCGTTTGCTCCAGATCAGTCGACAATCGCGGAAAATTATGTGAAAACAACTAAACTGCTGGAGGAAGCCAACGTGCAGAGCCAAATTATGAGTCAGGCCACCAAAGCCCTCAGACTGGCCACATCCGGAAGTATCGAAGAGGTCGAAGGCCAGAGGATTCTGCTGACGGCCGAATTGAAGCGCCAAGCTATCCTAACGGAAATGGGCAACACCTCGTTCTTGCTATCTCAAATGGACAGCAGGACGATCCTGGTGAGAATCAAGACTATCTCTTTACCTAAGAAATTATCCATGCCGAGATTATTCAAAAGCCAGAATGATTACGTTAATTATTACGTCTGCATACTGACGTGCGGCACTTTCCTGTACAGCACCAAAATTACCAAAGATGATGAGACCATCATTTTCACCGATACCATAGAGTTTAACGAGATTTTATCGAATTTTGCAATAAACGTGGCCGTCTACAAACTTCGAATCAAAGAGAAATTGGTCACAAAGCAGCGCGAGTCTAAATGGACCAAATTCAAAAAGATTTTCAAAGCTGCCACCGGAAGTCGAGATTCAACGTTCGAGTTCTCGACGACTAAATTTAACTTGGTGGGAAAATGCGTTCTGAACAAGAAAAATATGCTGGAAAATTATGGGAACTTTACTTTGACCGATTTACCGATTGTAACCCACTTGGATGGAAGAATCATATTAGATTACGACATGTATTATTAATGTAATACAATTCTTTATACAGTGTATATTTTTTGTATATAATTATTTATTTATGACTTCACAATTTTAAATAAGTTCCGACATATTTATTTTTGTAATGAAAAATCAGGAAGACATATTTTAATGCAAATTATTCTGTATTTGTGGCTATTTTTTAAGGTATTTAGTATTTTATGGATAATAAAACCATTATTAAAATGACCATTACATGATTCATGACTTATTGAACGCATCCTTGGTTGGAACTAAACCGCAAACGTTTACTCAGAATAATTGAACAGTCAATATTTTATGCATGCATAATAATATAATAATTATATTTATATATATCGTAAAGTAAATCTAATTAAGAATTAAAACAGGCATAAATTAACAGTAATTAATTTTCAGGTATATGAAAAATGTTTGTATTATAATGAAATTGAATAAAATCAAACACTGTTGTAGTGTCAAAACATCAAAATGACAATATAATAACTATTTTTTCTTGGTCAAAATGTAATTATTTGATAGCAATTTTTGAAGATTTCGCTAAAAATATCTAAAAATTGAAGAAAAACTATAAAACAATATTGTTGGAAATGCAGGAAACTATATGAAATAGATTTTTCATTTATTTGATCTATTGTTGGAATAAATTTAAAAATACCTTTTTTAGATTAAATTAATTTGGATTTTTATAAGTTAATGTTTATTACTTTGAAAATTTAAATGAAACTAGAAACCTGTTAGTAATCCTTAAATATAAATAAAATGAAATTTCCCTTAACTTCTCCAAAATATATGTTTATTTTTCTACGATTCTAATAATTAACAAAGATCATATAAATTCACTATATCAATAATTTAACAACAAAATGTATATTCTGATTCCAATAATTAATTTTATCCGCGAAGCTAGGAACCGTAAATCCGATACATTGATGACCTGCACGTGTTAAAGAATTTAAAAACAGGTAAAAAACGTACTTCTATAATCATAATAAAATTTAAAAAATAATTAACTGTTGGGCTATTGATTACAGGCGTATAAAAATATTATTTTAATTCATTTACAAGAATAAAGTATAAAAAATATGAATTTTTGGTGCAAGTACATATCGATGAACAATAAATCCAATTTTAAGCAAATAAAATCTTTAATTGAATTATATTGATAAATTAATAATAATTTACATTAATAATATTCGTTTCAATGCAATCAAAGCAGATTTAACACGATGCATTTTGTCGAACACTTAAGTTATCAAAAATAAAATTTCTTTTACATAAATTTTCAGTTGTGTGCAGATTAATTTAAAAAGCAATTAATCTTTAAATTATATAACGTGAATCAACTTCACATAAATAATATCATTTATAAATAAATTATACAAAATTTGCTGCTTATTTTATAATGATTGTTTTAGAAATGTTTTAAAAAATAATAGAATTGAACTTCTTTACTAATTATTGAAAAGCATTTTTTTAAATTATTATATTTTTTGTCTAAAATCATATTATTTATTGAAAATAATTACATTTTAAATAAAAACATTAAAACTTAACAACAAATATGTATTCTTGAATCCTAATTCCAAAAATTCTCGTAACAAATATATTTTTATACCTGCACAATATTTTAGATGGTTTCTAAACAGTGATTAGAATAATCACAAAAACATGCTTTTGGGATGTTTATGATCAAGCAAAAACAGAATAATTGGCTCTAAGCATACCCCACCCTCATACAAATACCACTGGTACCAATATAATAAAAAAAATCGAGTAATATATAAGGACAGTACTTTGAAGTTTTCTTCACATTGTAGTTTCTCAAATTGCAAAAAACAAAATGAACAATTTAGTGAAATCTGTGAAAAAAGTGGTGAAGAAATCAGGAGCGGACACAAAAATCAAAGAAATCGAAATGCTCGATGTAACAGCGGAGAATATGCAAAGCAGTTGCAGCTTTTCAACAAATTTATTCGAGAAAGATTTGGAGAGAAAATGTACTATCTGCAAACGCGTAGTACATTCCCTTCAAACAGCCCAGTTATCTAAAACAAACTATTATTGTTATCATTGTTAATAAAAAATCAGTATTAATATAAATTACCAATAAAAAATATTTATATTTCTTAATTTTATATCGTTTTTATTGTTAAATAAAATGTTGCAAAAATAATAATTATGGTGATTGTGATACTTTGACAGTAGAGTAATTCATCTATCAAATCAACTGCTAGTGACTAGGATTTCTGCGAATCACTCATTGAGCAAGTTATGATTCATCTTCAGTTTGAAGGCATTAATCGTTTAAATTAGATTAAAATCAATCAAAACTGATACAACCATTATTACAAACATCTGGTTTTTATATTATTTTCTTAAAATATTTATTTATGAATAATAAATCACTGAATCTACGCTTTTAACAAAAAGTACTAATTTATAAAAAAAAATATCGCAATTTGCTGACCTGAACAAATGGTATTAGTCATAAATATTATATCGAGACGTGCTTTAGATAATTTTCATTATTGGTTTTCTTATTTTATTTATTTATAACTTTTAATGAAATTATTATCAAAAATATAATAAGTTATCACAGTATAGAAAAACGAAATAAATCTATAATCCGTAGCTTGAAAAATCCCTTCTTTGCTATCAAAATTTCTTAAAAAAATACAAATTTTGAATTTAATTTCTTTGGTCATAAAATATTCGATCAAGTTTTCATCCATAAAAACTAAATTTTTCGAATCTTTTCTTGATCTCCACTAGAAGAAATACTTTCCGTACTTCAACTTTCCTTGTTACTTATTGTATTGCAGATCCACTGCAAATAATACATAAGTTTCGCTATTATTCCTGTTAGCATTTTGCAGGAATTTGTTAGATATTCATATTAGAACTATAATGTACTTCAGACATTACTCTTTATATTTGCATGTCATGATTTCGAATCGTCTTTAGCGACAGGTAAATTAATAAAATAAAGACTCTTCCGATCATTATTCATCCTAAAATTAAAATAGAGAGAATTTCTTTTTAATACTAAAATCAATTTTGTTCTAATGTAATTTTTTTTTCGTCTAAGAACACTTTTAATATTTTTCTTCTGAAAAATTGCGATTCTTCTGAAACTTAAATAAACTTATACAACACTTCCACAGTAGGAGAGAATACAAATTGCGTTACATTGAATAAGGGCTACGCAAAATTATTTTTATATTTTTTCTAAGAATTTAAATCTTTTGCAGGCGAAGTGCTAGACAACTACCTGCAACAACTCGCAATAAAATTTCTGAAATTGAAGTTTTGTTATCCTGGTGAAATTGAATTCCATCGAACAAGTTTATATTGTAGAACGCTTATTGGGAATTAATGAATTAAAAATACCTAAACAGAATAATAGGATTATGATAATTCTAGCCAAATCTTGGTTCATAAGATTAAAATGTCTGTGCCTTCAGTTCTAGGAATACAACAGTACATGAACCTTCACCTAATACTTCGATTTATCAGCAAATATCTAATTTGTATGAATCACCTCACAAAATCAAAATATTTCAATAAAAACAATATTATTACCAAAATCGGCTCAATTGATGACGCATTTAATTCTGCATAATTGTTATCAATTTTTAAACCGATAAAAATTAATAATTTACTAAAATGTTTTTCTTTGGAGAAAATAAATTTAGTATATAAAAATATTGCGGAGCTAAAGTGACCAAATAAAAATTGATATTAATTATTAATATTTACATATAACAATTGTCTATAAATAATTTAAATTAAATTATAGACAAATCATTCCGGTGTGACATATTTGTAATAATACCTGTTATTGTATATCAACTCTTAAATTATAATATAGAACAAGGACGTACACATAAAGAACACTTTCATTTGTATTTATTATTTTAATATTTTAAAATACCGGTTTTTTTTTTAATAATAATAAATATTACGATTAAATAAAAACTGAATATCTTCGAAGCATAATTTCGCATTCCGCTCGCATTCCCCAATTTACCATAATTAACGTTCGCAAAAATAATTGAGAATTTCTCTTTGTTCTTCTTCTTTGTTTCCTCTCAGCAGTTGCATTTTCAATGCAATTTCGCAAACTGAAAATCATTAAAACCATATGGAAACCACAAGAATAACATGTCTGTCCACGCCCAGTCCAGTAAAGAGGACAAGTGGAAAAATTAAGATCAAAAGAGGCGGCAAAAAGAAGAAATTAAAAGAGATTTACTACTTCATTTTTTTAATTACTGGGTGAACTTTAAAATTGCATTTATCTCTTTTTAAATAATTGGATTCGCTTCTCTCCATTTGATTAATTGTTTTTATTTTCGAAATTACGATTTTATCAAACTTTTTACAAAAACAAAAAAAAATATTTATGTAATTTAAACATAAATACATTTTTGACATAGTTTATATGTCAAAAATCTGAATTTTGACAACTGAAATGTCAAATTTGTGGCGCCATCTCGTACAAACAAAAACATATATAAAACGGAAAATATCACCTATGAATACATATTATTTTATTCTTTTAAAATATAGTAACAGAACTACAAAGAATATTCTTAATAATTCCACCACTTGCTATATACTAAATATAATAAAAAAGTAATTACAATGTTTTAATAATCATATTGTTTTCAACAAAAATCAAGACGTTAGAAAAGTGAAAGAATATTTTTTTCTTAGTAATTACGTTGTTTTCAAATTATACAGAAATTTTATTTATATATTCTGTTGTAGTAATTTATTTTAGTTTGAATCGAAATAAAAATTTATAAAATAACCGAAATTCGGATGTGTAACATCCAATAAGCAAATAAATTTGAATAGTTTACAAATACAAAAAAAAAATGTAATTTAAACCTAAATAAATTTTTGACGTATAAACTGTCAAAAATCTGAAATGTCAAATTTTGCTCAATATATTTTATATTTATATTTCCTCTCTATTTTGCCTGTTTTTTTTTAAGTTGGTATATGTTTTTCAATATAAGATTTCAACTATGCTATTTTGTATATTGGCCAGTATGTAGGTTGGAACACCTGCTAAAAGTAAGGTCGAAAACTACCATTAAGTTTTTCTGTATAATATAACAACAGACAAGGATGCACTTTCCGTTTTGGATAATCTCAATTAGATTACTATTAATAACAACAGCATTAATTGGATCGTTAAAATAATCTAATTATAGAGGCATAAAATAAATGCTTTGAAGATGATCAGATTAATAGGCCGCTGACCTTTCGGCGTTTGCTCTTGTTCTACTGTTTGTACAAATACAATCGATGCACGATTCCATCAAAAAACAGTAAGGTTCGTAGAAGATATTATTTCCTTGTAAAATCGTTGTAGAAATCCAATTAAACTTTAAAAAAAAATGAGTGATTTCGTAAAGTTCATTATACTTAATTTATTTGAGTACACAAATATTTGGTATTTGTCCGACTCGGTGTGTGTGTGTGTTATATAATGGTTACATCTATTACACTAATTTGAACAGAGATCCATTGCGGTGTGTGGGCTGTCGTGCGGATCACCGAGATTAGATTTAGATAGATGCGCACCATCGGATAAACGATTTTCAGTTTCTGGTTACCGTGTCGTTTTATTTTTTGTCTCCTTCCCGGTTTCGAGTGAAAAGTAAACTCGAGGGCGCAAAGAAAGGGCTAAAATGGGTTGTCATTAATCAGTCGGTGTTAGTTTCTGGTGTGCTTATTTATCTTTCTTTTGTCGGTGTGGTGAAGGGGGGCAGATGGCCTCATAAATACATTCGGTCCTCACGCTTTCCCTACAACTCACCCTCACGACTCTCTTTTTTGTCTTCTTTCTGAGCTCTTTCTTTTTACCGCTTTCGGTGTCTCCGGCATCTCGTTTCCTCGTTAATTCGGAAAGGCACTTCAAGTGAAGTGCGACAAATCGTTCGGCTTTGCACCCCCGCACAAACATAATAACTTACGAAAACACAAAACATGTGTGTGTTTCTTAAATGATATTGAAACTAAATAACGTTAATGTTTTTTTATGTGTTGGAAGAGAAAAAAACATGTAATGAATATAAAATAAGCTGAGACCGGATAAAAATGAGTCGCCCAACGTGGGGCTCGAACCCACGACCCTGAGATTAAGAGTCTCATGCTCTACCGACTGAGCTAGCCGGGCTTATACTATAATTATAGTCGCATTTTTTGCCCAATTTTGAATATTTTTTTTATTACATAATAAATTGTACACAACTACTTTCGTCACAATAACCACTTTAAGAATTTTAAAGTATAAAACATAAGTGTTAAACATTTAAAATTAAAGCTCACTACATTAAACAAACGCAAACAAACAATTTAGTAATTTTTGACGTTTCAGTTGTCAAATTTTGACAGTTAATAATTGACATAAACTTCCATTTATCTTTATATTTTATAAATATATTTATTGATTACCACACGAAATTAATTAACTAAATTATTTTGTGAATATTGTTCCACAATTTCTATTCGTTAATTCAAATAATATACAATATACAAAAAATATTAGCATATTATTTTTTTATACCTTTTTTTTGTAGAAATGAATTGTTGTTTTAGATATACTGTGGTAATTTTGCTGAAAAAGGCGATTTCCTCTGAAACTCGCGTCGTACATTCTTTAAGACGAAATGGGGACACGTCCTGTTGGTGGATACCGCAAGGTAACCTCAGGTTAAGTTAGGTCAAGTTATCGCAGATTAGATTATATAAGTTTTTTCAGTTTTGTAACAATCCACCTCCAGGTAAGGTCAATGCAACAACGGTTAGTAAGTGATTGTCCACTGAAACAATTTGTAAGAGATAAGATTCCCGTTAAATTAACAAACTTATATATTATATAACCATAACATTTTTAATGGAAATAAGATTTAAATTAATGTTTAAAATCTATGACAAATTAGAACAATGACAGAAAAAATATGATTAAAGAAACATTAAAATTATTCTGAAACTTATATAATTTCACAACTTTCTATTGTTAGAGAATAATTAGAGACATTTAGTTTGTGGCGCCATCTCGTGCAAACAAAAACATATATAAAATGAAAAATATTTCCTATAAATACATATTATTTTATTCTTCTAAAATATAGGAACAAAACTTCAAAAAATATTCTTAATAATTCCACCACTTGCTATACACTAAATACAAGAAAAAAAGTAATCACAAAGTTTTAATATTAATATTGATTACAACAAAAATCAAGACGTTGGATAAGTGAAAGAATAATAAATATTTTTAGTAATTACGTTGTTTTAAAATTATACAGAAATTTTATTTATATATTCTGTTGTAGTCATTTATTTTAGTTTGAAGATATATTAAATTATTGGTTTTGCTATAAATTATTTATGAATATTTGAATATTATCGTATTTATTGTCGTAATAAATATGCGTATTACTAAGGCAAATATAAGTCGTAGTCAATAGATAGTTGAGATATTAATAGCGGTTTTAAAGTCAGATGAAAGGTACTTGGTTTATATATTTAGCGGAAGATCAAGACCGTCGTTAACTGGAAACTTTCCTCGAGGAAACGAAGGGTGTCGATTTGGAATCGAGATAGTCCATTAATTCTTCATCATTAATGGGATTTAATTTATGTTCGTAGCTCGCAGTTCCACCAAGTTTAATTTCTTTTTACATGAGTTTCCTACGCAGAAGGCGCAGTCTGGCGCCTCGGAAGTGGCGATAAATGTAGTCCGTTGCTCTTAAGATACATCGCGTGTGTGTGTGTGCATGTTTGTGGCAGAGGTTGATCGAGAGAGAGAGAGAAGAATATAGATGCACAGATATATTGAGAGAGAGAGAGAGAAAGAAAAGTGCTCTTAGTCCGAACACAACGGGACTCATTCAAATTGCGAAAAGGACGAAGAGATCGGTCGCGTCGCGATTACGTAAGACCGCCAGGTTGCAGTTACGCGACCATCTCGTGACCTCTCGCTCTTTCTCTCGCCAATTCTGCATTTCATTCCTCTCACTTAGTAATGTGATTTATTTATTTTCTATATTTTTCTCGTTCTTCGGGCACTGTACAATTGTGTGAGCGTATGGCACCGTTAGATCCAGTCATAAACAGCATCAATTGCTTCGAATTTACAGCGACGAGAGCTGCTGCGGTCCATTCACTTCCCAGTGGCCAGGAGGAATCAATGGGCTCCTGTCTCTGTCTGCCTTCTGAAAAACTAAATTTAAAACATCGCCGTGGCTTCAATGAAATCGAGAGTCTCGAGTCTTAAGAGGTGCCAGATTCTCGGTTTCCTCTCTCGTTCGTTTTTTATTTTTTTGTTTCAACCGCTTCTGCCTATTTTCCTTTCCCATCGTCTAACGACTGCGAGACGACTAGAAACTTGAGATGCCTTAATGAGATGTTGAATCATTTTTCGATTTCTTCATTTCCCTACATATATTGCTCATCAACTACAATGTAGAAATAGAAACTATAGAAAAAAAAATATTTTCTACAACTATTCGTATAGGCGTTTTTTTTAAACTTTTTATAATATCAATTTGAAAAAAAATGGAAGAATATTGTTAAGAATATTTCTTTCTAGTTGTTAAACATGCATATATCAAAAAGTAATCATTTCTTCAAATTATAAAACATTATTGACTAATGATTGATTGTTGATAATTAGCAAATTTATTTATTTTTATCTCTTTATTGCACAGAAATTTTTAGATGTTAAACAATTCATTATTTTAGTCGTAAAAACTTGTCTTAGTATGAAAATATATTAAACTTTGCAAGTGTCATATAATGTAAACAATGCTTAAAATTATAACACATTTCGAACTGTTCTATTGATAAGTAATTAGCAATTTGTATCTTTTGTATCTTTTTATCGCATACAACTTGTAAGTTGTTTAGAAGACTTAAGTACTTGACAAGTATCAAATAATTTGATCATTGCTTAAAATTATATCACATTTCGAACTGTTCGATTTTGAACAATTATAAATTTATTATTTTTATCTCTTTGTCGCATAAAATTTTATAGTTATTAAACATGTCCTCTTAACATCAAAATATAACTTGGCAAGTATTAAAAAATGTGATCATTGCTTAATATTATAACACATTCTGAACTGTTCTATTGATTATTGATAAACAATTAGTAATTTATTATTATTTATCTCTTTATCGCATAAAAGTTTTTAGTTGTCAAACATGTCGTAAATACTTGTCTTACTATCCAAATATTAAAAAAAATTGGCAAGTATGAAATTATGTGAATATTGCTTAAAATTATAATACATTCTACAATTTTTTAATATGTATCTCATTACCACATAAAACTTTTAAGTTGTTAAGACATCATAAGTACTTGTCTCAATATCCAAATATAAATAAACTTGGCAAGTATCAAATAATGTGATCATTGCATAAAATTATAACACATTCTGAACTGTTCGATTGATTATAGATAAATAATTAGAAATTTATTATTTATAATCTATTTATCGCTTCAAACTTTTAAGCTGTTAAACATGTCGTAAGTACTTGTCTTATTATCCAAATATAATTAAACTTGGCAAGTATCGAATATTGTAATCATTGCTTATTATTACAACAGATTATAAACTGTTCCATAAATTATTGGTAAACAAACTTCAAACTTTTATGCTGTTAAATATGTCATAAGTACTTGTCCAAATATAAATTTGGCAAGTATAAAAAAATGTGATCATTGCTTAAAATTATATAACATTTTGAATTCTTCGATTAATAATTGATAAACAATTAGCAATTAATTATATTTAATCTATTTATTGGTTAACATTTTTAATGTGATCATTGCTTAAAAATATAAACAATTAGCAATTTACTACTTTTTAACTTAATGGTTAAACACGTATTAAATATCAAAATATAAGAAACTTGCAAATAATAAAACAAAATTACTTAAAATTATTAAAAAATATGAACTGTTCGATTGATTATTAATAAACAATTATCAATGTATTATTTCTAATCTATTTATCGAATGCAACTTAACAGCTTAAAACATGTCGTAAGTACTTGTATTGTACTTGTATATTAATATACAAATATAAATAAACTTGACAAGTATCAAATAATGTGATCATTGCTTAATATTATAACACATTCTGAACTGTTCGATTGATTATTGATAAACAATTTGCAATTTATTATTTTTATCTCTTCATGGCATATAATTCTATAGTTGTTAAACTTGTCGTGAGAACGTGTCATAGCATAAAAGCATTGCTTTCAATTAAAACACATCACAACTATTCGATTGATTATTGATAAACAATTAGAAATTTATTATTTCTATCTCTTTATAGAATAGAACTTTTTATTTGTTAAAGATATTGTAAGTACTTATTTTAGAATAAAAATATAACAAACTTGACAAATATCAAATAATATGATCATTAGAACACATTGTGAATTGTTTAATTAATTATTTATTTATTATTTTCATGAAAATGAAAGAAATATTAAACGAATAATAACATAATTTGTATACATTACAATTAAATATATCAGTTTTTCACAATAATTCTAATATTTTCATCAATAAAAAATATTTATTAATAATATTTTTTATTTAGTTGTAATCCCAAATATCTTACATTATTGTAGAAAATCAGTTTAAAAAAAAAACTAAATCAAAATAATTTTCTGTTACTAATTAATATAATGTTTGATAACTAAACTATATTAATATATAGACGAATTTGTTTACATCTGTATATAATTATATTATTTTCACACTACTAATGGGCTAATGACCTTCTACTATGTATATGGAGAATGTGCGAAGTCTATTTGCTTTAGTGAATAAGTGGTGAACTGGCGCCACACGACCTTCAGCGTATACAAAAAAAAATAAACTTAAGCAATTCAAGATCTTTAATTGATGCGATACATGCAAATGCACCGGAGGAAACCACTAGACTAACTGGTATTTGATTTAATAACTAGACTACTACTACCCGACATACTATACTTTTTATTAACAACAAAAAAAAATATTTTCAACTTTTGATTACTTCAGTATTTGTAATTTCATCTTCATTTGATTATAAAAATACTTATTTTAATTATATTAATCTTATTTTGATATTTTTGTATATTTTTTGTGCATTCCAAAAATTGTGGTTGTTCCAAAGGTAATAAAAGTGTAATAATATTGGCTAAGTTTATACCATGTACGAGATTACGCAAACTTTTAGAAAAAAATAACAGTTTTCTCGGAACCGACGGTAAAATCTTGTAGGGTTAGCGAATATTTTCAAGTTTACGACCTCCAAGAACAACACGCTTTCGTGCGGCGCAAAATTCAGATCATATTTCGTTCAGTTAAATGTTTTATAATTTAGTTCAATTTTATTGTCGATTTCGCACAGATTTGCAAGTAATATTTATTTATTTATTTAACAACATTAGTCTTTCCGTCCAATTTAAGAATATTAATAACGTATTTTCCTTAAACTTTAAATCATGTAACAAATACAATTCGCTTATTTAATTAAATAAACTAAAGTTACTTTAGGCTTTCAAAATAATATCACTTTAAGAGAGTTTTAACTGATTTAAAACTGATTATGTAAATGTCTTTTGCTAAAGAATTAATAAAATTAACAACCAAAAACATATATAATAGGTTTTTTTGCCCTAACAATATTAATATCTAATATTTTACTAAATTTCTTTACAATATTGTTGAAATTGAAATGTTGTTAGTAGACAATCAATTTTATAAATGTAGATATATTAATTTTAAATAAATTTTGTTAATGTTGATTTTTAATGTTATAAAATCAATTGAAAGTTTATAATAATTGATGATGATTTTAGCATTTTACTGCGGATAATAGTGAAATCTGTACGAAGAATTTGTGAATGTCGTTTTCGGTATACAAAACCATGCCATTTGAGAGGATTTTAAATAGCAAAGAGTTGCACAATAATTCAATATCGATAAATAATATTTTCAATTTAAAAGTTACGCAACAGACGTGTAAGTTGCAATGATAAATGCATTTGCGCAATAGCCTTGGATCGCTTTAAAGTACAAGTAGTTCTTGTTAAATCGAAGAAACTAGGTATATAATTAGTATAATTAGTCGTTATTTTTTTTAAAATTAATTAACTCATTGCACTTCGGTATTACAATTTAATTACTCAATTAGCTCAATAGATGTTGCTGAAAAATGCGGCATAGTTTACTACATTTATGCGGATGTTATAATTAAACTTGTATGTAAACTATTTTAGAAAGATATTCAGTTTTTCTATCTACAAGGTAATAATGTTATTGTTAAAAAATAACTAATTGTGATGAAAAAATAGAGAGGAAAAGTTTGAATCATCTCGTTTCATTTGGTGCTGTATCATTATTATTTTTTGTTCTCGTTGCTCGACCCAGATCGTACGTTAAATGTCTAATTACATAAGCGTCGCGCTGCAATTAGCCGAAGAGGGCAGCCAAATCAATTAGGTTATGCAACCAAATGAACAATAATAAAAGCACACAAAAATGCACACTACCGAAAGTTTACGTTGCGTTATTTATAAACTGGACCACCCGGTACAATTTTTTTTAATTACCGCAACTAAAGCTTGAAAGATTTGTATACAAACAATGTAAAGAATGTTAAAAAAATATTTTTTTAATTTAATTAAAACTTTTGTATAAATTATTTTTATGGTCGCCTGTATTTCAAAATCCTATTTAAAAAATCAGACTAAAAATTTAAAAACTCGATTGCAAAAATTAATTAATACAAAAATAATTTTGACTACAACCATCCAACTGAGTCATCATTAGGGATTGCTTAACTTTTTCAATAATAATGTGTGATGTATCCATTAAAGAGTTTTTAAATTAAAACAACAAAAAATATTATTTTTAGAAAGATGTTTCGTAAAATTAATATAGACTGTTATTTTAAGTAGACTAAATTGGTCAAGAGATTATAAATAATCATATATCGATAAACCACTTCTTCTATTTTGGAAATAGATTATGCGGACTTAAAAAGTTATTTTGAGAATACACCAAAATTAATCATAATTTTAATTTAAACTTGATAATATTATTTGATTTAAGATAATCTTACAAAATGTACTCTTAATTGTTTAAGTTTTCAAGTATTATATGCGTATATTTACAATTATAACACGGCGCCTCTGATACTGGGAATAAGTGAACGACAGATAAGAGGAAATGACACTCGAGCATTTTAAATTGCTTTAACGTTAGTTTCTTCGCTATTTGTTGAAATAATATCTATATAAATATATCGACTGCTAAATAGCTCGACTCAGTTCAATGCAAAACACACTTAATTTGATTGAGTAATCAAGGAAGTGCTAAGAATAACGTTTCTATTTAAGTTATGTTTAAATTAGATTAGTAGTTGCTTAGACCGTAGCCTTTTCCGAGTGCATTCTCGTAAGACGATATTGTTTAAATGATAGAGCATTGTATAATATACATTATTCAAGTTATTAAGATAACATTAAAATATTTCGAATAAATCACATTTTCTGGAGATTTATTGTAAGCGATTATATCAGGCATATTTTCAATTTATCGTAAACAAAAGAAAAACGATAGATATGATGTAATTAAATTAATTCAGTTGCAGCGCCATCTAGCGAGTAAAAATAAATTAATCGTAATAGAATCTTACCGGTAACCAAATTTTAAAATGTTAAAAATAAGCGCAAATTTGTTATAAACATATTGAATTATGTGTGGTTTAGATAGATAAATAATAGATCATATAAAAATATCTGTAATTCATATTCTCAAAAAAAAAATAGATGTTATTTTTCATTGAACTATTGAATTTTTATATTCTATCCGAATTGCTTTTATTTACAGATGCAGTGAATCTTAAGGTGTTGGAAAAAAACACTTTCAATGGATCTTGCGGAGATCCGTTTCTGTAAGTAGGTTAAACAGTGCTTAGGTAAAAGAGACCTGGTAGAACTAAACCGGATAGGTTTTATCGCCTCGTTTAATTCGAATATTTCAATAGAAGAATATGATTTTTATTCGATTTGGACAGCAAATAAAACAGCAAAGTTGGACGTCGCAGGTGCAAGGAGACCATTAATATTCCGTATCGGTATAAATTTTCGCTTGCCCGGTAATAAATCTCTGGTCTGTAATTATCGCCGTAATCGATTTCTTAACGAAAACTCGAATTTCAGACGATTCAAAAGCAGTTTTTAATAATCGTATTAATAACTATCATGATGATGATAATTATTATGATGAGGCTGGTGACCGGCTGCGATTTTGGTTTGGTGAGATTCGGGTCGATGGCGTCATCGGAAAAGCGATGAAAGTGAGTATTTAGATATTTTCACTCTCAAAAGGTAATTTTTGTAATCATTATTTAGAGTGTAAACAATATTTTAATATTAATGAAGAAATTATTTGATTTATAAAAAAAATCTGCCAAATAAATTAATTTTTGATAAAAGTAATAAACTGCAAATATAAATAATAAAAACGTTTTTCTATATAATTACGTGGCTGCTTGGTAATTTATTTTGTTGATTAATAAAACAGATTTTTTCGAATTTATAAACAACATTCGATTGTAACGCCATCTAGTGAGGAAATTGAAAGTATGCAAGATGCAATTAAGAAGAATTACTAACAGTGTAAAAATTAAACATTTTTATGTATCTTATACAATATTTGTTAATATATAGATGAAATAACAATAAATTTACAAATATTTTTAAATTTTATCTTTAAAGTTTAATGATAATATTATATTTATTTATTAATTTATCTAATTTATTATTGGATTTTCATTGTCAAAAGGTAGTTGACAGTTTGTGTTTTTGTTTTAATTAATTAGAGTGTAAATAATATTTTAAAAGCTGACAATAGAATGAAGAAATTATATGATTTATAAAAAATTTTTGCCCAATAAATTAATTTTTGATAAAAATAATAAACTGCAAATATAACTAATAAAAACTTTTTTCTATTTGAGTACGTGGCTGAAAAATAATTTATTTTGTCGTTAAATAAAACAGATTTTTTCGAATATATAAGCACATTCAATTGCAACGCCATCTAGTGAGGAAATTGAAAGTATGCAAGATGCAATTAAGAAGAATTACTAACAGTGTAAAAATTAAACATTTTTATGTACAATATTTGTTAGTATATAGATGAAATAACTATAAATTTACAAATATTTTTAAATTTTTTCTTTAAAGTTTAATGATAATATTATATTTATTTATTCATTTATCTAATTTATTATTGGATTTTCATTGTCAAAAGGTCTTCGACAGTTTGTGTTTTTGTTATAATTAATTAGAGTGTAAATAATATTTTAAAAGCTGACAATAGAATGAAGAAATTATATGATTTATAAAAAATTTCTGCCCAACAAATTAATTTTTGATAAAAATAATAAACTGCAAATATAACTAATAAAAACTTTTTTCTATTTGAATACGTGGCTGAAAAGTAATTTATTTTGTCGTTAAATAAAACAGATTTTTTCGAATTTATAAGCACATTCGATTGCAACGCCATCTAGTAAGGAAATTGAAAGTATGCAAGATGCAATTAAGAAGAATTACTAACAGTGTAAAAATTAAACATTTTTATGTACAATATTTATTAATATATAGATGAAATAACAATAAATTTACAAATATTTTTATATTTTATCTTTAAAGTTTAATGATAATATTATATTTATTTATTCATTTATCTAATTTATTATTGGATTTTCATTGTCAAAAGATCGTCGACAGTTTGTGTTTTTGTTATAATTAATTAGAGTGTAAATAATATTTTAAAAGCTGTCAATAGAATGAAGAAATTATTTGATTTATAAAGAATTTCTGCCCAACAAATTAATTTTTGATAAAAATAATAAACTGCAAATATAACTAATAAAAACTTTTTTCTCTTTGAGTACGTGGCTGAAAAGTAATTTATTTTGTCGTTAAATAAAACAGATTTTTTCGAATTTATAAGCACATTCGATTGCAACGCCATCTAGTGAGGAAATTGAAAGTTTGCAAGATGCAATTAAGAAGAATTACTAACAGTGTAAAAATTAAACATTTTTATGTATCTTATACAATATTTGTTAGTATATAGATGAAATAACAATAAATTTACAAATATTTTTAAATTTTATCTTTAAAGTTTAATGATAATATTATATTTATTTATTAATTTATCTAATTTATTATTGGATTTTCATTGTCAAAAGGTCGTCGACAGTTTGTGTTTTTGTTATAATTAATTAGAGTCTAAATAATATTTTAAAAGCTGACAATAGAATGAAGAAATTATTTGATTTATAAAAAATTTCTGCCCAATAAATTAATTTTTGATAAAAATAATAAACTGCAAATATAACTAATAAAAACTTTTTTCTATTTGAGTACGAGGCTGAAAAGTAATTTATTTTGTCATTAAATAAAACAGATTTTTTCGAATTTATAAGCACATTCGATTGCAACGCCATCTAGTGAGGAAATTGAAAGTATGCAAGATGCAATTAAGAAGAATTACTAACAGTGTAAAAATTAAACATTTTTATGTATCTTATACAATATTTGTTAATATACAGATGAAATAACAATTAATTTACAAATATTTGAAAATTTCATTTTAGAAAATAAAATATTTATTGGATGATGATTAAGTACTATCAAATAATTTGAATATTTTAATGCGATATGTCATGAGTCATATGAGTTTGTCCTTGAGATCGAAAATGAAATTACGATCCTAAAAGAAATATCAGCTGAAAAATATATTTGAAGTTGAAAAAACATGAGTTTGTGAAAGTGATGTTGTGTTTAAAGATTTAAAGATTTTACAAATTCTAATAAGTATATGGCGCCTAAATAACAATCTGTGGCGCATGTACCAATGTAAAGTGTGCTGCAAAGAATACCAAATGAGCCAATAGATTTATTTATTTTCTTCTTGCTTTTACTACTGTATATTTATATTAGCTTTATTGACAGAAACGGTGTGACATTGAAACCAAATTCTTTTGTATATTAGCAATTTGAGCAGTTACGTTCTCAGCTATTTAAATAAATTACATTTCCAATAGTAGAATATTATATTGTATTCCTTGATATACTTACAAAAAATATAGTGTTTAATCCATAATAATAAAAACATTAAGCACTTTTTAGTAATTTCAATTTTTATAACTGATTAATTGAATTAATTTCAAGAGAGATTTGAATGCTTTTTATTAGAATTTGAATTAATATTACATTGTATTACATTTCTTTGAAGGCTGTTTATGAGCACTTGCTCTTTACATATCAAATTTACAATTCAAAATAGTTTTTTTCAAGGTTAAAAGTAAATTTGTCAAAATTTATTTTTTACAAGAAAATAACGTTTGATGTTTTTTTGTTGATATTTTCTTTTCGTATGCTTTTATATGAACGTGATCTCTTGAATTCAATATAATATAATACAAAATCTATTATTGAGTATTGGTCACTCGTTCAAATACAATCTGCGACACAGAATACTTAATTTTGGTGAGATGTGAAAATATTTTAAATAAAAACAGTAAAAAAAGTAATAAATATTATTTATTCCTAATAAAAATTAATGTTTTCAAAATTTTGTACAAAATTCGTGGCTCTTAATCATGGGGGGTTTAACAGTCAGAAGATCAAGATTATATATTAACTAAAGCGATTGTTAAATTTGCGGTTTTCTTTGCTATACCTTCATTTTTCGCTTAATGGATAAAAGCAATCTCAACTACAGTTCTACCCATATTCAGACGATTCATTTGAAATTAAAATTCGTTTAATGAAAGATATAAAAGTTATGATTCATATTCCTTTGTACAAAAAATTGGACAACATATGAAAAGTTCGAGCGTTACTCTTGAATATGAAAAATTTATTCTGCTTTGAGTAGTATTTTATGCAAATAATTCGTAAACAATAAAATTATAGGTAACATCAGCATTAAGTATACAATATAATCAGTTGTACTAATAGCTTCTAGAGCCAATTTTATAGGTAGAAATTTTGATGTTATCGTGTAAATAATATTAATTTCATGTTTTGGAAACGAAATTTCAATATTTAAATTAATAAGACTTTCCCCGGTTTTATTAAGAAATTACAGGTCAAAATTTACCGGTAAATTAAATTATACACATTTTGATAAAAAGAAAGCAATAATAATTAATAATAATGTTTTGTGTAGTTGAAGGACAAAGCAATCGAGCAGATCTATGTTTAATTATAAAATTGTATAATTGTTATTATTTGTTTTAAGGGAATAGTAATATTTGTGATTCTAGAAAATAGTATTATTGATTGAGGGTCAATAGCCTTTTGTATGTAAATATACCATAAAGTTTTAAATAATGTGAAATATTCAATGTCGTCACCCATCGTCGTATGAAGGTGAGTGAATTATCGTATAAAAAGAAACTTGAAATAATTAACACCTAAGAGCGATTTAATATTTATGATATCCATGAACCGGTTGGTACGACTTTTACAAACGAGAGGAGCATCCCGGAAGCTGCGCACCCTCACGGCACAGGTGTCTTACGTAATTGCATCGGCGCATTTTTCGGTAAAACGCGCGGCGCGGCGAGATGAGAATTCCTTTTCTTTTTCTCCTTCTTTTCCTTTTTCCCCTCTGATCTGTTGCGTGTTAGGTATAACGTGCCGCCGCCGCTGCTGCTGTTACTGCAGCCGCCGTCGCTGTTCTCTCTCAAGACGCGAAAGACTTTCAGCAATTAGCAAGTAGACTTAATTAATGTGTCTAGTGTCGTAATTCAATAAGAGCGGCAAGTTGCTGGCTTCGTTAAACGGAATTTATGCGCCGAACGCGATAGAATAATAATAATAATAGTTGGTTAGAGAAAAAAAAATGCACAGAGAAGAAAATGAAGAAATTTTCCGCGCCACGTTTCAATTTCACCCGAGATCAGTTTCTAAACGCTCGGAGATCTCTTTCGGCTCTGGCGCCGCGGCGACGGCACGATCGAACGCGTTCTACACCTTGAATGTGTCTTTATCATTACTTCTTTACCGCAACGTTTTATATACTTTTTTTTATTATTTGAAAGTGTCTCGATTATCACCATATTTAGTATCCCATAAAACTAATATATATAGCAGCCAGAGATTGATTGAAAACTCGAGGACTAAATACAACTGCTTAACAGTCGACGAATTGGGAATGTATAGAACAAGTGTTATATAAATCTTAAAGCAGTTTCTGAGATTAATAGATACTCTGCTCCGCATGTATAGAAAAATCGTAACAGGTCTTCAACAGCTTCATTCAATAATAAAAATAAATATTGGAGATGAATGAAAAATAATTTTTCAGCTGCTATTATTACAACATTAAGATAATTCATTAAGAAAAAAATAACAATTAACATTACCCAATTCGTTAAATTTTATAACAACAATTATATTAATAATATATTTATATAAATATATTCTTCTAGAAGATCATTTGCATTTAGACATTACATTTTCTAGTGTTTAAAATTTCATATAAAAACTGAACTTTTTTTTCAGGATAAACTTTTTAATTTTAAATTTCTTTCTTTCTATTCTACTGCTTTTTCATAGTGAAATTGATGCTTTTTCCTTCTGGCTATAACTTCAGAAAATTCTGTACTGCATTCAAGATTCTCTATAATCTCATTAGCAGCAATTTTCATCTGATTAAATCCAGATTATTTATATAACTTTTCACTTTTTCTATGATTTCTGATAACATTATACAATCTGACAAATTTATAATTACCGATTGTAAAAGCTTCGAGACTGAATTTATTTCAATTAAATTATGCCAAAGAATTACACCGCATAATAACTTGTAATTTTTAATATTTTTTTGCTTTAACTTTAGTTTATATTTTTTAGAATAATACATCATAAATTTCGTATAGTTAAAATAGTAAAGTTTGCTTGACCACCTAGTAGAATTCAATAGTTTAATAGTTTAATCCAACTACATCCGTAATTCGACATCATTTTTGAAGGAAATTTCATACCATCTTAACGCAAATATCGCGATCAACTTTGGATCACTCTTTCCTACTTGTCATTCCATTACATTAATAAAACTTATAAAACAGATTTAATTTTTTCGAATAAGATATAAAATTTATCTTTTATTTTACTTTTGACGCGCATTTTCAAATTTGAAAAAAAAAACGGACAGTACTTATGTTTACACATAAAAAATAATTTAATAGTTTTGGTTCATATTTTTTAATAATACGTTCGCGTTCAGATCTATTGAATCGATTTCTAGTTTTTGGTAATAAATTATTAATGTGACTAAATCCTTACATAATGGTTTGATAATATTTATTAATCTGACGTATTTTTTATGAATGTCTTCAAATTCTACTTTAGATCAATCAATCAATACTTCTTGAAATTAATATCGGCTTTATCGCTTTCATATGGTGATAATCCAAGACGGGACATCTACATTTTTGTAACAAACATTGATATCTTCTTTTAATTATTTTAAGTGGTTGAATGCCATCAGCGTTAATATTATCTTTTTCAACAACATAGTTATATGATGTAACTGATTCCTTCATAATCTTGTTTGCATTATATTAAATAAAGAAAATATATGCTTTATTGAATCAATTTCTAAAGGAAACTCTACTACAGAATTAAAGATTTTAACGAAACGCGGCAAACAATTTTCTTTAGACAACCAACAAACTTCAGTATGGAGAAGTAAATGTTTATATTGTAGATTTCAACCGTATTTCCGCATTATTACTAAAAAATTATTAAACATTTTAAAACTATTATTATAATTAATACAATTTAAAAATGGTTTATTTTTCATCCAATTGACCAATATTGACACTTTTTTAAACTCTATCTACCTCAAAAGTATTCATTTAAAAGATTTCCTTGCCAGTTACAAGTTACAATTACATCTTCTACAAGAGTAAGTAAATGCGAAGGCGGTGGTTTTATTAAGTTGATAAACTTTCGCAATGGAAATTTTACCATTTTTCTTTTACAAATTATTTCAATTTATTGGTTGTATGTTATTAATAGTCATTCTAGTATTCCTCTCTCTGTGTATTCTGCTGCTATCCGTAACTCTGTAATTGAATCCTTCGACTTGGGTCCATACTCACAGATTGTGAAAGTGCGACTCTAACTATTCGGTTACAAGATGAAAACAAATCTGTTATTACGATGATGACTATATTTTTATTAATGTTAAAATATCAATAAATTCTTTTCTTAAATTATTTTAATAGTCTGTATATTTTCAATTGCAAGAAATAGAAATGTTCAATCTTTTATGCAATATTTTAACTGCACTCTCAATATTTGCATTCAACATCAAACTTTATTAGCTTTGTAATTTATTTGCTAGATACATATTACTTCAATCGTTAAATATTTAACAATGAAACATCAACAATCAGGTAATTATGTCTACGTGATTATAAAAATTAAGCAACTCATGTTGCAGATATTATTTAAATAAATGACTTTGCCAAAATTCGATTAAGATTCACTCTAGTGAAAACTACACATATTCATGAAAGTAAACTAACTGAGAAAAAAAACTATGTTACAAGTGGATACAATTACTCATTATTAGAAGTAAGTTAAATATAATTATTTGTAAAGATTTTCCATGAAAATTTTGCAATGCATGAATAATTTTCAAATTAATATTATATAAACATTTGCATACACGTAAAAAAATAATGATCATAAAGATAAATAGTTTATAATTAGCATTGTATAATTTTATAGATGTAAAAATAGTATATAATTATAAATTTTTTAAATTTTACGAATTACCAATAAATCTTAGCGAAGATTATAGAGGATGAAATTATTCCACTGCAACTTTTTATAGAAATGGCACAAAGAAAACAAATCGAAATATAGGACTGTATTGTTTGTTCTAATATTGTTAGAAAAATACCAGTTGGAAGAACTCAACCATATTTCTGAAAAGAATATTTGAATGATCCAGAAGTGCCGAAACTTCCAATTTTCCTCTTTGATTTGTATTGAAGATCTCTTGGAGACATTCATAGACATAGGCCTGGAGACTAATTAACTAATTAACACAGGGTATTATTTGTTTGTTCTAATATTGTTAAAAAAATACCAGTTGGAAGAACTCAACCATATTTCTGAAAAGAATATTTGAATGATCCAGAAGTGCCGAAACTTCCAATTTTTATTCAATTTTCCTCTTTGATTTGAATGGAAGATCTCTTGGAGACATTCATAGACATAGGCCTAATTAACTAATTAACACAGCGTATTATTTGTTTGTTCTAATATTGTTAGAAAAATACCAGTTGGAAGAACTCAACCATATTTCTGAAAAGAATATTTGAATGATCCAGAAGTGCCGAAACTTCCAATTTTCCTCTTTGATTTGTATGGAAGATCTCTTGGAGACATTCATAGACATAGGCCTGGAGACTAATTAACTAATTAACACAGCGTATTATTTGTTTGTTCTAATATTGTTAAAAAAATACCAGTTGAAAGAACTCAACCATATTTCTGAAAAGAATATTTGAATGATCCAGAAGTGCCGAAACTTCCAATTTTTATTCAATTTTCCTCTTTGATTTGAATGGAAGATCTCTTGGAGACATTCATAGACATAGGCCTAATTAACTAATTAACACAGCGTATTATTTGTTTGTTCTAATATTGTTAGAAAAATACCAGTTGGAAGAACTCAACTATATTTCTGAAAAGAATATTTGAATGATCCAGAAGTACCGAAACTTCCAATTTTTATTCAATTTTCCTCTTTGATTTGAATGGAAGATCTCTTGGAGACATTCATAGACATAGGCCTAATTAACTAATTAACACAGTGTATTATTTGTTTGTTCTAATATTGTTAGAAAAATACCAGTTGGAAGAACTCAACCATATTTCTGAAAAGAATATTTGAATGATCCAGAAGTACCGAAACTTCCAATTTTTATTCAATTTTCCTCTTTGATTTGAATGGAAGATCTCTTGGAGACATTCATAGACATAGGCCTAATTAACTAATTAACACAGCGTATTATTTGTTTGTTCTAATATTGTTAGAAAAATACCAGTTGGAAGAACTCAACCATATTTCTGAAAAGAATATTTGAATGATCCAGAAGTGCCGAAACTTCCAATTTTTATTCAATTTTCCTCTTTGATTTGAATGGAAGATCTCTTGGAGACATTCATAGACATAGGCCTAATTAACTAATTAACACAGCGTATTATTTGTTTGTTCTAATATTGTTAGAAAAATACCAGTTGGAAGAACTCAACCATATTTCTGAAAAGAATATTTGAATGATCCAGAAGTACCGAAACTTCCAATTTTTATTCAATTTTCCTCTTTGATTTGAATGGAAGATCTCTTGGAGACATTCATAGACATAGGCCTGGAGACTACTTAACTAATTAACACAGCGAGCCGCGGCTCAAAAGACGCTTATTAGCTATAGTATAACAATTCCTAAATCGATGTGTTTGCAATAAAGTGGCGACAAACTTGCTCACAAATAACAATAAAAGCAAAAGTCAGACGTACCAACTACAATTGGTTGTCGTGTCTTTACTGCCAGCCACGTATACGTAATAATAGTTGTTACCCTGACATTTGCTTATATTATTATTTGTATTTACATTCGCCATGTTAAAATAGAAAATACAAGTTTGTTTTAATTAAAAAATAAATATATAAATTTAAATCTAATTAAATAAAATTATTTAGAAATTATTTATAATAATTAATTATATAATTGGCTGGAAGCATGACTTTATCATCAATAATTCGACCTTAATTTGATAATTTTTACGGTTAATTTCGTTCTTAACAGCAATTGGTTCAATCGAATAATTGGTGTTACTTAATTCGTGCATGTCTCATAATGCCCACTGAATACTTAATGTAACATAAAATGAATATCCATATGCAAAATATGAATCATATTACCTATCATATTTCTAAATCAACAAAAGTTTACTCTCTTATCTCGTGAAGCCTACAACATTAAGTACGAACAATCATTATTTACTTTAAGATTGAAATTGCTCACTCTAGTGTTTTGATCTGCATTCGTGGAAAAGCGATTAGTCGTGTTATTATTTAACGAATGTGTAAACCTACCAATTCCCGACGTGCCACTTGTTCACATATTGTTTTGTCAAGTTGGACATGTTTCGTAATATAATTAACCGCGACTTTATCTCTACCTCACTCGCACTCGAAGCGTTTCGAGTTAATTTTAGTGATGAGCATTTTCCCTTTCAGAAAAGGAAAACATCTTGCACCGACACCGTCGTAATTAGTATTTAATCTACCGACGATTTTATGAAAATTATTATGCGCTGCAGCATCCTTGACACACAAACAAATAAACACACACACAATTTATACTAAACATGTATAGCATATTATATATCTTCAACAAAATAGTATACAGCAATACCTCATATAATGCGGCTTCGATTAGTTCAGATTTACTTATAAAAAAATATAGAAAATTAAAAAAAAATCTAAATTTTTATTGATTATTTAACAAAATTATTTTTTAAGACATGAATAATTAGTTTTTTTCCTTCACAAAAAGTGATTTGTGATGCACTTTTAAAGTCCTGAATTATACGCACTATGTGATGTATTGTTCTACTAGTTTTTATAAACTGTCAAATATAATAATGTATTGCATTCATCCAAACACATTAACAATGGGCTATTGACCCTAGTCTATTTGACCTATTTAAAAATATTTACTTAACTTTGTCTAATTATAATTATCTTAATTAAATATTTATTTTGGTTTTTGGAAAATCAGAAAAAACAATATTTTTCTTGAATAAATAATGTGCAACAATTAATTAAAATAAAAGATTCATTAAACTTATGATAATTTTGTTTATCGCAATAATTTGTATTGACTCGTGAGATGACAGCTGTCAAAATGATCAACTGATGAAATATTTTTAACAATTGGGTCGCAGAATAACTACCTACAAATATGTTACGTTGCATAGTTAAAAGGTCGAGAAACGTTGCTATAAAATATATTTATAGATCGAATCAACTTTTATCAATTACAAGTTGCCAATTCATAATGCATTTATTAAAACCTTCGTGCTTTGTTGTACTATAAATTAGCGTTTTTCAACATATTGGGTAGCGTTAAATTTGTAATGACTCGTGAAATGACAGCTGTCAACTTGTGTCAAAATGAGGAACTGGTGAAATACTAATTGGATCACAAAATAACTAAAAACAAATATGTTCGCTTAAGCGACTAAAAGGTTAAGAAACGCTGTTAGATACAATCAACTTTTATCAATTACAAGTTGCTAGTTCTTATTTAATTTTTTTAAACCCGAGTGCTAGGGTTGTACTTAAAGCAGAGTTCATCTACCTATTGAGTAGCGCTCGTTTTCCTTCCGTCAAATGTCTTCATTTATGTAATGACTTGTGATATGACAGCTGTCATCTTGTGTCAAAATCAGAAACTAGTGAAATACTATTAGCAATTGGATCGGAGAATAACGTGAAATACTGGTTACAAATGCATCACAAAATAACTAAAAACAAATATGTTTGCTTACGCAACTAAAAGGTTATGAAACGCCGATAGACAGAATCAACTTTTATCAATTATAAATTGATAGTTCTTATTTAATTTATTTAAACCCGAATGCTGGTATTCTACTATAAAGCAGAGTTCTTCAACCTATTGAGTAGTGTTCTTCTTCCTTCCGTCAAACTTCTTCATTTGGTGCGTTAAATTTGTAATGACTTGTGATATGACAGCTGTCATCTTGTGTCAAAATGAGGAACTGGTAAAATACTGGTGGCAATTGGATCACAGAATAACTAAAAACAAATATGTTCGCTTACGCAACTAAAAGGTTAAGAAACGCTGATAGATATAATCAGCTGTTATCGACTACAAATTGCTAGTTGAGTAGCTAGTTGCCTATTGAGTAGCGTTCTTCTTCCTTCCGTCAAACTTCTTTATTTAGTGCGTTAAATTTGTAATGATTTCTCAAATGACAGCTGTCATCTTGTGTCAAAATCAGAAACTAGAAAAATACTATTAGCAACTGGATCGGAGAATAACTACCAACAAATACGTTAATAAATCAACTTTTATTAATTACAACTTGATAGTTCTTATTTTATTTATTAATACCCCGTGCTGTGGTTGTACTATAAATCAGCATTTCTCAACCTATTGGATACCGTTAATTTGTTTATGCCTTTTATGACTCGTGAAATGACAGCTGTCATCTTGTTTGTCAAAATGAGGAACTGATGAAACATTCAATGTACAAACTACAAACAAAATTATTTATTATTTTTAATGCTTGCATTTCAAAATTTTGTGCAAAGCTTTTCTTGCGATGTGCAGATTATAAAATACGTGACTTTTCCTAAATAATAAAAATGCGATTATCTTAGATTAATTCTCTAAAGTTAATCATTATTTTATAATCCATCAAATATTTTCAATTTAACAATTTGCTGATACAACGCGTTTAAATATTTTTATTTGCTCTAGATTAGGAAAATGTTTATTTGCTTATTTAATTAAAATATATGATAATGTATAAATGGCTTCATTTAGTAAATTTTGTTAGCGTTAGCAAAATTAAAGAAATATGAAATTTAATTATAAATAAAATAATAAAATATTGTTTACTCATAATTCGATTTGTACTAGTAACAATAATAAATAATGAAAAAAAGCATTAGTTATTTTATATTTTAATAATTATTATTAAAAAATAATTAATAAAAAAAACATGTTATTTTATGTTTAAAATAGAGAACATTATTTTCATTTTTTAATAAATGTATAAATGATTATATATTAAGTAGCAAAATTAATACATTTATAGAAATTATAGTTGCATGAGGTATTTTTTAATGTTGTGCGCATTTCGTGCAGTCGGTTAATGGTCAAGTAGCGAATTAGATGTGTCGGGAGTTCGTGAAATGTGTGTGTATAGGTCAAGAATTGGATTTGTAAACATCTCTAGTGTTGGCCCGAGGTTAAGAAACTCGGATAGCTGCTGCTGCTGCACGGCCGACGATCAATAAAACACACATCCCGTCCGATCCAAAAAAGCAAAAGTTTATTTATATAAAATATAAATATGCCCCGACCAGTAACCGCGCCGCACTCCTTACAATAATATTTCAATAAATCAATTACAGTTATTTCGAGAGTTCGTCGAGCATCAACATCAAATCAAACATTGATTTATATAACTTGAGAAGGGAAGCTGGAAATGCACTTTCCGAGCGGGTTATGCGATCCATAGTCTCATCGCTTCAATGGCCGAGTTCAATTTCCTTTCGAGGCGTTGCATCTTCTGCAAGCTCTCGGATGCTAAGAACTGGTGATCGGCATCGTCGAATTCTATCAGAAGAGTCCTCGGCCTCGAGCACAGGTTCCTGCTCACCTGGGTCACCGCACCTTTGGCCCGCATAAGGTCTAAAACCTCAACCGGCGTCTCCTCCTCAGGGTAATTAAAATAAACCATATTTTGACCCTCCAAAACGCACCACAATCTATTCCAAATTATGTATCCGCCGTTGCGTTTACCCACATCCACAAATTCTCCGAACTTTTCGTTAATTTCAACGTTACTCTCCACCGTTAATTCCGCTTTTCCATTTAGAATTCCATCCAATTTGTACGTTTTATCGTGTAGATTATTTACATTCAACACGAATTTTCCGAACAAACTGAAGCTGGATTTGCAGCACTCGTTCAACGATTTCAAAGCCTTTTCCTTTTTCTTCCTCGGCAGCGTGAATGATTTACAACTCTGAAAATGTATGCTATTATTATTAATTAAGTACTTTTCTTCATTTTTTTGTTTCACTTGCGCGTTTAAAGACCAAACAATGTAACTTTAATTCGTTTTGTCCTGTCATAATAAACACTTGTGGCTTTAATTTAGTCAACTTTACGATCCATAAATAATAAAATTGGCTCGTCCCAGTCGTAAAATTATAATGAAACCACCAAATTTAAATATATTGATTTCACTTTTATATCCACTTCTTAAGCGCGCCTTCACCTATTTTCTTCTTACACATTGCTTCTATTAATAAATATTAATTGCAGTAAGTAGTAACATGTTATTATTAGAATGTTTACTGCAAATTGGCCATCGACCCTATCAATTGTGCGAACGTGCATGATGATACACAAACATTAAATGAATTAATAAGTTTTTGAGAAAGTTTCTAGAATCAAAACGATCATAAATCGATTAACTAATTTTTATGGTATTTAATTGGATTAAGGTATAACATCTAATTTATTCGATCAATAAATTAAGATATTATAGATCACTTTCTATGATCCACGAGATGACGATCAAATTTTATTTTTGTAAGCTTAACGTACGCATAATAATGCAGTATGACCTCGTTTAGCGTTTCTTCAATTAATGCTGTTTCCATATAACGCAATCTATTCAAAGTCCAAAAAGCTTCATATTTATCAGTATGTTAGCGTTAAACGAAGTTTTAGTGTACGAAGCTCTTATTCGAATAACGTACAAATATTTTACAATCATTCAAGTCAGATTAAAAACAAAATGCAAAATGTACGTTCATGCGAACCAAGATATACATGTGTACTCAAAATTCTCTTAGCGTACGGTTATTACTTTACCGCTCATAAATAGTGGATTTCAGTTAAATTAAATGTTTCAATAATATTAATTAGTTAGTCTATTTACCTTGTTGATATGGAACTTAGAATTGTGACTGTATATTTTCGATTTATTACGTATTTTGATTTGGTAAACGGTGATGAAGATTTCAAAATTCGGGCTCAAACCATCGAACTGGAAATCCATCGGGAATACCAGTTCATTGTTAGCAGGCATTTGAGGATGTGTACCAAAGACTTTCGAGCCCATATTCACAACGCACACGAACCAAATCTCGTTGTTCTTCTTCCTCTGCTTATCCAGATCGACGTTAATGATGTCAGGCAGTTGCAGTTTCCTCAAAAAGATTGATCCCGGATTTTTCGACACAGATTCATTAGCATTCTGCTTTTCGATTTTGGCAATTTCCTGTAATATAGATTCGCGCTTCACGCCTACAAAAGTGTTATTATATTGAATAAATGATTATCGCGCGCGTAACTTACTGGCAAGAAGGAGGAACCTCTCCACTTCGACTTCTTCGAAACTGCCCTTAAACTCCTTCGTGTTTCTGCAGAAAACTAGCGCTTTCGACGTTTGCTGAACGATTTGATTTTGTATATTCTTTTCTGAGAGAAGAGATTCTAATAAATCGGCGGTGGTCAGATGTATGGTGGATTCGTAAATTACTTCGTCTTTGCATCTCTTGCTTAAAGTGTTGCAAGCGGGATAGCAATAGATGTCGCTAGTGTATTTCGATAGAATATCGGAGAGATTTCTTTCGGGGGTCTGGAATTTTCTTTTTAAGCAATGTACTTTCAATTAATTTATCATTACTACCTCGTCTTCGTTATTAGGTGGTTGAACTGCGTCCAGGAGATGGTTGAAATCGAATTCATCGTTGAAGTTGCCCAGGTTGCTGATTTCGAAAGAATCCATCGATAATTTCTCATCGATCCAAGACATTTTCACTTCATTTTCGGCTTCGCATTGTTTTAGCGTGTTCTTATCCTGAACGTAATATTTTTCTTCGTTTGTTGGTACTCTTTCAGTTACTGATAAAGAGCCGACGTCGAGATTGGAAACGAAACTCTCTTCGTCAAATTCTTCCTGGATATCTTCCATTTTGTTAGATTTTCGGTTCCTCCTCCTCCTCAGGTTGTACTCCTTGAAGAAGTCGCTGAAACGATCGGCGATCAATTCCTCGATGATCTGCGGATCGGATTTTCGTTTTGAGAGCTGTTTGCTCATGGGCACTTTCTTCACGTTGTCACTCGACATGTCGCGTCGCGTAAACTGAACGGTGAAGTGCAGTCGTGTATCTTGTCTGAGCTAATCTGAACTTTTCACTAATTGCGCGATAAAATTTGTAATCGGCAAACAAGCAATTAGGCCAAAAGACCATGTGAAAAGTCAATGTTTTCGTTTTAGGGTAATTCTGGCCCTCGCGTATTTGAATAGGCAATCTATAATTAATCTCTTTAATATAAACGCATTGGTCATTAGCCCCGATGAGGTCTATTTTCGGCCAAGCCGAAATTCAGTAAAAATTTGTGCATGTGGTTTCGGATGGCTAAGCACGATGTATGCGTACGTATGTTTGGGTGTGTATGTATACACGCACGAACTCTCCTCATCCAGCGCGTGTGGATGGATGGGTTGAGCCGTTGATGCGAGATAGGGATATCACCGTTCGCCGATGTCGGTGAGAGATGGAGAGATGAATTGAAACAGTGGTGAATGGATGTGGAGTAAAGGCCGGATGTGTGTCTCTCCCATAAGGGACTTCCATATGTGTGTACATTTGTAACAATATGTTGTATGCCCTCGTGGTCGTCGTCGTCGTCGCCACAGCAACCGCCACTCCCTGAATACTATTACAAACACACACACATAAGATCAAAGCTCCCAAAGAAATTTATTAACATATTGTTGCTGTTACACTACTCCTATCCTTATCCTCTCACGTTTTTTTTATTTGTCTTTGTATTTCATTCCGAGCCACTCCATTACCACTAAACTGCACCTGATCCGTGTTGGGGGCTGAAGAGATCGAGGAACAACTCCGGTAGCCATTTATATAACAATTACAACGCATTGTGTTTCTCGGAGACGAGACTTTACTGCTGTACCGAGACTCTGCGCCTATTTTTACGCTCACGCAGAATCCGATTTATTACAGTTTCTTCTTAAAATTTCAATTCATTTGCAGCAAACGCCGCTTTATAATTTAGAACAATACTCAATCGTCTCTTTACAAATAAACAATTTAAATATCATCAATCTTATAGAAATTTGCATTATATTTGAATAAATATAATAATATACAATTACGCTGAAACAGAGCGGCCAAGGCCTTTTCTCATATTTAAATATTGATAAAAAGAAAATTAAATCAAAATAATTAATAAATAAAAACAATAAAATTGTTAACATTAAAAATAAATTGCTAGTCCATACTTATTTCAAAAGAAAAATTTAAAAAAAAATTTAGCCGAAAAATCATTATTTATAAACAAATTAATATTAACTTTATCAATTTTTATTATTTACTTTAAAAAAAGCTCATTTAAAAAGATTATAAATATTTTTTTTTGTGCTGCTGCCAACAACGAGTTATCTCGTAAGTCAAAGTTTGTGTTTACGCGTCAACTACGAGTTAATTCGTAGCACTTTTTTTTACCTACGCCACGATCAATCTCATAGTATTTTATACGATATAACTCGTATAATTAATAAAGCAATTAAAAATTATCTAAATTCAATATATTTTCCATAAGTACATGTTTTGTATTTTTATTTTACAATTTTACAATTAAAATTTGTTGGCGTAATGTAACCGTGTTTAAAAATGTTGTCATTTTTATGATGCAATTATTATTTTATTATTTTTATTTTTGTCATTAACTTTCCATTGATCTAAAAATTTGGTTTAAAAACTTATTCTAATTTGTATAAACATATTTATGTAACATCTTTTTTAGTTTCTCAAAAGTAGTAATTTATCAACATGTCAATAATTTTTACATCTGCTACATTCGCAGATGAGACAGCATTAATGTCCTCTGACAGTAATCCAGAAATTGCATCGCAAAATTTGCAAAAAGTACTACGATTGAATACTGGTTGAATGGTTGAAGTAAAAGAATGAAATCATCTTTAAAATCAGGAAGAAAACATGTCCATCTTCAAAATATTCATATTGTGATAGATTTTAAATAGGTGTTATACAAAAAAAAAACTATAATTTAAAGTTTTAAAGTTTTTTTCTTTTTATGAATAAAAAATATATAAAACTTGACATATGTTATAAAAAATTTCATTGCATGTATTGAAAATATGTATAATAATCAAATTGATTTTATCTGAATGGGGGATGATTAAGATTCCTGTCATTATTGCTTCCCTTATGGCAAGTATCGCCGAGATAAACGCTGAAACGAACCCTACTTTTTTTGGGATATTCGAGGGAAAACCGTTAATAGAAATTTATGGGGCGAGGATATTGCATGCACGGGGGCATTTCCTTCCCATTTTGAAAGCAATACATATATCACCAGTATAGGGAACGTAGGAGGGTGTATGTTTAATACCGAAGGTTTAGGGAGGCGCGCACCACAGAAATCATATGTTCCTCTGAGCCAGGGGGGCTTAAAGCAGAGTAATTTTATCCCAATACGTAGAAAACACTATATTTCCAGCACGAGTCATTAAACGTAAGAGTCTAATTCATTTAAAAGTCTAATATACTAGAGTGTTCTAAATATAATTTGTTTCATTTCTTAACTATAATTTATTATATTGAAAGATAATTGAAAAGTTACTTTAAAATAATTTTGAAAATTTTGTTTCATTAATATATTTGAAAATAAATTTATCTACTTGCGAAAATTTGTATTGCTTTGTTTTTGTTTTTTCATTGATTAAACCAGTATTTTTCAAACGTTGAATAATGAAATTAATTATTTTTAAAAATATTAAAAATTATTTGAAAATATACAGATTGCAGCAAAATAAATTTATTATATTTTTTGTTATTTATTAAAAATTCTCAATTTTGCCAAAACTATCATACAAGTAAATCCGGGAAGAAAGACTTAGGTCGTCAAATTAGGACCTATTAATTTTCAAAACTATTTCAATTTTGCATATCAGTTATATAATTATATCACAAATCTGTAATTTTCATAACGTTAATCAATTTCGTAATTGATCTTGTTTATATAAATTAGTATCACTTATATGCAATTTGCTTTAATCAATTCATTTAAATATACATAATATCTGCATAATTAAAATTTTGATTATATGTTGAAAGCATATGCTAAAGTTCAAAATAATTTATTATAAAATAATTATGTAGGATGTCCCAATAACAATGTTGAATTTAAATTTCGCGCCATTTTTTCTGTATAATGTAAAAATGCGCCATCTGTTAATGTTGCACTAAGTAAATATGAAATGATATAATAAATAAGAACGTGTAATTATTAAAATGAGTAAAAATTCGTAAAATTTTCAGTCGAAATTCCGGATTTTTTTCCAGAATCAAACTTGACTGAATTTATTTATTATTGTTGAATTATAATACATAGATCAATTTACTGGTTATAGCAAATTTAAAAATAAGATTAAAGTATGACAAAAATGGAAAAAAATAATATCCAACATTTCGTAAACTTTAAAACTATTCAAAATTAGTAAATTAAACCTCGTATCTTAATAGCTGCTTTAATAATTATTAAGATACAATTAAATTGTAAATATTACACATTACAAGTTAATATAGAAAAAAAATATAATAAGTAATCTTTATATAATTTTTTTTCAAATATTTCTAATAGGTTAATAAATAAAATATGTTACGCAGCGAATTATAATACAAGATTAAAATTGCGTCATGTGCACTAACATAAATATAATGCATATTTATGTTAATATCACTTTTGTCTAGTTTTTATTAAAATTCTGTGGCGTAACAGAAAACTGCACGTCTCGCATTTCCTTAGCGCATAATAGCAAAGGTGGCCTTCGGGCCTCGTTTAAATAATTAAAGACTTAAGTCACTTAGAGATACTTAGCGGCTTGCATACAAAGCGTCTTATAGTATTTGCACCAGTATTAATTGCAATGAGCTAATTAATGAAGCGCAATTAAGGGAGTATTATCCGTTTGTGTTCGCCGAGTGCACAAACGCAAGATTCGGATAAGCGACCGGTCAAATTCATTGCTTGCGGAAAGGAAATCAAGCAGTTTCTCTGTTTGCTCCAACAAACGATTTTCCGCGAAAATATTTGTATAATGCTCGAGATATTTTGGCTATTATCAATGAACTTTGCAAGAAAAACACTATTTAATTGTATCTTACTTGGAATCCATTTGGTAACCTTATCGCATCGGAACTTCGTGATAATTTCGTACATACCTGAAACAAAGAGAAGAATACAATGTTAAAAATAAGAAATATTATTAATTTTTTTCGTGTTCGTAATTAGTCTTCAGTTTGCATCGACACTACGAACGGATGTAATTTGAGTGGGCTGTGTAATTCGTGCTTTTGCATATTTAGTCTAGACTCGGAACAGAAACTTGATTCTAAATTTACAGCTACCGTGGTTTCCAGGAAGAAACGCACCAAGGCCGAGGGAAATGCAAGTAATTGCACAAGACGAAAGTTTCAAAAACAACAAAAATATGTATATATAAATGTAAAGAGGACGTTCGGAAAGATTAACCATTAACGTCCGCCCATGTAGCTTTATTTTTTTTCCAATCAATAATTATAATTCAATTTGGAAAGTGATTTATTTAAGCCATTAACAAACAACAGATGTTAAAGTTTCACATGGTTCCCATAATTATACAAAATATGGAAGTATTGGAATGAGATTTTTTTATTTACAATTTATCGATAAGAAGACACTATGTAAATGCATTTAGATAATATTATTGTTTTGTAGAAGTTAATCTCATGTGTATTGTATATTAATTTATATTTATCTAGAGACGAACATATTTCTTCGGAATATTCTACAATTTGTTAATTTTTGTTTAACTAACAACAAAATATAAAAATATATTAACTTTACAATATTATTCTGTTAAATATGTTTAGTTGTTATCTACGATCTTCCTCCAAGGAATGTGTAGTTTTTGAATACCTTTTTCATAAAATTCTTGCGGATTTTCATTAATATATAACTTTAAGTGATTTCGGACTTATTTTAAAAAGTTGATAGGCCGAAGGTGCAACATCAGATGTATATGGTGGATATTGCAGAGCTTTTAAATTTAGCTCTATTATTTGTTGTAAAATTATTGTCCTTCTATATTTTTTCAGAACTTTTTCAAATGATTTTTCATTCTTCGAAGTGAGGTCTTGCGACAATTTCTTGATTGATTTAAACGGATCGGACTCCACATTATTGGTTAAATTCTTCCCTTTAGTTTGTACTTTAATTCATATCACTACTTTTGAAACCATCTAAAAACACTTTCAACGATTCAACATGTGTTCAAAAATATCGCAAATGATCTGGATAACTTCTGTTGAAAAATAACATAAAATATCTCAAAAGCATCTCTAACTTGTGTATTTTTTACTAAGAGCCAAAAAAATAAATAAATTGAAATCAAATTTAAATCAAAACTCGTTTCAAAGTAAAACAACAAAAAAAAAGACATTGCTTATATAAATATATATGGGTCTTCTTTAGGCCAAAGTTTTTCTTCTAATTACATTTAGTTTTATTTGATATCTACTAATAATAAATAGTACATTTCTTCATTACATATAATTTGTTTCAAACTCTGTATATTTGTAAAACAGAATTTGCTACTTCTTGTAAAAAATAATACACAAAATTAGATTCAAATATTCTATTTTATTCATATCCCGTTGTATCATGTTAAAGCAAAAGTAAGGGGTAATTCATTTAAAGTTTTTTAAAAGTCTATTATTAATTAGAATATTTTTTTCAATTTTTAATAATTCACTTTTACATGTTTATAATAAGTTTTAGAAAAGTCACTTAGTCTATTGTAAAATTCAGTAACTTTTCTTTTAAAAATTCACAAACAAATAACAAATTTGTTGGAAATAAGTTTTATCTATTTTATTAAATATCTATTATATTTTGCTCTTCACATTGATCTATCGTAATATTTCTTGGTTTATTCCTTCAATTTCTTGAATTTCTGTATAGTCCGAGGATGTTTACTTTATAAAATTTCTTACAGAAACAAGTATTTATATCAGTTTCACGCCTCCACAAATATGGCTTTAGTATAGGTTGTAGCACCACATTGCAGATATTGTACTTCTAGTGTATCTTTGACTGCAGGACGCACAAAATTCTCTAACATTTTAATGTTTCTCCGCTAACGGTTTGTGCATTTTTTACTTCATCATCAATGACCAACAAATCTTCCAGCAATTATACAACAACAAACCATTACATTTACAGAGTGCAGTGCACATTAGAGAACTATTGTTGGAGTTTTCGACCCCAAAAATCGGATATTTTATATTATAACAAAAGTTCTTTCATTTAGTTCATGTTGTTCATGTTACTTAGGCCTGAATTTAATTTCCATGAATTACAATTTATTAATCTAAATCAATTAAATTTAAATTAATTAATTGTAAAAAGTTAGTAAAAAGTTTTTGGCCTTTAGTAATAAAATGCAAAGGCCAGAGATTGAAGAAACATTTTTGAAGTATTTTATATTGATTATATTTGATTTTTTGTATAAAAACTTGAATAAAATTCCATTGAATAATTAAAACAGTAATAATTAAAATGAATTAAGTATAGTTTTTGATTATGACTAAAATATAAATAAAAATAATCGATTATCAATCAAATAACTTTGAAGAAAAATTTACATTTTAAGTTAGTTAGAATTTTATAAAATAATATGTTGAAAATTAATTAATAAATAATATCAATGAGAAGTAAGTTTTTTCATATCATTAATCATGGTATATTCTACTACTGTATTATATATTCTTTCATATTACAGTTTGTAAAATATGAAGAAAAATGGAATGAATGTATTCATAGTCCAGACACCTTTTTAAAATGAGATTTTTCTACATATTTAAATTTACAGCAATTTGTAACTCCTACGAAAGCATTGTCCAGTGTTGCCCAACATATGTTACATAATTTACTTTATAAAACGTGTATTACGAAGTTGATGATCTGTTAAAAAATATTATTATACAAATATTTTCTTGCCAGTTATACTAAAATATTTTATGGTGATTTAATAACAACAACAAAATATTAGTGATATACTTACTAATATTTTCTTATGCTAAAATATAACTCAGTTAAAATTTAAATATATTACAAATATTAAATAATAGTTTAATATATTTATTTGAATGTAAAGAAATTAGCTAAAAATATTAAATTTTTATAAAATTTATGATCATTAATATGAAACATAATTGTGTACTAATTATTAAATAATAATCATATTCATTATTAATATTATAAACATTTTATTGAACTTTGGGCAAAAACACTGACAGATCTATAAACTTTTAGTTCATCTTAGGGCCAATAAAAAAATATGTAACTAAAAGCTTTTATACAAAAAATCAGTTTTAATTCTTTAATCCAGTGCTTCCCAACCTTTTTCTTACACAAGCATAAATAATTACACAATACGAAGAAATATTTTCTTCTAACAACAATTTAAATTTCTATTTTTTTATCGCAATAAACAAATATTTATATTATTCATATAAATTTGATGTTTATTTTACGATAATAATTTATTTAAAGTTGCAATAAATATTATTATTATAAATCATGTTATAATTTATAAAAAAATATTTAATTAAAATAATTAAATAACAAAACAGAAAAAGTTATTTCTTTTTTATCTAACAGATGTTGCTAGTATGAAAATATTTAATATTAAACATACATTACTGAATGGTCTGCAAATATCGTACATATTCAACATGTTATTTAAAGAACTGTAAACATCAATTTAACAACGCTTGTTACCAACAGATCTTGAAACAACCTAACACGGTCTAGTGTGCATATGTTCCATTTTTTGTATATCAAGTATGCTGACGAGTGTTGACACGAAGCTGTTGAAACAGTCGGCCTCTATTTTCAAGATTGTCATAGTAGGGTTAGTGAAGAACCTCTCATCGCGCACTGAACAGACGGTTAATCAATAATTTACCGTACAATAGCATATTGTTAAGAACCATTTCAACATTCTTATTGAATGCATTTAGTGCCCCATTTACTTTGTTAAATATATAAAATATCAGAGTTATAAGTATAAATATTTAACACTAAAATTCAAAGATATACTATATATCTGGCACACAAACAATTCAAACAAGTCATTCTCGAAAACTTAAAAAAAATAGTTTATTTCAAATGAAAAAAAACTTAATTTAAGATAAAATTTTGGAAATCGATCTCATCCAGTTCAAACTATTTCTACAGTAGGGGCTGTGTATTATTGTTAAAACAAATACGTTTAGTTTAGCATTGATTTTATCATATGTAATAATAAATATTTGTATTATCCAACATGCAAAATATGATATCAGTAGAACTTTTATATTTTTTCAAAATTTTATAAGAAATACAAATAAAAATAGACTAATCTCCATGTTATCTTTACTAAAATAAGTTAATGTACTGAAATTTATCAAAATATATGTTTGTCCGTCACAACCAAAGTCCTTTTATTTCGATTTATTTGCCCAAGCGTAGTTTACGTCGCCCTTCGAAAGATATTGCATACTGCCAACCATTCATTACAATTACGGCTGTTTAGATACGGTAGCTTCCGTTGAAGACCAACAATTTAGCACCATGTCTTATAATATCTTCTTGTTAGTCTAGTAATGGTAAACAACCGGAACAATGGTATGTAATTATATTAAAAACTACATGACTGGAAAATTGCGCAACACGTGCAAAAGATTCAAATATTTTTTATGTTATGGGTAGATGTCAGCAGTGGGAAATGATCAATCATGGAATTTATTCAGGACTATACAAGGTAAAAAAAATGTATAAAAAATCATTTATGTAAAGGGGATAAAGGATTTTAAATGCATGTCATGTCCAGGGCGGCATACAACCTCTGACATAATGTCAGTTGCATATGAACGTGAATTGTGTAAAACGAGTTTAATTCCTAACTTATAACTTTTTAATAATATTGAAAATTGTGCAACACGTGCAAAATATTCAAATTGTTTTTAGTGTTATGGATACATGTCAAATTATCTCATCGGGAATTTGTCGGCAAGCGACGGTAATTATTAAAAAAATGTATGAAAACTTTTTTTTGTTAAAGGCATAAAGTATTTGAATGCATGTCATGTCCTGGGCGCTATAGAACCTCTGACATAAATGTCAGTTACATATGTGCATGATTTTGTAAAATGAGTTTAATTCCTGACTTAAAAGTATTTAATGATATTGTTTATTTTACATACCTGGCTGATAAATAAAATAGTTAGTTTCCATATAAACTAAATGGATTGCAAACAATATCAATTTCACCCAAACATTAATGTATTTCATCTTGTTGACTTTTCTTCATTCAAAAATTATTTGAAACAGTATATCTTAGGGTCTCTATGTTGGCAAACCTAATTACGACAAAATATGTCATTACGTCAGGAGTACCAATCTTTATTGCATATTACACTGTTTGATATCGAATTGCCAACCGTTCCGGAATATATAAAAAATAATCAGTACAAAATTAATCAATCATTAGTGTTTTTTTTTTAAATATTACTCCAATTCAATTTTTGCCACCTTTCGGTGGCAACACAAAGTTTTAGGTAAGTTATACATTTTTGATTCGTTGTAGAGGAAAGATTAGAGCAGAGGTTAGTAACCTTTTTGTAGTAAAGAGTCATTTAAGGTTATATGTTTAAACAAATCTGTAAAGAGCCGCACGCATTGTTGCGTAACTTATACCGATCGATAGAACCAATAATTCTAACATAATTCTAACAAAAAGAACTGAAATCCGCTCAATCAAAGAGTTACTTGCGGCTTCGAAGCCACAACTTAGTTTACTTTCGTTTTGTGATTACTAACCTAACAAACTACATTATTAACAACTAAATAATTGTTATCCTTACTTCGTAAACTATAGTCAAATACCACGGCATTTTTACGAAAAAAAAAACTAAGAAAACGGGAAAAACAGATTTTAATGCAAAATAGCATAATCGAATCATAACTAACTTCTCTAAACACATTAAATTATACTGCTTAGAAACATGATTTATTAATGAAGTTAGGCCATAAATTGTCAATTGTATATCTGTATGAATTGTGTAAAACGAGTTGAATTCATAACTTATAACTGATTAATGATATTTCCATATAAACTAAATGGATTGCAAACAATATCAATTTCACATATGTTATATATTAATGTATTTTATCCTCTTCACTTTTCTTCATTCGAAAATTATTTGAAACAGTATTTTTTATGGTTTCGATGTTGGCAAACGACAAAATATGTCATTAACATCAGGAGTACCAATCTTTATTGCATATTACACAGTTCGATATCGAATTGCCAACCGTTTCGGAATATATACATAGTAGTTGTTACACTTATAAAAAAAAATAATCAATTGATTTAGTTATTGATTTATTTATTTATATTTAAAGTATTTAAAACCAGTGTTTTTTTTTTAATATTACTCCAATTCAATTTCTGCCAAGTTTTAGGTAAGTTACAAATTGTTACTTCATTATACAGGAAAGATTAGAGCAGCGGTTAGCAACATTTTTGTAGAGTCATTTTTAAGGTTATAGATTTAAACAAATATGTAGAGAGCCGCACACATTGTTTAGTTACTTGCGGCTCTGGAGCTACAACTTAGTTTTCTTTCATTTTGTGATTACTAACCTAACATACTACATCATTAATGTCAAATACCACGGCATTTTTACGAAAAAAAAATCTAAGAAAACGGGAAAAGCAGATCTTAATGCAAAAATAGCATAAGCTAATCGTAACTTCTCTAAATACATTAAACTGCTTATAAATATGATTTATTAATGAAGTTAGACAATAAATTAACGATGTACGTTATTAAATTACAATTAGTAATAATTCCTCAAAGATGATATACGAACATTTTAATTAATAATAACTGACATATGCGCTGTATGATTTGTAAGGTATTTCGAGTATCTTTATTTTGATTTAAAAACTTTAACTATCTGGTCATCCTTTATAACGTTCCTCTTTGTCTCCTCCATTCAGCCTTATAAATATGACCAGGTTGAAATATTTACGATCATTTTTATGTGGTGCTTGCATTTTTAACGTGGGCGTAACGAAGGGGGGCATTTTTTTTCTTTTAAATCCACACTTTCTTCTTCACCTAACCAAAATCCAAAATAAACAAATAACATAAATACTACGTACCTCCATCCGTGGAAGCTAAGCCTATTTATTTATTTACTTACACGCTTCACTGTTTTCTTTATGTCATTTATATTTATTTATTTATTTTTATCCATGGATACACCCATACGACAATTCCCTTGGAATTATGCAATTCCCCCACGAATTTCCTCGAGTCTCTCGCTTTGTTTTAATGAGACGGCGCGTGGGCTCTTCGTCCGTCCAACCACAATTCTTCTTGTCCCAATTTCAACTTTCGTTCATTCACCACTTCACCAAAAGATCAAGATCTGTTTGCATTTTACACGAGGCCGAAACTCCATCTATTTTTAATGTCAAACACGGTGCACGTGCATAACTTCAAAGTAAATTTTGTATACGCATCGCAACACTTGTTATTATTATTATATATAACATAAAAAAAACATACATGAGATTGGATTTGCGGGATTCGAAAGCGCGGCTACTTTATTTGCAAGTTGCATGAAAATAACGCAGTTTTGTTCAGTCATTTGCAATCTCATACTGCTAAATAATGTACGAATAAATAAATGATAATGAAACGAGACGTAGAGTCGCGTATCTCTCATTATAATCTCATTAAAGTCGCCGCGCATAATAATTACCATTATTAATTAGACGCGAATAAATCACTTTGTCCGTATGAATATTCTTTTCTTGCAGCTGCATGCAACTGGATGACGTAACCAAACTTTAGCTAAGCTAATCGTTACTTATTATAGAGTCATACAATTTCATTATGTTTACAACTAATTAAACTCTGTAACACTTTAAGATTTCGGAATTGCACATTAACCATTGAGCAATTTTATGATTTACATATCACATAAGTATTATTTTATAATTACTTTTTGAACACACTTTGCAATTTATACCAATAAATTTAGTTAAATAAAATTAGTTATATATTTCACTCGTGCATTATTATTTTTACATTTATAAATTTAAATCAACCGAATTGCTTTTACCCAGTTTAGTTTTAATAGTTACAACATAAATTGAAGATTACTTCTGATTTCTGACCAGAATTGATCAATAGAAAAGGTGTAGTGTTCCACCAAGATAATGCAAGACCTCATACAAGTTTTTACAGCTTGGGTGGGATATACTGTCACACCCACCATATTCTCCAGATCTGACACCTTCTGATTATTATGTATTAATTTTTTAGACGGTAAAACTTTTACTTCAAATGAGGAGATCAAAAATCATCTAGATCAGTTTTTTGACAGCAAAGAACAAAAATTTTATAAGCGTGGAATCAGGCTATAATGACAAAAGGTCCCAAAGGACCAGAATAAACAATATATAATTCAAGAAAATATTTATTCACTTTTAGAAAATCGTTTTTCATTTTCATTAAAAAAAGGAAATTATTTTCCGAACAACAATTTTGTCAATTTAATTTAATAAATAAATTAGTATTTAAATCGAACATGTATAAAATTATAAAAAAGAGAAGAAATATCATCAAAAAAAAAATGGCAAAATTTTCATTAGGAAAGTTTATGTAAAAATTAAACCAAATTTACTTAATGTTCAACACGAACAGATTATTAATTATTATTTTAATTCTATATGTTAAATATAATCGAGATGTTATTTAAATAATGGGTTGTTAAACAACAATTTTAGTTGCACAAACATTAAGTGACTTTCCAGTATAATTTGAACGTCAATGTCAAATTAATTGAATGTTGAATATTATAATATATGCAAACTAATATTAAGTTTAAGTGACTAACAGAAGAAATTAATTATTACTGCAACTGAGTAGATTTACAGCTGACTCGAGATTTAGTTAATTAAACTTTTTGTTGCTCGTATTTTCAATTACATAGAAGAAAATCTTATTAAGTACCCGATTTTATGGAATTACAACAAAAACTATGTAAGATTAATTAAGTGAAACGTGAATTTTTAATATATGTAAACATATAAAAAACAATTATATAAACTTCAAAAATAATGAACAATACCAAAAATGTAAACAAAATTATATTTCGTAATTTTTTAATATATTATTACTAAAAAACGAGAATTGCGCAAGACAAATTGTTAAAAATCGGGAATCACCCGTCAAAAGTGTGTCAAACACTATGTCATATTTGACATAAGTTACGTTTAACATATGTCATATGTTTGACATATGTCATATGTGACATAAGTTACGTTTGACATATGTCAATAACAATGCATTATTTATGCTCGAAATTAATAATGCAATAAAGGAACGTAGTTTAAATAATAATATTTCTTAAATGAATTATAAATTAAAAGTAAGGAAATGTATATTATTACATTTATATAACTTTTTTTTCTAAAATACTTTTTTCTTCTATTTTGATTTAAATTATTGTTATTATTTAAATCATATTACTTTCATAATAATTTATTTGTATATATTTTAATAAATAATGCAAATATATTATTTTTTTGAATTAAGATAAGAAAAAACTATTTCTAAATATAAGAATATATTTTTGAAATTAAACTAATGAGAAAATTAAAGCATGAAAATGCATCACGCCAAATTAAGATTTGTACCTAAAAATATCGCTTTGTCTATGAAGAGACGTCGCATCATTTTACTCATTTATTTGTCCATCGTTAGTTAGTTTGTGTTACAAAACGTAGAAGATCGACGGTGCGGATATCTCCTAGGATTTAAGTCTTAAATTAAACGCTTTCTGAGCAGAGATTATTATGTGAAATGAACATCTTTTGAACATCACACATATTTACTTTTGAATGATCCAGCTGCATCGGTCCGGATGTATCTATGGAACATTAAAAGAAACCTGCTTGCTTTCCGTTTATAAACATGTTTCGTTGCTGACAACGTAATCATCCTTGCAAATAAATGTCGTACATTATCAGCTAATTTATGAACCAACGTCGCTTAACCTGCAGTTCACAAGAAATATATCATCCACATATGTTACGTAATATATGTATAAATAGTGTAATTTTCCTCAAGTTGCAAAACGCTTTTAACAACAATTGCGGCTTTTTAATGCTTATGTAAACTTGAAATTACATAAAAAACAGTTATGATTATATTAGATTCATTTTAGTAATAAGTTAACTTTTTAATTTAAACATAATTCATTTGAAATTTCTTCCATAACTATTTTATAATTACTACTCTTTATGCAACATTCTAATTTAAAAAAGTGTAAATTTCAAAAAAAACTTTTAAATTCTTTCATTATTTTTTAAGATACAAATTTAACATTTATACCAAATCATAGCAAAATACCACCATAAATCGTTTAGAATCTGAGTCTTTCTAAAAATAATACAAACTAGGGCTATACCGGGTTTAAAACCTTCTTCTCTTGTATTCGAAGCTGACCGATCAGCAGAAGTTTGGTATTGAAAATTAATCGGAACTCAATAATAATAATACCCTTTTCTACATTTATTCAAAATAATGGGGACTCATATTTGTCTATTATATCATAAATCATGTTACATTAATTTCTATAGAAACACTTTTTGTCTGTCGTTCTTTATTTTTATCGTAATTTTAGTTTTGACTTGATATTATTGAAATATAATTCTTTTTGAAAATATCACAAATAACATCATATTTTTAAGAAATGCTATAGAAATACATAGGAAGAATTATAAATTTATAAGATGATACATTATCTAACTAAAAGTTGTCATGCACGTGTATAATTGACTATTTGTTTCAGGAATCATTAGGAAAGTGAATACATTGTTTAATTTTAAAAGAATAAATATTGACAATCAATCCAATTGACTTATTTCTCGGAAAATAGAAAATATTGGGAAAAAAAACTGAAAAGGTAATATTGTATTTTTATATGTATTTTTTATGAATTTGTATATATTGATATTATTACTAAGCCATAAGCGTACACATGATTCATGGCTTAAGTCCATCTACGATTTTCTTTGATTCATTTCTTTTTTATCTGTTTTATACACTCATTTATGTTTTGACAAGTGTATGTAAATAGCACTTAAGTCTATAAATTCAAGTCTCTCTACTTAAACAAGATTTTTCAGCTAATAATTTATGATCGTTTTAAAATGACTTTAAATTATCCAAAATCAAGCATAAGGTCTTAATAATAATAATGCTTCGATAATTTGTAAAAAAGCAAATAATATTTTCCAGAATCTTGTATTAAATTTATAAAAATCTATTTCTTCATGATGAGCATAGTTTGTTTTGTAATAATTTATAATTAACAAGTAATAAGTACCTTTTAGTAAATAGTCGATTGATTTATTCAACTTTACGTTATTTATATAAATAAAGATAATAGAGAAATTGATTTCCTTTTTATTTCCAAAAACTATTGAATATGCTTTACACAATTATATAATATAAAAGTAAATGTTCTTAAATTTCTTTTAAAATAAAAAGAAGTTAATCTAAATAAAGTTGGAGTACTAAAATGTAATTATATAAGTTGCAAATTATATGCTCGATTTATGAAATGAACATTACTATAATTTATAAAAATATTATTCTTTAGGTTGAGCTTAGTTTGTTTTGTAAGAATTTATAATTAACAAGTAATAAGTTCCTTTTAGTAAATATTCGATTGATTTATTCAACTTTACGTGATTTTTATAAATAAAGATAATCGAAAAACTAATTTCCTTTTTATTTCCATAAACTATAGAATATGTTTTACACAATTATATAATTATAATATAAAAGTAAATATTCTTAAATTTCTTTTAAAAATAAAAAGAATTTAATTTAAATAAAGTTGGAGTACTAAAATGTAATTATATAAGTTGCTAAATATATGCTCGACTTATGAAATGAAAATTACTATAATTTATAAAAATATTATTCTTTAGGTTGAACTTAGTTTGTTTTGTAAGAATTTATAATTAACAAGTAATAAGTTCCGTTTAGTAAATATTCGATTGATTTATTCAACTTTACGTAATTTTTATAAATAAAGATAATAGAAAAACTAATTTCCTTTTTATTTCCATAAACTATAGAATATGTTTTACACAATTATATAATTATAATATAAAAGTAAATATTCTTAAATTTCTTTTAAAAATAAAAAGAATTTAATTTAAATAAAGTTGGAGTACTAAAATGTAATTATATAAGTTGCTAATTATATGCTCGATTTATGAAATGAAAATTACTATAATTTATAAAAATCTTATTCTTCATGCTGAGCACAGCTTTAATAAATAGTCGATTGATTTATTCAACTTTACGTGAAATAAAAGTAATATTCTTAAAATTGATTTACCAAAGAAAAGAAGTTAATTTAAATAAAGTTGGAGTACTAAAATGTAATTATGTAAGTTGCAAATTATATGCTCGATTTAAGAAATGAAAACGCTATTTCTTGAGTGCAATTTCAGACACGCTCATAGTTTTCTCAATTTATAGTTTTCCCGTTTCCACTAATTACGTTTGTTTTCGAGACCAGTTTCCCCGTTTTGTAACGTTCGCGTTTTGTTCCAAATTCAAATAGCTTTCTTTTCCTTATTTTCTCCTCGACATTTTCCTACATCGACAATCTCACAAAAAAAAAAATATGTATCTATGCCTCGTCCATGACCGCACAGAAGCTGAATATATGCTGCGATTAGAGGAAAAAAAAAAAAATATAATATTTACATTATAATTTCGGGTCGACTTTCGAAGAATCGATGGTGGCTTAATAAATGTTTGAATCTTTCTCTTGGGTAAATAGTCTTCGGAGGTGGCGCACAAAAGAATAATAATGAACATTGTAAAGGTAAACAATGCGTAAAAGGAATTACCATTCATTTTTCTGGCGAGGCGAGGGGGGATGATGGTCTGTTAAGCGAGGTGTCGAGACAAAAGAAGGAGACGGCAACAACAGCAGCACAGCCACCCACGACTCACATTCCCGCGGTGGTACAATTTTACCTTCAACTTGACCCAAACTCACACATGCACGTCAACATCTACATATGTAGACATAGGCGCGCATACACGGGCCATAAGCGAGTACACAGACGCTTCGAGTAAGTAGAAAGGGTTTAATCGCCTCCTCGGTGCGCGCAAAGGTTATATAACTCCTTCTGCTTGCGGAGCAGAAGAGGACGAAGAAGGTTTTTAGCGCCTTATTTGGTGCTCTCCCAGTCCGGTCCGGCCACTTGTTGTTTTATCTCTGGCGGCCAATAAAATCCACACACACACACACACACACGAGCATAGATCTTGTACGCTCTGTATGTATGTGGTATAAGGAAGAGACCATATAAATATAACCCGTTTCGCGGCATATTTCCACTTCTTTTTGTCGTTGTTTCGAGAACGAGGAAATTGCAGACTACTACTACTACCACCATCGTCGTATTCTCCGCGCGCTCTTCTCTTGGTTTGGTACTCACTCCTCAACAGCATCCATCGCCGCCGCGCTCTTAATTATATTAGGGAACACACAAAGGCTTCGGAGTTAAATCTGCAAAGGTGAGGAGGTGAGTGAAGAATGCACGGAGACCGTTTCCGAGAGTGCGCCGCACAATGCATTCCATTCGATGACGTGGTGGTCCACGAGAACCATCGACATATTCAATCGCATCTGCTAAACGATTTTCGGATCTATTCAACCAATATCACTTTCCGTTTATGGGGAATTCCAATTCAACCTCTCACTAAAATTAATTCCGAATAGCTTTTTTCTACATAACATTAAAACGGAATGCCTCAGTGGAACCTTTGATCTCAATTAATTTTATTCCCCAGATAAATCCACATATCCACATCTCAGAACGTACGGCACATTTCCTTTAATCATCTTCTAAAATTATCTTTTCGCTTAATTATTACGTAACGCATTACATATTACTTACCATCTCAATTACCTTCCAAATATACTTTAGTACTATCTTCATTTCGTTAAAAGGTTTGATTACTCATAGGTCACCCATCCTATTTCTAATACACAACACATTACTTCTGATCAAATTTCAGAATTTTAGTTCTCCAATTTTTTTTAATATTATAAACCAATGTCTGTAAATAAAAGTATTGTAATTTATTGTTGTTATAACAATGATGAAACTATTAATAGAATTTATTTTTCGTATAATTTATACATTAATTTTTAGAAGATTAATAAGTAAGTAAATGTGTATAAGATGCGATATTTTAATTTAAATATGTGTAACTCGTTAATGTAAATCCTCGTAGGAAAGAAACGAAATGTTGTGGTTATTCATAATATCATAATATTCTTTCGCCAATGTAATACTAAGAAATATAATCCCACTAACTGTACATGCATGTAGGTGATATTAATAGATCGCTTCCAATTAGGAGCAATGATGAAAAGGAGAGAGAATATATATATAAAAAAAAAGGAGAGCGTTTTATGCGCTTGAATAGAAATTGCGCGCAACGGAGAAAGACATTAAAATATCGAAGTCCAGGCAAGTCGGATATCCGTTTTCGTGCACACCTAATTACATCTGATACATTTTTAAACCGCATTTTCGGATTTCGTTCCGTACACCGATCGACCGGAAGTGTTTATGTATGCGGCAGCAGAAGAATCTGATATTATTGAAAGTTTCACCCATCATGCATAATGCATACGTGGAAAGTTTCGGTGAAAAACGAAACTTTTGGTAACAAGTGCAAAATGTTTATACCAATGCACAATAGATGGCGTATTTGGTCATTAGAATTATAAATAATTAGAATGTACATTACATCAACTCGGAACATGTCCGAAAAAATTATAGTGAGATTCAATAGAAATTAATGATAACATAGATTATTAAGTTTTGTTTGGCATACTGAACTTATAAAGTAGTATTTCATTCATTTTAATTTGGAAAAACTTCTTTCCCCACTAGCTACAGAAACAACAAAAGTTAATAAAATTCTCAAAGTTATAACAGTATTCAGATACAAAAGTTATTTTGGTACAAATAATTTTCAAAATCAAAAGATTTTATAGAACATGATACATCACGTAATTCTGCTTGAAGATCATTGCATTTATATCTTATTCATTTTCGACCAAAAGTATTGATTGGAGACAGGTACCATAATTTTTCTGTTTTTTTCTCATGTAAATCCTTAAGTATTAAAATGTCAAATAAACTTTTTTTTTGTTCTATGTTTTCAAAAGTGTGAATTGTTAAGTTTCGGTGAAAAACGAAACTTTTGGTAACAAATGTCACCATTAGTTGGTCATTAGAATTATAAATTATTAGACTCATTTGGAATGTACATTACCTCTGATAATAAAACTCGTCACGTAAAATAAAGCCAAAAGTTGTACTAGAAGAAAGCTCAAAATGACGATGAAGCGAATGTTTGAAATTTATTGAATGGAGAAGGTGATGTTTCTTTCAGTATAAGATTTATAAAGCCTTGTTGGGTTTGAAGATAAAGAAAATTAAAACAAAAATAATTAGACTCAATTGGAATTACACCAAGACTGGCGAAATTGTGTCAGTGAGATACAGGCTAAGGGTGTTTGAGGAAGCAGTGGATGCCTTCCCACCAAAGAAGAAAAAGAAAGAGAAGAATTGGAATGTATATTACCTCTGATAATAAAACTCGGTAAATGTTCGAAAAAATATAGTTCTTGAATAAAAGTCACGCAAAATAAAGCCAAAAGTTGTACTAGAAGAAAGCTCAAACAATAACTTTCAAAAAGACGATGAAGCAAATTTATTGCATACAGAAGGTGATGTTTCTTTCAGTTTAAAGTTTATAAAGCCTTGTTGGGTTTGAAGATAAAGAAAATTAAAACGAAATTCAAGATGATCTTGTCGAATAAATGTTAACAAACAAAGATATAAAAAGTTGCTTCTGATATTGGAAACATTAGGAAAAAGTGTTAAGCGATCAGATTTAACAGTTAGCAATAATTGCGTATTTGTTAAATAATAGAAAAAACAGAAAGATTTAACTTTATTTATGTAAATTGATTGATAATTTAACAAAACGTTTTTGGTTGCAAAAAGTAGACCGAAGTAATTTCGACACGAATATTACGAATTTGAAACTTGAGCTTATAAACACCACTTACACAATAGCTTTCAAAAAGATGATGAAGCGAATGTTTTAAATTTATTGAATGCAGAAGGTGATGTTTCCTTCAGTGGAAGATTTATAAAGCCTTGTTAGTTTTGGAATGTACATTACTTCTGATAATAAAACTCGGAAAATGTCCGAAAAATATGTCTTAAAAAAAGTCACGCAAAATAAAGCCAAAAGTTGTACTAGAAGAAAGCTCAAACAATAACTTTCAACAAGACGATGAAACGAATTTCATAGGTTTATAAAGCCTTGTTGGGTTTGAAGATAAAGAAAATTAAAACGAAATTCAAGATGTTCTTGTCGAATAAATAAGCGATCAGATTTAACAGTTAGCAATAATTCCGCTTTTTGTTAAATAATAGAAAAAACACAAAGATTTAACTTTATTTATGTAAATTGATTGATAATTTAATAAAACTTTTTTGGTTGCAAAAAGTAGACCGAAGTAATTTCGACACGAATATTACGAATTTGTAACTTGAGCTTAAAAACACCACTTGCACAATAGCTTTCAAAAAGATGATGAAGCGAATGTTTTAAATGATGTTTCCTTCAGTGGAAGATTTATAAAGCCTTGTTAGTTTTGGAATGTTCATTACTTCTGATAATAAAACTCGGAAAATGTCCGAAAAATATGTCTTAAAAAAAGTCACGCAAAATAAAGCCAAAAGTTGTACTAAAAGAAAGCTAAAACAATAACTTTCGAAATGACGATGAAGCGATTGTTAGAAATTTATTGAAAGCAGAAAGTAATGTTTCTTTCAGTGGAAGATCTATAAAGCCTTGTTGGGTTTGAAGATAAAGAAAATTAAGATTAAATTAAAGAAGTTCCTATCGAAAAAATGTTAACAACCAAAGATATAAAAAGTTGATTCTGATATTGGAAACATTTTAGTTTTTTTAGTGATTTAGAAAGAAGTGTTAAGCGCTCGGATTTAACTGTTCAATAATAACAAATAATAGAAAAAACACAAAGATTTCACTTTTTTATGTAAATTGATCGATAATTTAATAAAACTTTTCTTGGTTAAAAAAAGTAGAACGAAGTAATTTCGTTGAATTCGTCGTATTCTTTAATATGAAGTATGACTGTATTTGTATTCATTCTATTGGATAGAAAAAGTGTAAGAATTATTATTGATTGATTTTATTAATTCCAAAATACATTTTCTAAAATTTGAATAATACAATAATATTTTCATGTATAAAAAAGTATTGCAAGAGAAAAAAAATAATATATGTAATTGATTATCACCTACTCGGATAGTCTCTTCTTCGGTACTTGTGCTGTTGCATCAGCTGTGCAAAGAGAGGCCAAGCCGAGGACAGTAAACCTTAAAAGCTCATAAAGTTGTTAATGCCCATCTATCAATTAATGCAAGACCGACAACGGACGGGCGAAAATTTTTGATGGAAGTGATTTTAATGGATCGGAATGAACTTAATGTGCGTTTTTAATGTTAATGTTCAAGGAAGCAGGAGGAAGAGAAGGAGACGCAGACTGCAGAAGACGACGATGAAGGCGATCTGCGTCTGTTGACTTTTCTTGGTCTTCTTGTTCTTGTTCTTCGTCGTCTTCTGCAATATGAAGAGTGCACTCGCATCTATAAATAAACCCAAAGCAACTTGTTACAAATGGCCTCTCTCTTTCTCTCCTTCGTTATCGTTCCCTCCCTTTCCGAAACAGGAACGTAAATAAAGAGCAAATATCACTGTTGGCGCGATGCAACAGGCTGCGTTCTTCACTGCTCCTCTCTCTACGTGCACAGACGCGCTGCGCTGCTCATACACATACTGTATGCACATCCTATCCTTCCTTGCCCTTCATTAACGATAACACAAGAGATTTAATTATATCTTAATCGTGGGAATCGTCTATCGGAATCTCTTTTTCACTAGGCATTGAAGTGGACGGCGGAAAAACGACGAGAAATTAACTTTAATTTATCGGCTTCTGGAGCATTTGCAGAATGCGAGCAGGAGATACAAAATGCTGAGTTACTGGATACGCTTATACTTATTCATCTGCAAATTATCTTCATTATATTATTCATTTCTTATATATTCCGTAATTTGAACCTAATTTGGATATTACGGAATTTCAAAGGCAATTTCTATCTAGTAAATAATTTATAATTAATATATAAATATTGTAAATATATAACATTTTTCTATTAAGTTAGTTTAATATGTAATAATCATTTAATTCAAAATAAATATTTGGTAGAGTAATCAAATAAATACAGCACCATAAATAGAGCACATAACTAGAACATCTAGATTAGGGGCGCTCTTTAAATACTAAAACAAAGAGGATTAAACCGACTTTAGTTCTTTTAGTTTAATTCATCATCAGTATGATGCAAGTCTTTAAAAATGCCATCACTTAAATGTATTTTCTTTAAAATAACCTTTAATTGTAATTAAAAAAAACTGCATAAAATGTTCAAATAAATTTGAAAATACAAACTACTTTAAAACAATGATATTAATTATCTACTACAGTTTTACCCTCCTAACTTTAGCTTTAAAAAATTTGTTAATTAGGGATGTTAGTCAAAAGTAGTAGTTAATGTAGATTCAATAGAAATTTAAGTTTGGTTTGGTTACTGAACTTATAAAGTAGTATTTCATTAATTTTAATTTTTAACTTCTTTCCTTATTAGCTATAGAGACAAGGAGAGTTCATAAAATTCTCAGAGCTACAACAGTATTCAGATACAAAAGTTATTTTGGCACAAATAATTTAAAAAATCCAAATATTTTATAGAATATTACATCACGTAATTTTGCTTGAAGATGATTTATTCATGTTCGACCAACAGTTTTTATTAGAGACTGGTACCATCTATATACTTAGATTTTAAAATGTTAAATAAACATTTAAAATTCAGAAAATTTAGAATATTCATCGGCAACTTTAGTGAAATTGACGCTTTTTTCATTCTGGCTGTAACTTCAGTTTCTGCAGGAACTGCATTAAAAATATATGATTAGATGAAAATTGTTGTTAATGTTAATTGAAACAACATCTAATGATATACAAATTGTCTATAACCTTTCAGTTTTTGTATGGTTTCTGATCCTTATAAAAATTAATAGATTACAGATTGCAATAGTTTCTAGACTGAATTTATTTCTATTCAAATTTCATGCCAAAGAAATACATCTCATACAAACTTGTAATTTTTAATATTTATGACACTTTCTATAACTTTAATTTTTGCATCTCTGTTGACTTATATTAATTGGAATAAGGCTTGGAAAGGTTTAAACGCATTTTTTTAGTACTTCATAATGCTTTATAGAACCTGAAAAATAAATGTAAAGTCCTTGTATAATAGAAAAAAAGTTGTTATTTCTGTAGAAGAAGTCGCTGTATAATTCACAACTAGGTTGAAAGATTGACCAATATGAAAAACGTTGCGTAAAGATTTTTAATTATTGAATGGTTCAAATTGTATTTTGATATGCAGCTCCTCTCATACGGTGCCTTCCTCTGTATCATAACACGGCACGGCTCTGATTGCAACATTTTTTTTTGAAAAAAATAAAATTTTCTATAATATTTAGAATAAAAATAACATTATTTTTCTATTATTTAAAAACAAATAATCTTCATTTACATAACATTGTTATAAGAGTTTCTGTAAGAAAAGTTGATATATTTTATTAAAAAAATGTGCAATTGTAAAAATGCTTTATAAATAAGTTACCTTTAAAATTTATAAGTACGTCAAGAGCAAAACATTTATTTACCAGATGTTAACAACAGACCAACGAAATTGGAGAAGAAAATAAAAAATATGACACAACACGATGACGGAAGTCCTGCATACGTTACATGCATTTTCCGCTCGACATAATTTTTAAATTAATATTTTCTTCTTATCCATTCACATTAATATTGCAAACTAAACACGCTTTGAATAACATTGAATATTTAATAATAAGCAATTTTTATTTAATAAACATTAATAATTTCAATTTAACATTTTTATTTTTTCATTTAAAGTAATATTTTTTCTAATATTTTAGATGATTATAAATAATTAATCTGTATTTAATATAAAATTATTTTAATTGAAAATAGTTTATAGAAAGAAACGTTAATTCTTCACTTGAATTTGATATGAGAAAAATATATAAGAAGACGTTTTTAAAAATTAATAATAAATTTAATTCATGTTGGTTTGTTTGTAATGTTCATATCCATAGTAATAGTAAATTCAAACAAAACGAAGAGCAGGTTGTGAAAACAAATACAAGTGTCTTCCGAATTATTCGTATTGACAGATATCAGTGTGCGTTCCATAAATGCAATTTGCATAAATAAATCGGTAGTAAAATCGGTTTTAGTGCGGTTTCAGACACCGAGATGATGTTGATGTTCGGAGCAGAAGTCGCTGGGAATAGGTTTGTGTAGTAGTTAGTAGTAGTAGTGAGAAGTGTACATTCTTTTCACATCTTCTCGCCTGAGTTAAACACATGTTGTAATGTTGGCGTTTTTGTTTTCTTAATTACGGCCGTCCGGGTATTGGCTTACACTTGAGCTAACTGCCTTAGACACACACACAAATATCCATGCATACATACAATATATATATAGTATTCAACTTCAAACATTCCTTCGTTCGGCAGCTTCACACTACAAGAATAATAAGCTCGTCTGCATTGTGCAATATCGCGTATCGGTTTCTTCGAATTCGGTTAATTATTCTAGATTCAAAGCGGACTTGGAAAGTCTGCCTTCTCCTTGTAATAACTTAATGACTATTTCGATTTCCGAATGGCACGTTGATTGCACTTTCCTGGCTGCGAAATAAATAAATAAATAAATAAACGAAGTGTTGCTTTTCAATACTTTCTTTTTACCAAGATTTGCAGCCACTTATTTTGCATTCTGCCGACGTCTGGTCGTAATTTCCCTTTGAATTGGAATGGAATAGTAAAAAAATAAGAGTTTGGTTCCATTGATGCGAGATGAAGTGTAAACGAAATAGTAGTAGGTTTGTGATTTATGGGGAAAAGAACAGAAGATGAGGGCGTCGAGGATGTCTAGACGTCCGGCCACAACCTCGTCTTTATTTAATTCGTTCGGAGATGCATTTTCATATGAATACGCACCTACGGCGATTGCATCGCGAAGTTTTCGTCCTCCCCGTCAACAACAATAACAGCAGCGACAAGAACAACAACAGCAAGTGAGCAGCTAATTGCGAAGCAGACGTCTCGGAGAGACCATTTGCAAATGAATCCGTGCTTCGCCTTCTTGGGATTGTGTCCTTCGGAGTCGCAATTAAAAACCGTTTGGAACCCAAGACACATATTAGTGGGATCATTTCCACATCCGTTTGGAGAAGAAAGATGTTTACGATGCGGGGAAAATGCAGATGCGAGCCCACGGTTCGGTCTGGGAGTTCACGGTGGATGGAAGGAGGAAGAGGAAAATTCGTATTGAAACATTGCATACCATATGAGGGCGAACAATGAGCGTGTTTTGTATTTAGTCCATTACCTCATCTATATAATATGGATCCATTTGCCTTTCAAATCAGCGGTGGTCCCCCATTGTCTCTGTTCCCGACTCATTTGACTCGATTTACATAACCGTGAATAAGTGATTCTAATCCCGGCTTAACACCGAAACGTCTCCGAGATTAAGGCGTCTCCTCGAAAGTGGACCAAGCGCCGAGTATGAATGATCCTGATTTTCAGGAGGATTTCTTTCTAGCATTGTTTTCCTCTGCGAGGCTACGTCAACATACAAGGCCAAAGTCATCTGCGATCTGCTAGTATGTGTGTATGTGCGTATATTGTGTTTCTTCAGCTCTCACATTCCGCGATCATTTTCCATATGCGACGCAAACTTGGGATGAAAGGAGTAGAAAAAAGGAGAGGATGAAAATAAAAGGAAAAATATGAAGAAACAATAACAACAGCGAACGGTTTTACGAGCCAGGAGGTCGGTCGACCTTATGCATGGTGCAGTCTCCTTCCAAGAACATCGCAACTTTTAACTCTCTCACCAGCTGAAGCTATGCAAAAACGCCATCAACTGAAACCTACGAAAAATCCTTATACAAAGTTCGATACAATTATTTAAATTTATGCTTGAAACAACATAATCAATTTAGACATAATTATTTACAAATTTGGTTATCGACCGGAATCTTTATGCATTTTATTATCTCTCGATAGAATTTAACGAATCATTGAAATGCTACTTTATATATGAACAAAATATATTAAACTCTCAGTTTATTATACTTTTGAAGCAAAAAATAAATAAATTTCAGTACATATTTTTATATCATTCATTTTATTTATTCAAATTATTTGTGTAATGAAAACAAATGTATTTTATAGTGTATTAGGATATATTTTTTGTATTACTATTTCTCTCATTTAGTGTAAAGTAGGTATAAACAAAGTAGTTTTTTTTTTATAAGTATTTTTGTCTCATTTATATGTAAATTCTTCTGGTTGATGATTTATCTCAAATTAAATATCACTTTAGTAGGAAGAAGGCGGTTCGCTAAAAGTAATAAATCTTAACATGGACGCATTCAAACTACATGTAGATTGGAAAAGTTTGTCAGTTAATAGATAAACTTATTAACTAAACTTCCTAACAAATATTATTAATACATATACAAAATGATTAAGTATTATTATATTTTATGATATATTAATTATCTGTAATCTGATGATGATTTAGAAATAAGTTATATTTACGACTAAACCTTAAATACTAATCATATTTAACTATAAATAATATAAACTAGCATTATCGTGACCCAATAGTGGGTCTAGTTAATTTTTTGAAAGATTGTGAAATGACAGCTGTCACCTTACGTCAAAAAAATGTTAAAAACAATTGTATGCAAAAAAAAACACTGATATAAACTATAAACTAAAAAAATATGTTGAAATGAACATCACCTTTGAATTTGACACTTATTGGTTTTTACTTCAAAAATAATTCAAGAAGTATTATTATTATCAAATATAAAATAAGTTGGTACTCTTGTTGGTACTAAAGTTTGTACCATTTTTAACTATTAATGATTTTAGATCATAATTATTGACAACCTGCCTCTGCCTCATAAATGTTTAAAAAAGTCATTGAAAATGATATTGGTGTTGCTAATATATTTATTTAAATTAATTATAAAAAAAAACTTTGTATAAACTTTGTTAGAAATTGAAAATTGATGCTTGCTTTTGTGACATATATTAAATTTATTAATTATATTTATTACAGACGAGCGGGTTTATCTTCGAACTTTCATGGCCGGACATAAATAAGCCAATACTAATTATCCGTTGCGTCAACCTTCGCCAGTTAACAGTTTCATTAACTAAAGGAGTGCTAGTTTAAAGCTGGTGTTTAATGAACATTGAAAATAACTTTAATATTATCTCTTCATGAAACTAGCATTAATATTTAACTATCCATTACTGAAATAAATGATTCTGTTAATGTGTTAATATTTTCACTGTACTTAAAATATTTTATAAATAACAAATTAATTTTGTACAAGATTTTGAAGGCTAAGTAATTTCCAAATAGAAATTCATATGGTTCATATCCATAAAGCAGTAATAAAATTACTAAATAAAGGAATACATAATTGCTTATTCTTTACTATATAAGGAAAGCTAATGGAATTATGATCATTTATAATTTTACTTATTTATATGTGAATGTATGTTTATATCCATCTGGGCAAAAAGTGAATAATTTTTATAGAAAAATAGTTTGTATTCATGATTATATTTGTGTATAATTTTCGGAAAGTGTTTTCAATTTTAATACAAATGCAGTGATAGATTTGTAGAATAAGTAGTGTACAGTGGAACTTCAATATCCGTGTTATTAAATTCGTGCTGTTTTTTGTTATTTTTTTTTTGTTTGATATTCGTCCTACCTCCGTTTGTTGAAGAAATTATGACTCTACCTATATACACTATATACATAAATAGTGCAAAGAATTAGTGAAAGATTATAGAACGAATCTCACGACACAAGAGTTGATCTAGCTTCATAATGAACTGGAAACTGAAGCAACAAAAGAAGTTTTATCAGTGGTCCAAGTGCTGAAATTAATAGCTGTCGACTTGTAAAAAAATGCATGTTTTCGTCGAGAAATTTCAGTCAAACATAGCTGTAGTTAATAAGCATATTAATTTGATGACGATTTTTTTGACAAATTCAGACAATTTAAAAGACAGAACAAAAAATACTTCTTTAAAAAACTAGTGCTGATGAAGTATTTAAAATTGCTTGTGAATATAGGCATAAATCACCAAAAGTGACATTATCTGAACTGAGCACCTCTAAAATATGAAAGCTCTTAACAAAAAACCTTTTTTTTTCATGCAAAAAAGTATATACGTATAGAAATTTCGTTTTATTTTATTTTTATTTATGTAGTGATTTTTGTTGTTAAAGAAGTTAATTCCTATAGGAAAATTACGTTTGATAATCGTTATTTCAGGGTGATCGATTCCACCAATGTACAGGTTTAATTAAAACCGGACTAATCGAGGAACTAAAACATACCGTACAATACCTGTACCTGAAGAGAAAAAACTATAATTTATGTATAAAAATAAGAAAATTTATACATTGTCATAAATTACATTTTCATGTTCTTGCTAGTGTTGTATTATGTTTGAATACATTACAAATGTCTATAAACTAGAACCTAAATATGGTAAGATGCTGAGGTTATTGGTTTTTAACAATAATGGAAGAGATACAAATTATTGTATTGAATATATTGTGCATTATTAGTGACCTGAAAATGTCCAATTCTACATAATTTCAGTTGGTAAGTAATAAATGATAATGGCCACCGCTGAAATATGGAATGGTTCAATTTCGTCGTTCGGAAATGGTAGTTACTGCCAACGTAGAACAAGAAGTGTGGCGATTAAACTGCGATATGGGATTCTAACGAAAGGCATTTGCATGTTTATTGCATCGGTAGCCGCACGAGGAAAGGTGTACATGGCAGCTGACTGCTGCAAACCATTCGGCGAATGCACAGTTAGGAGACGAAAAAGTTCCATCATATTTTTCCTTTTGTTGCCATCTTCCCTTTTTTTTCCTCTTCTTTTCTTCCAATCTTTTATGGGGTTGCTTGAGCACTGACAAAGGTACTCCTCATAAAGACATAAAATCTATTATCCGTTCCACGAGTTTTCCACCCACACGACACGTTGAATTTATTTATTTATGTCCGCGTGGAATATCGACGAAGTTAATAAAGTAAAATGGGTGGTAGGACGATGTTCGAGTAGTGTGGGCACCTCTCGGATATCTCTCGGAAAATTAATAATATTTATCGCCTATTTAGTAAAATGCAATTACAAACACACAACATCTGTTCCATTCGCACCTAAATCTTGGAACCAACCAGCAACTGCTTGAACATCAAAAGGATTAGCTGGATTTATGTTTACAGTAAATGCACTTTACCTTAATAATTCTCAACATTTTTTCTCACTTACCTTTTAACTATAGTAATATCCAGAACATAATTGTATTCTATGTGTACCACCTAACTACTTTTTATACTTTTTACATGAAAAAAAGATTCATCTACAACTGTTGCTTATTTTTCAATCTATTATAACTCTGCGGCTCTTTTACTCAATATTTGGTAAATAAACCACTTTATTTGTCTTACTTTTATTATATAATTAATTTCCCACTCGAAATCTTATCATTTAATCTAATTTATGATGTATATATTTCATACCGTTGATTGATTACTGTTTTGCGTATTTCCTCGTATTCAAAGAAAGGAAATTTCCAAGAATGATTAATAGCTTACAAAAGTTTCTTCCGTAATTTATCAATATGCAAAATAATCTCAAGTTTAAAGAGACAAAATATTACTATAATCCTGTACTATATTTCTTGTAGATTTAATTACCATTATTATTTATTGATTGCTTAAATTTTCTCGGTAGACATCAATTTTGTATTTATAAATATAACATAGAAACATGTTTAATTTTTAAAGTTTTTAAAATTTTGTATATTTTAATGGTTTAAAATACTTTTGAATGTTAACAGTTATTATTTTTTTAAGTAGTTTTTTATTATTTGTTTTTTTTTTCATAAAAAAATGATGCTTTAGTCTATAAATATTTATTGTTCATTTGTAGTAGTTTCAATTTTGTTTATATCTTACTTAGATTTAGAGAATTAGTGTTAATACTCGATTACTACAAGAGGAATAAATTTAATTTTAATTTAAATTGAATCGTCAATATCTTAAGTACAATTATAGATAATTTTAATGGAAGTAACAACTAATGTTAGAAAATTATTGAATAATATATAAAGTTTTGTAAAAAAAAAACTATCTCAACATTTTCACAACGGAGGCCGACACAAAAAAAATAATTTTGAAAAAAGTACACAACATTATTGAGAAATATCAATATGGTACCGAGTCTTAAATTTAAACTTTTTTTTTAATATGTTTATATTTTGCTCATTTAAAATTTGAAATTTTCAAACCGTACAATAGTGAATCCGCACTGATCGAATCCGCACAATGCGAGGTATTACTGTAGATATTTATAAACTCAGACTATAATTAGTTTACATCTCGTTTCCCATCACTTCCTTGTAACACATTTAGAATCAAAGCTTCTATAATTAGTTTAAATAGATCATTAAATTTGTATAAAATATTGTTAAAACTGTGGAAATAAAGCCCAAAATAATGGTATTAGAAATTATTTATTTGTAAGTATTAATCTCGTAGAGACACATTATTTATATAACAAATTGCTAAATCAATTAATTTGTATTCGCTGAGAGGATCAAAAGAAAAATAATCAACTGCAACATCTCGCAAACTGATTAATTACTTACTTTTCTTCCGTGACTCGAACATGGTCAGCCTACGCTTTTATGAATTTTGATCTTAATTTAGAATCCAGACTGCAGCTCTTAATGAAATTCCCTTCTTAACTCCTCTCATTTTGTACTTCTTTCCGTTTCTCCTGTTCGACTGCATTCCACGTTTCGTACTCGAATTCTCTCTTTCTTTACATTTTAACTTTATATTAATTCTGCTTATTTAATACGTCGTTTCATATCAACTTATTATCTTTACAAAATCATAATTTCTTAAATAATTTTCAAATCATTTTTTAAATTGATTTAAAACTGACCAAAAGATGTACTAGAAAAAGAAACTGACATCTAAGAAATTAGAAATGAATTATCCAGATGGTTCAATCGATGTTAGAAATTTATTGAAATATAGTTTTTTAATAGAAGATTGACAAAATCTTGACAAGAAACGTAAATAACGTAAGATAAAAAAAATAGTGCTGAAATAAAATCGAATATATTTTTTTTAAGTGTAAATATATCTTGTTAAGCGTTAAACGCAATAATTCCATATAGGAAATTGTTAAAAGGAAGATAGAAACGCACAAACAATTAATGTGATTTTACTTTATAAGTTGACTGTTTATTAAATAAAACTTTTCTTGGTTCGAACAAAAAAGCTTTTCATTTTCCTTACGAAGCAACGTGTAGTATTTTTACTGAGTTTATTAAGTTTTGTTTTAAATACTATCAGTTTCCATGCGGAAAATTTCTCCGGTTTCTATTCGTAATATTGAGTTTTCTTAAATACAGTTCAAGATGCAACTTCCTATAAGGAAATTCTCGCGTTTCCTTTTAAAACAAATCAAAGTTCACGTTTCCATATTTTGAAATGAATAAGCGTTTTCTCCACCTTTTTTTATATCGTCCTATATTATTTACTAGCTGCTGTTTGTAAATTAAAAGGTGAGATTGTCACTTTTAGAAAATGAGAATTGGAAAATTTCTTTTAATTATATAATAATAATCAGGCCAATTGTGTTTCGCTTTAAATATATTTAAAATATATTAAAAATATAAAGTACAAATTTTTCTTTTAACACATAGATTTTTTATTGGACTCTTGCCAACATTACCTAATATTTTGGACGTGAATTAACTAATTTTTACATTACAATACCCAAATGAAATAAGTTTTACTAAAACGAACGAAATAAAGGCACGTGTTTGGTAGAACAAGGTTTGGAAAAAATATCTGGAAAATGAATTAATTAAATAATTGTGTAACAAATAAAAACAAATTGTGTTTGTTATTTTTAAATCCACTTTTTTTGTAAAAAATCTAATTATGGAGCTTTAAAAAGTTTTATATATGTGAATTTAATTCAGACAAATCATTCAATATTTTTGTTCTTGGTTTTTATGCCCTTTCGGTTATCGGCGGATATATCCGCCATATCCATATCATGCAAAAATTGTAAGCAAAGCCAATGTGGTGGCGCAGTCTTCGAATCATAGTCCAATTCTGTCCAATGACATGCCTGAAATAGGCGAAGCTGTCAAATGTCATTGATCGTAATAATCCTAGATACATATGCGTCTACAATAAAATAAGTTGAGGTTATGAACGCAAGTTTTTGATTAAGCTTTGACGTTATTCCTGTAGAGGTTTCGCTTTTGACAGTTTTAAATACATCCTTTATCAGTTTAAAATAAATAATGACACGTTTCCTTTGAGATAAGAATATATTTTTTTAATATTTAATATATAAAAGATTTTGAAAATCATCTGTCTTTTCTATAATATCCATTGTTATTTATAATCTATCACAAAAATAACCTGTAAATTTGTGTGACATAAGTCAATTTCGTTGGCTTTAATACGACATTCTTTTAACCAATCTGAATTAGTCCTCTTTGCAAGTTTTATTATGCAATTACTATCAGAGGTCCTAATGCTGTGTAATTACCAATTTTGTCATTAACAGAGGATAATCAAATCTTATTGATAAAATAATTAAAAAATATCTTAATCATTCGAAAAAATATATTTTGAAAAAATTAGTACAAATTGTCGCAATGAAATATTAGATTTAATATTCCAACTTTCTATCTACAAACACTATTAACTACCGATTAATGACTAATAAGTGCCGTAATTACACCATCGGCACTTCCTTATTCCCAAATAAAAAAAATACAAGCACAAGTTGTGAATAAAACAATGCGATTAGAACATTTCATTTCTTTTTACATTTTCACTCTGAACATTTCTATCCGAGGAAACCTAAAAGCCTTTTGGACAAGTGTTCAATTCTAACGCCGGTCACGGCTCAAAACCGGTGTCGTTGCTTCCGTTTCCGGCCCACCTCGAAAATAAAAACCGAAAACGATTTGTACTCGTTTTATTTTATTTTTAAATTTAAACTTGGCGAGTTATTTGACTTTTTTACTATGGCCGAGTTTGCTGTTCGAACGCATTGCGAGAGACCTGCTGTTGCTGCTGGCCTGCAGAAATTATTAACAAGCGCAATCGAATTTCCAGTCGCAGCCGCCTGCTGCTGTTACGTAAGTCCCCGCAGGGACAATAAATAATTGATAAAGTAATGAACGGGTCCCATTCATAATTCACGTTTAATTGAATTTCTTATGTAAATTATTTATTGTAGATATCTCGGAGAGCTCTCCTCTTCCTTTTTTGCTTCTTGTATCAATAAATCACTGCGACTCTGTACATACACATGCATTCAGATTGTTGCACGCATCTCAGAGAAAGAGAAAAACAAATGAATTATACTGCACGGCATAACTTTAACAATTTCAACGAGTCTTTGTAATTCATTATTGTGTAGAATCACAAGTAAATTTCTACGTTTCAGATTTAAATTATTGCACTACAGGATATTAATATAATTATACATTTTTTTCAATTGCGCTAAAGTTTTGTACAATATAATGTACTACGTATTAAACTTTACTGAATTTAGTTAAAAAAAAACTATAACATAAGTTCGTTTAGAATGTCGAAAACTGAACAATACAATGATAAAAAAACAACTTTTACTCAAAGTCTTAGTATTTTCTTTATCACAAGTATGTTTATGAATAATGAAATTATTTATTTGAAATAATCATCATAAAAGTTAGTTTCTTTTTCACCAGTTTAATAAATGTCAAATGCAGTGGAACCTCATTTAACGAGAAAAGTAAATTGACGCGCTTAACGAGTGATGAGGAGAAGATGAAATCCCGGATTATGGGTCTGCAGTATCATTTTAAAAACTTGTGTAAACATTTTATGTGCATTTTTTGAAAATATTAACCATGTTCGAAATTTTTTATCATCATTGTCTGCTATTAATACTTTGCAAATATAATTTGTGTTTGCTGCAAAAGTTTCATTGTGTCTTTTATTTTTATTATTAAAATAAAACACTTCCATTCATTGTGTCTTATAGAAAGAAGTTATGAAGGAGAGTTTGTTAGAGTAAAAGTAACAATTTTCCGGCGCTATAAAAGAAATGCTGAAATTCTGGGAAACTGTTGCATCGTACATTAAAAAGCTTCACCCACATAAGACAGTGGTTATGCTTGCTATAAATTTATTTAACGATAATAATTTGCCGCACTTTTACCAAATTTTGAAGCGTCGACAAAAACAATGCCTTTATATAGATTTCTAGTTATAAATAATTAGGTATGTATACTAAATAATAAATGAATTATTTGTTTCCTGAAATTCAGATTTGCATTCCAGGTTCTAGATACAAGAAAAAATTAAGATCAAGCGTGAATCACCTTAACAATGTTTATATAATTATCTGTTCATAAATATTATAAATATTTTTTTAAATATTTTTATTCGGCGTCTAACGCATTATCGTATTTTACATTAGTTTACAGAGGAAAAATGTTTCACTTCACGAGTAAAAATTCGAAAATTCTGAAACAGATCTAATTAAGCAAACAATTATAGACATTTAACATTCACTTAACAACAAAACTACTTTTTTAAAAGATGCTTTTTAATATTAAATTTTTCTTAACATTTTTTGACAGGAACTTCATTAATTTTATATTCAATGTCTGTCTTCGTTACTAAATCTTTCATATAAAAATATTCATCTTCTACATTCACTATATTTAATCCACATTTTCGAAACGTAATGATTGAACCATGTGGATAACTTCCTTTCTAATTTCTTGAATGTTATTTTCTTCTTCTATTATAATCATATTTTACGTCAGCAAATCATTTTTTACTGACTTAAAGTATTTACCGTCATATAAGACACATTTTAAACAAAACAATAATCTACATTTTTTTCATGAATTTTCATAATGATGCACTAAAAAAACAAAATTCTATTTTTTTTCTTTAGAGCTAAATGAAGAATCGCTTAGAACTTCTTCTTCAGAAACTGAGTCTTCGTCTAAAAAATCATCCTCTGTTCCATCATGTGAGTTAATAATTCCACATTTCTTAAACGTCTTTACAATTATCTCATGTTTCACATCATTCCATGAAATTTCAACTCTTAATTTCTATAAAAAAAATGCCGTAAAATATGTATTTTCCAAAGAGAAAATTGTTTTACTATACGAGTAAAAATCCGGAAATTCTGGAACGTTAAGCGAGGTTCCACTGTATAAGATACTAATCTAAATATTTCTCGCAAGGATTATCGAAGCCAACAATTACAGACATTTAACAATTGTTTAACAATAAAAATACTTTAAGCATCTTTTTAAATTAATTTTTTGTTGACTTTTATTCGAGAGGAACTTCTTTAATTTTGCATTCAATTATCTATGTTTTCGTTACTAAATCTTCCACTTAAAAATCTTCATCTTTTACATTCACTAAATTTCTAACGTCTTCATCCACATTTTAGAAACGTATTGATTAAATCTTGAACTGAGTCTTCATATAACAAATCATCCTGTGTTCCATCTAGTGAGTTACTAATTCCACATTTCTTAAACGTCTTTAGAATTATTTCAACTCTTAATTTCGATAAAAAAAAGTATTTCCTATACGCCGCAAAATATATTTTTTCCAAAAACTATCAAAGATTTCGGACATATGTTTTTTTTTCTTTATAAATCAGCATGAAGTGACCACATATGCATTTTTTTTATTAGATTACTTTATAATAACTAACTAATTATATTAATTGTAATTATATTAATTATACTAATTATATTAAAGTGTATTTTGATAAATGTTTTTCCTTATTAAAATATAAATATTTCGAAACCTTATGTCTTAATCAAATACATTCCTAATTTATAATTAAATCCAGTAATTCCACGAAGTCATGTCGTATATATGATTCATTAGTCGGCAACTTAAATCGAAACGACGTAAATGGACATAGAAAAGTTTATACAATTTCATATGAAAGTAACATACCGTATTTATTCATGTATAAAACTCACGTTTAAAAAAAATAGAAGAAAAGTTTAGTAAAAAAATTGAAATATATTTGACATTTTCGTGACATGATCGTAAAATGACATCTGTCACCATGTGTCAAAGTAAGGAACTGTCAGTATATTTACAAACAAAAATATGTAAGATACGTTTGAGAAACGCTGCTTATGTTGATAGATTTAAGTAGATTAAAATTACATCCATAAAATATTTATTATTTATGTATTTCATTTTTATAAAGACTTCCTGATGTGATAAACATTGTCGGATCGATACAGCGATTTAGTTGCTTGTAGATAACTTAAAGGAATCAATAATAATAAATGTGTTAGCACTTCTGAAATCTTGCTTGATTTCATGTATATAATCACGAACATACCGTGATCAAATACGAGGAGTGATAAAAAGAGTTTCCCAGAAATGAAGCAAATGATAACTGTACAGCTATATGCGTGTTCAAGATCGCAGCAGGAGACTGTTAATAAATTAACTTTGAATGTGTGCAAAAAAAAGTTTATATTCATGAAAATATTAAATGATCAATTTTCATAGAGCAAAAGTTAGATAATCGCGATAAATGTTAGGCGAATAAATTGTTATGAATGAAAATATACGTGGGAGCATATCTGATATGTTGTTGTGTGTATTTCAAGTTGACTATCATGAATGTAGCGTAGAAGAATGTCTAGAATGATAAGAGATTTCCGAGAAACGAATAATGTATTTATATCTGACCAGAAGCTTGTCAACTCAAGGTAGCAGGTGATTAATTGATTAATCGTTTCATAAATTTAAATGGAACTTAAAACATGCTTTTGTTATCATGTTCGGTCTGTTCCAATCAAGTTAAAAATGAAACTTTTTTTATGTTGTTGTAATTAATCATTCGTTACCTTTATGTAATATAATCGTTTATTAGTCTTCTGAATGATATTCTTGCATACAAATTTTTATATTAGTTAAAAATACACATAAATTGAGTTACGAATTTGTAATGTGAATTTTTATAGTAACATTTATTGGACTGGCAAGAAAATAATTTCTAGTGTAGTTTGAAATAAAAGTTATTTTTTATACAAGCAATTAACTTTAATCAATTATGTATTCCGTTTTTTACTTTTGCAAACTTCTTGGCAACTTCATAAATCCGCGTTTATAGAATTTGTGAATCTTATTAGTAAAAAAATAATCAATTCAGGTCTTCATCATCAGTTAAAATTTTATCATTAAAAGAGATTTGTAAACTTCGAAATTACAAATTTATATTTTAATTAAAAATACAAATAAATTAAGTTACGAATTTGTGATGTGACTTTTCATAAGATATTATGGTAATAATTATTTGACTGGCAAGAAAATAATTTGTAGTATAGTTTGAAATAAAGGTTAATTTTTATACAAGGAATTTACTTTAATCAATTATATATTCCATTTTCAAACTTCTTGGCAACTTCATAAATCCGCGCTTATAGAATTTGTGGATCTTATTAGTAAAAAAATAATCAATTCAGGTCATCATCATCAGTTTTATCATTAAAATAATTATGTAAACTTCGAAATTAATAATAATCTGATTCCTACCAAACTCCATCTAATTTTTCATCAGTTATTAAACATGACCAAATTGATAGCATGATCTTTTTTGATGGAATTCAGTTTTCGATTTGGTTTCAGCATATCAAGACTTTTTAAGTGATTTTCAACCAATTCTAATATGTGCCTTATTTTAAGTAATCAACATCATAAACTTCACAAATCAACTATTTGTCAGCCTTAGCAGAAAGATGAAAAAAAAAGTAAAATGTGTCAAAAATGTTCGGTTTTCCAACACATGTTAAAATTGACCTTAAACTAACAGCTGCAACCAATAATGTGACATCTATCAAAGGTCAGAAGAAAAAAATCATAACATTCACAGAAGTCCTTCAAGATAAAGATAACGCTAACTATTTGTGACAACCCAATAATTTATTCTACAAACTTTTGTTAATAATGTAGTCTGTTTTCTTACTTTTCAGTATACTTTACTTTCTAATTTATATATCATTTTGTATTTGACATTTTAAAATTTAACAGAGTTTTTCATCAATATCCAAAAAATTACAATTTATTGACATTAATCGATTACTTCTCCGAACTATATCTGGTTTTTAACTTAATAAAATATTTACAAAATTACCATAATTTATTTGATAAGTTTATGAGATATCCAGATATGAAAGAAAGCAGTTATTCAACTATTTTGTTTCTATTTAAATATTGTATAAACTTGATGAAAAAAATATAATTATGGATTTTTTTTTAAAATTTTGTAATTAACAAAAAAAGTTTTAATATCGTATTTTAAATTAATTAATTTATACTATGTACGGAAAACATTAATAAAAATACTAAAATACTAAGAATTTAGATAAATCTAATGTTTATTTATATAATACTGGTTATGGAAAATGATGCAATCAGTTTTATTGTTCTTTAAAAGTGGCTTTCTTGTATGGAACCACTCACTTATCTCTCACTTGAATTTAAAAATACACTGGCTCTCAACAACTTGAAGCCAATTCTCACAAATTACGAGAAACGTACTATAACTTGTTGTCACATCTGCAACACTTTATATATAGAGAATACATAAACTTCCGCCGTCCCGACTGTAATTTTTAAGGATATATAACAAAATCTGTATAATCATGTAATTTATACTATAAACGCACTTATCTTATTTTAATTAATTTTTAAGACTTCTTATTATGATAACCTTAATTGATATGCTATGCAAATATAGGTAGATAGTTCCTCTTTTAAATTCTAAGAATTTTTCATCTTGTGTTGATCTAATTACAAGATTTAAAGCAAAGCTTTTCCTTTTACATATTCCAGTAAGGCGCCCCTTCCCTAGGGACGGACCGCAACTTGGTAATAAAATTAATGAGTGGGGGAGTGACCCAAGTCATGGCCCTTCAAGCACCATCCAGGCGCTCACCCGCTAAGGCGCCCTTATGCGAATGAACTATAATCAACATCTTAAAAAAAAACTATTGATCATTATTTTTGAGGAAATGGTATTACAAAACTGTAACTTTGTTCCAAACAAATCTAGGACAGTGAAAATATCTATGTGCTTCAGGAACTAGTTTTAGATATGTAAACCACTATTTCTTTGTCTACATGTAACTTGGTCAGAAATAATGTAAATATACATTACATTATATTTATAAACACAATATTTAAAAAAAACAGATAGATATATAAATAATTCATTTAAAAAGTTATAAAACTTCCTATAAATCAATGTTAATAAAAAATTGTTTGTTGCTCAGGTAATCAAATAAAAAAAATCTAAAAGTAGTCTAAAGTGAGCAAATTAAAATTGTTAAAAACTAAATATTAATTATAAGCTATAAAATACAAATCTATAATTTTATACAATGATCGTAAAATGTATATTACCTAAAGCAACTTTCCTCAACCTTTATTGTCGTACGGCCCAAAATATTTTGTATAGTTGTACTGTAACTAAATTACTAACAGATTTTCACCAGTTCCTCACTATGTGTCCGAGTGACAGCTGTCATTTATCGACCGATTAAAATCATGACACGTAATTTATCATTTGATCATCATTGATTTTGAGTTAAAACAGAAAATCCTAATCGATATAAACTTATTCAAAATAAATATTATATTCTATAACCGGTATCCTTTTTAAGAGTAAAGAGTCATTTTCAAGATCTTGCGCTATTTGTACTAAATGCCACAATTATGAGTCCTGAGAGCCACAATTTATCATCAAAAGAGCCGCATACGACTCCGAAACTGTCACAGCACTATAACAATGAAACAATGATATCATTACAATCCAATGATTACATTTACACGAAGTTTTTATAATGAAATTCAGTATTTTTTTATTGATATCAAATATAAACATAGTTTTACATTTGATAACATTAAATACATATATTACAGTAACAATACAGTATTAATCATCATCATCTTATTTACATAACCATATTATTGATATTATTTGTACATATCTTATTTCTTTTTCATTCAGAATAATGTTAATATCGCATCGTTAATCTAAAGTTCATAACAAATCCGCTTACAACAGATCAGAAGTTACCCAATGATTCAACGGTAGGTGGACATCTGTGTTCTTGAAATAAATCTGCCTGATAGCATCTCAACAATGTACCGAGACTTGCACAATTATATTCTGCTTAAATTTAAACATATTTCATATTTGTATAAAATGTTGGTACACTGCAATTATTTAGTAATATCAATATTTATTTTTCTTCATTAATTATTTTGTAATTAAATGATAATTTACAATCTATATCCATCCAGTATCTTTAAAGTATTAATTATTAGTTAATTATAATTAATGCATTTTCATAAAGTTATATAACAGTTTTACAATCAAACATATTTTTTGTTAAAATTGGAGAAAAATTCCAATTAAATTAAATTTAAAAATATATTTACAATCTATCACAAAAAAGACATTAACTAAATTATCATGTAGATATAGTATGATTTAATAAAATCTATGTGGTAAGTATAGTATGTTGAACTTTTGAAGTCTGTATGTTTGGGTCTGATTTAGTAGCACATTTTCGCTAGTTTATTTGGGTATGATTGCATAACATTCCACTAGTTTGCAATTATACTGTTTCCATTTGTAAGTCACTTAGTAAAACACTATTGGGGACTTACCAAGGTACGTTAGTAATTGTACTTAATGTTTTTTATTGAAATCGCTGTAGTATTTCTTGCTGAACTCCACAACTGTGTCACATGAAACACACACTGATTAATAATTTGTTGTCTGATTTTCTTATAAGTTTCTGCTTAAGGTTTGCTGAATTTCAGACCTAATTATTTTCTGTCCAAATATATTCCTAGATATATTACGTGATCCTTCTACGGTAGAACTTTATTGCTTAAAGTTACTGGTGAACATGTTGCTTTCATCATCATAAAGGTCATACGCCATTTTTTTGAGTCAGTGTTCAATCTGATTTAGCACTTTGCAAGGTTTCCGTTGTAACTTCTGGATAACTATCAAAGAACATTAATTCTGAAAGTCATCCGCGAATGTAGCAACAGTTATTTTATTAGGTGTTAGGAGATCCGATGTGAAAGTAAGATACAGAATAGGTCCGAGTACGCTTCCTTGCGGTACCACAGACCCAATTGGAAATAGTTTGACGAATTCTTCTTGCAACTTTATCCGGAACAGAATTATTTTCTTAACTTTATATATTCAAAAATTATTATTATTTTTGTATTAAATGAGTAATCGCAACCTGATGAACTTGTTCCATGTTGTAATGAAACTCTTTACGGAATCCAATGTAGTGTTCAGGGAATATGTTGTTTTCCTGGAGTATTGGGTCCAATTATTCAGTAACTTCTTGACAACTTTGGGTAACTGATTGGTCTATTAATGTTACTTTTTGTCGTGATTTTTTGGGCTTGGGAATTATTTTTAGTTGAGCAACTTTCCATTGAGTGGGATATGTATGTAGACGTAATATTGCGTTATTAGTTCTTTCAGTACTTTTCAAGAGATTAAGTTTTTAGAAATTTTCTCAACTTCGTTGCAGTAAACCATTCAAAACGATATAAAATGAAAAGTAATAGTTAATGAATAAGTGACCATTACATACATATTCAATTAGATTAAACTAATATTTGTATGTTATAATAATCTTGTTGTTATTAATAATAAATAACGATCATTAATTATTGAAATGTGTAATTTTTTTAATAAGTGAAAATACATAATTGAATTATTAATATGCATATTTTGCAGCCTAATCAGACGTCCACTATTCATAATTATATCGATTGTAATTATGATTCATTGAGTCGAAAATAGAAAACTTAATAATATATTATATAGTCTTTGAAATAGAATGACCTTAGCACTGTGTTCAATTACTTTTTCTTTGTTTCATCGAGTAAACACTATATATTGTTCGTTATTTATATACTCGCACGTTTTGATTCATTCGTGAACATTTGAGTCGAGCAAAATTTCTACTTTAATTGATAAAATTTACATGAACTAAATAAGTTAAATTAATCATAATGGTAAACGTAAATACAAATAGGCAAGTCATGACACCAGAATAATGTTATCGTGTTTAAATAAATTAATCATCATAAACCTGAATTGGCTCGGTTTCTCATAGAGGAAAGTTAAACGATTAATTAATTTTTTATTCATTTTTATTTTAAATACAGATTTTGCTTTCATATAGAATTAAATTAATCAATCATCGTAAAAGCTAAATATATTTATAAATTAGCAATAAATACAATAATACACATTTTTTAACAGAAGAAAAATAATAACATTTAATAAATTAGTTAAAATAATTTATTACATCAAGCTTTAAAATGAATCACGTACAATTAAACCTGTTTCTCTCGGTTTTCAAACAGAATTTCAGTTACCTAATTTTAATATTACACATTTTAAGACTGAATGTGTTTTTAACAACTATATTTAATTTTTCTTAATCGAAACTCGTAGAGCCTAAATAAAAATTGTCATTTAAATTATAATTACGACTATATTCAATATCTGAAGATGTGATATAATTATTATTACATTCTGCTATGTAATAATATATAAATTTGCACTATTAACTATGTATTAAAATTGAATTTTCAAAAGATGATGATAGCATTATTATTTTTTTTCTCTTTGTTTGGGAAAATAATAATGTTTGGTTCTTTTGGTCATTTTTGCATTAATATTACAAAATAAATATTTAGAATGATTTGTCAAATTTGCCGGTTTTCTAAATCATGACAATTTTTAGGGCATATGAGAACTTTTGGGAGAGAAAATTGATTAAAAATTAAAAAATACATATTTAGTTATTAAGTTAAGATATGGCAATACCAAAAATTCTTATCAAACTGTTGACTTTATAAATAGTTACCATTTGATTTAGATAATATTTACATATTTGTGACACATGAAATTTCCCTTCTGATTTTACAATTTGATTGACAATGCACAATGTGGAACGAATTCGAATGAGCAGCAAATAAAAGTTTGTAGATTTGCTAATATTAAGACGTTCAAATTTATTTATGATATTTGAATTCTAACCAAATCTGGTGTAGGTATAAAATTACAAAACTTTTTTAAATATGTAATAAATTAAAGAAATTGTCAATTTTAAATTATATCAAAATCAAACGATTATTTTCAACTTAAAAAACATTTAAAAAAAGATTTGGTGTATTTTGAATTACAAAAAAAAAAACTTTCTATTGATTTTAAATTTATTAACCATTTTTTTACATACTAAATTAATTTATTTTATTAAAAAGTATTGAAAATATCAAGATTTGATAAGACTCATTAATGTTATGTTAGTAATGTACATTACATTTTTTGTTCGATATTCGCCTGAAAAGTCAATATTCGTCATAAATCCCCCGTATATAGCCAGTTTTATAGATGATATTGTGGATTGGAGATTGATAGTGCAGATTGAAAAAACTAGTGGAGGATCATAGAACGGATCTCACTCGAGCTTCATAAAAAAACAGGAAACTGAAGCAATAAGATAAATTTTATCATATGGGTAAACAGCTGATGAAGTGCTGAAATTAAGGAATGACTTAGACAAAAACTGTATTTATTCATTAAAATTTAAAAAAAACTGGTTAATTTCTTAAAAAACATTATGACCTATTTTCGAATGCATTTTGTATGTCGTAAAATAATACATAGACTAAATTCAGAGTTCGCCAATAAACGAACGCAAATTCAGAACACCAAAGCCGTTATTGAGAGGAATGGGATAAAAACATATGTAGAATTTAAGAAAATATTGAATTTGTACTAATCAAAATAAATTCAATAAATCACGAAATTATATTATTCGTAACATTAATCCTTTTGTAATTATTGTCTTGGTATATTGTTACTTCATGTATGTCAATCTGACACAAGAGCAGTGATAGCAAACCTTCTAAGCTCGATGTGTCAAAATTCGAAAAAAAAACTAACTTTACTCTGGTACATCTAGAAATATCCATACATTTGTGATATTTGCAACTTCAGTAAATGAAAGAGTTATATTTTTGATATTCGTAAACAACGAGTGTTTCTTTTGACACGTGTGTCATAAGTTCGCCTGCACTAGGGTCACCAAGTATTGAACCATGTATAATTGTATCATGATAAAATATATTGTTAAGCATTAATATTTTTTATGTTGGTATTTTTTGTTTAAAACAAATGATTGAAACATTTAAATAAATATGTTACAATATTTCAAGGTTAAACAAGTAAATATACAAAAAAAATTCATTATGATAAAGTCGATTATCAAAGAAAAGTGCAACAGTAGACGTAATAGAATAGGTGCATCCTGTTTTGCGAAATATGCGGCAAATCTAAAGAAACGAAAAGACTTTCTGTTGTTTTGCGATTCCAAACCCGAATGGCATTTTCCAGTCATGAGGGCTTTGTGTGTGTCACGTTCGGATCGCATTTTGAGAATAACTAAAATAGATCGGAATCCGAAAATAGCTTTTCACTCGCGGAACACATAAATACTATACGAAACCCCACGTAGATTAGGGAAAACGAAAAATACGTGTCTCATTGGACCTTCCCAATACATTCATTTTGACAGATCTGTCAAATATTAATTGAGTCCGAGTTTAGAGGTTATTAATAATAAAAAAAAAGATAAATATATATACATAAGAGATAAACGTTTGTTTACATTTAAAAAGATAATTGAAAACAATCTAAGAAATTACGTGCACGAATTATGGAACCACTTTTCTTAGTGGATTCATGTAAAAAGGATAATTGAGACATATACAAAACTGAAATCTTGAAACTCGATGTTAACATTTGTTTCACGTTGTTTGTTTTGGCGGAGATCCAGAAAATTTAAGAGAAAGTTAAATCTCGCCTTTCTTTTTCCGTACACGAAGAATCGGACACACGCAATAATATATGCCAGTTTTAACAAACAGGAAAGAAGTACAAGCGAGATGTTAATTATTTTCTAAGCTCGCAACAGTTATTGCTCGGACAGGTCGCATTGTTTACGGCCGAACTCGATGCGAGTTACGCAATCGGTCGTAACTGGCAACAGCAGCAGCAAACACGGCGTCGAATGGTTCGGAGAGTTTCATTGTAAGGTTATTCGATGTCAATGTCTAACTTCGATTGAGACACTTGCGCGAATCAAGGTTGGGCCCGAAGTAAACAAAAAATGTAATCCAATTCAGTTTACAATTGGATGTTTGTAATTCATTGATTCTCGGGTTAATAAGCTCAACATTATGCAACGTGTTTTGTTACGTGAATGTAAACTATGGAACTGAAATTTCTATTTGCGTATTGAAAAAATATAATTATAATTATTTAAATTAATAAAATAATCTTTTTAATATTTATTTACTTTTTTGTATTCAATAATATAAATAAAGATTGCCAAAATGGCCATTTTCTGGGTTACATTTATATTTTGGTGTAAAATTAATGAATTATAAAATTATCACTTGCATAAATTATAAATTATATTGCAGCAACTATTCGAAATCTTACTTTAAAGTTGTTAAAATATTCATCATTTCTAGAAAATAGACTTTTATAAAATATTTCAAAAATAATTTTGACTAAAAAAGATTTTTTAATAACATATGAAAAAATATAAAAATAGATAATTGAGAAACTCTTGTAATATTTTTACATAATTCCTATATCAAATATTTGAAAAATAATTTTGGCTAATAGTATTTTTTTAATAATATTTGAAAAAAATATAAAATAAATATTGTAATAATTTTTCGTAAATATTTTACATAATATAATGTATATAATTTTTACTCTATAACTAAAATATACTAATAATATAGTTGAAAAATGAAAAATAAAGATTTTTAATAATATTTGAAAAACATATAAATATCTGGAGAAACTAGATATTTTTTTCCTAAATATTTTACATAACATAATGTATATATTTTTTCTTACTCAATAACCAGATTATTTATATTTTATATATTTTCTTGGTAAACTTTGTTTTATTCACAAGCACATTTATAATATTTCCTTATAACTTTGAACAATAACGGTGGTAATAAACAATACGATTTTCCTTCGATGTTTTAGTGTTTGAGATTTACGAGCCATAAAGTATTATTATTATATTGCAAAAGTAAAACAAAATGAATTCACGTTCATAGAGTGTAACAAAATTCCATGAAACGAGTACGTGTTATAACATTAAAATTATTGAAACTGCCTATTTCGTTTCTTTTACTTTTTTTAAAAACATTGATTTGAAATATTTAAAATATTCTAATGAGTAAAACGTATTTTTTTTATAATTAATTAATTAAATAAAAAATTATAAATTAACATAATATGTTTTTTCAATATTAATAATATGGTAATTTTGTAGATTGTAGTAACATTAATATTGATGATTTAATAACAAGGAAATCTTTTAATAAATAAAGAAAAAGAAAAATTTAGATGAATATTTGGTTACAATGAAATTAATTAGAAAATATATTGAATTTATAAATATTGTAAGGTAAGTCATAATTGTAATATACATTGATTTGAAATATTTAAAATATTCGAATTTGTAAAACGTATTTTTTTATAATTAATTAATTAAATAAATAATAATAACAGTGATATTTTTTTTCAATATTAATAATATGGTACTTTTGTAGATTATTTAGTAAAGTAAAAAGTAGTTACATTAATATTTATGCTTGAATAATAAGGAAATCTTTTAATAAATAAAGAAAATTCTACATGCATATTTGGTTACAATGAAATTAATTAGGAATAATATTGAATTCATAAATATTGTAAAGTAACTCATATTTGTAATATTGAGAAAAGGTTTTGTTATATTACAGCAGTAATATTTTATATAAACATTCACGATTAGACTTTGATTGTTTAGAGAATTAATTAAATTAAACTATATAGACTTTATCCAATAATAGATGTCAAAAAATATAAAATTATACATCTATAAATAGGGTTTCCAACATAGTAATTTTCACCCGGAATCCAAAATTTGACAAAATTTTGCGTGTTCCAGATTTTTTTTTGGAAAATATTGTCTGAAGGTCTTTCTTCTATGTGTAATTTTAATTTATATGTGTTTTTCTTTATTACAAATGTTCAATGTAAACAATACATATTATTAAATTGCAAAGCAAATAGTACGAAATAAAAAAAATATATATAAGCATACATTATGACTAGACGACATAATTTATAAATGGATATTAATATATTAATTGCATATTTTTACGGACAATGATTTGTAGATTTTTTTTGATTAAACACTTTTGTGTATGTAATTATTATATAATTATATGTTAATTGCAATAAATGTAATAATTATTTAATTTATTATTAATATATAGCTTTATTTTTAAATAATCAGAATTCTTAAAGCAATAACTAACTAAAAATCTACTATTTAATTGCTGCAATGTGTTCATATGTATTTTAGTGGTGTTTCCGAATTGTATTTTGAAGATTGTAGTATTTAAAGTATACGAGACATGTCTTAATTTTCTACTGAACCGGTCATCCTAGTAATATTTAAATTATTGATATTCATTGATAAAATATTGTAATTTAAAATTAATTTTAAGATTTTTATGATAAAGAATTTTTTACAATTTTAAAATTTTCTCTGTATTTTTGTCAATATTAATAAATTTTAATTATATTAATTGCATGTAAATGATAATTAACAATAGTATAATTAAGAATAAAATGAATTAGTTTTATCGTGATTTAAAGATTGTTACATAATTAATAGCGGCAAGTTGCGTAATGGTCGGTCATTTTTTTTTGTATGCGCTAATGGGTATTTGATAACATGTAATTTTAAGGTTCAAGTAAAAACAATAATCGGAGAAGATAAAACGCTGAAAACTGGAACAGAATAAGTGGCCGATTGCTATTGGAGCTCGTTACATAAGGAAGCGATTTTCCGGACGATTTACATTTTATTGTAACGTAAGAATAAATTAAGCGCAAAGTTCGCGTCCTTAATGCTTACGTGTTTTCTGATTGAGGTCGATTTTGAAGATATTTCATTATTGATAAATAATCAATTTAAATATTTTCATGTAGAAAAATATACACCGGTTCTTTCTTTCATTTTTTTTTCAATCAACAATTTAAAACCGGTGTGAGTTATATGTTGAGTATCAAATGAATGCAAGGACGAATCAATCGATAATTAGTGCAGCGTTCGGTGAAATTGATTAAAGGAGGAGGATGTAAATTATAATAATTAGGGCTCACCGAAAAAGTCCTCCCAAGTGTCACTGTGCTCCTTGTCATCGCACATTTTCCGGAGTTCCTCTTCGTCGAATGTAGGATATCAAATAAATCAGAATGCACATGCACTTTGGTGAATGGAAAACAGAACAGAAAAAAAATGTAAACAAAACGGTTATCACATGGTGCACAGGTGGTGGAATGTCTTCGATGCAGTCATCGATTTATTGAAGAAATGGGGTGAAAAAATATAGGTGTTGCTGGTTCGTCGTCGGTGGTAATACTCGCGTTTCAGTGCATTTTTCCCGTTCGGATGGGGAGCGCACGGTTTGTACGTACAGACCCAGCGCTCGCACTTGGAAGAATGCGCCTCGACAACATGTAGGTAACGCCAGGCTGTGGCGCATGACAATCATATTCCCAAACGCACACACACATACACCGAGACTGCACTCGGCTAAGGTGAGGTGCACCTTCTTGATTCACTTTTGCATTCGCCCAGTCTGGATCTCAAGAACTGCTTACAGATATTCTTCGTGTAAAACTTATGCAACACGATTTTTCTATAACACGATTAGAGAATTGCATCCAAACCTCTCAGAACATCTAACTAATAGTTTCGGAAAGTTAACTTTTGCATTCGCTTTGTCTGAAACTCAAAAATTTGTATGTTGGTATTGTCTTCCAAAAACACAAATTCATTTAAACTTTGTAACACCCACAATAACAGGTAACCTAGTTTGGGTTTCAAAAACTGCATACATTATTCAATTATCTCCAAAGGGATAATCCATATGGAATTTTAAACAACTTTATTGACTTATATAATGCCACAGCAATTTATTTATAAACGAAATAAACTAAAGTGGCATACCTTAATTGCTTATATTAATAAATATAAGAACAAGGAATATGTTTAAAAGTAAATTTGGAAAGTGCATTTAGAAATAAGAAATTGTATATTATATATTCTGAAACGAAATTTTTTCTTTATTATTTTGTAACTGATACTAATTCTAATATTAACAAGTATTACAAATAAATATACGTGAATTGCAAAATATCTGATATGATTATGTATCAATGTATTATAACTAGATTAGTTAAGCAACTATAAAAAATCTACTATTTTGTTAAATTATGAAATAATAGTACAATTGCAGTACAAATATTACATTTTTTATACAATATCATAATATAGGTTATAGTAAGATCTCAGTTAGTGTTTAGTATGCATTTGTAGACAGAACACGTAAATAAAAGTTTCGGAAAGTTAACTTTTACATTCGGTATGTCTGGAACTCAAAAAAAATATATGTTGATATTGATCCATGATAAATCTACATGAAATTTTAAACAACTTTATTGACTTATATGAGATGTAATATGTATTAGACACAAATACTACATAGAAATACTGAGAAAAAGCCACAACAATTTATTTATAATCGAAGTAAACTAAAGAGGCATAACTTAATTTCTTATATTAATAAAAATGAGAAGGACTACCAATTTGTATAATATAAAAAAAAAGGAATATATTTAAAACCAAATTTGGAAGTGCGTTTAGAACTAAAAAATTGTGTATTATATATGAAAATGTTTCTTATTTAATTTATTACTGATACTAATACTAATATTAATTACAGAAAAATATACGTGAATTGCATTTTTTCTTAATTTTCTAGAAATAAAATGTAATATCAAATGTGAATATTAGTATGGTATGATGATGTATCAATGTATTATAACTAGATTAATTAAGTACAGGTTACAGTAAGATCTATTGATTATATTAATGAATATAAGTTCTTTCAATATATTATATATATTCTCTATATAAGAACAAAGAATATATTTAAAACTAAATCTGGAAGGTGCATTTAGAACTATTGTATAGAAATTCTATATACATTCTGAAACGAAAATGTTTCTTATTTATTTTATTATTGATACTAATACTAATATTAACAAGTCTACAGACAAACATAATTGAATTGCAAGAATCGTAGAATTAACTAGAAATAAAATATAATCTTAAATAGGAATATTACCCTTTGATCAGTTATTTTGTGTTTTCTTTTTTATTTTTCCTAATTATTATTATAGTAATTTTGTTTTGTATATCTGGCCAATAAATATTATAGGAATATTAGTGTGGTATGATGATGTATCAATGTATTGTAACTAGATTAGTTAAGCAACTACAAACAATAATTTAATCAAAAATCAAGGATAGAGTGGTCATTAGCTCTTTGTAATAGTTATATATTTTTTGATTTTTATTATAGTTCTTATATGAATATTATTTTAGTTGTTATATGAATGTGTATCTGTTATAATGAATATTAAAATAATTATTATAAAATCAACTATTTTTTAAAATTATGAAATAATAGTATAATTGCAGTACAAATTTTGCATGTTTTACAGAATATCGTAGTACATTTTATAGTAAGGCCTATGTTAGCGATAACAATAGATTTGCATCTCTCAGAACAAATAACTCAAAGTTTTAGTAAGTTAACTTTATATTCGTTTTGTCTGGAACTCAAACATTTCTATGTTGGTATTTCCTTCCAAAAACACAAATTCATTTAACCTTGGGATAATCCATGGTAGATATCAATCTACGTGAAATTTTAAACAAATTTATTGACTTATATACGATCTTCGGTGTATTAGACATAATTTATTAGACGGTGTATTAGACAATATTTATTTATAGTCGAAGTAAAGTAAAGAGGCATAACTTAATTCCTCATATTAATAAATATAACAAGGTCTACCAATTTGTATAATATAAGAAAATGGAATGTTTAAAACTAAATTCGGAAGTGCGTTTAGAAATAAAAAATTCAGATACGTAAATTATAACTAGATTAGTTAAGTAACTATAAACATTAATTTAATAAAAATATCAACGGCAGAATGGTCATTAGCCCTTTGTAACAGTTATATAATTTGTTGGTTCATATTATTGTTCATATTATATAATAGTAATTTTTGAAAAATCTACTATTTTTAAAAATTATGGAATAATAGTACAATTGCAGTAAAAATATAATATTTTTTATACAATATCGTAATACAGGTTATAGTAAGATCTCAGTTAGCGTTTAGAATGCATTTGTAGACAGAAAACGTAACTAAATGTTTCAAAAAGTTAACTTTTACATTCGCTTTGTCTGGAACTCAAAAAAATATATGTTGATATTGATCCATGTTAAATCTACATAGAATTTTAAACAACTTTTTTGACTTATATATGTATTAGACACAAATACTACATAGAAATACTGAGAAAAAGCAACAGTAATTTATATATAATCAAAATAAACTGAAAGAGGAATACCTTAATTGATTATATTAATGAATGTAAGAAGGTCATTCAATTTAGAGAATATAAGAACAAGGAATATATTTGAAACCAAATTTGGAAAGTGCATTTAGAACTAAGAAATTGTATATACATTTTGAAAGGAAAATGTTTCTTATTTATTTTATTACTGATACTAATACTAATATTAATTACAGATAAATATACGTGAATTGATTTTTTTTTAGAATTCAATAGATTAGTTAAGTACAGGTTACAGTAAGATTATATTAATGAATATAAGATCATTCAATTTAGAGAATATAAGAACAAAAAATATATTTAAAACTAAATTTGGATAGTGAATTTAGAACTAAGAAATTGTACATATATTCTGAAACGAAAATGTTTGTTATTTATTTTATTATTGATACTAATACTAATTTTAACAAGTCTACAGATAAACATAAATGAATTGCAAGAATCGTAGAATTTGGTATAAAGAAAATATAATCTCAAATGGGAATATTAGTGTGGTCGGATGTTGTATCAATGTATTGTAGCTAGATTAGTTAAGACGACTACAAACATTAATTTAATCAAAAATCAAGGATAGGGTGGTTATTAGCTCTTTGTAACAGTTATATATTTTTTGTTTTTTTGTTATAGTTCTTATATGAATATGATTTTAGTTGTCATATCATTGTGTATCTGTTACAATAAATATTAAAATAATTATTAAAAATTAAATTATCAAATAATAGTACAATTGCAGTACAAATTATACTTTGCTTTTACAGAATATCGTAATATTTTTTATAGTAAGACCTCAGTTAGCGTTTAGGATGGATTTGGATCTCTCAGAACAATTAACTCAAAGTTTCAGTAAGTTAACTTTTATATTCGTTTTGTCTGGAACTAAAAAATTTCTATGTTGGTGTTGCCTTCCAAAAATACAAATTCATTTAACCCTTTTTAAGATATTTACACGCTTACAATAAAAGGTTTCAAAAACTGCATACATTATTCAGTTATATCCAAAAGGATAATCCAATCTATATGGAATTTTAAACAACTTATTGACTTATATAATGCCACAGCAATTTATTTATAACCGAAATAAACTAAAGAGGCATATCTTAATTGCTTATTTTAATTAATATAAGAAGGTCAACTAATTTGTAGAATATAAGTACGAGGAAAATGTTTAAAACTAAATTTGGAAAGTGCATTTAAAAATAAGAAATTGCATATATATTCTGAATCGTCAATTTTTCTTCATTATTTTATAACTGATACTCATACTAATATTAACTAGTATTACACATAAATATACGTGAATTGCAAAACTCGTAGATTTCACTAGAAATAAAATATGCTATCAAATATGAATATTAGTGTGGTATTATAACTAAATTAATTATGCAACTATAAACATTAATTTGATAAAAAAAATAGTCATTTGCTTTTTGTACAAATTATAAATTTTTGTTGGTTTCTATAATTTGAATAAAATAAGAAAACTTTATTGACTTATATATAATAATTAATTATATAATCTAAGATGTATTAGACACAAACAATACAATTTATTTGTAATCGAAATAAACTGAAAAGGTATACCTTAATTGATTATATTTATAAATATAAGGTCTACCAATTTGTAGAATATAAGAAGAAGGAATTTGTTTAAAACCAAATTTAGAAAGTTCATTTAGAAATAATAAATTGTATATTCTAAAACGAAAATGTTTCTTATTTATTTTATTAGCAATATTAATAATAATAATAATAACATTTATTAATCACTTTATGTGACCAAAGGGCTATCGACCTTAGTCTTTCCGCCCAGAGACACAATTAAATATATACAGTATTACAAAAATTATACAAAAAAAGAAAAAAAAAGGAAGAATATAAACCAAAAACCAAATTAAAGTACACTTCAGAGAAAAGAAAGAAAAATATAATTTATTCATTTAGTCATTTGGACGAAGACTAAGAGTCACAAACTGGACAGAAGGCTACCCTCCTTTCATGACGAAAGACCCGGCCGTCCCCAGAACCAGCCCCGTAGGTGATTCCAGCTCTGGGTCATCCAGGTCGGATATCAGTATGTAGATGTGGTTACCTGAGAAGCAGACGTGTGTGTCGATGTTGTAGTTATTTATGAAACGCTTCTTTAAACGCTGAAGTAACTCAGCACGATCCCCAGAGCCTTTTGACGAGTTTAATTTATTTATATACGTGTTAATTATGTTGTCGTGAATTGTTATTGGCCTGTGGATTTTGTTGCCAGTAAGATCAGCAGGCAAATCTTTAGTTTTCTTGTTTAGTGGTCTTATCTTTGCATTAGGCACACCCGGGATGGGTTTGGTAGGCCTCTTCGGACATTTTGACGACCATGCAGCATGTTCTTCGGAGTCACAAACCTTGCATTTAGGTGGAAAAGGCGACGTGCAACGGTGGGTCGGATGAGGGCCCTGGCATTTGGCACATGTTGTTTTGTTGGGACAAACGTCAGATGCATGGGTAAATTCCTGGCACCTAGCGCAAGGCACAGGTATCGGAGGCGGTGGAATGCTCTCTACTGCAGGGAAGTGTTTGTTCATATAGAACATGCCGCCGTGCAAGAGTCTCTGAAAGGAAGATGCGCACCCTGTAATGATGCGCACCTTGAAAGTTGGTTGTCCCGTTGCCCTGGAGACGATCCTCTTGCAGAACCTATGCTCAATGCCTGCCGTCTTTAGATGTTCGCTAATATCCGCGTCTTTAATGTCAAGATCCATCTTAGTCAGGACACAAGACAGCGACGCGTTGTGGCCGTGTTTTTAGGCTCCTTCGGAGGAACACTCTCGGCGTAAGACAAGATGTGTCCCCGACCCTGTATATCCGCCAGGTAGGCAAGGACCACCGCCTTAGGGTTGTTGGATTTCAGCAAAAATCCTGACTTCGTTTCTAAAATGATGTCTTCTCTGTTGCCCGGGCCCCTCGACCACAAGTTGGAAAGTTGTGATCTTGATAACGCTTCACGCGCGTTTATTTTAAAAATAGTGTTGAATTTTTTGTACACGAAACATTTCTGAGTCGGCTTATCAGTATCGATAGTTGTTGGATTTTGTGGTTTTTTGAATATGGTTGATGTAGTCGCTTTTTTATTAGAATCCTTCCTAGGCCTTCCACGTTTTCGCTTTCCCTGCTCCCATCCGGAACCCGATGACTCGGAAAAGCCGGAAGAAGCATCCGAGCTGCACAATTCTGGCTCCATGGCCACAAGAATGCACTGCACTTACACAGAGCAAACTCGAATAGCCAGAAGACACCAAAAAAAAATAATAGAATTTGTTTATCACTGCTCTGCAGAACACGTCCGTACTCTATCGTGTCCCGTATCAAACTGCAATATTAATATTAACCAGTATAACAGTGATTTGCAAAATTTGTAGAATTCACTAGAAATAAAATATTATATCAAATGTTGCTGTATCAATTTATTGTAACTATTATAGATTACTTATGCAACTATAAACATTAATTTAATAAAAATATCAAGGGCAGATAAAACATGCACCTAAATTATGAAATAATTGTAGAATTGTAGTACAAATTTTACATTTTTTACAAAAATTTTGTAATACATGTAAGACCTCAGTTAGCGTTTTTAGAATAGATTTGTAGACTATTGCATCAAAACCTCTCAAAACACATAACTAAAAGTTTCGGAAAGTTAACTTTTACATTCGCTATGTCTGGAAATCAAAAAATTAAATATTGATATTGCCTTCCAAAAACTCATATTCATTTCATATTTTTCAAAATATTTACAATAATAAATTGTGTATTATATATTCTGAAACGGAAAAGGTGTCTTATTTATTTTATTACTGATACTAATATTAATTAGAAATAAATATACGTGAATTGCAAAATTCGTAGAATTAATAAAATATAATATCAAATGTGAATATTACTGTGGTATGATGCTATATCAATGTATTATAACTAGATTAGTTAAGCAACTATAAACATTCATTTAATTAAAAAAAAATCAAGGGCAGAAAAAAGGTCATTAGCACTTTGTAACAGTTATATATTTGTAAATATAATAAAAAAAAATAAAAATCAACTACTTTTTTAAATTAAGTAATAATAGTACAATTGCATTACAATTTTTTTTATAAGATATCGTAATACATTTTATAGTAAGACCTTAGTTAGCATTTAGGATGCATTTGTAAATTATTGCGTCTAAACCTCTCAGAACACGTAACTAAAAGTTTCGGAAAGTTAACTTTTACATTCGCTATGTCTAGAATTCAAAAAATTATATGTTAGTATTGCCTTCCAAAAACACAATATCATATAAACTTTTTCGAGATATTTACGCGCCCACATGAAATGTGACCTAGTCTGCGTTTCAAAAACTGCATACATTATTTTCTGATATTTAACCCAGTTACCTTCAAAAAGATAATCCATGGTAGATATCAATCTACATGGAATTTTAAACAACTTTATTGACTTATAAGCGCTAAGGTATATTAGACACAAACACTACGTGTGTTTTACACATGCAAACACTAAGAAAAAGCCACAACAATTTATTTATAATCGAAAAGAATCTTTGCAGTACAAATTTTAATTTATTTTACTCAATATCGTAATACATGTTACGTTTATGATGTAATTTAGTGTTTAGAATGCATTTGTAGACAATCAATTTTAACCGAAGTAACATCAAATAACATTTAGTTGATTTTGAATTTTTCAAACTAAATTATGGTGAATTCGCAATATCCATGGTAGTCTGGATTGAAAGTTTCGAAACAAACTAAATTTTAATTATCAAAATCTTTTTAGACTTAAAGTAGTCTTATATTTAATCTGCGTTAGTTGATTCATTAAATTTGAAGTGACACAATGAAATAATTACATGTTTAAAGCAAAAACGTCTGGCCGAATTATACGATAAAACTACTGAACTACAATAAAAAAATATATATTTGTTATTGTCAGCTGATAATATATATAAATTATTGTATTGAATAGATACTTTGTCGTATATATGTGCAATAAAAACATAAAAGTTTTATGTAACTATATTATTCAATAAATGTTTTCTATGCTCTCAAATACGTATTATATGAATGGACGACTTATTGATTATTAACATCAGTTGCTTATCAGTAATGTTATCTACGTATGAAGAAAAATGAATGAGGGAAATTAATACACAAATTTTACTTAATTTGTATATGATTCTAAATATTTATATGGTATTGCTAATTCATATTATTATATTTATATTATTTTTATTCTAATTATAATAATTCATTAATCACATTAAATGTGACCAAAGGGCTATCGACCTAAGTTTTTCCACCTATAATAATAATTTATTAATATTTTTTTCCTTCTAAATTCCAGTAATTTAAATAAATTCTAAAAAAAATCGTATACAAAATTATCTCTTATAAATAAATCCTTATTATTATTATCAAAACAAAGTATGTTATTTACTGAAAATCTTCTTTGGGATGCAAAGGAAATTTTGTTAATTGATTATCTTGAAAAAGATAAAAGAATTAACTCATTTCACTTTAAAAACTTGAACTTAAATGATTATAATGATATAGGTATTTGAAAATAAGTTGCTGAAGAAATTAATAACATTTTCAATGCGAAAAAGCAAGTTTTCATTTAATCAAAATTAAAATTATTAAGAAATTTTAAAGAAAGATCTTAGTTAAACGAATTACGTTGATTACATCTGAAGTAAACCTGATAAAAATCTAAATGAAGTGAATTCGTATCGACTAATTTTCTCTATTATATAAGCTTATTAAATTAGTACTAAATTATAAATACAACAAATTGGATTCAGTAATAATCAATCTAAAATTGATCAGTTTTATCTTATCTCTGATGATACTGAACAAAAATATTAAAATAAAAGTGTGTGTGCTCGGTTGTCTTCCTCAACGTGGTACAAGTTTTTGATAAAGTAGCTTTCTGGACAAAAAAATGGCGAATTAAACTTAATAAATATACATCAACCAATCTTCATCAATTTGACTGAATTGCAGCTAAATATATTGATCCTTAACACCAAGCTTCGGTAGAAAGAGTATTAAGAAGAAGCTTCATGAATTCAACATCAAGGTATGAAAAATCTATTGCTTGCTTTATCTCAATTGTGAACTATCAACTTAAACTAAGTTTTTGTTATATGTGCAAGTTCTAGGTGCAATATACAAGTGATTTAAAAAATTCAGAACAATATGCTAAAGTGTATTGCTAAAGTGTATCGTAGTTTCATAATGATCTTCACATAGGTCACAGATTACATCGCTAGATTTGCCAAAACATAGAACATCAATAAGAAAGCATAACATCACTAGATGACTTAAGCGAATAACGCCGTTTAAGCTTGCTAATTTACAAAATACTAAGTGATTCGCTGAAAAATACCTTACTTTTAGTTATTTTTTATTACTTTGCCAGTATAATATTAACAATTATTTTTTATAAATAACTTTAATTGTATTCAGTTCGTATAGACAAATATAAAAAAAAATATATTTGTAATTATGTAATCCGACTAATTTTAATTTAGTAAAATAAAAATAAATTCTAAACAAAATAATTTATAAAATTTTTGGTTTTTCTCTTTTTATGCCGTTTAATTTTTGTATGCATTTAGTTTCTCGATTAGAGTCTGGGATATTAGTGAAAGCATTTACCCGTACTAGGCGAGACATATATTTATGTTAAACCGGAAATATTTCAGTTTTGCTTTGTAAAAGTCAATATATTATTTTTCGAAAACTGTTAGCATTAATGATTTGACGGTGCTTTCAATTTGGTTGTTATGAAATGTAAATATTGAATAATTAAGTAAATACATTTTTTTCAACCTTAAATAAATATTACTAATAAGAAAATCAAATTATTTTTTTCTATTACTAGAAACTGTATATACGTTATATAAATAATAATTTAAATACAATTTTGGTTTGGTCGTTAGTATTTATTTATGGGGTTACTAAACTTTTCTAAGTTTAGTAATAACAAATACAAATATAATTTAAGAACAGTTTTCTTATTTTATGAAACATTTTTTTATATATTATATTTTGTTCAAAATAAATATGTTTCTTACTTATATATTATTGAAAATACATTTTTTATATTCAATAAAAAATAATAATGATGATATTAAAAAAAATATCTTAACAGCTGCTTCATTAGTAGTGAAATTACGTTTTATAACTTTTCAACGGAAGGGTTGTAAAATAAGTCAATCTAGTTTTAATGTAAAACATGTTTATGGATAACAGATTTCGAAATAATAAAACTGAAAGGGCTGATGTGAGCTTTTAAAAACTATTAGAAATTTTATTATAAATGATGTGTGAATTCTCTCTGACGGGGATTCCCAAACTTTTAAACATCGCGACCCACTTTTTAGAAAAATAATCAATAGTAACCGCTTCATCCCCGATGCATTGAATAGCTAGAAAAAGACAACTAAAATGAAACTTTGTAACTATGTAATTGTAGATTGTTATAAGGTAATAAAAAAAAGGGAGTTATAGGAGAACATTGGTGTAAGTGAGTAAGACAGTAGTGAGTTGACCAGGGAAGAAGTCTTTGAAGTTAGCGCGTTCTAGAAGTGGCAGTTTGCTATGGTGCTCGCTTTGGAGGAATGTAAGAGGAAAATTTTGAGCATTGGTGAGTTATTGAAGAGAGCTGAAGAAGTAACTTCTTCCGATTCTACAAAAGGAAGTGGCACCCAGGACCTTCATATGTCTCGCATCCACACCCAGTTTGAAGTTGAAGATTTTAATATTATTATTTTTCAGCAACACGCCGGAGGTGTTTTTTTATTTATTTTTACATTTATTTCATATTTCTTTTAAAGTCATCCACTAAATAAGATTCAATCGCACAGAACTCGTTTTTAACCAAGGAGAGTTAGCAAGTTAAAACTTCTTCAATTTGAGTTATTTTCGGGAGCACAAAATTTTATTGATATTTGGTTTTAAATCTTACTTCAATAAAGGTAAAAAAATAAAAAAGGAGTAAGTTTCAGTTGAAAGAATTGGAAAAGTTTGTTAAACAGATATAGTCAAAATTGTGTCAATTTGCTGCGATTAAAATTCAGTTTTAATGATATTTTTTTAGATGAGTCTATAAGTTTTTCATCGGTTTTCAATGATAAGCCAGTAGTAATGTTGCTCTTGAAGAAATACGTTTTTCATTTTCATAAATAAAGAAATATTCAAAATTATTAAAACAATTAACTATAGAAAATATAATTTGCTATGGATAACAGTAAGCAATAGTAACAGAACATCTTTTCACGTTTAATCAAAAACTACTGAATTTAATTTGATATACAACATTTTACCTAATAAATTAATACATTGATTATTTTTACATTATTTGGTAGTATCAGGGTTTTCATCAAATTTTATATTGCTGCGAGTGAATCTGCTGTTAAAAAACTTTTGCCACAACTTACGAAAATTATAGTAGACGGAAAATCTGATCATGTTATCATAAACACTTGCATAACAAACTAATGTCAAAACTGTTTTTACAGCGATTATTTTTATATTATTTGGAAGTATCAGGGTTTTTGTCAAGTGTTATATTACTTTATTTGAAGGTGAAATTGCATCTGCGGATGTATCAGCTGTTAAACAACTTACGAAAATTATAGTAGATGGAAAATCTCGTCATAAAGTTAAACTTGATTATTTTTACATTATTTGGAAGTATCATAGATTTCATCAAATATTAGATTCCTTTAGTTAAAGGTGAAATTTGATCTGCGGATGAATTGCTGTTAAAAAAATTGCCACAACTTACGAAAATTATAGTAGACGGAAAATCTGATCATGTTATCATAAACACTTGCATAACAAACTAAGATCAAACCTGTTTTTACAGCGATTATTTTCAAATAATTTGGAAGTATCAGGGTTTTTATCAAATGTTATATTACTTTATTTGAAGGTGAAATTGCATCTGCGGATGTATCAGCTGTTAAACAACTTACGAAAATTATAGTAGATAGAAAATCTCGTCATAAAGTTAAACTTGATTATTTTTACATTATTTGGAAGTATCATAGATTTCATCAAATATTAGATTCCTTTAGTTAAAGGTGAAATTTCATCTGCGGATTAATTGCTGTTAAAAAAAATTGCCACAACTTACGAAAATTATAGTAGACGGAAAATCTGATCATGTTATCATTAAACACTTGCATAACATAATAAAGTTAAACTTGTTTTTACATTGATAATTTTTACCTTATTTGGAAGTATCATAGTTTTCATCAAATGTTAGATCCTTTAGTTAAAGGTAAAATTGCATCTGTGGATGAATCTGCTGTTAGAAAATTTTCACTACAAATTGAAAAAAGTATTGTAAATAGTTCATTTACTGTTATAGAAGAATTGCTAGTAAACAAAACTCTTGAGAATGATAAAATAATAAAGATTATCTGTACTATTTCTCAAAGAAAATCATAGTGGTATGTCGAAAAGACTCCACACAGTGCAAGTTTACTAATAAAAAGGTTGAACCTGCAAATTAGAAAATCATTCCTTTATATGATTGATTGCTAATAAATCTACGCAATATAAACATTAATTGCTAATTACACTTTTTTCGAAGTTAAGAACTAATCTTCTGGTTTTTCATATACAATATACATATTTTGACACAAATTCTTCAGGAACTAATCTATAGTGTAAATACAGGTACTCATCTGCCTAAAGAAAAACGTTTTGTTTATTATTTTTATTCTTAAATTATGTTTACATATTTATTATAATTAAGTTTTCTTTCATTTGGGCTCGTCGATAGAGTGACTGACTACGAGGTTTATGGCATACCTCGCAGTATTCCATTATGCTTTTTATTCAGGGACATTCCATGATAAATGCTACTTTCGTGTTCATTTTCACTCCATTGAATCACGACAAGCAGCAATAAGTATATTTAACTCCTCGATTGTTCTTTGTTCATTTGCATAAGAGTCTATCTAATTAAAGAAACACCAACCTCATTAATTAATTAATTAATTTTATTATCAACCTTTCAAAATAAGAAATAAACATTAAAACTCTTAAGGTATATAATTGTAATTAAGACAAAAAAACATATAATTATTACAGATATTTTTCAAATACAAAATACAGACCGTAATCTCTAATGAAACATGATTTTGAAAGAAGTGTTATTATTCAGCGATTAGTGTTAAATGCAAATTATTTAATAAAATAAAAAAGGACACACAATCAATTTGGATTTTACTTTGTATGTAAGTAGACATTTTATTATATAAAACATTTCTTTATTTTATTAAATAAAACTATTTTTACCACTGAAAATGAAGTAATTTGTTTATTAATTAACTATAATTATGTATTTTGATTACAAATATATTTGTTTTTGTTGTTTTCGTTAAATTAGTAATTGTACTTTTCTTGCATAAATTTGAAAATAATAAAATAGTATCATAATTATGTATTTTATATACAAATATATTTTAAATTCAGTTTGTATTTTAGTATTTTCAACAAAAATGTATTAGTTATTTTTTTTTTCATAAATTTGGAAATTATTAAATTGTTTCACATTTTTTATTTTTACCTCTAAAAACGAAGTAATTTGTTTATTAATGAAATATATATTATATACAAATATATTTTATTTTAAATTTAGTAGATATTTTCTTGTTTTTCAAAAAAAAAATATTACTATTTTTTTTTATAAATTTGAAAATTATAAAATTATTTAATTTTTTTTTCATAAATTTGATATTTCTTACAATATGCATATATTATATAAAATTAACAAGAAATACAAGTTTATAAATATTATTGTTATCTTTTTATTCGAAATAATTGAGAAAATATAATTTTGTAAAAACAACTTCCCAAAAATTTCTTAAAGTATTTTTATGCGATTTATCTATAAATTATAATTGATTCACAGTTGATACTTTTACTACATTAATGATATGTATTTATGTACGAACAACAAAAACGAAAGTATTTTCACTTGAAAAAATAATATTATTTAAATATTTTCCATTCTAATAGTTGATATACAAAACACATTTTTTGTTTACATATTTACAAACAATTTCACTTTCTACTGGTTTTTTCAAATTATCTCAACTTATTAAAATAATTTGAAATTATTAAGTAAGTTTGAAATATAAAAGTAAATAATATTAATGATAATTAAAATATAATGTACACACAATTATTGACCAACAATTGATTGACCAACTATTTGTGAAAATTATGAATAAGTTAAAATCAATACTTTTTCGCAATAAATTGACAAAAATAATAACTAGATGTTAATTTAGGTAATTATCATTATATTAAATATAAATTCACAATACAGAAAAAACTCTTTTTAAAAAGGGATGTGTTTTGATAATTTAGAAGCTATGCTAGTAATTTGAAATCTACTTTGTACAAACTTTAGTGCCTTGTAGTTTGTAGAATATTGCTTGAACATTGAAATATATAAAATTTACAGAGATAGTTCCATTTATAAGCCATGAAATATTTAAATATTAAACATATTTTAAATGGTAACATATTGATTTTCAGTAATGTTTGCAATATTGTGCATATCTCTAAACCAGCGTTTCTCAAGCCACGCGACATTACATATTATTTTGTATTTATATAACATCACAATTGTTTATAAATATAAGAAATACCAATAAAAGTATTTTCACCATTTAACAACTTGTACGAAAAGTGACAGCTATCATTTCGAGTCCCTAAGTTAAGAAACAAATTGTAAAAAAAAATCAACACAAATGTTATAGAAAAATATAAATTTATACCAAAGGTTATTAACCGCAATATTTTCTTTAGAAAATTAATAATTCACGAAAAGCAACACTTCCAGAATATATTTAATATTTGTATGCAAAAGCAATAACATAAACTTTTATAAAACTCGTATTTTCATTTTACATCTACACTATGCAAAAAAATAACTATTATGATACTTGAATTGTAATGTGTCATATCTAAAATCGCAGATCATATGAAACCAAATTTCTCGGCGGGGAGTATCAAACGAATACTAAAACATATAGTTTGTATACGCCTATTGAAATTTGAATAATTTTTACGTTTTCATGTGCATTTACGGACTGGAAAACACTTCCGTTGTCAGGTTAATAACCTTTCATCATTTCAACTAAAATTTTATCTTATGTTTTTCTTCTTTTGTACTTGTAAATATATTTTATTTAAACAAATTTATTGGCCACAATTCAACCAAAGGGCTATCGACCAAGGATTTTCCTTTCAGAAAGGATAATTTTAATTAAAAAACATCTTATACCAGGTATGTAAATATGAAACTGGAATTTTCCCATAGATCAACACCTATAAGCAAATTTCTAGCTGTCAATAACGTCAATCCGAGTCATCACTTTCAAACATCATAAAATCATTTTTACTTCACAGCAATACAAGTTTCATATAACAGCTGATACAAAGATTTTCAACTCACAGAAATTCAACTGTCATACAGGTGATAATTTGTATTAGCGTTGAACATGTTGAATTTTGTGTAAATCGTACATCTCAGTGCTTTGAGTGGTTTCAAAGATTTAAAAGTAGAGATTTTGACGTGAGAAATGAAGAACGTCGAAGACCACCGAAAAAGATTGAAGACAGGATTTGCATGCTTTACTGGATGCGAATGACACTTAAACGCAACAACTCGCGGATCAATTAAATATTACACGAAAAGCCATCTCCATACGTTTGAAAGCCATTGGAAAGATCCTGAAGATGGGAAAATGGGTTCCACATGAACTAAATGTACGACTGCAGGAAAACCGAAAAACCATTCTTGAGGACACTGTAGATATGCTGGAGGAATGGTTTTATCAGTGGCGGATCGACGTAAACCCGACGAAAAATGCAGCAATATCCAGAATGCGAGATGAACCATCCGGCGAAGTTACAAGGTTCAACTCTATTATTCCCTGGAAGTTCAAAGCTAAATACATGGGCGTCACGCTGAATCGTGAACTCTAAAAGTCCAAGCTAAGGAGGACAAGCCGCTGCTCTACAAAGTGGTGATGGGTCCAGCCATGCTCTACGAGTTACCATCCTCGGAACGTACAAATGCTTCAGGTAATGCAGAACAAGATCCTCCGCATACCTTTAAATGCCCCATGTTACGTTAACAATGAATAAATGCGGAGAGATACATACATCCCTACCATCCGAAGTGTCATGCACAAGACAGCTGTGAGATTCTTCGTACAGGTATACACATATCCAATTCTGACAAATAAATTGCAAATAACAACAAAAATTCTACAATTATTGTTAAAGTCAATGAAGTGATGCGTTATTTGAATAATTAGCAATTGATGGCATTTGTAAACGATGAAGAAGAAAGTGAACAAAATTATAGTATAATGTATAAGAAAACAGTCGTTAATAAATTACAAAAGAAAAATTTTAAAATAAAACGAATCGCCACAAGATGAAAAAAAAAACGGATCAATTAGAAATCGCTTTTGAGCTCAATGAGTAATGCAACGGAATGACTTAGGAAATAATAGCGAAATACTATTATTTATTCTATAGCCATAATACCTGATAACTTGAATAGGACAATTAATAACATGCAAAATATTTATACATTCATATTATAAATATAGTCAGTTATATAGTCAATAGTTATTTTTAACACTGATCTCCTTTCAAAGTTTTATGTACAATTAATCAAAAATGACATAACATAGTAATTACTTTTATGACTTTTTCTATCGTATGCATACAATTTTTTTTTTCAGTATTTACTTCTCAAAATATCTGTAACCTGCCTTATCTTTCAAGACTGGTCAATTTGAAATGTTTTCAATATTAATTCTTTTAAAAGTAAACAATCGATATAAAAGAAGCAAATTGAGCTTGCTTATGATTTATGAAATAAATAGGATCAATGTTAAAAATCAATGAAAAAATTATAGCAAGTCTTTAGACCAGTGTTTCCCAACATGGGCCACACGCCCCACAGGGGAGCAATTTAGCTGAATGCGAATATAGTGCCAAAATTGATTTGATGCTAAAAAATGAAATCGGCTGAATGTAACAAAACTTGAGACTGAAGTTAATCAAAATGGAACCTGACATAAAATCTCTTTGCAGTAAGCAGCAAGCGCAAGGATCTCTTATCATTCAAGTTTCTTTAGTGAACATTTTAATTTTTGAATATTAAAAATTATGTATATGTTCATAAGATTTTTAGAAATGCTTAGGTGGGGCATAATACAAAAAAGATTGGGAAACACTGCTTTAGACTGTTATTACAACATACAGTTGAAGCATCAAATTATAAATTATATATTATTTCCTTTATATTTGATTATAACATCAAAAATATTATCATAGAAAGATAGTTATTTGAATAATTTGATGTCAATCTATATCATAGTTATTAGAAAAATAAACAACATAGATGAAAAGTGTTTCTAATGCGATGAACAGGAACTTTATGAAACTTTATACAACTATTAAATATTAGTCCTCAGAGACGAATATTGAAAAAAATAACTGTTTTTAACGTGATGTCATTTTAACTGCCGTTTCGGTTTGATTATTATAAATTATTATATTATTGAAAGTTTTATCGCGTGTATAATGTGGAATTAAAAGACGAAATGAAAATGTTTTTTGAACAAAATAAAAATTATGATGCTAAACTAACTGTACAAGCTATTTTTAATAACATAAATATAAGTATGCAAGGACCAAAAGAAAATATTTGGATTAACATTAGATGCGATCCCATAATAACCAAAAAAGCTTTAAAAATATTATTACAATTTTCTACATCTTAATTGTGTGAATTCGATATTAACCAACATAAAAACGAAAAAAAGATCGAGACTGTTAAATGAAGAAGACGATATGAGAGTAGCATTGTCTATAAATGAAATTATCAAAAAAACATCAAGCTCAAATTTCTCATTAAAAAAGGTTAAGAATCACTGCTAATTTATTTTGTTATGTAAAATTTATTTATTTGTGTTGAAAATAAAATTCTTTATTCTATAATAATCAATATGGAATGAAAAATAAAATATTTGATATAAATTTAATTTAAAAAAATCCAGAATTTCTTTAATGAAACTCTAATCATGATTTTGAAAATTTGAAAATTTTGAAATCATTAAAAGAGTACCGCGACAAAAAAAGGGATGAGAACCACTGATTTAATGTATCAGTGGCATGACTACTGCAAAGCAAAGGTCTGAAACGCAGAAAAACTCAAGAGTAAGTGTAACAGTATTACGGTTATTACGGAAAATATATATGGGATTAGTTTAAAAAGTTTTGAAAGTAAACCAGATATTTTTTCACGACTTTTTCCATCCAATTGCTTGTATAATATTTTGAGTTAATTATTTTAACTTTCTCAAGATAATCTATTAACAAAATTGGTAAAGATTGGGAAAAAAAAATTGTACCTTCTTTAAAAAGGCGTTCCTCAACCTGAGGATCGTAACTAATTTAACTAGTTCACGATAAATTTAATACCTAGAGTTTTTAACACAAATATTTTTTCAGAAATAACATTGTTGCCGTTTCGCTTAATAAAAGTTTATAAGTTTTCGGTTTCAAAACACTGCTTTAAAATGATTTAGAATGATTAGAAAACTGTAAATGTACAGTTGTAGTTTTATTTATTTAATTTCGTTGTAAAACTCTCAAACCATTGTCAGTATAATTATACAGTCAGCGCTCAATTAACGTTTAATAAAGCATACACAAATTGTCGTACGACAAAAGCAAATGTACCAAAAGGTAAATTTTTATCTGAATGCTTAAACACATCTTAGGTACTCTCTTATCTTTTGGTTCGAACATACAATTTTTCATCTAACCAGTGATAGCAAAATACGATTTCCAATCGTCACCTAAAAACTATAATCACTTCCATAAATTAATCTCCAAAGAAACCAATTATATTATTTTGCCGTTTTTTAAATTATTTTCATTTTGTTGTTGTTTATATTTACAGTTTTTTGTAACAAACTTTAATGAATATACAAAGATAAGTAGGACAAATGTTACCTACCTAGAAATTCCATTCATGATTAAGTGTTGATGAAAAATGAATGAACTCAAATGCCAAAGCAAAAAATAAATCGTTTAATGAATTAAATTCAGAGTGAATCGATTCGGCAAGTATAAGAAAACAGGAAGCAATTATGAATTAATTTCGTCGGAGGAGGAAATTGGGTTTAAGTGGAAACATGACCCATGCAGACTAACTAACTAATGTAATGGATTAGGGCTGGGGGAATTGATTCGAGTTTTATGCACACGGCGATTAACCAGTTAGCATTAGCATCAATTGCGCGCGACCTCAGTTATTACCATTCCCACAGCGCGCATTTCCTCTTCTTTTCGCATTATCAAACACGATTATGGCACAGCCAGGCATGACCGAAACCAAAGCAAAGTGCGATTGTTTTCGTTGCGCGAAACGTGCTATTTGCATTGTGTCGCAAGTGCAGCGCAGCAGGTTAGGAACTCGAATATGAATAAGGAACGCCAATGGAAATGAACGCATACAAAGGTCAATACTATTTGTTTGTTTACGTTGGTTGTTCCTATGCTGCCTGCCATAGTTCCTCCACTGCCGCACGAAGATGACGAGCCTTTGTTTCGTGGTAATTAGCGATGGCCAAATATTTACCCAGAAAGATAGAGTTTCAATTTCTTATTGCACGTCGGCAAGGATGAGAAGAAAAAAGTAAAAACAGGGTAATAAGTCTAGACGTGAGAGTTTTGTAAATAAAAGGAGAAACTCGAGACACATTTTAATCGTTTTATTCGCAACTATACAGAAACGATTCCTCGAGGTGCGAACACTTTTCATTCTTCTAGAATCCCTTCATGACAATATTTACCTACGTATATCATTCGCTTACACTAAACGTAAAAATATACACAGACCTATTTTATTTCTTTAAATACTATTTTTATTTCTTCATAAATTATATCTACAATAGAATCATATATATTTATATTTGGAGAGCGCACAGATTCAGACTAAGCGAGTCGCATTTTTTTAAGGATGTTAAATGAGAATCACATTGTATAATGCTTTCAGTTCTTAGCAACACTTCCAACAAAAGCTCAGAAACAATTTGAGTATGTTTATATAATACAAACTATTTTATTTCATATATCAGATTAGAACGAACCAAACTAAAACAATTAAATTGATTCCGTTTATATTTATAATAAAAATTTTCAGATTGTTTCATTTGCAAAATTTTTCGACGTTAACAAAAAGCACAGCTAAAAATCTTGACATTACACAAGGTGTTTCGCGCGTTTTCTTTCTAATTATTATAGTTTTTCTTTTCTCTTTTGGTCAGGTAACTGTTTCAAAAATAATCTCAAACTATTATCATCACAGAAGAAGTTATTTCTCTTTCGATTATCCCATTTCCTAACAGTTTCACGTACCCATCCAAATTCACACGCATTCCTTCCCTCACTCACCCTATCTCTCGCACATGAAATAAACAAAATTCAAATAAATTTGGTATTTCGTCTAAATTACATTAAATTATAAGCGTTATATAATATATCATGGGCAACCCTCGATGATACAGTAGAAATCTGTGAAGTATTGTCTTAGAATCGCTCGTTGGAAGAAAACACCAGAAACGGTTACATCGGTGGATGCGTCGAGGGTTTGTATAAAAAAAAGAATTGTGCTAATTTTGAGCTTACATCAAATCAATATACAAAAATAGTAATACAAAATATCTCACATAACAGTAGATTACAATTCCACCAATAAATATCCTAGTAAAAATTTAATCAGACATTGGTATATATTTTTTATATAAGTTAACGTTAAAAAAACGAAACTAAATATTTTCTAAATGATATTCTCAAATTTAATTTTTGCAATTATATTCATTGCGTTTTTTTTTGTAATATTATATTATAATTGGTGAATCAAGCTTTATTCTCATTTAGCTGTCACCTATGCAACCAGTTTTAATCTGAGGTTTGGTAATTGAGTGCAGCATGTTTCTATTCGCGTTTGTATTTGTAAGAAAGGAAACGATCTAAATTTGAGAATATCCGCATTTGGAAGCCAAATTAACTCGTTACTTACACCCACGAGTGGTTACATTCAATCCTGCTTGCTGATTTCATTGATATTCTTTTTGTGTACGAAATTGTACTCGCCGAATAGAAACCTCTTCACGTTATCCTCCATCTGTTTGTATTTGACTTTGTCGAGCTCCGTTTTATCGTCGGTCCTACTTGATGGATGCGAGTTCAGGGATTCAGAGTAGTCCGAAGTGCTGCCGACGTCGATGGTCTGTATCCAGTCGGCTACCCTCTGGTTCGAAGTATTTTCACTCAGGCTGCTCGACGTTTTGCAGTCCCCCGAACTAATAGATTCAGGTTTAATTGATTTAGAGTTGTTACTTTTCATTTCACTGTGTGTGTACAGTACCGGAGAGACGGCGTTCGGTTTCGAGTCCAGCAGGATGTTCTTCGATCCGGTTTGCAGCCTCATGGAACACTGCCTTCCGCCCTTGTAGATCTCGCTGGTTTCCAGCTTCGTATTCTTGCAGAGCTTGTGATGCGTCAACGGTTTTTCCTTCTTCTCGTTAATGTTGAAGAATATCACTTCGTTAGATGAATCTCGTATTGTCGGACTGTTTAGGTCTATCAAGTTCTCTGACTTGCTGTCACTCGATGTCTCCATTTTGCTCTCGTTCAGCTTCTTATCGATCATGAAATTGTTTGGCTGCACTTTGGCCACATTTTGATTGTTGCTTTCCTGTAAATTGTACACGTTCTTATTGTTATCCACGTTTTTCACGATATTCACCAAGGGCGGGCTATTCTCCAACTGGTGATTGCACTTTAAGCACAGCGTGTTCGTGCTGCCTGAATTTCCAGTCTGTGTGCTCACTGAGTGATGGGTGTTATGTGTTATTATTCTAATATGCTTGGAGCAAGTGCATGTATCACAATGTTTCACACAAGACCTCTCACGTTCGCGCTCTTCCAGAACTTTAGCCATAATAGCAGCCGAAACTATGTCCACCTCCGGATTCTCAGCCTCCTCCTCGTCCATCAACCGATTATAATTAGACGTTTTAGGAACTGAATAAACCATAGCTGTTGGTGGAAACGTTGGTATCGGAACCTTTATACTCTTCATATCGGGCAGAGTTCTTCGCTCCTCTGGTTTCTTTTTGACAACCATGTAATTAGAGACTTTAGCTTGCACCTCATTTGGCAACTAAAATAAACACAATATATACAGTTGTAATTAACAAATAAATAAATAAACTCACTGTATCATATTTTTGAGAGACAAAATTTCCAGGTTTGCATTGCAAAAACTGTATAGCCAGAGAAACGTCGTTCTTGTACCTTTCCTAAATTACAAACAATTAATTAATAACATCAAATTGCGTCATAATAAACCCTTACATTATCCTCAGTTAATTTCTTAATAGTATAATTGGCATCAGCCAATTTATGGGAAAGAGTTGCTATATCTTTAGTCAATGTGTTTTTCTCTGTCTCACTGATATCTACCAACTTTAATAGCTTATCTTCTAAACCTTGATTCACCCTTTGAACTCTGCGATGAGCCTCATACAATCTAAAGAAAAATATTAATATACTTTGTTTTATCACCATCATACAAATATGAATACCTTTTATATTTATCCTGCCAAGTGATTAATTCTTCTCTAAGTGCAGACACTTCTCCATTAGGAAACTTATTAGCCTCATTCAAAAAATTTGTTTCCATAGTAACAATATGGTTCTCCTTCTCCAACAGCCTCTGCTTTAGGTTCTCAATCTCCACATGCAGATGGACATCATGGTCTGAGCACTTGGAGCAAATGCATCCGCACTCCTTCATCATCAAGAACAATCACAAAAAAATAAATTTAAAATTGAAAAAGAGAAACAGCAAAAACTGAAGTGTTAGAGGTGTATGGACTCACCTTGCACTGATTGTTTGCCATGGTTGAAACGAAATGAAAATAAAACAGGTCGTTAGTGATTCGTTACACATAGGAATTCCCAGCTGTTGATTTCCGTGTACCACAGCCGCATCGGTTCACGTTCCACTGAGAGATAATTACATTTGGGAATTGGGACTTCGGTTTTTATCTGCGGTTTCATCACATCTGTGGGTGATCCAATACGATTATCTGTCGAACGTTTTTCATCGGGAATTCTTCTTTTAGACGAAATTCATTCAACATGGACTTTAGATCGCGAACGGCATTGGAAATTATTGAAACTGTCAAACGGAAATAAATAAAGAGGAACGTCAAAGTTGACACATCCCGAATTGGAAAACAATAACAATTCTAATCGAACGCATCCGCGTCATATCCCCTTATAAATAGCGAAATACTAATTATAGCTATCACATATTTCAAGGTTAATTGTAATTTTGTTGTTTTTATACCGAGTATTTCCAGGAATGTTTTGAAATGGAAAAATACTGTTGAGTGCCTCTGGTTGCATATTATAGAGGGCGGGGCTAAAATGATGCGTTGGAAGGTTTAATGTCTTATCCTTAGCTTCATAGATGGCGCTTATGATATGTACAAAATTTCTGTTTTTCTCATTTAAATTGAACAATTTCGTTAATTGTGCTTTCTGAGACTACTCAACATACGCCGACCATGCTCCGACCTCTTCAATACTTTAAAAACTAAGGTCACACATAATTGGTAAGAACATTTCGAGATAAGCAGTAGATACAAGTGAAAAATATACTTTCAGGTATCGAACAAAGTTGTTTAAACTCTCTTTTAAAAGAAGTGAGAAATATCAACACTGAAGATTTTCTTCAGGACATGATTATTCTCCAGCAAATAAATTCCGTGTGCATCTACAGGGCCGGATCCACTAAGTGCGAGGTCCAATTGGATTTTTTTTTGCGAGACTCCTCAAATTAGAATTTATTTGTTTTCAATATTTATTAAAATAACATAATCCAATTATATAAATCATGAACCATAAGGTAGACAAATTTCCACGTTAACAAAAACAATATGTATAACTGAAATGTATAGAATATAAACCTACAAAGAGCTGTTTTACATGTTTCGAAGTTTTTGTTCTGAAAATTCTTCTAAAATACAATCAAAATCCAACTGGCTTACTTCTTGACTCTCAATCGACAACATCGCTAAACTGTTTAATCTATTGAGACAAAGATCACTGGAATTGATAAATATATTCAAAGGGCAATAAATAGTTTTGGAAATGCTGTAACTTTGTCCTTTTCAGATAAAAATTCAAACATTTTAAATGCTTGTTGGAAATATTTTGATTTTAGAGCTTCCATTTCTTCAACTAACATATTACCATCTAAGTCCGCTTCCTTGACGATATCAATAGATGTATCATTAATCTTAGACTGTCAGAGCATTTTCAAAATCTACTGCATGTTTTTAGTTCTTCTTTTTCCCTATTTATAAACTTTCCCAAAACCCAAATAAATCATTACGATTTTTTAATTGTTCAAAACGGTCTTGTAATGATTGTTTAGCTTTATCTCAAACTAAATTAAAAAGTTATATCTTGAATGAGTTTAGAGAATTAATAATAGAAGCCTTTTATTTCGAAATTGCGTAGATATTTCTAAGTGTTCTGCGAGTGTTTTTGTCCAAATGATAATGCTGCCAGACTTTTCAAGGACCTTATAGATCTGCAAATACCGCTACCCACTATTTGCACATACTCTAATGACTGAAAAGTATTAACATTTTTCTGAAATATTTAAGATTTTCGCAGGTTAACATAAATCAAACTAAATAATTCTAACTAAACATTAATAAAAGGTCGCCAGAACCCCGATCTATCTCCCCTTTAATCTATCTTACGAATAACGGAAGTGATGTATGCACACATCAGGCTACATAACCAACTGGTTTTGCAGAGGCTTTGGCCTGGTATTCGTTCACTTCTAAATAAAAAATTTAAAACTACCTTGACTCGCACCATGGCGTCGAAAATACGCAGCTAAATGTACAGAAACCCATTACAAGAAAAATAATTTATGATACAAATATATAAGTATCATCTTCTTGCTCTATGATATATTTGGCCGATGTCTCTTAGCACCATTTTGTCAGCTTCCATCGTTTTATGCTTTAAGAACTTTGATGTTGGTTCTCTTGGTTATTTAGATGAAGATTTTCGATTTTTTTTCCATAATTTGAGTAAGAGTTTGTAATTTTAATATTTGTTTACAGCCACGAGTTATTTTTGAGAAGCAGGGAGATGTAGAGTTTTGCACATCTTAATGCAGTTTGAATAACTGTAATTTAAACTTCCCTTATGTCCATAGTCACATCTCTCCGATTAGGCATACAACTTTGACCAAGTGGACAGAAGTGCGACTATGTCCATTTTTGATATTAAATCTGTTTATGACCAAGAAACTGTGCTGATGGAAGTGCAATTTTCACAATAAATGACCAACCGATTTTAGAGCGACATCTCAGTTACTTCGAAAAGTCGGTGTAGTTAATTTTTATTATTACTGAATTGGTCTCGTAGCTTTCTTTAGCAAGCTTTTCTGCCTCTTTATTTATTTTTTAAATAATGTAAAGTACATAGCAAGGTTCCGCATTGTAATCTACTCATACCAGATTTTAAATAGTTGGAATTGGGGAGCTGGAACATATAGTATTAAAGTATAAACGAAAGGTTCAATTGAAAGACATTTTTTACAATATATATTTATTTGGCAGTAGAAATATGTGCGTTTATCTTTGGTACGTTGAGTTAAGTATCATTAAAAAAAATAATTCAGTAATGTTTCAAGGCGCGCATGTGCAATTGAAGACCACTAATTAACTTAAAAAATATATAAGTTTAACTATTAGGTCATTAAGTGTGAAATGTCCGATTTACTCAAAGACCAAGTTCAGTCTTTTAGACGCATTTTTTGGTATGTTTTATATGGTTAATGAACGGACAGTAGGTTGGTTTGAAAAGTTCCGATCTGAAGATTTTGATCTTCAAAATATACCACATAAACAAGCTGGACAATGATGACCTCTAAGGTATAGTGGAAGCAAATACATATTAAACTACGCGTGAATCGACAGCAAAGTTTGACGTTACAATTCTTACAATCTGTAACAAATCGCTAATGTTAAAAAGTTGGATAAATGGGTTTCGCATGAAGAAAGCAAGCTTGAACTTGGCAACTTTTTGCCACCTACCACATTCCTCTGACCATCTACTAATATTTTTTCAAAACAATTTACCACTACTAACTAGCAAGGGAAAATTTTAAATTTCCAACAAGCTGTAGAAAAAGACTTTCGAGCTTCTTCGCTTCCGTTATTAATAACCTACCATTAGATGTACACTTTGCTTAATTGTTTGAGATATAATAAACCAAACTTTCAGTTCGAAATAGAACATTTCGTATTTAATGACCTAATATATGAATTAAACATATCATTTGAGTTGAATAAATTAAAATGAACACATTGATTAATATTTAAATATTAGCAATGGCTTGAAAACAAAAACATGCTTTAATTGATGATATAGTTCACGAGCAACATCGAAATGAACGTAAATAATGATGGCGTGAAGAAGTTAGCTGCATTATCTCCAAGACCAGGAACGTAGATCACTCCGAATCCACCAAAATGTTCTTCACCAACACCTCCGTCCTTTCCAGTTCCCCCATTGCAAAGATCAGTCTGGCACGACCGGTAATAATGCCTGAAAATCGGATCCTCGAAGTCCTCGTTCAACAAGATTGGTACATCCTCACAACCTCTCATCATTTGCATCACCTTTCCTTTCGGAGTCTAACAACAATCATCAATTATTACTAGATGTTGACGTAACCCAATTAACTCCACTCACCAAATACTCCACGCGAATTGAAGTGCAGTAATTCTTGTTGCAGTTGGTAATCGGAGTTGAGGTCTCCACATTTGGGGGATCCGTAACGCATTTCTGATCCGTTTCCCATTCTTGAAATGAGCAGGTGTAACACCTAAGACCTAAAATCGACGACTATGTGTTTATTTATTATTTTACATATTTCTTTCAAACATTCGTACCTTCGCTAGTTGAGATTGCACCTAAGAGGGCGAAGAGAACAATCTGGAACTTTTTCATCTCGTCCTTCTCCGAATGGACAACGCTTACTAAGGAACTACGTTCGAAGGAATCTTTATTAATCTTAGATAAGATAAAATGCGAATTTCGTTGTATGCAGTTGAAACATTATCGATTTCAAATGATTAGATTAGTTCGTGGAAGCGGAAAGGTTTACTATCTCGACTACAATTCGTTATTTTGTATTTATTTATTCATTTTTTTTTAGAGTACATATCACAAGGATGATTATGCAATAATAATTATATAAAATTGGACATTACAGTACAAAATTATTATAAAAAGCTACGTAACTACACTTGTTTCTTCATTATTTAATTCGTCGAGTTAATGATGATAATAATAATAATATTAATAATAATTATTTAAATATGGACAGATTCTTATTTTTTTTTAATTCTCGGATATATTAAATATATTATACTATCATAGTGAGTGAAAGAAGACGTAAGAGTAAACAATTTTTAAAGAATGCTTGGTTCCTTCGTTTGTTTATTTTTTTGTTAATTTAACTTAATTTATGTTTAAATTTATTTTTTTGGCGATTCGTGGATACAAGAAATTATATTTAATATAATAATAAGTACATTACAAATAAAGTATGGTCAGACTTTGCGTCCCAGAATAAGTTCGAAACCTAAAAACTAATTATATACAAATAAAATAAATAGAAAATATTATAATTAATAATATTAGTACTTGTAGAAAGAGTGAGAAATAGAGTGAAAGTTATAATAATAAAGTATCGAAGCTATTATTTGCATAAATGTTTGTCTTTGCCTTGCTTGCTCGCATTTAAGTTTAATATATTCCATGAAGGGGCGTAAAATTGATTCGCGTTAATTAATAAACACTTTGTCACTAATTAAGAGCCATTAAATAACCCACAATTACGATAATGCATAGATTAATTAATTCATAAATAAACGAAAAAGAATTTCAGATAAGCAGCGCTGTATATTTCATAATTACGAATCGAGTTATAGAATTGAAGCAAATTCTACGCCCATGTCGTTTCAATGCTCACACCTGAGATGGATCTCTTCGACGTACATTCAACATCAAAAGCCATCATCATTTTTTTTTCCTAATTCCATTGAAACAAAACTAAAAGAAATGGCATTCATTTCAAATCTTTACGTCTTCGCTGCTATAGAAAAGATATTTCTGAGACCTTCGAAAGCGATTTTCTTTTGTTTTAGAAGTATTAAATATATTTATATAGCTTATATAACGTGTTAATTATATAAAACGGAAACGAGTGGAAAGCGCGCGTTTACACAATTTCGCGATTAGTTGTGTCCTTACTTTACTGTTACATGATTACAATGATTTAATTATATATTAAAAAAGTTGATTAATTACTTGACGTTGGAGGACTCGGCGAATCTTGAGTATATTTGTGATAACTTTTTATAATATCACTTTTTTCTTAAGTTTGGCGTGTGAATTGTGAAACGTTTTAATTATTGCTGTTGTTTTAAGACTTAAGTAGAGATTCGCCTGATCTTTATTTTCCGTTACAATTCTTCTCTTCGTCATTTTGGCAGTGCGTCGTGGCTATTATCAAAGAATGTACATATTGATTAGTATAAAAAATCTAATTCGTGGTTATACGTTGTATAAAAAAGGACTTAGAAGAGAAAGAGAGACGCGTGATATGCTCGATAAATAAATTCGTTTCTCAAACAGCTTCTTTTTCTTGCACTGATTTTGATTCATATCGTCGTCTTGTTCGCGTTTGAATTATGCTTCTTCTTCTTCTTCGATTTCCATCATTAAATATATTCGATATGTACAAATTGCTTTATATTTACAAAAAAAAATGAAAGAAGTTGCCGCGCTTTTAACTTCAATATTAATAATAATATTTCAATGTGTATATTATATACTTAAATATATATATAAAACGATTATTAGACACTCATTACAATTCATATCATACAATTCGCGATATTCACGTAAGGCTGACACTGTTTTAATTAAATTCATCGTGGAAGCTATCGATTACATATTTTGTTAAACTCATATTCGTTTCCCTTTTCATTCATATTTTTATCTGACTTTCGCCTCATTCGTTACGTTTCCTATCTAATATATACTTTTTTTTTCTTATTACAATTGCTTGCTCTGCTTATTTTTTTTTCTCAGTTTTAGCTTAAGGAAAATTTGGTTTCGATACATGACTAACGAGAGAAAGCTCACATCGACTTGAGGATCGTTTCGATTTCCTTGGCGAGTTCAGCGAACGTCGGTCTCTCCTGCGGGTTCACGTCCAGGCATCGCTCCTGCAAGAAGATGCATAAAAAATGCGGGTTATAGTTTTGTTCTTGTTTTTTTTAATGTAGATGTAATTACCTGAAGTTTCTCTAGGTCGGGCGGCGTGTCTTTGTGGAACTTCCACTCGAGCGATTTCTCTTTGAGCTTGAGAAGGAAACTGTTGTCGTTCATCTTGGGGAAGGGCAACTCGCCCTGATTGAAGATCTCCCATATAAGCACCCCGAAGGCATAAACATCGCTCTTCGTCGAATATTCGTCCTCGTAAACAGCCTCGTGCGGCAACCAACGCAATGGAATTATCTGCAAACGAAAACACACATTTTTAATTAAAAACGAAAATACTTCAATCGATCTATGTAGAAATCAAAAATTATATTTATTACCTGATTGGCGTGTTTGCAGTACTCTTGGCTGAATGGGTCTCTGGTCAGTCGCGGAAGTCCTACCTTCACCAACAGTTTGGAAGTGATAAGGCAGTTCCTAGCGGCGAGATCGCGGTGGACGAAGCGCTCGTTCGAAATCTGGTCCATGGCTTGGGCTACTTGCTGAATTACGGCCACGCATTGTACCGGGGTCAAAGCTGGGGGACTGCCTTTTTGTGTAGCCACCAGGAATTGCTTCAAATCACCCTACACAAAAAAAAGATTAATAAATACAGATGTCTGCCTTAATTTAATGATTGTTTTGCAATTATTTTTAGTCATATTCTAGAATTAATAAACTTAAAAGTTAATAATAAACAATATTTATTGTATCCTATTCACAACAGTTTTTCACTTAAAAGTTATTAGTAGAAAATCGTGATTAAATGTGACACCTTAATAAAATATAAATTAAAAAAGTATGTGAACTTTTGATGTTTAAACCATTATTTCGTGTAAAAACTGTAGTCGGATTATTTTCAAACGGTTTTTATCATCTAATTCACATAAATCTGTCCAATTTGTTAATATAAAATATCAGCTTTTATATTTTTTAATTATTTTATCACGTCTATGAGCTTATGACCTGATGTTATTTTTTTTGATGTCGAAACCATCTTCTAACTTTTACATATTTATACAAGATTTTTTAATGTTTTTTTGTTAAGTTTATATAATAATATCTATTATATGTTACGAAATACGGAATGTACGTATAATTTGAGAAAATTTGTATTTGTAAACAAATATAAAGAAAGTGAATCATTAAATATTTGCAGTTTAAATATATTACATAAACATTACAAAATAAAGTTTCATAAAAAAAATAATTTCAATCATTTTACATCAATATATTATAAATTGAATCATAATATATTTTTTGTCTATTTTTACTTAATATCTATTTTATCAGAAAAAAATAAATTATTTTCGTAGAAATTAAGAAAAATAATTCAATAACCCAAATTTAATCTATTTGAATAGACCAAAAACTTATTTAAGTATTAAATAAAAAATAACTTTGGTTAGTTCAAAATTGAGATAATTCTTACAAATATTCTTAAGAAATCCTTTCAATATAATGCGTAATTTTACAATTATTGCAAGTTTAATGTATTTTTTTGTATGTATTTTTTTCAGCAAGTGTTAAATCCAACCGAATTTATTTTAGAAGATAAAATATTAATATTATATTTAAAAATTAAATATATATTGAAATAACAAGTAATTATATTAAGTTTTTTTTTGTGATATTTCATAACAGATTCGAATTACTAGGATAACTTTTTATAAATTGTAAGTTAGGAATTGTTAATTATTATATATCTGAATGAGATTATAGTTGAATAGCAATTAGACGCCGGAAACTATTGATCATTTCCAATATAGATAAAATTGTAAGGAACTTGTAAAAAGGATAATAATTTACATAATTGTTTATGAATAATTAAAATAATGAATGAATAAAGAAAAGTTAAAAACTTATTTTATGTTTTAATAAACAAGTTATTCCAATAGTTCATTGTAATAATGTGAAGATATAAACATACCCAATCAGTGTATTCCAGGATCATGTAATGCGGTTCTTCCTCCCTGCAGAGTCCGTGAAGTTTGGTAATATTCTCGTGGCTAAGTTTGGTAAACATGTCGATCTCCCTCTTGAACTCCGCCAAACTGTTCTCATCTTTGGTTTGCGTCAAGGATTTCACCAGAACGGCGACCTCCTTCTCATCAGATCCTCCTGTCGGCGTCGACGCCGAGTTCCTCTTTTCACCAAGCAGCACGCTCTTCGCCACTTTAGCGGCGAATATGTCTCCGAACTCACCGCGTCCGATCAATTTGCTGTCCTTCAGATTAGACCTGGAGAAGGCGATCTTGTCGTAATTGGACTTGGATTTCTTCGAGTGCGCCGAGCTCTGCGAATGGGTCGTCTCGGCTCCGTCGCTTTTTTGGCCCTCCTTGAGGGCATCTCCGTTCTCGGCGGGCTTAGAAGGACCAGCAGCCACCGTCGCTGCCACCACATGCCCATTAGCCTCCACTGCTGTCGTCGCCTCCTTCAGTTCCGTCGGATCCGTTTCTCCGTTCTCGGTTTTTCCAGCTGAGAACGTTTCCATTTAAAACCACCCGCTCTCTCTCGTTGAATTGGATTTTACGTACCTTCGCTAATTGGCAATTTTCTGGAACGTCTTCTATACCTGCACCAGACCATTAGTCCTACCACAAGGATGATGTAAGCTGCAGCCACCGACATCGTAATTAAGACGGCCTTAGTCACCGTTGAACCTTCTCCATCGACATTATCACCTGGATGGAATCCATCTCTAACTGATGATTTACAAAAAGAGATAAAGAATTTAATATAATTTATACAGTGACAAAAAATCTTTACATTGATTATTAATAAATTTATGTTGAAATATTTTAAAATTTTGTTACTATTAAAAAGAATGTTGATAAATCGTAATGAGTAACCAAATTTATTTCGACCTATGCGTTTTATAACACAAGAGTGGCTTTGTAACACTGAAAATCCATAAATGAGTCATCGACGATTCAAGAAATTTCGTGATAATGTAATATATAGATTTTAATCAGGTATAATTGAACCTTATTTCTTAGAAAACTATGCCTGTATTTAAAATGGAATATCTGCAGACCAATTAATCACCAAAAGTTGCCATTACGTATAAATAAAGTTAGAAAATAGCACCATTTCTTCACTACCAAAATTCCACCAATGAGTCATAAACTATCCACGCAACTTTATGACAGTGCGAAGAGGAATTTCATCAAGTATAATAGAAGCTTATTTATTCTAAGTCTGTTGGCATATATTAAAAATATTTGCAGACATATTAATCTCTAGAATCTGTGATTCCAGAAGTAATGTTAAATATTGCAATTGCTGTAATTAATAATAATAATTATTACATATCAACAAATATTTCTGATAATGTGGTAATTATTTGAATGTTATTGGTTATAATATATTCAAGATTATAAAATTCATAAAATTATTAATTTAAAAAAAAAACTAAGCATTAAACGATTCAAGTTTGAACGATATGAATTTTAACTTGTACTGACAATACTATTACGTCATTTGGACAGCTGACATGTGTCATTATTAACATGAACAAATTAATCTCATTAGTTTCAATATTTCTATAGAATTGATAATAAAAATACTTTAAAGAACTACGTAACATGTCTTTAAATTCAGATATTCAAGTGTTAATAATTTATAAAGTCTGGAAGTTACCGACGGAGAATGTGCAGGTTGAATTAAGTTACCTCGCATCAAGACAATACCCGGTTCTTCTAAAGTTCAATGAGAAAAAATAAAGGAAATTTTTCTTACTGTGGACAATTAATCTCATTTCCTTTCGATTCAAGCCGGCACTGTTGCCGCCGGTGCAGGCGTAATTGTTTTCATCCTCTTTGTGGACTTCGCTGATGTACAGGCTACCATTATCGAAGATCGTGAATCTGCAGAGTGGATTTACCGTGAGGAAATACAATAATATAGAGTGAGAGAGGAGTCGGCGGCGTTACCTAGTTTTGTCGAAATCGTTCAGTCGCAAGTTCTTTTCCCACTGGACCGTGGGTTTTGGGTCGCCCTCGACAACGCAATCAATCATCAAAGCGGACCCCTCGTGGGCCTCGGTCGGGTTTTTCGGGACGACAGTGAATTTCGGTGACACTGGGGAGGAAGCAAATAATTGACAATTCACATGTCTTACGTCTTTGAGGAGAGTTGCTGGTAGGTGGTAACTTACCGACTACATCGATGTTGACGGTGACATTGATGACGCCTTGGCTATTGGTGGCCGTGCAAATGTACTTCCCTTTGTCTTGGGGCAAGACGCCGTTGAAGTGCAGAGTGCCGTTCACGTCTGTTATGTGTGCTGGGAGCGGCCCGCCGATTTTTTCCCAATGGACAATGGGAGGCGGCGTTCCTTGGGCCTTGCAGTGCAATTTCGCGACGCTGCTCAGCTCCAGCTTTTTGTTCACCGGCGGCGGCACGAACTTCAATTGCTCTTCAATTCACAAACAAACAAACAAGCGAACAATAAGATATTAACTGCTCCGGAAGAACGAAAGGATGAACAGATCGCTTACCGATGACGGAGATCGTTGCCGGCTTCGAGAGGACGGGCGCGAAACCTTTGGTCAGAATCTCGCACAGGTATTCTCCCCTATCAGATATCTTTGTCGATTGCAGGACAAGCGTGCCGTTCTGCTTGAACACCTTCAATCTCTGGTGATTCGAAGTGTCGTCAGATTTGATCACTTTACCATCTTTTCGCCACCTCACTGTCGTGAATTCCGGCGCCGATTCACTAGTGAATCCGCACTTCAGAACCGAAGCTTCGTTCTCTTCTGCTGTTACGCTTTCAGGATTCTCAGTGATCACTGGTTTTGCTGTAAAGAATATTAAATATTTAATTAATATTATAATTTTATCAAATTACATTTTACTGAATCTTAATTAAATTAACAATTATTCATAACAAAATGGAACATTCATTAATTGCAAACTTTTCAAAGATGCTTTTATACGTGATTCAAGCTTATCTATGTATTTCAGGTATAGCATGTAACACGCTACTTTTATTTGACATGATGTTCTCCAATCTTCATAAAGCGTTAGGATTTATTCAAACCATTTTGTTTGTTTTCCCATGACGAAAGATAATAATTAATAATTATCAAACGATTCGGATTTTGTTAAAAAGTAAAAACAGATATTGCAAAAAAAAACTGTCAACATAGTTTTTTTTCCAAAGAATACAAAAACTCTATTTTAAATCTTCAAACTATTTTTTTTTTCGTAGGCCAGAGTTGCCGAATTTGTACCGAGTTAATGTATTGTATATCAGCAGTTAGATTTTAAACCTTATAGTTATTAGACTGTCATATAGTATTTATAAAAGTTGGGTATTATATAATTGTAATTATCTAGATTTTATAAAATATTTTAATATTTTTCAAAATTAGGTGTAATATATTAAATTATTTGTCAAAATTGCATAAGTTTGGATCAAAAGTTATTGTCACATGATTTTAATAACAAAATTCCAATAAGTCCAAAAACAACGCAAATATAACAAACAGTATTTTATACGAAGACCAAGAAGTATTTTTTCTTAAATTATATTAAAAATACTAAAAATAAAGTTTTTTTTTGGAAAACGCAATTTCTATTATTAAGCCATATTCACTTTCGCTGTTTTAACAAATACATTGCAGTTTTTCATAAATATTACTTATTACAAAAAATAAACTAAAATGTTCAGGTATTACAAATTCAAATAAATTGGTAAAAAATTGTATGTTTCTTATAGTTAAATTTTTGTATTATGTTTCTCAACCCTTTTGCTGCGAGATAAAACACGACGCAATTGTTTACAACATAAAATTTAACACATTTCACGACCCACAGGTTTAGAAACGCCTTATAATAACATAGAAAAAATGACTTTAAGATTAATGTAATGGGCGATGTTATTTTTAATATTACAGAAGTAGTAAAATGTCAAATTAACCGCAATCTTTCCGCCTATACAAAATTATTTATTTATTGCATTGCAATATCTTGAAAATGTATTAAATCAATGTATTAATAGACTTTAACTGGTTTTTGGGTGGCGAGTCATGAATTTAAATCAATGGTAAATATTTAGTGGTTTATCGCGTTCATCGTGGAAACCTTGATTGCTGATTAATTGTGTGGGCTGTTCGATAAGTCATGTAGCACCTGTTAGGTCTAATGCCCGAGTCATGCAGTCATTAATTATAGCAAATCTTTGCACTAACAAGTCGATAAATTGGCTTGCAACTTGATATCCCACCTCCACTAACATTTCACCTACATGCATGTAATTTCAGTTCTGCAAACCAATGTGACAGTATGCGGTAATCGAGTTGCAAGAATATGCACACACATAGTGCAGGATCTATTACAGTGGTGCCCAACCTTAAAATTGATGCTAACCAATTTAGAATTTCAAAAATTTAGGAGAACCAGAAGTATAGCACTTTTAATATTTCAATTATAAACGTATATAATGCACAAACTATAAAAATATATATTATAATATGTGAAACTACTAATGGGCAAGATTTTTACAAAAAAAAAAGAAAATATAATTTTGAAATTATTTGTAAACTCGAGATTTTTTAAAAATTTAATTGTTTCAATTTTCTTATATTTCTTGATGTAGCTCTTTAAATTTGTAAAGTAGCAAAAATTACTATCCTTTATTTAGTATATCCATAAATTTAATTTTAATTTTACTGCGTTTAAGTTTATTTATTTTGGTTATTACTTCTGTAAGAAAGCATAAATTAGATAAGCAGTTGATCATTAAGTTCTTCATCTTCAAGTTTTTTTTTCTGGATTCTAAAAATTGTTTATGAAGCTTTAAATATCATTGAATTACAGTTCCATACTCAGCATTAAGTTTATCAGTCAATACTCTGAAGATTCTACTCTGAAGTGATCTGACACGACTAGAATTTACAAGTTTTAGAACAATTTCCATGATGTATTCATAACGTAAAACTTTTGTACAGAATTAATTCTTTTTCTTTCCCCTTGACTTCACAAGACTGAGAAGGGACTAGTCGTTTAAAGCAAGCCACATCAAAAGGTAGTGAGCTATAGATTGGACATCCTCGATTTATGATTATAATTATAAATGCAAAAATATTTAAATACAAATTTTAAAAATATAATAATAATTCTAAAATGTTTTATTCTAAAATGTTTGGTCAAAATGACATAATTTAAAAAGACTTGAGAAAAAGAATTAAAAAAATAATAATTACGAAATTATTTAAGATAATATAATAAAAACTTATTTGTTTTTCAATAAAAAATATTATAAACTTCATAATATGCTATAATTAAACTTAGTCCTATACTATTTATTATTAATATTAGTATAATTATATACAATTGTATAATTTGGATGATTGAAGGAAATTAATAAATAAATATATAAATATTAATATTATCTTTCAGTGATTATATTGAAAATATTGGAAAAAGATAGTAAAGATAAATGTTTAGTTTAAGCAAAATTGTGAGAATTTACAAATTATTTTCTAATTTGAACGTAATATTATTTTTATAGTTTAAAACTATTACAATCGTAAAACGATCATAAAAGTTTTCAGAACATTATCAACTATTATATCATTAAATAACTATTGTCGAGTGCAATTTATCCACATGTCATTTTACTACAGAAAGATTTTTAATTTATGAAACTAATTATAATTCACTGGAGTGCATTCAAAATTTCATATGGCTACTTGTAATAATCTATACAGTGTTTTAAAGTTTAACAACTATTTGTAATAGCCGAAGAAGTGTAAAACTATTAAAGACTTTAAAGAAAATTGCCTGTTTAGAACATATTTTGCAAGTTAAATATTGTAAGGCTCTATATTTGTTGCTTATTTATTTATTAATTTTTATTTTATTGGAATGTGTTAATGCTATTCCTTATGTCAAGTTGGTTTGATGAACTTAATTTTTGTTGAAAATCCAATTTCAGCAATGGCATTATTTATTTTTTCTGACTTTTTTTATGTTTTAAATATCATCAAAGTACTAGGTCTACCTTATCGTTCTTATTAGTACTAGGTCTACCTTATCATTCCCACGAAATGGAATTAAAAATTCGTAAAATCCCGGCCAATATTAAACCTTTGATGTTAAAAATCAGTGATGTGTCAGAGATGAGTATGAGAGATGATTTTGAGTAACACGCTTCGCTTTTCGGTCGGAATATAAAAGAATATTTGGAAATAACATATAATAAGTTTGGGAAATCACAAAATCATTGATAATAAAATTCCACCCAGTGAATCTATATTTTTTTTCAAATTTTGATAAACCGATATTAAAATAAGTTTAAAAAAGAACACAAAACAGCTAGACTAAAGCATTTTTTTTTGTGATAATTGTTCCAGAATTGAAAAAAAAAACGAGTACTGATTCTGTCGATCTCGGCTTTATAGTTTATAACTATTTATATATAAATTTCAGAGAACGTGTCTTCATTTCTGTTGTTTAATATAGTTTCAGCTTTATTTGAATTGATAATATTTTGCTGGATTCTACTTCAATAATTGTATTTACTGAAGACATCCTTATAAAATTTTATTATTTATTAATATTAAATCATAAGGTTTCTTTAGCTATGGTGGAAATGATTAATTTATTATATTTAGTATATTTATGTATAAATTATATTTGGTCTTCTACTTTAAATTTTCGCATATTTTTAGGATCATCATTGTACATTTTCCATTCCAATAATATCGGGTTTTAAAACGTGATGATAATTACAATTTATTCCCGGATTGAGAAAAGCTGATTTATATTATGTGTTGTTAAACTACTTATATACTTTATTTTTTCCAAATGTTTTCAAGAATAAAAATATATAAAATAATACAAATGCATTCATATAAGATATAAGTTGAACAAAAAATAAGTTATACTTAAAATATGAAAATATTGTCAGCAAAAATAAATTAGTAAATATTTTGTTTATGATAAGTGCAACAGATGTAAGAGTGTGTGTTATATATTTTCTGCTTTGCGGCGCATTTCCTAAAGGGAAATAAATGGAGACATTTAGCAGCACAATTGCGACAGGGTTAAAAGCTTCCTAACATCATTAATAATGCATCGTGTAGACAGCTTATGTATGCAAATAAACATTGGTTTGCGGTTTCACTTTTATAATACTTACAATTATTCAATGGAATACAATTGATCAATTGTAAAAAAATTCAATAAAAATAACATTTTACTTGAATAATAATAAATTTCAATTTGTAGTTATTAATATTTACTGTTTAAATAATTTAAATTAATATAATTATAGTAAATCAATAATAATAATAATAACAATATTTATTGATCACATACTAAATGCAACCAAAGGGCTATCGACCTAAGTCTTTCCGCCTAGTAAATCAATTTATTAAATATCATATAGAATGAAATTGCAATATTCGTCCACATTAATATTTGTGTTTTTTATTAATTTGTCCTGTTTAATTTTTTTAGTATCTTATGTTTAGTACTTTATTTCTTATTAATATTTATGATTTTTACAGTTATTTTTTAATAAATATTTAGCAAAATAATTTAATATGCTGAGAATATGCTAAAAATAAAAAGTGAATTTTGTTGTTGTTAAAGAATAGATCAGCAAAATTCGGGGCTGGGAGCGGATTAATCCATTTTTAGTTAATTCTTATAGGAAAAAAATATTTGATATTCGTCCTTTTTAATATTAATCCTCCACTCGCGAACGGATTAAAGACGAATATTGGAGTTCCACTTTACGTATATAAACCGGAATTCTTTATATTAAATTTAAGAAAATTTGTTTTTCAAATCTTGTTAAGCTTTGAGTGAATGTCTTTTAGTTATTCTATTGTACAGAAGTTTCATGAACTATAAACGTCTTTGTTTATTTTATTATTAAATATAAATGCCCAAAGTGCCCAAACTTTAACTTTACGCGAGCCATTTTAAAATTTAAAAATTTTTGGCGAGCCACAATTATCTATTGCACTTTTAATATTTAAATTATAAAAGACTATAATGCACAATGTATATAAATATGTAATGTGTTAAAGATGTCTTTGTATTAACATATAGGAAAAACATATTTTAATATAAAACTTAAAACTGCATGTCTTCTGCGAGTTTATTGTATTCTGGTACATACGCTTTAATATTCTGGATCTGAACTTTGATTTGTACATGTTCATTGTTGAAAAATACTTTCGCCAAGGTAAGTTAATTAAAAAGTAGAAGGTTAAACTTTTGAAAAGTTTATTAGAAAAGTGAATATTTTTTCTAGTCTACAAGTATTCAAAAATCTGTTGGTGATATTCTAGATCTGTCGAATTTCTATTTAAAATTTGTTATAATATTTCTAAAATATTAGTATCAATAAATGGATTTAAAATCAATAAACTAATGAAAATTTTACGAAAATCTAATTTAAAAATATTTTTTAAGCTCGACGAGATTTTCGGAATATTTAATTGTTTCAATTTTCTTATTTTTCTTAACGTAGTTCTCCAAATTTTATAAATCCACAAATATTTTGATTTAAATTAACTCAATAATACTCTTTTCTTTACTCTGAAGGTGCAAATTTAATTAAGTATGATCATTAACTTCTACATAAGGTCTTGATTCTAAAATCTATTTTATATCTGGAAGAAGCTCTAAAAATCCATTACTAAACCATATAATTTCAAAATGTGACATTAATGTTCCATAATCAGCTTCAAGTTCATCAGCTATTACTTTCAATAATCTACTCTGAAGTGGTCTGGCATGAATAGAATTTACAATTTTTAGAACAACTTCCATCGCGTGTTCATAACGTAAAACTTTTGTACATAAGCAATTCGACTTTCCCTTCTCTTCTTGGCAAAATACTGAGGTCTCGCGAACTTTGGGTTGGGCATCCCTGTGACTATAAAGGACTTCAGAGATTCAGGGACTTCCAAAGATTTGTCATTTTCACCTGAACTGAATTGTATATTTGGCAACGAACTCCAATAACTCGTACATCTTTTTCTCACATCTATTAAAGTTTTTTCAACCGTGTGTATTATGAAAATTTGTAAATTTTTAAGATTTGTTACTTCATACAAAAAAAAAGTTAATTTATTGAGAATTCCTAAAATTCATTAAAGCAAACATTACATTTATTACATTATGTACTAAAAAAATAGTACACACAATAATATAATTATAAATAATCATTTTTTTTTACTTTGCAGTCAAGTTAATTTCTGTGCGGTTTATTTTTATGTGATTTTAAAGTCTTCAATTACTCCGGGATAATGGCGAAACCCATTACCCGTTAAATGCGAGCTATTTCTGTAATTGTTAATTTGAGTAAAATACCACAAAAAAAATATTATTTACCAACAATAATCAATCGAAATATTTACTATTTTTATATTACAAGAATTAGAATTTAGTTTACTTATTGCTTTGTAATTATTTGCAGAAAAAAAATGTTATTATTATTATGATAATAATGAAATGCAAATGGAAAAATTATGCTTCATTTACAAATTTGCAACAATGTAATTTTTAAAACACAAAATTAATAAATGCTCAATAAGTAATGGTATTTTCAATCGAATTAATTATAAATACCGTAGAATGAAAACAGTTTGTATTTATCTAATTGAATAAGACATTAATTAATTGAGAATCTACCATGTATGGAAGCATCTGATTTATATCGATATAACATGTATGTTACCTTAAAAAGAATATTCAATATAAACATTGGAATTTCATTCGAAAGCAGAATAACTCACAGGCGCATCTATTGACAGATTTGCATTTACGACATTACATTAAATAAATATATTTTCTGATATAATTGGAAACGACGAATGAAAATATTTCAAATTTGTCGATAATTTAATATTCAATCTGCAAATTTGCAGGACAAAATTGAAGGGACAATATCGCTTCAAAGCACATGAATATTTTATATCAATTGTAAAATTTAATACTGCATTCCCTGACTGCGCTGGACATCACCTTTGCAATGTGCGAAACGTGGAAAATATTGTAAGAATGTGCAATATTCTCGTATATGGTACGAATAGGGAAATATTTTTTATATTGAATAATACAAATATATTAAAATAAAAAATCAAACACATATGAACAAGTATGCAAATAATATGTATAAGAAAATTAAATAATTGGTGGGTTATAGAATCTGATTATCTGCAGTATTATTTAGATAATTTTTAGGAATGGCTTAAAATGGAGAATATTAGTTAAGAAAATGAAGTCATCTTCCCATTAATAAGTTTTAATGGCCAAGATTTGTCCAAATCAACGAAAGTCAAATATTTAGGCATGCATCTCGATAAAAGGATTACCTGAAAATATTCCTTCTTCGTACTAAGAAGGAATAATTCGATATAAAGTTTAGAAAAGTTTATTGGTTATTAGGACAAAAGTCGGAATTATAACTGCAGAATAAATTTCTACTATACAAGATAAAAATGAAACAGGGAATGGTTTCCAGTTGTTGACTGCAGCTAGGAAATAGACCATAAAAAAATCCAATATCCAATCAAAATGTCTATAAGAAATAATTTGAGAGCCCCGCGGTTCATCACAAATAGACAACTTTATAAAGACCTCCAAATAAATCTTGTTGAGAACTCAGTGCCAATGTTTATATGATAAGTTTATAACTTTTTGTGGAGTTAGTTCGGCGCAAAGCCAACAGTCGTTTGTAACATTGATCATCTTTTCTTCCAATCCACTGCAATGGATTTTTTAATATTGAATTTTTTCTGTTTAATATTGTTCTTTTAGTTAATATTAATTATTAATACTAATAACCAAGAAATATATATATTGATTTAGTCTATATAAAAAAATCTAATAAACTATTTTTTTATAAATAAGTTACAAACTATAATAGTCATACATATTGGGTTTGGGTGGTGAACATTTATGTGTAGATGGTCGTATTAATTGTGCGGGAAAAGTGATTTTAAAGATCCTAACTATATTTATATAACTAAACCAATAATTAAAAATATGTTTAAAAGTATATATCAGGGCAGAAAGACCTTTAGTCAATAGACCTTTGTAACAGTTACATTTTTATTGTTGTTGTTACATGAATATATTTCTAGTTGTTATTTAGTTGTGTTTCTATTACAATAAATTATTAAGTATATATAAAAAATAATTTGATTTTGGCTTCTGATTTTTATAGTTAATCGCTTAGCTAAATGTAATAAAAATGTAATAATATTTTAATTAATAGAAATACGTGCATATGATATGAATGTTATTTTCTTCTGAATAGAAATAACTCCAATATTCCTTACGGTTATAATATGTAGTGTAGCGAGAGCTGTGTGTGACGCCGTTTTGTATTTCTTATAAGCATTTCTCATAACTGTCAAAACGACTCTAACGGCAAAAAGTTTCCGAGTTAAACTAATTAGTTATTTAATTAATAGAAGTAAATTTATTATACGCATTAATATGATGACATTTATATACAAATCGGGACATATTTAGTAAGAACAAATGTCGAGGAAATAGATTTTAAAGTAATAACTATATTAATATTATATTTGATATATTTGGTTTGTAACAGCTTGTTTTCCCACAGTTATTTTTTTAACTTCCAATAGATTTATGTCTATATTTATAATTTTCCACTCTATTTTTCATAAATATTACACGAATTATGTAATAATTTTCTTAATGGAAAATAATAAATTTTCTTCAAGTTTTTACATATTCTATTTGATAATTCAAATTATAATTACACATAAACTAAAATCAAGGTAAGAAAACTAAATTAGTTTAGAGGTTTAATTATATTATAAAGTAATCAGATATTTTCTAAATAAAATTGGAATATCTTGATAAATAAATAATTGGTGTTTACTGTATAAACTGGTTGAAAAACTAGCAATTTCATTGAAGTTGCTTATTTCAAAATATAATTTCCAAATTTTAAAACTGTACTTTTTATATTAAATATTTCGGTAAAAATCAATTGAGTAAATTAAAGTTATAATGTTTTTCTAAATTAAATGTAAAAAATAGGAAATCTTACTTGTAACTATGAGTTGGAAAGACTTCTCGGTTTTCCCAGCTACGTTCTCGGCAACACATGTGTACGTTCCAGCGTTGTCCCTTTTGACGCTATCAAGAATCAAACGTCCGTCATCGTCGACTTTAACGTCGCCCGAATCGGAGATCGTGTGGCCGTCAGGATTCATCCAGAACTTCTTCGCCGGCGGGACGCTTTTCGGTTCCAGGCACGTCTGCTGGAAGAAGGAATCCTCGGCGATTACGTGCTTGGAGCCTTCTGGAAGCGGCGGCTCGAACAAGGCGTCGGTCAAATTGTGGATAACTGCAATCATTCACATATATTCGGTCACGTCACGTCCACTGGACACGGCTGCAAATTGAGTTTTAGCTTACATGCTACGTGCAGTTCGGCCGTGTAACTCTGGGGAACTTCCTTGGATTCGCCACGAATGCCCACGCAGTTGTACATGCCCTTGTCGCTGTCGCGGACCTCGTTGATCTCCAGACTGCCGTTCGGGTGCACTTTGATCCTGAAAATTCACATCCGTAAGTGGGTTTCTTCACATATAACTTGTTCTCTCTTTTCTCTCACCTTTTGTCCGATTCCAGAGGACCCACGTCTTTGAAGTACCACTCGGTGACATCGGCGTGTTGGTAGGAACAGTCGAAACGTGCCGCGGAGCCCTTCTTTACCAATTGGTTTTTAGGTACGACTTGGATTAGGGCAGTATCGTCTCCGGCAACTGCAAGAGCGAAGTTCTTGAAGCTGTGCTGCGTTCCTGCTTCGTTTTGAGCCGTGCATCGATATATCCCATTGTCCGAAGGAGACACTGTTTTGATGTGCAACTTTTTCTTCTTAATATCCATTTTAGCAGTCTTTACCAATCTATCCGCATTTCTATAGAAACATAAAACATGTTCAAGAGCATTTAGTAAAAGTTCAAACAACATTATTCGAATAAACAAAGTAAAATTTCATACATGATAGTTACAACAGAAAAACGTCGATTATAAAAGTTTTACAATTGATTGAGTTTTTTTATTTATAATTTATTTGATGTTTATTATTAATATTATTATTTTTACAAATATTATAAGATTTAATTCATCATAAAACATCTTATAATACAAAGTAAACCTTATTTACGAATAAAATTTAAGTATTTTACAAATTGAATAATATTTTTAATATGTTCTGTATTTTATTATTTTATGTTGATCTATAATATAAAGAAAATAGTTGAAAATATTTGAATAGAAGAAAAATCATAAAGATTTCATATAAAAACGGATTTCCTTTGATAAATAAGTAAGGGAGAAATATTACAGCTATTCATCTATGATGAAAAATCTGCATATCATAAAAGGAAATTGAGTGGGAATATTCATATTTTAAAAGGAAATAGTATATTTTCAAATATTTAGAAGTAAATGAATATTTTTTCCTTATCATCGTCAAAGAAAAATAATTTCTTTCTTTCACTCAATTTTGCAGAATTTTAAATAAATGTTCAAATTGTATAACGGTTTATTTAAAGATACAAATACCAGACTATATGGTATTTCTGGAGACAGATCGATTGAAACTGAGTCTAATAGAAGATGCTCTCAGTATACAAAGTAGAATACTTAAAAGAGACGAACACGAATGTTTGTGAGAAGTCTCCCCCTTTCTCAGAAGCAAGTGACAAATGGGGTAAAAACATTAGTAATATACTATACTGATAGATGATAATGTCTTTAAGGGTGTGGTAAGAAATAATGAATGAAAGCAAATATAACTTCCAAAGTGACACATACTAATAGGAAAGGATAAATAAAAATAGAAATATCTGGAAGATTACCATTATAAGAGAAGAAAAGTGAGCAAATTATTGCACAATGGGTGAAGATGACATATAGAAGTGCTATTTTGAGAGGGGACGTGTGTGGACACAATGTACTAAGAGAACGAAATGGTCAAGAGAGATACATGAAAGTACTTTAAGATAAGTTACATAAAAGTGACATTTTTTGATTATATATTATTTAATAATTCTTTTGATGGCTTAGAAATCATAGTGGATTTGTGATATCCAAATAATATCAATATTTTTTCTTAAAAACTTTAACCGAACTTTGGAATTAATAAATATAATATTAAGTTTGCAGCACATTGTGTAATTAGAGCTGTCAATTCAATTTCAGTGTCAACAGCCAACATATTATGCATTAAAGCACTAGATTGTATAAGTTGGTACACCTGACAGACATACAAATTGAATAATTGACAGATCTGACAGACAAAAACATTGAAAAACTATAATTTATCTTCAATAAAAATGTATGAATATATTAACTAATTCACACATGATGAATTGTTAATATAATAAAGTGAGTTTGTATGGTGTTGTCAATATTGTGTAGTGAACAAGCAGAGTGTATTAAAGGTGAGATAACAATAAAACCCTATATAGAATATAAACATACTTTAAAAATCTTTTGAACTTTTTATAATAGCAAGGAACGATATAACATTGATTTCGTGTGTTGAAGGTATATACCTGAACCATTCATAGTGGACGTCTCCGGAGGCTTCCAGATGACATCGCAACACCACCTCGGTTCCCTTGGCGATGTAGGACGCTGATTCCGGAGATTGAAGCTGAACGGAAGCTTCTTCGATCCCTGCAAAAAAAGCAAAATAAAATATTCACATTCAACGGAATACGTAGATATTTATAAAATATGCATATGTGTATGCACGTATTACGTATGGACGGGAAGAAAGGCACAGCAGAGATTCGATGCCGAAACCGGTTTTCAGCGAAATTAATGCGTGCGTATGAAGATGAATAGATCCCTTTGATCTGCGAACGCGCGTCGCCACCGGAATATACAGGTGTAGTATGTATTTCATCTAATCATCTCCATCTTGTTTCATACTTTTCTCTCTCCTTCTTATACCAATACTTCCTGCTGCGCCACTCGCGAAGCATTATTTTAATGCAGACCACCCTTTCACGATAATTGAATACGGGAGGGTGGAAAAGACCTGAATTATGCATTTATTATTATTATTTAGAGCTGGAGATTAGTCGGGAAAACTTTCTCCTGATTAGCATTTAAAGCCGGAAAGGACGAGAAAAAAAAGTAATCGAAATGTATCCAGCGTGCTGTGTGATGCAAAAAAAAAGTAAGAGAAGAAGTTTGGAATTTCCTCATTTTTCTTTTACTTCGTTCTCTTTTTTTTAGGGACAGAAGCTGTGTATTGGGTTCGTACGACGGATAAGCCCTTATTATCCCGCCCGAACTTTGACCCGGGTTCCTTTTGCCTCGTTTTCCCATTTGGCGCTTTATCGTCGCCGTCCTTCCTTTCAATCATGCCAGTAGAAACTTATCTTCTTCTCCTGCCGTTGCTTTAAATTCAGTTCCCGTGCGCGCCGGATACGACTTGGGGGGATGTGGGGAACGAGAACGAGAGAACGAGCGAGAAAGATGGTGTGCACGATATCCCCTCGCGTATTCCTTCGGACGTTACAGCGAAAAATTGCGGATGCCGTGTTTAATGATATGTAAAATTATGAATTAGAAATAGAGAAGCAATCGCTCCTACGTACCGTGATTATGACTATTCCCAAGATATAATCGACGCAAAAGCGGATACATATTTCAGGTGCTAATTATTTTGCTCGAAATTACTTTTTCAAATTATAAACCATTCATCCTTTCCATATCCACTTATTATTTAAAACTAGTTATTTCATCTTGATCAATATTACCATAATAAGAAATCCATTTGGTTAAAAGAAAATAATAACATAAATTGCTACAAAACGAAAATATTTGCGAAACGAGAGAAATTACAAATATTTAAATATGCATATTGTAGTTAAATTTAATTAAATATTGAAGATTTAATACTCTACTAATTTAATGTTTAATATTAATTACAAGAACAGATTGAAAACTTTTGAAAAAAAGTATTTTTACAATTGATCCAACAAACTTGTATAAAATTTTGAGTTAATTATTTTACCTTTCTCAAGATAATCTTTTACCAAAATTTATCTTATTTGGTACACTTGAACTATTACTTAGATTATTTTTTTGACTTTGGCGGCGAATAATATTAATTTTAGTCTTGTGAAAATGTACCCAAGATGCTGCAGAAATTCTTGAATTCTACATGCAAAATATGGAATACTCGTTCTTTAGGCATAGGCATTAATGGGAAGTGGAATTTCATTTTATTTATTTTGATTTAATAATTATTGCTAACTTGAAAAAGAGCGTAGCTGATGTTTTACATAACAACTAATTAAAGTAATATTTTTTATGAAATAGCTAGAGTATTGAATATTTAATAATTAATTCAATTTGTTCATTATTTTTATAAATTATATTAAAAACCCGATTTTTTCAATTACTTATTGTTTAATATTTAATATTTTTCTAGGAAAATGTCTAACAAGCATGTATAATATTCTGAGTTAATTATTTTATCTTTCTCAAGATTTAGAATCAATAATAAAATTGATGAAATCAGTTTTATTATTATTAAAATGATCTAAAAACGCTTGAGAATTTCTTTAATTCTACATGTAAAACTTATATTTTTTTGTAATTTACAATTAATTCTAAATTAGTAGAAAATAATATTTCAATCCGGGACGATAATCATTTGGTCATAATGTGTTTAATAAAAATATCTTATTAAACACATTTTAAATAAAATAAACATTAATATTAATTAACCACAATTTAAGAAAAATATAGATTTGTGGGTAGAAAGTTGAATTTTATATTATTTCAGCAATTATGTTATAAAATGTATTATTTACATTAAAACCAATTTGCGATTAAAGTTCATAGCGTTGTGGAAAAAAATTATTACAAATTCATAGATATAATTTACTTTCTTCTTACAATTATCTTTGATTTGTTTTCACTTCATTATAACTATAATAATATACGAATACTTCAAGAAATAAATACTTTAAACACTAAATTTCATTAAGTTTTTATTAACAAAATATTCAAATTCATAAAGTCAATCAACTTATTTGTAATAAAATGTTAGTTAAATATTAAATCACATTATTCTTAATAAATAATAATTATAATTTACTCTTATTTGAAAATTAAATAAAATAAATTATTTGAAAATAAGAGATATTACAGAAGATGTTTGTAAAAAAAAGGTTGATTTAAGTAGATTAGGAATTAAAATTCAAAGCGTAATTAAATAGTTTTCAAGTTGAGATTATAGCTGAGCTTCTAGCGATGCAATTTGCAGAGTGGATTTAAGAGAGTTCCGTTCCGTCATGCTTTATTTTTTTATTCTGCTTCTGTCTAGTAAAGGAACTTTGATGTGGTGCGCAAAAACACATTATGCATATTGTCCTCCTGCTGCCATCTGGCTTCGCATCCAATTCCTCCTCAGGCTCATATACATACATATTTTTATATTTAATATTCAGAATCCGTGCCTTATCGGTATGCATTCGGGCCCAGTTTCGTCGTCTTCTACATCCTCGACATCCATCCATAAGTTATGTATTAAACTCGTAAATACAGACACACACACACATACCAATATATTGAATCCTTGCCTCATCCTTCTCCGCCACCTCTATCATCGTCATCATCATCATCAACTCCGCTTTCGTCTCGGAGCATAATATTTGGTTTCAGCGAATGCAAACATGTAGTAATATCAATGTAATAGACTGGAGATGGGAGGAGGATTATCGATTGGGAATAGGGCGAGCGATTCCATCGGTTTCCTATCGCCTTCCCCCGTTCCAATTAGTTTAATGAACGCAACCTTTGTTTTAAAAATAACACTAAACAGATTCGCCGGTTGGAAAAGTACAAAAGAAATGAAACGAATCAAAATTCCTCTCTGGACAGGCAACGAAACATGATTAATTCAGTGCTCATACGGTGTGTATCCATTGTCGTCTACGAAATGCCTTTGTGCCGTTGTCTCCGTTGTTACACTTCGGCTTCCCAATGTGGATGGAAGAGACACGAAGAGACGGCGAAGATGACGGAATATTTAATTAATTAAACAGCAAATTGAGTCTTTGTGTTGATAGACGGGTCGTGATTTCAATCGGTGAACGTTATCGAGTTCCAAATCGATTTGTACGTAAATCAGGTACCATTCGGGATCGAGTCGAGCGAGACACATGTACTCTATCTATTACGATGCTCGAGCGTATTGATTATTTTTCTACCTCGTCCGAGGAATTTAGAAGCAGCTGCTGTAGGATGAGGAAACTGCTGTCAGAACGGAGTTCCGATATCTTGTCTGGGGTTAGTGTATCCTCGTAACGACATCGCGTTTCCGTTTTCCACCATAATTCCTCCGCTGTTCTATTATTAATCCGAGCATTTTGCATCGAATACTGAGAGCGATTTTCAAGTTGCAAGCAAGAGGAGAAAATGATTTCTTCCGAGATGAAATGCTTCGGAATTTGCAGGTAATTGGCAGCGGGTCTCTTCCACTTATAATTCTTGCGCGTAATGCGTGTAAAGGCATTAACATTCTTCGGGGCTCCAAAGAGGCTATGCACGAGTCCGGATCATTGTTGGACGGATGAATGGATGGCTTTAAATCATAAAACGCGCGTCCGACATTCTTCTTCCAACATTTCATTTGCCTAACATCATTAATAAATGTAACTGTTTTATTATTACTTTTTCTTCTATTCTCTATATAATTGTTATTATTCATTGTTTTTGCACAGCAATTTCATTTGATTAATTGCATTTTTTTACGATATTTTCTACCAATTATCATAAAGATCAAATAAATTGGTACCATCAGAATAAGGTGCAAAGTTGTAATATTTAATTTGTAATTATAGATTAGAAAATAAACTTGTCTAATTTTAATTTATTTAAAAAAAAATAATAATAATTTAATAAAAGAAATATTTATAATATCCTTAATATCAGAAATTTGAGAAAAAATAAATAAACTTTTTATAGGTAAAATAATGATTTTATTAGGTTTTTTGATTGATGTCTCTTCTAGCTTACTTTAGAAATAAACTGCGCGTAATTTAGTTTGCAGCTGTTAGTCAATTTTAATACGGAAGGCAAAAACGGACATTTTCGACATATTTTCCTTGTTTTGTTTCCGTACAGGATAGAAAGCTGCTGATGCTCACAAAGAGATATGTGAAATTTATGGTGATTATTGTTTAACATAACGCACGAGTCAGAATTGGTTTTAATAATCGTTCTGGAAAGTATTTATTCAAAGACAACCAATGTTAAGGTCAAGATAAGAACCATAAATTCTTTGAATGTGGAAACATAAAGTTGTCAAAAAGATAGACGAAATGTATAATATATAATTATTTAGTCAAAATCAAAATTATTTATTTGCCTAACATAGTACATAAATTTGGAATGAGGAAAGATTTACAATTAAATTAAAAGCAAATTTTGTCAATAAAATATTTTTTTAAATAAAAATGATAAAACTACAATTATTTATGAGTTCTGTGGTTGCTAACTTCAAGTGGTACTAATTATGAGCTGCGTGAACGAATCTATTAGTCTACACCAGTGTTGTCCAACCTTTAAGTTGACGCAAGCCAATTTAGAATTTTTAAAAAATGTATATAATGCACAAACTATAGAAATGTGTTATGTAACACGTAAAATAAAATGTATAATAATGAAGCATAATTTAATGTGAAACTTGATCGTTTTTTATCCTTTATCTAAACTTTGTTTTTATTAAGTTCATTAATGAAAAACCACTTCGCAAAAGTAAGTTTAAGCTTTCAAAAGTTTTATTTGAAGAGAGGATATTTTTTCTCAATTACGAGTATCCAAAAATGTGTTTGTGATATTTTTCTTTTTAATTAAAGTAAAATTTATATTTAACATATGTTCAATCTGTTGCGTCATTTCAGAAAACAATAGCTCGAATTTTGCGAAAATCAGAAAATCTCATTGATTCAATTTTTTTTATATTTCTTGATGCAATTCTCCAAATTTGTATAGTGGCAAAAGTTATAATATTTTATTTGGGATATCTACAGATTAAATTTTGATTTAAATACTTCTTCTTTGATTTAAATACTTTTTCCCTTGAAGTTCAAGATTTAGTTTATTGATTTTGGCTGTTATATCTGTAAGATAAGCTAAATCAGTTAATCAGCTATGATCATCAAGTTCTTCATAAATTCCCTTTCTGGATTATAAAAACTGTTTTATCTATCTATATAAAATGTAGAAATTTTTCTTTACTAATCCATCAAATTTCAGAATGTTACCATACTCAGCATTAAATTTATCAGTCATCAGCCTCAAAAATGTACTCTGAAGTGTTCTGGCAGGAATAGAATTTACAATATTTAAAACAACTTTCATCATTGTTCATAACGTAAAACTTTTGTGTAGTGGTAGTTAAACAAGTTTGAAAACTGAGCATGTTGTTAAGGACACAGATTAATTTTGGTTAAATATTTTTTAATGGAAAAATTTACAGTATATCTTCAATTTGAGCATTATTATAAAATAATTATTTAAGCTGCATAAAAGAAATATATTGATTTTAATCATTCGGCCTTTAATTTAGTAAATATCGATCAATAATCTCAATTTAATTTCGTTTAGGTTTCATCTATTTATTTAAAAAATATATATATAAATCCATTAAAATTTTGTAAGTAAATATTATTCAATTGCATAATTAAAATGCGCATTTAATTCGTGTTTGCTTGAGCCGAGAGTTTCCCTCGTTTCCCCATCACTCGTCGATCAAGCTCTGACAACATGTTTGGGTCGTCACGCTTATGAACATTGTTTGTTTTCGTTATGGAATTCGGTGCTTAATTGTGCCCTGATGGAATTCAAGTCCAACAGAGTCGTGTGTGGTACATTGCCAAGCGATGCATGAAGAAGTGTTTTCCATGCGAGAAAGGAAACACAAATAATTGTAAATATACGCGTTTAAGCCCTTTTCATAGTCAAGCAAGGGGGTAAATGTATAAACACAACAATTCCATTCTCATTTATTTTTTTTACAAACTTAGCTCAGCTTTACTGCGCCGTGGAAACAAAAGTCAATTGTATTAGGTTTCGTTGAGATTAAAAAGGAGATTCAATTGAGCTATTTTTTTAGCCCTTTATATTTTTTAATATTTTCTACAAACATTGAACCATTCAAATAGACGTCGTTTATAAACATAATAAAATGTAAAAACGTACGCTGTTGAAAATATTTACAAAAAAATATAATTTAATAAAACAATTCGTTAATTCAACAAATTATGTATGCTGTAAATATTATTACAATTACAAAAATAAATTAATATATCATGTAAACTAATTTACGTAATATTATAGAAAATAAAGTGAAATTTATCTCAGGTGTGATTCAAATTATGATGTAAAAATACATATTTAAAAAAAATATTGTTAAGTGGAAACTCGCTTAACGAGCAAAATAATTGTAACAGAAATGACTCGCTTAACAAGAGATGTTCAAAACTTGTGTATAAATATTTTGTGTATTTGTTATTAAAATTTTTTGTCACTTTTGTTTATACAAATTAGTTGATCCAACAAATTCTGTATGCTGTAAAATATTATCGAAAATAAACTGAAATTTGTCTCAGATGTGACTCAAATTATGATGTATATTTTTTTGGTAAAAATACTTATTTTAAAAAATCATTGTAATGTAAACTAATTTACTTAATATTGTCAAAAACAAACTGAAATTTATCTTAGGAGTGTTTCATATTATGATGTACAATTTTTCAGTAAAAATACTTATTTAAAAAAAAATCATTGTTAAGTTGTAGTCAAAAATAAAGTGGAAACTCGCTTAACGAGCAAAATAAATTGTAACAAAAATGACTCGATTAACGAGCGATGTTTCGCATAAGGAGTAACGCGGAGAAAAGAAATCCCTTTTTTATCTTTATTTATAGTGGACTATACTTTGCATATATAAATTGTGTATGCTGCAAAAGTTGCATTGTGTCTTACAGAAAGAAGTTATAGAGGAGAATTTGTCTGAGGCGGAGCAGGTAATACAAAAGCCACAATCTTCTAGCGCTATGCGTGTTACAAATTTATTTAACAAAAATGCTGTGTCGCATTTTTACCAAATTTTGCATTAATTATTTGTTTCCTGAAAATCGAATTCGCATTCCAGGTTGGTTAGAAGAAAAGATGAACTTGAAGCTAGAATCACCTTAACAATGTTTATATAATTTTCTGTTAATAAACATTATCGTATTTTACAACAGTTTATATGGGGAAAATTATATCACTATACGAGTGTTTCATTATACGAGTAAAAATCCGAAAATTCTGGAATGGATTATGCTCGTTAATCGAGGTTATCAATAATTTGTAGTAATGGCACAAAAGTCGTTTCTCATACATGACATTAAAATGTAAATAAATAACTAGTATTTAGTACCGTCAATGGGGCATCCTGTATAATGGATGTGGTTTATAAATAGTGGGGGTGGTGAATGCGCGTTTTGGGAAAAGTGAAGTTAATTATGGTCGTGTTTTTTTGATCAGTCGGCACCTCTGCTGCCGCAGGCGTCGCGGGTGAGATAATTTCGAGTATTTTCGCCCTCGCTCCTTCTATTTTCTTCTTTATACTTTCGGTTTTCCTTCCTTTCCTTTTCTCGTAGGTAAACAGAATGTGCGTGTGTGCATTTCAGTACAATTTTAACCACCCTTTCATCATGATCGTGATCATCATTGCAGGCGGCGGCGGCAGCGGCAACAGAAGCTGGCTGCTGCTGATGACTATACACAGCTTGTCTGTCTATACGTGTGTGTGTGTTATTGCATGCATTCCCTTTGTCGGCATCGACGTCGGCGTCCTTACCTCCCTTCTCTCGTGTACCCGTTTTCTCGCTGCCAATCGCATTAGGCGCGACCCCCCTTCTTTCACGCCGACCGCCAAAAGATATACAAACACACTGTTTAGACAGGATGTTGACTAAATGGTAAATATTCCGCTTTTGTAAATAAGAAAAGAAGGGGTCGAGTGTTGGTCCGTAGCACGGGCTCGACTTGATCTCTTTATCCCATCGTACTAAACCCAAAAATACAACAGTCTTCTCCAAGCAGCTATAAAGAAGGGAGAAACGCCGAAGCGGATCATAAACTCTTATAAACGAACGAAAACCCAATGAATGTATTCTTCAAGTACTCCACTTGATATTTTAATTATAATAATAATATTTATTGCCCAGAAATAATATAGTACAAAAGAAAATCGTAATAATAAACAAGTTACAAGAAAACATAACATATATCTGACCAAAGTTAATTATATCATTTTACTGTAGTTGCCACATTATTTAATTAATGAATTCAATAAACTCATTTCTCAAGTAATAAGAATATTTTATTGAAAACATAATTAGTTTTAACTAATCTGTTTAATCTTATGAAGATTGAATAATATTTCCTAATTCTTACCACTTTTTTAACAAACATGAATATTTTATCCCAAAAGAAATGTATACTTAAATTAAATCTTAAGTTTTATTAGACATCACAAATTTTATTATAATAATTGATTCAAATTATATTTATATTTAATGTTTCAGATGTCACAGGCAAATGTTTTATGACCACTGCTTTACCTTTTATAGACGGCATACATTCTTACTTTGATTACAATAATACAGTTAATCCGAATATTAGCTGGAAAATTTAGATAATTACAGGAATGGATTAAAAAGTGGAGAAATTAACGAACTGTTACACTCACATTAAAGATAAACACTTGCCTGGAAGTAAGATCTAAATTAACGAAACTCTTATATTTAGGTATGAATATGATATAAGGATTAGAAAACTCTACTGGTTATTAGTACTAAAAGTCGGAATTTAGTGGAGAATAAATTATTTAAAAATTTCAAATAAAATGCCTAACAAATATAATCAAAGTTTTATGGTTCATTGCGAATGTTTAGTAGCAGATATACTTGAATCACATAATAATATTCAGGTTTAATAACTGTTTAGTAAAAGAAAAACAGGTTTAAGCATTAAAAATCATTAGATTTAGTATAAAGATTAAAAAAATAGTAATTTTCATAAATATAATACTGGTAAAAAATCACAAAGTGATAAACTTTTTTGAATTTTTACTTATTGTTCAAATTGCAAATAAAAATATTAAGACACAAAAAAATTGTATATATTTCAGAAAGTAATAATAAAAAAATGTTCCTCTAAACATGAATATTTTTATAAGTAATACATTAATGTATTTCTTTAAAGACCTGAATATGATTATTGTTAAGACTTATTACTATAAAAACCGTTTCAATATAACCAAAAGTAACATTAAATTTGTTCCTATTTTCAATCTATATTTTATATTCAATTTTTATTTTAGTATAATCAAAATTTAATATTATTTTTGTATGATTTGAAATGTATATTTATCAATAAATAAAATAACTCACAATTAATATAATTATTACATGAAAAGATCTTAAAATATTATTCATGTTAGATAATATTTAATAGTATTTACTATAATTGATAAATTATTTTCTGGAAAATCTACTAAATTTGAAATGGATCAAATCTCGTATCATCGTTAGCCTCGATGCACTTTCGTTTCGCGATGCAATTGATCCGCAGTAAATCAGGGATGACCTTTTTCCAATGTAACTTTCCAAACGCGCAATTTATCGAGGTGCAATACTCCAAAGAGCTTTCCATTTGTAATTAAAAAAAAAACAACAACAAGAGAATGTACTTTTTCAGTCGTTTTTTCTTTAGTAAAACATTATTTCAATCTAAAGCTTTCATAAACATAGCCGAAGCATTTTCAAACAGTTTATATTTATCATCTTTTTAATTATTTCTACTCTTATAATAGATTAAAAAAAATAGTCATGAATTTGAATTATTTAACTAAGTCCAGTTATATACAATTACTTTGCAACTAGTTTTGTTAGTATGAATAAATGTTTGGTGTTTCAAAAATATTAGTACGTTTTTACAGATTTTTTTGAATAACAAGTGTCATCAATATTAATAATAATATTAAAACAAATAAAATAGAGTTTGTATGATATTTTCTAGTTGAAGTAGATTTTCCCAAAATAAGATTTTATGTGATTTAAAAAAATCTACGTAAAAACTATGAATACTATTTTTCTTTCAAAAATATAGATGGATTGTATAACATATTGAATTTCTTAAGTAGTGTTTTATGAACTTTAATTTGAAAGAACTTTTTTCCCCAGGTAAATTTCATAAAATCCTCAGAGTTACAACAATATTCGGATACAAAGTAATTATGTTATTTTGCCAAAAAATAATTTGAAACATCCAAAGATTTCATATAATATGGTAGCATTTACATAATTCTTCTTGAAAATCATTTGCATTTATATCTGATTAATTTTCGATCGAAAGTATTAACTGAAGATACTAATTTTCTAACGTTTTGTCATCTATATACTTGTAAAAAAAAATTGAGAGAATCAAGGGTATTGTCCAGAAAATAATTGAAAAAGTTTAGTTTAATTTTATTATCTTCTGTTAAGGATTCTTCATAGTCAAATTGTCGCTGTTTCCTTCTAACTTAACTAATTTCAGTTTCTGCAGAAAATTCTATACTGCATTCAAGATTATCTGCAATCTCATAATCAGCAATTTTCATCTGATCATATCCTGTTTATGTATAACTTTTCACTTGTTGCATGATTTTTAATAACATCCTTAGACAATCTGACAAATTTATGGTAACATATTTCAATACCTTCGAGACTGATTTTATTTCAAATGAAATATTCCAAATATTCTTTAACATTAGTTTCTACCTCTGTGTTCACGTCTTCTATTATTTGGAATAATGCATCATAGATTTCGCAAAGGGTTTAACGCATCTATTTTGCTTGACCATCTAGTCAACTCAATAGTTTTAGAGTTAATTGTAAAACATATTTTTTAGCACTTCACAACGCTTTGTAGAACCAGAAAATAAAGTGTAAAGTTCTTGTAAATTATAAAAAAGAAGAAAACGCTGCATTATTCTTATCTAGGTTCAAAGAATAATCAATATATAATAACATGGCGTATTTTTTTAAAATTATTGAATGGTTCAAATTGTATTTTAATTTTTATCATAGCAAATCAACTTACATGACCTTTCAATAACTTAAAAAATTTAAACAATTATATATAAATTATTTTCTGAGTAAATTATATTCGCTGAAGCCTTAAAGATGGTGAAATATGCAGTTTGTAACTGCTGTAATTGCATATTTGTTATGCACCGCTGCTTTATTTGTATGTTTTTTTAAGTTGCAGAAAGCAAATATTAAACTGATTCTTTAACAGAAATGTAAAATAATTATTTTAATTTCGAGTGAAGAGGTTGGAATGTTTCGTGCTTAAGCGGAACGGCGTGAGTGCAGTATCATTATTATTTCCGATGCCGTGGACTAAGTAATGATCCTTCCTTGCCGTCAACATCATCATCATCACCACCACAACCACAACCATCATCAACGACTGAGTCCTTCGACGACTTCGAGGGTTTTGTAATTCTGATTATGGTGCGGTCGACGAATGCTGTTAGCAACGCAAATCTGCTTGATTAATACTCATTATCGTATCTAGCCTGCACCATCCTTTCCCATTCCATCCTCTCCTATCCCTTGTCATTATGCGTTATGCAGAAATGCGAGTTGGGTGGTGTTGGCTGCGGCCGGATTGCATTGCTATTAGGAAAACCACCGGCGATCGATCTGGATTAATCTCATTAAGAAAATACTCCATTTACCATTAGTCCATTAGTAAGCGCATTTGTTCGAAAACCAACGTCTCTCCGAATTCCTGCAGCCATAACTCATTCGCTAAACGACCCAAGCAAAATTGATCTTCAATTCAAATAAGAAGTTAACAATAAACTCGTTTGAATTATTCATTTTTTCAAATTCATATATTATTTTAATTCCAAGTTAAAACAAAATTATCAATCAAATATTATTCTATTATAACTTTGTGTTGATTTTTTATGTAGTCAATTTTATTTTTCAGACGTACCAACTACTTATATATGACAGCATAGTACGCAATTTCTTAATAACAATTTACTGTTATTAGATTTCAAGATAACCAATAGTAATTGATACGCCTGACATACATTTAAGCTACATGTCACGCATAGTGGAGTCCTTAATTTGTTGCATTTACACAATTTGTCAGTCACATAACTCATGAAATAATTTTATTGAATTAAAACTGATTATAAACCAACTATAAATAATCATCATTTTATAGGTTAAAAATATGACAGGTTTACCAACAATAATTCTGACGTATTTCTTTCTCGCTATGTTTAATTTCCTAAAGTTTAGATCAAGATTATTTTAAAAAATAATTTAATTTGTCATATATTCAGCTTAATCTTATAGAGTAAACTTCATTCTATTTTTTTTTGCTGAAGATTATTATTTTTTAAACGTTTAGATTTATAAATAAAAATAAGTAATAGAAATCAATAAATTAATGAAATTAAAGGCTTTGAATATCATGAAAAAATTATTATAAATATTTTAGAATTATTTTAATATATGTTTACAAATTACTAAATTTAATAAACTTTTATGAAAAGAAATTTCAAATTGAGAAATTCTCTGGTGAAATCATCATTTATTTCATTTTTCTGAGAAGAATAGAATAACATAAATAAATTCTTATTGTATGAAAGATATGACATTTCTTGTTTTCCAAACTGACGTAATTTCATATTTTTATATGGTCTCCGAGCAAAATGAAAATCTGTAAAGTTTTTATATGCTATATTTATTTAAATTCACACAATTGATTTTTCATTAAAATGTTCCGTTATTTTTTATGTGCGAAGTTGAAATACATATTTTATATGTTATCTTGTATCTTTGTGTGCGATGCACACCATAGTACTGGTGGAAATGTTCCGTTTTTATTCCAGTTTATGTTATGCCGTTGTTGCTTTTTAATTAAATTTCGGGAAAATGTTTCTGGCTTTTACGACCGGCTTACCGAGCTGGCGCTATCTCTGTCTTGCCCATCTTTGGAAAGCGAGGGAGGTTTGTGCCCTCTCTGCAGTAGCAGACAGAACGGCGCTGTGTCGGGGTCGGAGCGCCGCGACGCCGTGCCGTGCGTGCGTCTGCAATGGGGCCCATAAAACTTTATGGCCAAAACATCGACCCGTCACCATGGATACAGCGCACGTGTACAGCGCGGGGACGAGAGTCGCACGTGCTCCGAAGGGGGCGCACGTCGTCCCTCCAGATCCACCCCGTCGCCCTTGCATCCATCCCTTCCACCAAATTTCGCGCCCCCGCACCACTCGAAATTGGTCTGGGCGAATACAGAACACTCTTCGACCCCTACCACCGCCCCATCCAAAAAACTATACGGCCACCATAAACTTATACACCACATTTGATTCGGGCGGCGGCGGGATCGTTCCAATCCTTGAACTTTACTGTTATGGCATGGCGCAAGAGACGGAAATCCTTTGTACCAAAGTTACGTGATAACTTGTGGAATACATGATTTATTGAACAAAAAAGAAAATACAATAACTCAAATTTTTCCATTTAAAAAATGACATATTAATATCTTTTCAAAATCTCCAAAGTTTAATTTCTTTTGTCAAATAAAAAAAACTTTAAAACTAAATTTAACACCTTAAAATACGTACAAGAAATCATACATCAGAAAATTTGATAAATACAAAAAAAATCAGACTTATTATGAATTAAATTAAATAAAAAAATAATTTTATAAAATTTTTAATAATTTATTAACTGCAAAGAAAAAATGAAATATTTGCAAAATACATTCAAAGTAATATATTCAGAAGAGTTCCGGAATTTTAAAATGAGCTATATAAAAGTATGCTGAATTCGAGATATAGGAGGGTTCTCTGTAATACATATAAATTCTCCACGAAAAATATGAATTTTCACAAGCTTTAATGCTGAATAAAAACCGTAAAATTCTGTATAAAAAGTACCATATAATAAAAATTTAAGTTTATATAAAAGTAATATTATATGTATATAGTAATAGGAATAGTTCAAACTATATGAGCTAAAATTACAAAAAAAGATAATAAAATGCATTACAAACATGTTATGTGCCACACGTCAAAGTAATCTATGCAAGTTTGTTTTGTCTTGCGCTTATTTCCTTCATAAGTTAAAAAAGTGTCAAAATAAATTGTTTCCGGTGTGGTCACAATAGCAAAAATGAACGGCAAAAAATCATATATTTGATTGTAGATGTGTAAACAGTAAAAAAAGCTGTAAAAATATTGAATATTTATTTGCAACTAGTATTGAGAATATTGCAGAAGTTTTTATGTTGCATCCACACTACGCGTGACAGGTGTCATTAATGTGTCAAGCGTGACAATTACTATTGGTTATCATAGAGTCAGATGACTCTTAATTTGAACTGTCAATTATAATTGTGTGTAGTGCTTACATAATAGTTGGTACGACTGAAAGGCATTTATTTTAACCTCAGATTTAAAATATCTTATTGTCTGTAGCGTTTTTTAATCGAATAATAAAGTTTAGGTTATTTTTCGAACAGAATAATAATATAAATAGGTTAAGTTCTGATTAAGTAAGATTGTATTAGACTTAACTTTTCAAATTTTCAGTTAAAAATCACTGAGTAATCTTCGAATTAGTTGTACATATTTAAAAATTAAAAATGTATGATGCTGAATAATATTTTCTATTTTCTTGAAAATTATATATTTTTATTTTGAGAAAATGGTTGTATGCGGTTTGTTCATAAAAAATCTTAGAGTTTTCAATTAAAACGTATACGTTGATGGAAATTATAAAACTGGGTTAAAATCAAAGAGGTCGTACGTCAAAGCTGTCGTTGTTTTTGCATTAATGTTTTGCTTTGCAAGATGTATTCATTCGGAATTTACAGCGTGTCGAAATATATAGTTTCCGGTGTGACCGCAGGAAATAAACGTATGCGACGAGACGGAAGCACGGTGGAGCGGCGGCGGGAGAAATAAAAAAGGATCTAAATATTACAGGTCGTAAAAATTCGCACGAGACAGCAAAAATTCCGCGCGGAATAATAACAAAAATGCATAAATCGCCGGGATAGTGCTTGCTAGATAAAAATTCGCACATATAAAATCCGAGCACTTTGCCGCCCCACCGTTGTACCCCGGTCTCGTACTCCTATATTTACATATATTTACAATGGTTCGGGGATGGCTGCAACTCGGGGACAAAAAAAATAATACGAAAATACAAAAATAATGGAAATAGAAAGTAGTGCACGGCGAGGAAAATGACACATGGAAATAACCCAGTCATATCATCGTTGACACCTTGTTGCTATGGTTATTTAACATATTTAAACACACGGGTCACGTCACGTCATGTATTAGGTAATATGTCATATCTGATAATGATAATGATTACGTGGTATTTGTATCCAAACCATTTAACAGAAACGTTATAACACTAAGGATCACAATGGAATTTATGTAAGTACAAAAATATGTTAGTTTAAACAAGATATATTTTTTTAAATTACAAATTTTCAAACTGTAGGTAACTTTATGAAATAATTAGAGCTAAAACTGAAACATTTACCAACTAATTTTCAGTTCAGGATACTGAAAATATGTTACTGTCAAAGCGTGTACACAAATCTTCATTCCATGAAGCTATTTCATAACATTTAATTATTTAACTAGTATATTATATATATAGAACAATTATTATACAAAATATATATAATATTATACGTATTATCCTTATTGACAAAAAACTATAACTATATATTTAAATGTATTTTTATTAGTGATAAGACTATTATTTAATTATTTTATATATTAGAGAATTTTACATTTATATATTAGTACTTAATTAATTTATATTTTAAATTTGTTTCAGTTTTTTTTATATTAATTACTAACTACCAATACTTCTCTAATTTCTCAAATTATTCTTCGTCCTGTCTATACGTTTCATATATTATTTTGAAAAACTACGTTATTTTTTTCAGAAAAAGTCTATGACTACCGTAGATCGGTATTTTATAAAATAACTGGTTATTTCATGGAATACCGTTATTCTACAATTTAACAGTAATAGACTTACAGATTAGGCATTGTAAATTATATTATATAAAAAATATATTATGTAAATAATTGAGATTTGTATTATTCTTGTCGTTTCTTTATTTATTGAGTTCAAATATTTAAAAAAATATATAATAGTCAATAGAAAATCATATTAAATATTATATAGTTAATTGCTATTTTCGCTGAACTAGTTTTTATATAAAGATAAATTATTTTGTTGTAATTATATAAATGTATGGCATAAATTTTAATACGCTAAGTTAGTCATGTGTATATCCCGTAGATAATTTCGAACAAGTAAGTATAAATAATAATAAGTAGTAGCATTAGTATAGTCGCGTTACATATACAAAAATAATATTTTTATTCTTAAAATTTAATTAGAATAAAAAGTCTACTTTAAAACCATTTTTAATCATATATTAGTTTATGCCGATGAAAGGCATAATTTACTATTTTGGCATTCTATGAACTGTCCACTTCCTATTGCAATGAAATGAAAAATATTGATTATAAAGCCAGGAAAAACTCCACATCTTATAGACCGATAAGTATATTGTAACTACAATCGAGAATATTGGAAAACTTTTCCTAAAAAGATTCCAATACATAAACCAAGAAAAGGGACTTATACCGGATCACAAGTTTGTATTTCGTAGAGAATACGGCACAATAGTTTAGGTTAATCGATTAGTTGATGTTATCGGCCAGGATCTAGAAGAGAAGGGACACTGTTCAGCTCTATTTATTGATATATCACAGATTTTCGACAAAATATGGCACACAGGTCTGTTTTACTAGCTAAAAATGAATCTTCCGCAAGTTAAATTCTACTTTAAGGGTAAAAATGATTTTTTTTTTATTAAATTGGAGGAAATACAAACTAATCGGGGGTTCCACATGGGAGTGTACTGGGTCCAACCATTTATATAATGTTGATATACCAATGATAGACAATACAAACATGATAATATTTGCAGATATAGCAATCATGACATGAGACAATAGTTTTATAATTGACTCTCAACACCTTCAAGAAGATCTTTATATTCTTGAGATATGGTTTATGGAGAATTAGTACAAATTAGGCAAAATCACGTGGCTATGCTTATCGATACAAGATTGACTTGGAGGGAAAAATATTCAGACAAAGCGCAAATAGTTGGAGATCAAATTTAGAAAGCTTTATTTGATGCTGCTGGTACAATTTGAATTGTTAATGGAAAATAAGTAATAGGAGTTTAAAGTAATACTATAATACCAGTTTATGGGAATATGAATAGATTTTAAATAAATATGATAATAAAAAAAGATAAATTTAAATCTAATTAAATATAGAACTCTCTATATATTCAAAAACTTTTCGTTGTAAATTATCATCTAAAATAATTGATAAATTTCAAACTGCCCAAAATGCAATTTACTTTAATGAGGGTTAGTTTATAGTTTACGATAAGTTGATTTTTAACAACCGCTCGTAATCAAACTTAATGATTTTCGGCTCGGCGCTTTACGATGGGCAACACTCTAAACTTCATTATTGGATATTCATGTTAAGTACATGCAGTTTGTTTGGAAACATACGGAGACGTACATTTTCCAATAACAATTAAGGCCTAGTATGTAATATTAAATTAACTATACACATAACAACTGCATATTCTCTAAACGTTTTTTTTTATATTGAAAACGAATATAAAACTTCCTTGAAATTTTAATAAAATATTTAATAACTTACCGGAAGTTATTAATATTTATATGTAAAAGAAAATATTTATTTAAAATATTTTTTTATATAAACGTATATTTCAACTTAATTAGTTTAGAAGGAAATATAGACATTCAAGATATATAAATTATATTATCAAATTCATACTGAAACATTAGCTTTCATTGTATAATTCATGTAGGAATTTTTCATGCGATATTTATATTTCTCTGTACAAGTACAAATGTATTGATTAAAATTACATAAGTTTTTTTTTTCATATAAATTTATAGAATTTTTTGTTGATTAAAATAAGAGTATTAAATATTCTTTAATATTTGTTACATAAATTGTTAAAAACTATGATGTTTAAGCAATACGTTTCTAAATTAAATTGTATAGAATTTGATATTTCCTGAATAATATAAATTATTTTAAAATGTAAATTCAGTTGAATAAAGTTGTAATAATATTATACGAAATATTATTGTTTTTCTATGATAATAAGTAGGATTTGTTTACAGATAAGTGTATTTGTAACAGAATATCAGTAGAGTTAATGAAGGCGAGAATATGTACATATAGTGTGCAGTCATTACCGTTTCTAGACCTATGTGGAAGGTAAGTGCATTTAATGCAAAAGAAAATGATTATATCTTAATATGCAGCATATTTATGTGAAGTTTCCAGTTTAGGTGTGTTTCTAAAGGTAGGTCGAGAAACGTAGAACATTCATTTATCTTTAATGGATCGGCGCAAGTCTTTTCCTTTTCAAGAAAAAAAAAATGTTTATATCAACTAGCTAGCTTTTCATTAAAACTGTACATGTACACTTTTTCAAAAAAATAATGAAATTCTAGTATATATTTTTAAATCTTTTATTTGTTTCTATAATATTTATATTTTGGTTACTAAAAAATCAAACGTTTTTATTATTAAATTAAATTTTAAAAAAATCGTGGAAATACAGTTTTAAAACTCGAAAGAAACTTGATAGTCGAATAAATAATCATAAACTAGCTGAAACTTTTATAATATTTAATATTAAAGGTACTGACGTATTTCAAAATGGGGAGTCTAAAAAAAGTACTGAATTAATTAATAAATTAAACAATTTTTTTTTGCAAATTGATTAAAATTCAAATATTTATTTCTATTTTGAATAAAAATTAAGAGTTATTTTATAATAGTTGTAATTACAACTATATAAAAATAAACATTATATTTTTTTTACTACATATTATACAAATTATTAAATGTTCCTTTTGCCACAAACATGTTACAACACAATATGTATAAAAAAATACCGGTAATTAATTTGTTGAAAATACTTTTTGATTTCTTCAAAATAACACTTATAACATTATAAGCAAAAAAAATACTATATAATGTAGTGCTTTCACCTGAAGTTATAAGATTGTACTTTATCACCCAAGTAAATTTTGCAATATCATTGTAAATACCTGTTATGCAACTAAGCCTATTTGTTGCTTAAATCAGAAGAAAACTCAAAGTGCTTCATTTGTATCGCTTCTTTAAATTTAAAACATAAATGATGACAAGTTTTTAACCGATCAAATCGATCAAATTAAAAATATTTGGACAAGTAAATACTGAAAAACTCATTTTATCATCATAATGTGATGACAAACTGAGTTTATCCATTAGAAATTGTAAACGAAAGGGGTCAAAATGACTGACTAGGTGTTATCTTTGGTGTTAATAAATAATAGAGTTAGAACGTTTAAAAAATACAAGAAAAGTAATATTGGAGTAACAACAAAATCTAAAAACTCAAATAAATAATTATTTTGTCGACTATTTAATTTAAAAAAAAACTATAAATAAACAGTACAAAATTTGTAGAAATAATTAATTAATATCAAGTGTAGATAAATTTAATCAACTATTAAATTTAATATAAAAAAAGTATCTTTTAGCGAGTGGTAAAAAAAGATTGTAATGAAGACTTTGTTCAAACCATTTTTTGTAATTTAAATTGAAATAATATTATAAATGTATAATTATAGGAAACTTGTATTTCATATTGAAAAAACTTATTACTCATTCAATAATCTGCAGTTTTTTCATTTTCATCAGATAACTTCAATAACTTTTCTAAATTTATTAGTTTTCAATTAATTAAGTAAAACGTGAGGGCACTACTTTTTCGAGGCATAATATAAATTTCTTCAAGCTTATTAAGTAAAAAAAAATGAGCATATTTGTTGCATAAATCGAAAAAAAACTCAAGGTGCTGCTTTTGTATCAATTCTTTAAATGTAATACAATAAATGATGAGAAGTTTTCAATCGATCAAATTTATTGGTCTTGGTTGATATAGAAAGTATTTGGACAAATAAATATTGAAAAACTCAGTGCATTACTTTTTTTAGGACATATCATAAAATATAATCATGATGTGATGCCATGCGATGTTGTCTATCAGAAATTGTAAACGAAACTTTGTAAGGGGTCAAAATGACTCCCTAGGTATCTTTAGTATTAATAATTAACAGACTTCCAGTGTCGTTTAAATGTTTTAAAGATGTTGACATTTTAATTAAATAAATGATAGAAAAGTAATATTGGACTAACAAAAACTAAAAAATCAACTAAATAATTATTTTGTCAAGTATTTAATCACAAGGCAAAAAAAACTATAAGTAGACAGTACAAAATTTGTAGAAATAATTGATTGATATCAAGTGTAGATAAGTTTTATCAACTAGTAGATTTTATATGAAAAAGGTATAATTCATCTTTTAGCATTTTTTATTCAGTTTATTACATTTTTTTATTAATTAAAATTGAAATAATATTATAAATAAATAGATTTAGGAGACTAATATTGACAATGATAAGCTGTTTTCGATTTTTATAAAATTGAGATAATCTGCAGTTTTTTCAATAACTTTTCAAAATTTATTAGTTTTCAATTAATTTCTTCAAGCTTATTAAGTTAAAAATCCTAATATTATTTTTTGCAGTATATTCTTTAATATACTTATTTAATCTATATTTTAAATTTATTAGGTTTCGAGTAATTAACATGAATTATAGAAGTATTATGTTAACATAAACATTTATTATTATATGAAAACTTATCCCATTTCCAAAACTTTTAAACATTGTCAAAGTTTAGAAAACGCTGATTTAAATTATTAAATTTCAAGCATAATATGGATTAAACAGTGTTAGTCAAAATGTTAACTATTCTAAATCATGTTTAGTAAACTTTCAATTAGATATACATATTTAAACTTTAATAAAAATGAAAAATTTTCGGGTTTAAATTTGATATTAAAATAGAAATGTATAGTCTGGATGTTAACTATAATAAAAGTGCATAATAAAAAAGGGAAGTGAAAAAAATCTTGTTAATTTTGCCGGAATGGGGTTTAATCCCATATATAAATTCACGTTTCTGACTCTCGTTTCAAAATTATGCGATTCAGCGGCGTTATTTTATGAACGATGCGCCGACAATGTTTACTCTCATTTCTTTGCCGCATGTCATGTTTATGTCTACTAATTTTATTTATATATATATTTAAAAAAAAGTTACTATTTTAGTTGTAGTTTGGCTGCTAAATATAACACTCGTCGACCATAAAAATCGCCTGATGTTCGGTCGTCAGACTGCTAATAATAAAAAGACACAAAATGAAAGTTTATTGCGTGACATGTCATACACGTGGGGGAGGCACGGGGGGTCGGCCAAAGGTTTATGAGGCCACCAGCCTCGGGATTACGGCTAATCATCGAATCATACGTGCTTGTTCCTTTTTTTCCTTGCTCTTTCCCTCTATTTCATCAACACCACCTTCTATATCACTTCGGACGGCTATCGAATTCCCCATTGGGGCCGAGCTATATTTCGCACCGGAAGTAATTACCGTCCGAACAAAATACTAAGATTAGCGGCCGTAATGCTGTTATTGCCGGATTGAACTCTGTTATTTTTCCATTCCTTTTCATTATTTCTGAGCCATATCGCATTGAATATGTCGAAAACTTCGCCAGTTCCTCATATCTGATAGTGATTTATCTGGAGCTGTCGTTTATATTCAATATAATTCAGCGATCCATCAACTTCCTTAAACTCATTTCTTCTGCTATTTACCATTAAAAAAAAAGGATAACTCCATTATAAACTCATACAAAAATAAATCTTTTAACATTATTTCCAATATTGATTTTATGAAAATTAATAATTTTTCCTTTGTATAAAAAATACAATAAATTTGCAATTGTTTTAAAATAGATTTAACACTATTATTTATATTTCTTTTGATTCTTAAAACAAATTTTATTACCTGCAGACAAGATCAAACTATAATTTTAAGATTACACTTTTATAGAATATTATTCAAGAAAAATCATACACACCCAAAAAAGTGAAAACTATAATATTCACTTTGATAGAACTCGCACGCACATAAAGTTAATTTAATTAAAGAATAGAACTGAAAAAGCATCAAACATCGAATAAATTCAATTATAGCAATAAATATATTGAATATAGTTAATATTTAAACAATAAAAAACTATACAGAGATTTTCTTTAAACTATAGAATATTATTTGTGATATTCGATTCACATTTGTATACTATTATTTGTAATTAGATTTTATGATACGATAATTTTAAAGTGCATTAAATAATACATATATAATAATTTAAAATTTGTTTAAGTACAATATTGGGTTGTTCGGAAAGTAATTTCGTATTTTTAGATCAATTTTGGTATTAAAAATAATTTTATTAAACTTTTCGCCATCATTCAAACAATTTTAAATTTCCATTTTTCTGTGTAAGAAAAGACCTCACGGTTCATTTTGAAAACCTGCAAAAATCTATTTATTCAATGTTTTTATTGTCGCATTCAGCTGCAAAATACGAAATTACTTTCCGAACAGCCCAATATTACATGCAAGTTAATTTTATCTTCAATTGTGAACTAATTTTATCAGTTTTAAAAATTTATAGATATGCATTTTGCAAAAATCTATTTATTCAATGAATTTATTTTTTGCATTCAGCAAAATTACTAATTTTATCAGTTTTAAAAATTTATAGATTATTTCTATTTGTAATTTATATTATCATTTTTATAGGCCCTAATTCGAAATATTTTTTGGACCATTCAGCCGCAAAATACGAAATTACTTTCTGAACAACCCAATATTACATGCAAGTTAATTCCATCTTCAATTATGAACTAATTTAATCAGTTTTAAAAATTATAGAAATATAAATTTATTATTTATATAAACATGTTTTATATTTAAATAATGATTTTATTATGACAATTATTATCTATTTTTCTATAAATAAAATTACAGTATTAACATTTGAAATGTGTAATGAGAAATATCTAATGAGTGAAATGATATAATTCAGACTACTCTATGCGTTGGCATTGTACAGTTATGCGAAATAATAATTAGTAAAGTTTGAGCGGAAATAGGTAAATATAATTACGAGCTTCATAGCTGCAGTTGGAGTAATTAATATGATGTATTATGGTATTACCATGATTACGAATGCCAAAATGGCTTTCAGTTTTGGCAAGTAAATTGCATAACAAACAAAGGGTTGGTTACCGTCCATTGAATTCAAATGCGTTATTGTAAAAATATTGTATTTATTGGGCAAAAACGAATATAAAAATTGTATAAAACTGTAATAATTATTATTTGTAAATTTAGTAAACCAATTAATATATTAATTGACAAATAAAAATGAATATAAATACAATGAAAAAAGGTAAAGTAAATGTTTTACATAACCGAGTTTATTTTAAATAAAATAAATTCGGTTATTAAAAATATTTCAATTGGAAAAATCAGTGTAATTGAATTTATTAATTAATTTTTTTTTTCATTAAGCAAAGTTATTCACTCTTAATCTGATTATACTTAAACTGAATTAGATTAATAATTATTGTTATTATTAGAATTTTAGAAAAACGAATTTACGAAAAGAGAAAAATATTTTTATTAATTTTTTTGTGTCTTATGTGTCTAATTATGGGTATAATCTTAATGATCTAACATTTAATAATATTTGTAATAATAAATAGTACGTGTAAATAAAGTAATTAAGATTATAAAATCAATTTGTCTAAATTAATTTGGTTGGTTGGCAGGTAAAAAGTGGTTTAATAATGTTCCAATTATTAAGTATTTTTGTCTTCGATAATTTATTGCCGTCATATGGCTATAAATTAGTGATAAATCTGGTGATTATATAAATTTGAAAGCATAAATTGCAGCTGCTGTTTATAGTATACAAGTCATAGTAAGGCCCTTAGGCTTGGCTGAGGAGGAGAACGTCTCTGGAGAGACGTCCCGCGAGATTTCTCTTTTTGAATATTCAAGTACCAATCGGTAGTTCGATGAAATGCATCGTTTGAAGTTGGTATATTCGAATGGAAAGATTTTGCAGTAATTGAATTGAGGGGGAAAAAAGGTTAGTTTATTGGTATGCATAATTTAGCTCTTCACATTATTTTTTGTTGGTTCGTCTCGAGCTCCACCAAATGGCTGCTGCACATTCGTTTGTTTACTTTAGTTCCTCCATTTTTTCCCCGCTACTAATTTCCGTTTTGCTGTGCTTATACAAAAAAAAAATAAAATGACGATTTGCCTGATGGCAGCGGCCGGATGAAGTGTTCCGTAATTAAAGTTAGTTTTGGGGGCGCCGGTGGAAATTCGCGAGCTCTCGAAATTACCAAAGGCAAGCAGACACATGAACATGAAGTTGGGTCGAAGGGCCTTGTCATGTTTCAAATGCTCGAAGGCAGCGGTAATTGACGTCGCGCAAAGACTACTCTCCTCTTCGCTCACTCTCTGCACCCCGTCTTTCCCATCCATTACACCCATCTCTCTCTCCAAACGTGTGCACACTCCTCCACAGAAGAAGAAGAAGACGACTACACCGATGCGAGGGTTACGTAAGGAAAGCGCAGCGCAGAATTCTGATGATGCTACGTCCATCCATTCAGCTCTTCTTCGCGCGTTCCTCAGCGACAACCATAAACCAGTTAACTTCAAACCTCTCCTCTCATCCTGCCTCCCATAATTTCTCCACCGCAAAAACTTCTTATCCGCTTAAAATTCTCTCCCCACGTCCCAGCAAGACCGTGTCTCTACTTCGTCATCATCATCATCATAATTTGGTTCTTCGCAGACGCCGCACAGCGTGAATATTGAATAATATTCTCTCAATTAAGAGATTCTAGTGGCGTGTAAAGCGCCCATTTTCGTGATTAAAGAGCGCCTTTCTTTCTCTTTCTTGCACATGCACACTTCACCACTTTTAACTTCGCCAGAAGGATCAAAAGTACGAAGCGCAATGAAAGCGGCAAGACTTTTAAAGACCTGCTTGCATTACAAACGAGGATTTAAAAACTGTTTTGCTGCCGCCGCCCAGTACAAAAAATAATCACTGAAAACTTTTTTATATTATTGCATTTCCTAAATTAATTTCTCTCATGTTTGCGGGATGTCCAAGTAAATTAAATTGCATTTCTTTGTAAGTGTTCCTTCAATCTCTTCTCTTTCAACTTTTAGCTTTAATGTGTCTAGCAAAAATCATTTTTAGCAGAATTACATGACAGAGACATTGCAATAAATAATATTTTGGGAACCACTAAAAAGTATTAAATTTCACAGTCCTTTCTGAAATTTTTATCTCTTTGTAGTTTTGAAGTAATTAAATTATTTTTGAACTCTTCTTTTGATTTTATAAGCATTAGTATTTTTGTATATTAATTGAAAAACCAATGCTATTCGGAGCTAAATGTGGCTCTTTGGTAAAGTTATATAGTTCAACTTTTATTTTTTTATTTACTGTATAATTATTCCATAATTATGTCTTAATTAATATTTTCTTAGTAAGTTTTATTTCCTACATTTCTTGTGATAATTACTGATATAAATAACTTATCAGCTTTACATTTAAAGGACTATAGTCTCCTTTGTTGGTACTTACTATTGTTCGAAATATCGCTCTTAATTGTCCTCATTTGTATGTCGCCGTATTTAACACTGTTTAGTACTTACAATTCGTCTGTGATTGTTCGCAGTGTTATCGATTGTAATCTTTTGAAGTATTTCACTGTTGAAGTTGCTCGCTGCATTCCACATTACCACGAAAGTTTAAAAATAGCTTTTGTAAAGTAAGTAGTTTGTAACCAACGACAGTTCTGACATTACTTCTAGTAACCAGACATTATCATCAACTCGTCAATTATCTACATGATTTAAGTTTGTACTTTTTGATATAATTTTTAATGTATTATTTAGTTTTATTTTATTATTATCTAGTACTAATAACCAAAAATGTGTAAATTTTAGATTATGTAATTATTTGATAATAATATAAAGGATAGTTTTTTAATATTATCTAACTAATATGTTTAATTACTAGTAGACTAATATATACCTATTGGTCGCGAAATGACAGCTGTCAAGATACGCTGTCATTATGTGACCTAGCTGTCAAAGCGACATACATTTTATATTATAAACCAATATATTACAATTTGCATTATAAATAAATTGGGTTGTCGATTGAGAAACGCTGGTGTATTGTATTATTAAAAATTTGATAATTGTTTATATATTTCTGGTTTTAATTACTTATTAATTATGTATTTAGATTATGATATTATTTGATATTAATATAAAGGATTGTGTTTTAATATTATCTAACTAATATGTTTAATTACTAGTAGACTAATATATACCTATTGGTCGCGAAATGACAGCTGTCAAGATACGCTGTCATTATGTCACCTAGCTGTCAAAGCGACATACATTTTGTATTATAAACCAATGTATTACAATTTGTATAATAAATAAATTGGGTTGACGATTGAGAAACGCTGGTGTATTGTATTATTAAAATTTGATAATTGTTTATATATTTCTGGTTTTAATTACTTATTAATTATGTATTTAGATTATGATATTATTTGATATTATTATAAAGGATTGTGTTTTAATATTATCTAACTAATATGTTTAATTACTAGTAGACTAATATATACCTATTGGTCGCGAAATGACAGCTGTCAATATACGCTGTCATTATGTGACCTAGCTGTCAAAGCTTTGTATTATAAATAAATTGGGTTGACGATTGAGAAACGCTGGTGTATTGTATTATTAAAAATTTGATAATTGTTTATATATTTCTTGTTTTAATTACGTAACTTGTCAGTCAAAATATTTTTTTTTTAAATTAATATTTCTTAATCATAAAATAGTTTTATATTATTTTTTTAAAAGGAAAATAATAATCCATTACAATGTATTACTTCTTCATAAATAAGATTATGAGGAACATTTAAACGTTGTTGTTTTTTTATGTTGATAGAGGAAACGTCAAATGGAGCGTACCCAAAGGTTGCGTAAATCATCAGGGCTTTTAAAGGGGGATGAAGAAAAAAAAAGCAATTTTCTGGACGCGCTGCCCTTTCCACGGAATTGCGGCATTTCCTATAACAAGCCCGGCGATTCCGTAATCATCCTTTCGGCCCCTTCGATCGTGTGGCGAATTTTTCCGTTAGTGGATGTTTACCAACAAGAAAAGAAAAAGTAAAGTATGATAGAGGAAGAAACTAACTTCTAAACTAATGTCGTTATAGCGAGGCAAAAGTAAACGGTCATAATGAGATGCTTATAAAACTTTTCAACCAATTTCTTATATTATTTTTTTTATTAAAGTGTTTTGCCCATTTACGTTCGCAGCAGCGCGATTAATTGAATTCTCCACAATTATACATTTTTTTTCTCCCTCTCGCTTTTCAAGATTCCTCCGCATGAACTTGAAATGCAAATCGAAATTGGAGCGTGAAATTGCATACGTTCGCTCGAATTCCTCCTGAATGGGTCTCCGTTTCGTTTAGGGAAATAATGAACCCTTCTTTCGTTTCTCGATTACATAATTTATTGAATAAAAAAAATAGGAGGGATGCTGGGATGGGATAACCTTGCAGTTGATATAACGCACGCGGGTATTATATTTTTTTTTCACGTCCCTTCGATTACTTTCTTTGTGTTCGGCGGATGAGGGAGTGGGCAGAAAGTATAACCGGGATCGAGTTTCGCGTATTGTTGTTGATGATGATGCTTCGAAAATGAAATACAATATTCAGTCGCTTTTGGCTTTCTCCATTCTTCGGATTAAATTAATCCCATATAGATATATACAAACAGTATACAAAATATCATGCGTTGTACAATTATAATCTTAATAATTTTCAACTTCAAAAACTTGTTTTTATATTGCTAAGTTTTATTTAAAAATAATTATATAAATATAAATAAATTATTGTAATGTTACCCTTATTTATACGATGCGACATAATGATGAGGGTCGCATCTGCTAGGGTTAACCATAATATTATTGCTTTTCTTAAGCAATTTGCTGATACAGCGAGCAGATGCATAAGTGCACATTTCGTCGATGTAATATTATGATTATATAAGATTTTTTAATAGGCGTTAAGTAGCTTATATATAAATAAAACAAAAATTTTATGACCCATACGAAATTGAAGTTTATTTCGTATATCGAGCAAATCGTAGATAATCAATCATTAGGTTTCAAATCTTTCAATACGAAGAAAGAGAAAGAAAATTGTATGGAGTTCATGTTTAAATATAGTTTTTGAATTATAAACGTTGTTGCAGATTCATAATCAAAGCATTGCAAAATTATTTATATGAAGACATTTTTTTAAGCCTTTTTTTTTCAAACACGTTTCTTCAAATCAAAAGTGAAACTACTGTGTATTATTATGTTGCGGTAATAAGTACAATAAGTAAATAGGACTAACGTCACAACTATACCAAAAACAAATATTCATAACCTCAACTTATTTTATTGCGAATGCAGCAGTTTCAAAACTGGGTGACGTGCTCTTATTCACATATGAAAAATGTCATGATGTTTGACAGCTCCGCCTGAAAAAAAAACTAAAATTCGAAGACTTAATCGCCTGTGTTAGAAATAGGGCGAATATATCCGTCTTCTGCCAATTGTTAATGTTGCGAGGTGGAAACACTGAAAGTTTAATTGGTAGATAGATATAAAAAAGGAATTATGTTTTGCAAAATTTTCTAATGTTTAAATATTTTGACGGTTTGTAGCTGTTAATGTAAATCAGTCAATATTCAGATTCTCAAAGCCAGTCATAACAAATGCATGCAACTGTTTCAAAACAATTGAAAATCTTATCTGTTATTAGTTTTTTATATAATTTACTTTTACATAATAAAAGTTTTAAAGTAGTTTTGTTTTCAGAATTCATATTTTTTTTAGAACAATTTTTTCTGTAAGTGAAAAGTTTTCTATCTTGAATTTCTAAGTATTTTGTTGAATATTAAACAAAATACTGTACCGCATATACAAGTAATTAATATTTCTTCAATTATTTACGTTAATTAATTTACTTTTTGTAAAAATTACCGTAAAATACCTTTGAGTAACATTTCACTGATAAATTTATTATCCCTGGTCCAAAGAGTGCACACTAAATCCGAAGATGTGTAAGAATGTGGATACTCTTTGTTTTTGGTATAATCAAGTATTATCTAATGTTAGTGAAGTTAAAATTCAAAGTAAAAGTCTTAATTTGGCAAAGAGTATGATAGTCATAGGTACCAGTAAAAATGATTTGAATATACAATTTATTAGCCGATTGAAAGAACGTTTTATGTTTCAAAATTGCTTTAAAAATATATATGATTTATTTATTTGTTGCAAATGGAAATTATAAGTACGTAGCTTATTTTAAATATGTTTTAAAAATAGCTTTAAGTAGTGATTTTTAGGGTTTACGTTTGCATATGAAAACTTTGCTTTAAGGCAAAGGAAATATATTATAGTAATTAAAAATTTAAGAAATAACTATATTTTAAAGTGATTATTAAAATAATTAATTTTAATTATTAAAGTTAATGGACTGAAACTTTTATTATTGATTTTTTTTTAAATAATAAAATTGATTTGAGTTAATGGACGAATGAAGAGATAAAATACGATTTTTTTGTCTGAGAATGCGTTTTTGATGATGTGGAGGATGGTCATCGGTAAAATCCTTTCCGGTTGAGAAATGCCCGACATTGAAAGGGACCGGCCAGATTGATTGAGCTTTAATGGAACAGAATGTTCTCGTGGTGTTCTTTTTTCGGTTCGGTATGATTTGTTTGGCACTAATAATGGACCGTACGTGGATGGGTGCTGGTGTGTATGTATGTGTAAGGACGAAATCCGGTCTTATATTGCGGCCGCCAAGGCACGTGAGGGGATATTCGGTCGGGCTCGGGTTTGGGTAGGCAGAGGGTTCTTAGTGAGAAACGGCAATCTGCAGATAGCTGGGATAGCTGAGGCCTTTATCGCCCAAACTCCGTTCCCTTTATTGGTAATAAGTGCCAGGGACTTTCTGAAATACTCCGCCGTTGCCGCTACCTCCTCCCACCCCTAGAGCACCCGCTGAAAAGTTATGGTGATAACGCGGGCGGATAATAACTAACGCCCCCAACCCCCACGGATCGCGTAACTCTCCTACCTACCTCTCTCTCTCTTATTCAACTTCCCCCTTGCCCTTCTGCCGCAACCTCAACATGTGCTTGTGCTTTTATGCACACACAGACACATTGAAGTACGAGATGACTCTGGGGAGGCGGTGCTGAAAATTCTACTCTTAGACCCTCCTCGTCTTTTCATGCCGCCGTCTGCCACCTCCCAAACAAAGTTAACGAAATTAAGTCAGACTATAACATTTTCAATCTCACTCAACTAAGGTCACAAGCATTTTCCGTTATTGGTTAACCGCAGGTCTTTAAACGTCTCCATTGTCATTTGGAGACAACATTGTAAACATAAAGTATTTAAACTATCGACAAACATAATTTCACTCATGTTTTATAAACATAACTTCCTATTGTGATCTTATGATCACTTCACGCTTAGTGGACAAAGCATATAGATGTTGTTTATTAAGTTACAATTCATTTTGCACGTCCTGCAAGACAAGAAGGAATAGTTCTACATATTTTGAAATTACATTTTTTAGTTTAAAATCTTTACCATATTGAAATATTTTATATAATTATTTAATAAATTTAACAACTACTATAAAAGTAATATAATTTTCATTATATTTATATTTATTTCATTATTTTAAGTTAAATTCTGAGTAATTAAAAAAAAAATCTTATAAAAATATTATAAACTATTAATCTCTCAAAGATAAAACTAACTTCGGACTCTTATAATTATTAACACATGTGAAAAAGAAAGTAATTTTAAATGTAGTCCGAAGTTAGTTAATAAATTTAACAACTACTAGTTATAATGTAAACTCTGAGTTATTAAAAAAAAAATCTCATAAAAATACTATAAACTATTAATCTTTCAAAGATGAAATTAACTAACTTCAGATTCTTACTATTATTTAAAAATTTGAAAAATAAAGTAAGAGTCCGAAGTTAGTTAGTTAATAAATTTAAAACTAGTAAAAAAGTAATACAATTTTGATTATATTTTATTATTTTAAGTAAAATTCTGAGTTATTTTAGAAAATTTCTTATAAAAATATTATAAATTATTAAGCTCTCAAATATGAAGCTAACGTCAGACTCTTCCTATTATTTACAGATATGAAAAATAAGGTAAGAATCCAAAGTTAATTAATAAATTTAACAACTATTAAAAAAGTAATACAATTTTGATTATATATATTTATTTCATAATTTTAAGTTAAATTCTTTATTATTTTCAAAAATTTCTTATAAAAATAGTTAGAAATTATTTATCTCTCAAAGCTGAATCTAAGTAACTTAGGGCTCTTACTATTATTTTCACGTGTGAAAAAAAGGTCTTCATTGTCCTTGGGCGAAGATGAAGAATTTGTGCCATGTTTTTGTGATGATATTCTTGTTTCTCTTCTCTACGTTTTTATATATATATTATTTTTCTCTCTTTTGGATAGACACGCATTTTCGAATTCGATTCGCGTCTCGCCTCCGAACAATGCTCGGCCCTCTTGGGACGCACAAAAAATAAGACGGAGGACGTCTATTCGCGTCCTCCTCTCCTTCCGCCGACGCCGCAAAAGCACAGAGAAACAATGCGAAAAGGCAGACGCAAAGCACTACAGACACGAGAATTCTCCCCCATTTCTTCTCCACTCTTCTTTATGCCGTTTCTACACTTTTTGTTTTGTTTGTTTGTTTGTTTGTTGTTGTTGTGGTTGTGTTCGTTTTCGCCCAATCTTGAACCGTTAGTCTGTTGGGTTCCTATCAAAAAATTCCCAAATAGATTCACCGTCTGCTCCCATCCAAGTCATAAAGACGTACCATAAAGAAGAAAATTTCGTATTCTTAATCTTCAATCTGATCAAAGAGATTCGAAGAATTCACATATAAGAAAATGTTTTGTCTTCCGCAGAATTCACATTCACTTAATTCGCTTTCTATGTTTTTACTAATAATATTCTTTTCAAAATATTCTGTTTCATAAAACATTATTAATTTGAACAATATTGAAAATTTTTTAAAAAGAAAAAAATATAAAGTAGATGTTGAATACTTTTAAAAAAGTTTTATAATAAATTTATATTAATTATTATTATTTTTAACTTAATATTATTTATCAATAATTTTAGAAAAATGATGAAGTTAAGAAACTATTGATTACAACTATTATATATAAAATTTTAAATTGCAGACGTCATGAATATTTAGTATTTTTTTAGGACTAAATGGATAGTGCTTGTTGGTGTCACTTAATACATAATAAATAGAATATTTATGAAGTAGAAACTCGAGAACATTACCATTATTGACATGCAGACAAAGAAATGTCCATGTATTTGAATCTGAACTTCGACGATAATTTTATATCCAATATTTATTATTACTAAATAAGTTATATTACATTTAATTATATCATTAACTTAATTTTATACAATTAAAACCCGCTTTTACGAATTATCATTACTCTTCGTAGTATGTACTAATATGTAAAAAAAATAAAAACATAAAATATTTTTTTATACATAAATGATCGTTTTTTCTGTAAACATTCAAGTCTCTTTTTGTGTTTGTTTATTTTAATGTGGGTTTAAAGTCCTTGATTAGTCTTTATTCAAATAGTGCGCGTATTGCCGAGACCAATTCATGTATTATAAAACAGAATTGATCATTACCTAAAAACCTAGCAATTCATATATACAAAAATTGGTAAATTAGTTATAGTGAAATTTCTTAATTATTTCAAGTCGAATATTTTCAATAAATATATTAGACTCTAAAATAGTTCTAAAACTATCGAAATGTATAAATAATATATATAAACGAAAATGAAACTTTTATATGAAAACCTAGTTTTTTTTTTTAACAATTTACAACTTATACATTATATTTAGTTCACTATTACTTTAATACATTTTATTGATACTTTGCGCACAAAACATTAATAAATTAAATTTTGCTGGAGTTATTAATAAAAAAATATGAAAATTATAAATATATAAGCTTTTTTTTTTAGAAGTATTTATAAACAACTTTTTCTACCAAAGTGTCAATGTGAACATTCTAATAAATTAATTTAAAAAAAAAACTTTTCACAAAAGGTTTGCATTTATAATTGAAATTAAATATATATATAAAAAAAGTTAATAAAATTATAATTAATTATAGGCCATTGTATGGTAATAAAAGATACGACCATAGATAATCCTTTGATGTCGGCTATGCAATAATTTTGCAATTTAATTTCATTCAGGAATTTAATCAATGTTATTATAACGGTTATAGAATAAACATAATTGTATATACAATCGAGCTTTTATAAATATCGTATGGATTTATTTAATTAAAATAGAAAATTAATTTATGTCTATACATTATTAATTATATTTTCATTTAATTAATTTCAATTGTGTTTTAAATTAAAAATATATTTGATTCCTCTAATTACGCTTTAGATTTGTATAGTTCAAAAATATTTTGTTATATTTTTTAAATAATTTCATGCTAAAATATCGTTCAGAAAAATGATTACTATTTGTAAATACAAAGAATAAACGTAATATTCATGTAATAATATTATTTTATAATTAACAAAAACGAAAATGTAAATCACAGCATGATACAATATTAATTACCGCATGCAATTAAAATGAGCTCCTTTCATTTTCGTCTAAATTAATTTAAAATTACTTTTTTTTTCGTGCATCGGTCGTCGCGAATGTTAGCTGAAATTTAATAAACTCCGGAGGGTTTTTCATTCAAAGTTAATAGAGCCTGAAAATTCGAAGTTCTTTCGGCCAGAAAATGACTCGACTTTGATCCGTTCCGAATTGAATCAAAATTTTATTAAAAAAAACATGTAATCGCGGAAGATGTTGAGTATACGAAATTTTAAATTTTATATAATACAAAATTCTTTTACTTATTTCTTGTCACATGTTTGAAATTAATTTTAATGAAAAATCATTGAATAATTTCACAAAAATATACATTTTTAAATTATGCTTAATCATTTAATTTTATATAATAATTAATTATGTTGATAATAATAATAATAAAAAATAAAGATCAAAATATGTTATCATTTATTCCCAGAAATTCTTATAACATTAAACTGTTAAGTGCTGATAATGAAACCAAAGAAACGTACTTAATTACAATAAAATTATACATAAAAACTTTAAATTTATATTGAGTGAACACATAAAAGTGGGAATAAAACAGAGTAATGAAACTGAAACTTTCGGTGTTGCTCTTATTCCACCCGCAATCCTTAACGATTGGTATAACAAGCGTTAGATGTTAGTAATTACTAATTTATATTTTTCGTCAGTTTTATAGTTGTAAATTTTAGAAGAAACTAAATTTGATTTCATATTCGAATTTACAATAATAAACATTACATTCTTGTAATAGTAGTGTTTAATCTATTTATTATATAACGTTAAAGTTTCGTTTTTCCTTATGTCTGATGTTAAATAATTGGATTTTAAAGCTTCTAGAGAATAAGTACCGATTGGACAATTAAATACAATGTCTATAAAAAGTCATAATTTGTTGGAGTTTTGCAGAAATTAATTTCTAAGAAATTGCTCTAAGCAATTCCTTGAATCTGTATTGCTGTTAGGTAGTTGTACATAAATTGCATATTTTTTTTAATGGCTTATAAAGTCTTGATCCGTTAATTGATCGGTACGTTATAGAGAAGCAGCTTTCCTTAGTTAGATAAACTTACAAGTAAAGGCAAGTTCCCGCTAATTATAAAATCACTAAAATGAAAATTATGAATCTCGGTTCGATAACATTAAAATTTAATTGGATTTGAAGGAAGTAATTAGGATTGTTTTTTTTTTTGGGGGAGGAAGAAAGATATCTCTCTTTGGCTGCGAAGCCGACAATTGACAATTAGCGGAGGCGTCGCGACGGTGTGGGTATTGGTAGGAGTTAAAGATGGATTTTCCATTAAACTCGTTTAATTTATGGATAGTTAAAAGCGCTTTTTATTAACGCCCCGTGCGTTTTCGTGTGTATAAAATTGTGTGTGTGTGTTTAGATTGGGTCCGATTGATATTGAAAACAAGGGTAGGGAACGGGTGCTCTGCGCGGCCGCGCATTTTACGATTTCCATCCGTTTTTATTTCATTCCGGCCCTCGGATCCTTCCAGTTTTCTGTCCCACTCCATTCGCTCGCGGCCCTCCTCCGATTCCATCCTGACCCCCCTTTTACAGTAGTTTTATTAGCGGCATAAAAACCCCGAGACGCGATAACGACTTTCGTTCCTTTACTTTATTACCGCCGTTCCAGGCGATAAAGCCGAAAAGGAATGGAAAGAGAGACGGAATATAACATATACAGAAGGAAAAAGAATAAGAGAGAACAAAACCAAAAAAAAAAAAACAAGAAACACACACCCCGTTGTTATTAACATCTCTGTTAATATTAGGCCTCGTGGCCCCCGCGATGGTAATATAATTTCCATTGCTGCCGCGGTACCCCCTAATAAACAGATCAACGGAATAAAGCGGTTTCCGCCCCGAAATTATATCCCTTTGTCACGCGGCTGCAACCGAAAAACAAAACGCACGGGAACAGTAGATTTGGAATTGGATGAACTAGTGAAAGGGTCTTTTTTATAAATAATAGCACTAAAATTGCTGAAAAACCGGAAATAAAATCGAAAACGCACCATTGTTGTTGAACCCAGTCGACTCCAATTAGTTTTTCCTTCGATTGCAGAACGCAAATTGAATTGCCTCGTTATCGCGGACGCAAAAAAAAATGTACGAAGAAAAAAATAATAGATGGAACTTGACCAAGCTCGAAACCTATTATATCGACGCCCTTATTTATATATACACTATTCATTTATTGTTGTCCAATTTCGGATTATCACTTATAACTGTTTATCAAATTCTTGAAAAATACCGAGTCTGTAAAAATACCGCAAGAAAAAAAAAACATTATTTTCTATATTTCTTCTTGCATCCGTGAGAAACTAATCAAATTATTAAAAGGAAAACAGAATTTTAATTATCAATAGAATTGTGAATTATTTGACTTATGTTTTATAGATATTCGAAGTTAATAATAAATTACTACTACTTATGATAAATCTAATCTTAATAGATGATTTATTGAGATGAATTGAAATAACAATAATTTTCAATATTTGTGAGTATTTTGTGAGTGTTTCATAAATATATTTACAAAAATTATAATTATATAATAAATAATGTATTTCTATTAATCTAAAAACGATTACGGTGACATTAATAACATACCTCTATATACTCTTCCAATATACTAAATGGTGTAAAGTGATTCCCATTAGATCGATTTAACACCTCACTCAATAAGTTCGTAGGATGACTAATAAAACAACAACTATTGGGCAATATTCGACTTTATTCAGTCTGCTTCAAGAGTGATACATTAATTTCAACGCTTCTCTAACATGGAATGATTTATCTTTGATCTCAAAATACTCTTCAGTTTCGGCAATCACTTCTTCATTGGAGTCAAATCTCTTTCCCTTGAGCATTCTTTTTAAGTCTGGAAACAGGTAGTATTTGCTGGGAGCCAGATCTAGAGAATACGGTGGATGAGGAAGCAATTCAAAGTAAAATTAGTGTATTTTTGCCATAGTTTTGATCGACTTGTGACACAGTGCATTGTCTTGGTGAAAGAGCATTTTTTTTTCTTCAGTTGTGGTCGTTTTTAGCAATTTCTCCTTTCAAAAGTACCAATAACGCCATATAATATTTGTTATTGATGATTTTTCCTTTTTCAAGGTAATCCATAAATAAAATTCCGTGCGCATCCCAAAATACGGAGGCCAAAACCTTGCCAGCTGACATTTGCGTTTTTGGCTGGTTTGGAAGGCTTTAATCCTTTGCTGTCCACTCAGCTGTTGACCGATTTGACTCTGGAGTATAGTGGTAGATCCATTGTTTTATAGCGCATGAAAAAATATCATTTTTATTTTGCTTGAACAGATCCAAACAACGCTCGGAATCATCAACTCGTTGTAAGCAAACGCGGAACCCATTTCCAACTTTCTTTGAGCTTTCTCATGATCAAATGTTCATGCAAAATTGTGAATACACTGGTTTATGATATCTTGAAGGTGTCAGCTATCTCACGCAACTTCAATTTACGATCGACCAAAACCATTTTGTGTTTATGTTTTCTGCAACAATTGCCGATTTTGGCAGCATTCAGCATCATTTGTGTCAGTACTTCCACGTTTAAAATCAACAAACCACTTCTCTGTCATTTGTCTCCATAACAATTATCAAGCCATTGCATTGCTTGAACGGAATTTTTTACCCATCAAAAAGCAATGTTTTATCAACAAATTTAAATTTTTCCATTGTTTTAAAAATTACAAAAGTAGCGTCACTAAAACCACTGTAACTTGCGAAGTAAGGGTCAGATTACTATGAAATTCTGAAAGGCATCATCTGAAGGTTGGTAATTCCTAAAAATCATATAGATTTGTTCATCGAGGCGTTATCTGTTTGCCATCCTACAAACTTATTGAGTGAGGTGTTAATACAGTGACCGAAAATTATCGTTGATCATTGAATTTTTATTTTTTTGAAAAATTGCCATAAGCACGCCATTCTCTACATGTATTATGAATATTTTCGTATTTTATACAGTATTCTTTCAAATACTTTTGAATTTTTATATGTAATATATACGAGGACAGATATATGTAATATATACGAGCATCAGATTTTTTGTTTATAGATTATGTTGAAGATGGTTAAAAATGAATTCCATTATTAGATTAGACATTTAATTTTATTTAACCTTTTTGAACGCGTTTTTCGTCCAATTAAGAACCAATTATAGAAAGCATAATTTTGAAAGCGTTGGACTAAATGTATTCAAAATTAAAAAATTCTTGTTTTTCAAACTGCACTTGTATTTCATAAAATAATTCTTATTTCTTGGACAAAAACACCAATTTGCTCATTGCTTATAATTATTGCTTTTAAATACAATAATTAAGTATGACTATAAAATGGTTAAAACATATTTGCTGTTCGTATTTTCATGTGAATTATTATTATAATAATATTGTATTAAATATAAAAAGAATGAACGATGATTGACCATCTATAAAATTAAATTTAGCTTCGGAAATGAAATAAAGTGGAATAGATTATTATTGCGGAAAAGCGTTTCGCCCGTCCTCCATTCCAAAAGGGATGACGACGATCAAGAGAATAGAAAAAAAATGAACGACGTCGAGCCTTGTTTTCAAACCGGTCACGTATCTACTCCGCCGAGCTTTTCCTTCCCGTCCTTTTTATTGCTATTTCCCTTCCCGAATCGATTCTTATATCCCGGACAATAAAATGGGGAAATCCCTAAATTTCATTTAATTAACTTAGCCGAAGTTGCCCTGAAACGCTTAATTTTCATTTTCTCCGCATCTCTCTCGGTTGCATACAAACGAATCGAAGACCAATGCCGGTGGAGAAAGAGGAAAGTAACGAAGGAGAAAAAAAAAACACATATACACAAAAGGGTGCGGATGAATCACGCGGGGGTTGGACGTAGGTCGGTGATCGTACGTTCCGGGGTCCCGCCGCCCCTCGCCGAAAAGCGCGAGGCCCATAAACGTCACGAATTAGAGGATATATGCGTTAAATTTAAAAAGGGGGACCTCGATCCGAGTTCAATCCCCCTCCCCAGTCGAGCGTTAATATTATTATTATTATTTATACCTCCAAACAATGAACCCGGCAGACAGACGTTGGCGTTCGTCCACACACATAAAAGCCCAAACATTTATTTAACCGAATTATATAACAACGTGCGTTTTCCTATCAATAGTTTTCATTTTTTTTGGAAATATTCACTTTTTTTTCTCAATACTGCCAACCGGAAACAACGCGAACGGATTCGCACATGCTGCAACAACAACAACAAAAAATGCGCGAAACGAACGCGCACATAAATTATGCATACAGTGGATTTTGTGCGAGTGTTTTTGTTGTTCGTCAGCGCTGGTTTTCCAAAATTGATTCGCGCCATTAAAACAATCCCATTTTGCCAACGCCAACCGTCATCGATTGATTGGCAACCCGCTGTAGTCATGGTTACGTATTATGCATTTGTCGGGATTTTCCTATTCATAATTCACTTGCAATTATAATGTCGGAAAATGATTTAAATTAACAATTAGCTGGGAAGCATATAATTAAAACTGATTTAAATATGCGTTCATTGATTGCACCTTATAATCTACACATAATAAAGAATAATTTAGCCGTAAATTATTTCATTAACAGAGATAATTACAGATTAATCAGCAGTATGTAATTATCTTAAAGCTAACTTGTTTTCTATGAATTACTCTCTAGTCTTAGTTGGTATTTTATTTTTTTTGATATAATTCCAATTTTCTGCTAATCCATTTGCTGAATGTTTGTATTGAAATATTATATGAATTCATTTCATTTTTAACCTAAAATATGTAGTTAAAACTTGTTTGTAAGCAAAACGTTTTTGCATAATTATGTTATAAATCTGATATAAATGTCGATATAACTGCTAAAAATATTTATCTATTTCAATAATACATAGTCATAATAAGAATTATAGTAAAAAAAACTAGTATTGTAAAAGCGCCATCTCTTGAATATTATTAATAAATCTTAATTAAAAAAGAGTGTGTGATAATTTTAAAGTTACTAATAATAATTAAGGTAAAAAAATAACAATTTGTTTTAAGACGCCATCTCGAGGATAAACAGAAAAAGTTTAGATTATTAAAATTAATTAAATTTTTATAGTTATTTTGAAAATAAATTATTTTTAAAATCGATTTGTTCTTCAGAATTATATAACAATGTGCGTTAATATTTTCTTTATAAATATAACGTACGATATTAAATTTAAGCTAGAAAAGATTAAATAATTTTGAATTTAAGTAATCATTAATTTGTTAATAATAGGTGTAATTTGAACAATACATAGTAATAATAAGAATTATAGTAATAAAACAAGTATTGAGAAAGCGCCATCTCGTGAATAATTAATAATACTGATTATAAAAAATGCCTTTAATTAATTGATATTATCATATTATTAACAAATCTTCAGTAAGAAATAGTGTGTAATAATTTTAAAGTTATTAATAAAAATTATGGTAGAAAAATAACAATTTGTTTCAAGACGCCATCTCGTGGATAAAAAGAAAAAGTTTAGATTATTATTTTATATTTTATTTAAATAACTAATAATATTATCACATTATTAATTAGTACTAATTATGAAACAATTTTCAAGTTACCTTGAAAGAAAATATTTTTTTTAAATCGATTTGTTCTTCAGTTTGCATGTGGTTAAATGTGACCTTCAATTTCTTGCACGCATATATGAAATTGTGTGCGATCTAATTTTTAAAAAAAGTAAATTAAACAAATAAACCTACAGAATAAATTAATTAAAATTATATATTATTATTACGAACATTTGGTGTGAATATTTCCTTTTGTTTGTTTATATACAATTAGCAGTAATTTAATTAATTACACTGTATTATTAATTAATTAAATAATTATATGGTGAATGTTTTTCATACAAATTTATTTGAAGATGTGAGCATTGTTGTTTTAAGTTCGTTGCTAAATTGTTTACATAGAACTGGCGTTCTCCGAAATTTAATTAATTTATTCTCACAAATAATTTGTTCTGATTATTATGTCCCAACTTTATCTAACTTGTCTTAAATAAATTAGCAATGAGCAGAATGGATTCATTATTTCGTTAAAGGTTTTTCTTGTCGCTCAAAGTAAAGTTGCATTAAATAAACTTAGTCTACTTACATTGATTGTTTTTCTCTTTAATTTAGCAATTGTCTATTAACTCCATTAATGAAATAAAAAAATAAAACGTTTTCAATATTAGTTGTTAAGCTTTTTCATCTTTATTTAGACTTCATTATTTTTACTGAAAAAGTTTTCCAAATAAATCTTCACATTTCAATTCAATAAATGTCTAATATCTTCTTCATCGACATTTTCTAAACCAATTAATTAAGGATTATTTAATTTCTTTTTCATTGTATGATATTAAATTTGTTCTTCTGGTACAACTTAAGGCCCTATTTTCTTTCCAAGAACTATTAATATTTTTGAAGAATTTTTCGTTATATCGAAGCTTCGTTAGCAAAGTTAACGTTTACCGAGGTTTACATTTAAATATTTTATTTAGCGCAATCTATAATATATTTGTACATCTTACATTATTTCAAAGTAAAATAGATAAGATTATTAAGTTTATGTCAGATTTATATCGAATATTAAACGCAACATTGTATTATCTACTAAGTTTACTTAATTGAGAAATCGTTTTCTTTAAGTTTTATTCTATAAACTGTAAAGTTGCTAAATTTAGTACAATTAGTATGGTTGTTGTGGTTATTATTTAGTTTATGATCTGAATTCAATATAGTGTTAAGTATAGTTGACTTTACAAAAAGCAGTTTTTTTGATTCGACATAAAAAGGTTGTTTGCGAATGTAGAATGCATTTTCAGAAAGTGCGGCACTTGATTGCATGCGTTTCTGTTCGTAAAGGAAAAGTACCTCTTCGGTGCGAACGACTAGATTTGTTAATTTAGAAAATCGAATCTACTTTCGGTCTATGCTAGCTCTTTTTATTTACTTGTTTGTTTGTTTTTTTTATGTTGTATTTTTGGAGAGTGCAGCAGCGAGTGTGGTCGAGGGTGGATGTTGCAGCGTGCACTTTTGACTACAAACCACCCCCTTCAAAATAAGCCATATACTCGGAGGGCATAGAAGAACTCAAGTGGCACATCGCGCATTCGTACATACACTTAGGTGGGTACGAATATGTGCATACGTGCATCGCCGTTGCAAGTGCACAATGAGCAAGAAGTGCACACGACTAAATACAAAATACTGGCTCACTTTAAATCCCGAGTTTACACTCGAAACGCAGCGCGAAATATAAAGGGAAAAAAGGGTGGGATCGAGGATATGCCAGAACTAATTGCGAAAATGTATAAACTATTAATGTCTTGCTGGAAGATCACGATGAAGACAAAAGCAGAGAAGATAGTAATCTAGGTTAGCAAATGGTAATTATTTGATTAAGGATGAAATTGGAGTGCAATTTGTATCTAACCCTAATATGGAAACGTCGATGCAGGTTAAGTGGAACCAGACGTAATTATAGGTTGAGTTAGGTTAGGTCAAAGGTTAAAACATAAAGCAAGGAGAAGTAGGTTTACTTAGAATACACGTAACACATTTAGTTACAAACTCAATTTATAAGTTATATCACTTTCAGTTACATAAAAGCACATTCAGATTCTTTCAGCAAAAAATCTTATTTGCTTATTAATTATAAAAAGAACTCCTTCTCCCACATGATTGAGTTCATACAGTTTATTTTATTAATATAATTTTCATGTCTGTTTAAAAAAGTCGATTTCAAGATTTGTTGTGAAATTTTATCAATTGCTTTTAATTATTTTTTGAAATATTTTTATGTTTTTGAATAAATATATTTATTGTTATTCTGGTATTAAAATTTTGTTACTTTGACAAAATTATTATGTTACTTTTTTTTATAAAGTCTTAGTTCATCGATCGTCAATTCAAACACTGTCCGGAACACGCGTTTCTTACTAAAATTAAGATGTCAAATGTCAAACACTCGATAAACACCGTACGAACTTTTTTTTGATATATATTTAAATTGAAAATAAGACATTTTCGCAATACGATCCATTTCTTTGTGAGTTTATGAAAAGGCAATAGAACGGAAATATAATATAAGTTTGAAAATAGATACGAGAAAAGGGGGAAATTGACAGGTATCAAATATGGAGTTGCACATAACGGAATTATATTTTACAAAGAGGTGGATATATATTTTAAGAAGAAAATAATAAAACTTTTGGCGGGCGCACACAAAATATGAGATATTTGATATTTTTTATTTAAAAAATATCAAATATATAATAATTACAATAATTTAAAAAAATACATAAATAATTATAGACAAATATTATTTATTAAAAATGTTATATAATCTTCTTTACTATAATATTAATTATTAGCAAACAAAAATTCTATTCCTTTTTTGACAATTGAATTTATAAAATATGTGTGAATAACTACATTGATTGTATATGACTCGGACATTTAGACGCACGACAATTTTCTTCAATATTTTCCCCGTTTTTTTAAATAATAATCGTAAATCTACTTACGTTTTTCTCCAAAACTGAATCAGAAATGAATGTTATACGAAATAATAATAATTAAATTAAAAAAATAATATAATAATCTCGAAAAAAAAATCAAATTTAACGATTATATAAACAAAATATAATATATTTATTATAGCTGATATATAAATGTAATAAAAAATATAATAATTAAATAATGATAGAAAGATTTCACTTAATATTATAATCAAATATATAGGGCGGAAAAATTTAGGTTGACAGTCCTTTCGTCACATTTTGTAATTTATAAATATTATTATTATTAGAAAATAAATTATAATATAATAAAAAATGAATATAATACTTTAAGAAAATAATATGTTTTATGTCATTTTGATACTTTGTTTTTAAATAATAGGAAGTAGTGTGCAATTCTTTGTAGATATTCGCGTACTTTGAAATGACTTGTTTTATTTTTCATGTTTTATCTTTCTTTCATAGTTGAACATAACTCGCGATGTATTGTTCTATTTTTAATCGATTTAAACAATATTTAAATTATGTAAAAGAAGAAAAACTATTTCTATTGCATTATTAGTGCGTGGTATCAAATAGTTTATATATTGGCCTTTGAGAAAAATGGACGATTATTGGGTCATTATTTATATTATTATAAATAAATATTTCCTTTCACTAAAATAATTGTAGTTTTTCATATATTGAAATAATAGTAGCACAAGAGAAATAACTGCTGTTACTGTTTGTTTATTATTCAAAAAAAAATTCATGCTAAATTAAAAAATGTTAAAACATAAATAAATTTCAATTAATACATCAAATAATATTTATTTCTTTAGTGATTTTTCCTTATCCGTGTATTAAACAATAATTATTCCTTCTGATGTGTTCGGAGAATTTTTTTATATTTTTTTTATTTTATAATCTATTCATATTGAACATTATATAAATCTGATGACGGTTGACATATTTTATTTTAAGTTGATAACCATATTTTTTTGATTGGCCTAAAGGGTCTTGCTCGACAGGGTTCACAAAGAAAAATTTAAAAAAATCAACAAAAACGTTTTTATAATTAGAAATATAAATAAGATATATAATATAATAAATAAAATATGTTGAGTAAATATTGTTAATGAATGAAATTATAAAAAAAATATAATAACTGTAATAATTATAGGTTTTATAGAAATGAAAATTCCACAATTAGATTTTTCCCCCAATATAATGTCAAAATACGTAATTTGTAAAACGGAAATGCATTATTAATTCCCTACTCGAAACAGGAAAGTGTGACATTGACAGCTGTCGTCGGGGAGAGATTGTCCAAATTGCTACGATATTATCAGTAGTCCTCCGACACCTCCGACAACCACTTCAAAATTCAGTGATTAAAATAAAACCACTCTTAGTATTAGTTTTTTGTATGATGTTTATATAGGTTTTATGCTATTTTTAGTCTGCGAGGGGCGTCAGAATAGTTTTAGTTATTGGGTTTGCGTGTTTTGTGTGTGTTTAATTTGCGCAACTAAACGGTTTGCAGGGGTGGCGTCTGGGTTCTCCGCATTCGGGGAGAGGTAGTCGGGTCCCAATTACAATTGCAAATCGAATTACTTCTGATAGCCACCGCATCCTCGACCCGTCTGTCTCTTTCGTCCTATCTCTCAGTTTATAGCCATTTCTTCTGTCCTTTGTGTCCCTTTTCTTCGTATTAGCCGTCCCAGTTTCAATGCTGGATGGAGGAGACCGAGAGTTTCTTCAGCGTAACGCAATCAACGCGATCCTAATTCGGTAATGTGTGTGTTGGGTTTGCGGGATGAAATGGCGCTGGGTGGAGGGCTGAGAGCGTAGGGGGTGTCCCCCTCGACACCGCCGCCACGCCACCACCTCTTCTTCGTCGTCGACGTCGTACACTAATCCACGATAACAACCCTCGACGTGAGTCACCCCTCATACCTACCATACGATCCCCATAAACCTGGTCTAGCTGCTTGTTACAGTCAGACAGAGAGACGCGTCCAATGTTCATACAAATATCCATTGGCCCGAGTGAGATGAAGGGTAGTGGAGACGGCGAGGAGAGAGAGATTCAACGACATAATACTGCATACTTGCTCGGTGGAGAACTGCACCAGCACCACCGGAGATATTTATATGTTTAGGGGGCTGAAACTTCGTTAGCGTAAATTGCATCTTTCACTGTAACCTCTCGCTCTCCCACTCTTTCACATGCACATGTGTGAAATTCGTAAATCCTAATTATAATGAAACAACGGACGAGGGAATCCTCTTAATGGAAAAATATACTTTATGAATTATATATCCCTAATTGCGTTCGGTTCCGTCACGGTTTTAATGCCTTCAAGCTCATTAAATCTCGCAATAAACCAATAGCGTAATCAAGATATATCTGAATAAATATAATCCGGTGCGTTCACTGAACAAACATTTGCATCAATCGAACCTTACCTTTCATATCAATGTCAAATTGACACAACAAATTAATCTCACCATTCTAAACAATATTAGATGCATGCAAAATTTAAATACTGCATTTCATAACAATGTTGCAACCTACCCAAGCTATATTTCATACATTTTATTTTATTCCCGGGAAATTTAAAATTAAAATTTATATAAATAATAAATAAGTAATCTAAAATTGTCTTTTCGTCCACGAAATTATATTTATATAAGACAACATTTCTGCATTCAATAACTTATTACATTTCACTTTTTTCACACTTTAAATTATCTAAGCTCTAAACCCTGTAAAATACAATACAAAATAAATGTTTTTTATAATATTGCTAGCAGATTCCTTATTTTTTATAAAAAACATATATTTTTCTTGGGGAAAACGGGAAATATAAATGAAATGAATTACAAAAAAAATAAATAGATTTTGATTTTCTAAATTATAAATAATGTTATCTGATAGTGAATCATGAATAATGTTAGATAGACAACGTATGAAACTTAGGAAACGTGTATACTTGGATAAGAGGCTAGTTGCCATATAAGAATTTAAGTGTAAGCAAGACGAGTTTTGCTATCACATTCGATAGGAACAAGTAAATCTGGATCGATAGCCATTTCTGCGATAATCCTAATAAATACAACAACTGATAATGTTAATCTTAACGTGAATTTATAAGTTGTTATTTGCAATAGTGCAGATGCAAGTTATCAAATACTTGGAATGATTAAATATGCATTAACGTTGAAACATTGTCTAATGTCAAAATACAATATCCAGAAGGTTAATGATATATGTAACCTTTTGGGATAAACTTCTTGCCTATAAAATTTACTGTTCCAATTTAATTAATCAATATTATTAAACAATACGTTCAGAAATTAATTTAGAATTGAAATTCTTCTAAAGATCTTTTCTTTTTTTTTTGGAAATTGTCTTATAAATTGTTCAGTTCTTACATGAAGAATTTATCGTATAGAAATTAGTTTATAAATATTATTGGGTAGTTCCTACTAATTCCTGAGTTGTGAATATAATTTTTATTAGTAGTTATTAATAAAATTTAAAGTTTAGAGTTTGACGTAAAATATAAAGTTTATAACAGAAAATGAGTTGAAGTACATTTTATTTATTATCACATATTTTAATTATTGAATTATGCAATAATTGTTGACAAATGTTGGAAGGTTAAATTATTCTTTACTATATTTACGTTTTGAGTTGCGTTTTTTATCTAAATTTAGGGAAATCAAAAATGAAGAATGAAAACCATTCAGGATATAGACATATGCAAATGAAGGAAACGAATGGATTGTACTTAAAAAAGTATTTGGAAAAAAAGGGTAATTCTCATGTTCACAATGGCCAGAACCCTCGTTCCATCTCTCTATAAGCATTCTGCAGCGCTTGACATGCGGGCGAACCTTTGCTCGCTCGTGTTCGAGCATGATCTAATTTGTATTGTTGTTGCACGTTTACTATGGACGGGAGTAAATACCATGCGTTGGGAATTTCCCCCAGTATCCCAAGAGTAATGTTTTAGTTTCCATCCGAACGTCATATTTAAATGTTCTCTTTTCATCATTGGGTCATACATGTTGTTATCGCCGCTTCCCTTTCAGCTACGTTCACAAATTGATATCATCTATTATTCCAACTATGTATCACAACTTGCGCATCGTTTAGTCTACATTATTTATTATTAAATTTACATAATATAAAGGAAACAAATATTTTATATTGATCTTATAAATTATAGCTTTCGCCTTCAATTTTAAATGCAAGGGACGTCACGAGATGTCGCTGCAATCTAAAATACGAAAATCTATCAAGTAAAGTCTAATTGCTAATTTATAGCAATTAACTTGATAGAATAAGTAGTATGTATAGTTTAGCTGTAATTTTTCATCGATTGATTTATTTAACACAAATTAATGTGTATAATCTTAAGACTTATTAGTTTGTAAGAAAAGTGTTTGATGATTATTTTAATTGCGTTATGACTAAAAGGATAATAGTTGAAGATTCATTTGATCGAAGTAATTGAAAATCAATTATCTACTAAAATATTATAAGAGAAGCTATATTCATGGATTTTACACATTTTGTATAGGTTGGATGAATGGGCATTTACCATCTGTCTGTTTTTTAAATCATTTATCCCACATCTTAGCCTTTTGAAATTCCCAAAGGTTCGGTTTCATTTCCTTTCTCTTTCTTAAATATCACAAGAGAACAACAAAAAAAAAGAAGGAAATTGGATGTCGGTCGGCTGCAGTTCACTTCTATAGGAAAATATTAACCTCTTTATATAGGTCCGTTTCGGAGTGTTTCACTGTTATAATTGAACCCCATTATTCTAAAGGTCAGGCAAAAGGAATCGGATTTAATGATCTAAATAATCAATATATTTCAACAAATTTCATAAAATATTTTAAGGATTTTTCAGATATTGCATGTTGAAATGTTAAACGAATTTTCCAACATATCTACCGCTGTAAGATGACTTCTGGTGTCAACATTATAGATCATTATAGAATGAAGAGATGAAATTTTGCAGATGTTAATAATTACTCATCAAAAGAATAATTCTTTTGTGAGTTGTTCTTGTTGTTATTGTATATAATAATATATGGATGGTATGGTATTTATCAAATGATGATGTTCTTTAAAGTACTATTATTAACTGAATAGATAGATCGTGCAACAAATGTTCCCTTTGTTCCCGGTCTCTGTTATTCCTCGTAGTCATCCTCCTTCGAAGTTTTTAAACCAGATGGGATGGATATCGGTGTCTCTGGTGTGTCCGTGTATATTATGCCTACTAAACTAACACCACTGGAGGCTTTTAAAGCTCGTATTTGATCTTGTCGACTAAACTTTAAAATAAACAAATATTTATTTTACTACTACTTCTTTTTTTGGATGTTCCCTTTCTCGCCTCGTCTCCGCCATCCCAAAAAAAGGCAAACACCATTAAGTTATCAAATATTATAAACATCGAACCCCGTACTATTTAGTATATAGACACACACGAAGGCTGCAACCCTCCTCCTCCTCCTCGAGCACTTCTACTTTTTTGTACTTGTTTAGTTTGAGAAGAAGAATATGAAGCTGGAAAATTAAAGAGGAATACTGGAACCACGTGTACGTCCCTCCTGTTTGGTATGCATTCGGGTTTCGTAATTTTCCTAGCACAACTTCGAACGCGGGGGTGGCGATGAATAAAGATCAAAGTTGGCGAACTTCAATTACAGTTCGCCTGATTAACGTACGTGCCATTATTTCTTCTTCGAAGCGAACTGTTTGTGTGTGCACGGTACAACAAGTACAACATCAACAAAAAAATGCTCTGGAGAGTTGAATCAACAATAACAACAAAACCAAGGGCGGTGCACAAAACGGAAACGGATGCCAAAGGAAGTAGTGGATAATTAACACAAAGAAAATGAAGCGTAATTACTGACTGTCTGGGTTTAATTCACATAGTGACGTACTCGGCGATGGAGGGGTCATTAACTATAAATGACATAACTTTCGTGCTTAATGATTTGATGTGTTTATTAACCCCGTCTTCTGAAAATCATCATCATTGTTTCGTTTTCCTCTCCGTAATGCTTTTTAATTTGAGCGAATCACCTTCGTTATTATTTCGTTCCTTTTCCATCCTTTCGTGTATTTTCCCTCGAACAGGAAACGGAACCAGCGGAGCGATTCGAGGCCATGATGCCACCTTTTGTCTCTTTTAAGGGTCGTTCACTCCGAGCCTCCCTTTCCTTTCAGACTTCTCCGGTTTGCATAAAATATGCCCTAATTAGCTTCTTCGGACGTTTAGATTTTCTTCTTTCACAGGAGAAGAAAGCCCCCACATTCTTTCCCAAAATTCAATTTTCGAAACCAATTACTTATCTTTTTCCCATGAATAAATTACACATTCATTAATCAATCATTGCCAAATTATTTTTTTTATAGAAAAATACATTGTTAATTTTTTTGTATTGACTGTTTAACTAACAATTTCTTAACGACCATTAAGTTATAAATCCTTCAAAAATAAAATAAAAATAGTATAAAACTCTTCGTTATCTATTCAGTACTTTAAACCTGAAAAATGTGTATTATTTTTTACAATTTATTATAAAATTTAGTTTATTTTCAAATTTTTAATATGAACTTTATTGCTTTATTAATAAATATATTAATTAAATTGTTTTGACGGATTAGATTACAATTAATAAATGAAATTAAAATAATAATTAATTTATTGATAGCAATAATAAATGTTTTAATTAAAAACTAATTATTATTAATGTACTTAATATGAAAAAAAACTTGAATGAGTAAAATTTTCTTTTACTCAACAAAATATTTTTTATTTCACATAAAAAAACTTTACTTAAAATTTTGAATATAGGATTTTCTCTTTAGCGTTTTCATATTTTAAATATTTACATAATAAATGTGTTTTTTTTACAAGAAGACTTAGCAATTTTATAATTTATCTTTTAAATTATCTATCAGCCTTCATCTTTCATAAACATATTTTTTTAATTATATAATGAATGAATTTAAAAACTGAATTTTCTAAATATTTACAACCAAATTTTAAATCCTATAAAAAAAATCTATAAATGAAAAAGCAAACGAAACGAAAGAAACACTTTATTTTCTATAGAATTAAAATTATATACAGTTTAACCAATGTATTTCCAAATAATCAAGCAGAACCACAACAGTTTTCGAACAGTTAAACTGAAAATAACTTATGTAAAATGTGTAGCAATTTCGGTTTAAAAATAGTGTAAAAAATTATAAATTTCGTAATAGCATCGATGAAAATTGGTAAATAAATATGATCCTTTTAATTTAGTGTATGAAACTATATTATTTGATTTAACGGTAATTAAATAAACTAGATACATCCATTAATTAATATTTTAATTAAGTACGGGTATTGTATATTATTCATTGTGTAATCCACAAAATGATCAATTATATTGCAATGATGATATGTATTAATTAAATCTGGATGCATTGTGAAATATATGGATATAAATACACAAAACATGATATAACGTTTTGACATGCGATAGCGGAAATCGAACGTGTCACCATTTAATTTAATTGAAAATCCATCCTAATTTGGAGCGGTTTTTTTTCTCTCCTATCCGTATTTTTAATGTGATTATTAATTAATTAATTACAAAACTAATTGATGTGATTCTGGATGGCGGGGCGGTAGGCATGAGTTTGCTCGCTCATTCGTTCCGGTTTTAATTTAAGTGACATTAATGGGGGCTGTTAAAATGCAATTAATTGAATCGTATGGAAAACTGGAAAACGAGACGGGGGTGGTTCGGGTCAGACCACTCTAGTGCACGTCCACGCTGTATTTACGTACATAGTATGCATCGAAGTGAGAGAGACAGAGAGAGAAAGGGCCAGACGGGGAAGGAAAGCAGCGAGTGGGCTTCTCTGGTTTCGTTTTCGTGCTTTCCGCCACCCATTGTTGTGATGGATGAGATTTCAACGAGTTTGTATATAATACACATGTACAACAGCGCGCACACAAAAAAACAACAAATCTATACGTATATGGGATTTGAATGAAGGAGTGCGTTTGTATTGGTGGATGGTAGTAGTAGCATTGAGGATAGAAGAAGGTAGAAGGAAAAAGAAGGTATGGACCGAAAAGTGGCCACTTTTCGGATTGACCTCACCTCAGGTATAAAAATAACACACCGAAAAGGGAGGATAAATACCTGAGAGGCTATAAAAATGATTTACTCTCTCTCCTCTCATCCTCCGGTTCATCCTTCGATGTTTGCCGAGCAAAGTTATTTCTGTTGTCTGGATCCCTCGGCAGCGGTAAGTGGGAGGAGGATGAGGATACCAGGAAAGAATCTATTAAGAAGGTTTCTGCCATAAGTTTTTTTTTTGCTAATTATTTCGAGACACTGGCGCGCATAAATCAGCCTCGAAAACAATAATTAGTAATCAGGGTAAAAGCGGAGGGAATTGTTGTGTGCCCTCTAACTGTTGTTGGTTCTCTTCGTCGCTCCCTTTATTTCACGCACCTCATCCACTTTTTGTTTCTCCTCGTCGTGTTCGGGGAGTTTCAACCCGCTTTATATTTATAACAATCTGGGGGGAAATAAGTTAGGGCCCCGCGGGGGAGAGAGCGGACGACGGGAGGAAGGGAGGAAGGGAGGAACGGAATATATAAGGAAAGCGAAAGAAACAAAACAAACGAAAAATGAGTAATGCAGACGTGGATTTTGCAGACGAAACCGTGAAATTGTCATAATTCGCTCTGCGATTCCACCGGGACGACGCCGTCTTTTGTCTTATTTCTACGGTTTCCATGGTAACTTCATCTCAGAAATAATTGAGGTTATTAAGAAATAAGCTGCATTGATTTGTTGCACTCGCATATTTCGCTTCGGCACATTCTATTTTCCATTTCAATACAATGGAACTTTTCCTTTAGAATAATTTCACAATCGACTTCAGAAATAATCCTTTTAAAATCTAATCATAACTATACGCAAGTCTCAATTTACAAAATCATCTTACAAATTTAATTCAAGTGACATGTATCTAATATATACGTGTGACTTGACAAATTACTTTCCAATTTTCAAATGATGGTGCAAATTTATCATTTTTATATATTAAAAAATATTATTTCAGGTGATTTAATCAATATTAAATTTAATATTGTGTACGAGAATAACTCTTAATAAAATTATAAATTATTTAATTCAATAAAAAATGAGCTTTTAAGGTAAAATCATTGCAGTAAATAACATTATTTTTTTATCTGATTAAATTAATAATATTTTACTTCCTATTTATATTTTAAGCTTTGAATTTAAAATGTTTGTTCATAGCGTTAATTAATATTAAATTAAAATTTAGCGAGTTCTGCATAAGCCCCATGTCTGGTTTATAATAAAATTAAAGTTAAAACTCGTTTAATCTTTTCCTTAATACTCATTTTAATGTGCAGCGCTTATTTAAAACTTTTGGAATTAAAATAAATTATTATGAGTTAAATAAATTTTGTTAACAATATTAAAAATAGTAAAAAGTTTTAACATAGTTATAAAAACAAATTTATTATATAAAATGATTGTAATACAAAATATATTGTTATATCATTATTTTAAATAACATAAACAATCCATAATTTTCTCTTTTATGTATTTATTCTGTAAATTTATATATTATCCAATTAACGTACTTTCGCTTAGCGCACTGGAATATGTGTACGTATTATGAACTTTTACTTAGCGGTAAAATTAGTGTAATAAATATTTTTATGGTAATTGTTTTATCAAATGTAAATTGTATTTGATTATTCAACCTTTGAGAATATTAAATTAAATATATCCAACATCATCTTCCTTTCACAGAACTGAATGTATTAACAATCCTAAATACAAAATTTGCAGTGGGAGATTTAGTAAACTTTGTTAGCAATGAAGATAAAGAAAATGAAAAAGAAATTCTTGCAAAAAATCTTAACAACCAAAAAAGGTGCTTAAAAGATATTAAAACTGTTTACTTTTTAATGAAAATAATCTTAATCATGAAAAAAAAAATATTGTTAAGAAAACAATTTTCAAATGTGATTACACTTTATATAATAATTTGATTATTTATTTAATAAAACGTTTTTAATCGCCAAAAAGCTTAATATTCTTGAACCTTAGAAAACGAAGTTTTGCTGAACAAAGTAATTTCATAATCGTCAATCGAGGTATAATTTCCTAAGTAATTTTGGTATTTTTTCTAGAACTCATTTTTGTGCATTGCAAAAATAATATCCAAGAATTTAGTAATTAAGTTATACAGATGACTAAATTAGTAAGTTTTGATAATGTTGATGGAAATAATGTAAGAAATTTATTGAACTAGCAAAATAAAAAAAAATAACATTGTAGAAATTAGTATTTAAGTTATCTAGATAACTCAATTAATAGGTTTTGATAATGACGATAAATATAATGTAAGAAATTACATTACTAAAGATAATGGTTTTTCACTATGAGATTTAGTAAACTTTGTTAATAATGGAGACAAAGAAAATGAAAACGAAATTAAAGAAATTCCGGCAAAAAAATATTACCAATCAAACAAGGTGTTTAAGAGATTAAAAAATGTCTATTTTTTAATGTAAATAATCCTGATTTTAGAAGAAAAATATTGTTAAGCAATCAATTTTACGTATAACTTTATTTAATTAATATTTTGTTCACCAAAAACTTAACATTCTTGAAGGAGTTTCGAAATAACATTGAAGAAATTAGTTACCCAGATGAATCAATTAATAGGTTTCGATAATGTCGATGAAAATTATGTAAGAAATTTATTGATACTAAAGATGTTGTTTTTTCAGTGGTAGATTTGCTAAACTTTGTTAGTAACGGAGACAAACAAGATTAAATAAATTCCTGTAGAAAATATTAATCACCAAAAAAGTTACTTAAAAGATACTTAAAAAACGTTTATTTTTTAGTGAAAATAATCCTGATTATTAAAGAAATTTTTTTGTTAAGCAATCAATTTTAAAATTTGATTTCACTTTATAACTTAATTGAAAGGCCGAATCGAAGTAATTTCTTAATTGTTAATGCAGCTATAATTGCACATTATCATGTAATAATTATGATATTTTTTGTGAATTAATTTTATGCATTATAAAAATAGCCAGAAGTTGTACAGAAAAAATTAAAAACCAAAAAAATAACATCCAAAAAATTAGAAATTATCCAGATTATCTCATTTACTAGGTTTCTTTGAATAAAAAAATACTAGAAAAATAAAAATCCAAAAAATATAATTCAAGAAATTAGTAATGAAATTATCCAGATTATATCAATTAATAAGTTTCAATAATGATGACGAAAATAATGTAAGATATTCTTTGAATAAAAAAGTACTAGAAAAATAAAAATCCAAAAAAATACAATTCAAGAAGTTAGTTATCCAGATTAATAGGTTTCGATAATGACGACAAAGATAATGTAACAAATCTTATTGTATACTAAAGATGATGGTTTTTCAGTGTGTGATTTAGTAAACTTTGTTTGTAACGGAGACAAAAAAAATAAAAACTAAATTAAAGAAAATTCTGCAGTACATCCAAAAAAGGTTCTTCAAAACTTTTATTTTTTATGTTAGTAATAATAAATCTCATTTTTGTGCATTACAAAATACATAAATTGTAATCTAAGTCATCAAGCCTAAAGTTTTCATTGGTGGAATTATGTTTATAAACTAATAATAATTAATATGTTTATGTTTGTTATTTGTATTTCTAATTTTCTATGTGTATATAGTTGAATAATCTGAATGTAGCATTGATGCCCACTATATAATACTTGTCTCGCTGCAACTTAAAAATAGGATGTAATAAATAAGGAATGATGCGATTCTAATTGATGTTAAAGGATGTTCAGAGAGGCATAATCAGTCTAATGAAATTTATCGACGCCGTCGCTTTTCTCGGGACTACAGCAGTCTATAAAATATATATATGTATATAATTTTTCATTATCGGTGAAGAGAGTTCACTAATAATAGCTGTCAGATAATTCTCTGCCGACTTGACGTTATCAGCTGGAAGACCCGATGATTTACAACAGGCGTCCATAGACCATCGCTCGCCGCTGATTAAATATTTATAGGAGGATGCATACCAAACAGAAACAACAAACAACAACAGCATCGGCGGTGGTATCGTCGTTACTATTTTTTATGTATCCTTCCACTCTTCCTTTTTCCGTGGATATTAAGAATGGCCGAGTTAGTTTCTGTTCCGCACATAAGCCGCATCCTGTATGCGCCGCACTCAAAGGGGAATCAGAGGCAAAAGTATTGTAATTAAAGCGTGGAAAATGCACATCCGCTCGTGGATGGGTTCGAGCCGGGATTTAAACAGCGAAGTCCACTTGCAGTATTCTACCCGTACGATTTTCCACCGAAGACACAATAAGACGCTATCGGTTTTCTAAAATGGATTCGCGCGGATTTCCATATATAGTAAATGCCTCGGAATTGGAGAAATCCACTTCTGCACTCTCTTCTTATCCAATCTGCCAGACTATGGCTGCGGTCTATAAGGAAGAGAACTATTTCGGTATTCATTAAGCGGATTCGATTCCTGCGTGGACGCTCGTCGGATAGCACCATACTATTCGAGATTTTATCTCCGGAATTCAAATAAATTAAACGCGACTAACAGGCGGAAAAAATTTAATCATTTCAGTTACGCTAATTAGAGGATTTCTTTTTCCTTTACGTGCCTGTACTCCTCACACTCATAACAACTACACTAGCATGAATCACTCTGCTTCCACTTTAAAACATCCATATTCATTTACAATCGCAACCACCATAAATAAACAAGAGATATAAAAGTGGAGTATAACATTTTATTCCATTTTTTTTCACATCCGTTAAAATTTACTTTATTTATTATCATTAATTTTTTCTTGTATTTTGTATAGATTTAGTCTATAAGCTCAAATAATATAAGAACTTTAAAAACTAATTGAATTTGTAACTAATAAATATATTAGTAGTAGTAAACAAAATTTATTGTAATTTACATAAAAAGGACTATTCTAAATATATTATTATAATAATATTAGCAAAACAGCCCTTTGCATGAAAACTACAATAAATGTTGTCTACTGCTATTGCCAAAATTTTGATATAAATTTAAAATATCTGTTAAAAAATAATCAAAAAAAAAATAAAATTGTAAAAAAATATCTTATTTTTTTTACATCATCAATTCTAAATCTTACTTTAAAAATAATTAACTAAATATATTATTATTAATTATAATTCTTAATGGAAATAATGTTTGTTTTGAAATTAATGATAAGTGTTGATACGTTAATTTATAAATAGAAGTTAGTTACATTTTATTTCTTATTTTGTAGGAAGTATCTTTCATTCTGAGGTTCATTTAAATTAATGAACTGAATGAATGAGATCTCAGTCAGATGTACATTAATTTTAAATAATTTTATAAATAGTCTACAAATATTTTTTTAAATTTTTAATAATAATAATATTAACCATTAAGAATATAATTATTTTTTATTTATAAAGTTATAACTTCAGTTTATTGTTTTTTTCTTCTCATTATAAAATAGAAACAAACTTTTACAAATGATTTACGTGCAGTTTATTAAATAATTAATATTTCTTATTTGTATATATGCAATTATTAATTATTTTATTAAAAAATTTATTTTATTAGACAGGTTTTTACATCTTCTTGTTTTACAGTTATTTTAATTGTAATTGAATTTTATGTTGTTGTACATTCCAATATAAATTAATTAAAAATAATAAGTAACTAAATTTTATTGTGTACATAAAAAATGCTATTAGTTTGTCTGTTTAAATTAAAAAATATTATTAGTTTCAAAACTATTAAAAATCGTAATTTGTATATTTATTGAAAGGTTACATAATGCGTGTTACTTCTAAGTAACAAATATAGTTTGTTTAACAAATAGAAATTTGAATTTAAATTGGAAATTTATGCAATACGTTAGAAATTAATTAATATTTTAATGAAGGTGCAAACGTTTTGGTATAACGTAAGAAGTAACATCATTTGCGTTTTATGTAAGAGCAAAACGTTTTCCTGAAAATTAACCGTCTGGAAATTCTAGTTTTCGACCAGAAACCAAGTTAAGGTCGACCATCGCAGTCCCTGCCATTAGTCGCACCCGCACGAATTAGGCAACATTCTGAGGAAAACTTAATTCGCTTTAATGAATTATATTCCGAGGGATTTGCTGCTCTCTCTTTCCGTGGATTATATTTAATGCTCTCAACGCGAACGGATTAAAGTTTTAGAAAATTAATTAAAACGATTCGCACAAAGAGTATTTTTACGAGCAATTAGTTTTTATTTGATGGAAAATGTATTTACATTACTTATTAACTAAGAAATGTAATAAAATATAAATCCAGTGTTGACGTTAATTCCTATTATTCGAGAAAACTAACTACAGTTTCCTTAAAGTAGTGATTTTTTTAAAATTATAACTTGGGTAAACTATAAATAAAAGCAGTCTTATGAGAACATTTTACTGTAAAAAATTCTATTTTTGTTAAAAAAAAATAATGAATTAGAATTTTAGTAGATTAAAATTAATACTGCATATCTTCTGCAAGTTTATTGTATTCTACTTTTTTATCTTTGATCTGAACTTTGATTTTAACGAGTAGAAAAACCACATAAGTTGATGAAAAGCAGAAGCTTATGTGGTTTTTTTCTTGATTCTTAAAGTTTTATCTCTGGAAGAAACTTTAAAAAACGTTAAAGTTCCATACTTATCATCAAGTTTCTCAGTCAGTACTTTAATTCACTTTGAAGTGATCTGACACAAATAGAATTTGCAATTTGGCAAAATATCACAACTGTCAAATATCAAACAGAAAAAAATATGACATTCATAAAAGTCCAATAAAATATGTTGTTTTTCCACTCAATGTTAAAATTGATCTCAAACCAATAGTTGCATACAAAATTAGCTTCTAAAGTAAGCAAAATATGACAACTGTCAAATGTCAAACAGAAAAATATATGACATTGACAAAAGTCCAATAAAATATGTCGTTTTTCCACTCAATGTTAAAATTGATCTCAAACTAATAGTTGCAAACAAAATTAACTTCTAAAGTAAGCTAAATATGACAACTGTCATATATCAAACAGAAAAAAATATGACATTGACAAAAGTCGAATTGAATATGTTGTTTTTCCACTGAATGTAAAAATTGACCTCAAACCAATAGTTGCAGACAAAATTAACTTCTAAAGTAAGCTAAATATGACAACTGTCAAATGTCAGTCAGAAAAAAAATATGACATTGACAAAAGTCCAATAAAATATGTTGTTTTTCCACTGAATGTTAAAATTGACCTCAAACCAATAGTTGCAGACAAAATTAACTTCTAAAGTAAGCTAAATATGACAACTGTCAAATGTCAGTCAGAAAAAATATGACATTGACAAAAGTCCAATAAAATATGTTGTTTTTCCACTCAATGTTAAAATTGACCTGAAACCAATAGTTGCAGACAAAATTAACTTCTAAAGTAAGCTAAATATGACAACTGTTAAATGTCAGTCAGAAAAAAAATATGACATTGACAAAAGTCCAATAAGATATGTTGTTTTTCCACTCAATGTTAAAATTGATCTCAAACCAATAGTTGCATACAAAATTAGCTTCTAAAGTAAGCAAAATATGACAACTGTCAAATGTCAAACAGAAAAATATATGACATTGACAAAAGTCCAATAAAATATGTTGTTTTTCCACTCAATGTTAAAATTGACCTCAAACCAATAGTTGCATACAAAATTAACTTCTAAAGTAAGCTAAATATGACAACTGTCAAATGTCAGTCAGAAAAAAAATATGACATTGTCAAAAGTCCAATAAAATATGTTGTTTTTCCACTGAATGTTAAAATTGACCTCAACCCAATAGTTGCAGACAAAATTAACTTATAAAGTAAGCTAAATATGACAACTGTCAAATGTCAGTCAGAAAAAAATATGACATTGTCAAAAGTCCAATAAAATATGTTGTTTTTCCACTCAATGTTAAAATTGGCCACAAACCAATAGTTGCAAACAAAATTAACTCCTAAAGTAAGCTAAATATGACAACTGTCAAATATCAAACAGAAAAGAATATGACTTTGACAAAACACTAATAGAATATGTCGTTTTTCCATTTAATGTTAAAATTGACCTCAAACCAATAGTTGCAAACAAAAATAGCTTCTAAAGTAAACTAAATATGACAACTGTCAAATGTCAAACAGAAAAATATATGACATTGACAAAAGTCCAATAAAATATGTTGTTTTTCCACTCAATGTTAAAATTGACTTCAAACCAATAGTTGCAGACAAAATTAACTTCTAAATATGACAACTGTCAAATGTCAAACAGAAAAAATTATAACATTGACAAAAGTCCAATAACAACTCTATCTATTTCTAAAAACCAAATTTAAAAATACTAAATATAAATTTTTCTTAGTAATTTTATTTTATAATAATAATATGTTATTGGAATGTGCATAAAATTATATAATGTGCAACAGACAATGTAATATATGCACACGACATGTGTTTTTGTAGCGGAATATATTTCGAAAAATTATTATTATAATGTTTAAGAACACATGCCATGTTAACAACTTAATTACACCTTTGCTGGTGGCTACATCAACCGAGTGTTGCGTTTCAGGCGATCTCATTTTTAAGTTTATGTTACATAAACAACACATTCAATGCTAATTTATCTATAAGAATAAAAAAAATAAAGATAATAATATGAAATAATTAACAATATTATATAATATTTTATGTTACAATTATAATTAGTTAGTAATTAGTATGCAATTATATTTGTTATTTTTATAGTAATTATTGTTATAAAAAAATGAAGTAAATGATAAAATTATGTAGAGACAATAATAATTGTATTTGCTCAGGCCATGAAAGTCGAACGCACGAATTGTTCGTAAAGGTGGTGCGTTGTACGTTTTTTTTTTTCATGCGTTTATTATTCATAATTAATATTAAATTGTGGGAAGCGCGGAGCATACAAATTTCCACTTGGTTTCATCTCTCGCTCTCTCATGCATATTCACTCCCTTTTCCATTTCGATTACACAAAACACACAGACAAAGAAGCAAAACAATGAAAATCGACGTTGACCGACGGCGAGGATTTCCACTTGTTTCTACCATTTGTGAATCGTTTATTTGTAGTCGGTCCATCATTAAACTGCTTACAAACACCTGCGTACTGTTTTTCAATAGCAAACTCGTTTCGCTTTGAAGAAATAACGATGCTAAGCAGGCTTCCCCGGTGTGCGAAAGACACGGATATTGAGTTTTGTCCGAGTAGAAGAGAAATGGATGTACGGAATGGTGAAGAGGCGCGCAATGTTACGTGCGATGGACGAGAGGCTAAGAAACCAGAACGGCTCTCTGACCCCGAGAAATATATTAATGAAATTGGAAAAAAAGGAAAGCCGTTTGCGATTACAATTTTATCGTCTTCGATTTACAAGTTGAATAAGAAAAACATATCTGTTTATAATTATTATATACATAATACATTATTTCAAGTTGTCTTACACTTTCTTTTAACGAAAAGAAAAGTTTTAACTAATTCTCAACGAGTTTTAAAATTATATGTTTAGAAAGTGTTTACAGAAATATTTTTCAATTTACAAAATACAGTTTAATAAAGAATCATTAGAATTAATTAATTAATTAGGAAACGCAGAAATTACAATTATTTGTTGCTTAATTATATAAAAATTTGTTAAATTATTAGTAGATTTGAAAAATAAAAATTGCAATTTATTAAAAAAATAGAACTATTTAATAATAATTCTTTCAAGATATTATATTTTTTAAAAATTATTTACAAAAATATTTACTAATTTTTTGCAAAAAATTATTATAAAAACTGAACTTGCTATTCTATTCTGAAATATCATTAAAATACATTAAACCTTGCACTTTTAAAATGTTTGAATGGAACTTAATTTAAAATATATTTGTTCTATAATGTCAGTGTAATTTAGTGTTTCCTAAATCCAAAATTCCGGACTGTGTGAAACTTTACTTGGGGTTTCTTAAATTACATTAAAAACAACTGCACAAAACGATTTATCTGTAAAAATAAATCAAAAATGATGTATAAAAAATATGTACTATTTTTTTAGAATTTTCAAAACCGGACAATATACAATAATTATTTAAAAAAAAAAACGGTTTTATCTTGTATTTCATGTGTATTAATTATGAAATTTTTGCAATAAATGTTATTTTGTTCTTATAAAAACTGAAATTGCTATTCTCTCTTAAAATAACATTAAAATAAATGTATTATTAAATTCCATTCTATAATTTTGAAATTGAAAATGCTTGAATGAAACTAAATTTTAAAATATATTTGTTCCATTATATAAGAATAATTCAGTGTTTACTAAATCCAATGCCCTGGACTGTTTGAAACCAGAATCGAGGTTTTTAAAATTATATAAAAAAAACTGCACAAAAAGATTTAACTGCAAAAATAAATTAAAGCAGATTTATGAAAAATTTGTACTATTTTTCTAGAATTTTCTAAACCGGACTATGCGAAGTATTTCTTCAATCGTTTGAGAAATTGATTTTAATGGTAATACCAACATTAAAGAAGTTTAATATAAGAAAACGTTATGCCCATCAGAAAATTACATAATTATTTGTTGCATAATGTGAGTGTTTCCTAAATCCAATGTCTCGGACGGTTTGAAACCAGACTCGAGGTCTTTAAAACTACATAAAATAAACTGCACAAAAAGAGACATAACTATAAAAATAAATAAAAAGATGATGTTTAAAAAATTTGTACTATTTTTTTAGAATTTTCAAAACTGGATTATGCGAAGTATTGCTCGTTTGAGAAATTGATATTAATGATAATACCAACATTAAAAAAAATAAATGTTAGAAGATTTTATATCATGTTATTCTATTTAGAGGAAGTCAGATTATACAATAATTATTGAAAATAAATATTTAATGAAACTTTACACTTTTAAAATGTTTGAGTGGAATTAAATATAAATCCAATGTTCCGTACTGTTTGAAACCATGCTCGAGGTCTTTAAAACTACATAAAATAAGCTGCATAAGATTAAATTGTTAAAATAAATAAAAAATGATGTATACAAAATGTGTAGTATTTTTTTTACAATTTTCAAAACTGAACAATGATTTTAATGGTAATACCAACATTAAAAAAGTTATTACATAATTATTAACCAAATTGTATAAACAAATATTGAACATATGAAAAACTCACTTCCTAGTTATTCTATTTAAAGAAAGGTAGAATATAAAAATAATTATTTAAAAGAAATCGTATTTATCTTGTACCTCATGTGTATTAATCATGTAATATGTGGATTAAATGTTATTATAATTATTATAAAAACTATAATTGCTATTCTCTCCTGAAATAACATTTTAAGTGTAAAAAATAATTAAACTTAAAATATATTTTTTTAAAAATTAATCAAAAATGATGTATAAAAAATGTTTACTATTTTTTTAGAATTTTCAAAACTGGACTATGTATATTGAACTTTTACTTCATGTGTATTAATTTTGTATTTTTTGCAATAAATGTTATTATTGTTATAAAAACTAAAATTGTTATTCTCACCTGAAATATCTTTTTAAAAGAGTAAAGTTTAATGAGACTTTACACTTTTAAAAATATAAAGAGATTAATTTTAAATATTTTTGTTCCATAATGTTAATGTTTCCTAAATCCAATGTCTCGGACTGTTTGAAACCAGACTTGAGGTCTTCAAAACTACATAAAATAAATTGCACAAAAAGAGACTTAAATGTAAAAATAAATAAAAAATGTACTATTTTTTTTAGAATTTTCAAAACCGGACTATTCGAAGCATTGTTGCATTCGATTGAAAAATTGATTTTAATGGTATATTACCAATATTAAAAGAGTTTAATGTAAGAAGATGTTATACCCATTAGAAAATTAGATAATTATATATAAAATTATGTAGACAAATAAAAATTTACTTCCTAGTTATTATATTTGGAGAAAGGTAGAATATATAATAATTATTTAAAAGAAATTGTATTTAACTTATATTTATGTATTTATATTATTTTTGTAGGTGTTTGAATTTGATTAATTTATTGTTAATGGTTCAATAAATTGATTCAAGTAACATAAAGTAAATACACTTGAAATAAATACTATTGTCATTGAGAAATAATCGATTAATGGTATATAGTTCTTAAGTGCATTATTTTGATTCACACTTGACCTATTTTATATGGACTTATTAAATTAATTTAGTGCTTTTTTTTTTCTCTCAGTATTTCTCTCTTATATTTCTGTGTTGATCGAATGTAATTGATTTACCCATTAATCTCCCGCTTTTCCGCGACGGGGTGCACTTTTCCGTCCATTCTTTCTCCCCGTTTTCTGATAGCCCTAATGCGCAATAAATCAAAAGTAATCTCGTTTCGGGACCCTTTCGGAATCCGAGAATTTTTCCTATTGATTCTCAGGAAGCGTATAGGAAATTAAGTTTATATTTCCACTTTTATGATACATTTTTCTCATTGTTACAGCATTTGGTACTCACAGTGTATGTTCAAGGATGCGGCTGAACTGGTGATGGAAAGGCCTTTTTGGTCTTGGGCGATGCAGGTGAATTGACCAGAGTCTCTTTCGCGATCCACGCGGTTGATGTGGAGGCTGGAACCACGCTGGAAGCGACGCGTCGTGTTGTAAATCCTGGATCCTGGAAGGAAGATTTAATGATGAGTATAATTGCACGAAGTTCTTTGATGGACGGATCGAACTTACCGTTCAATTCCCAATAGTATGAGACTCCTTGGTTCGGAGTTACCTCGCACGGAAGCGAAACTGATTTTCCGGTGACCACACTCACGTCCTTCGGCGTCTGCGAGAAGTATATTTCATCCTGGCCGAACATTGCTGGCACTGCAAAAACAAAATTTAAAAGAATGTAATGAACTGAATATAAAGAAATTATTTCTAATGATAAATAATATCATATAACTATTTTTATATAATATAACTTAATTAGATGTAGACAAACTATTTTGAGGAAAAAATATATAAAGAGGAATTGAAGACTGATACATTTTCAAATAGATTGGTATACGAATGTGAAAAATTAGAACTACATTTGGGTAAAGTATTAAAAGTAGTTCATTACGAATTAATCCGATTTGTACAACATAATTAATAATTAGAATTATTGCCATAAAATTATGTTTATATTTATAATTTTATAAAATTTTGCTCAATAACAACGCAAAGTAAATGATGTAAAAAATATCGGTATTTTAATATAAACCAAATTTTTATTAAAAAAAATATTTTATAGAATTTTCAAGAAAAAAAAAAGTGACAACAAATTAGTCAATAATGTAATAATACATCATTATTTACAACTTCTTGTGAAAGTTATACGAGTTTTTTGATACTTCTACGATGAAAACCATCCGGTTTTGACTCGAAGAATTAGTCCACACATGTTTGCAATTCGACGTGATTGTTGAAGGAAAATATGTCCTTTCATTCATAGCATCTTCACCGTGCACTGCGCAAATATCGTGATCAGATTAGCGGCTTTATTCGCTTGATTGAACAAGAACACAGAATGAGGTGTCGAAAGTGCTGACTTTAAACTACTGGACATTCCATTTTGAAGGCTTGTAATAAATGTAACGTTAAAACAAACAGAATATGTTGTAGACTAGAAAATTAACACCTAATAATATGTAGTGTGGAGTCGCAAAAATGCTACCAGTCAATTTTTCACAAAATAATTGGTACTCTTTTCTTGATGAAACCATCGATTATCTACTTTTTGGAAGCACATTTTAATAAATAAAATTAATATCTTATAAACATATTTAATGTTCATAAATTAATGATAGAACAAGCAGAATAAAATAAGAAAATAAAATATTCAGCAGAATTTAACAAAATTTATTTTTAAAAAAAATCACTGCACTAAATTTATGAAAATCGTTACCGTTAGAGGAATTAAACATTGGGTTACCACCTTCTCAGAGTGAAACCCACAAGAATCGAGGCAGAAAGGCTTTTTCTTCTAAAGAGACAATATGTACGAAAATACGAATAAGTCTCAGTTATAAAATCTGTTTGTCTATATGTGCACTTCTTAAATGTCAGAAAGAATACAATAAATATTTTTTATGTGTGTTTTTGGTAAATGCGGTCAGTTATTGTTAACTTATTTCGTATCTGTTATTTCAGTTTCTTTCACAAATTTATTACAACTTAAAGTTATTGTTAATTATTATCTCTTTAAAGTAAATTTCCAGAAATATATATTAAGTAATAATGTAAATGTTTTTTTTTTCCTATTTTAGTACGCATTTAATCAATTTTAGTAGTTAATTTTATTAATCATCATTTGCGAGTTATCATATGAAATTTTCAATTTTTACAAAAAAAATACTCATAAAAGAAAATCTCTGTAATTTTGAATGCTTTATTTATATTCATATAAAAAAGTTAAATTAATGGAATTAATTTCGTATCAACATTTCGAATTATCAAATGGCATTTCATAATTTCAATAATTTATTAATATTGACTGATTTATAAATTTATATTTAATTCCTAATAAATATTATATGAATTAGAGATTATTTTATTTATGTTTACTGAATTATTAAATACTTGAAAATACTGGTTATACAAAATGTCGTAATTTTCGGTAAGAAACTGAGGTTTTTATATTATTGAAAATTTTCTGAATGAAATAACTAAAAATCTGATATTGCTAAGTTCTTCAAAATTTGATCAAAAATAATTATTATTTTTAATTTCATGTTCTCTTTCATCTCAGCTTTCATACTATTCATACTTAATTTTCTATATGAGATATTTTTGTGATTATAAATTTTTTTATGAACGAAATGACTGAAAATCTGATATTGTTTAATCTGGTGAATGAATATAAACTATTTTTGCTGTTTGCACTCCAGTTTCTCCTTTGCGAAAATATAAAAGTATAATCACACAAAATACATCTTCTCATTGTTCATATAGAAATCTACAAAAATTTGATTAAAAATAATGAATTCTTTTTTAAATTGCATGTTAGAATATTAGCTTTCAAACTATTCATGCGATAAATATAAATATTTTATTTATAACTGTGGATATAATTACTTACAAAATAATGTAGAAAAAAAAACAACAAAAATAGTATGAAATCAAAAAAAGAAAATCAGAAGAACATAAAATAACAAAAAATTGTAAAAAATATCAAATTTTAAATCTTTACTTTAGTCAATACTTTAAACATATTTATACAAGAATTTTATTGATCAATAACAGACAGAAACACGTTTTGTATTACAATGGATAGAAAATATATTTGTGTTTGTCATTGACAATTTGTGTTAATTAAAATGCACGTCTCGTTTTTTGTGCAAACCAATATTTTAAATTCAGATAATTCGGAATGTTTCATACAAATATTTCTATAAAAAATTGTTGCAAAAATAATACATTGAAAATGCACGAAATTCCAAATAATAAAAATAAAAATAAATGACTATAGACATTATTTTTTTAGTATAATAAAAATAATTTAAATTTTACACAGGTAATAGGTTCCGCCAATATCCCGGACTGTTAGAAACCGGACTAATTAAGGAACAAAATGCATACAATAATTAAAGCTCTTAAAAAGAGACTTGACTTTATAAAGAGAAAACCAAACTGTAAGTGCCTCGATATTAAGATCACGATAAAAGTGAGTATTACACTTTATCACTTTGTTCTGAAATCTTTGAATCACTTAGAAGCTGACGCTTCCCCATAGCTAAATACCTTAACTCCCTACTGGACAAAAAACTTGCTTATATAAGGTAAGCAGGTTTATAGTTCAGAATTGTTACCAAACTTCCAATACATTTTTCTGAACATAATTTTGAGAGTTTATTACATTTCTTCTTAATATGTTCTTTCTGTCGAAGCTTGATGACAAAAGTCATACCAAGATATTTTACTGTATTACTATATGGTAATGCGTACCCTCTTGTTTGTGAAGTTAATAAACTTTCGACAGATTCTCTCCACTGCTGCATCGTCAGCACAACTGCACAAAGTATTTGTTGGTACATCATTAATATAAACAGACACAGGATTGGGAACCCTGTGGAACTCGAGCCCTAATCTGCCCTATATGAATCTTTTCATTTTACTCAAAAATATGGAAAATATAATTACGATTTTAGAAGCACGTACATTTTTCATCCATGTTTTTCTTTTCAATAATATCAGAGATTTGATAAACCTAGTTAATGCGGAGTTATTATTTTTAAAGCTAAATTGATGTGGTGGCACCAGATTTATTTAATCAGTAATAGGTTTGAGGTATTTTAGTATTCATTTCTCAAGCAGCTTAGACATAATTGGTGATAAATAAATTAGTTGATCCGATTCACATAGATTTTTACCAAAGTTTTGGTATCATTTTAACATCTGATGTTTCCCATACATCTAGGACATAATACAACTGAATTCATGCATTGATAAACGTACTTAATTTTATTATTTATAATCTCTTAAGAATTTCACCAGTGATTAAAATAAAACCAGATGCTTTTTTGCATTTAAATTTTTATTAATTTCTTCAGCAACTTTTTTAAGAGTAACAAGCACTAATTCAATCCATCAATAGAATTATATCCAATTTCTAAATGTTATGCAAATATTTTTGCTTTCTCATCGATTTTTTTTGATTAAATATATTTAATAACTTTAGAAATTGAAGACTTAGTGCTTCTTTCTGTTAATAATTTATTTATTAATGTTTATTTAATGTTTTTAATAAATCTGTAATCAGTAGTTGATTAGCTTTATTACCCAGATTTTTATTATGAGGATCCCTGATTTATATTCTGAGATTACGTTTACTTACTATTAAATCTTTGATTTATTTCGGGAAATTAAGTCCATTTATTAAATTTAATATAACTAATTAAAAAAATAAGAGTTTAAATTTGAAATACAGATAAAATTATTATAAGGAAGGTTCACGTAATTATTTTATTATAATATTCACACGTATTAACATAAATAAGATTCTTTGAAACGAGAAAATTTACCGACTTGATATAATCAAATACAACGATTATAATTTATATAATTATATTAAATAATTTATTTTTGCTTACTTATTATCATTTTTCAACATCTACAACATTGGCATTATATTTTCAAATTATGCATTCAAATATCAAATACCAGATTACTTCACAAACTGTAGTTGAATCTACAAAACGCATTAAGCGTGGAAATATTATTCTTTTCATTAATTATTAATTATTATTTTTTTCATAGATAATTAAGTAAAAAGTAAAGTATATGATAATAAATATAAATTATAAATCAGTATTAAATTGGAACAAAATGCTTAATTTAATGTTTCTATTAGATATTTCTATTTAAGCAATTGAGAGATTTATAGTGTCAATCAATATTACATAACCCGTACTAACCAGCAATACTTAACAAACCCATTTCTATAGCGTGCAGTGTATTGCACACATATAATTATATAAATTAGTTAAAAAAAAACAACAATAACATTGTATTAAATTAATCATATTTTTCATAAAATGTTTAATTAAATGACTTAAAATCCTTACTAGTATAATATGGTTTCAATCAGTCCGGATACACTAGTACAGTTGGAAAATGTTAATATAAACTAAATTTTAATTAAGCAAAGTAATTGAGATTTATAGTGTAATAAATATTACAAAACCCGTACTAGCGAGCAATACTTAACAAGACCCTTTCTATAGTGTGCAATATAAGTTTATGTGCTTCATCTACTTAAGAAATAATTTCACTGTCATGTACATATTGTTATAAATTAGTAAAAAAACAACAATAAAATTGTATTAAATTAATCATATATATTTAGCAGAAATTTTTTGGCAAACTGACTTAAAATCCTTACTTGCATAGTATGGTTTCAATCAGTCCTTATGCACTATAATAGAGTTGGAAAATTTCAATATAACTAAATTTTAATTAAGCAAAAAAAATAGATATTTATATTTAAGTAATTGAGATTTATAGTCTAATAAATATTACAAAACCCGTACGAGCCAACATTACTTAATAAGACCATTTCTATAGTGTGCAATACATGTTTATGTGCTTCATCTATTTAAGAAATAATTTTAGTGTCATGTACATATTATTATAAATCAGTAAAAAAAACAACAATAAAATTGTATAAAATTAATTATATTTATTTAGGAAAAAAAATGTGAATAGCTGACTAACAATCCTTATTTGCATAGTATGGTTTCAATTAATCCGGATTCACTTTAATTAATTTAATTTAATTAAGCAAAAAAAAAATCTAAAAAATTAATACACAAATTTATATTTTATACATAAATAATCATTTTTCTCTGTAATTAGTTCGGTTTTTAACAGTCTTGCACTATGCGAGGTATTATTATATTTGTTTTATTTATATATAAAATAAATATTCACATTACTACTGAAGTGTTTATAAAAAAATAATTAAATTCATATAAAAATCAATAAATATTAATACATAATTTTACTGTTCAATTTTGTTAAGATTATTCTAATAAACATTTAAATAACAAATTGTCGCATTAAATATTATTAAGAATATATGATATATCGATTTTTCTTTTCCTGTAAGGAAAAATCGTGGATAGTAAATTTCCCTTCGAAATTAACCAAGCGGAGATCCTAGTTATCCAGCAAAACGACGTTAGGGTCGTCCCCTCGCAAACCCATTACTCAGATTAGTGCGAATTCATTTATTTTGTATTGTAATTTAAATAAGAAAGTTTATTATCTAATAAATGTATGATAGAAAGATATATCTACAAAATATCCACAATTCAACACATTACATTATAATTTATTTTATTTAAAAAATGATTTATGTGTGTAATTCGATAAAACAGAACAACAATAAATAAAATGTATTAGGGGAAGACTTAATAAACTTAATAATAATAATACTTGTAAAAGTGAATATTTTTTTAAATTTATTATTATAAAATACATAATATTATTTATAAAATATACACAACTAGATAATAACTAAAAACATTTATAAAACAATAATAATACAGAAATTAAAAAAATACAACTGTTAGAAAGGACTAATAAAAGGGTATTTTTGATCTATTATTATATGAATATGTTTCAATTTTAATTTGTATTCTGTTTGTGTTATAATATGTTCTATTCTTTTCATATGGAACCCTGTATTCATATACGGTCATACCTTAGTCCAAATTACCTCTGATAACGAATCTTTGTTGTTACAAAGTTCGTAATTTCAAGATAAATTACCAAAAGTTGTACTACAAGAAAATAACTTTCAATAAATTAGACACGAAGTTATGCAGATGACTTAATAAATACATTTAGAAACTGTCGATGAAGAAGTTGTTAGAAATTGATAGAATGCAGAGGATTAATGCTTTTTCAATGCAAGATTTATAAAAAAATGTTAACAACGAAGACTTGCCTAAATGTTTATTTTTTTAATAAAAATGATCCTGATTAAGAAAATGTGTTATTGTTAAGCGATCACTGTTAAATGCAAGAAAATCCGTATATGAAATTTAATCAACTTAAGACTCATATTTTAAATTGTTACTACACTTTTGAGGTAAGTTGACTGTAATTTGTTACCTTTTTATTTCATTTTGTCTACAGCATTTTTACATAAGAAAAATATAAAATTTAATCGACATATTCAATTCTTCAATCCAAATAGTAATGTGCTATTTATTTCAATATTTGTTTATTTTTTTTAGAATGTAATAGCTTTTAATTTATTGATAATTTTAAATAAAAATTAATTGTAATACTTATTTTATTTATTACACAATCAATTTTTTTTGTGTAGTTAACTACCAGTTTTTAGTGAGATGGCTTAACGCGAGGATATATTTCATGTCGTGACTCACTCTTGTTGTGTGGTTTTGCTTCGGTGGGAATGACACCGGTGGAAATTCGCATCAGATATTTATTTAACAAATGTTTTAAATTTTGATTGCAATGACCTGAAATAAACTATTGTTGTTTTATTGAATATACTGTAATTACAAATACTATACAAAAATATGAAATATAAATTTTAAAAAATACAAGTGTTCATTAAAAATTGTATACAACAAAATTGGTTCATTTTATATTTATTTACTGTGAGAAAAAATAAACAATATACAATAGCCATCATAATTTAACAAAAAAATATGAAACTGATATTGACGTAAAAAAGTTATTTTTCAATTAAAATGTAATTATTTCTGCTTTAGTTTTAATTGCGGCAAAAAAAATTACCTAGATTTGCATATTTTAAGTAAAAAACTGGTTAACCACTAAATAATTCTTGGTAAAATTATTTTAATTGAAAATTTCGTGATTAGTATCACTTCACAAGTAATATTTTTTATAGTAGTACAAAGGGATAATTAACAATAATCTATTAAGTTTTAATAACAAATATGTTATAATTTTAACATATTTCAAACAATACATAATTCTTAATCAAATAGATCAGATTCGTAAAAACACTTTTTTATATATTTTTTTTATAATTCTGTCCACGCAGTATATAATACAAATCGTATCTAATGTCCTCTTAATATTCAAACTTCTTCAAATTTTTGTATATATTGCTCCTCAAACTCATAGGTTCAATACTGAGAACCTAGTTGTAAGCCAGTGTTATTTTCATCGTTTAGTACTGGAAATTTGAGTTGTATATTCTTTATATTTCTGCTTACAGTAGTAAATTATAGATATTTTATAACAAAATTAATAATATTTGCCTGTAAAACCGGTAAAGAAAAAAATAGTACAAAATAATTCTAATTCCCATATATAAATCAATAGTTCACATTATTTTAAATAAACTACAAATTTACCATTAATTTAATTAATTGATAAACAAACACAATTTGGATACGTTTTTTCGCAAAGAAAATGATAAGCTTTTTTTGAATAATGAAAAGTTTGATTACTTATTACATTAAATCATATTTGACAATATATATTGATTTTTTTGAGTTTTTTTCTTTTTCATTTAATAATTGTCATTTTATACATATCGCTTAATTACAACATTTCTTTAATTTTGTCTTAATTATCTTTGTCTTCGTGGCTGAAGTTTTCCAAATCTTTGACTGAAAAATATCATCTTCTGCATTAAATATTTATGTAACATCCTCTTCGACATTTTGGAAACCTATTGATTAATTCATCTTAATTCCTTTGTTGTTTTTGCTTCGTCTAGTAGAATATCTGGCCATATTTTGTCAGATGATTGTCGGACATGAAAATGCTTTTTCAAAATTCTTATTATATAAATTTTAAAGATAATATTAGTTAAAATTTATTGTTAGAAAAAATTTTGTATTTTTGCAACATTTGTATTTGAGAATTAGCGATGTGCATAAATATAGTACGTCAAATCAGCACTAATAAAAAATGATATTTTCTTGACGGATCAAAATATATTGTATTTTTATATATCAAATGAGTCACATAAACCTATAGTGAATTTTAAATTGCAGTATAGTTTATTTCATACAAAAATTATTTATTTAATTTTTTTAAAATACATTTATGCACCTTTTTAAAACATTTAACATTTTGTTAACATTTTTCAGGAACTTCTTTAATTTCATCTTAATATTCTTTGTCTTTGTGGCTACAAAGTTTTCTAAATCTTTCTCTAAAAAAAACATCATCTTCTGAATTAAATATTTATGTAACATCCTCTTCGACATTTTGGAAACCTATTGATTAATTCATCATTAATTCCTTTGTTGTTTTTGCTTCATCTAGTAGAATTTCTGGACATATTTTGTTAGATGATTGTCGGGATGAAAATGCAGTCTTTGCTATATGAGTTTTTCAAGTTTCTGACAATTCACATTCGAAATATTATATTAGATAATATTTATTGTTAGAAATAAATTTGTATTTTTGCAACAATTTGAAAATTAGCGATGTGCAAAAATATAGTACGTCAAATCAGCACTAATAAAAATAATATTTTCTTGACTTATACAAATATGTGATGTATTTTTTTATACCAAATGATTCACATTTATATATTTTATTTCATACAAGTATGCAGGAACAACAACGTTTCTTTCTAAATTATGATCATTTTCAGTAAAAAAAAAATCATTTAAGAACCTTTTTAAAACTTTGGTTGTTAACATTTTTCAGGAACTTCTTTAATTTTGTCTTAATATTCTTTGTCTTCGTGGCTACAAAACTTTGATTGAAAAACATCATCTTCTGCATTCAATATTTATGTAACATCCTCTTCCGACATTTTGGATTAATTGATAATTTGTTTTTCCTTTGTTGTTATTGCTTTGTCTAGTAGAATTTCTGGCCATATTTTGTCCTATGAATATCTAGTTTTTCAAATTTCTAATTATACAAATTAGGAATGGAATTTGAAAGATTATATTTGTTAATAATAATTTGTATTTGTGTTAGAGATTTGCAAAAATAGGGTATGTCAAATCTGCACTAATATAGCTGTGTAGACTTTAAAAGCATTTGTTTTTTTGATGGTTCCAAATATGTGTTGTATTTTTTAAACCAAATGAGTCTCATAGACCTGTTCAGAATTTTAAATTGTAGTATATTTATTTATTTCGTTCAAAGATGCAGGAAGTAAGTAAAATCTCTGGAACTTTAGAAAATATGTGAAACTTCGACCCTCGTCTGCATTGGAAATAGTACCGTGGCCAACTCAATTACAGCAACCAGAAAAAACACATTCGATCCGGCCAAATCTCGGTATGCCTTTTGTCCATGATTGCACACAAACACACACACCCATACATTCTCGTGTTGTTTTGGTTTCGGCGTAGGTTGTTGAACTGCCGGTGTGGACAACTTTTCGAGATCCGTCCGGAGCGTTCTTCTTGTTCCTCCTCACCTCAGCCGGCGTTGTCTCATCTCCGTCGTTTCCCTTCACTTCACTCTCTGATGTGTTTCAAAGTTTATTACGAGCCTGGAAACGAGTTTTACGCGAGGCGGATTCTTTTTTCTCCTCTTTCCTTTTTATTTCTCTCCCTCGGAAAGCCTCGCAAACGTACACACACACACACATAAATACAGATAGAGATAGGCTTAGTCTTTGGAAAGCAGCCGGCATGATAATGTAAGAGGATGAAGACAACAATGAAGTGGATGAGACCACGCAATTATATCAATTCAAAGTGCACTCACATCGTCATCGCCGTAACGTCCATGCGAATTGTTATTATCATTATTATTATTTTACAATAATAAAGCCCTTATCGCCGCGCATCTAATTCATATAGTTGCTCCACTTATTATGCAACTCGCACTCCTTTCCAATTTGCGCTACTTCCAGTAAGCAAGAAGTTTTCGCCGAATCTTATTTGCGTCGCTTAGCAACGGATAATACTTTGAAACCAAAAGTCCAAAAGGAAAAGAAAATAAAGATCGATGCGAGACAAATGAGGAACAGCTTCGGGATGAAACGCGATACATCCTCTCGGCTAATTACGATTGACCTCTCCGACCATCCGTCCGTCCTTCTTCCATCCACTTGCATTATTCTCATTCTGCCTTCGTCCGTCCTTCGTTCCCCATTTTCCTCTCCGCTGCAGAAGCGGTTATAAATATATTAAAAGAAACTTTTGCCTCGGGCGGGAGAGTCCTCCGCAAGAAACTTTCCACGAAACAATGGTGCACTTAAATTTAAACTCGCAAGAAAGAGAGAGATATATAGATATTCCGCGTCTTCCGAACCTCTTCGCATCTCCATCTACCTCCTAAGAAATAAAATTCGCACGATGATTTGTTGTTCACCATGATGGAATATTCTCGTTCTATTCCGAACACCATTCGATTTGCTTCACTATCGTAATACCACATAAATAAATAATAATGTTGTATCAACGTCGGGCCGCGTTCGTTCCCTTTGAGTTAAGGCCCTTGTTGGAGCGCGATTAACAAATAACGCGAATGCAGATGGTCGTTTCGCCTGCAGAGATTTAGACAAAGCATTCAAACACATTGGACCATGAGGAATATCGATTATGCACGCATGTAGCATACACGCGGAGGAAGGATGCCGAGGGGAGGTTTTGGTGCTTGTTGGAGGGTTTCATTACAGCCGCACACAACTACGCGAATTTACGTTTATACACAACCTGAACTTAATCTCATTATAGAATTATGAACCCATTGAAAACCTATACATGATTTTCAAATAAATATCGCTGCTCAACGTTTAACAACGAATTTAAATTATATAATATTATATTTACAGAAAATATTCATACTCATAAATTTATGTCAGAAAGTTTGTTTTACCAAATTTTAATCCATTCTTTAATCCATACATATTTCCTCAACTTAGGAAACATTTCAATTCTAAATATAACAACAATGAATAAGATACATCAATTTGCTAACAAATTGATTAACAAAACTAAAGTGTAATATACAGAAAAAAATACAAATACTGAAGAAATGTTTTTTTTGTAGAAAATATCTAAGAAATAATAAAATAAATATATATATTTTTTTTCCAAATCTTAATCCATTCTGAGAATTACATATTTCCTCGACTTAGGAAATATTACAATTCTAAACATAACAAGAATAAATAAAATATATCAATTTTCTAACAAATTGATTAACAAAACTAAAGTATAATGTAGAAAAAAACTTACAAAAAATGAAAAAATGATTTTTTTTTGGTAGAAAATATCTAAGAAGTAATAAAATAAATATAAAGAATTGAATTGAATATTCGATGTAAAATAGCTAAAGCTTTTTCTCACTTAAAGTTGTCGAAATGCAAATTTCTTGCGATAAATCTCGAACTTTAGCAAAGTTAGTGCTCTGCTTTGTAAGAGATGTATTTGAGAATTCGCTTTAAATCCGATTTGCGTATAGCAAAATTGGTTTTAAAACTGTCGTTTCATATATCTACGAAACTTTAAAACAGAATTAAATCACATTCAATTCTCAATTATTTTCATTTTTATATTAAGTCTTTGTCTGTCTTAATATAAAAAATATAAACTGAAAGTATTTAAATATATTCCAAAAATATCTTAAATGTATAGATGAATTTGCTATTGATTCTCACGGAAGTAATACAGAAGTGCAGTGCATTCACCCAACATCATATCAGGTACGCTTATGTATTTTAATAAATGCATATATACATGAGCATCGCTTTATTCTAATATCAAGAGTTTTGCAGCACTTAATTTATTAAATTATAAACATATTTTTTTACTATATTTTTCAAATTTTAAACATTTCAAAACAGTTTCTTACAATTTTCATTATATAATAAGTAATATTTCTTGTATGACTAAATGATTTTATCTCTTTTTCTGAGATTCTTCAATTACATTATACATTTTAAGTTTACTAATAATATTACTTTTTTTGGAATTTTAAGATTTCAAAACGTTTTATTACAATTTTCATTATTCAAAATAATAAGTAATATTTCTTGTATGATTGAATAATTTTATCTCTTTTTCGGTAATTCTTCAATTACATTATTCATTTTAAGTTTACTAATAATATTACTTTTTTGTAATTTTAAGATTTCAAAACGTTTTATTACAATTTTCATTATTCAAAATAATAAGTAATATTTCTTAAATGATTGAATAATTTTATCTCTTGTTCGATAATTCTTCAATTACATTATTGATTTTAAGTTTACTAACAATATTTTTTTTTTCTAATTTTCAGTTTTCAAATCAGTTTATTACAATTTTCATTATTCAAAATAATAATAAGTAATATTTCTTGTATGACTGAATGATTTTATCTCTTTTTCGGCGATTCTTCAATTACATTATTAATTTTAAGTTTACTAACAATATTACTTTTTTGTAATTTTATTATAAGCAATATTGTTTTTATAGAAAATATCAATTTAATTGTATCTCCAAAATTTTCTAGTAATAAAGATATTTTGTATACTAATTGGATGCGTTTTAATAAAATTGTAAGTACTTTTATAATATCTTTATTTTTACGTTTTTACAAATAATGATTTAAATATTGTCTAATTGATATTTCAATTCTTTGTTAATCTTAAGATTTTAAAGACTACTTCTTGATATTTTCAATAATCACTAAATTATATTTTTTTATATATTCTAACTTTTCGAAGACGCTTCTTTGTGTATTTACATTTTTGATTAATCAATAATTCAATTTTATATACGATTTATAAATTTAATAGTGATTCTAAAATGTTCAATTAATTTAAAAAAATATTATTTTCAATAGTCTTAAATTGTGTATTTATTTTTATAAATTTAACGAAATTCAATATTGTTTTTCTTTAAAGTTAAATTTATAAAAATACTGTCGTAAAACAGATAAAGTTGTGGAAATTTAATGTGATTACAATTTTTTTTTTAATCAGTAGTTTTTATTTTGGATTTAATCGGCTTAAGCAAATTTACTACTCTTTCTTAAATTCTACCGACATTCTACGAGTTTACTAATTATTTTTTATGATTTAAATTTTGTTAATTTAAGGAAAGCCTTAATTAAGACTAAGACTACTTCTTCATTATTTCTGGCCGCTCGCCCAATTTCGTTGATCATTAAATTCCCAAATTATTCTTGATTAAGGAAGCGAAGGGACGAGCTTATTGCTATTTCCCGAGATCTGATCCCTAGATGTCCGTTCTTGGCGTCCCTTATCAAATACGAAAATCAACTTTCGCCTGAATAATTAATTGCACCGTTGCAGATTTATCTGTAATTAAAGCTCCCCAGTCGGAAGGGTAAGATCGTTCCATCTTCTTGGTATTCTCATCCCTCGGCACATAGATTTTTCCCGGAGTACTGGGGGGCATTGGGGTGGCGAGGGGTGCTCTCGCGCATAGAAAAAAAAAACGAGTGCACCAGACAATTGTGAAGAAGGGGTCGGAGAGGAAGACGACGTTGTATATGCATTGAGTGGCGAGAGGATGAGATGACACCTATGTAATTGGTGTGTTTACAAGTGAGAGGGCAGATGTATGGGTGTAGTGTATGCAGATGCAGTGGCCCTATCAACCCTTATTAGAGTACCCCGACGACGCTCACATTCAGGAACAAAACAAAGAGGAGGAAGGAAAAAAAAGGATTTGAGAGTGGAGAAATATATTAAAATGCGATGCGAGAGTAAATCGTGAATGCAATTTTTTGGCGGTGTTAGTCTCTTTTATTGAATTTAGGTTGATTACTCGATGAATGGTTCCTTGGGCTGTAGCAATCATTAAATTTAATTAATTTCATCCGATGCCGTTCCTTCCGGTTACAAAATCTCTAAGCGCATAAAATTTCATATTTTTTAATTCGTGGATTTGGTAGTAATTAATTTGCGCGCGGAATGCGCGCCGGTACGTTGAAACGTCGAACGAAGTGCATCCACTCCTTTTGATGTTATTTTTGTAATTTAATTTTCAATTAAAACCGAGCGGGAATGTTTGCCGCGTGCATAAATTACGTTGCCGGTGCCCTTTTGAAAACCACACACACACATATATGCATATGCACAGAGAGACATGCTTGCATACAACAGAAAGAGAGAAAATGATACTTTGCTGAAATGCTGCACACCATTCCTCTCGTTCATTTTGCAGATGAACATGAAAACCGGAGTTCTTTTCTCCTCTTCGGCGTGTCTTTATCCAACATCCCCAGCGACAAATTAATTATAATTGAAAAGGCTTCAATTATCTCATGGGAGCAGTTCATGTACTTGCGTGTATTTATTTATTTTTGCTCGGTATTAAGAAGATGAAGAATGCGTGCAGACATACCTAGATGCATCATAAACACGGCGAACACTACAACTCCAAACATCTCGATGATGATGATAATATTCTCACTCTATTCAGTTATTGTTTTCATATAATTTACATTGTCTATAATTCAACGGTTTTTTTTTCTGTGCCTTCAATCCCAAAAAATGCGAGGGAACCGGACGACGTCAGCTGAAGAAACCACCCCTAACGAACGCGCGCGTACAACTGAAGATATTCTTTGCCATCCACTCCCGTCTATATGCGTCTCTCCCCCTATACCTATATATATATATAACATGCATGTCCACAAGCCGGTTTGTGTATTTCGAATTTCCTCCACAACACAGACCGTATCTACACGAATCTAACCGAGGTTTTGTTTAGGCAACTGTACAACCACAGACAAAAAATATGTTTCACATACTACAGTTCTAACTTATAGGCAAGCCATCTTGCATGTATGAATATATGTTAGATGAACACGATACAAATGTTTAGCAATGCTTAGATTAGTACCTGTGACTGGCGCAATACGTCGTAGGACGTGCTAAATGTAGTAAGGTACTTCCATGAGGGAACTTAAAAAAAACTTGAGTAGTGCGAGTTAGATCCGAATTAAATTATAAATTTTAATTAAGTAAAATAAAAATAAATTCTAAAAAATAGCTTTTATTCTTCGATTATTCCTGTTTCAAACAGTCCGGGCTTTCGGATTTTGTGGCCTCGAGCACAAATACGAAATGTTTTATTTCAACAAATTTATATATAAATTCACAATTTATGTTCTATAGAAGTCAATGTTAAGTTAGATTATCTAATCTAATGAACAGTGGTTATCAGTATTGTTAATAAAAAATTTAACGCCATACTTAAATGCATTTTCTGTTAGGTGAATTTTTTCTTCATAGATATTTTTAACAAACAATTTCATTTCTTTATAGAGATTATTACCGTTACTGTCTTATTTGTAGTCATAATATTTCTGCTTGATGCAAATCCATACCATATTCTAAAATTTTAGTTGTTTTTCCTTAAAAGTTATTTTTAGGAGAGTTAATTTAGACTTAATTGTCATTGCAATAAAAATGGCGCATAAGTTTTTTCTTAAATTCTAGAGGAATGTAAAAGTTTTCACATAATATTTCAGCTTTGATCTTTTCTTCAAAACTAACATTTCTAAAGTTGCCCCTAGGAACTTGCATTTAAATCTATTTTTTTAATACGTAAATTAATATATATTGAGTTGTTTATTAAAATATTAAAGCTCGGTTTAAGCAAACGCTTCTGGTTCGGCATATTGGCGGAAATTATTGCTGGCATTATGTAACAGCACCAAAGATTTGGAGGTAAATACTTAACATTTTTAATATTCTATTAATTAAGGTAATGTATTTTTTATAAAATAAATCCAGAAAAAAGCAGTATTTATTATTTTAATTACGGAAATACATTTATGTATTTTAATACATATAAAATATCAAATATAAAAATACATGATCATTTGTGTTATATTCGTTTTTTTGTTCTTATATTATTACTTTTCTCAGTAAAATTTAATTTTTAAATCATTAATTTGAGAATCTTCTTCTAATTATGTTTTTCTTAAATTCTATTATTTTCTTAAATTTTTTAGTTTCGATTTTTGATTTTGCAAAACTAATATTTCTATAGTTTTTCAAACAGTTTTTTATTTTGTTTTTGAACAATGATATTGATTCGTTTTTCACTGTCAATATGCGCTATATATCAGCAGTTAAGCGGGTTAAGAATCATTTTAAGGGACACAGATTTTTTTTCAAAATATTTTAGGAAAGTCTGCTGTATGTATATCTGACTGAAATTTGCCTTATATTATTGATAATTTGTATTAATAAAAAAATAAATTATTTTTAGTCATTTTTGAATGATTTTTATTACAAAATAAATAAATAGTAAAATTGCTTCAATTATTAATGAAGTAACTAATACAACAAACTTTAAAATATATCTATATTACAATACAGTCAAACCTGTTTTTGTGCCATGGATAAAAGAAAACGCATAAAAAATCTTCCAAAAGTTCACGAGTAGCTAAATATTGTTTGCAATACATTTAAAAAATATTTTCTTTTATGCGGTGAATAGAAACCACATAAAAATATTGTGAAGTGCTTGTCGTTGTAAAAAACCGACTAACCTAAATCTTAATTCCCCGTCAATGGGGATTTGTTTAATTCTTGAATCCACAATATGAGCGCCTTTTCCGTTTTCTCTATGGAAATGTTTCTTGAATACGATGCTCGTTTAACGCTTCTGCTGCACGTTTTTGTATGCCTCTTATAATCCAAATTTTTCTGCTATTCGTTTTAAAATTGTAGTATTAGTTTCTAAGATAATTATCTTTTTTTTGCTTTGTTTTTGCTCTTATTCTTTTTCAGGGATATATCTAAATAGAATAAATAATAAATTTATCTTCAATTTACGCTTTGAAATGAATCTTATCTTAATGGTCCAGGAATATGCAAGCAATTAACTTATGTGATTATATAATTCAATATAATTGATAATTGATTGACGCAATATTTATGTAATGTGATGATATATCAATGTTTATTATTTCATTATTGATAACTTCGTCAATTATGTTCTAATTTGATTGAAATTATCAAATGACTTTAATTAGATTATACTGAATATTTTTTTCACAAACCGCACAAAGTTACAAATAAACAGCTTTAAATTCAAACGAAGAGAGAAAAATAATATATATTAACATTTAAATTGTGAATCTATATTTAAATAAAAGAAAAAACAATTAATAAATAACAAATTAGACTAAGAGATACCTTAATTTTCCGCCTAACGTGTCATTATAATGCATTTAATTACTCGTACTCTAACAAATTTAAAATATAAATATTGTATAGCTATCATAATTGTCGTAATATTAATTTCCGAAATAAATGTATAGTATGCCTCGGAAAAGCTGTATCTTTAGTACCGCGTTACTAAAGTTTAAATTTGGTCATCTAAGTCTGAATTCCAACTATATAATATGCAACCAGGTTGACATGTATCTGGTTTCCCTTCTTACAAGATAATTGTCCGATTTTGTCAAAAGGGCGAGACTAAGTTTAGCGTGCCCTTCATAGATGGAGATATAGTTTATACCAGACTATGAAGAATGCTTATAATGTTGACTTATTATAGTCTTTTTTTTCTGAAAATGGGTCAATTTTGATGAAAGTTTGTTCAATACCGAAAGTAACTCTACGCGATTTACGATTAAAATGCTAATAACAGAGTAATAAAAAATACAAAAATTATGTAGTTATAATTTATAATAACTCATAACTAAACTTATAATAAAGATATCAATATTTATTATAAACTATATATTATAATATATATTAAACTATTTTAAAAAATATTTTTAAAAAGCACAGATTAAATTAGTTTATCAATGTAAAAGTATTTGCTCCACCAAAACTTTTCATCTCATAAATATAAAATATTGTAAACTTCTGTTTACTTTTTCTTAAAGATTTGTTTACAATTCTTATTACTTCACTTTTGGTACTGCGTCATTTTAAATTTTTGGACAAAAAAGCGGAACAAAATGATAAAACTTAATATTTTCAATACTAACTTCTCAATTAACATTCCAAAAAATATGTTTATATTTTATTAGACGAAAAATTATTTTCTGTAACTCTAATTTGTGAGAAAAATATAACACGGATTGAGAAAATCCTACAAAATAAAATTCTTTTTTTTATTGATATTTTTATTTTAAAAATAACAAAAAATTACATTATATAAAATAATTGATTAGACAAATATAAGTGAATCTAAATTCAAAGTTAATATAAATTATATTAAAAAAAACAATAGTTCTTTATAAATAAATAAATATTTTTAGAATGCAAAATTTTTTTCCTTATTTTTTAAATTATCAAAAATATTAAACAAATCTATTTATTCCCATTTTTTGCTGTTTTTAATAATTTAAATATATTATGTTTATGTTCTTACTTGTAGAATTGCGCCAATATTTTTTTTTTGTTATTATTATATCAAATTTCGAAAATGATCTTTTTGCCGTCCCTTTCTTATTTTTTACCCGTGATGGGTACCGTGAGGAATAATACAATGCGGTAATAAAATCAGGAAAACTTTATGATACTGTAACTTATTTAATAATTTCTTCTTTCAGTATAGTTGCTACTATTAGCGTTTGCAATGAAAAAAATGACTTTTATATATTTTAATTGAATTTTCTTGTGTTCGCCAATATCCTACCGTTCTTTTAAAAAAGAAAAACAAGGTTCGAAATATGCAAAATCCAATTTAGGTGAATATTTTGTTAAAGGTCTAAAAAAAAATACGAATGTTTTTCTGTAAATCTAGATTATCAAATGAAAATAATCGGCTTGCCTTATTTATATCTTAATCGCAATTTTTAATATTTATCATTTATATATATTTTTTTAAAATTATTTATTTAGCAATCTGTCCAAAAACAATAAGCCTAAATTAATGATAATGTAAAAAATAAAAATAAAAGAATTTAAGGTTTGGTACATTAACTAGCCTTAAACAAGCACAAAAATACGGACGTCCAAATAACGCACACACAAAACAATATTAATTTAAACAAATCTGTTTGGCAAGTCTTGAGGTTTGAAGCGCTTCAATCTCCGACGATCATCTTCTGTTACGTTTAACTCCGTAGCAAAGGGGTTTGGATGTATTTCCAACCGATGGCGGTATTTTCTGCTGGCAAAACTTATTTCTTCTTTAACTGTTGGTTGGTGTTCGTAAACAAGTGAATGTCATAATTGGAAATCATTTGATCATTTATAATTGGAAATTATTTGATTTTTTTTCATTATTGTCATTGTCTTCGAACATCTCTTCATATCTTAAAGTAGTAGTTTGTAGTTTCGTTACTGCTTAAAATAAAACCTTTCTCAATTGTATTTGCATCTATGAATAGATAAATAAATTACAATTTAAAGTAATCTTAATAATATTAATATTTATTGCAGCAATAAATTACAAAAATAATAAAAAAAAACTTAAAAAAATAAAAATAAAATTCAACTGCTTCAAAGGGCTATTGCCCGTAGGTTTTACTGCCCAACTAATCATATTAAATCACTTTTTAATAATTACCAATAAAATATATATCTGAATCTTTATAGGAGTTAAAGATTTTAACAATTTATATAAAATTTTCCGTATAAATTTAACTTGGATTATTGTATTTAGTCTATTCAAAACAGAAAATGGGTATATCTAATCCAAGAGATGCCAACATTTTTTAAAAGAAGAGCTTTTTTCAAGGAAATATCTGTTAATAAAATATTTATTGAGCCACACGTTATGATCAGTAACTTGGTCCGAACGATTTAACACTTTTCGATCAAGAGGCGAATATATCCGCTACAACCTTAGCACTTGAGTCTACGGTTATGCAAAATTATAGAATCTAATTTTAACAGTAACTCTTACTGGGACGCCACTAGTTTTTCCAGACAGAGCGTCAAACGCTATTTAGATTGTTCGTCCAAATCGAGAAATTTTGAATCTTTTTATTTCATAAAGCTTAACGAGTCATCATACATTTTGTCAGTTAAAAATGCGTTCTGAAAATAATTCTCTTCGCAAAGAGTTAATAAGAAAAAGAGCCGCAATTACTCTATGAAAGAGCCGCGGGTTGCCGATCCCTGTTCCTACCCTATTGTTCTTTCTTGACAAACCAGTTTTATAAGAAAAATACAGGTTCCTTCAGTAACTGCAAACACGTTACGTCATCACAAAATCAATGCACAGATGGCGCATACTTCTCAAGCACGGTAATAGTAGTTGAAACACTGTTAGTAGATGTCGGCACAAACCAAATTCTCGTACCAATTACATACCAATTACATATCTTCTATGAATTGAAAAACTCGAATAATTTAAAATATAAAAAACATTTTATTTTAAAAACTCAATTAATCAAACTGCGCTGTTTAATTGCTTGTAGAAAAGGGCGAGATGAAAAGTCGTCGGCGGTGATATAATAACGTGGCAAGTTTCAATATGCGGATAAGCCCAAATACAAATAAGTTTAAGCCGGGATAATCTACAAATAAAACACGAACGGGAGGAGAGAAAGTATTAACTTTTTAAATCACCGCCGGCTCCTTTATTTGTGCGTCCATCGATTTTCCTTAAAATCCGAATTGCATTATCGAAAGTGAAAACTATAATCATGAAAGTAAAAGCAAAATTATAATTTATACATATTTTTTATTTGTTAGATATTTATTTATTTATTTATTTTAATTTTCTTAGACATAATATTACGTAATTTTTTATTTCAAATGATATTAAATAATAATTGTTATATTGCTTTATATTCAATGATAATTCTGTAGTTAAATAATCAATTATATTTAATAAAAAAATCGAACGTTTTGTTACTTAAAAAAATTGTTGTTTTTACTTTTTACATTAGAGAATGTTACAAAATTACAAAAGATATAAAAAAATAAATACGAAAGTAACAAAATTAAACAACTATTAATTAAAATGATTATAAATTTAAGTATTAAATAATATTCAAAATAAGTAATATTTAATACATGTGAAAACTATCATTATTTAATTGTTATTTCTTTTACATTGCGATAAATGATGTTATAATAATACATTTTAATTCAATGAAGCAGAATTCCTGCTTTTTAGATTGGCTTTATAACCAAGACTTACCTACATCAAATAATATTGAATACTTGGGCGTGCGCTTCAATGGAAAAGGTTAATCTTTACAAGAAAGTTATTTTATGAAATGTGATCTATAGGAAAATGGAATGAAATAAAAAGAAAATAAACGCAAATTTGTAATAAGTTGTAAAAATTTAATGCTTATTCTGTGATTTATCAGTATTAACTACAAAGTATTTCTAATTATGTGTATTATACCATGAGAAAGTGTATTCTGACTTAATTATTTTAATTTTCTATTAACAAAATTCTTTTTCCTACATTACCTTGAAGAGAACGAAGCTCTGATATAACAAAATCCGCAATGTTTTACAGAAAACTATTTTACCAGTGAAAAATAGTAAAATTTCAAGCTTCAATTATCTGCATCGAATTATTAGAGGTAAATTTGAAAAAAATTAGACCAATAAAAACGTAATTTAAAACACTGAATGTTGCGTAAAATATCGCCATGAAATGAAGAAAATTACATAAAAAATAGAAATTAAGTTATCCAGATGGCTCAATTAATAGATTTCGAAAATATTGATAAAGTTGCAAATTTATTGAAAGAAGATGATGGGTTTTCAGTGATAGATTAAGAAAAATTTGTTAGTAACGAAGAAACTAACAAATGATATTGTAAACTTTTTAATTTTGTTATTGAAATGATCCTGTTTTAGGAAGTATTATTATTAAATTATGTTTAATACAAAATTCCGTATAGACATTTATTAAATGAAAGGAAAAAAAGCACAAGTTCAATTTAAGACACATATTTTAAAATGTAATTTCTAGGTAAGTTTTATGTTCTTTTATGAAGTAACGCAACTTTATTCTGATTTTTTTAACTTCTGAAACAAAGTCTATTTGAACAAAGTAGAGAAGTTATATTAAAAAAAATAGAAACTAAATTATCCCGATGGCTTAATCAATAGGTTACGAAAATGTTGATAAAGAGCATGTTACAAATTGATTGAAAGAAGATGATAGTTTTTCAGTGAAAATTGAAAAAAACCTATTAAGAACAAATTTAAACTAACATTTAATTTTCAACCTGAACCTGATTTAGGAAGTATTATTGTTAAATTTTTGAAATACAAAATTTCGTATAGACATTTATTAAATGAAAGGGGAAAAAAATCTCAAGTTAAACTTAAAGACACCTATTTTAAAATGTAATTTCACTTTCTATGTAAGTTGACTGTTTATTTCATAAAACGTTTATTTTTTACATTTTATTTTATGAAGAAACGCAATATTCTGGTCATATTATTTTTTTACTTCTGAAAATAAAGTCTATTTTAACTGGAAGAAAAACTATTTGTTAATTAAGTAATTAACTTACATTTTCATCTTACCTATATATTAGTATTATATATTAATATCAAATTAAGTTATTTTATTAACAAAAAATGTTTTCCAGTTAAAAAAAAAACATGAAGAAAGCATTATATTAATATTTTAGAATAAAGAAATAGTACTTTTTTATTGTAATTATTTTTTAAATTAAACAAATTTTGTTTATTTAAAAGGAAAACTAAAAATCTAAATAAACTAAAATCTAACCTACTATTGTTTTACTTCAGAAAGCAAAGTTTTTTTTTGAAAGAATAATTTAGAAGTAACTTTAGGTTAAAGAATTTTAAAGAAATCTTCAAAAATGCAATATATCAATATTTTAAAATGAAGAAATATAACTTTTTTTATTGTAATTATTATTTAAAGGGCGAAAAATGTTGTTTACTTGAAAGAAAACAATTATTTATAATTATATATAAGAAAAACTAAACCCGAAATAAAAATGTAAATAAAATTACAAATTAGTAGAAGATAATTTAATTTATTTTGTGTTTTTTATATCTTTATTGATTTTATTAAAATAATTAGATTTTAAATTGAAAATTATTTTAGAACTTGAAAATGTTATCATTATTCATAATTTTAGAGAAATAAATAATAGTAAATGTATCTTTTTTTTAAGATTTTATAGTACTTGAAATATAATGGAATAAAATAGAAAATCATTTTTGAATTGAATTTAATTCATCTTTTCTTCCGCTCCTTAAACTTCTTCATCTGTATCGACTGTAAAGGGACTATCAATAATGCAAAGTGCAATTGAGAAATTTACTTTTTATGTGTCGATAATGCTCGTTTCCGGAGGCGAAACCGCGTGAATGTTCGTTTCGAGTGGTGCCCTTTTATGCACCGAAGGTATCTTCTGTACCTGGTTTAAATTCGTAGTCAGAGCAGAGTGGGCGATGATGCGTATTTGGAAATTGCCCTTATACATTGGAATCGCTTCCAAAGATTCACGTTACACAGTCGAATAATATAAAAAATATATAATAATAAAGCAGAAAGGAGAAGGATGAAAATATGAAATGGAGCGGTTTAAATGCCAGTCAGGTAGCGAGTAAGTATGTAATAATAAGGGAAATTGGACGAGCCCCGAAGGGGAATCCCTGGAAGAAAGAAAAATGCGAACCCGTCGTCCGTCGCTCGGTGGTTGCGTAACAAAAGCCGCCACGTAACATGAACTTTCATGCCTGTCTGATTTCAGTTTCAGATACTTATTTCTATATATATATATATATACATAATACACGTATAAATAGCTCATATCTGTTTGTGTATATATCTATATATATATGTACACTTCAGAGACGCAATGAGAAAACCATCCCAATGTACATAGACTATTTACATTTCCCCTCGAAACACGACTCCATCGCTGAAAGGACTCCTCATATCGCATTCATAGTTCAGGATTTTCCGAATAACCAGTCTCCGGCACTTCCATCGCTTTGCATACAAACTGTTTTCAAGTGCACTGAACGAACTTTAGATTATTAACGTACATTTTGTTTCTGGAACTGCTCCTACATTAAAACCTCTTTACCAGTTTATCAAATATTGTATCATCAATAAAATAAGTATTTCAATGTATTTATAGGTATATTTTCGGTATTTTATATAAATTTATTACAAAAAAATATAATTAAAACTTACAATTTACACGAATATCAGAAAATAGATCTTCAAACAATCTAACGTTCAATATTGTTCTGCAAGTGTCAAGTAAAAATTAAATTATTTTTTTTTGTTAACGAAAACTGTTAAAAAAATTATTAAATCAATATTATCATTAATAAAAAAAGTGTCTATAAATTTATTGGTATATTTTCTGTATTTTACATAAATTTATTATAAAACAAAAATAATTGAAATTTACACGAACATCAGAAAATAGGTCTTCAAATATTCTTACGTTCAATGTTGTTCTGTAAGTATCAAATAAAAATGAAATTAAATTATTTTGTTAATGAAAACTGTTAAGTGATTTCCAGTTAAAGAATCTTAAGGAAAACTTCAAAAAAGTATAAAGTATTATATGAATATTATCATTTATAAAAAAGTATTTATATATAAATTTATTTTCGGTATTTTACGTAATATTTAATTAGATTTATTAAAATAAATATAAATTTAATTAAGACTTACAATTTATACTAACATTAGAAAATAGATCTTTTACAAAGCAAATCCAAATATTACGTTAAATAAAGAATATTTGTAGATAAATCCAATATTGTTGTGTAAATAGCGAATGAAAATCAAATAAAAATCTAAACCCAAGAAAAAGTAAAAAGGAACATATCTGCTGGTAATTTTACAGCTGAAAATAAAGTCTCATTTAACGAAGTAATTTTGTGGAATGTAATCTATTCATTAATTAAGGTATTAATCTATATTTTAATCTAACTATTACATATACTTAATTAAGGTAAACTTAAAAAATCTTTAAGAAAGCATGATATCAATATAAGCATTTAAATATATATTTATTGGTATATTTTCGAATATTTACATAAAGTTCAATTAAATTTATTTAAAAAAATATAATTTGAATTAAGAATAATAATTTACACTAACATCAGAATATAGATCTTTTAGAAAGCAAACATTCTTATGTTAAATAAATATTTTTTAGATAAATCGAATATTGTTATGTAAGTATTATTATGAAAATCAAATAATATATCAAATAGAGCTTAAATTTGTAAAAAAAACAAAGCTCAAGAAAAAGCAGAAAGTGGACGTATTTTTTCGTCATATTATTTTTACTTCTGTAATTAAAATCTCCCCTAACACAGTAATTTCGTGGAATGAAACCTTTTCGTTAATTAAAGTATAAATCTATATATCGAAAAAATGTTATAATATACCATTTTATGGGACTTTCAATTAAAAAAATTCAAGAAATCTTCTAGAAAGCATATCAATATTATCATTAAGAAAATAAACAATTTATTAGTACATTTTCGGTATTTTACACAAAATTAAATACGATTATAAAAATATAAGTTTAATAAAGACTTATAATTTACACTAACATCAGAAAATAGATCTTTATACATAATTACGTTAAATAAACACAACCAGTAGATAAATTCGATATTGTTATATAAATATCCAATGAAAATCATATAATTGTATCATATCCTATTAGAGCTCAAATCTGAAAATCAAAGCACAAAAAAAGCAAAAAGAAACGTTTATTCTGGTCATAGTATTTTTACCTCTGAAAATAAAGTTTCGCTTAACGAAATAATTTTGTGGAATTTAATCTATATTTTTATCTTATCTACTAATACTAATACATATACTATTTTAAGGGACTTCCAGTTAAAGAAATTTGAAGAAATCTTTAAGAAAGGAATTTATTAATATTATCATGAGTATTATTTAATTAGATTTCTTAAAAAAAATATTATTTTAATTAATAAACACATTTTGTAGATAAATCCAACATTGTTATATATGTATCGAATGAAAATCAAATAATTGTATCATAAAATCTGCAAATAGAGCTTAAACCAGTGAAAAGCGAAGCCTAAGAAAAATAAAAAAATAATATTTTCTGGTCATAGTATTTTTACCTGGTTTTACGAAGGAATTTCGTGGAATGCAACATATTCTTTAATTAATTAAGTTATTAGTCTATATTTGTATCGTACCTATATATTACTATTACATATACTAATATCAAATTAAAATATTTTGTTAACGAAAAAATGTTAAGGAACTTCAATTTAAAGAAATCTCCAAGAAAGTGTTATATTAATATTAATAAATTTATTAATTTATTTTTGATATTTGACATAATATTCAATTAGATTTATTAAAAAAAATATAATTTTAATTAAGAGTTACAATTTTCATTAACATCAAAGAATAGATCTTTTACAAAACAAATATTATTACGTTAAATAAATAAAATTTGTAAATAAATCTGATATTGTTATGTAGTATTGAATGAAAATCAAACATTTGTAAGATATAATCTCCAAATAAAGCTTAAATCTGTGAAAATCAAAGCCCAAGAAAAAGCAAAAAGGAACGTTTCTTCTAATCATAGTATTTTTACCTCTGAAAATAAAGTTTAATTTAATATATATTTTATATATAGTATTTTTACCTCTAAAAATAATGTCTGATATACTAATATCAAATTAAATTAATTTGTTAACAAAAAAATGTTAAGGAACTTCCATTTAAAGAAATCTCCATTAATATTATCATGAATAAAGAAAGTTTTAAATATAAATTTATTAATTTATTTTCTGTATTTTACATAATATTCAATTTAATTTCTTTAAAAAAATATAATTTTAATTAAAACTTCTACAAAACAATCATTATTACGTTAAATAAACAGTATTTATAGATAAATCTGATTATGTTATATAAGTATCGAATGAAAATCAAATAATTGTGTTATATAATCTCTAAATAGAGCTTAAATCTGTGAAAATCAAAGTCCAAGAAAAAGCAAAAAAAAAATGTATCTTCTGGTCAAAGTATGTTTACTTCTGAAAATACAGTCTCGTTTATAGAAGTAATTTTGTGGAATACAACCTATTCGTTAATTAAGGTATTATTCTATATTTTTATTTTACCTACATATTACCCTTACGTATACTATATTAAGAGACTTCCAGTTAAAGAAACTTAAAGGAAATCAAAGCCCAAAAGAAAGAAAAATGAATATCTCCTGGTGATATTATTTTTACCACTGAAAATAAAGTCTCGTTCAACGAAGTAATTTCGTGGAATGCAACCTATATTTTTACCTTACCTATATATTACTATTACGTATACTATGTTAAGGGACTTCCAGTTAAAAAAACTTAAAGAAATTTTGAAGAAAGCATTTTTTCATTATTATTAATAAATTAAGTATTGATATATAATTTTTTTGTTATATTTACTGTATTTTATATAATATTTAATTCAATTTATTAAAGAAAATATAATTTTAGACTAACATCAGAAGAGAGATCTACAAAACAAATATTATTAGGTAAAATAAACAATATTTGTAGATAAATCCTATGTAAGTATAGAATGAAAATCAAATAATTGTATCATATAATCTCCAAATATAGCTTAAATCATTGAAAATCAAAGCCGAACAAGAAGCAAATCGGATTAAAAAATCTACAAACGAAACTTTTACAATAGTTCAATTGAAAACAGATATTTAGGATTAAACTTCGTTTCAATGGAAAATAACAATAAAACTAAAAACAACCTTCACTTCATTGATATAAGTTGTATATAACTTGAAATAAAATATTCTTCAAAATTTAATAACATAAGTTATAAATGAAATAATGGGATTTATCAACTTTTTTCCAAACTTGAATCATAGTTAAATTTGCGAAGCTATAATTAAACATTCACTGCAGTTTTAAGCACTTTTTATGATTTGGGCTTTGTGGGAAAATAATTGAATGAAATCCACTTAAAAATCGCTGATTTAGACTAACTTTCTCTGGATATATTTTTGTACTTGAAAATCGCAATTATAATTTTCCCCGGTTATGAGAGAAAATTGTAAATAAAATTCATAAATAAGTTAATATTAAATAAGTAATTAAAATGTATTGATTTTGATCAGGGAAATAATAGTTATATATAGAATAGACAGAAAAGGTAAAATAACAGAAAAGTAAATACATTCCTAATAATGTTATAAAGAAATTTATTGGAATTGTTAAATGATTTCTCACAAAGTTTTTCTTGCGGATACAAAATATTTGCCTTGAACCTTGCCCCATACCCGGTAATGCATTGTATTTTATTGAATATTTTCATACTTGAGTCATTTAAACACATTATCTGAATAAAATTAATCAAGATTAATAACTAACTATAGAATATATAACTGTAAGTTGGAAAGGTTGTAGTCATATTTTATATTGGTCTATAACTAATTTTATTTTCAATTGATGTTATTTTCAACAGGTTTGTTTAAATTACTAGACAAAACTAAACATAGTTATTTATTGCTATTTGATTACTTATTGTACATTATTTTATATTTATAATTACTATATAATGCAATATTATATAAAAGTAAAAGTAAAATTATTATTTATAGAATCATTAAGAACTTTAATTCACAAAAAATATTGACCTTAGATTGTCTGCACTAAATTTGCTTATAGTGAAAAAAATGTAACTGATGTAAATTGAAACATAAAAGGCAAACATTTATTTCCTAATTATACGCTGGAAAATTGGAGAATTAGAGACTTATGTAAATGAAATATACTTTATAAATGGCATACCTATGTAAATCAGCGCGTCGAAAGAGTAAATAACGTAATTGGCTTCCAATCAATTCGCGTGCAAAAATTGCATGGACTTTATTCATTAATTATATTTTTTTGTATTCATTTTAATGCAGAAATAAGTTTATGAAAAAAAATATAATGCGCAAGTCAGTTAATTATGTATGTGCTTTTTACCTTTGATGTGGGATTAAAATGTGATTTACTTGATTCTCAAATAAAAATGTAAATGTTAAATATTGTTGTTTTCTTTACATTTCAACAGAAAATTTATTTTTTTATATAATTTTTTTTAATGAAATTATTTTTGTAATAATTTTGTACTGTTTATTATTATGCGATTTAAAAGTCCTCGATTAATCTGATTTCAAAGTTGTATAATAAATATTATTTAACTTATTTTATGTACGATATTGTAGAAAATAGTTAAATATAAACATAGATTTTTTGCGGTTACGTCTGTGAAAATATCAATTTTAATACCCATGTTGTGTTGCTAATATAATAGCTTTACTATATTTATAATTACTATAAATAAATGTTATATTTTTGTCCTGATGTTTGCCGAATAATCATTATATTTTTTAAACTTTCTTATTTTCTTAATATTATTTTATTTATTGCAGTATATTCATAACCAATCATGTTTTGGGAATCAAATATATATGCTGCATTTAATAGTAATAGTATTAAGTAAAGTTTGTATTTCTTGGCTCGCGGGCTGCATGCGGCCCGCCAAGCATTTCTAAAATTGAATTTATTTTATCGACTTTCTCCCATCAATATATTGTAAATTCGTTTTTCTGTTCTTCTCTTGTTTGTTTTTATTTTGCATTAAAATTTGTAAAATTTAAATTTTATATTTTTTTATTCTAATGTTTATTATAAATAAAGTTTTGTAAATTATTAATAAGTGTTACTTTATGTGCGGCCCGCCAAAACATTTTAAAATTTAAATTGGTCCGTTGATTAAAAAGATTTCTCACCCCTGTTATAGATCATAAAGTGGTTAATAAAAAATAATAAATAAAATACTTCTTGCAACAATAATTTACAAAAATTTTAAAAAATACAATACAAAATAAATAAAAATTAACTACTACAAAAGGAGTCCTGTGGTCAGTCTTTTTGCCCTAAGTATAATAAGATTTACATCCAATCAAATGGATTATTTAATAACGAAAAGAACAGCAAACAGAAATAACATTTTGTAAGATTTTTTGTGTGATTATTCAAATATATGAGTAACTTAAAATTCTTTATTTGTAATAAATAACTCTTTATTTTTATTATATTTTTGTAACTCATCCCACATTTCATTTTTCTTCAAAATATATCAATCTTTGTTTTGTTCCATTCTTTGGAATGTAAAATAATGAATATTTTTAGTTAAAATAATCATAATTTTAAAAATAAATAGTTTATTTGTCCATTAATATATATTTAAAGAGATTTATAGAATTTGTTTTACACGAGGCCAAAAGTTAAACAAGATTTTATGCATATTTTACTTGAAATAAACAGTCGATATTTTTGCTATAATTAGATTGAAACGGCCAATAAAAAAATGTTTCTATTTTGTAACTACTGCTATAATTTAACTTATTTAATTAATTGACATTGTAAATATATTTTTTTAGGGCGGAAAAACGAGAAAATACACAATCATTTTAGTAGTTCCCAAAACTTAAAAAATACTAAATAATATTAAATTAGTTTAATTGAATATTAATTCAATGGCGAATGACAATTATTTAATTTTTATTATCATTTAAAAACACACATTTACTAATTTAAAATGTAGTAAATATAAGAAATTTGAATATAAAATCTGATAGGATTATTAAATAGAAAAATTATTATTTCATAATTATTTTCTGTTATATAATCTAACTTAATATACATATATAATAAGAATAGTGCACTATCCCTAATGTAAATCGAAAATACATTTCCTGTTTTCTTTACAAATACTGTAACTTATTTATTGAATTCATATTTGAAATAAAAAAATGTGTAAATATATTTAGAAAAACTTGTTATTTTTTAAATTAAAATGCTTAAATAAATTTGTTTTTTTATTTTGTACCTGTTATAATAAATAGTATTATTATTGTGTGTAATATAATTAATAATATTAATAATTAAGAAATTAGTTAGTTAGTAGTGAAAATATTGTAACAATTGTACTGTAACTCTTATTATAAATTATGTAATGTTAAAAAGTAATTAATTATATTTAGTTTAATGTGTAGATAATTCGTTATTTCGTGTTTTGCTTACAAATACTGTAAATTCTTCTATAATTTAACTTATTGATTCAATTCACATTTGAAATAAAAACTGTGCAAATATATTTCTTTTGGGATGAAAAAATTGTTATTTTTTTATTAAAATAAATATGTTTTATTCTTTCTGTATTTTGTACCTGTTATAATAAATAGTATTATTATTGTGTGTAGTATAATTAATAATATTTATAATTAAGAAATTAGTTAGTTAGTAGTGAAAATATTCTAACAATTGTACTGTAACTCTTATAATAAATTATGTAATGTTAAAAAGTAATTAATTATATTTAGTTTAATGTGTGGATAATTCGTTATTTCGTGTTTTACTTACAAATACTGTAAATTCTTCTATAATTCAACTTATTGGTTCAATTCACATTTGAAATAAAAACTGTGTAAATATATTTCTTTTGGGAGGAAAAAATTATTATTTTTTTATTAAAATAAATATGTTTTATTCTTTCTGTATTTTTTACCTTTTTTAATAAATACTATTATTGTGTGCAATATAATTAACAACATTGATAATTAATAAATTTGTTAGTTAGTAGTGAAAATTATCTAACAATTGTACTGTAACTCTTATTATAAATAATGTGATGTTAAAATGTAATTAATTATATTTAGTTTAATTTGTTTGTGTTTTTCTTACAAATACTGTAACTATTACTATAATATAACTTGTTTATTGATTTCATATTAGAAATAAGAAATGTGTAAATATATAATATATTTTTTTGGGCGGAAAATCTGTCAAATTTTTTATATAATATTATTATTATTTTGTGCAATTTAATTATTAATATTGTTAGTTAATAGTGAAATATTCTAGCAATTGTACTATTAATATAAATTATGTAATCATATAATATTAAATTTTAATTCAGTTTATTGTATGGATAATTCTTTATTTCGTGTTTTCCTTAACTACTATTATAATTTATTTTATTTATTGATTTAATATTTGAAATAAGAACTGTGGAAATATAATTTTTAAGTAGTAAATTATTTTTTAAATTTTTAGTAATATGTTTTGTCTTTTATATTTTGTACCTTTTATAATATATTTATTATTTTGTGTAATGCAATTAATAATATTGATAATTAAGAAATTAGTTAGTAGTAAAAATGTTCTAATGTTAAAATGTAATTAATTATATTCAGATTAATGTGTGGATAATTCGTCATTTCGTGCTGCTTCCGTGCACGTGTTTGCTAGTAAATTGAAAACTAATTTATATGTCATCTGTGAGGGCAACTATTTTTCACCACCTCTTTATGCGACCATAGACATTCCTCCTCCTCATCATCATCGACGTCGATGTTTTTTTTCCCTCATTGAAAAGGGAGAGAAGTCCACACAATGCGAACGCGTATATGCATTATGCGGTGCTGTCCGCGCGCTTTTGAGGGTTGAAAAACGGTGGGCAACTCACAGTGGAACAGACACAAACGGGGGATGGATGGATGGTTGGTTGGATTGCTGGCCTGGCTAGGAAGAGATTTGGAGAAGGCTTTTCGGTCCATTGTCGCCCCCGAAAAGTGCCATATGTTCGTCCTGTATCAATTGTCAGGCTCGGTCACAATTGGGGCCGGTAATATCCGCACTGTATACAAACACGTCTGACGTACGGACAAAAACCGTACGTCAACGCGAAACCTACCCAAAAAATAAAAGGGGGCAAAACTGGGGCAACTATCGAGAATACAGAGCAACCTCTGTGTGTATATTTGCTACTGTGTCAACGGCGACGGCGGCAGAGGCAGAGGCGGTCAAAAATAAATAATCATTTGGAAAATTTACACCAAAACATAAATAAATATCCCGACCTTTCATTCCCTCCCTCAAATACACGCGTCTCAAAACATAGTGACAACAAAACCTATCACTTCAACTGACAACCTATAATTTGGATCTCAATCTCCTTACCATTTCGATAACCCAGTTTCATCACAAGAAAACTTACAAAATTCTTAAATTATGCAATATAGAAGAAGTCTTGTTTATTAAAATATAATTTAATGGTTAGTTGATAAATATCTCATGCAAGGACTAAGTATTATAATTAATTAAACACCAATACAAAAATATTTTAAATTAGGAACTATTAAAAATTTCAATATTTCTTATTTGTATCAGATTATTTTGCAATAATATTATCAGAGCTAAAAGTGCTAAGTAGACTAATAATTGCATTTAACAAGAAAATAATCCAATTATAAATAGAGCAAAAAATATGCAATTTGTACCTTGCACAGTAAAAAAATAATTTAAATTGTACCCCATAGTTTCGTTAATAATTCAAATTAAAAAAATATATTTAAAACTATTTATTTTATAAAATATAGTTATTCTATAAAATATAGACTGCGCTCTAATTCAAGTGTGTAATGAACCAAATAGCAATTATGTCATAATTTACAAAATAATGTACATTTAAATATATTTCTGTTTGTAATAAGAAAATACTTTAATTATTTTATATACGAGAATTTTGTATTTATTGCTTCTCTAAAAAAATATGTTTATTCAAAAGAATGTTTTCTTTACTTATTATAATTAATTATTAATTTTTGAAACTTATCTAAGTATAATATTCGCTAAGTCTATATATTTCACACTTTTTTTTGTAGAACATTATTTTAGAGAATAGATAGAATCATTAGTTAAAATATTAAATGTTAAAAATAAATAAATAAATAGAATACCGAAAGACAATTAATAAACAAATTTTGTAAACATTGAAGATTTGTAACAAAAATGAATTTAAATGTTAATGTTTTTTAAATGTTATTTTTGCGATGAAATAAATACATGTAACGGAACATTTTCAATACTGTGAACATATTGAAATAGGGTAGTTATATTTGGAATACAACGTGTTTAATGCGGCGTACTATGTACTAGGACGTGGGAAAGGTTCGTAACCACAAATTAAAAGATCTATGTATTTCGCATGTAAAGTGCACATAGTTCAACGGATATTAATGGCATTCATGTCTTTAGGTCATAAATAAAATGCTTAAGTTATAAACAATGGATTATTAACTAAATATCTAAGATTATGTAAAGAGAAAATTTTGTATTAAAATAAGATTGATTTTATATTAAAATAAAAAAAAGCCCAAAACTTTAATAACAATAAACATTGAGTTATATTTAAACTGAATTTAGCAAAAAATAAGATTAATGGACAGAATCATAAATTAGTGTTTAATTTAAATCTTAATTAGCAAATTATGTTTATAATTAGATTATGAATTAGTCGAGTTTTTTTCTCGGTTTTATGTATTAATTTAAATTTGCGGATAGGAAATTGCAATAAATTATAATTAAATTTGTATATGTCATCAACTCTCAGATATGTTAAATAATATTTGATGACATATAGATGTTTAATCATAATTTATTTTATGTATAAAAATATATGGAAATCAATATTGAATTTGGGAACAAAACTTTACTTATTTCAAAGTTTTGTTTAAACTATTTTAATATTTCTTTAAAAATATTTCTATCAGCAAAAATTGATTGCAACATAATTTTATCTTGGTATTATTACCGAATAAATAAAAACTCTATTAGTTCGTATTTAAGAATTAAAGCAAAAATTTACAAATATTGAAATTAATCATAATTCATTGTACAAAAATTTAACGTTATTTCCAAAGTTTAAAGAAACTGATAATTTGTATATAAATTTTTATTATTTTATCTTGGTAAGCACAATTATTTCAGTAATAACCAAAAAATATTAATATTAAGAAATATAATTTTGATAAAATAATTAAAGCAAAAATTTACAAAAATTGAAATTAATCATAATTTATTGGATAAAAAATATATGAAATTCAATTTTACACAATATTTTGTTGATTTCAAAGATATTACAGCTGTTTTCAAGCACATTAACGTTAATTTCAAAGATGAAAGAAACTAATAAATTGTATATAAAATTTAATTTGTTTTGTCGTGGTAAACACAATTATTTCATTAATAACAGACAAACAGACAAACCAGGACAGGCGCCTCGACCAATCAGAAATGGCGTTGTTTTGTCGTGGTAAACACAATTATTTCATTAATAACAGACAAACTTAAAGAATATTAATATTAACAAATATATTTAATGCTGAAGCTACAAATTTTTTGCTGTTTATTATAAATTTTCATCATCATTTTAGTAACACACATTTAGTAATTTAATTTTAATTCAAAAGCTTTGTATGAAAGATTTATAAAGTAGAAATAATGAATACATATTTTATAATTAAAATCAATATATTTTTTTCGGTTATATAATCTAACATAATATACATATATGATGAGGATAGTGCATCTAGTCCCTAATGTAAATCGAAAATATATTCTATAATCGGCTTAGGATTGAAGTATGATTGGGGTTGATAGAGAATGAAATACAATCTAAATTTTATCAACTAAAAGAATTGCAGTACATTTTTTAAATAAGAAATGTTTTGAATAAAATATTTATGTGTACTATTTTTATGTACAATAATTTTTTTTTTCTATTTTACTAAAACTATTTATGTCTATATAATAATTATTAAAGATTTTTGTCTGCTTCATACTAATTATATATATATTTAATAAACAAAAAGCAAGTATTAAATTAATTAAATTAAAAAGTAAATAATAAAAAATCTAAATATACTCAAACTATTTTTTTACATTTTAAATTATTGAGATTATATTGTTTTACAATCAATAAATATACATATAAATGAAGTTTATGACTAATGTATTTATTTGTTTAAATTATTTTTATTTTGATTATTTTTAGATTTATTTTTTTCTAAATTGAAATTAATTTAATACTTGCGTTTTGTTTATTAAATTAAATATATAATTGTTATCTAATTAATTGTATAAGAATCTTTAATTTTATTATATATTATATAATTGGTTAAATTGGTATTTATTAATTACAGTTCTAAATAGGTTATTATTTGATGTACGTAAAATAAATAAAAAATTAAAATATTTGAATAAAAATTGGTGACAAAAAAAATTGTATTCTGTTAGTATTGTATTTTCATTGGTTTCGAATATTGTTGCTAAAGCCGCATTGTGTCCATGTCAAGAAATGAATTATATATAGGAGCTTTATTGAGTATAGTTGGAAATTGGAAACGTATCGGAAAATCCATATAGTCTATATAAAAAATGCATGCAGTTTTTATCCGCCCGGTTTTTGGTTCCTCGCATGTTGCCTCCTATTTGTTCTCATTTCCTCCCGTAAATTCCGTTTTCATTTATTCTGTCACGGGGCGACTCTCTCGGGAGACAACGACGACAAGTCGCTAACATGAATTTAATATTTTACTTTCTCGTCGCCGTTGGAAGAGAGCCGAAAAGTGGAAGGAAAAAAAAGAAATAAGATAGAGAGAAGCGAAAAAAAAAAGAGGAAAAGACGTAATAAAATCGAGATGAAATTTTTGGGGGGTTGAGCGCGCAACCAGTGTTGTAAGTGTGCATCGCACGCAGATCCGAACCTTTTTTATATTTAGGAAAAAAAGTGGGCGGATCCAGGACAGGCGCCTCGACCAATCAGAAATGGCGTGCGGCCGCCATCTTGCGCGCGAGATGAGATCTGTCAGCGGGGCGACACCTGGCGGGCCGCGTCCGGAACCATCCAGAGCTCTCGTACGTTTTATAGGTAGACGCACACACGCATCTTATCCGGGGCTCCGCCGTTAAAAAACCATCGTCCATCGATTTCGCGCACCTCGATAATTAATTATTGAACAACCACTGCCTTCCAGATCCGATCCAGAGGGTGTCTCGCATCGAAGACTTCAGAAAAACCTAAACGTGACCGTGGAAATTGTGAAAAACCAGTTCGACTATTTGAGTATTGTTTGTTTGTTTGTTTGTTTAGTCGTTGGTTGGACGACAGGTGCATCCCGAAAAGGAACTCCAATCAGCAGTTGCGAATAATTGTTTTCTCAATTTTCGTTGGTTCCTGTTTGTTTGTTTCTTTTGTTTTGGACTTCCGGTTTTACAATTCTTCCATCGGACCTGTTTAAACCGCTGCGCCACGACGTCGACGTCCAAGAATCAACGGCAGGCGATCTTCGAGAAGTACGTCAACCGTAAGTGACTTTTTCTTTCAATCGATCAGCGAAATCGGAAATCGAATTGCAGATATCTCCGATAAGATTAGATTTCTTTTTAAATTTTTGAAAATAAACAAACATATTCTACATCTGACAGCTTTTTGATTGATGATCCGTTGTTAATCAATTGTTTATTTATTGTTTTATCAAAGGATCTTTGTAAATTTCACGTAAAGATACGTGACAAAAAAAATAATCGATGAAAATCGTATCTCACTTCTAATGAACCAATCGAATAAGAAAGACATCAAAATCAAACCTATATTCTGATGACATTTCATAAATTTAATTAAATATTTTTGACATACTGAAATACATGTAATTATTAATATCTATGAAGAAAAGCCAATTGGATAAGAAAACCTTATACTATTATAACACATGAATATTGTAATTGGTTTATCTTATATTTCAATTGGATAAAATTCTTTAATTTATTAAAAAACTTTAATTAATTTTATTGATATTATTTTATCTTTTCATATTTTCAAATTGGAAAAATAAAATACATGCAAATAAAAACATCTATGATTAAAAGAGTTTAACAAATAATCTAATTAGGAAAAGAACATTCTTGCATCAAAACTTTAAATAATTTTGGTGACATTATTTTAAATTTCTAATTTGATAAAATACTTTTAATTATTAACATTTTTGAAGAAATAAACCAATTGGATAAGAAATGCGCTTCCATCAATAGAAAACGTTTATTATTATAATAAAATTTTAAGTGGTTTTGGCGGCATTATTTTAACTTTTCTTATATATAAATTGCATACAATTTTTTAATTGATTTAAAAACTTTAATTAATTTTAGTGATATTATTTTATCTTATCTTCATATCTTCAAATTAGAAAATAAAATAAGGATTATTCTTGAATCAAAATTAAACCTATAATATTAATACACTTGATAACTTTAATTGATTTTGGTGGCATTATTTAAAATTTTCATAGATTCTAAATAGATAAAATACTTGTCATCTTTGAAGAAAAGCGCTTTTCAAATAAAAAAATTGGATAAGAAATGCATTTATTATTATAATACATGAAAATTTTAATTGGTTTTGGAGGTATTATTTTAACTTTTCTTAATTGATTTAAAAACTTTAATTGATTTTGGTGACATTATTCTATCTTTTCATATTTTCAAATTGGAAAATAAAATACATGCAAATAATATCATCTGTGAAGAAAGGTTTTTCTCAAATAATCCAATTGGATAGGTTTTTTATTTTGCATTATTTACATACTTAAAAAAATTATGAACATCTCAAAACATTTCTCAAATAAACCAATTGGATAAGAAATTATTTTTCAACAAAATATTATTATTTTATTCCTTCAAAACTTTAATTGAGTTTGGTGAAATTATTTTTACTTTATCTGTATTCAAATTGTACATAATTGTACATACATATAATTAATTTAAATTATAATAAACATCTTTCAAAAATAAGAAATTCTTTTCCATAAAAATTATATTATTATCAGACATGAAGATTTTAATTATTTTTAGTTTAACTTTTAATGTATAGAAATTAAAATAAAACCTGTGTTATTAATTTATTACTTGAATACTTTAATTGGTTTTGGTGGAATTATTTAAACTTTTCATATATACATTAAAGTATATTAAAATAGATGTAATTATTAACATATTTGAAGAAAGGCATTTTACAAATAAACAATATAATAAAATATATGTAATTATTTGGACAAGAAAATCACTTTCATCAAAATAAAACCAATAATATTATCACACATGAAAATTTTCATTGATTTTGTTTGCATTATTTTAATGTTTCTTATATTAAAATTGGATAGAATACATGTTATAAATACAATTATAAAGATTCCTTTATTACTGGTTTTATCAAATAAACAAATCGGATAAGAAATACACTGTAATCAGAATCAAACCTTTATTAAGATAATTTATGTTCAAATTAGATAAACATTGGCAGAAATAGAAGTTTATCTTAAAACTGAAATAAGACTAGAACATTATTTTAAGTTTTGTACTTAATATTATAAATATAATAATTTAAAAGATGCGTTTTATCTAGAAAATGTACTACATTGAATTTAATTCTTTGTCTGGGATGAAATTATGGATTATATTACTTATACGATAAAATTAATTAGATATTAATAGGAAAATTAATTAATAATTAAGTGAAATTTAGATAAAATGTATAAAAATAATTATTATTTTCCAATGATTTGATTTAAATAAACTTATTTATTTATACAAATTTTGTGGCTGCATGAAACACATTCAGAAGTAAAACAATTTATTTCATTAATTTTACAATGAAATTTCTTTAAAATCTAAATAAAAATTATGAGTGCAAGTATAAAAAAAAATATTTTGTTATCTTTTCATCTCATATTATTATTGGAATTTTATTTGAAGAGGACAGTAGCTTATCTATATATAGATAGTCCTTAACAAAAATTGATTAATATCTAGTCGAAACAAGGACAAATTTATATTACATATTTACATTTTTCACTTGTAAAACTAAAGATTTAATAATAATTTGCATATATTATAAATTTATATAATAATCAGTTTATTTATTTTAATTACTGATTTAATTGTCTATAGATTTATATATTATTGTTAAATATCTTCGTTTTGTACAATTACTTAAGTTGACCGATATCAAGTATTTGTGGAAGTAGAGATTAGATAAATATTTTGAAGTTATTTGATCGTTTTATTTATAATCAAAACATGAAAATAAATAATGATTGTACATTCCAAATATTTGAGTCTTTTTATAGAAATCTTTAATTTATATAAGAATTGTCATAAAAACGTCTATGTTCGATTTGATACTGTAGTGCTATAATACAGAATTATTACATAATTCATAATTAACAAATTTTCTACAGTTAAAGTTAGAATGCATAAGCAGCGGAACAATTTGAACTTTTAAAAATTAAAACTCTTTACGTAACGCAACATTTCTATATTGATCATTCTTTTACAGAATCAACAACTTTTTTTTTGATATTGTACAAGAATACACATTTTTCTCTGGTTCTACAAAACGTTGGTAAAAAATGTATTTCACAATTAACTCTAAAACCTTTGAATGTTATTAGGTGGTCATGCAGAGTAGATCCGTGAAAATCTTGATTGGAGGTGCAAAAACATATTAAAAAATACAACATAATATGAGGTGTAATTATTTGGCATGATATTTTATTTGAAATAAATTTAGTCTCGAAGTTTTTTTAAGCATGACATAAGAAACTATACAAAATATGAAAAGTTTGATAAAAATTGCAGCTAATGAAATTGTAGAGAATTTTGAATTAACTAGAAGAAAAAAGCGACAATTTGATTATGAAATAACTTTCGATGAACCATTAACAGAGGAGAATAAATTTAAAATAAACTTTTTCAGTTATATTCTGAATAGACAATTTGCACTTCTGGAAACCCATAGAAAAGTTTTCAGTGTTTATATAACATTTTTAAACTGATGAATATACATGACAGAACGCTAGGAAATTATTGTTAAAGTTTCCAGTCAATACTTTTGATCGAAAATGATTCAGTTATAAACGAAAATGATTTTCAAGAATAATTATTTGAATTATCCCGAATGCTACCACATTCTATGAAAGCTTTGGATGTTTTAAATTATTTGTGCCAAAATTACTTTGAATCTGAATATTGTTATAGAAATGAGAATTTTAAATAATATGTATTGCAGCAATAAATTACAAAAATTATAATAATATCATAGGTTTTTCTTCTCAAAATAATTTTATTAACGTAAAGTTACTCCAAATTAAAATTAATAAAACACTGTTACCTAATTCCTAATTAACGAATTTTCTACAGTGAAAGTTATAACTGTAGCAAATTTTTATAGTATATAGTTGATATAATTAGTTTATATTTTCAAAATAAAAATAATATTCGTATATTTTTCAAAATAATTAAAGGTAAAAAATATTTAAAGGGAAAATAAATATAATTTCAATCAAATATAAATTGTTTTAAAAATAATAATTGAAAACTTAGTTCATTATTAGATTAATATTTAATTAAATCGCAATTATATGGCCTTCAATGTAGTCTTAATCTTAATAAATTATATATATTTATTTGCTTATTGTTTCTTTATGACTACAATAATAATTTATTAGAACAGACGTTGAAAATATAAATCAATTTTATTTTTTTTTCAAATATCTATTGATATAAATCTAGTTTACATATGTCGAGTTGTAGTTGTCGTTTGTGATTTCGCTCTTGAGAAAGGCGCGCAAAAATGTGTTTACTTATAACTTTACGTATGTAAATTAATCTAAATTTGTTATTCGACGGGATTTCGCGAAGACTAATTGGACGAATCGCCTAATTAGACGCGGGATTCGTAAACGAAAGCGAGTCTGTTTACGTTTAGGGTTCTTCTCATTAATTGGCCAAATATATATATAAGTAATTGGAGCAAAGAAATGTGAATGCATAAAAATGGATAATTAAGTGATTGCACTTAATTAAACATAAATGATTGACACCAGACTAATTAGATTAAATTGTTAATTTTTTTATAATCGTGATATGATTTAATTAAGAAGATATTAAGTATTAGCTGAACATACTTTTAGCTTTCGTTATAAGTCCGAAACTAATGATGTGCAAAACCGAAAGGCACGTATGAAAGGTGTTGGTTTTTGGGGTTTTGGTAAAGATTGTTTGGGGAAACTCGAAACGTGCAAGAGATATGCACGTATCGAAGCAGAGAGTGAAAAGAGATTTCCTAATTGAGGCCAATTCTGTTTCCCTTCCTTTTCTTCTCGATCTGAAGAAGGGCCCCAACTGCATGTATTATATACATGCCCTGCTCCTCCTCTATTCATCTCACGCCTAATGCATATTCACCCCGAAGTGTTCAGAAACGTGTAAAATTCAATGAGTCGAGAGAACACCGAGGAGTGGAATGAAGAAAGTAAAAAGGAATCGAAAATGCGGTCACAAATGGGATAGACAGTCTGGTTGGACGGATCGAGTGTTGGCAAGTTAAGGATCGTTCACGAGACCACATAAAAGCACTTACGGATGATTCCAATTATATCAATTTTAGACATTCTATTATCATGAAATCTTCAATTTGACAATAATTACAAATTTTTAAAAATAATAAATTATAATATAATTCTAAAAATATACCTTAAAAAATGTAAAAAATTGATATTTTTATAATAATTATTTAATCATGTTGGAACTAAACAAACTTTAAAATTAATAAAATATTTAAGACCAAATTTGAGGAAGTCCCGAGTTATATTCAATTCCACCGAGGTTATCGTGACATACTTGTTAAAGAATATTACCTGAAAATAATTTGAAAAATATAATTAGTTATAAGTTACTTTTTTTTCAGGTTATGTTTTTTAAAAGATTTCTGTCAATCTTATGATTTTTGACATATGATAAATGTCACTTTTAACACACTTCAGAAGCAATCAATGTATTTGGTGTTGTTAGTTTAAAGATAATTTGAACATAAAATATATTTTACTTCTTTATTTCCGTAAATTCAATACAGCTGCAGAAGCGATATGAGAAGTGATATGAGAAGGTTATTCCATTACTGTACGCATGTTTAAAAATTTGTTAAAAAAATCTGTTCTGAAGATTTTTCAGAAAGAACAAATAGAAATTTATATTTGTTTAAAGTTCATTCTTGAAGTTATTGAGTGTTATTTCACATTAAAAAAACAAATTTGCTTTCTTTCCCAACCATTAGTAAAAACTAGTTCTTCATTTTTCAAAGATATTTTCTTACCAAAATCCTTTTGGAACGTAAGTTGCACATCACGAGATTTTGTAGTATTTACTATTTTTGTCAGTTTTTTATGTATATACTTTATGTTCTAAAAAAAAGAAAAAACAAAGAGAAAAAAGGTATATTTTGTTTTCTTCTTTTTTTTTTTTTTTCCCTTCCTCCCTCTTCTTCATTTGGCTTTCGCACTGCGCCAACAAATAATTTCTCATACAACGCTATCTCGTGGTATATATTTTAACCAAGATTGAAGTTTATCTGACAATTGATTTCAAACACTCTCATAAACTTTAATTAGACATGTCATAGATGGGACGATACTGCATCTATTGCCAACTTAAGAAACTGGAATATTTCGTTTTATTAGTTCATGTAAATATCTATAATACAATATTTATTTACATAAATAAACCGTTTGGTTGATTTTCAATTGATAGATAAAATACATAAAAATTACTTAAACTATTTATAAAATATAATTTTGCTTCTGAAAAATTCCTGCTTCGTTTCGCACATAATATAAACTGCTTCCTTAATACCTAGTACGTGTCGTACATTTTACATAAAATATACCCTTACTTGAATTACGTTACACGTAGATCTTCATTCTGGAGATCCTCGTCAAGGTGGCATCATGCGTTATATAGCTTGAGATTAGGCCGAGGTGGTAAGTTGTAAGTTATCTGTTTGCGCTACCCAATACCCGATACTTAATATCGCAAAACGAAACATAGTCCAAAGCGACGGTTGTAATCACCAGCCAATAATCTCTAGTTTCCCGGGACAGGTGTTCATGCAGAATAAGTAATGATCAAAGGTAATGGAAACCTGGAAACCATGTGTTAGTTTTCAACTCTTCCGTCCGTTCAGAACTTCAGTACACATTTTTAGCTTCATTGGTTTACAACTTGATCAAATTCTTGCCACTTCCATAGGTATTTCAAACCTGTATCTACTAACAAACAACAAACAACATCTGTTTGAAAAACATCTTCCAAATGCATACTGGTATGTACGGAATATTCAGACTCTTACATTTTTATTTGTACAAAAAAATAGCTATATTTTTTTGGTTTATAAATAGTTTATGGATTTTATAAATATTCAAGAACAGTTATTACATACTTTTTAAACATTCTTTATAATTTTTTAAATAAATTTTAATGATTAATAGTGAATAACATCAAATATTACATCCAGATTTAAATCAAGATAAATTTACAGTTATGTTATATGAAAGAATTGCTCCACCCTATCAAGACAAGAAAATAAAGATAATTATAAATCTTGATATTTTTTTGGATCAAATTTTGTGGCTAATAAGTTATAGTAAACATTAACTTTATTAAAGCTACAAAATCAATTTATATTAAAAAAAATGTTTTGAAAACCTGAAACATCTCATTTAGCATTTATCAAATATTTAGATGTACGTTTATTAGTCAAGAAATTATACACTTAGTCAAAAAAAATTGAACATTAAAATGCTTCAGCTAACTTATCAATAAACACACCTTAAACATTTTTAGCTTCGATTTTGGTATTTTAAAAATTAATTTTTGTTATAGTCGAATTTTATTTTTTTATAATTACATCCAAGTTTAAATCAAGCAAAAAATTGATTATTATTAGTAATGTTTATAATATTCAATAAATATATTTTTTTTATATTTTGAATATTTTTTTTATTAATATTTATTGTTCTAAATAATATTAAATGTAATTAAAGATGAGTTTAATTTCAATTTTTTAGTATTATTACAAAATTAAACTGTAATTTTAGATTCAGTTTATAAAAAACAGAATTTGTGCATAAAAATGAGGAATGTATACAAAGAGGGACGAAGCGTGTCGAACAAGTATAATAATAATGATGATGATGATCATAATAAAATAGTAATAAGAGAGTATCTTATTTTCACCAGTTATCCTCGCATAAAACCATCCTTCTCTCCGTCTATATATCTTTGTGAGTGTACTCGGTACCCTGTGTGCAAAGATTTTGCATAGTAATTAAGAACTCCTTTTACGCTTATCTCGCGTTGAAGATATTAAATATGTATTAGGAGAGTTCCTACTCGTCTTCAGTCCGGACTCTCTTCGCGTTGTTGTTGTTGTTGTGGTTGTTGCTCTTCGCTTGCCTTCCTCGCATCGCGTTCCGATGCTGTTGTTTCCAACATCACGTTGCGTGCCAAACGCACATTTCTCAACGCCGCCGCCAGCAGAGGCAATAATGAAGAGTGAAGTAACAATGAGATGTAACATTATTTCCTTCGACGATTTCCGCACGAAGAAGAAAAGAAAATTGTATTATGTATATTAAAATAAAAGAAGAACAAACATATAAATAATCTCGGTTATTATAATACAAAATTATGATAAGGTACGGTGCGTTTACGTAATGATTCGTGTACTCCTATGAAATATCGATAAATTGGTAGATCTTCTGGTAATTTATGAAGAGGTATTAACTATGCGTGTTTAGTCCAAAAATTTGCATTCGTTTCTTTATTGCTGCATTCGAGAAATGGGTTCTTGTTAATGTAAATTTTTTGTTGATATTCTAATTAGCTGTTGTACATTTTTACTTTTTATTGAGGGTAATTATTGTAATGAGTTTAGATTATGGGGATTAATTTTCATTCATTGGATTTATAAAATTTATTTGCTCAACCCTCTTGTTATTTGCAAAGGGGTGGAGTTCAAGCGAGTATAGACTGATTTAATGCAGATTGTGTTCGTGTTACATCATTCGGAGAATGTAAAACCGTGAATAATAAAACTCATGAATCACAACATCAAATTATTCTCTTTTTGGAATAAAACTATTTTTTTACATAAACGGTGAGTTCATTCACATATTTTATTCGATGTTTTATTATTCAATGAATTTATCATCATGAAACTACTATATTATTTTTTTTTAGTAAAAAGATTTATTATATCTTAAATTTGAAATAAAATCATTTATTTGTTTGATGATTCTATTTTAGTTTATTTGTAATTATTTATGAAAAAGTAATAAATATTATAATTATTATAGATTGTTCTATTATTTTTATATAATTTATTATAATTTTGAACAAATTAAAATTATTGCATTTATAACAATATTTTGTAAATTATTTTTAAATCTGTGTAAATTTGATAACGGCTGTAAATCGCCCATCCATACAAATTGTATAAACTTTTTCTAAAATTACAATAAATTTATTAAAATCTAAACTGAATTTAAAAATATTACTATTATTAAAATATTAGTTTAATGACTCATTTTGTTTGTAAATATTTATGTAATTGAAAGTGTGATAAATAATAGAATTATTATAGATTCTTCTATTATTTTTTATATAATTTATGTATCAAAATATATTTTTGATCTAATTGTAACAAAATTATTGCATTTCTAAATTATTTTTATATTTGTCCAAATTTGACAACGAATATAGATCACCATTCAAAATACGTTGCTTAACTTCTTTAAAGATATTAAATAACAAATTGAGTCAACTTTTTTTAAAATTTAAATAAAATATAAATGAAAATCTGAACTCAATTGAAAAATATTACTATATTATTATTTTAATTTCAATGATTCTGTTGTTGTTCGTAATTATTTATGTAATTGAAAGATTATAATTATTATTAAATATTTTTATATAATTTTTCTATCAAATTATAATTTGGAACTAATTATAACAGAATTATTGCATTTAATTTTTTTTTAGAAATTATTTTCATATTTGTCTAAATTTAACAACGGATGTAAATAACCGATCCAAGCTATGTTGCTTAACTCTTTTAAGCATATTAAATAATCCAAACAAATTGAATCAACTTTTTATAAATTTACAATAAAATATAAAATGAAAATCTGAAATCGATTGAAAAATATTACTATATTATTGTTAGTAATTTCATGATTTTTTTTGTTTGTATTTATTTATGTAATGGAAATAGTACTAAATATTAGAATTATTATAGATCCTTCTATTAGTTTTATTTAATTAAAATATTTTGCAAATTTGTCAAACAGCTGTAAATCACCCATTCTTGCTTAACTTTTTAAGCATATTAAATTACCCTAACAATTTTCTCTAAAATTGAATAAAATCTGAACTCAATTGAAAAATATTACTATATTACAAAAATCTAGTAAAAAATGCACGCATCACTTATCTTGCCAAATAACATCTATTATTCAAATACTTGTGAAAGTACTTGGATCATTCTAGAACAACTTTGGCACTTTTAAATACTTTCTGAATTTGATATGTAAAAATATTTTGCAAATTATTTTCATATTGGTCCATATTTGACAACGGTACATCCGTCAATGTCCAATATTATCCAAACAAATTGAATCAACTTATTCAAAAATTATAATAAATTTGTGAAAATCTGAGCTCAATTGATAAATATTATTATTTTATAATATAAGTACAATATTCAAGTAAAAAAAAGTACGTATTATTTTTGTGTTTGCCAAGGATACATCATCAAATACATTATACTTGTGCAAGTACTTGGATAATGTTAGAACAACTTTGGCACTTTTGAATACATGCTGCATTTCATGTGACACACCTATTATTAAATAATTAGGTTCCAGAACTAGGAAGTAATCCATCACACACCGTAATTTCTGAATATAATTTCTGACAAGACAGCGTAAGTTGATACCAAAGTTGCACTTAAGTCTCACCTTTAAGATTTTTGGTCAAATTCATTATCAAATCTATTATTACTATTACTTGCCAAGTAACATGTACTAAGAAAAAAATATCTTTGGAATACTTTCAGAATTTAATATTAATAAGCGCTTCCTGAACTAAAAGACACCACGACCTTTCCTTCAGAATTTCCAATTACATCATCTATCGCCTTCAGTATCATATCGTTCCGACTTTTCATTACTTGTCAAGTAACATCTATTATTAAGTATCCTATACTTTCGTATTATTAGACAAACTTTTGCACTTCAATATAGTCTCGAATAATTCAAATCCAAGAAAAACTTCAGTTTCTGAATATAAATTCAGAATAAGTTGTTACCCTCCCTTCCGAACTTATACTTACGACATCAATTCACCTTCGTACAGATAAAAGTAATATTTATCATCAAATCTTGTCGCTAAATTATTACTTGTTTTGTAACATTCATTCAAGAATAATATACTTGCACAAGTACATGGCTGATAACTTTGCACTTCTAATATTCCGCATTTGATTTTAGTACAGTTTACAAACATTATATTTTTAATATTTGAACAATTCGGTATTGTAAATTTATTTAGGAACGAATTATTAATTTCTACATATAATTTTGATATATAAATGAAATGGAAACATACTTTTTATATGAAATATAAATGACTTAATAATTGATTACAATAAAATTTATATATTATGCATTAATTTATTTCTATTGATAATATTACATAAATTGGAAGTATATTTTGTATTTCGAAGTATTTTTTGATTATTGTTAAGAATGTGATGAGTTGAAAGTAGAAATTGATGTTTCGCTAAAAACATAACGGTTTTCGTCACACCAGTTTCCAGGTGCGCTAATTAAATGGACACGACGTTAATTGGATAATAATAATAATGGTAATAGCGTTGATGATGATTAGATTGGTTTACAATTAAAAATGAAGGAACAAAACGAGAAACGAACGAGAACGGAATGTGGTCGTTATTCATGTTATATATGCATATGAACAAAAATAAACGAATCGATCGATTGGTTTTGCAACTGTAATGCATGCATACGCTCGATGCACTGGATTGGCACCTACGAGAGTGCGTATATATTTGAGGAAGAAAGAGAGAAACGAGTGAGACAAGAAAGATCTACACTGATTGACTCTGAGTCCTCTCATTAACATAATGTAAGTCACATGCACGTGAATAGTGAATAGAATCAATCAATGATTTAGTTTGGTGTGTGTGGTAGTCGCCACGAGTTTGATAGACTGAGATGAAGGTATGGACAGATCGTTTGGGACAGAAGAGGACGGGCAGCTACGAAGAGAGCACTTTGTGAGCGCGCTTTAGAATTCCTGAATTGGTAATTGGGTCCGAAAAGGAGAAGGAAACTCCCGTCACCTCTCGGATCTCCTGTCACTGGGAGTGAAAATCACCATTTCTTGTAGATGTGCCCTATACATATGCATGCTTTCGTATACGTTTGAGTCTCTCCGTGTATATATGTGTGCCCTGGCGGTGGACATTATCTGGGACCATCGGCAGCTCTCTTGGGCCAAGCCTACATTTCTCGGTTCCTCAGGCTTCTTCTTTAAGACGACGAACGACGATCATATCGCGCAACAAATCCATTTATATTGAGATTTCAACTTTCTGCCCGTCATCCAAACATAAGGAGAACACAAAGAAAAAGAAAATGACACACACACTCACTCGCTGGTAGATTTAAAGACAGTCAACGGGCTGCACAATCCAAGAGGAAGGGAATTCAATGCAATTTTTTTTAGATCAAAGGTTCAAGAATACCTGTTGATGGACTATTTTCTACTATTGCAGTTTATTATTTAACTTAACATGTTCAAAATTCATGTACAAGTTAACGTCACTAATTGAAGTTTAAACCTGTTTATACAATCTTTAGACAATAATTCAACATATAATTGGAACAAGATACATCTTCAATTGTAATAAATTAAT